>JAUMJM010000050.1:1250000-2500000 GCA_033558235.1 Neomorphus geoffroyi
CCATTTATGAAAAAATAAAATTAATGCTTTTGTGTATTAAGCATAAATCTATGCAAATATTAAGCATAAAGGAATGCCACTGCACCACTGCACCTTCTCTCTTTTCCCTCCATTGGATCACACCTGCGTAACTGTCACTGACCACAGTCCCACTGCCAAAGAGAGCTAGAGGAAACATGGAACATGCAATGATCTATACAGCTGTTCTGGCAAAGCAGATCGCTACTGGATGGCGAAAACCACTCAGATCAGGAGTCAGATTTGCAAAGGGTCATTTGGATCCTCAGCCTCTACACTGAGAGGAGAACTCCACAGTGTGCCACACAGTCAAGAATGTCTGCAACGAATGAGAAGTACAAGTGCGTTTATTGCAAGACAGTACACTCTTATGAAACACCAGACGACTCCAAGAAGTTCTGGATCAGGTACCAAGGATAAAAAAAAAAAGAGTTTCTCCATGCATAGTTCTTCCCTACCTCCTTATGGAGATTGAGGAAATTATTCATAACGAATATACCACCATATGCTCAAGTATGAGCTGACAAAGACTTATTACAGCTTTACTCCACAAAATGGGAGGTCAACAAGGAAAATTTGCCTATAAAGTGTTTGGGGAAGTTATCCACCACGTTCACGTTGAGAAAGAGAGGAACAGCAGGGGAGCAGAGGAAATTAAAGATCTCGCCACCTCTGAGATATGTCAGAAAGGAGAGGGTTGAAAAGTTCGGAGGCACTGAGGTAGCAAAAAAGGTGGATATCTAATATATGTAGAGGTCAGAGAGTAGGATCCTCACAGCCACAGTGGCAAGAGGGGAATTTTAAGCAAATTCCTTTCACAGGAGAGACCAGAGGTAAATCCTTGTAGACAGGTCATTCATTTTTACCACCTCCTGCAACTTTAAACCTCAATTTAAACTTTTATTAGATCAATCTGGACATGGGTACTTGCTGAAATGTGCCTCAAAGGGTGGAGTTTTATACTTTTTTTATATATATATATTGTTAGATCAGCTAATAGAATTGTTTGGTATAAGCATGAGAAGTGATATTCTTCTCTTATTCTCATTAAATTACTATAGCCAGAGCAGGGTACATATGAGAAGAATGTCTCTTAAAAAAACCTGACCAAAACAAAGCAATTTGAAAGAAATAACTATGGATTTAAAAACCTCAACAAATGAATTGGAGCTCACAAATCAGAACAGTCTGAAGATGATTACATGAAGGACGAGTTAAGGTAATTCAAATAGTAATACAAAGGTGAGACTTTATTTTAAAAAGGGATTTTTTTCTCTCCTTCCTCTCCTTTCTTATGAGCCTGAAGTGAATTTTTGTTTTTACTTTTTAACAGAAAGCAATGGTTGGATCTATTCATGTTTGCTGACAAAAGCACTTATGACAGCTCCAAGGAAGAAGAAAGGTTTGAAGGAAGAGAAGTGTCAGCCACTTCAGCGCAGTAACATCTAGTAGTATGTGTGAGGAAGAAAGACTAGAGGAAGAAATTCTTGGCATCAGGACTTGCCTCCTGAGAAGCAATAACACAACAATCCCAGACCCAGTTCTCCATAGAAAACTGGATTTCTGGCTAATGATTCTTCTTACTTCATTATGTAAAAGTCAGCTTCTGTACAGGTACCTTCCCTGCTACAAGCAGAAGACACAAGTCTACCACAGGAAGACCTGACTAGCTACTTCTGCTAAAAAGAGCAATGAAGACAAGACATGCAGGGCCAAGCACACGAAGCCTTTGCCTCTCATTTTAGCTAAGTCTTGTTCAGGTGTACCTACGCTTCAGTTGCGCCACCGCATAAGATTGAATCTCAGGTCTAATTTAAGATTTCTTAACAGTAGAATTAGACATCCCTGTCTCTGCTCCCATCACCCCATGAGGACCCAGCAAAGATGAAGTGAATGAAGTAGGAACATTCCTAACTAGTTATGACTTTGTATTGTTGGTGCCTTGCTAGCCTACAGGCCTCATTCATCTCTCTTTTTCACCCACCCAAAGGGTTTAGACAACTTGGCACAAGACAGCAGTTTTATTTCCCCTTTCTGCACCTAGTTATTTTTCAGGGGACAGAGAAAATGTCGGGACTCTACCTAGAGTGATCATAGACTATGTGCTTAATAGGAGAAAAGGAAGCCTTAATTATTTGAGGAATACATGAGATAGCATCCAAGCCCAGTACCAGCTTTTTCATATCTGTGGAGCACCCCAGGATCTCCCTCAGCCTCGTTCTAGAGCTCAGCTATAGCAGCCTGAATACTCCTACAACATTAAAGGCAGCAAACTAGTGAAGCCCTTAAAATTTGGTCTTACAGCATAGTTGTAGACCTCTCACTACACCCCTTCCTCTATTTATGAATTCTTTCCCTCCATACTTAAATTTGTTACCTGGATGTGACTTATGACAGTATGACCCTGTAATAAAAAACCTGCTTTCAGCTGATGACAGCCATGCTCAGTTTCTGGATGCTTTTGTCCCAGATAGCAGTGATCCTGCCTGAGGAACATGTACTTCTGCAACAGAAAACAGGGCTTTGTATTTCCATCACTATTTCTTCCTTTATTTAGGAAATAAATGTAGATTATCATTATGTCTTCATTCTATAGCTTCATTTTAGCTGCTACAGATCTTTCAGTTATGAACTTCCTGTATGTTATCAAAACAGCTTCCAATTTAGAAAAAAATATCTGCTTAAGCATTTTTTAAATTATGAGGGTATTTATTCAGGTTTCCCTCGTCCTTCTTTTGTGTGCCCCAGTCAGATTATTTTATAAATACCAAGGGACTGATTCTATTTTTTCTTGCCCCAGTGTGTTGTTATGTCAGTGGAGTTATTTTGAATACCCTTATTATAAAATAGGTCAGAATCACATTCTTTTAGTGGATGAGAGTTCTATTATTACCTCTTATTAAAATTTGCCATTGAGCTTTATAAACTTTCTCAATGCATCAGCAGAACTTACGATGAAAGCTCTAAACTCAAAGCTTTATTCATTATTATTATTTATATATTCAATGTTTCGTTGTTATCTGTCATTCTGTTAGCTCCACTGCCCTGGACGTCTCATTTTGTGGTCTTGTCTGAAGGGTTAGTGGGCAGGTTGATATCATTATATGGTTTAGTTCCTTTACTGGACTCTCCCAATATCTCCTCCATTGTAACCCTGCATCATTAACTTCATTATAATAAATAAATAAATCACGTATATAACAGTAGTGCTGGCTGAGAATAGAACTGGTTGTGTTAGGCATTGCAAAACTGTGAAAAAGAAACCTAAAGTGTTGCAATAAACCAAGAAAAGGTGACAGCAGAAAGGTCTAAGTATGAACTAGGCACATAACATCAAGGCTGGGTCGGGGAAAGATATACAGAGAGACCAATGTGGTCCTGCAGACAACCCATTATTCCTGTGTTTTGTTTATAATTTCAGTCCTTTCAGTGGGTGGCAGAGCATTCCTCTAGAAGGATTTAACCTCTCACAAAACTAAATGAACAGCGGAAGGAAGGGTTGTTGCAAGCAGTCAGCAGGTTTAGTTGAAAAAATATTCAATCTAAAGGTTGCACAGATTTTTAGATAGGTCCAATTCGATAAATAACGCATGCCCCAAGGGCAGCAGTATTGCCTTAAATTGCTTCTTGGTACTTGCTGCCTCCCTTAGGTATGCTGGCATCCTTCACCCTTTCAGTTTGCCATCTCCTGATTCCATTTAGGAGGTTCTTTCCTCATCTTTTTAAAGATGTTCCAAATTGTAGGCTAGTGGTGGGCAATAAACATTCAATTTTAGTCCCAGCCAGCATTTTCCACCCAAATTCCACACATGGGGCCAGAGTTCTGTGCACAGAAACACCCATTTTGCTGATTTAGGGCTTCAGAACAGGCATGGAAATGCCTTAAACAGGCAAGCAGGTCTCCTGGACAGAAAGGAGGAAGAGAGCAGCATGTTCTGGACCACCATTCACATCAGACACACCAGGTAGATACCAGCAACGAAATACAAGTGGCACAGTGCCTTCTTTCACATTACACTTTCAGGCATGGGAAAACATCTCGCTCATCTGCATGGCAAATTTCTGAAAGAAAGGCTAATAAGTAACCTCAGAAGATTGTTCTTATTTAAAACTTCTTCTGGAGAGCAATGGAAACGCTGGTTGATTGTCAACTGTGGCCTCAACACCTGAAATTATGACACAAGTGTGTGCAGGAAAATAGCAAATATAGCTTTTTTAAGACCTTATATTTCTTGCAGTGGGGATGACAAAGCTATGTGTTCACATTATGGCAGAAGTGGAATGCTGGAAGATGCTCAATAAAAGTGTAGTGCTGCTGTCTCTGGTGACACACGTTTGAAATAATTATTTTGCTAATGTCATTAATGAATTTGTACAGCCTGCTGTAACAGTTCAGTTCTATCATCATTCTGTTCTCCAGGAAAATGTTAAAAGGATAAGCTGGGGAAAAAAAAATCAAACTGATTTCCCAGCCAGAGAAAACTATTGCATCTAAATTGTGCATTAACTGGGCTGTGTTCCACACAAAGGAACATGAACTTCTGCTGCACCATTTTTTTTCGCATTCAAGATAATTATGTGTTTGTCCTTGCCTTACCTTGTTCCTTTTTTGCAGCTCTAGTTACTTTTTCCAGTATGAACTCATTTAAATACTCAGATTAATAAAAGTACTGGTCAATGGAATGGGTTATATGAAGGAAATCATGTACTAAATCCTCCACTGCTGTTAACTGACACAGCTCCCAGTGATGTTCAGCAGCTGAGGGTCCAGCCCCACAGACTTTCTGAATTGAATACAAAGGTACAAAAAGATATCTTTGTATGTCAGTAGTGTATCCTCACTGGACGATTTTTAAATATTGATTACTGAGTTTAAATGGAGTGAACAGGAATCAGGAGCTAGTAAGGGAGTGGTGGAGTTCCAGGGGTATTCCGAGGCCTTAATGGCCCTAGCCAACCTCATCTGGGGCTTCCACCCACCCACGGGCCAGGGCCTCTGCTTAACCTCAGCCCTGAGCCCTCAATATGGTTTGAACTGTGCTGAGGGAGTGCTGGTTTCTACTTGGGCTATGGCCCTAGTTCATCTGGACTCTGACCTGGGACTCCCCTTCCTGGTGACTTGCATTGCGACTACAAGTTTTTTTGATGACCTTGGCTCTTGATTGAAGCTACATGTTGTCCCTGGAAGTATCCTGCTCATTGTACTCAGGTACTGTGGGGCTGGGTTCTGGGTGGTCAGCTCTAGGCTGTGTTTGGCTCCCTCGCAAGAGTTCTCACCACTAGTACATAGGGAAGAACCTAGAGGTGTGTTGGGATGTGCTGCTAAGATGTGTGGGACGCTGCGGGCGAACCCTGTATCATTGGGCTCTGAATGGCCCCTTGCAGGGCAGAGTGACCTGCTCTAAGACTGAAATATCTCCAGCAGAGAAAGCTTGTGTCATGTCTGTCCATCCCAACCGATGTGCTACTGGAGGCCACAACAACTGTTGCCCAGACTTGGGTACAATCCCCGTAGCTACTTGGTAGAGGGAGGGGACGTATTCAGATCAACCCTGTTTGAAAAAGAAAAGGTGATAGGGAACTTGAGAAAAGAAATACCTCTTCTTGCAGCAGAGTTCCTTGCTGGCGTATATACGTCGCCTACAGGGTTGTAAGGAAAAGGCTTGTTGGAAACCTGAGAAACAGGGACTTCAGAGAACACAGTATGTATCCTATGGAGAGGAAAATAGAAACAAAAAAAAAGCCTTGAGAAACACTTTTCTGAGAAATGGAAAGTAGGGTGCAGTTGTTACAGACTAATTTTACAACCCATAGCCAAGTGCCCAGCTTCCTAGGGTGCCTGTATTATAGTTATATTTTAAAGTTATTATATGGCTGTATCTTAAAAGATATATGTATATATATGAATTAATATGGGTGCCACTACTGTCTTTCACTAGTTCATCACAGCTTTTAGACATCCTCTGTCTGGTACGTGAAGATGCTTGAGATGGTGACTAAACACCAGTTGCCTTCCTGTTGACAGCAGCTTCACCCCTAAAAGGCTTTTCTCTTTGACAAACACCATTTAACACAAGCTTTCCTTGGCATCTCATTATTCTATCTGTGACATTTTCTAGTAGGTGGCGTGACATCTCCCATATTTGCTTGTGAAGCTCCTTGTTGGAGCATGTCCTCATTCCAGTAGTGCTGTTTGTTAGCAGTCAGTGAGGCTCTTGTATCTCCAACAAAAGCTAACACAGAACCATGGCGAACACAGTTTCTCATGAAAGTGCATGAAAGACTTGGAGAAAAGTAGATTATGAAGTACAAAAAACATAAGAATCTTAGTAATTCCCATTCTACAAGGTAAATTTGCTTTCATCTCTGAAGGACAATAGGATTGTCATGGCATATAGGGAAAATAAAAGCAACTCTAATATTGCATAAACTTCCTTTTTTATTCTCCTAGTTCGTCTCAAGACTGCTGCAACAAATCCTGTATCTGAGAAAATCATCCAATGTGACTAGACCTTGGATTCCTGCTTGTAGATGAGCCTAGAGGAGAATGCCCACGATCTTTGAAGCTGAAAATTGAAAAATGAATAGCAGTGAGAAGCTAGATGTCTCAGAGCTCATGTATAGCATTTCAGAATGCTTCACAAAGCTTATATTTAATTCCAGTTAGCATATAAGCTGCTCATACGGTAATATGTTGGCTTCCTTTGCTGTTTCCTTGCAGCTGGTGAAGCAGGGAGAAAAATTAAGTCATAAGCATGTTTTAACCTCTAAATTTCACTATACCTGTAAAACAAGAGGTTGCATTAACCTTTGCAGGAGGGAGTAATAGCTGATAATTTATATGTGCAATCTGAGGAAAGCACAGTTCCATGGGGTGATTACTGCAATAAATAACTGAAGTAGAACACCCTTGTCCTAACATAAACCCAACTTCATTTTTTCCTAATACTCTGCATGAAGAATCTGATCTGGGGCTGGGAGGGTGTGGGAGAGGGAAGAGAGCTAGAAGAGGAGCATATGTAACCTTCCTGTGGAAGTCAAAGGGATCAGAAAATAAGAAGTCAGCTTCAGAATTTAAGAGCCAACAGATGAGACACCAGTTTATTCTGCAGTTATATCAGGGATGTTCTGATTGTGTTACGACCAGTAAAAATAGAGAGGCTGTAGCAAAAGCAATATGTGCTATTGTATAGGTAAACTGTTTAGGGCAAGAACTGTCCTTTTGTTTTATCGGAACATTACCTGACACAACCTTGTTCAAACCAATGAGTAGAATTTCAGTGAGCTGCAAGCTAAAATAATGACAATACTATTACACAGCTAATAATAGGTTGATGACCTTTGATAAATATTTTTGGCTTAGCTTCATTTTAATTTAAGAATGTCTATATGTAACAGAAACATTCATCAAGTTAAAAACTCCCTTCTAAAACAATTAAAATGTTCCCACTGCCAAACCACCTATGTGTTTTGCTGCAGAAACCCAAGCAATATTTGTTTTATCTTTTTAGTGTGGTCTTAGTGATTTATTTTTTTTCCCGCACCCTCAGTCTGTTCCTAAGCTTAATAAAATGTGGGACAGAACAGCAGTGTTCCAGAAAGCAGTTTACTGGGGATGTGGAGATGCAGTGGCAAGACTGCAGCAAACGAGTGGAGAGGAGCACCTGAATAAGGATGCCTCTTTACCTCATCTCCTTTATTCCCCAACACGTGCGCATCCAGCTGTGCTCATTCCAGGGTCCCTGTCTTGCCCTCACCACAGACATGCATTCAGGGATTTCTGGGCTGAGTATCTCTGTTAGCATTAGCTGCTGGAGGATGGCAGGAGGAGACATGAAAGGATACACTATCTCTGGTGAGAACCAAGCCTAGCATGAAAAGCTTCAAAGGTCAACAACAGCTTGAGCCCACCTGGAAGCCCCAAGGCAGGCAGCTCATCTTGGCAGAGCAGCAATAGGATATGTTCTGAACAAAAAGTTCTGCTTACCCGGCAGGTGGCCACTGGCTCACCTTCTAAATGGCCTCAGAGGGCAGCCTTTAGTGTACTCTGCTGTATTCTGAAGCGGCAGCTGGAGGAGGAATTATGCACCAGGTTTCTCATCCAAAATTGCCTGGCCCAGCAACTGTACATGAAAGTCTTCTCTTTGCTTTTGCTGCCAACAGAGCTTCCAGCAAATTCTCTAAACTCTGAGCTCAATCTACAAACCCATGGCTTCCCACTCTCCGTCCCCCAGTTTGTGACTGCTACCCTGCTCTATTGCCTTCACCACCAGTGACCCAGCCAGGCTGCCCTCACCAGCCAGACGACATCGCTCTTGTTGCTCTTACTGTAGAGCCTAGGTGGCTGTGGTACTGTGATTTGTTGTTGTTGTTGTTGTTTAGAACCTAGCAATAGATATCTAGCAGACTTGTTCCACTGGACTAGTGCCTGTAGACATAATGAAAGTCTCTAGCAGGCAATTAACACAAGCTGCAGATGAGGCAGCCCATAGCTTAGTCCTCATCATGCTCCTGGGTGTATAATCAGAGAGAATTTGACAGAGAAATTAGAGTTCGGCAGAAAACAAATAAAGGATTTCTGCATTCCCAGTGAAGATTTTTTTTTAACTTAAAATATTTTCCTTGCTGAAAATCAAAATGTGTAGTTCATTTTTCAGTTTCTAATGACTATTACCCAGAAATGGCGCACCTGGCAAATACTTCATGATTTTGTTCCCTCAGACTGTATTTTTAGTACCTGTGCTCTTCAGCAAAAAAAAATCCCAACCAAAACCAAAAAACAAAAACCAAACCAAAACCGATAAAACTGCACAACCTTTCTGACTCTGAACTACAGCACTTAACTCTGATGTGTGAAAAAGAACAAACATTTCTTAGTCTTCCGGGTGGAGATTCATATACCTTTTACTAGTCAAATAATCTGTCTCAGACATCCCATTACTGTCTGGCTTTTTCCCTCCTCCTTAGTGTCAATTGTTCTGGTATGTTCACAATGCTGCACTTCAAACTGCATCGGCGAAAGGTTAACAGTTTATCTGTTTTCCTTTTCCATCTTCCCTCTTCCAGAACTTAACAAAGAAGATTTAAATCACAGAAATGGGTCTTCAGACCATAAAGACAATCCATGTTCTGTTGTACCGTCCAGTGCATGAGCCTCAATGCCTGTTGGTAGAAGAAAAATAACTGGTGACAGGTGATTTTAGTGGAGCTGACAGTAATGTATGGAGAATAAAAATGTTTCTGACCTTCTTAGATGTTGTTTCTATCTCCGATTGCTTTCACAAGAATTAGGGAACTGCTTTCTTACCATGCTCATTGGTGCTGCACTTCTTAATTTTACAGCAATCCCAAACTGCATCCTCTTATTGTCAATTATCTGCATGCACCTGGCTAGCTACATTTATTCTATTTCTTGCAGAAAGTGGACTGGCCCAGTGAAGAGGCAGCAGTGCAGGAGGTTAGGAGTTATGAAGGATGACATGTGGGAATACGATCAGCTTCCTAAGCTAATTCCAGATCCAGAAATGAGCTCTGGACCAGGATGCAGCCATGGGATGGTAGTGAAGAGTCCAGTTAATGAACTTTCCTGAGAAATAGGTTAATTTCTCTGAATTTTGGGAGATACTGCACAGAGCTGGGAACTTTCAGAGGCTGTAAGATATAGCTGGGTAGCCAAACTTCAACCTAGATACTTGAAAGATTTTTTTCTCAATGTTTTTAATCTTTCAGCAGCCCATAAATGAGAAGTACTTTGTTGTTGTTGATGATTGGCTTCTGTAAACTGCAGCTAGGAAATAAGCAGCAGAAACTGTAAATGAGATCAGTACAAACACCTTGGACACCCTCTATTATGGGAATGCTGTGTAATGAACAGCTACATAAACAAAGGTCTTTATTAGCACTGAAGAAACTGGAATAAGAATTAATTGCCTGGATCCATATCATAACACCCATTCTTTAACGAAGAATATATTAAAAATTCTTTATATTCACATGATCCTGCTATTCAGGTAAATCTTTTTTCCAACAGTTCTTGTTAATGAAGACATGAAACCATTAGAAGTTATTGCCTATGTAAGTAATAAGGAGATTGTGGGAGACTTGCTGTGCAAGAAGAGGACCCGCTGGAGGCAAGCACATGTGCGCCCTCACTAACAGAACCTAGAGGTTTCTATCCCAGATGTGGTAGGAACCATAGTGAAATTGGTTAAATTGCATCAGATTTATGGCTTAATGACAAAGCTTTTCCTTAAAGAAGGAAACCTCTGTTATGTTCAAAGTTGTGACTTTTTTATTCAGGAAGACTTTTCTTGTCGACCGAATCGCTATATTAAGACGGCTTGACATATGCTGCACACAAACCCTTGTCAGGACTTGCTGTCAGTCATTTTACCTTCTCTCTGCAGGCATCCTTCAAAATGATAAAGTGCTTCATCAAAGCTGAGAGGACTTGCATTAAAAACTATGATAATTACATCATTTATTGCACAAAACTACTTTAACTCCTATATTTTTCCAAGGCCTTTTATTATCTCTTCAGAATTACCAATTATTATCTTTTCCAACAAGAAAGGCATGTTCAGTGCTGCGATTATACACTAAAGCGGGGGTTACATTTAAGCATCAGCTCCATTTGTTTCTCCTTTGTTTCCTAATAAACAAATATTTCCTGGAAAGTTATTTTTTTAGCATTTGTTTCTTGCTCTCTCTGGAGAGGTATAACAGCCTTGTTTCCAATTGCGGGATAATTTGTGTAATATAACAGGATTTCTAGATTTATTGTCTTGTGTTTTGTTTAGCTCATGACAAAAATATTTTGCTGCAAGGAGAAATAAATGTATGGTGATATAGGCTTGAAAGGGATGTGGGCTGTTTTGTTTGGGGATTTTTTGCTTGCTAAATTTACATTTTGTGCACAGTTGAAGATTTGCTCTTGAAGGATTTAAAATTGATGTATTTGAATTGTTGAGAAATGAGAGGGAGGGGGTACTGGGGCACGTGGGAATTCAACAATCAGGTTTGTACTGCTAAGAAGAAAAGATTGGCTATTTTTTATTAAAAAGATTTGTCCAGGTGGCAGACTGCATGTGTTCAAATCCTTCTATGCGCTTGACACAATACTGACTTTCACAGCTGATTTTTTTTTTTTTCTTTTGCTCAATCCCATAAATATTGCATGGGATTTTTTAATGGAAGTTGTTACATAAAGCTAAAATTAGTTTAGATACTGTCATACTTTTGGAAGGAAATCTGAATGCTGTTCAGTAGAAGTGACATTGGGTTATATTGGAGCAAATGAATAGATGATGGTTTAAATGCCCCTCTGGAACATGAGTACCGACATTTTGATTAATGTCTTTGTCATGGGCAAAGATTATTTAGTTAATGATTTGCAGTTTCCTTTGCCTGGCCCAAGGAAAAGCATGCCAAATCCCAGGGTGAAAGGGAGGAACCAAGCAGCTTGAAGTCATTGGGTTATTCATGTGTTTTCAGCACGTGTCCAAAAGCTCTTTTAGATCAGGCCTGAAGCTTACAGGGGAATAAAGCTCGTGAAATACTAGAAATAGAACTGTCACTCTTATTCAGATGCTATGATTTACAGGGCTTGAAAGAACCGTGAGAGTGTGTGGATGTGGCACGAATCGGTGCCTTCTGCTGGCAGCCCTTCAGAGCTCATAGAAGGAGCAGCAGTGCTTCTTTCAGGCTAATACACTCCGTTGTGGCACGGCAGCGATCCCAGGACAATGAAATGGAGCTGTGTGCTTTGCTTAGAGGCATGACAGAGCCCAAGTTAATAACTTTTTGCAAACCTGTTCTGGCTTGTGGCAGCTCAGGTGTTTCGGCTCTGTGCAATGACAGAAGGTGTTGAAGGGCATGATGCAATGTTGCCCTGGCTGCCACCATGACCAGTGGGGCTGCAGAGCGAGCAGCATCCAAGCCAGCAGCTGAGGCATCAGAATGAAGCAGTAGTGGCCTTGTAATGGGGTCAAGGAGTGGCAGTGTTTGTAGGTTACCTGGGGCAGCAGTCCCAGCGCAGAAGGGAGAAGGCACTAAGATGACAGGACAGTGCCACTGGCGTACTGCTGGTTTACTGAAAAGATTTAGCAAGAATGATAAAAAGTTTGGGATCACTGTGCTAAATGATGGTGCCTTTAGCAGTAGGGATCTTAACACTCACTTTTATCAGTAAAAGCAGCTGTGATACTTCTGAATAAGTGAAAGAGCAGCACTGTTCATGGTGCCACTTTTAGTTTCAAAGCTGATTTTGAACAACATTTCAATGTTTACATGTGAAGTTCTTTGTAAGAAAATTGATTTTTCAAATCCTGTTGCGTACAACCTGTCCCCTTCTGTTCTGTATGCGTGTTATATTTTTCCTCTCCTCCGTCTTCCATTCATAGCTTTCACAAAGACTGAAATGGAAGAAGCCATTAAAGGTTTAAACAACTTAAGCAGTTACTTTTAAATTATCTTAACATGTTCAAAAACCTTGCCAGATTTACCCTTTGGAAGGCAGTAAAATAATTTTGAATAGAATGTGACCAGATAAAATGAATATGATTTTATTATTCATGAATACTTTAACCTGAATGCTTTAGTGCCTACATCTCTCTATTATATTAAATTATGGTGAAACATAAAAATGTCATACTGGGGTTTGTAGATTGATATTCCCTATGGATTCCCCTTATGTTTTTCTATTGCTATCCCTGCTGCTGCTAATGGAACCAGTCCTTTGATACCTTTCCCTTCTAGTTAACGTTCTACCTCTCTATTGACTGCTTCAAAGCACCTCTGAGTCTGGTTAGGAGGTTACCTACCCCTTTTCATAGCGAACACACAAATAACCCTTATGTATTCCCACGCACACGTACACTTTTGTATACAGCTTGCTCTTTCATATTTCTCTTCTCTTTTTTTTATACGTTCTCTCTGGGCAATTTTTTCCCAGACATCACACTTTAGGGTATACTTTCAAAGTGATGTTCAGATATTTAAGTGAGACTCCCATTAAAGTTAATGAGACATGTGGCTAAATGCCTGTGCACTGCATTAACAATACCCTTTACTGTTTATTGTCTGGCTTAGAGAAAAGGTCACATTGGCTCCTAACTCCTAGTCCTGGATCTTTATCTCTTCCTTTAGATCTTAGAGGTCACTGAAAGAGAAGAATATAAGGCACGGGCCTTGCAATACTTATTTTTTCAGCTGGCAACATTGTTCCTTTAGCTCCATTTTCCTTTTATATGGAGCTATAGAAATTACAGACCGAAGAGGAGCTTTTATCCCAAATTGTCAAAAGCACAGTGATGACAAGTTATTGCTGAAGCACCACAAGATTCACTACAGTGCTTTGTGCAGAAAATTCCACTGGAACCAGGAAGAAATATCAGATCTTCACAGAAGAGACTTTTATCATGCTGTGCATTTACTGTGTCTAGCACCACAGGATTGCTGCTCTTGGCTGGGGGATGGCTTGCTTATTCCAATATAGATAGTACACATTAACTGTAAATATTTGCTGAGGCACACCGATAATGCAGTGCAAATTTTCACCTGTGTCCTTGCCTTGAATTTCTGGTTAGAAAATCTGATGCCGTAGCAGGAGGAGATGATAGTGAACACAGGTCTCATCTAAGGTGGGAGGTGATAGAGAAAGGGAAAGGATCAAAACTTTACAGCTGTGTCTCGTGATGTGAGAGTGCATATAATTGCAGCCCCTTCATCTGGATTTGGAGTAGAGTAGCACTTGGCTGATCAGGAAACTGGTATTTCCAAACAATGTTACTAAATGTTCTAAATAATAAATGTTATTTAATTTCCTTGTGCCTTAGTCTTCTCATGGGGATTATGATATTTAAGACTTGGTAAACATGAGCAGAAAGCCTAAGGTGAAACATACAGTAAATGTAATCTTTGTAATGTGAGCAAGAGTCCAGTTTTAGATCCCTTTTACATTCATTTTACTCGCCCAAAGGTAATCTCTGCACTCTATTATAATAGAACTTCACTGGTATAATGAGAAGCTAGCTATTCAATGCAGTCCTCATCAACATTGCATTTTTTCACGTTTCTAAAGCTTAGTAGAAAATGGCATTAAACATTGTATTCAGTCAAGGAGCTGGAGTACAGCAAGGTTAAACACAGTTTTTGTACTAAAAAGGAAAATGAGATTTAGATTAAAATTCTGAAGTAAAAGAAAAGTTAGATAAATACATTGGGTGAAATGAAACATTAAAATTAAATGACTAACATGGGTGGATGAAGTTCAATATAAGTAGGAGTGTTTAAGATGAGAAGGTTTTTACCCAACAGTGAATTGGTTAATGATGTTGCTAATGTGGGATCCTGCATTGACAGTTTGTTTCTGAAGGCAGATACTGTCCTAATGTTGCTGCTTTGAGAGCTACAATTATATAAAACGAACATGCTATTGATCAGTGCATATTATCCATTATTATAGTCTTTTTTGTATTTCTCATCTTTGTAGTGAGTAATCTATAGAAGTGGAAAGGACTTGTATTTTTATGGAAGACAGGCTCAAAGATGTGGGCAGCCCAGAACCTGACCAATGTTTTCCTTTGGCTGTTCGTTTGAGAAGAAAAGAGGAAAAAAACTGAACCACTTGATAGGTGAAACTAAGTATATGATCAAAAAGATTTCCAGATAGAGATAAACATTTATTAACTCTCTCTAGCAGCAAGGAGAACTGTGATATTAGCCTGTATGGACAGAAGTATTATTTTTACTATTTTGCTCTTTATACAGGGAAAGTGCAAGTATTCCATTGCAGAAAGCAGGAAATAAAATTAATTAATTGGTTAATTAATAAAGATGACATTAATATGCTTATTACTCATTTCCTCCACAGTATCACCCAGGTGTGCCAGTTGTAAAGAGCTGATGTGCTGGGCTCTGTACATGCACTGAATGCAATGGTTTTGCAGGAAATGAGCATTGACTACATGCAACGCCCTCAAAGGGCTCTGATCTTGCTTTCCCAGAAGTTCCCTAAGGGTAGCTGCCCTTTCTGTAGAAAAGCACCTGTTTTCTGTTCCTAGCCATGATTAGCCCAAATTTAAACACTAGTTGGATAACTTGCATGCTAGGTGACACAATTCCCTGATGTTTGCTCATACAGTAATAGAAGCACAGGAGGGGAATATTTTCAGATCCATCAAGGTGACTTGGAAACTTAAGTCCTGAAGTAAAACGGATATGGAAATTACAGCTGGGCAGGTAATGACTTGTGAACAGAATATTTCAACCCTTAAGAAGCTTCACTGCAACTGTAGTAGTGTTTAATTTTTACCAGAATTTATATTTCTAATCAAAACTACATTGAAAGTTTTTGACCATTCTGAAATGGAACTCTGGGGCGTAAGAAGTCATTGCATTGACCTTTACATATTAGAAGCTTTGAATTACCCGCAGGAAGCTGAGAATCAATATTTTTAGAGAGGGAGGAGATGGAAAGGGAGATTCAAGTAAAAATTTCAAACCAGCGGTGTCTGAAATATAAGAGACTAGACTTACTGAAAACTGATGGAAATTAGGAACTTCTCTGTGTGTCTGTGTACATAATTCTGATCGGAAGAAAAATGGAGGTGCAGTCTTCCATTTTTAAAGTGTATGGACGAAATTCAGAGAGAAGGCTGATCTGCAAAGCTGACTTGTTTTGGCTATTTTATTGACTTTGTGCCTTCACATACGCAGTCTTGGCTGAGGTCAGCCATGAGACTACAGCTGAGAGATGTAACCTGGAGGGGGCTTGAGAAATTGGTAGAAATGGGTTTAATGAGCAAATTTCTTAATTTCCTTGGTCTGCCCCTTCTTGAGTAGTGAAAAGGAGTTTATTTTCCCCTTTCCTCTCTACTTCTTAAATGTAAATTTGCTGCATTGGAAACTTTCATTTGTCCTGGGATGTAAAAGGTAGGATGCCTGCTACACAAGAAAATAACAATTGCATGACTAATACAAAAGAATTGTTGATGAGTCCTCAGTGGAGTTAAGAAGTGATGAGGATGCTTAAATGAACTGCTCTATTTGCCTACAGACCATTGTGATCCTAATTCTGCATTTTAGCAGTTGTTCGAATGTTACAGGGGAGTTTGGGAAGCATTTCTGGACTCATGAATGATAGATAAAATGTCAGGTATATTGAAAGATCTCCTGGTTCCTCACTTGAGAAGAGTCAGTATTGATTTATTTAAGACTGCATCACATTATTTTAGTAGGTATTCTGAATGTCTTATCTTTTTTCCAATTTGACTGCTGCCCACTACAGTCAAACTGTAGTCCTTAGTTCCCATGCTGGCACAGAAGTGTGTAGCCTCTAATTGTAAGGAGCATCTGTCCCTCTTTACCTCCTGCTTGCCCCATCGGAGGTACATTCCTCAGATGGTGATAAGGAGCAGCCTTAAATTTGATAAAGAAGTTGGCTGCAATGCAGTCCTGCAGTTTAAATGCCATGACATTTCCTAGTTATTAACATAAGAACATTAATCTAAAATTATGTTCCATGGGGACTGTAGTCTCATATGGGTTGGGAGAATTCACTTGCTTGTTCAATGAGACTCAAAGAGTTTAGGCTGATTACATTTACAATTAATACATTATTTCCAGAGGTACCACTTTGAGTTGAAGCCAGGAGACAAATTTTGCTCTAAGATGCTCTGACACACCTCAGAGTTCTTCCTAGACCTTGTGAATGTTTCTTACCATCATTGACTGTAAGCCAGAGAAATTGCCTGGGTAAGCCTTCTATGGGTGATTCTTTAAACAAATACTTGGACCCACTCTCAGCTGGTGTAAATTTGCATTGACCTCATTGCATTTCTTGCACCTATGAGAATTTACATCAGCTTGGATCTGCCCTGTTGAATTTTGAATGGCCTGAATATGAATGCAAACGACAGCTTTGCTGAAGGTAGACGTTTAAATGTATACGTCTCTCGATACCCTATGATTTAAACTCATTGCAATTAAACAAACTTACATACTCCTATGTTTCATGTGCAGTGATTCAGGCCCCAAAACCTGGAGCACTGGCTTTTAGTTATTAACGTCAAATAATCTAAGAGTTCTGCTAAAACTTGTAGATTTTTTCAATACTTATTATGAAATAGAATCTGTTGTTTTGCAGTAAATTGGAAACTATAGCTTGTACTTTGATTAATCTTTCTCTGAAACATGGAGGTCATCCCTAACTTCCAGATATTTCGGTTCTTCATGCATATTAATTTCTTGTAGACTGGAGTTTAATACACATATCTCTGTTTCATTTCCACAATTAATGGTTGTAAGACAACACAGATAAAAATGCAAATGATCAACTTCTCTTTATGCTTTTCAACTGGATGTTTACAATTGCAGTTACAGTGAGCTTTTAAAACTGCCCAAACAGCTTTTCCTGTGTTATAAAGATATCTTCATAAATTATGAATTATAAGAACTGCTGTCATTTTAAATGGCTATAGCTTTTATATTTGTTGAAACGAATTTGAGCATAAATGCAACACAGTTTTTGCTTTTTTATATTTCCAGAGTAATACATGATATTAGAATGAAGAGAAGCCAATATACATATAAATATGCACGCATATATATATCTTTCTTTTCCTCTGCAAAGGTTGTAGAATAAGGACCCATAAATGTGAGCATTTCTTTCAATTGTTGCCTCTAAGTTCTCCTGGATGTGCTGCTGTGACAACATCTTGGAATCAAATGCAGAAAAGAAAGCATAAGAAAATTGTGGACCTTGACAAAAACACTGGGCTGTTGCAGCTGCAACATAATAGGGACACTGGGAAATTAAAACTTTTCTTTTTTCCCTGAGCTGCATTTCTACAGCTGGTAGTGAGAACTTAGGTTTTGATTATGTGTTAGTTAAGAGAGCTAATACACTTGGGAAGAGTATGTTCAAACAAAGAGATAAAGTTTTCATTCACCTTCCCACAACTAAAAGAATTGAACTAGGACAAATGTAATAAGGAGCTGATGAACATAGTAAATTTGTGGCCTTAAATGGACTGTGTTTAAAATATTTTTCCCATCCCTAAGACAGGCCAGTGATCAGGAAGAATGAGATTTTCCTGGGCTTTCTGACAAAGAACCTCCTATGTCTGAGAGGGGTTTTTGTTTAAGAAGTAACAGGTTACTTCTGTAGACTACGTGGCTACCTCTATACTACGTACAAAGCATGAGCCCCTGATTCATCCAGACTGGCTTCATATCTACAGTTCTACAGTGCTGGGCAACTTGTAGCTTTGAGTCTAAATTCAGATACTAGATATTAATATACATATTTCACTTCAAGGAAAATGTCCATGAGTGTTGCATGTAGACAGAGGAGGGTCTCTGACATCATATAGCTTCAGTCTACTTTACACCTCCCTGAATATAGGCTCATGATCAATGTTCTAACTCCAACTATAATGTTAAAAGTTGAGCTGAAGGTAGAAAGAAATGAAAGCATACTAGGAGTGTTTTCATTAGACAGTTAAGGGGTAAGAAAAGTATATACAGAAGGAAATGCTGGCTGTGGCAGAAGCCCACAACAGCTCTCAGCAGGCTGTTTTATGTAAAGACAAACAGGTAGTGAATGCGTTTGCAGTGCTATACATTTTTATACGGAGCAGTGTATGCAGCACCGTAATCCAGGAAATCAATCCAAATATTGCATCCCTTTTATTTGTCTTTGAACATTAGTAGCAAACAGGCATCAGGGTAACAGGTAAGCTGGCTTGCCTTTTAGGTTGTTTCCTGTCGGTTTAGGTTGATATTTCCATGTGGACTTCTACTGTGTTTATGCTGGCAAGCATAGTAGCCCAGAGTCAAGCTGGCACGAAGTTGTTAACTCCATCTGACTATGATTCCACTTTTGTTTCAAGATATATGTTACAGCTCTCTATGATAATAAACAGTTTGCAGAATTTTTGGTACAGACTTCTCATCACCTTTTGTGGCAGCTTCAGCTGAGCACTGAAAGCTGCATTAAGCATGTGGCTTGCAGCCACAGTGAAAAGGGTCTAAACCTCCTCTCTGTTTTCTGATCACGTCTTCATGACTGTAATAATAAGTCTACGTTATGCCCTACTATCAAATTCTACCTAACTGTTTAGAAAAGGGTTTCACCTTTTGCATTTAGCCATTTTATATACTAGAGAATGCAGAGTCCTCTGATGCTCGATCTCATATTCAAGACTTGATAACAATTAATAAAATACTTCCTGTTTCTTTCCTAGTTCACTTTTTTCATTTATCTTCCCTGGTTTTTGCATAGAGGATAATTCATGTATTCTGAACTCTCACTGACCTCTCATCTTCATTCTCAAAATAAAAAAATATGCTCAAGCCACATTTGCCCGCGGAAAACAGAGTTGCCTTTGTCAACATAACTACTTCTGAGGGTGCACTGAATGGATTTGTGGCAAATTTCTCTCTAAACTAACAATACTGCAAGAGGCAGCACAATTGTTTGCTGGGAAGATAATGCTGTGGTAGTAGAGCTTTTGTGCCGCTCATCCAAACTAAGAAAGTTTAGTCTCTTGGCATGGTTGATTTTCAAGGTCTATAATAAATTTGGTCTTCATCTATCACTTGGGTAAGAGGTTTCTTATCCAAGACCTGGACGTGTTCTAGACTGCTCTTTTGCTATGCCTAAGCTTATATACTGTTAAAATGTAGCCGTTCCACTCTTAATCATTAGCTCACAAAGGCCTGAAGATCCCCTTTCTATATCCATATCAAAAGATTTATGTTAAAACAGTAACTTCTACTTTTTCCTGAGTTTGGCAAGATCCTAGTCCTGAGGAATTCCATGGCTAAGTTCCTGGTTGTCAGGAGGTAAGGGGAAAGACACTAAGCCCTAAACTTGTGGCAATTCACCACCGCGCATATAGATGTGCAGTGACCCCTGGTGATGTGGGAGAGAAAGGAACAGAAGGAATGGAAACCCTTTACCATTAAAGGGATCCAAAGTCTTTTATTTTGGAGAAATGCTTAGAGATCCTGAAAATTGTACCTTACTGTGTTTACTATAGTATTTTCTGCAATATTGTTTTCTTTTCTGTCTTTAAGAGTGCCATCTCAAAAATATTAGCAAATGCAGAAATATACTGGCTAAGGCAGAAGTAATTAGTCACTTTCCTTTGGTCTAATTTACAACAGCTTAAGTAAAATAAAAAAGCAAATAATAAAGTTCCTAGGCAAAATCTGAGACTTTTTTGGATCACGTTTTGTCTAGTACCCTCTGCAGAATATAATTAAATCTGCTGTTAGGAGATAAGAAGTAACACTGCTTTTTCATCCCATCTACATATGTGTGCGTTTTGCTTTTCTAATGTTGTTTTTCAGAGATATCACTGTGTCTGGTCTTCCTAACAACCTTTGGGTTAATGTTAGCACCAGAACTCCATCTATAGATAGCTGTACAGCCTTCTCAAGCTGCCACTGCATTCTTCCCACCATCTGTTTGCCATCCCAAAACACTGGCAAGGTTCTATAGGCCTTCTGTATGGGAGGATTATGTACTACTTGCTCATCATCTCTGAAACAAGCTTCCTAGTTTGTTGTTGCTGTTTTTTTCTCAATAATTCTTCTGAATGTCAGAATGGAAGGCCATTCTATTTGTTCTCAGTTCTGCGGAAAGCTTCCAGGTCTTCCTAGTGTTTTTTACTGGGTGGTTACAATCGTATTGGATGAGGCACTTAGTGCCATGGTTTAGATGATGAGTAGGTGTAGGTGTTGGGTCATAGGCTGGACTCGATGATCTCAAAGGTCTTTTCCAGCCTTGTGATACTGTGATACTGTGACACTGTATTCTGATTCAATGCAGTGATTGCAGAAGTTTATAGGAATGCCCAGATTCTGGAATAAGGAGTGTGGGAGCAAACAATACAGAAAGAAAAATATATATATACCAACTTCCCAGTCTGCTTCTTGCTTTGGCTGTGAGTTGCTTGGCAGTGAGCTTTCCTGAAGCTGGGAAGGAACATCACTCTAGCATCAAAATTATCTCTAAATTCCAGCTAATAGCACAAACTCAGGAACGTGATTCTCTCTTAATAGGAAAGGAAGTTTGCTTTGGTTTAGATTTTTAAACCTGAACACTAAATAAACTATGAGGAAATGCTGTCTTCTGGGATTGACTACTGAAGATATAAATTCTGAATTAAGTCCACAGAATTTATGCTTGAATACTGCTTCCAACTTCTGCTTCTAGCTGAATGTAAATATTTAGGATAAATTCTGCACTCCAAATTTGATGTAATAGAGAATACAATCTAACTACTAAAACATATTTTTCCTTATTATTCTACATACGCTATCATTTATAAAACTTGTAATAATACCCTAGTTACATAAATATTTAACAACAAGTAGTCTCTATGCATTAATCAGGAAAATTCAAATCCACTGAAACAAGGAGAGAAATTTCTATTTAGTGTTTGTTTTCTCTTTGAAGAAAATAGTGGATACCATTTTAATGATCTTTCTTTGCAAGAAACCTAATTATCTCAACAAATTGACTTTCTGAATAGAACTACTTTTGTCTGGGAAAGTCGAAGGAAGTCAGAACAACAGGAATGAGAACATTAAGGACGTTTTGGGTACACACATTTTTCTGCAGTGTTACTGCTCCCACTCCCCTCACATTTATTTCTTTTATTTTGGGCAACTTTGGATGTCTTGTGCTCTTCCAGTTGCTCTTTTTGCTTCTGTTCTTTTCTTTCTAAATAGTCTCTAACCTCAAAAAAGAAACACAATTCTGATCTTTCATGAAACCTGCTGGAGTGACATTGCGGCTATTTTACACATTATGTAGTTATTGGTGGCTTGAATCTTCGATAATGTCATAGTGTACTCAGGAATGGTTTTTGTCCGTATACATAGAATTTTGTTTTCATCCCTTATACTGGATGTGACAATGCAGTCTCTGTCAATAAAACAGGAGGTTTATGATGGTGGTGGTTTTCTCTGTTGAATACACTGGGTAGTTTCTCAGTTAAGAACTGTAAAAATGAGAGAAAAAAGTGTTGTTCAAGGTAGGGCACTATCTATGCCCACTATTTTTTAAACTCTCTAAATGAAATAACAGTTGAGAAGCTGTTGTGTATTGGGGTGGCTCATAACGTTGGCCCTGCTTAGGGAGCCATTGCAAAATGGAAGGGTTTAACCGATGCAGAAATGCAGATGTTCTCAGTTTTAAAATAATTTTAATTTAAATGTTTTATTCCCTTGGTAGAAACAAATAATGCTGGTTTAAGGCAGTATTTTACCTATTATTTTCTGCAGTGTTCACAGACTCACAAAGAGGGATATATCAGCTATTGATTTCTATCAGACCTACCCACAAACGCACTAAATGCACAGGTTAGCCATGTGCCAGCTTAGGAGTAGATGCGGTGCATTCTGGCCAAGAGGCATCACATCTAGAGGAATTCACTTAAATACAAGGAGGTATAGGCAGAGATATAATGAGCCTTAAACTATAACAATAATGTCAAGTTTCTTGGGGGAAAAAAACCCCACCATCACAAGAGAGTCAGCCAAAATTCCCCCATATTAAAATAGCTAATGTCACTACTTGAGCTAAATAAACCCTCTAGGCACAAACACATAGCCACTCTATTAGGCATAAAAGAATGTAATAAGACAAAATCACATTCAGTTATATTAGTGTGCCTGTAAAAATACTGATATCAAGAAAAAGGAAATAAAAGTATTTTAAAGTCAATTTCTTGTATAGACACACACTTTTCTTAGAAATCAGATTATGGTGATAAGATATTGTTAACTCATTACAGTGGGAGCCATATGAAGTAGCCTATATAATAGTTCATTTAACTTTGAAAAATATATCGTATCATTTGAAAATGTTTTTTTTCAAGAAACTTATTCCAGAGGCTTAAGCAGGTTTTTGTGTGTGTATTTCTACAATTGAAATACTGCACAACAGGTTAGGTATAATTTCGACAGTTCTTAAAGGTAAGTGGGATAACTTTCCGAAATCAGCCAGATCTTGTTTCACTCCTCTGGTTTCGAAGATTAACGCTCCTTCTCCACATATCACAGGGACATAGGACAGAGTTCTGCTGCCTGCTGAATATCTCCTATATTGTCTGAGGCAATAAAATTTTCTCTTTCATAATGTAAACACCCCATTAAAAAAAGACAACTAAAGAAAACAAAACTGACACCACATGAAAGGAGCAAAAGAAATCTGCAGCAAGCTCTTCTCTAGTAAGTCAAACCAGTCTGGGAAAAAAAATAAAAACTTTTTATGACCACATCTAGGTCTTTTTAATTATACACTTACTTTAACCACATCTGCTGACTGACACTCCATTATGTGCATGCCAGCATTGCCAGAGAGGAAAGTTTTTGACTTGAGGAAATAAAATCTGATTTCCGAGTACTCTGGTATTACCTATTGTTTTTGTGATCCTGAGACTCTATCAAGCTGTCCCTCGGGAAAAAGAATAAAAGAAAATCTTTCTTTGCTATTCTTGATGGCAGATGGGTATGCTTTAAAGTTACAGGTCCAAAATCTAAAGAGACTCTTGAGAGCTTTTCTTGCTGAGCCAATAAGGGATAGCACAATTAAACGACCTGGGGTTTTAATTTTTTTGAACTACAGTTACAATCCAGAAAATTCTCTCCGAAACATATTCCATTTCACCTAAATCCCTAACACTTCAGATCACTTCAGGCTCTAGGGACTTGTTCTGGGGCAAGCTACTTGCTCTCTCCATGCCCGTCTCTGTTATTCGGTAAATAGGAATAAGAAAATTTCTAGGATTTCTGTTTTCTTGAAGAGAGGTCAAAGCAGCAATGTACTATATCTCTATCATAACCATAATTATTGTTTCTGGGAGGGTGGCTGTAAATGAAATTCAGGCATTCTCACAGCAATTTGCTGAAGTCGAGCATCATTTATACATTAAAAGCTGAACAACAATGGCAGAGCCTAGGACAGAAAAGAAATGCTTTTGATTATTGCCGCAGGTCCACAAAAGAATCTGTATTGTAAGAATTTATGTAATTATTTCTTCCAAGTCTAAGGAAAGCTGTCAGAGTTCAGTGACTCCTGTATTTTTGTCTGCTTTTTCTACATAGACTGTAAATACTTAGATCAGCCTGTAGCTGCTGCCTGTGTATAGACCACCTGGTGCCGTTGGGGTTTCAAAGGGCTACCAGCCACTACTTGTAAAATAATGAATTTCTCCAATCTAAGACAAGTCTTGAGAGTCTTCCATTGCCCGTGGCTCAGAGGAAGTTGTGCAATTTATACCTACCAGCAGCTCTCCAAGTATATCCATAGGTATGTAAGGTTTGGATAGTGATATTCTCTCTGAGTGAATTATCTGTATATATTTTAGCATTGCTACAAACAAAGTTGCAAAGCAGATTATAGTGACTTAGTTAATGTGCAGGGGTCTGAACTCCACTCTGTTAAATAGCCTCAATTACTTCAAACATACCTGGATCTTTAAAATGGAACATCTTTACAAAATGGGAATATATAGAAGATTAAATGTTCCAAACAACTTGAAATGTGCCCGAATTCTTGCTGGTGCATGCAATAACTGATGAAATCCATAACTAGAAAGATTCTACACAGTGTTACCCCTGTGGGATACTTCTGAATGCATTTATTTGAAATATTTTAGAAACAATGTTAGAAGTATTTTCTGTAAGCAGCGCAAAATCTCTTAATTTTTTCCTGTGTTATGTTGAAATTATCCCTGATACATAAGGAAATTTTGAATTTTAATAAGACTTTCACTTCAGGCTAAGCTCTTAGAAAAAAATGCAAAGGAAAATGAAACACAAATTGGAACACCGTATCTCTGTTCCTTTCCTGCTGCTAACATCAGTGTTTTACACGATCTCATTAGTTCAAAAAAGTCTTCATGTCTCCACACATTTCAATTTACAATGTCTACCTTCTGCTCAGGGCTCCATACAGTACTGCCCTTGCCCAGAGCTACCTTGCCCAGCAGCAATAATGGATCCACTGTGGTGAGAGGGACTACATAAAGGCAGCAGAATCTCCTGGTGTTTCCTGGCCGTGCCACCTAACTGCATTCCGGCTTGGGACTCTGTATTTGGGATGCAGAGGGCAGCTCTACAGAGGCACCTGATCTGAATCACCAGGGAGTCCCAAAGGGTTTAGTCCCACCATATTTGCATATTTAATAATTCCATGAAATTAACATAGAATTTTAAGGGGAGAAAAGGGAATTAAAAATTGCCTCCAAAAATTATGGAACAAATTAGCTGATCCTCTGAATATCCAGGCATAATTAGAAACCAATAAGTGCTAGAAAACAAATGTCAGCCACAGCCGGAGGTGTCAGGAGGAAGTCATCAGCGAGCACTTTTTTTCTTCCCCCAATATAAACAGCAGATGAGGTTATCCCTAAAATAAACATAGCCCATCTGCTGTCCTCAAATTTAACAAAGAGGGAAGGTGAAAACAGGCACCGATCAGCATTGGGTGGTATGGAAAACACTCAAACTCAGGAAGCTATTTGAAAGAGGTAGAATCAAGAAGCTCTTTGGTACCTGGTGCCTTGCATGGCTCTGTTCCCTCTTGCCGCTTCTAGCAATGAAATTTTCCTAAAAGCACCATCACAGGTCACTTCCTTCCACGTATACTACAAGCTATGAGGAAAAAGCTCAGAGTGAAGCAGACCTTCTGCAGATACTACAAGGTACCCACTGATGCTGGCAAAGAAAATGTTGAAAGTGGAAACAGCTGATATTCTGAAATGTCCATGGGCTAAACTAATGTTGAGGGGTCATCTGGCTGTTGGCGAACAGCCCAACAACTTAAACCCTAAACAAAGAGGTAGAGTTAAAGCAAATACAAACTTGATACAGAACTGAAGTGTGTTTTTTTGGTATGGCTAGGAGAAAATAAACATTTAATTGTAGATGTACATTTTTTCATTTAAAATAATTATTTAGAGATAAGTTTTGTTTTAAAATTAAATTACACAGGGAAAAGTTTTTCACTGCAAAGAAACAACCAGACAAAACCCCTCCCCAAAACAAGAGCTGGAGGGGAAAAAATGGTGAGATACTAAGTTTCAGGAAACTGAATTAATATTCTAAATTTGAGAGATAGTTTTAGAACTCTAATGTCTTGGAAAGTTCTACATGATAATCTGTCATTTGTGAATATGTGCACAAAGAACGCATACTATCATATTTCAAATTTATATTAAAGCAGCATCAGCAGCCTTAATCAAAACCATGGCCCCCCTTGTCACGGGTTCTGCACAACCGTAAGAAACTGTATGCATGTCAAGAATCTCAGTGGGATTATTTATGACTGTGGAGTTTCTTGAGTGGTTTGGCAGATGCTGAATTCACAAGAAGCAGACATGTTGCTTACCAGACGGTGAAGATGTATGGGGGCAAAGTCTGTGGCAGTCTTCTCCAGTGATTATTTTAAATCTAACATAGATGTTATTCTGGAAAAAGTCTTTCAACTCAGTCATCTAAATCATTTAAATTTTGCAATTGCCTAATAATCTTCTAATTGATGTAGGCATTTCTGTAAAAAGAATGTAAACCTACTGATAGTCAACCTGTTTCTTTCTCAGTTCCTTGTCAAAGGTTTCTTAGATACTCGCAGCCCCTTCCCCTCATCTGGTTTCTCTCCAGGATCTATTGGTCCCTAGCAAAAATAAATTCAGGGGAAGTTATTCAGGACTCAGGAATTATGCAATGGAAGTAGCTCTGTCATGTTTGGCATCTATAGAGATTTGGACTGATATTAGATGACAAAAGAGAATCACTGCTCACCTGGAAAAGTCTTAACCTAGAATCTGAGTTCATAAAAGGAGCTGTACCCTTTTACTTAGTATATGTAATATAGATTCCACTGAACAGTCAATGATGACGTAGGAAACAAAACTTTTTAAAGATTGCGATGTTAAACCAATTTGATTAGGTGGCATTGGTAAAACAGTGCATCAAGATCTGATCTTACGAAAGTCTTTTAGATGAAATGTTATGATAGAAATTCTGGACTGAAAAATATTGTCTTCCTTAACTTTGGTAAAAAGAGTTTCTATTTATAGCGCTCAGTGCTCTTATTCAGTCTTCTAAGCTTTCATTTGAACTGTGCTGCATGCATCTCAATCCACTCACTAATGATTTGCAAGGGTTAGAGCAGGGGATTTTCTTTTTTGAAATGTGTTTCTTATCTGTGAATGCCCACTGCAGACACTGTTGATAACGTTACTCAATGGGCTATGCTAACCAGAGGGAAAACTAAGCAAACTTGTCTTCCAAGACTACTAATACTTGAAGAAATGCTGCTCCTTCTCCTATGATTTCAACAAGGCTCAAGGAAAAAGAAAAAAAGCAATTGCTCTTACCTAGTGAAAGCATCTGTTTTTCTTTCTTTCAAATTTAACAATCAGATCAGGCAGCATCAATATATTTTGTACTACATAACAGCTTCCCAAGCCGTGAGCAAGTATGTACAGAAACAAGTTTATAAAAAGAATTACATCCTCCTTTTAATTGCTGGAATGAAACTGAGTCACCTTCACTAATGTCATAGTCCAGATAGTGTAAAATATTTATAATTGGAATGAACTGAAACATATGGAAGTGCATTCTATCTATTATATTTTTGTCCTGTGTTTGTTAGAATATTCAGCTTACTTGATTAACTTTTCCAGCACTGGAGTTGTATCCTGCACTCACTGACACTAACAGCAACAATTACAACTACGTTATTTGAAATGCAGTTTTTTATTCATGAGAAATACCATAGTATTTTTCCCATCCGCAAAAAAAACCAGGTTTTGAACTTCATCTGGAAAATGTAAAAAATGTTTTTGAATTTCTTTTCATTCACTGTTATTTAAAAGTCTATAAAGATTTTTGATTTATTTAAAATACGGGTTAACCTCTTAGAGGTTTGTTTCAGTGCTCTTAGTGTTTTGTGATTCAGTAACCAAGAACAGGAAACTGTTCAAGTAGCTCTCTTCTTCCTAGGAATCATAAAGGTATCCAGAAGTGAGACTTGGATGTTAGATTTTGTTTACATTTAAGGCTATTCCTACAGTTTTTACTCTTTCTAATTTTACAAAGCACAAAATCCACATGACATGGTTCAAATTGAGGCATATAACAGCAGATCTTGTTTATATCTGATATCTCATAAAAATATTGTCAATTCTGAAAGAATTGCTTAATTTAACTCAGTAAATTTTGCTGCTGGGTAATTGTGAAAGTTTTAACACAATCTTCTATCTGAAAAAAATAGTCATGCCTTCATTTTTTGAATGCTTATTTATAGTATTTTATTTTTCAAACAAAAAAGATCATATGTGTTTCAAGATTTTGAAATAAATATTTTTTCTCTCTTTACTAAAACCTACGGCTGTGTATTTTTTTTCCGCAAAGAGGTATGCTTTTCACTGGGGCACAGGAAAGGACAAATCAATGAGACATGTGTGCACAGTGAATCATCAGAGGTTTAAAACTGCCTAAAGATATATTAAGTCAGAGTGAGTTATGTATTAAGATATCCATTCTGCTAAATATCTGCCAACATGAATGCTAGATAATGGAAAATTATAGAGCCAATTCTGCAATCCTTACTTCATATATCAGTATTGGGGCTAAATTTATGAAGTCCAGTTCGGTTTTGATGTAATTCATTCATGAAATCTCAAACTGTTCTAGTAATTATCAATCAAATTAGAAAGGAAGTGTATTTTAGGGGGGAAAAAAATGGGAAATGTAAGGCAGATTTTAAATGTTCATAAAACCTTTTCTTTTTTTCAGTCATTTTAAGGTCTCTTTGAGGAACAATATGTACAAAATTCACTTTTGGCAAATAACTGGGCCTGTTATTTGCAAAAAAATGCGCTAAATATCCAATCTTGGAAACACCGTTCTGTTAAAAATTTCAGCATGTGCCCTGTGCAGTGTCCACATCTCACATAGGTTGTTAGTATTTTGGATTGGTGTTTTCGTTGTTATAACATATGCTTTGGGTATGAAAAAGGCCTCAACAGTTAAATACAAGGTTAGATTGAAACTCTGAGACTCCTCTATAAGACTGAATATTTTACGTTGACACCATAACTTCCTTTTCCTCTCCAAACACAAAGTTGAACACTGCTGCTAGAGCTGATCTATAAAATGGGCATTACATTTGTTATATTAAAAGCATCATAATATTTTTTAAGGTTTTGCTTAGCTAAGTATTTCTATGGGTGGTTGATGGTATCAAAAAAGATAAATTATTGAGCTTCAATAAAAAAAGATGTGCCAAAATCATGTTGAACTTTAGAAATATATCTATTGAAAAAAATCTTGGTCTTCATATTCTGGAAACTAAAAAGAAAACTGTCACATAACTTCACTGCAACAGTGAGGAAAAAAAAATCAATGTTCCACAAGTCCTGATTTCTATATGTGATTTGATTTTAATATTCATTTCTGTAAAATGTAATAGGTGTCCATTTATATATACAAGGAAATCCAGAGTTACATTTGTTTAATCCACTTCTGTGTTTGTCTGCAAATGTAGTAAGCATTTCCATCCCTTTCTGAAATCTTTTTTTGCACTTGTCTTCCTCTGCTTTGTACTCAAGATGAAATAATTTTTTTCTCTAATATGCTCTGAGGGGTTTTTTTCAGCAAGCTGCAATAGTAAGCACTATAATTCTTCATTATCATCGGAATTTAAAAACCAAGTGCGTTTCCGACAGCTAGTCAGTGAGCAGTTCTGGCGTGCCGCTGTACAGGGAGGCCCCACACATTTCATTTAACTTAAGGAGTCCAGATTTGACTGCAATTTTTTTTGTCCTTGAAGGAAAAGACAGCACCATCTGCTCTGTCTACAAAACTCTTAGTTTAGGAACTCTCAGAGTTCTGAAAATAAGGATAAAAAGGATTAAACTAAGTAGACACCTGAGGTTAATTTCAAGTCTACGTAACAAAGAAGCGTAAGAAACATCCCTTGTCTTATATCCATTTAAAGACTTCAAAATATAGCTATAGTGGGACTTAAATAATGCATAGAGCTTACACTGCTCCTAAATCAAAGCAAATTTCACTGTTTGCGGGAACTTCAGTTTCTCAGCTATTGCATATCAATGTGGAGACAAACGTAGTACAAACCTTGAATAACAATGATACCTGAGTAAAAGAATGAGATGAATGAACGATAACTTCACTATCAGACAGAAAAAATAAAAGATACCTGGAGGGTGGGTGTTTTCAACCTGAGAACATCACAAAGACTGGGTCCAGCCTCGTGGTGAGTAAATCCTCTGAAAAGAACCATTGGGAACAGCTGCAAAAATATAAAAGTTGGCAATTATTTTTTTTTTTTAAAGTTTATTGTTGTGGAAAGTGCCTTAGGTGTATTTGGTTTGTACTCTGCAGAATCTCCTCCAGCCCTAGGGAGGGCTGTCCTGTGGAGAGGAAAGCTTCTCTAAGGCAGAAAGGGAGAGGATCCTGTTATAGTTTCAAAATCTTCCAGGGAAGTTCCCAACGCAGGGGGTTTGGGAGCCAGGATGGGTGGCAGGGGGTGGTTTGATTGCTTTGAGTTCCAGTTATGGTGTTGTTGTGTGTCCCATTCTGGTTTTGGTTATAAGTATATATACACTTGTAATTAAGAAATGTTATCCTTCTCTATACATTTTTCCTGATTAAAGCGGGGCTCTTTCCTTGTCCTTTTGTCCAAAAGCATTGGAGGGGCGTAGGGTAGCAGCTCCTCTGCAGGTGACATTGGCCAGGCAGTGGTGACCGCTCTCTCTCTGAAGGACAGCACAGGGCACGTGGAGTTGGGGCTGAGCCAGGGGAGCTCCCTCCAAGATGGCTCCACCAGCCCAGCAAAACAAAGGCTCCCGCTCCCAGCAGCCACCGAGCAGAAAAGTGTCACCAACTGAAAGAAACCTCTCACCCCCCTCCACCCAGCAACCAAACTGGAACTGAGAGCCATCAAACCACCCCCCCTGCCACCCATCCTGGCTCCCAAAACCACTGTGCTGGCAAGGGAGAGAAAAATTCCCTGAAAGATTCTGAAACTATTACACACTCATATGAATTTTGCCTTTTGTGTGCAGAATTTTGAGTAGATTTAAGGATTTGTGATTAACAGAGGGAGTAATCATCTTTTTTTCTCTCCAGTGTAAAATATATATTTATATTTTAAAAGTATACTTTCAAAATTTGTTCTACATTTTACTCTAGTTTTACTCAAAGTATCTTTTCTCTGCAGTTGCTCAGTATTTTATTTAAAGTAATCTAATAAAGAGCACGGAGTCAAGATTCTCCTACAGTAAGAATATTAGACTTTAAAGGAATGTCTTTATCACCATTTTCCAGTCAGCATTCAAATAAATGAATGGATATTTGATCCAGTGTTAAATTAAAAAAAAATATTTTTAAGAGTCTTTATAATGAATTTCCTTTCCCAAGTGCTATGAAAAAAATTCAGATTCCAAGGAAGTCTATCCTATCAAGAAAAAGAGTATGAAAAATATTATGCAAATAGATTCATAAATATGAATCTTCTTTAGTGCTTGCAGTTCTGATGCTCGTGATTTTAGCCATTGAGGGAAGAAAGTCGAACTTGCAGTAATCTTGGCTGTCTTCATTATTTTAAATCCTACTATGATAAAGCAATCCAACAGTAAAACCTACCTCTTCCCTTTTACTTTTTATATCTGAATTACAAATAATTATTGTCATCTTATACAATTCAGTTGGTCCTTAAAATCAGGGGGGTTGTCAATGCTGACTCTCCTGTTAAGACTGCTGCTCCTGCTGCGGGGGCACCAAGTGCAGGCGAGGGTGCCTGGCGTGCTCTGAATGCTGTTGAAGCGCACACTCTCCTACTGCAAAAACTTAACCCTCCACAGTGCTGGGGCTAGAGGACACTTACTGCGCTACCAGGAAGGGAGACCAGGACAGGTTGTGAGAAATGAGAATTATTCCATCTGTGTTATGGAACCAGCTGGGTATAGGGCTGGCTTTTGAGTCAACCTGTTGATGTCAGCGTCAGTAAGTTCTGGCTGGCTTGCTTCCTGCCAGAGATAACGATTCTGAGTGATCATCAGCCTCTGTGACTTCATCCTCCTTACTGGAGTAGTGTGTGAGTGGTGTGAAACAGGAGACATATCTGAGGACTTGCAAAAAACAAATGCTCATTGGTGCTGCAGATCCAGAGTTTCCAGAGTTTATTGCAAAGATCCAGATGGTGGGTGGAAGGGTTCACATGTATGCTCTTTATGTAATTCTTACACTTCTGCAGGCGTGGGGTTCCATCTTTTTCATGCCTAAAACAAATATTACTGACAGATGAAGCCCGATGGACTTTGAAGGTAAAATCTCCGGGATACAAACTTTTATATTCTCAATTTTCCTTCCCCTTGTCACAGCTTGAAGTGTTTTCTCAGTCATCAGGAGCAGGTGATCCCACTGCGAACAGTTTCTGCTGAAAGTGTTAATCTGCTGACTGTGACTGTGAATCTGAGATGTTATTAAGCATCCATATGTCATTTACCCTATTCTTCTCAAAGCTCAATGCACAGTGTCTGACACAGGTTGCATTGCTGTGGTGAAAGCTGTTATTACCAAAATCATATTTCTGATCATTGTAGAATAAAAGAGTATCCAGTGAATGTTTTAGTATGTATACTCTTGCATTAAATGATGATCTTAAATATTGCAGGTCACATATCATCTGGATTTCTTGCATTTCAGAGTTACCTAGGCCTGTGAGCTGCACAGACTATCTGTATCTTTTAAAATATATACAACCCATAACTACTAGTGTTGTATTACTGTGGCTTACATACAGAGAGATAGGTTTGCATCCTCCATGCTTTGAGTTTAGGCTTCCATTATTTACCATATTGCTACAAACATAAACATGTAACTTTGACTTGATGCATCATCTTGGATTCAATTTCATGCCTTTCTTAAGATATAAGCTTGTGTGATTTGTAACGCTCTTGGGAGTGCTCCTGTGAGTTTTCTCTTAATGAGCCTGTGGAAGCAGATTGACCACAGTTTCTAATGTCTTCAAAAAGTAGCGAACGAATAACGCACACTTAAAACTCTGACACAGCTACCTCACCCTCTCTCAATTTCTCCCTCCCCAAAATTCAGCACCTTAAAAACCTGCCATAGCAGTGTCCTATTTTCACAAGGAGCCTCTGTCTCCTTTTAGCAAAGGATGTCCCATCATTTGCTTGCACTCTTTGCAAGAAAAGGCCTTCAGATCATGATCAATTCATTGTCCCAAGTGAATCACTACAAAACAGGTAAGAGGTGGTGTAGTAACAGCTCCACAGCCCAGCTTTGCAAGATGTGTTGTAGGTAGTTTATACAAACTTCCCCCGCTTAACTTGTTCCAGTCCATGCGGAGAAACTGGTATTCCAACTCAGGCTTAGCCTTGCTTTTAAAATGCAGCTGGTAAGCCTTCACACAGTAGACAATCTGGCCTTATTTCCCATAAATAAGAATCATCATTCAGATTATATCTGTGATCTAGAGCCATTCTTTATTGCCTTTTCTTTGCTTGGCACGTTGTTTTCCGAGTTACTTGATATTCTGCTATCTATAGGCATTACAAAGAATGTCTCATGATCTCTCTGAGTCTTATTTCAGTGGCCTTGAAAATCAGACCTTGTCCCCTCATAATATTTAAAGTTTTTAGAGTTTTTTTTAAAAAAAAACAAAAATCCTAACTATAAAATCATCTCTGAAATACATTATTCATCTTGACATGAAGTAGAGGAAAGGTCTGTGACAACTGAGAACTGAAAGGAAAATCTAACACTGATTTCCCTCAAAGGCCCAGATCACACTGCGGTAGCAGACTTAATTTAGTCACTAAATAGTAGCATGCGGCAGGGGCTAAAAACAACTACAAGAAACATTTCCAGCACTTTACATATAAAATTAGCCTTACACTCTGTATACCTGGCGCCACTGGAAATACTCGGGTATCCCGGGGTAGTATCTGTCAGGAGGGAGGAGAGATGTGAAAAGCTTTCATATAACTTAAATATACAAAGTAATACTTATTTCATTTTACTTGTACGTGAAAATGATTTGCTAGCACATCTTAAAAAAAAAATTCTTGCATTTAGTGAACACACTTATCTGTGCTTGCAAAAATAATGCTATTTGCCTCATAAGCTCACAATGGAAAGAGAACCTGTTACAAATTCAGTCAATGATCCAACAGGAAATTAAACCTTTTAAAAATGGATGAACCAATGGACCAAGAGTAATGGAAGAAAATGCACAAAATGGGAAGAGTGAGTCATTAACTTGATTTAAATATGATTTTTTGTTTTCTGGCAATAAGGTACCAAAGTCTGACATGTTCTCATCTTGCTGCATTTCAAAAATGCAACAGCATGAGAACAGAATTAGAACTAAATAAGGAAGAGATATGTATTTTTTAATTATAAAAAGAACAACACCATACTGAGCAGGAGAAAAATACCACAAAAAATATGTATCTGTGAATCTCAGATTAATACAAAGTCACCCTTTTCTATGACTTTCAAGGAGAAAAGTACTGACTCTTGTTTTATAATATTTAACTATATGAAAAGATAAGAAAAGCAAAATATCCTTTGCTCTGAATCTGAGGAATGCAGAGCTGGCCAAAAATACATATAACTGCATGATATCCCCCTCACAGACCACAGAGTTGGCATCTGATTTACAGAACCTCACTTGATTTAAGGACATTGGTGCTCTTATTACAAATAGTATCACACTGTTGAAAGCAAAAAAAAAAAGTCATTGTTATTTGTAGACAAGATGTCAGGTCCTTAACATTAACACACACAGTCCTCCAGGGTGGAACTCTACTTTGTAGATGTATGAACATTTTCTACTTTGTAGATGTATGAACAATTTACATTTGATGTAAATTGGTACATTGGTGGCAGTCTTGAATCTCAGGGCTTGCTGTGTTCCTCTTTGCAACACTGCCTTTCATTGCTGCTATAGCAAGGTGAGTTTAGCGCAGCTGACGAGTTAAGGATTAGAACAGAAAACATTTTCATTACCTTTGCATTGCTAAATGGTTCAAAACCTAATCAATAACAAAAATAAAAGTGCTTCCAGATACATAATCTCAGTAATTTTTATAGATTATTGCTGGGACATTTGTTTCATGGTATTAATTAATCTCATCCACAAGTAGTTAACATTGATGTTGCTTATGAAATTAGTATCACGTAATGAAATTTTCGAAGGGTATAGTTTATATTAAGGGTGTTGTATTTAAGTTGTTTTTCAGATTTTCCTTTTCTTTTTGCATTTGTCTCATCTGCAACCTGTTTTGTCTGCCCATATGAATCCCACCTTTGTGAACTCTTTTTCTCATCCCTCAAAAGCCTTGTCTACTTGCTTTTTTTTGGGGAGGTAGGCATGGAAGAAAACAGCCAACCCATTATCTGCCTGCTTTTGAGGGGAGCGGTCCTTTCCTCAGGAGCAGGAAAACAGAAATATTTCTTTCCAAGCCAGGATCTGTAAGATCTCATGGTGGGGATGAAAATGGTGAAAGAAAGAGAACTCATGGAGCAGTGGAAACACATTTACTGGGAGAAAAGATAATTTTGTGTATGTTCTGTGTGTATATTTTGAGATAGTCTCTTCGGCACTGATTTAGATGATATATTTTGGAAAACACATTTGTATTAGTGTAACACAACATTTTTTCACACACATCCAAACTAATAGGAACATGGTTAGAATAAATAACAATAGAAAGCTGTCCTTTATACGGAGACTTTTTAGCCACCTCTTTGCTACTAATGCTGATAAATTCTCTGATAAAGAGCAATAAGAGTAGGGTCATCAGAGCAAAGAGGGAATCAGGGAATCAATTAGTTCCTTGGAAGTTTAATCCCAAGGTCATGTCCTGCTTGGCAGCTTTTACATCACGGTGCCACATGTGGAGCCACACACACAGCCAGGTCTGTTTGGAGCCCATGGTACTGCCAACAGGATTACTCTGTCAATCAGGTACAGCAATGGACTTTCAAAGCAATAAACAGAAGGATGCAGACAAATCCTATTAATGATTAACAGGATTTGTGCTTGAACTGTACCTCCTACTCCTACCACCTTGAAAGTTTACCCCATGCTGTCTGAACCATTGTTCTGCATAAAATCACATAAATTATAGTCCATTTAAAAATAAGCTAAAAACCCCCATTGGATTCCATTGAAGTGTGAATAATGATTCAAGAGTCATCAGCTGTGGTTGCCATAAGAAACAAGACTTCATAAATCTATAAAGTGTAGAAGAGACAGAAATGCCACAAGCAACATTAATCTAGCAAAACAATAACCAAAATGGGATCTTACTTTGAGTCCCGGGTCTCTTTTTTCAGCTCCTATGGTTTCTCAACAGATCAACAGAAACAGCTGTCTGAATTCCAACTGTAGACCTAAACAGTTTTGAGAAGCCTGAAGGCTCAAGCTGATTGACTGTATTATCTGCCCTTTGTTAATAGTCATAAATGATTTGTTTCTGTTGGAGAAAGCTGAGAAGAAATAAAAATAAAATAATTGTATCTGAGTCATAAGTCACTTCATATCACATTCTGCTGTTACAAAGTCAAACATACCATACATAAGACAAAATCTGCTCTCAGTATTTGCAGTGTCTAATATTTTAAAAGTCCTAACACATCATTTTGGGGGAGCTGTGTGTAAATTACCACAAACAGAGAAAATGTTTATTTTCTTAATTAGAAGAAATGAGAAGTAGACCATGCAAGGATCTAGCACTGATCCAAGAACTGGCTTGCAGAAATTAAAGCAGAAATCTCTATTTTCTACACCTTAATTCTTATTTATATGATCAGTATAAATTACCACAGCACAAGCAGGTCCCTGGGTGATCCATGCATGAAGACAAAGTGCCGTATGATATATTGTCCACAATAAAAAAGGGTTGACAAACACTGGGAATCAGTAACTCTGAAAAGGTATAAAAATTGTCAGAAAGGGACTAAAAGCAAGGGTGTTCCTCTGCAGCCTGTGGCAGCTATAGCTTTCAGGATAACGTTATGTTTAGATTTGCATAATGATAGGAGCAGAGTAGAGTGTAACTAGTAACGGGATGCGACGAACTGCACAGAAAATTTCTGTAGAAGTGTTTGGATAGTGAGAAAGATTGTTATGGAGCAAAGGACAACCCATTGAGCTCTCTTTTCTACATTTAATGAACACCTTTGTAGGGGAACTATGCTTCTGAAGTTATATTTTTATGTTTGAATACAAATGCGTTTCTTGATATTTTCTATCCATCTCATGGTATTAGACACACATTTCAATGTAGGCGTCCAAGAATGCTTAGAATAAAATAGAACTGTCCAAGCTTTCCTTTCACTTTAATAGTTAAAAAATTGTCATTTTGTCGTTCGGTAAGATTCTTCTGCTCTGCACGTACATGTATAACACTAATAAATACAAGACACTGAATGTCTCAAACTCTTATTATTAGGGTTTTAGATAAATAAATACGAGGCCTTTCACCAAATGCAATAACAAGCAGAGTGAAGAAGTTTATCTGTTTTATTTAATTTCTGTTACTTTAGCACTTGTTTTTTTTCTTGCGCAGTTACAGGTTTATACAGCAGACCTAGGCCTGGGTATGGCATACAGACTTAAAGTCACTGCGGTTACCTGAGTAAAACGGTGTATTTGGAAGACAAGCATGGCATTGCATGCATGGCCATTTTGTAGTGCACTTGGACTTTAATATTGCCTGTTTAATGTTTAAGTCTGAAAATCAATTTGTTACTTTTATATGTATTTATGTAAAGTTCTTTCTCAGTGTCATTGTTTCTGATTCAGATCCTGCAGAAGGCATGCAATACTGCCAAGTAATTTCTACTTGTCTTAGGTGCTAAAATGTCAAAAAAAGACTCTGTTGTGATGACACCTGCACATTAGTTTTTGGTGAATTAGAGCCCACTCAAAGCCTATTTAAATCAGAAAACTACCCTTGATTTCCAGACAGCTGGATGAAGTGTATTCATGGTTTTCATTTAGTTAGCTTATATCTTTGCCTTTCAATTTCCTTATATGCTTTTTCCCCCTCTCCACTTGCCCATCTTAATTCTTCAGCTCCTTTCCTGTTGAACCTTGTGAGATATTAGAGTAAAAAGTATTTAGGGGTGAGAAGTGCCCTCATTTGACTGTAAACTCCATAGTGTGTTCTTGGTAGAGAAAGATAAATAAGCTTAAGTAAACATAAGAGTATGGGCTTGACTTTTAATGGACGTTGATGGACACCCGATACATACACCTGTCCTAGTTGTTCTGTGAGATAAATTACATAACAAGGTCTACCAAGGAACTAGTTTTTGTATTAAATGTGAACTTGGGAAATTTGTGTATGCTGAAAATATTGAAAAACTTCTAGGTTTTCAGTTGCTAATGACTCTCTTGGCTCTCTTTTGTTCTTGAGTATCCAGTTGGAATAGCGTGAATCTCCCTACAGTAGTTTTGACTATGGGATAGCAAATCACGATCCTACTTGGTGACCTGGAAAAACTAATTTATGTATGTTCATTAGATGTTTGTCAAAAAATATAAATATTAGTAATGAAACTTAGCTTTTGTCCATGATTAGCTTAGATGAACAGAATTTCATGTTATAAGAAATAAATCCTTTTAAAGACTTAAAACAGTGCTCTTCAAATCCACAGTTATTAATTCTCCTACTTAAGGGAACAGAGCTTACGTTACGCCAGTATAAATGCCACAGATAAATTATTAACATTTCCTTTTGCGTAACTGCATGGCCAGGTGAAATATATATATTTTTTATTTATATAAAATGTGCATGAATCTATATATTGCATTTTAAAGGAAAAAAAACAAAATGAGAGCTGCAGTAGTCTCTTGCACAGAATAAATTCTATTTTGCATTTTGGAAGCGCTGTAAATCATTGGAACTATGTAGTCAGAGTTTATGATTTCCATCAAAGAGCATGAGGGACATATTTCACTGGGGTCTATCCATTATTCTGCACATACTTGAAAAGAGAAACTCAAACAAAGCTCTCATTAGGAAACATTGACATAAGACTAGTAGAGAATTCATTTACTTGTACATGGTGATTCTGCAAAGAAGTCAGTGAGAGCCATATATTACACTACCACAGCAGGTGAAGGAGCTGAAAAGGCGAGGCGCATCTAGACATGCATTTTTTGTACAGCTTTTCCAAGGTTTCTGTTTGTTCTTATTTCTGGTAGCTTGAAAGCATAAGAAAATTTATAGCTGAAGTGTCAGGGAGCAGGGAGGGCTGGCTGTTCTTCAAGCACCAGGAACCACAGGCTGAGCCCATGTGGGATCAAGGCAGGGTCCAGCCCCACAGCGCTCCTGTAGGGCAGCGCCGGGGGCGGCATGGGGGGCAATCCAACGTTTGATCCTTAAGTGGGGCCACAGTGATGAGGCAGATAAGAAATGGTTCAAGTCAGGGTCAGGTCCAGCTATGATAGTCAGATACAGCCCAGTGACCACTAGGCAGGTCCACAGTCACAAAGGGAAAGCCAAGCTGGAATATCAGACCCATGGGTTGGAGTCTGGATCAATGAGGCCCTTGGTCAGGCACTGATGGACGCTCCTGTAGTATGGCTCAGGCCAAGACTGAGGACCCACTCCTGAGCTGAAATAGGATAGTAGAGCTTCCAGGTGAGTCTCATCATGACAATTAAGTCCTATTAGTGCCCTCAGGGCCCTGATATAAAGCAGATAAAAATCTACTGAGAGCCTCTTGGCTCTACAACAACAGCTACTTTTTCAGCAGTTGAAGTGATGAGCATTTTGAGAATTGCATTACCTGAGGATGGCTTTACAAACACCTTGATATATCTGTACATATTTCATTGCTAGCCTGTCTAAAAGGGGTTAAAGTTAAGGTCTACTATTGTGTTTGAAGTCCTTCCAAAGTAGCAGTGCAGGAATCACTTAAGATCGTTCAATGGGAATAAATGGAGTATAGACAAGAAAAATAGTGTCTCAGCTGTATGTATGCTGGTTTGGATGCTGGCATGTTTTTGGATTTTATTTTGTGGGTTTGAGAAAACTTTGGAAAAAGCTGTATTAAAAAAATGATGTATGCTCTATGTGGGTATATTATTTGTCTTTATTCTAGTTCTGCAGGTATCATGCAAAATAAATAGGGTCTGAATCATATTTGAACTTTAATTCACACTAAATAAAATTGGTCTTGTCAGTCTATATTCTCTGGCTCTCATTGAATCTGTTACGGTTACGATGATGTGGTACATTCATTTAGTTTCTTATTTTGGATTCTCACTGATATCATATCCTGTTCAATACCTGCAGACAGGGAAACATAGTAATTATGGCATTCATTCTTTTAAGTCTTATTGCCACCTTCTTCTCTGTCACACGTTAATTCTGTACAATCGTACGATTTGAACTCAGATGGTTAGATTTGGGGCATACTCTTGTCGGTATTCAAAACATACTCTTAAATCCTTAAAAAACATTAAAATTTGATAATTCTCTTAAGTAATATTACAGGTAATGTTGAATTTCTTGCAATTCCATGTGTTTCTTCAGGTATTACAATAGCTGTTGTAAAGGTTTATTGAGAACAATGCACGGTATAGCTGTGATTTCCTAAAAAATGGATCCTGAAGTGCTCTGTGGTACTTCAGGAGAGTTTCAGTCTAGTGAGCCTGGGTTCCTATTCTACTTCATGGCTCTGTTATATCCCACAGTTCTTATTGGAGCCAATGGACTCCATAACCTTAGCAACAAGCGAGGAAGGAGTCCATGCAGGTACTGTGTGTGTGGTCAGCCCCAATGAGCAGTGAAGGTGTATAAGTTACCTGACCCACAGGGTCCTTAAAATAGTGTGTTAAATGTTTGACTAAGAAGGATTGATTTGTTTCTCAGATTAACTACTGTTCACTCTGCTGTCTTTGTAGGGGTGGGCAGGGAGCAGAAAAAAGAGCAAGAAGAATTTACTTTTTCTTAATAACTGGAAACTTGAAGTTATGCATGTGTTGAGGGAGAATCACAGTGTATCAGAAAACCTGCTCTGTAAGGACTTCTGGAAGTGCCTAACTTTGAGACAGACTTCACGAAGCAGTAGTAATTGAGCCAGTCTGCTTTATGTTAAACATGTTAATTCTTCCCTGTATGGGAATGATGAGTAGAATGGAGAAGTTAGGATAGAAAAAGATACACCAATATATCATATTTTGTTGTTCAATCTGCAAATGAAAGATTTATTATAATTGAGTTTTGATTGCTGTCATGATTCCAAACCTGCTTTAGAAATGGGTCCAAAAGCTTTTCTGTCAAAGCGTATGTTGGAAGTAGTTAAAAGCTGTAGTGTGCATATATAAAGAACTCTAAAAGGTTTTGGCTGGATCATCTGTGGCTTTTTTGCTTTAGATCTGTTTTATATGAAAATTTTGTTCTGGGCATTTTTTTTGCTCCCAGCTAAGTCATGGCTTCATCTATGGGTGAAATGATTAGCTCTGTGTCAGAGGTTATGAAAAGCAAGATCTCTCTATAGCAGCAGCATACTGAGAACATTAGTTGGCTTTAATTGTGCTATCTACAAGTAAGTATACTGCTTATTTTAATTAGAAGGTCAGTAATAACTTATTTCATGTTGTTCGAACTAAAGTAAATTTCAGAAACCAGGGAAATGTTCCTTTGTCTCACATTACCAAAAGTTCATGGGGCCAAAAGCACAGGTTAATAAGTGTGTGGCACTATGATGTTCAGTTTTGGGCATCTCAGTACAGAAAGACATTGAGGTGCTGGAGTATGTGCAAAGAATAGCAATAAAGCTGGTGAGGGGTCTTGGAGCACAAGTCTTATGAGAAGCAGCTGAGGGAACTGGGGCTGTTTAGTCTGGACAGAAGAAGACCTTAGTGCTCTACAGCTACCTGAAAGGAGGTTGTAGCAAAGTGGTGCTGGTCTCTTCTCCTACACAGCAAGCACCAGGATGAGAGGAAATGGCCTCAAGTTGTACCAGAGGAGTTTTAAACTGGATATTAGGAAATACTACTTCACTGAAAGGGTTGTCAAGCACTGGAATGGTTTTCCCAGGAAGTGGTTGTGTCACCATCCCTAGAGATATTTAAGACGTGTAGATGTGGTGCTTAGGGACATGGTTAAATGATGAACTTGGCAGTGTTTGGGTTACAGTTGGACTTGATGATCATAGAGGTCTTTCTCAACCTAAACGATTTCATGATTCTGCTTGTGACTCAGTTTAAGATTTTTTTGATCAAATTTGCCTTGATGTATTATTAGATGATGGCTTTGCTGCCAAGCCTGTGGGTATGTTGGTGTTATGCCATGGACAATTCAACCACAAGTTAACTAGGTGCATGAAGGGAAGGAGAAAGAGGTGTACTGGAGCCATTGTGCGTCTGCCTGGTCTGTGCAGACCTGAACTGATGTGGATTCTGGTGGTGTTCTTGGTAATGCAGAGCCTTGACCATATTAGATACACGTGCCCTGCAGCTAGTGTCTCAAAATTAATAGTCTGCTCGACGTGAAACAAATATCAGTGGTATCACAGGTGTAACTCCTTTATTTGATGGAGAAATGCACAGTTCCTTGTCTTGTTTCCATTCCCATTTATGTATGAAGCATTCTTTTAAAGAAAATGCAATAGAATTAGGAAACAAGATTATTGCATACTTTGAGAACATATTAGTGTTCAAAATGACGGTTATTAAACAAGGAATTAACAGCTACATTAAATGGGAATACTGATCTGCCTGTTTAACATCCTGATAGATCTTCTTGAGAGAAACTTTTTTGAATTAACAAGTCAGCTCTCAAAATTCCTATGGACCAATACACGAATGAGCACAAATTGCCACTTAGTACACTGCTGGATGGCTGCTGCCTTCTGACTGACAGCAGAGGTGGGAGGAAAGGGTTGGAAAGGGAGAATGAGTTATGCTAAGAGTGATTAATGAATTTCAAATAATTGGTGTTTCAAGCCAGTGTTCAGTTCTTCATTAGTGACAAGCATAGCTTGTTTATCACATTCTTAAATGGGTGAAAGGAAATATATGCATATTAATGTAAAAAAAAAAAAGGCTTTTTAAATGGTTTAGTGGGAACTTTTCAAACAAACCTTAATGTGGATAGATAGCTAGAAAATATCCATGTTATTAAATTTAAACTCTTCATCAGTCCTGCCCAGAAGGGACATATGGACCTTCATAGGCTTGCATATGCCTTTTCTGCTGAAGAGCAGTTTTATCAAAAAGTAATCTCAAAATCTAAATTTGTATTGTGGTGTTTAAACTCTCAGCTGATAATTTTTTCGTTTGTATTCTCTGCTAATGACAGCAGACTTCAGACTTGTGTGGACCTAGATTTACACAGAAAGGGTTATAAGGCTAAAGGAATGATTTCCAGAAATCATTAGAGGAGTTAAGCTGGGTGGGAATGAAATGCAATGCAGCACTTGTGTGCTTTATCAGCTGTAGAGCATAGGATAATTGTACATCTCTGGCCTAGTAAATGTTTCCATTTACATGGAATACTTACATTTCAATAATTTCCTCTTTAATAGCTTTCCACCAGAACATACTGAGCTTTAATTTCATCTAAGGTCAGAGTACATAATGACCTTTAAATTGTGTTAGTATTTGAGCTGTTTTGCACATATCTGCAAATAAAATCATAGGTAAATTTATGGCTTTAAGAAGCTATTGACCAGTGGTTTGAGGACATTTGTAGCATTTAAATACAGTTTTCTATACAGTTTTCATTGGCAGCCAGGGAAGAGAAGCATGGCCCAAGTCATCTTTGACAGTTGCCAGTGCTACACTCAGCTACTGCCCTGAACAATGGTCTGGCTTGCACCAGGCTCCCTCTATAATCCAAGTGTTTCCAGTGAGCTGCTGTAATTATTTTTGTGTGCTTTTCCTAAGAATAATCTGGAAATTGCATTGCAGGCTGCTGGTATCTAGTTCAGTTCCCAGCCTGCGTGTTAAATGTCCATCAGCATAGGATTCAGCAGTTTCATTGCATCACAAGTGCAGGGAGCCCATCTTGGTGCTGCCTGTATTGCTACTGTTTGCCAGGGATGAATGTGGGAGGATGAGACTTTCCTGTAGAGGAAGTAAGATGTGTTTCTCCAGCAGAGTATGGGCATGAACTCATGGTTGTCCAACTGTGCTTGAATGACTTTGAGGTCCCTGGGAACAAGCAAGGCAATACAAGTATGCTTGTGTTTTGCTGAAGGAAATGGTCCCTGGGGAATACTGTGTTAAATTAAGGTTTGGTTGTTAAAAGATTCTTGAATTTTAAACTGAACCCAATTTCTAGTCTTTTCTGGGTCCTGTAGTTTCTGTAGAGTTAGAAAAAATGGTCCATGTGAAGGACGACTCATGCTTAATGCTTTATTGTAGAGTGGCATACTGAAAGTTAGGGTTAGGGAATCTAAAGATGTTAATATGCAAGAACAGAAACATGTAAACGTGTGATTTTTGTCCGTATTCATGATGAATTTAGGTGCTTTGGATCACTTTCTGCCTGTTGGCAGTTATGCAGAAAGTGATAACTGCACTCTTGCGTTGAAAGGGGGGAGTGGCTAATACTGAGATTTATTCCGTCCCCAGAATACTCAGAAAGACTGGTGGTTTTTTGAATTGGTCCGTTGGTTGGGTATGGATGGAGAAGGACGCATGAGAGGCTGCGTGCTCACTGTAAGGGAGAGTGAAGAAGAGGAACAGGTTCTGAATGCCAGGTTTCTGCCTAATGGATATTAAAGTAGTTGGTCTGAGGCACTCAGATACAATATTTAATATGTAAGCATTAAGTACAGCTGTCATGCTGTACAGTGGAATAGTGCTGCCATTGTTTTATTATCTTTGATTAGTTGAAATTGTATCTTATAGCAAGAAAAACACTCAAACTGTATTTACCAGCAGCTGTATATATGCCCAGCACTGGCATCATAAGGAGGGGCTGCATTACAGAGACACCATTAATCACACTTTAGACCTGAGGCAATATCCTCTTTCTAAATTAACGTCATCACCTTATGACAGCTGGCCCAGTTATAGCTGATGAACTCTTGTCGCTGTTTCCAGTATAAATTCTATTTTTTAAAGATTTATTTGTAATTTAGACCTACTTAGCTATAAAAATCTGCTCTGGGTTGGAACTTGGCGGGTAGGGCTCTCCCTAGATGATTTTCTTCACAGTCCTTCTGTGCTTGACTGAAAACTTTTTGCCAAATCTAGTCAACAATAATGAACTTCTGGATATAGTAATTAAGGCTCTTGATGGCTGTGTGGCTCTGTGGTTGTGTTTCTAGCCAAATGGTTTCTTCTGTGGGGAGCAGGCATAATCTATTTATTGATGTGGTGATGTTCCATATCCAAAGGATGCTTAAATATTATCCTGCCCTAAAGGGTTCATTGAGCTCTTTCGGCCTCCCTTATCTCTCCAAAATGCACATCAGCTCTGTTCCTTCTAGGAATATCAGAAATTTAAAGAAGAAAATTTCATACTGGATTAAACAAAAATGTAGTCCTATGTGTTTATTTTTGGTTTCACATATAAAATCATCAAATTGAATAACCCTTCAAAAATAAACTGAACTGAGTCACAATATCCAAAATAAAGAAATTATTTATTTCTATTTTTTCCATGTTTCTTAGGTGAAACTACCTAGAAAGCTCAACCCATAAATTTACATTTTTATTTTGCTGAAAATGTATTTTTGCTGGCAAAAAAAAAAAAAATTGCTATTTTTAGTCTTGCGGATACTCTATCACCTGTTTACAGACAATTTGTCCAACAATGCTAAAAAAATCCAGGTGGTAACAGCCACTCACTCTACAAATATATATCAGTAAAAATTTGAATGCAAACATCTGATGACCAGATGTCTCTGTTCACGTTGCAAGATAAGATGTTTTAGCAATCTTTGTATTTGGGAAACAGGCAATTCATCAATTATTTTTACCGGTTTTCATCTCGGTGAATTAAAATTTCATAAAGCATTTCCATGATGGAATGCATGCAACCGCACAGAGGGTCTGTGTTTACCGGCATGCTTTGGGGGCCATGCTATACAGCCTCTATAGAACACAGAACTGTGGAACTCTAATACATTCTAGCTGATGTTTCTGTAGAGCCCAGAGGAATAATATGTGGGCTGTCATTTGAGCAGTGCGGTCACTCGCGTGACCTCTTTGAGACAGTTCCTAGTTCAACAGATTCATAAAATCTTGTGACCCTGTGCAATTCTTGTAGTGCTTAAATAAGAGCAGTATCTTCCAGCATACGCAGGATGATCATCCAGCTTGTTCCAAGTATTGTTTGGGTCCTCCCAGATCCAGTAGAAGGTCATCATTTCTATGACAGGAGCTCTCATAGGACTGAATATCCTGTCAGTGTACACAGTGCTGAGGTTGTACTGTATGTCCTTCCCTGTGCAAGAGACTTGTATTCCTTTTCCTGGCCACGATCAACTCTTACAGCAGTTTTATCATGCGGAAAGTTCACAGCATCAGTTCCTCCATATATTAACTGCTTATATTATATATTATTAATGTTTCATAAAATAAAAATTATTTTGATATTTTATAACTTAAATATTTAAATGCTAGGTCTTTTCATCATTGTAGTGGAGGAAAAATTGTCCCGAAGCTGAGAGGGCTGTTTCTTTCTAGGGTGCACAAACTGCAGCTATGAGCTTTGATGTTAAGTGCAGTTACAGTAGGGCAGTTGTCCTGCCTGTGTTTATCAGTGTGCTGTGCAGTCCCAGGATGACCTAGAGAACTTTCTGTAGCTTTTATTGCCCTGGGGGAAGGTTCAGTAGATGCCAATCAACCAAAATGTGGTCCATGCAGGATGTATGTTCTGTGCATCTTCCTGATTTGTTTTTCTGCTCTGTAGGTTGCTCTGTATAAGAGGGACGATCAAGCTTTCAATAGAAATGGAAAAACCCACCAAGGCAACATTCAGCTTAGCAGCTCATTCACATACATCTATTGTAGTCTGTAATTACCTAGTTTACTGAAATGCTCCTGGCACAAATGTTTTCACATCTACGCACTGTTCCACTTTAAATTCCACCTCATTAAAACACCATGAAAAGCCATATCTGGACACACCTCCCATGTGACTGTATGATTAAGGTTGCTTTTTGTTCATTCACCAAAATCTCTTCTGCACATACACCTGTGTGTTAGTAGCCTGGAGGGACGAACAATGCTCGGTGCTTTAGGCTGACCCTCTTGATAGCAGTCTGATACAAATGCCAGGTTTTGTACAAAGTAAATCTAGCATTGCTTCTGCTCCTTAGAATTGGCTGTAATGTCTTCAAAATATGTCAGCAATGGAAAGAGGCATAATGAATACAGAGGAGGCATAATTCAAATATTCTTGGAATACTAGGGGAAAATGAAGAATTGGTGAGCTTATAACAGAGCAGTAATACCATGCCATATAAGCTTTCTTGAAGGCTGATAAACCTGTCAGAAACATTATATTTCTAATGGTTCGTAATACCTTGTTGTAGAAGAATTAATCAGTGATTTCTGAATCAAACTGGAAATTCAGAAATGAGTCATTGCTCTCGTTGATTTTTTTTTTTTTTTAATGCAGTCGTCATCTGTATCATGAAATACAGTAGCAGTATGTTACCCATTGTCACAGTTATGATTCAAGTTTCAAACAATGAGGCATGACTTTGACCTATTCCTATGCAAATTCCTCCATAAAGTATTTTGATAATTTAGCAAAAAATATTTTGGCTAAGATTTGAAAGAAAGGCTGCTATTACAAAGCCATGAGCAATTTAGTTAGAAATTCCTTGCCAAAACCTGTTCTTAAGGATTTCTCTTAAGAACATAGACTGAAGAAACCTGTATTTTCATTAAACTGAGAAGTGCACACCAGGGTTAAATACAGGCATGTAAGAACATTACAAGATAAATATACACATATATATAACTAGACACAAGTAACTTTCTGACATATTATAGATGTCTTCCATGAAGTTGAAGCTGCACTCAAAGCATTGATAGGTCACCCACTGACTCAACCATTTCTACTATCATTTCAAATCCCTGGAAAGCCTCAGCCAGCTATAACGTAGTATTTTCAAGGCTTATGCTATTTCCTTCTTTCACTGTCAAACAGAAAATTTGAAATTATAGAGCCCCCAGCTCTGAGCACTGACAGCGCTGTGATGGCAACTTGAATTCCAGGTCTAACACTATATCACTGTTATGGCTAGAAGGGAGAACTAAGAAACATGAAGTAGCTCTCAGGGTCATGAGTCCGTAAGAGGCAGTCACTGAGGCCATGGCTTATTCTGCACCGCATTGATCCTCCTAGCAGTGCTGTAGGGACAAAAGCAAGAACAGGAAGTGTACTATATTTTGTGGTTTGCTTGTGTTGTTTTGGGGGTGTTTTTTTTGTAGAGAGATTTGCCTGCACAGTAGAATGGCCTAAAATCAGGAGAAGGGAACATTTTCTTATGAAAGCTTGAAAATGGCTTTGCAGCTTCACAAGGATTTCATGCTCTCTACAACTATTTCTATTTAGAAAATATAGTCTGTGTCAATATTTGCAGAGCTGAAAGTTGACCAGATATCAGAGATGGTCTGTAAAATGATTGCAAACTGAAACCAAACAGGAAACTCCCAGACCTCAAACCGTAATGATAAAGGAAAACCTTCCTACAGATGCATGCCAGGAAACAGGTAAAACGGAATAAATGAGCATTCATAAATTTATCACACTTTTTGTTTGATTCAAAATGAAAGCGATTATGGAAGAAGATAATTGCAAAATATAATCACTGCATTTAAATGAAACTGCCATGTGGAACCATACTTTAAAAAGGTATCATGAATTTACTCAATCAAAGAAAAAGATATTGTTAATTACCTTTGCTTAGGCTTAGGTTTTTTTGGAGTAGAGAAATTGTAGATAATATCTTAAATTCCATCTTGAATCTCATAGTACTTCTTCTATTCTACTTTTTGTAATTGTGGAAATGCATCTATCTTCTCAATATAACAAATGAGCTATTTCTTTATTTTCCATAATTATTTTCCACTCTAACACTGAATTACAAACTACAAAAAATGTTGGAAGATTAAATGATTTTCTTCGTAGTAGTTTAGTAGTTAGTGAATACTTATTTGGTATCCTAAAGATCATTAGCACTTGGAGAGGGAGCTCAAAACCAGACTAAAACCTTTTTTTTCTAAAAAAAAAGAGATGATAATAAATCAGAAAACTTCTCCCCTTGAGATACTCCAGGAAATTCCCATATCTTAATTCTAGTTTCTTTAATATAAATTTTCAGAAGGCTTGATCTTTCTGTGCATAAAGGAATTATCTTTTATTAATACTCCCATAAAGCTACGTGTATGGGGTTGTTCTTACTGGTTATATTTCTTAAACTTTTAAAACCATTTCTGAAATAGCTTTTCAGTTAAATATACGGCACATACATAATACATGATAGTGTACTGTGGTATAAAGATTTTAATTGGTTTTTAGTTTGGATCATCTGAGTTACTTTTTAAGGCAGAATTTTCTAACAGAACTCTGTTCGTATATCTTACTGTGTTCTTTCTTTTAAATATATGGTAACACACCAGCTGAAAAGTAATGGGTTTTGCTTTTGCTGCAAGAGAGGCAGGAATTGGTTCCCACCCAATGTTTCCCACACAGCTATCTGCTTTTTCTTGTCCTCTGATTCTACTCTTCGATGTTTGGTCTTCAGTCATGTGAAATACATGAACTCCTTGTTCAAAGAGTGTCTTTGAATCCACTGGGACTCCTACATAAGTAAAGTACATTAAAGGCTGTCAGGGACCAACTCGCAAGGATAAATCCAGACACTTAGAAGAAGAAAATGCAAGTTTCGTTGAAACCAGTAAGTTTACACTAGCATATGCAGCAAAAGATAAGGCCTGGAATGATAAACAGCAGATAGAATCAGAACACAATATAAACATGTAAAAAATTTCAGATAAATACATACTTTATATATTCATAAATGCTCCCATAAATTGTTAGAGAACCTCGTAATTGCAGCTTCAGAAGTGAAAGAGTAATTGTTTTATCTGATAATCTTTGTTTTTTTCCTTCTGAAATGTAATTTCCTGATATAAGGAAGGGGGAACTCTTCACCCTTTGATTTTTTTTTTTAATTATTTATTTTTGTAATTAGTTTTTCACTTTAATTATTTTTCCCAAATCACTCTCAGTAGTGTCAGTGTGTTTGTGGAACAATATGAACTCCCTCTGGTGGTCAAACAATACTTATGGAACTTCTCATGTCTTAAACCAACAGCACAGTGTTGTTTTCCCAAAGAAGGACTGTAGTATCAAGGGTTATACATCTGGCTGTGAATTTTGTACTATTTTTCTTCTAGTCCTATAATTAATGCCATCTTATAAATTTAATATGATATGGAAAAAAATAACTTTAGCTGAATCAGTATAAATAGAAATTAATTGACTTCCAAAATTTTTATTAAAATTCGTATTCCCACTGGACTATAAAGAAACCCCTTTTTAGGGTGGAAAGGGAATCATAGAATCATGGAATGCTTTGGGTTAAGAAGGGACCTTTACAGGTCATCTAGTTCAACCCCCTGCAGGAGCAGGGACAACTTCCACAACATCAGGTTGCTCAGAGACCTGTCTGACCTGGCCTTGAATGCTTCCAGAGATGGGGCCTCCAACACCTCCCTAAGCAACCTATTGCACTGTTTCGCCACCCTTATTGTTAAAAGTTTCTTCCTTACATGCAGTCTAAATCTACCCTCCCTTACTTTAAAAGCATTACTCCTTGTCTTGTCACAACAGGCCTTGCTAAAAAGCCTGTCCCAATCTTTCCTATAGCCCTTCTTCAAACACCGAAAGGCTGCTGTAACCTCTTCCTGCAGCCTTCTCTAGGCTGAACAGTCCCAGCTCTCTCAGCCTATCTTGCAGGAGAGGTGCTCCAGCCTTTGAAACACTTTGTGGCCTCCTCTGGACTCGCTCTAACAGACCCACGTCCTTCTGTTGAGAACTCCAGAGGTGGATGTGGTGCTCCAGGTGGGGTCTCACAAGAGCAGAGCAGATTTTCAGGATCACCTCCCTTGACCTGTTGGCCATGCTTCTTGATGAAGCCCAGGGTATGGTTGATCTTCTGGGCTGCGAGTGTACGTTTTTGGCTCACGTTCAACCTCTGTAAGACTTACCAATTTTCACATACATTTCTATAAACAATAAGAAATTTTGTCATTAACCACTGCAAAAGTACAGACCTGTAAAACATCTATATTCCCTGTGTACTCTCCTTTAAAATGACTGCCGTCCCTTAAAGAGAATTATTAAAAGCAAACTTTCCTCAGCTAGCTGTCTGCAGAGTGGCAGTCTTTCCTCCTTGGCTTTTACTTAATCTTCCAGGCGCTACCTGGGTGCGTTTTCCCACACCAGGAAGCTCCTGGCCTACTCCCACAGTCCTTGTCCTTTGCTGCCACAGCCAATTAATATTAGTCAGCTCTGCCTCTGTCTCCACTCTCGTACGCTCTGAGAATGTGCTGCTAATGGATCACACATGCAGCAAACCTAAATCCCTAGTGGAGGTCTACAGCAAAGAGAAGGGACATACTTCATCTGAAGTTTTCAGCAGGGAAAAATGCATTAGAGGAAAATTTTAGGCAAAGACCAGTGAACTGGATGACACGTGACCATTTCTTACACTATAATCAAAGAGTCCAGACACAGATGTTTTCTACTGTAAAGCTATTAGTCCAAACTGTACCTAGTACTTGTACATAATACATGCATAATCTTCACTTGTTTTATAATTTATTTCTGAAACAGGGAAAGGAACAAAACCCAGTAGTAAGGTGAAAGATCTCATACGAGCAGCTAAAAAAAGCCTCACAAAGAAAATGTCTGGTAAGTGTTGTGGGTGTCAATGCTAAAATACGATGGCAAAATCCTGTTAGGAAGATCATCTATTAAACTGACTAAGGAAGAGAGTTACGGTTTTGCCCAGAACATGGAATTCAGGAGAAGAAGAGAGAAAACTATCATAGGTACCATCCTGTGCAGTGACATCAGCAGTTCTATGGCTGCTTGCTTTTTACTGTTGCTGCATCTTGCCACCCTGCAGCATGTAAAATTCTCTCAAATAACCCTTGCCTGGTGATGAGCCATAATGAAAACACTTCACAGATGCTACAAATACTGATGAATGACTAAAACAGCAATTCCCACACTGTATATCAAATCCTGTACAAGTCTGACTGGTTTAGGATTTGTTATTGCTTAATAAAGGCTAAGAGGGGTATTGTCTTCTCAAGGTGTGTGTTTTAAATGTGCCATAAGTTTAGAAAGCATTTTTATTTTTCTTAATCATTTGCACAAATTACATTCACCATTATCTGTGTTGAACAGGACTGAATAGCTTAAACCAATCATAAAATAAAACTATGTTTTAACCTGTTTCAATATGGCTTTACAAACAATCTTTACAAATGAGGTAAAGCACCAGACTCAATGAATGCCAGTCTAGTTCTAATAGAACCACAGGATCGTTAAGTATTTCATTGTATATCAATAATATTACAGACTGCTAGCAGATAAAAAGGGTTTCTGAGAATATCTTTGTGTTTGCTGACATCTTCAAGCCATTCTTAGTCAATAGCTCCCTCTTTAGTCCTTCAGCAGAGATCAACATTAATTTGTCTTGGCAAATAAAGTCAGTTGTTTCATATGGATAATGGCAAGCACGTTCATTAGCTTTTACAAAGAAATTTACTTCAGAAAAGCTAAATAAAATAATGTGCTGATAAGTGTAGCTTCATGACAGACAATATTTCCAGCTTTTGGAGTCTGCTTTGCCTTCTTAGGTTATTTTGGTTTAGATAATTTATCCAGGATGGAATATAAGTTTTTTGATTTCTGGACTAGAAACTAATTATGCGGTATTAACAAAATAATTGAAATGGAGGAAAACACAGGAGTAAGAAACTAGCATACTGAACAATATAGCATGTATTAAACTGACAATAGCAAAACCATTAGAATAGGCATTTGTGCTCTGGGCAAATGTAAAAAACCTGGCCATACAGAAACACCTGAAACAGTGTGACCATACTGAAGAACAAAGGTAATCCAAAGCTATCGTAACCCATTTTATGAGATCATTCTCATATTGTTTGATTAATATCAGCAGTTTTATCCCTTAGGTATGAAAGTGATGTTTGTTTCTAATGGCCACTTAAGTCATGAAAACAATATAATTAGAGTAATAAATACAACTGCATCTTTTTGTAATTAGAGTAATAAATAGAATGTCATGTTTCCATAATTTATCTGATTGTTATCTGCAGTTTTTGTTACACACTAACACTGAAGGGCTTAGAAAATAGCTAGTGAAGATAGACCAGAATGTAGTCACTTTTCTCCAAAATTCTTGATTGTGGAGGGGGAAAAAAGATAAGTGAGAATGGGCTAGAAATGTCTCTGAAGACTGCGATCTCTTCTGTATCCAAAGCTGCAGTAATGATTGAATGAGTCAACTAACAGTGGAGATAACAGTCATAACGTATGAAAAGTGTAAGCTGCAAAATTAATGTTACTCTCAAATCTGCCAATATTTATACCCTCTTCTTATTCCCTTGCAACTTCTAATCCCAATTTTCTTCCTGTCTAGGTCCAAGATCTTCTTGGAATTCACAGTATCACAGTATCGTAAGGTTGGAAAAGACCTTTGCAATCATCGAATCCAACCTATGACCCAACACCTACACCTACTCCTACTTGTCAACTACACCATGGCACTAAGTGCCTCATCCAAATTCTCTTTGAACACCTCCAGGGATGGTGACTCGACCACCTCCCTAGGCAGCGCATTCCAATGAACAGTTACCCTCTCAGTGAAGAATTTCTTCCTAATGTCAATCCTAAACCTCCCCTGGCGAAGCTTGAGACCGTGTCCTCTCGTTCTGTCACTGGTTGCCTGAGAGAAGAGTCCAACTCCTGCCTCACTACAACCTCCCTTTAGGCAGTTGTAGAGAGCAATAAGGTCTCCCCTGAGCCTCCTCTTCTCCAGGCTAAACAACCCCAGCTCCCTCATAGGGCTTGTGCTCCAGCCCCTTCACCATCCTCGTCGCTCTCCTCTGGACACACTCCAGCATCTCAACATCCTTCTTAAACTGAGGGGCCCAGAACTGGACACAGTACTCAAGGTGCGGCCTGACCAGTGCCGAGTATAACGGGATGATGACCCTATACGATTCAGTATTGTTTTAAAAAAACCCTTGAAATTCCATGGCTGTGGCCAACGTACCCCACTATGGAAAACCATAGCAGCTGAAGTTCTTACAACAGTTGCAGTCACTGTGGGTAATGCTTTCCTTTCAAAGTATAAGCAACAAAAAGGGAAAGGAGCCACTGGGGCACTGAACTCTCATTAATATCGTCAGGATGCAGTTTGGGTTTACAGATTTTTAAATTTTCTTTTTGAAGTAGTGTGAAGTCACTGATAGTTAAGGGTTGGGGAACTGTGGGTTGGTGTTTATAATGCGTGAGGAAAGCCAAGTCTGTGCGTGATGTCACATAGTAGGTACAGAGCGGCTGGAAAGGAAAACCAGACAAACGAAACCATCAATACAAAGAGCTGCTGCTTCTTCCATCTGCTGCTGTCAGTGGCATTGGCCTTATTTTAAAGGACAAGTATCCAGCAAACACTGTCAGCCTCCATATTTTGAAGCTGATATAACATATCTAGTATTCTTTAGTGACAAGCACTAGAACAACGTAAAGAAGCAATATTGTGCTAGCAGTGAATGTTAAAATCAGCTTTGTACTATTCTAAAAGGGTAGTCCTTTCTTGATTATTTTTTTTCAAGTTCACCTTCAAATACTGTACTGGAGTACCTGAGTCTCATTGAGGCATGCTAGGTATACCTAATAAACACACTAACATGATCTGGGTGTAGAAGTGTAACTTCGAGGGTAAATTCTAAATGCTCCAGATGTGCTAAACCTGTCCAGACTAATTCAGATAATTTATGAACTGGGAGTCTGCCAGTGTTTATCTGCATCAGTGTTATGTAGCAATGCTTTGCACCTGCTTCTGAGCTGCTGGGATGTAAAAACAAATTTATTAGGAAGTCCTGTGACTATTTTTTTTCCTTTTTGTGCTGAATAAATTATTTCCTGTGTATTTATAGGCATGTCATTTCCATATTAAGCAGTGGGCTGTAGAGTTCTTCTATATGTATATTTTTGTCCTTGAAAGACACAACTGAAAAATTTGGGTCTTCCACTCACCCATTTCCTGTCCACCTTTGCCTTTAAGATCAGGAAAGGATTCAGCAGGGCTGCTGAAGCCAACACTTCATTCAGGGAGTGGCACATCAGATGCCTTCTTTCTAGTTTTTTGTTTGCAATTCTTCTCTGCGTTAACAGTTTGGTGGTGTTTTTACAATGTCAGGGCAAACCAGTCAGTAATCTGTTTGAAGAAAAATATGAAATCACAGGCCTCCGATGGAGATAATTATCTGTACTAGTTACATAAAGGTGGTGTAATTCTCCCTGTGGAATGGCTAAAGAGGTCATATTCAGATGACCACAGAGAACTGTTATTCAAAACAGAGCAGGCCAATTCATGCAAACAGTTATTCAAAACAAACTTACTCACTAGCTGCTGAAAAAATGTAAATAATTTACTTAGAGTGTACAATTTGAAAATCTAAGCAGTAGCAAAGTAGCGTGAAAACATTATTGTCAAAAAATTTATGAGATCACTAGTGGGGAAGAAATTATTCATACAAATCCTGTGTGACTCATTTTAACAGTTCTAATTCAAATCTTTCTAAACTTTTCAAATGGTTACACTAGTTGATTAACCTTTGATAACTGCTTATCTCAGAAGGAAATGTGGATCCTTTGTGGTGGGGCACAGCTGAGCTGCAGTACTTAACTTTTAGGTTCATTTGTGTTATTTTCTGGTAGCTCCATGGACAGTGAATTACAGAAATGAATGTACAAAAGTCCCCTAGGTCTCATCTTTACATAGATTTTCATTCTTAGAAGGTGGAAAAACCTATGGAAGGTCTAGAGATTTCACCTCTGCTTCAGGCTTGGGGCAAGCAGCGCTGGTGTCAGGGGCAGGACCCTAACATCCAGACCCGAGTCAGTGCTGGGATCAGTTTTGAAAGAACTCTGATCTTCCCGCTACCAGGGAGCTGGAGAGGAAAGGACAACTGATGCATCTAAATTTGTGCGAGTGGTATTAGGATCTGTCTTCCATTCCAGTTTCTCATTTGTTATGCTGAGACTGGTTGGTTTGTTTTCAAAGAATTCATTTTTGGGGGGATTGTTTCACACTGTATTAGATGTCCAATATCTATGTCAAGCGAGTATTACCATTCTCATGCTTACGGGTTAAATCCAGACAGTGTATCAACATACACTACTTAGCCTTTATTGGTATCCACCCGATGTACCGCTACACAACTACGCCTCCCTATCGCGTTTACCTTTTTGAATAGAATCTCTCGCAGATTATCACAAGTTAAGGCTGTTTTGAGTAAAATTCTTATGGGGAAGAATCATTTTTTAGAGAAGCAGGTGACATCTCCTGCACAGCTGTCCTCTGCATGGTGCTCAATGTGATTGTGGTTGAAGGAGGAGAGGGAGGAACCCAAGAACTCTGCTGCCCTGTTTGTAGGGGTGGTACAGTCTGTTGGGTGGTAGGCATCCTCGCTTTGTAGATTGCCAACATTCAACCTTCAAGTTTTAAATTAAAGGATCCTGCCCCTAGGGCAGGTGATAGCAGTTCTCCAAATTAACACCAATAAATTGAAGCAGTAGTCTATGCAACATCACTAGCAGGAAGCGCGAAAATTTGGTTATCCTGTGGTTATCAATGCATGGTGTTCTTCAGTTAAGGCATGCTCTTGTTTTATTCTCTTAAGAAGGGGGCCGGGGCTCTACCCAGATATTGTTTTTTATCTGAGAGTAATAATGAAGATGCTGTGGACAATAAACACCTCAATGTGTTTCTGTGACAAATTTTTATTTTAAAGCTAGGCTTACATGTAGCACAGAAATAGAAATCATGTACGTTAGTACACGTAAAATATTAGTAGCATTTTAAGTAGGTGTTTTAGATTGGTATTTAATTTGCATTTTAAAAGCATTTATTACCAGTTAATGAATCAATTGATTGCTCAAGGAGCACTTAATGAGATTTATTGCCTTAGAAAGGAGAAAGTTAGCAGCTAAATATCAGAGAATGTAGTTGTCACTATAAGAGTCACTATATTTGTACCAACTCAGAAATGGCTTCTAGAGAGGGCAAGCGTTGCTGTGCTGGTTGTTGGCTGAATATTGGCAAGAAACTCTTTAAATAAATCTGATGAGATGCAGAAGATCATACATAGGTAAAATAATCTGAAACGCAACTGTCTGACTGGAGTAGTCATGTGATGGTTGCCAGAAAAAGAGCTTCTGTTTCTTAGTGGATTTAGACTCAGTTCAGTCCCAAAGAAAGAAGTGAAAGACAACTTTCTGCACAGCATCTGCAAAGCCACCTTAAAACTCCATTCCTGGGATAAAGAAACACAACAAGGACTACAGAAGACTTGTAAGTTTTGCAGCACTTAAGCAAATGTCCAATAATTTATTTGATGAACTTCTTTACACAGAGCTTTGCTCAGCATTCCAGTTATATGTATACCCATATGACTGTGTCGCTCTTAAGTAGTTTGTTGGCTTTTCCTATCCATGTTTGAAAATAAAAGTGAATTCTTTTCTTCAAGTTCTAATAAGTAATTTATTAAACATCCTGCCTCTTGTTTTTTAATCTTTTTCACACTTTCCAATTTCTGAATTCCCTTTGAATATTACCAAGACTAGAGAGGATCTCAGCTGTACCTCATCCTCTGGTGCCATTGCTGCCTCACAGACAACTTTTTTAGGGAAAACTGCTCTCTGAGATTCCTTCTTTGGTTTTCTTGAGATTATAAGAAAGTCTGCCTTACTCTTCTTTATTATAACCAAATTGAAATGACATAATTAGTGTATTTGTCTGTCTAAAATGCAGGGTCTTCTTTGTTTTGTCGCATCTGCTTCTTTGTATTTCTGTTTTCACTTGCTCTCTGCTGTTGGTTTTTAACAATGCAAAGATTCTAATTTTCAATTTTCAGTTAAATAAAATGCCTCAGGTGTTAATTCATGCTTCACTGGTATAATCCTCTAGTTTATCAGTGCTAAATATGGATCATTGTCTGACTCTGCATCCGTTTTCATTAGAGAGTTTATTATTGTCATGATTAGATCTACCTTATTGGACTGGAAATAATGACCACAGTCTGATTTATGTCTAAACCCAGACTACAGGGAAAACAGCTTGAACTTGTGCATCCTAATTTGGATCCTAGAAATATTGTCTAGCATTTCCAAATTGTGAACTTTATTTCATTTTGGAACAGTTAATTTTCAGTGGAATAGCAACACCATTTCTACTCATTACTCCTCTCTTGTGTTTTGCTGCTGAATTTCCAAGTTCTGCAGTGAAATAATGCACACAGTTTATTCTGTTTCTTCTGTTGCATAACTCCTTTTATTGAATGATTGCCATAGTCTGCACCCAATAGTATTTTCTTTTAATGTTATATGCTCTGATCCACCTTAAGTTTATATTGCATATCGTGCTGCAATTATTTTGCACCTTGTGTTGCTACAGTATGTGCTATGGGTAAGCTAACATGCACAGATGCTGCAAAGGCATACTACTTTCATTTGAGGGAAGTAATAAAAAGTTGCCAACATAATAATTGAGACTTTTATAAATATTACACTTTTAAAAAAATAAAATCTGCAAGCAATACAAAAATGTCTTTAGGAAACCATTTGTGTAGGAGCTGAAAGTTTCTCTCATAGCTCATGACTTAGTTTTGATAAAAAACTAGGATAGTAATCAGATATTAAAAATATTTAATAAAAAAAAAAAATTGTATAGAAAAAAGATACCAGTTCTCAGGTACGAATATATATATAAACAGAGCAGAATTAACAGTAACCACCACCAAAACTGTAGAACCTTTAAATGGATTGAGTCCTGTATCCCAAATCTTGCGACGCAGGTCTCTTCGGGGTGCGGGGGGGGCGGCCGCCACTGCCGCAGCCCCGGGCCGGGAAGGGAAGGGAACGAGGGGAAAAAAAAATGTAGGCATGTGAGTTTTGCGGAAGTTGTGGAGGATCAGATGACCCATGATGCTTCCTCCAGAGACTTGTAGAACCCCACGAGCCATATCTCAGCTGCCGCTGCTGCTGCTGCTCCACTAAATGACCGCTCCGCTCCTCCCCCGAGGAAAGCCCGCGAAAACGAACAAAGAAAAACCAGCTCCCCTCCCCAGAGGCGGGAAAGAAAGAAAACAAAACTGAGGTCCGGGCACCGTTTCTCCGGAAACGGCCTCTCCCGCTCCCTTCGTGTTCCCTTTGTTGGCAATAGGAAGGAAAATTCCTCGGACAAATTCAAAACCACAACAGCTCGTTAGTATTATCGAGTCTCTTGTTCCAATTTTACTTCTAACGCTGTAAGTGTTCAAGCTGAAACAGTGATTTTGGTCAACAAAAAGCTTGGAAGCTACTGAGAATTATTTGGGATCCCCATCTTCAAATTCTGATATTCTTATTTTTAGTCCCTAGCAATTGCCAAAGAGCCACAGAAAAATGACATTTCAGCTTTGGCACAGTACTGCATTATAACATCTTTATTACAGAGGTAATATGTGCTAGATAAAAATGCCACTAATATTTCCTCTGATGTCAAGAGAAATGGCCCTCAAAAATGCCCATTAGTCTGTAAATCCATGGTAGAAATGTGTGCATATGTGTATGTACACACACATATACTCATGTATACATGTATTACAGAAATACAAGGATTTTATGGTTGACAATTCAGCTGAAAATATGCTTTACTGCATTACCGTGCCTTCATGGTTCTGGACCGATTCAAGAATAACACAGCTTCTAGGCTACTGTAGTAGCCGAAGGACCGTTTCACCTGCCCTTGTGCAGTGTCAACGGCGCTCTTAGACTTTTTTCCATGTTATTTCATACCTTCCTCAGCCATTGAGCCTCTCTTCTGGCACATGACATACTCTGGTGTTCAGCTGCAGGAATCGGATGCAGCTCAGGAGCAGTGAGCTTCTCCAGATGGAAGAGTGTAGCAGCCACATGTGCAAAGCTGGGTTGAAGGAGCTGTAACTCTAGTTTTTACTAAAACAGAGTTTTCCAGTAATTTTGGACCAAAAGTGTTATTTACACAGGAAAAGAGGCAAGGTGTCAGTGACTTCTCCTGAGTCTTGTGCTGACACTGTAGCAGAGGAATGGCTTGTTCTGCCTGTTTCTCTTGGTGGTGTTCACTTGTACAGAATGGCTCTGAAGGGAGGACATGCCAAGCTGTCCATCCCCAGCAAGCAAATAGACCACAAGGTAGAAAAGAAATCTTTTCACAGCTCTGGCTTCAAGCTAATTGTTCCTATTAAAACCTTCGTTTCACAGTGGTTGCTGCACAGCAGTATCGTATCAGAGTTGCTTATTATTCTAAACTCATCAGGTATTTCAGATAAGATGATGTAGGAAAGGATAGCCTTTGAAAGTGGCTATTAGAGTACAGCTTCAGGGAGTTGTGTTTGTTTTGGCTCTTCCTCTCCCTAAAGTAAAGAGTTATTTGTTCCATACATATTCAGAACATGCTTTTACAGAAAGCATTGAAATCTTTTGTAATATTGTCTTATAATTCAGTCCCAAGATAAGCACTTTAGTAGCAGTGTACCGTAAGTGGAGGTATTAGCAGAAAAGACAGATGTATATGCCTTAAACAAAGGATACGTTACTGAATTGGCTATTTTTGTTGGGTTGTTTTTTTTCCAAGTGAAGTTGTTTTCAGTTTGGGTTTTTTAGTTGTTCTTTGTTGTTGTTCTTAGATGGGTTTGTGTGGTGATTTTGTTTTTTTTTTATACCCTTGTCACATATAGCACCAAAAGAAGTGTTTGTATTTTAGAATGCAATTTACTTAGCTCTTGAAAACCTGTGAGCAGGATGAGGCACTGGTTCATACCTCCCCTGTCTGAATGGTCAACCAGTTGCTTTTCTACTCAGTCACTCTAAAAACTGATTTAATCTCCATCCAACAGCTTTTCTATTAGTCATCTTGTCTTCTGTCTGCATCACACATATGGGCACACCCACTCCATAAACAAGGCTGTCTTTCCAATAAGAACTTTATGAAAAGTTGTAGATTTCTGTTAAAAAATTGGCTTGAAATATCCTTTGTTTTCATCAGGAAAAAAATGTATTCAGTTCCTTCCTTGCTTGGGGTCCTGAACAGTTGCTAGCCCAGTGTAAACTAAAATGCTGACTTCAGCTTCCCTGAAAACCTAAACTGAAAAGTTTTCTGACAAATTAACCTTTTTAAAGGCCAATGCAAAACAGTGTTGATGTACATGTGGGGTTTTTTAACCATTTAAATTTTTCTGTAGAGTTGTCTGGGTCATTTTATTTATAAATTGAAATATTTCCGGCACATTGTTTACCATCTTTTTATTTCATATTTTTCCCCACTTTTAACAAAGATTTTCTGCTGGAAAATATAAGTAAAATATATTTTTCTCTGAATGTTCTTTCCAAGACTAGAATCTCTATGAATATTTATCTAAGAGTAAGATGAATGACAATGTCAGAAGGGTGTGGTCTTCAGTATTTTTACCTCAACTCATAGATAATAAAGAACAACCTACCAGTTTTAGAAAAAAAAAAAAAGACAAGTTTTTAGTAGGACATTTATTGTAACAAGCTTTTCCAATATACTCTTCAAAATAGAGGACACGTACTAATCTGGCTTGTCTTCCAAAATATAGGACACCATGTAAAGGTTCACTTCTCTGAAAATTCTCAAGTTTTCCCACAAGCCTGCCTTCTTCCATCCCTTCTTTGACTGAATGTGCTGTGATATATCTGTCCTGGAAGACATAAGTGACACTTTTGGAAAAGTAAGTTAGGGTCTGCGGTAGCATTTCCAGGAATGGCTTTGGTGACTTCATGGCAGTAATCACTGCAGAGATGTAAAGGAGCTAGTATTGAATATCTGGCCGCCCTTATAGTGGACAAGGAGTCTCCAGAGCTTGTGTTTCTGTTTTACAGAGAGCTTTGTTTTATTTTTGCATGGTCTATGTTGGTATTCAGTGGTTGTCCTTAAGAGGTATTTGTATAATATCATTGCACTTACTTGTAAAAAAAGATTTTGTAACGTTCATGCTGAAATATAAATCCAGAACATGCTGCACTGCAGGATGTACTGAACATCTACTACAACAAACCTGTTGCTTCCTTTTTGTATTTTTAAGCAGCAGTGAATTCGCTGTATTGTAGTTCCAGGCTATAATTAGCTGACATACGTTCTGCCTGCTGGGCATAGTGTCAGTCAACAAATTTGAGACCACTGTGAAAGTAATCTTTCCAGGTGCTTTGATGACTGATTTTTATCCTGTGGCTGATGCGCTCATGCTCTCTGTTAATTTCTTTGGGAAAGTAACAGCTTTTGAGAATCAACTGAAAAAGATGTCTTTGTGTTTGTGTATAGCTTCATCTGACAGAACAATTTAGAAGCAAATGGGTTGCATATCAACTGTTGTGTCAATCCAATCCTTATTATGACCAAACTCAGTAAGGATATGTAATACTATTGAAATCCTCTCCAAATAGCAGTGCACCCTTCTCTGCATTGGACTTTAAGGTTATTCTGCAGTTTTTGCTTTATCCTTTTGCACATTGTGTTCCTTGTCTCTTTAGGTGATGCGAAGCAATTGGTTTGTACAGACACCACAAATAAATTCCATAAAAGAAAGAATGATGTATTCTTGGCTCATAGTGTAAATAAGATGTTGTCAAGGTAAAGTGTAAAAAGAATGTAGGATGGATTTGATGATGAGATAGCAAGGTGCTGTCATTGCTCATCCTTTACAGGAGTGTTCTAAGTTGAGATATCTGTTGAAATGGTTCAGGTGACTGGGCTATGAAATGCTTCTCCAGACATGACAACTAGAAAACGTGTCTGTGCATAAGAAATGAGATAAACCTTTTCTAGAATTGTAGGTTAAACTATTATCAAGCTTCACTAAAATCTCTGCTCAATATCATGAAAAATAAGTGTTCTGTGTCTTTACCTTAGAAATGTAGCACATAACTGCAGCTCCTGTTGCATCCTGCAGACTGCTAAGAAGTCCTGTATCTTTTCCTTATGACTGCTGTCCTAAGAGGCAAAATTGCTTTAAAGAGCAAACTTCTGAAATTGTAAAGCTTTGTTTTCACTTGCAATAGTGTATTTCAAAGTTTCATGGGTTTAGAAGCAGCCACAGGGAATTGTCTGCAACATTAGTTAGTTTTCAAAATTTTGTTAAATATCCGTACTGCTCCATGCTTCCAGCAGCTCCATCTTCAGCTGTCAACCCAAATAAATGCAAATTAAAAAAGGGCAGACTACTAAAGCTTCTTGGCTAATCATGCTGCAGTGTAATTGCAATATGTCCTATGTATCCTGGTTGAAATTCACAAATATGAGACTTGATCCTCATTTTCCAAGTTTACCACAGAAGACCAGTTGTTTCCTCCACTCCTACCTGTAAACTGGAGCATGCTCGAGTAAAGGCTGGAGGAACGAGCTACTTCAGATAGAGATGGCAACCCTGGTCTTGGCCAATGCACAGACAAATTCAGCCATTAAAGCCCATGTGGTGTTAAAGTCTAGGTTAAAGCTCAGGTTTTAGAGTGGTTTTGACAGTCGTCCTCCAAATCTCAGATGCACATAGAGACCTGAAATACAGCCTCAGTACTAAATTATTTTTCTCCCTGTATAATTTTAGATTTTATGACAGATCTGCAGAATTTGAATTCCAGTGGCACAGTGAACTGTAAAGGGATGGGTCTTGGACTATAAAGGGATGGATCTTGGCTCCAGGGGAAAACTCTGTGCCTTACAGTGGACTTTGATGCAGTTGTACATGCTTTTGAGATTGTGTAATCTGTAAGGGATGCTATGCAAGACAATACTGTTAACAACTATACAGACTGGTGGAACTATTTTTACAGGAGGAAAGCACAGTGATAAATTTTGAAGAAAGTGCCTTCCAGAAATGATCTTAATAGCCAAGATAAAGAGCCTTCTAGTTAATAAAAAAATCTGAAATCTGTTGAACGTGAATGTCAACATTTTTAATGGATTGCATTTTTTATTGTGTGCTGCATGTTTTTGTCAGGGGAATATGATAATTATAAACCAGTAACAATAATGAGGTTTTGAATATTCATAGGCAATTAAGATATGTCTCTGTACATTTTATTGGTACCCAGTGGGAAATGTTGCTCATTTTTTAAAAATAACTGGTTCACAATCCTTGGTGAAAAACACAAGACAGAAATCAAAACACCAAGCAGGGCATAACACTAACAAAGTTCAATTGATTGGGAAGGAAAAACAAATATTACAGCATTGATTAAAAACATGTATCTGTAGTCCTGCCTTCTCATTGACAATGAATTCTCATGTGAAATGAGAGTACTGTAATTTAGGTTTTAAAAGGTGTAGGGACATTTTCCACAAACTACTCTGTGAATATTATATCACTATTTAGAATTAAAGAATAAGTGAAAAAGACCCCAAACAAATAAACAGGAAAAAAAAGGGGGAGGATAACCCAGTAGCAAATAAAATAATAGGGATTTTTAAAATTTTAGCTAAATAGCTGATGCACTGAAAAGCTTTGAAGCCACATTTGAAGATTTTCTCACAGATTTATCTTACTTCAGCTAAAAGTTATTGGATTCATGATGTAACTAAATGAATGGGTTGGCTTGTTTTATGTAGTTTGTCAGATTATTAGCAGATGATAATGATCATTTTGCTGTTGAAGAAGTGTGAGTCCATGTATTCCATAGATGTAGCTACATTTTTCAGTGGCTGTTTATAATATGGTACTTATTTTTGAAACAAATAGGGATTACTTTAGAATTACTTTCTCTTGTCTTTGGAAATTTGTTTCTTATGAGATCGTTTTTTCTGATTCAGTGTACTGGAAATATTTACAGCATGTTCATGTGCTGCGACATTGAGTTGTCATGAGACCAATTTTGTTGTCGTGCATATCAACACGTAATGAGAGCCTTTAGTAACTTCATTTAGCAACTCTAAGGAACTTTTCAAGAGGGATCTTGAAAAAAGAAGGCAGCATCAGCGTGTAGGCAGCATCTTGGCAAAAATCTGCCTGGTTCCCAGCCTGATGGCCCCTATTGAAATGACTCCTGGAGTTCTCCTGGAAGCAGCATTGCTTGAAGGGAACAGCAAAAAATGAAAACAAAAGGTTAAGCATGATATTACTGTAGACTCAAATTTTATTGATTGTGGGAGAAGAGTTTTCCATAACTATTGCTATAATCAGCTTTGAATCCAGTATTTCCATTGAGATGTGTTTAAAACCTATGCCTTCACCAATAGAAAGAGGTAACTGCAATGAAAATTAGAGCATCCAGAAAAAGAAAAGGTTGTTGTGAAAACTGATGATAAGAGAACCTTAAGTTTCTGAAGGTAATTAGAAAAAAATTCTGTTACACCAAAATTAAGTAGCTTTGTTTTGACTTTACAGCTCAGCAGGGTAGAGCAATACTTGCACTTAATACTTCCAAGGTGATCTTAATTAGTCTCTTCTGATTACAGGCAGTTCACTGTCAGCGTTATGAGGCAAGAGTCAAAACTAAAATGACAGAATAAGAAAAGTGCTACATTCTCTTCTGTGAAGATTTCTGACATGGGCTTCAAATCGGAGCACAAGCCCAAGTGTCTCTGAGCGGGTTTTCCTTGTGAATGTGGGCATCGGTCTCTGTAACAGCCGTGGCTGCAATACCTGTAATCCGGTACCTGGAAACATGAGGTGAGGCATGACTGTTGTGCAGTGTCTCCCGTGATACAAACAGGAAAGCCTCAGGTGTTTGGGCAGCTTTTTATCTTAGTATTTTAACTATCTTTTTCCTTAGATGAATCCAATTTTAAAAAATGAGACCTGGAGAGATGAAATGACGTGTTACATGTGCCAGCGAGGTTTAAGCCTGTTCTCTAAAGGAATTGTATTTTATGTCTTTCCCACTGGACTATTCAGACTGGGCCAAAGTCCAGTTCTCCAGTTGACTGAGTTGTAACAGTACCTTCCTTAATCCGGGATAGAGTTTTTCCTAACAGGTTTCCTTTCTCTTTTTTTCTTTCACCCATTTTCAACCACAATTGTGATTTTTTTTTTTTTTTGGACTTCTCTTTTTGTGTGGCTGCAATGCAAGGAAAGAAATACAGGTTTTTTCAGTCTATTTGGTTTTCAGTCATATGACTTAAGTTTTATTGGGTTTTTTATGGTCATAACCATAAAGAAAACTCTAGTAAGGTTATTGCAGTAAATTGCATGTATGTATGACAGTGAAAAAACTCCGAATAGCACATAAAGATAGCACTGTTCCAGCAAACATTGCTCTAATATTGTGTTGTTCATCAGTTAGCCTGAATTTAGAGCATGGATCCAAAGTTTGGCTTTCACAGTATGGATTTATATCGTACTTATATCATCTCCATTTTTTTGTACCTTTAACTAAGGCATATAATATAAAAAAATTAATGTAATTAATTTTATAAATAGTGAATTTAAGAGAGAAACACACAATCTAACTGTATCCTTGATCCAAAATAAAATATTGGCACAGAGTATGAAAGCTTTTTCCTATGCCAGCTTACTTAAAAAAATTACAGTGGATGTCTTTACAAATGTTAATCAGCTGAAGCATTCTAATTAGAAAATAGTAAATCTAAATTATTGAATATTTTTGGCAATTTCAGGGTTTCTAAAGCAACAAATTTTTCAACATCAATGCACATATCTGAGATGTTTCTGCACTGCCAAACTTGCACTTCTTGATTTGGAAATAAACAATAAAAGATTTCCCCATCTGTAAAGCTGGTACAGTAGCATTATCAGATTTTTCGATTCACCTAGACAATACTATGTAAATAAATATTCATATATATTGTTTGTGTTTGTATGTAGGATCCCCAGCAGAAACTTTAGCTTGAAGTCAAGAATAGAAAGGAGCATATCTGGGAAGCTCTGACCTGAGAACTGGGGGCAAGGGAGAATGCAGGCAACATAGACACAAAAATTTAATCAACCCGGCTTCTTCAGATGTGTCTTTAGGGTTTGGCAGATTGTAATTTTTACTAGAGATGCCAGAACAAAGAGGGAAATGTATTAACACAGTGCAGTCTGTGTCCTGTCTCCAGCTTTCCTTCTTATTGCATGGAATACATAAGCAGATTACTACAAAATATATAAACCAAGTCCAATACTGACAACTGTTTTAATTTTGTTCTCTGTAACAATTCCCATCATACATAAATAATAAGCCTGAAAGCTATAGCCATTTGCTTCACTGCTTCTGGGAAGTAATTTTCTAGCTCACCTTTCTTTGCCTACTGCAAGTCTGAAATCATCTGTGAAGTCAACCTTTTACATTTTACTTTAAACTTTTTTTCTTGATGATTTGGCAAGGCAGCTCTGAAGAAACTCATTTTTTGTCAGCAAAAATGGTAGCGCTCTCTTAGGAAAGAAGCAGATACTTACAAACTCACCGGGGACTAATTTCTTTAATATATTATAATACATTTTTACATGCCACAATATTACATTGTTCTTTGATGTCCCAGCATGTAGCAAATGATTATAGTTTCATTGTGGCTGTTTGCAAGATTATGAGTGATAAGGTAAGCTATATGCTTTCTACTTTTTTTGCTTCTGCTTCATAGTACTTATAAATAATTCATGGAGCAAAATTACTGTCCCAGAAAAATGCAGGCTGTTTCATCAGCCCTTTCACACTTTATTGATCAGCACATATAATTTTTTAATGTGCAACATCACTGGAGTTTTGAATACTACTGAGTTTCTCTGTTTCACAGAATACTCCAGCAAAGACTTCAAGAAAACTAGGATGTCGCCATGCAAATATTATTTTAGGCCAAAGAAGAATCCATCTAGCAATATAAATTATGCTGTTTAGGATGCATTTTTAGTTTCCTGTTCACCAGATAACAGAACATACGAAAAACCACACGAAATGGGAAGAGAATGATAGGCAAGAAAATTGAGCTATTTTGAAGACTAAGTACTAGAGTTGTAACTGGTGTAAATCTTCATACTTTCCTTACATTCTAAAGCATGATGTTGATTTTTACGAGTTGTAACTCTTCCCAACAGATGTGTAAAAGGAGTGTTATCTGTGATGAAACAGAAGGAAAATGTAGAAAACATTTTGAAGTCATGCATGTTAACAAAATATAAAAGGCATTTTTATATGCCATTCTTAAAAGCTGTTTTAAGGGAAAAGCCTCACAAGCCATTAGCTTCTGAAAATTTCTCCTAAGCCTACCCCTTAAAACCGAGCTGTGTCTTTCAACTGATTTGTTTCACATCTTTGAGGTACTTTTTATCTAAAGAGGAAAGTTTTTATGCAGCTTTTAATTTCTATTGTAAATGAGTGATACTGGTTCTTTAACATAGCAAACACATTATACCTGCTTTTCCCGGAAAGTGCAACCAAAGCCGAGGCTCCTGACATTAGCACCTGACACCCTCCATAATTCTCTTGATCTTCAGAATATATTCATTTTTCTTATGTAGCAGGTAGAGCTGTATTTCAGTTGTTCCAGTGGATCAAATTCCTCTACCTTTCATTTGTGCTGTGGTCCCTTACCCCACAAATCATCCAGCTGTTTTCAGTGGATTTCCTTACGTGGCATAAAATGCTGTGGATTGTTCTTGAAGGAAGAAAACGAGCTCCTTGGGCTTCTGATGACTGATTGTAGTGCCAGTACTGAAAGAAAAAAGCAACCTACTTTCAGATTGTTGCATTGTGTCAGAAGTGATAGATGTTCTCCTAGGTATTATTCGTACTTCTGCAGCATTCTATTTGATGTAGTAGTTAGAAATCTATTTGAAAGGAGATTTCAGATGCTTCAAAGAGTTAGAAGTTTAGGTGTAAACCTGGTTAGAAACGTTTCCACACAGTGTTTCGTAAATAAAGGGATCGTATTTTTGAAAGGGATTTTCTCTTGGAGGAAGTTTTAAAATGTCAGTTTTGGTAGGAATATAATGTTAATTATAGCAATTATTTTTTTTTACTGATCACTAGAAATATTTTTCTCCAAGGGCTGGGAAGAGGATCTGGGCAACTCCAGGCCTGTCAGTCTGACCTCCTTCAGCTGAGGGCACTGGGGCAGTTGAATCTGGAGAAAAGAAGGCTGAGGGGAGACCTTATACTTCTCTACAACTACCTGAAAGGAGGCTGTAGCAAGACAAGTATTGGTCTCTTCTCCCAAGTAACAAGGGATAGGAGATGAGGGGAAATGGCCTCAAGTTCCACCAGGGGATGTCTAGACTGGATATTAGGAAATACTTCTTCACTGAATGTGTTATCAAACTTTGGAATGGGCTGCCCAAGGAAGTGAATGAGTCACCATCCCTGGTGACCCATACCCTGGGGGTATTTAAAAGAAGTGGAGATGTGGTTCTTAGGGACACAGTTTAGTGATGGACTTGGTAGTGTGAAGTTTACGGTTGGACTTGATGATCTTAAAGGTCTTTTCCAACTTAAACGATTCTATGGATTATGTAATTTTCTTTTTCAAAGTAAATACACTGATAAAAAAAAAATTAAGAAACAGTCTTCTGTACAAAATAGTATATGAGGTATGAATCATTTAGTTACTGCAGTCATGTCGTTGCAGCTCTCTGCTAATATCTCTATTTTGGAATCATCTTTACATCAGCATGTAATGAATGAGAAAAGGATGAAAGTTTTATAGTGGTTGGTGTAAAAGCTGTATTATAGGAGCAATAATAGAATGGTCTTGGAAGTTGCTTTTAATGAAAGAAGGGAAGGTATTCCTCATTAATTCATTTGTTCTTGAAATGAGAAGGGAAGATATTAAAAATAAAGACCACAGTTTTGAGGGCCAGTGCTGAGCTGTTAATAATTGCTCTGTAACTGCAACCCATAACATTTTATTTTTGGCAAGTTTCTGGTTAGATAACTTACTGAAACAGCTGGAAATAATAATAATTAACCAAGGATGGATAATGTACCACTGTGTCTTTGGGATACTGGACAAAAGAGTTGATTTCCCTTTTCACATGTTTACCAGAAGGTATTCCATGCCCATTTACCCTGTGTATTTTCCATTAGGAGCCAAGAAGAAGGTGCTGGTTTTCTTCCTGAAACCCAGATTTTCAAAGAACTTGGGCAGAGAGATTAACAAAACTGCTTATTTTTTACTGTGTCTGTGGGCCATGAAGGCATAGTCTAGGAGTAACTGAAGGGCATTGGCTTTCTGGCAAATATGGTTTGTTAGAGAGAAAAATACTCTCCCGTATTTGAAGCAAGAAAAAGCTCATTAAAAATCTGCGTAAAGCTTGTTAGGAGTTTGGAGGCATTTAGTTGATGGCTCTGACTGATCTGGCTCCCTTTGCTCACTGCTGCTTTTGTCGCAGTTGTGCCTAACTCAGGCTGCCTCTTAGAATTTGATTGGAGGTGCTGTTTTAGGTTATACTGCAATATCCTGCTTTCACATAATAGAAATTCACATAATCCAAACCAGTTGGTTCGGGATTCTTCTGCAGTTATTTCAATAGTTTTTCCTAGTGAAAGACTCCCTTAAAAAAAATACAGTCATGACAATAAGGTGATCTTAAATATTTCACGTTGCAAAATCATTAAGGGCAAAAAATTGGTGGGTGCCACTTCGTATGGTAGATGCACTGCTGATAAGTGCTTGCATACCTGGTGACTTAGTCAGAGTTCATTTTACAAATGTTAGTATTGCAATGATTACAGATTTTATTCCATCAAAAACACCCCAAACCTCAAGTGTGGATTATTATAAGCCTATTAAATTTATTCTATGAATTTCCAATATGTTTTTCATTGTGAGCACCATTTGCCGTTCTTCTAGTTTTATATTAGTATCAAAATTGATACCATTACATTCTGATAGCAGAGTGGCAGATAAAATAGAGTTATGTTGGAGTAGTAAACTGGGCTATTAATTTAGTATTTATCCTTGGATAATAAAATATTTTAATTTCTTTTTATTCCCGTTGCAAAATCTAATACTAACAAGCAAATGTTGTTAACTTTGCTATTGACAACTCTGATATACTCTCACCCGAACTTCTGGCAATTAAAATTTAGTTTTTCAGTTTGACAAAAGAAGAGTGAGTTGACTCTGTGAAATGCTAAGTTTTATTCTATTGTTATCTCATCAAAATTAATGTCAGATTAGTGGAAGTTATCTTTATATACCTCTAGTAGGAAAGAAGGCAAGTAGAGTCAGGAGGGATAAATGCCTGCAAATATTACGGTGTATATATATAACTAAGATCAAGAAGGCCATTTTAATTTAATTTTAACCATACAAAGCCAAGAAATTTGAAGGTGTGCCTACCATAGCAACGCTAAATTATCAGTCCTTTTCTTACTAACAAAGGTAAAAAAAAATAATCATATGTTTTATGCATATCATTCTCTGTATTTCTAAGCAGACAATGAACGTGTTTGTAGTTTAAATGCATCTAGGGAAGATTCTGTTGGTCTAAGACTTAGATATTTATTTAGAAGAAAGAAATTTTATTTGCAAGGACTTCAAGATATATTCCACTTTATAAAAAGAAATTAAGGTAATTGTGAAAACTGTAGAAAATAACTGTAATTATATTATGCATGTAATAGGATTCTTATGACAAAGCATCTGTCAGGTAACACTATAAGCCTTTTGAAGTAGGAATTTCCTGAAATTGATAGTTGCATTGTGCTGAACTATTTTCACTCATTTCACCAATTACAACCCAGTTCTAATACTGCAAGAATAAGGGGCAGCAGTTCTACAGATAACTTAACTGTTGCCTTTATAATTCTGTGATCCTTTTTTTATGATTTATGATTGTGTGTACAGTGATCACACTTCACCCCACACTCCCCTGTAAAAAATGGTTTCCTGAACATTTTAGATGGCTGTTAGATTGCTGATTTAGTAATGGTAATTTTTATTACCTACTTAGGTCTTCATTTATTATTTCAGTGATGTGTGGGGTCTTTAATTTGTGCCTTTGGAGTTTCCTATAGTTATTGATTTCTCCATTGCAAATTAATTTTTAATCATGTAATAGGACAAGAAGCAAATTAATGGTGTTCGTTGGTAAATATCTGCATTCTGTGGTACGTATAGTTGTCAACGTTTACCCTTAGCAGACCCTGCAGGCTATTGTTTGATATGAAACATTCCTATTGTATTCTATTCTATCCTATATAAATAACTCAAAATTATAAACAATTTCAAACTGTTGCGGTAACTTTGATCACCTTAAGATAACTAGAAGGGCTACAGAAGTTTAGCAGGTCTTTGAAGAGCAGTAATTGGATTCTGTGCACTACTTGTTTATTATTTTATTTAACTTTGATCAAGTGCTAACGTTATAATAAAATTAAATATAAATAAACTAGATTAAAATAACAAATATTTGACATTGTGAAGCTCAGATTTGAAAAGTTTGAAAATTCTCTTAACTTTCCCTTAATGGGAAGAACAGCAGAATGGGTACTTTCTAACCAAGACGTTAGAGAGGACAGGTCTGCACTATGTGGTGACTCTTGTAATACACTCTTTTGAATGAAGCCACGGCTTCAATTATCTGTTTCAAGGATATTAATATTGAGGATCAGTTTTTAGTATAGTTCAGAATATTTGATTATAAGTAGAAATTTATATTCTTCCACTGACCATAACATTCAGCCAGCCCTACTTATTAATGTAATGATCCTTTATACTTAAAAACCAAATTCTAATGTTTGGGATGTTTTTGATATTTCATTAGCAAGCTTAAAAATCAACCTATTTCTACTGAGGAGTTTAAGGGTTTCACTTGGGTTTAACTTTGTTAATTTTGTTCTAAAATTGGAAATGTCTCCCTATGTATGAACAAAATTTACTGGAAGCGAGCAAGAATTTTTTTATTTAAATAGTGCTTTTTCAACTCAGACTTGAGTGGAAATGTGGATTTATTTATTTTATTTATTTTACTGACAGTAATACATACCAGTAGAGTTTTTGGTAAAAAAATGTTTTTCATTTATGTTTTGGATTTCTTTTGGGTTTAATAAATATTATTTTTTTTTCCCAAGGAAGAAAAAGAATGAAAAGCTACTTCAAGGTAGGAAGAGAAATAAAAGTGCTCTTCAACTGATTTCGTACGTTACTTACATTTTCCTTATCAAAAGAATAATTGAAACAACATACACTGGTGAAAACAAGTTGATTGGAAACCAGATCTTGCACTCTGTCAGACCTGTTGGAATAATACAACATGACCTGGAGCTGGCCAGGAAATTCTTTCTTCATAATTACTAGTATTCTCTGAAGTCTCTTTCTGTAGTTCAGGAAAATGCAATGGGTGTTATAACATAGTAACTAGTGTATGTTTTATGAAGGGAAATTTTCCTGAGCATCTTTGTTAGAGACTAAAACAGCTCTTTAGGTGTGTTGTAAAAATCATAATAAGAAGTATTATTTGCTGGGATTAGGAACCCTGGTATTCGGAGTCTCTGACATTGTAATCCAAAAACCCCTTCTATTAATTCTTGCAATTTTGTTAAAAATTTCCTGGCAAGATTACTAAAAAGTAGTTATGACAATGTTTTTTGCCTTTAGGTGTTGCATTGCTCCATGGTCATTCCAAGAGTAGACTTCAGTTGTATGGGCCACTTGTGTTTTCCTGCCATTCAGAAGGCAATTTTTGGTCAGTTGCTGGATATTTTTCTAAGCTTTTCTGGTTTTGTTGGGTAGTTTTTGTTTTGGTTTTTGTTTTAATCATCAGGATTTAAGGAGACAAAGTATCTTCTTTGGGGAAATTAACTGTGTCAACGTGTTGTCTAGTTAACGGGTAAAACTAGATCTTATTTTGAAATGTGTGAAATATTTCAGTCTGAAAACAAATTAAGCATACAGTGCTCACATATTCAGGTGGCGTATTTAGTAGCGTATTTCATAAAGGACATTATTTTGAAGTCTGATGTCAGTTTCCAAAGGAGTTGTAAAAGAATGAGAATACATCTTTGGCAGCACACAGTTATGTTTAAATAACTAAATGTACCTTAAAAATATAAAGACTATGGTTTAAAATCTCTCAAGGGCTCATCTGTGTGAATGAGGAATGTATTTGGCTTCTGAAAAGCAATGGAGTAGTAATATTACATTATGACTGTTAAAGATCTGCTTTTTGACAACAGCAATGTAGGTTTTTCTGGCCTTAATTTCAATTTTTATGTAATCTAGTCCTGTCCTTTTCTCACTAGAATCCTGGGAGAAGGCTGTGAGTTTATCATCCTTCTTGTCAGTGTGTATAGCTTTCTGGACTTTGCTTGTCTTTTCTTCATGAATCACTTCCTCTCGTCTTTCTTTGTTGTATTCCTGAAACAAAATCCTCAGTTAAGAACCTTCTGAGGAGATTTGTTTTATATATTTTGATTTAGAAATTGTTGTTCATACATTGATTTAAATTTTTACCTAATAAATTTTACATAATCTTTTTCCATCTATATCTGATTTAATTTTCTCCTGCCTCCCTATTCATTCTTAATGTTCTTCAGACCATGTCAACCTGGAAAACATAACAGTTTATCCATGGGATTGTAACATTTCTAGAGAAGCTTTATGTCTGTAGCCCTGAATGTTTCCCACACTTGTGACCCAAGTGAGTAACGTCAAATCTGGGGCCCACAGGTGGGTTAGGGTGAAGGACAGTCTCCCCAGGCCTGGCTGCTCTGGGCTGTTCCCAGGTCCGTTCCATCTCTCCACTGCCCTGTAAAATACAGACTTGCTTCAGTGCTGAAAATTTTCAGAGCTTTTGTCTTGAATTGGGTGTTGTTTGGCAGAGTGTGGTTTATATTGGTTGTAAAGCGCTATGTCCTGATAATGACCTATTCAGCCATCACTGAGTTTTATTTCACTTGGTTTTAAGATGACCGTAACTGATTGCTTATAATTTTTAAAATAATGTTGGATATTGGTGGCAGCTATGTAGGTTATATATTGGCTTAGTATTTCTAGATAGGATGACGGAGATACTCATGCTTTGACAATTCCAAATTATGTGATGCTTATCCATCATCTTCTGCTTAATTCTCTCCTGATATAGTGTGAAATCTTGGTGGTTTTCGTAAGTGATGGCACTAAGTTTGTAGTTAGTTCAGCAATACAATAAAATTAGTTTTCCTTAGTCTTAAATTAGTGAGAAAGATGAATCAATTTAAACTCGGACAAATATTTTGTACAGAGGATACAAAACAAATGTTTTCAGAATAAATGGATGTCAAATATTTTGGGTTTTATAGTATATCAGACCCTGAAATTCTAATCCTTATATTTGGTGGTGTGGTCAGCAGGTATGCTTAATAATTATGGGGGCATGCAAGAAAAAATACCCTGTTTGGTACTTGAGAGTAAAACCAGCTAAATAGAGTGTATGTATTTCTAGTACAGGTAACATCAACATTGCCCAGCTTGAAATAACAAACATTTGGTTTAGAAGAGTTTTATTTTTTAAGGATGAAGCTTACACATTTTTAGATCTACTGTTTCATCATTGTGTGAACAGGAAGAAGATCGTCAATGTCGAGATCACATCTTATACAAAATCATGTCTTTCTTGATTAATGACTAAAATCTATAGATAGATTGTTTGAATTTTGTCCTTGAAAACTGCAAGAGCAAGGTTGCCAGCAGAAAACAGTATTTCTTTCTGTTAGACAGTACTTTTAAAAGCTGATCTTCTTCTGTAGTTACTGAAACAATATTTCTTTTGATTTTATTGCCCATTTATGCTTTTTCCTTGAATAAATGTGTCCAACACACATTTTTCAAGGAGAAGGCATAAATAGGTGTAGCACTTTCAGCACCACCTACCTGAAGATGTACCAGTCTCATCACTGGACCTTTCATGTGATCACCTCAGCCAAGCAAAGTAATCAAACTAGCTATCAAATCTAATGATTAGAACTCAGGACATAATCTTTCAAAAAACTTAAGATTTATTGAAGAATAAAATCCCTGAAGCTTCAAGCATATTAGAAACTGGTACTGCAACAGTGTGAAATGGATAAAGATCGTGTTGCCGTCACTATCCTGTAAATTAATCTAAGAAACAGACCCTTCCTTGCAAGTCTCAGTTAATCAGGTTTTTTTAACCATTGCTTTCTCAATACACTAAGCTTTTTCTTCATGAGTATAAATCATTCTTGTAATATGAACAGGTTTCTGTTAAATGTCATGTTCAGATGAATTATAAAGATCAGTGAAAAAATAAGCAACAGAAAACTGTGGAGCAGAAAATTCATGTAATAAATTCATACTAAGCTTGTGTTATAAATTAGAACACAAGAAATATTAAAGTTAACTGACTGTCCATGATTGAAAAACTAGTGTCATGCCAGGGGACCACAATGAGACAATAAATACAAATCACTGAATCTCTAACCATTCATACACAAAGAAGGGATATCTGTGTAATTCTGCTACCATTGTTAAGAATGCTCTAGGGATGACTTGTTTTGGCCTCGTCCTCAGAAAAGAACCAGTTATAGGGTATTTTTCCTTGGTATAATTAACAGGCGTGGATAGGTATTTTTTAAAGGCTGGGGCATACTTGATTTTTGCAACTGTGTAGCCTGAAATTCTTTCTGGGTAAGAGATATTTCAGACACAAGTAGAAATACGCATCGGTTTTGAGAAAGAATTAATTTACAGTTCTTAAACTCAGATCTTTTATCACTGAAATGTCAGGTTAAGAAACTTGTAATTCATTGCGTTGGATACCTGTAGCAGAAGGAAAAAATGCCAGAGCGGATGCTTTCTGTGTGCTTATTTGCCTCTGAGAACAGATTTTGGAAACACTTTTGTGAGTAGAATCACTGAAATAACAAATGTAGTATCTTCTGCTGGCTTCAGTTAAGAAGCAGTTACAGATATTTTTCCAGATGTATTTGAGTAACCACATTGCTAACAACTATGGGTAGAACATTATTTGCTTGCCACTTCCAGTCAGAAAACAATGTCCCACGTTTCTGGCTTGACTGTATTATACATAATACTACAGGATTAGTACATATCTGGTAAAGAAGGGGCTGCGCAGGTTAACACAGGTGCTTCTACAGATGCTTTGGTGTCAAATACGACCTAGTCTTAAATGCAATACAAAGTACATTTCTTAATCATTACTCTAATTTATAGCATTTTTCTAGTATCATTTCCCACCTAACAAACAGTAATAAAGCTCTCAGACAGAAGATTAATGAGCATAATTCATGCACTGGTGGACTGAAAATGTGAAGCGAATCTGGCACTTGGGTATTGCAATTACAGAAAGGAGAGGTTATAAATGTTCTTACGTATGTTTTCATCTGACTTATAACATTTTACCAAAATTGTAACTGTTTCAAAAAGCATTTTAAAATCTCTTAATATTTCTTCTCATGCATGATGTGGATTGAATTCTCTTCTCTTAATTATACCTGAGGGATATGTGTGAGAACAAGTGAGGACAATTGTGCCTATCAGTTCATTTCCTCTTGTGGAGAAGTCCCTGATCTTTAGGAGGGTTTTTGTTTGTGATGGTGAGGCAGGACTGAGCAGGACATTCCAATCCTGACTGGACTGCTTGGTTCCAAATCACACATTCATGGAGCAAGGTGCTGATCTGGAGTACTTATTAAATCTGCTTTTCACTACTTCAGTTGAAAAGTGGGTGAAGAAGGTATTTTTGCTTTTTTTTTTTAATGACTATTTCCTTAATTTCTCCTTATTTGGAGTAGAAGCTTGAGTTTGAGTTTTAAGGGTAAAATGTTAAAAGATAAATGGAGAAGTTACTACCTTTACTCTGGGAGAGCCACTGCCATGCGAGAGGTCTGTTTTTACTGACACTGCTGCGTGTGGCTGGTTTGCCATGTCCCTTCTCTCCTTAGGTAGTCCTTTTCAGAGCTTTTCAGAAACAGAATGTACTTTAATTGATCCAAATCACTGATAGCTTCGTAGGTTATACTGAACTGCTGTGCATCCAAATGACCAATCTCCATTTTTCCCAGTGCCACTTCTGGGTTTGTAGCTGTTTTCAAAAACTCTTTCTTCAATTCTAACTATTAACAACCAATTATCCTCTTAGATGATGCTTATCTTTCAAAAATGTTCAAATGTAGGCTTGAGCATGTTCATAACTTATTAACCTTTTTTTTAGCATATCTGTGTATGAGGAGGGAGGGAGAACAAATAGGGAAACAACAGCTTTCATTAAGGGTTAAAAAAAATAACCCTCCTTGTGTAGGTCCAGTTGGGCACCTCTTGTAGTGTGAAGAAACTGGCTGTACACAAGCTGAGAGTCTGAGGGAGGAATTTACTGCTTAGTTCCCACAGTAGAGCTGGGACTACCAGGCTGCTCGGCTAAATCTTGAATGCTCACCACCTCCAGGGCAAGCCAGGTGGGAGTGAAACACTGAGAATTTTGTTGGAGTGGTCTTATTCTCACTGTTGGTGACTTGCTGATTTCTTCCCCTCCACCCCAGCTTTTTCTGTGGTAGATTTTGTATCTTTTAACCTCAGTGGTTTTCCCTTTCAGTCCTTGAGCTGCTGACTATTCCCATCTCAATGACATTACCTCTGCCTGCAGTGTTGCCTCTCCTGTCTTCATGGTTCTGCTCTATACATTCCCACGGCTCTTCCTCTCAAGTCAGTAATTTCCTTAGAAACCTGAGCCAGGGCTGTGCAGCAATATTGTACGAGAATCCAGCCTCTGATCGCTGTCAGCTGAACTGAGGGTGTCGGGGACGGAGAGTCAGAAACATTTGCTCTTTATTACGTAAGTTCTGTGGATATCATTCTCCACTGTGACAGCCTATTTTCCTTTGATTCTTATTTATAAATAATCTGTCACAAATATTTAGAAATCTTATCAAGGTTCAGCGGGTTCTGTAATCCCATTATATGAGAATCATTACTTAGTAATAAGCAGACAAGCAACAAAAAATCAATAGCTATTCCAAAATCACAGCGTATGCTAAGAAAATATGCTTTTCTCTCTCAGAACACTATTAAGAATTGTGTAGCGTTATTTTAGTAGCTTCATTCCACATGTCAATTATAACCTTTCTGTGAAAGAAAAACCCACTGTGAAGCTGTGCTGTAATAAAAAGATTGGGAAATGTGAGTTGTGTGCATTTAAGACCCTCACAGTTTGCTTTTTTGCAAACATTTAAACCAACAGATTTGTGATTTTTGCTCACAAATGGTCCTAAAATTCTGCAGTGGTAGAGCTGCTCACTGAGTCTGCACAGGGCTTTTAGTTGGGCTGAATGAGCATTAAGTGAAAAACAACCCCGTGTAATCAGCATTCCGTGGATCTTCTCAAAGGCACTGTAAAATGCATGTTAAGTGTGTTTCTTTACATGGGTGCACACAGTTTTCTGTAAAGCCAAGACATAAAGCGTAGAAAATGTAAAGGAAACACCGTGACAGCATCTTGTGTCACAGCCCCAGGCATGTGGCCTCCTGAGAGGGAAAGCACTGAGCAGGAGTTTGCACTGGCTTGGGAAGAATCAAAGCTCTCATCTTCTGCCTGCAAGAGTTATCTTAAGTGCACTGAAGAGCAACCATTACCTTAAGTTCTGACTTAGCTCTTTGACTCACAAATGAAGTTAAATTACTTTCATGTTATTTTTATATCATTTTTGATATAACTCATGAATATATAGTTGCATAGAAATTAACTTGATGTCTGATATAAAGGATTTTTTGAAATATACTTGTTAGAAGCCAGTATTTTTTAAGGAATACTGCTTTACAATAGAAAAAAGGATCTCATTTCACTAATTTTGTGTGTGTGTGTGTTCTTAATCAAAATTATTTGTTGTTTGAAATGTTTATATGTTAATTTATGATTAGTTCTGACAGGAATGAAGTTTTTTTCACTTGTCATAACCTGTTTTAAATAATAATGTGATTGTCGCTTTTCCTATTTTACCTTTGGTTCCTCTTTTGTTTCTCTTTTTGCTTCTCCAGAATTAATGTTTTCTGATATTATTATTAAATACAAAACTGAGCACACAGGGGAAAAAATAGATCTCATTAATTATATGACAGCTTTGTTCAGAATACATTGACATTGATATCTTTTTTTTTTTGCATTTTACATTATTTGCACTTACAGAGATTCATCAACAAGTGGTGGGAGTGCTTAAGTAGGACGCATAATACAAGTGATACTGACCTTATATATAAAAATTCAGATAAAGAAATGGTGGAAGTAATACTGTAATGAAAATACTTATCATCAGCCTCTGTACAAAACTGGCAAGAAATCTATAGCCATTTTCTTTAGCTTTGTTACAGCATTCAGATGAATCATTTAGGAAACACCTGTTTTGATATTTCTGACAAATTAGCTTCAGCCAAAAAATTATTTTTACTGGGGGTTTTTTTTAGCTGTTGGGAGTGGGAGTGAGGGGATGGCAATGGTTCTGATGTTTCCTTGAAACACACAGCACCTGAAAGCAGTAATTAATACTCTTGTCAAATTAGTGGCAGTGTTTGTTTAAGTAGTTGTGCTAGAGGTCCAAGCCCATTCTCGTAGGTGCCATAATCGTCAGGAAAGAAACCAACATTGCAAATACAACACAAAGTGAATATCTGTGTCTGTCTGACTATCTTATATCAACACAGTAGTCAGAATGAGGAATTAACCTCTGAATCTTGAGTTCTGCTATTTATAAAGTTGAGGACTTTTCTCGAGGGTAATCCTTCAGATTTTCTTATTTTAAGGGACACGTGGCACATGAGAACATGAAGCTGGCATTGTACCTCAGGGCTCAGGGAAAATCTGCTCTGGAGCTGATGATGAAAGAAACAGCAGCTCTGCTTTCGCTGCCTGATCACCATCTCCCAATTAACTCTGAACTTAGTGACATGCATGGACCGACATGTACTTGAGTTCTTAGTCAGAGGAAATGATTCTCTAGTGCTTCTAGGATCTATACCATGGATCCTCTTCTGATTGACATCCCAAGTAAAAAAATAATTTGTTTTGGGTTTGTGTTTTTAATATTCAGGGCATTCTGAGGCAAAGATTTGTCTTGTGTTTGTTTCCCACCTAGTTCAGATCCCATTTGTATTTTTGTATTTTGGGTTTGTATTTTTGCCCACGATCTGTTCCCTCTTTTGCCGTCTCTTAATTTAAATTGTACTTGAGCTGTATAGTAAACATTAATACTTATTTAATTTTATTCTTTTTTACTTCTTTTTACTTTTTACTTCTTTTATTTTATTATGCTTATATATCCAAACTTAAAACCTAGTAGTATGTGACATAAATATCCTGTAGTATCTTCCATCTCTAGAAGCCAAATTTCCTGGAAAAACACTAAAAAATTTATTCTGTAGAGCCATTTGAAAAGTAGTTCCAAACACTGTATCTTGTGTGTTTCCTGTAGACATTTGCTAGGAAGACAGACAAATTTCATACATCCTTCTTGCAAAAATAAGATTGTAGGCAATAATAATAATAATAATAATAATCATCATCATCATCATCATCAAACATGTCTTTTCTTAAAATGGCTCATTTTGATTTGGACATCTTCGAGTTCTTTGATCTCATGATTTACCTAACCGTGAGCAAGGTTAATGCTTAATAAAGTAAGATGCCCTTTTTATAATCACTTCATTAAAAGTGAGTAGCAAGAGGTACATTAAATTAAAGTGTTTGTGATATGGGATCAATTTTGTGGAATCCCACAGGTCTCTATGCGCCTCATAAAGAGCTCTCTACTTTGAACACGTCTGTAAGTGACCTATTGAGAATTTGCTGCTCTCTTTAATATGAGAAATTTAAACAGCGTTTATTACCTGCAATGGTGTAAAGTACCGAATGAGGGATAAAGTTTCCTGAAAAAGAATTAGACAGCAGGTCTACAGTTACAATAATTCATACCCTCATAGCATTTATAAAATAAACTACACGATACTGGGAATAAAATTAATAGTGATATACTTCAGGAAAAAAAGAGATTACTTTCCACTCTTATAAGAGGTTAGGTTTTACAGGGAAGCTGTAGAATGAACGCATTCTGGATTATGCATGAATTGAGGAAAAACATAGAAGCCCTGATTTCTTGGGCCACACTGAATCCTTACACCTTACTCTTTAGACTCAACTTCTAAAAACTTTTAAGTGGCTTCATGTTTGCTGAGCCGGCAAGGTAGTCCCCTCCAGATGTTACAGTAGTTTTTCTCTTCTTGAGAGAAATAAAAAATGAAACAAAGAAAACCAATGCACGTTACATGTCTGTGGTAATGTGTTACCCTACAGACACTCTCAGCTGGTTATGGGCAAGTGCAAAGGACCATTTCGACCTCTGCTACTTCTGTGATAAACGTTCTTCTAATAATCTGCTGTAATTAGTGGTATTGTACATACAACCACTATAGTATTCTTTTTCTTCACAAAGGTAGAGGAAACTCTCTTCTGTTGCTATAATACCACTGCATCACAGTTCATCTTTATTTTTTTAATTAAAAGGACTTTAGGTGCTACCTAGATTCTTTTGGATATTTCATATTGGAAGCCTGAGATAACTAGACCTTGCTTTGGTCTTTTATATTTTCCACTTACTCATTTTAGTTATGACTGTGAGATGTAATTTATCAAACGCACAATGAGAGGTTATCAAACTCTTGTTTCAGGAAAAGAAAGAGGAACATTACCCTCGAGAGATAAATCTTTCATTAAACTTTACAAAGACCTTAAGCAGTTTCTACCCTATTTGTCTTTTCCAGTCTTTCTTCTTTATGATCCAGCTGCTAGTGTTTAGAAAGCAGCACAAGGCAGAAAGCCAACGTAAGAGCTGATTTCCTAGCCAAATGGATATGTTTCCTCTTCAATAACTAACACTTAACTTCACCTTCGGAAAATACTTTAAATTTTGCCTATGTTTCAGAATTATTCAAAATGATCCTTTTTTACTTCCTCACTTTTTAAAAGATGTTATTGAACAAAAAGTACAAATAAATTAGACAAAAATAACGATAGCATATAGAGTTGTGGTTTACCCAAGACTATGGCTGCAATTAAATATTAATTTGATTCTTCTTTGTAGAAAAAGGCAAAATATTTGGCATGTTCTGACTCAGGCAACAGTAAAAATTAAATTTTCTTTCAGGTCCAGTAAGTTTCTTCTCATCCTATGCTTTTGGAGGATGCTTACGTGACATCTTTTTACTTGGGAATTTCAGAGTCTCTTTGCTGTACATTACACATTGACAAGTTTTTGATCCATGTAAGATTATACATGTATTTTTACATAGACACACACCAGATCACATGTACATTTGATGCCGTCTTGTTTACTCATTGCAGTTAGTTTCACACAGTATTTGTTACACTGGCCAGTGCCTGTTCTAAGGAAAAAGGCATTAATAGTGCTAAAAAATGACTATTGCTCTGTTTCCACCTTTCAACTAAATCTCCTTTGAACTTTCACAAAGTGATCTAATTCTTTGTTATGTCTTATTAAATGTATTTTAAGTAGGGAAATGAGCACAATATAAGCTACCCTGGAGACTGAGATGTGGGATGAGATTGACTCTTTTCACAGGATACAGTGAGCATTCTTGATTTCCCATCAGAAATCAAGCTTTCTGTACAGTTCTCCTCGTCCTCCTTTATATATAATTCAAGGTGATTATGTTCGTTGATAATGTGAATTGGAGTGAATTGCAGACAGTGCCCTCACCTCATCTCTCATGCACTTTTGCCATGTCTAATTGAATACTTGATATGGACAATTCCCAAGCTAATGATCTTTCTTTGCAAAATTTATTTTTCATACTCTCATATAATGATGAAATATTTCATGGATCTGTATCTTCTTTCTTCTAGATGGGCTCTATAACAAGTACCTGAAATTATAGTGAGTTGATTAATTGATTCTGTCATGAAGTTGTATGGAATTACGTTTCCTTTCAAAGTCTCCTTTTATTCTCTGTTTAACAGTGATTTATTTAATGGCTGTAATGTATTCTGGCAAAATCCATTTCATGTTGTAATATCTATATTAAGATCCTCTAATTTATTCATAAAAAAGAAGGCTTTCCCCCCTTTTCAAGAATTTCAGTCAGAAAACAAATGAAGCTTGACCTCTGTGTCTGCACTGAACGTTTTCAAAATTTATAATAAATTTTAATACTTAAGGTGAGAAATGTTTACTTTACATTTAAGGAAATGTTAACTAATCTAGCAATGGATAAAAAAGAGTAGCTGGTGTTAAGTCTTTCAGTATTCTAATGCCTGAGCCTGAGACCACACTGATGCTCGAAATACCATGCTCCTTTCAGCACGAGGAGTTACAAGAGTCATAAGCACCGATTCCTGAAAAGTTATTCTCAGAAACGTTTTAAAATGAGGGCTGTTTCTCTTACGATATCTATTTTACCAAAATTCAGTGTAGTTAAGTTGTGAACTTGCAGGAACAGAGATTCTAAATTTGAACAGCACCAAGTACCAAGGCATTCTGCTTTATGGCTGAGATGCCACAGAGGTGACAGAGGCCCAATCTCTTCCTGGCGCTGCTGAAGAAGCAGCAAGATCACAATGCAAATTGGGTATCATTTTCTTGTTCTTACTTTGAGTATTTTGCCACTGACTTTATTGGGAGTTAAGGGACTTAAGGTAGAGCTGAAAACTGGGGTTTGAGTTGCACGCTTCTAGTGTAGTGTCCTCAGTGGATTATATGCATGCTTTAACTTAGATATGTACTTGTCGATCCAAAGCAATAGGAATGAAAATATAATTCTGAGGTTGTTTACAAGCAGTAGCTGCAAGAAAGGTTGAGTCTCTCACCTTTTTTTTTTTTTTTGTGAAGTGGTTTTAATGCATTTTTAAAGTGTTCCTACATTAAAATAACGTTCAAAATGTGTTTCTACTCTGAGTCTCTGCTCTCACTGTGCTTGTCAGAATATATTTCTGAGTCATTTTTTTCTGCCATTTAGGTAAAAACATGGTTTTTTATCCCCTTCATCTTCCCCTCATGCTTGCCATGTTTACTGGACAGTACTTGTCTCCTGAATGGCATTAGAAAATATTAGAAAATGCTGGTTCTGCAGGCAGGAATGGAAGTATATCTGGTAGCACATCAGTTTATGTGAACTTGTCATGATATTTTTAGTGTTGGGTATGGGAGCAGAGACAATGGTGCCATGATTTAAGGTACGTTTGTATGGCATAGCTTTCCATATTCTCTCTAGAAGGTACTTTAATAGTCATTACTATACTTGTTTTGTCTCCAGGGAGTAAGGATGGGGTCCCACATAAAGAAAGGAAATGTCTGCAAAGAGATGATTGAACAGAGTTCAGTTTGAATAACACTTGAGTGCTACTTGCTGTTATGGTAGAGGGATGTGGCAGAGAAAGGAAGGGTAATTCACCAAAGATAACTGTGTAGTTGGTCTTCGTGAACAGCTGCCATATATTTTCAAGTGTGAACTAGGTAGCAAGTAGTACCACTTTGGTTGCAAATCATTTACATAGATACAACTCCTTTTCTTAATAGATAAACACATGAATTAATTCAAAAGGCAATGACATTAAGAAGAAAGATTATAATAAGCTTGAGAGTGGCTCTCGGTCTTGTTCATTGATGTTTTGCTTAAAAATCTGGTGTTTCGAAATATTTCTCTGTGGAAATGTATGTAAAGAAGCTCAATTTAGTAAGTCAACTTCTCAAAACGAAGCTGACAAAATTTATATACCTTTTTTTTCCTTAGGCTGTGAAGTAAATTTTAAGTCCTTTTTGTCTTGCTGCTGCTGCTATGTATAGTTCCCAAATAAGATGAGAATAGCCTTATTAATATCTGATTAGACAGCTAGCTCTTTAGTTCATACCCAAAAGACTTAACAAGTGCAGGAACCTAGCAAAACTTCAGCTGAGCTCAAAGAACAAGTTGAAGCTTTACATAATGAGCTGCTTAAATAATATCAGAGGTTTTGCCATTGTCGAATTAGTGATTTTTCCATGGCTTATTTCAATTGCAGGGTACATAAAATATTGCAGGTTTCAGTTACTGAATCCTTTTCATATTCTTTTTCTTAAAAAATGGAGGGCAAGTCTACCTAAAATAGGTTCTTTGCTTATAATTAATTACAATGTAACTTTCGCAAAGCGTCAAGTAGAAATCCACAAATCCCTTAAATAGAACCTTCAAAAGTAAACAAAGACATAAGCTTTCCTGAACTGTATTTTTGTGTACACCCTACTACTTCTTAGTTTTGCGAAGTTGAAGGTATTGTTTTATGACTCCTGTTCATTACTTATGGAACAGTAAAGACCTACAAATGTTACCATCAATTTTAATAAATAGCTGATATTGTAGGAAGGAAAAGTCTAAATATACCTTTAGCATTTAATATAGAATGGATGAAATTTGAGTGTTAGAAACCAGAGGTCAGTTTTGGTGACATTATGGAACACCTCTAGAACACAAAAGTGAAAATACAATTTTCAGTCCTGTGTGCTGAGACATTTTGTTTGTGTGTGTATATATAATATATCTTAATTTAGCGTGTTAGTGCATCTCATTGTCAGCTACAAAGTACAATAGCTTATACTATTAATTATGAAAACTAATATATAAGTACATGATTTAGGACAGGGTGGAACCGCCACTGAAGCTGGGGTGTGGTCTGGTAAAAACCTTCACAGTATTTCTTAATGACTTTTCAGTGAGACCTTAATAAGTGACCCTGCAAAAAAATAACTACACACAAGCCACTTTCAGTGCTTGTGAATTGCTGCCAGGTTTGTGACTCCTCCCAATGGTAAGATGAGTGCACTTCATTTTCTTGTAAGTTCGAATCTTGTAATCTGTCAGAAAAAATAATCAGCATTTCAGAATATCAGATGAGAAGGCAACTTGATTGTTAAGAAGGGAGATCCTCTGCAGTTCTAAAAGTTTTGAAGCTCCTATTAATTCCTTATTTTTTTTCCCCAATAGAAGCAGTGAAAAATTAAATACAGCAAAATCCTGTTTCTGCAACTTTGGCCTTAAGAGTAAGTTACCATAAAGACTATACAAACCCTTGCATTTTTCACTTTAAAGAGTTCACAAACATTTATTTTAAAGCCCAAGAAGACCCCTGAAGACAGAAGACCCAACAGAGTCATCTATGAACAACCAAAAGGCTGAAGGTTCAGAGGGGCGGTTAAGTGGGTAGCTATTATTTGCACATTAAAAAATGTAAATAATAACTATATAAAAGAATGAAAATATGTAACATATAAAATGACAGGTGCAAAAAATAAAACGTGACCCTCTTAATTACACACATTCTCTAAAAACAGTGTTATGTAAATTTTGAAGGCTAGTTATTCAAATAACTTGAATTTATAAAAGTTGACTTGAAACAGTATGCAAATGCTAAATATAGGATTATTTCCTTTGTATTTAGTTATTTTCCTATGATACTCAGAACTAGTGCTGTGCACCTGTCTTCCTTGAAAGCTGATAATCAGTAGATTAATTTTTATGTACTTCAGATGAATTATGTGCTTTGAGACTCAGCTTCAGCAAAATGCAAATGAAGGTGTAACAAGACCAGTTAATGAGGACTTTTCTGTAATCCTGAAGTGATAACTCAAGATGCAGTGGTGTTCCCAACAATGAAATAATACTGTGTAGTACAAAACTGTACCCAAGAAAATCTTATAAAAATAAGAAAGAAGTTAAAAGTAGATAAAGTATGGATTCCAGCTCCCCAAAAGTTTGGGAGGAAGGGATTTGAACTGGATGTTTTATAACACACGGAGGCAGAAGCCAAACACAAATGTTTTAACTGGTTTAAAGTTTGGAGCATTATTTCTGTCAATATTTTCACATAGTTTCAGAGAAACCTATAGGAATTTTAAGTATTTATTTAATAGCTGCTTCTGAAAGAGTTAGGATTGTTTCTTTTTTCTCCCCTGGATATACTCATGATTACTTGTGTCGTTCACATTGATTTTGAAGGTAAAAGATAACATTTTGCTGTGCATGTTTTTCACTTGTTAACTCAAGGGTATTTGTTGGGTTTCCATTTGTATATGAAAAAAAATTCTCTTGCCAGAGATAGCAATCTAAAGCCTTCAGCTTGCAAACCTGATATTGAATTCTTACAAATATTGAACTCAGTTGATGAAAATTGTAATAAATTCTTAGGTTTAAGAATTTTTGATTCAAGTCTCTGCTTTGGATTCTGGGTCTAGAAGGGTATATTAACTAGCATGGTTGAGGATTTATCTAACATTTCTTGTTGGTGACTGGCATAGACAGAGTTACAAATTTTGATTGTCAGGAAAAACTATAGAGAGATAGAGATGGAGAAAAATTCATCTTCAGATTGTTGGATGACTGGCCAAGAATGGAGTGGAGAACAAGACAGCATCCTATCAGAATGTGATGTGGATATTTTTTTACTAAACTGTTTCTAAATCTTGACTTGTTCTGCTGCACAGCGGAAAAACTGAAAATGCCCAGTTTGTGGAGTTGCTGTTATCCGGCCATCGGTTTTCCTGGATGTATTATAACTTCATAAAGGAAGAGTGCAGAACACATGTACAACATGTAAAACCCACAACTTGTTCAAATCTGGCTGTGTGGAAGCCTATACTTTAAGGGTAGAATATACAGGCCGTCAGCCTGAGAGAAAATTTGGCCATAAATCAAATTAGAGAAGCGAAAATGCCTACAGCACATATTTAATTTTGTTTTTAGTTCTGTGCATGTTTCATGCATTATTGCATAATTTGTTCTGGAAAGTTAGAGTCAAATAAGCTCACATTTTTGCTACTGCAAGGTGCCAATTTTATTTGTCCTATATTATGCCATAAATAATTCTTATAAGCAATTTCTTAAAAAATAAACCTTGCATAATGTGCTTAACATCTATTATCTCCAGTAAAAATTTTACAGATTTGCATTATGGGGGTTATGCAAATTAATGTATAATCAATCAAAATCAAACTTCTGTAATGCCCTTCATGCAATGCATCCGAAAGTACTTTAGAGGGTAATAAAATTAGTAGCTTGGCTAAGTAGGATTAAGCTAGGTCAAACAAATAAGTCTTTATCTTACACTTAAACAGTGAAATATGGTAGTCATTGAACAGCTTATGATAAGCTCTCTTATATTTATTTTATACCATAATTAAAACTCTCCTTATAAAAGTCTTTCATGGTCAGAGTCTAATCACCAGAAACAGAACTAGCAATATTAATGCAATGGTAGAACTGTCTTGAATTGCAATCTTATTAAAATAATGGCTGCACAGCCAATGCTATCTTCTGGGTTTGCATGTGATTTTTAATTTCAGTTCACTTCTGGTGCATACAGTGGTTATAAATGTAGTGGATCCTATCTGGCCCCATAGACCGGTGTCTGTCTGGTTGTCCAAGCAGGTCTCTAACCGAATCTTCCTGAATCCTTGGAGCTTCATTCTTGCTGTCTTCTGGCTCAGGGAGCTGAGTATCCCGAGAATATCTCATCATGCTATTAAAGACCGAGGCAAAGAAGGCATTGAGTACCTCTGCCTTGTCCTCATCCCTTGTCACTAGTGCCCCTCCTGCATCCAGTAAAGGAGGGAGATTCTCCTTAGTCCTCCTGTTGTTGTTAGTATATTTGAAGAAGCATTTTTTTTTAATTGTCTTTCACCAAACTGGCCAGCTGGAGTTCTAGTTGGGCTTTAGCCCTTCTGATTTCCTCTCTACGTGATCTCACCTCACCCTTGTAGTGCCCCTGGGATGCCTGGCCCCTCTCCCAAAGCTCAAACTTTCCTTTTCTTCCTGAGATCGAATCAAATCTCTCTACTCGGCCAAGCTGGTTTTCTTCCCCGATGACTCATTTTACAGCACAAGGGGACGGGCTGCTCTTGTGCCACCAGGATTTCTGTCTTGAGGAACGTCCAGCCCTCTTGCACTCCTTTGTCTTTTAGAACCTCCTCCCAATGAACTTTATCAAGCAGCCTTCTGAATAGTTCAAAGTCTGCCCTCCAGAAATCCAGGGGGGCAGTTCTGCTGATCTCCCTCCTTACCCCTCCAAGAACTGAGAACTGTATCATCTCAGGATCGCTGTGCCCCAGGTGTCCTCCAACAGTCACCCCTCTCACAAGGCCCTCTCTCTTCACAGACATGTGATGCTGCAAACGCTGAAAATGTGTGGTTTGTTCTCCCTCTTGTGTTCATTCGCAACCTGTTATTCTAGTTAGATCAAGTAAGTTAATTTTTTGAAGCTGAAGTGCTATTCCAAGTGTAATTAATTTCAGATTTCATGTTGACATGGGTGAGAAAAATAGGGTCAAGTTCTTGGTGAGTTACTTCCATTAAATAAAGTTTCCAAAACCGGATGTAGAAAAATTATAGTATTTTTCTACGTTAAATTATTTCTCTGGTGAAGGAAAATAATGTAAAGTAGAAAGCAGAGGAACTTTCCTCTTAAATTGTGGAGCTAAGAGAAATTTTCCTCTTTTTGCTATGTCGTTTCTTCTGTATGCTTTTAGCTGGCTCACTGTGAGATACTTTCCACCTCTTTCTCATTGTGTCCAGTCTCCATGTGGTCATGTTTTGTTACATGTAACAAACGACCAAGAAGGATTTAGTACATGTTATAAAATTCTGTGTCTGGAACCCATGACAAGGCCAATAATGTCAGAGAAATGAGAGGCAATAAAGCTATGCTTTAATTTATGATTTGCAAAACATCTGCTCAGATGAGTGGCATAAACCACAGGGCACACAAATGAGAAAGCGTGTGTTGTGCAGAGACTGTAATGAAAAAGGGTAAAAATTCGTGTCTTGGATCAGTGATGTAAAATGTTGAACAACTTTCGATAATTCTGTGGTATGGCTGCTGATTTCAGCCTACTTAAGACTGTAACTACTAGTGCTAAGTGGGACTTAGGTTTGTTTTCTTTTTAGACTTGGAAAATTCTTTGTTTCTACTATTTCCCAGCAAAGTCTGGATGTTCACTCTCATTAGATATGTTAATGCGATCACTCAGGCAAAGGACAATTTATTTGAAAGGGAGATATGAAGAAGTAGTTTATAGGTTAGTATGCAAAGCCTCCCCACAATAAAAAATCATAAAGAATAGGTTATAAATCTTTTTTGTGATTTTTACAAAAAACTGGCATCCACAGCAATGGTGTTGCTTGCCAGCTATTATTTTATTCCATTGTAACCTGGATATCGGTCACAAAAAGGACCGTCCCCATTCAGACATATGACATTTTATTACCAAGCCATGAATTTGGATGGCATTTCAGGAAGATTTCTTGTCTTGCCACACTGTGTCCTAAGTGTAGGAACAGCACAGGCCCAAGCCAATGCACTTGCAGAGTGTTTACTTTTATATAGCTCCTTTAAACCTTAGCTTAGGTATATTTGCATACAACTCATATGATCACTTTTACTGTCTGAATGGTGTACAAAGTACAAAATATAAATGAGATTTAAGAGCAGAACACATCTCAGGTTGCTACTTGCTTTCCATAGCTGTAGTTTACACTGAATTCGTGGATGGACTATATTCTTCCAGAGTTATGAAATTGTCACAGCAAGCACTATGAATTCGAAAAGTAAAAAAAATGAGGAAAAAATATTCCTCAGCTAAAACACCTGAAAATACTGTTTCTGTTAAATGACAATGTAGAAATAGAACGGTAAAAATTTATGGTGGAAACTGGTTTTATTCTCCAGATGTTAGCTGATGAGTCTAAATGCTCTGAGTTTAGAAAAAAAGTCTTTCAAAGCTTTCTGTGAAAGGGGGTAAGTAAGATAATTTTCTTCATCAGCTTTGGGGGATTGTGAGTTAAGGAGATGTATATTTGTTAGACTGGTGAATGCAGAGCAGTTAAGGGAGAGAATCGTCAAGAATTGTGAAGGTCACCTTTGGAGAATAATTAGTATGACAGTAATTGCTCAGTTTGTGTCTGGAGCGAAAATGTTTTGAGATAAAACGGTTTCATTTTAACATTTTTTCCTCTTTCTCTGTTTGGTAGAGCCTGTGAAGTTATGATTTCAGGGGATGTGCTCTGTGAGCCATTCCCCAGTCTGAGGGCAAGCATTCCAGAAATGGGAATGAAATTAAATCTGTGGTTCTCTTCCCCATAGAACTTCACTTAGTCTTTGGGGATAAAAATATCAGTCACTTGTCAATTTGTACAAATCTCATTCCACATAACATGGGAAGGTGTATTTGTGGTGGTTAGGCTATGGAGATGTTAGCTTATCCAGTCTGACGTGTTACGAAGGTCGTGTAAAGTTTTGGACAGACGTGGTGTGTGGCCCAGAGCTTCACGCAATACAGGATCTGTGATTGCCCCCGCGGTTTGTTCTGGTGATAGACTGACCACACTTTTTAAGTTGCATGTCTAATTTCTGCTTTCATTTTCTCTGACTTTTAACTTCTACTCCTTATTTATTTTCTGTAGCAAACAGAGATGCACCCCTTCCCCCAAGCTTGTGCCACTTCCATCTCTTGAAGATATTCAGGTACCGTGGCCAAACCATCGAAATTTCCTTGTGATAAATGAAGCAGACTGAACGTCCTTTTCTCTGAGAGGTATTTGTCATGTTCTTGAATAAGACAGATATTAATGGCGAAGGTGGTACTTGCTGAATGAATGAATGACAATTTAAAATTCAGATAAGCAGGAGGGCACCTGAAAAGTTGGAAAATGATCCGCCTGTCTCAGAGCTGTGGTGGCACAGGGAATACCATTATTAATGCTGTAGATTCTGTTAATTCAAGCTGTGGTTTTGTTGCTGAATAGAATCGTCAATAAGACCAAAATCCAGAAACTGAACATGTAGATCTCCTGCAAACCAAACTACTGAGCTGAAATCATAGGTTTGCCGTATTTTTGGCATGCAGCATACATACAGCACATCACATTGTGCGTGTTGCCACAGACTTTTAACCAAGCAGTTGGGTGCAGTGTTTGTACTCAGTCCCTATTACCAGGAAACGAGGACCAGCTTCTCCAAAAGCCTCTAGGGCCTCTGGCATAACATCAGTCTTACTGCATTTTGGACACATGATTGTGTAGTGCTGAGGGTTTTACAGTTCATCTCTCCTTTCCCTAGAGATCATATGACCCTGTAGACAAAGAGCATTACTACTTTTGAAATGTGGCTTACACTTCAGTGCTCAAATCTGTGATTTTAAATGTCTTAATGTTGTCATGATTTGCATTTTGGCTATAAAACCCTGAGGAATCATTAACATTATCTTTTGGGTACACTTGCAGGCAAATACAGAAATTGTAGATTTCAAAGGCTTCCATATTATATTTTTATATTTATTTTACTATTTTGGTTTAAAATAATTGCTACTGCAGAGATGTTAAATATAATGCCGAAGTTTGAGCTCCAGTTGACATTTAGAATGTGACAATTTCTACAGAACTAATACTGGATGAATACTACCTGATAAATAGAAGTGTTATATTGTCCATATGTTCTTCTAGCCCTTTCTTCAGTAAGTGGAATCTAGATAACTGGAAATGATGCTAAAATGTCTAAAACGCAATAAAAGTAGAAATTTGTGTTCCTGCACCTGAATCCCATGTTTCTTAAAGCTTTATATTGTTAGGGAGATGTTGATTTTCACAAGACACAAAGAAAATGTCTCTGACAGTAGAGGGGTATTACTTACTGATCAATAGATATCAAAGGATGCTGATCAACCTGCATCCTTATATTCCTATACTTCTGCCCAGAGTAAATATTGCTATAAAGATTCTGGGAAGCTCACAACTAAATGGATGATCTTTTTCACATTTCTCTGTTTCTTTTGCCACTCTCACATATGCAGACTCTAGACTAAAATTAAATGGAACTGTGTTTCAAAAGCTTTTTATTCAAATGGTCTCAACGTGTGAAAGTAAATTGTGTGTAGAAAGAAACTGTACTAGAAAGGTACTGTTCTGAGCAGATACTCTGCCTGTCATCCAAATCTCAAAGGAAGCATATTTTCCATACAGCATTTCAACAGTATGGAAATAGGGAAAGGGTGCAAACAGCAGTAACATTTCCAGTTCACCCATAACATGACAATGGACAAGACAAAAAAAAAGTAAGAATGTCAGAGGAAAATGACAGCTCTGACTGTACAGATTTATCTGTAAATGTTTTAAAGAGTTTAATTAACTGTATTAAACAGGTGGTCAAAATGTCATTACTTTCCAGTTGGTACAGAACACTTTAAAAGAAGTGGATTTATACAAAAGGCAGCCAGTTCCTAGTACGCCAGTCCCACTTTACAGCCATCAGTAAGTCTTTGATTTGTAAACCTCTGAAACGTGGCTGATCAGTGCTTGCAGGTTTTCTTTGAAATGATTTCTGTCAGAGGAGGTTGGAGCTAGATGGAGAAAAATGGAAAAAACCCCAAAGATTATAAGGAAGTTAAGGTTTCGGAATGTGGTTCAGAAAAGAATAGATTGCAGGGGTGAAACGTAACTCAAACCAAACAGCATCTTGTTCTACGGTCTGACTTCAGCAAATAAAATACTGTTGGGACTGATTTAGGATATCAGCTAGTTGCCCTGTAGCCTTTCCTTATGTCAGTAACTGAATTTCTGCACATACAAAATCACGTGTATGTTGCTTTTACAAGCTTTGAAGAATAAACATTTTGGTTTACATCTTATTGGAAGGAATAGCTAGTTTTACCCTATAACTAACGAGTTGTATGCCTCTGTGAGTAGTACACGTGCTTAGTCTTATATCTACTGTCTTGTACCTCTCAATGCTGTATTTTATGATGCAGATACCCAAACCAGAAGCAGCCATATTTTCGAAAGATAATTGGCTGTTAAGGTGTAGAGGTGAACTTCTAGGCAGCTGTGAAAAGTCCTGTCTGATGCTTATCTGCATTCCCTCGGCACTTAAACATTTTGAAAATCTAGTTCATAGTAAATTGTACTGAAATAATGGTAGAATCCAGTAGTGAAAGTCACAGAAGGACAGAGGACTATTTATAAAAAGACAATTCACCACGTTTTTATTAATTAAGTTTTTCAGAAAATATTTTCTCTCTTGAAATAAAGAGATGTTTGATAAGCATAGTATAGTCTGCAGTTATGAGGTTATTCTTATGCTTACACATTGCATAGGTGGATAATTAATGACCACGCATTTTTACTGGTTTCCTTCTTTAAGGGTCAGGTGGTTAGGACTGGCCTCATCCATTCTGCCTGGTTTGTTAGAGCACTGGAGGAGGATGAGCTTTTCCTGATGAATCACCACTATAGCTTGAGGAACCTGCAGAGTTTTACACTTGGAAGTATAACAAAATGTACGTTTTTAGTCACTGATCTTAAGAGCAGAATAAGGGAGGATGGAGACAAGACTAGAATGAGTAGTATTAACGTTCCCATCAATGGGAGTTTTAAATTCAGTGACCACAGATCCCACCCTAAAAGCTGCATGCAAAGTTCATTGAAGTCTTTGGTAATATTTTGAATCCCTGTATTTGTAAAGTGACCTGGTGCCCAAGAAAATAAATTACATTTAAATATTCTTATTTAATGTTACTTCTTTTTTTTTTTATCATCTCTTCTCCCACCCTCTCACATTCATTTATTCCTTATGTCTTCTATTCAAAAGTATGACCAAGGAGAACAGTAGGTTCTTATAAGGTTGTATTTACAGTAGACTGCCAAGAATGAAGTCCTCGCCATTACTGAAAAGAATTTCATACCATTTCTGAGATGGCAAGAATATTATTCTTGGATTACACATTCTTACTCAGTTCTTCACTTTATGTATCTCTAGGTTAAAAAACTCTCAGTTTGAAAGAATAAAAGATTTTTACATTGCTGTGGACAAGACATGGGTCAGAATTATTCTGGTCTGTGTGCACATACATCCCTCCCTCCCCTCTCTCTATATAAATAGTGTAAAAAGGGAAAGATTGCAGTGTAAAGGTGGCCATACCTCGCTGTGTGGTTACATTTAGATGCCTGTGCATACAGCCATGAGTTCAGCACGTGATGGACAAGTCTGCAGTTTCTTTACAGTGACTGCTGTAGCAACAAGCAGTTCTAGAGTAGCTGGCAGGGAAGGGTTGGTACCCTGGCAACGGCAGAAATTGTACCTCTAAATATCAACCCATCCTTTATTTATATGTGTTGTAGGTAAATTATGTCCCAATTTTCTTCTATTTTTTTTCCCCTGAGGTTGTCAGGTGTTACTGTCAGAGGCTTGGACCACGTGCGTTTGTGATGTTAATTAAAAAGGCAATCCCTATGTTTCTCTAGATTCCAGCTGCTGTGATCAAGGTTATGCACCTCCTCCTTGCTGCCAGTGTATTGAAACAGAAGCCACAGGAGGGCGTTTTTTAAATCCACTGATCCTGACAGTTGTGTTGGCTCACTGCACCAGCTTAGAGGTGCAGTTCAGTGCAGGCTTCAAGCAGCACATCACCAAAACAAGCAAAGCCCATGAAAAGGGGGAAATTTTTCTTATATTTTCCCCTAATTTAAAGCCCCCATCAAAAGAAAACCTATTAAGATGTTGGGTTTCGGGTTTTTTCAAACTGATGTAACTTTTCTTTGCTTTGTTTGAAGTACTGTGAAACTGTGATTTAATTTTGATAATTTTGAAAGATTTAAATTTTTTTTACAGTTATGTTTGATCTATCGTTTTTCTAATTAGCTCAAGTTTTGAAGGGAAAGTTTTCTTTGGAATGGGAAATCATATTTTAACTTTAAAAATGTCAAAATAAGATATTCTGATAGTTTTGCCACCTGAAAAAAAGATTCAGAGTTGTAGAACTTGCTGAAACCGGTCTCCTTCCACAGACAAATTTGGTTTTGAGGGATTAGTAATTTTTCATGCAAAAAAGAGATTTATTTTTTTTTACAACTAATTTCCAGAGTAGTGACTTGCCTTTTCCTGCTAAATGACATGCTATGAAGTTTTAGTGAAGGACGTCAAATACTGTCTTTAAGGCAAGGGGACTATCAGAGTTTCAGCAGAGTCCAACTTCAAAACGTGGCAGTCTCTTTAAAATTTTTTCTACAATTTCCATATAGTTATCTGTTTTGCTTTGTTCTTCAACATTCAATGTACTTTTCCTTTCAGACTCCTAGCAACTCTCATCAGATTGCTTTGCAAAAAGAACTGAAGAATATAGGGATTTATTTTTGAAAGAGAAACACTTTCTCTAATTGATGCTGCTACAGACATAAAACAGGTTTATTAGCATATGGCTGCATTTTGAAAGTCTGAAATGGCCTATTAATTGTGAACAAATTTGACGAAGAGGAGGATAGACAAATCTGAATCAAGAAGCCTAATTTAGAACAGAGAAATAAATATACCCCAAACAAAGTAGTGGGCTGTTCAAGTTCGGTAGGAAATACGTTGATAGCAATCTCAATATTTCAAAGAAAAGGCATTGCTGAGAAGCACCAGCTGCATCATATTAAGCCTCCATATCATGGTTGTACATCTGTTTAGAACAGATAACGTTTCCCAGGATATATAGGCTTCATAAATTTTCTTTTTAAAACCAAAATGTACTTGACCACCATTGTTATCACATACCTGCTTCTCTGGCTGTTTAACAAGCACAATATGAGTCTGTCCTCACACTGCTGAAAGCATTCAAACTCCATTGGAAGTATACCGGGAACTCTCCCTGTGTCCAGGAAAGTGGCTCCCATCACAGGTGTGCAGTGGTACCCAGTGTATGGGGTCCCTATGGAGTATATCCTATGGAATCAGTCACAGCTAGAGAAAAATGCCCCGAGTCGTCCTATCTGCTGGTATAAATCAATCGTGAAACTGTTGAAATCAGTGGGGTAATATTAGTTGAAAAGTGGTGAGGCAAGCTTTAAAATTAAACTGTATGGCCAAGATAAATGTGCCTTGAAACCTCTCTCTTTGGCCAATTGGTGTCTAATAGAGTTTTCACATCCATCCAAAAATATGAAATACCTGAATATTTTTCCTATAGAACAATACACGCCTGTATGTTGCTCATACTAATTAATCATCATTTTAAAACAGAGGAAACCATCTCCTCCACTGTGTTTTATGGAAAGCTCTCTTTCCATTTCTGAGCTATGGTGGGTGATATATATATATAATAATAAGCTCTCATATATACATTTATTTGTGTGTATGTGTTTGCGTAAAAAAGCCTTAAGGAAAACTTCTCAGGGAGAGATTGAACTCTTGCAGTTTTGTAATTCATCACATTGGCAATTACAACACAGAAAAACTGAGTTCTAATACACAAGTTAATTTGCTTTGGTCATATTTTATACTTTAAATGTTTGCTTTCCAGGCATGCCCAGGAAATCAAATGTTACTGACAAAGATGTAGTGAGAAGCAAAATTCAGACTAGTCCATATGAGGTACACTGCAGCGCAAGATGCAGTGTTTTTCAGGCAGGTACACTCCAAGGTTGCATTCAAATTCAGTAATTTGTTGCCTTGTGTCCGGTAAGGGACTGGAGTGGATAAGCACACTCTTCCCTTCTGGTTTGAAAACTCCTTGTATTTCCGAGACACGCGTGTCTGCACAAATCCTCATACAAGGTTTCCTGAGCACTGACCGCTGGTCAGGAGAGAGAGGAGCACACAGGTTAGGGAAGATGTTCCCACCGAGTAAAGTGTCTTCTATTTCCACATATGCCGAACCCAAATATTGGAGAGATTTTTGAGTGATAAATCTGAGAATATTATGAAGTCACCATTATTTCACTATCTGAGTAAAGGTTGATAAATACTTCTATAATAGAGAAATTATTCATTATTAATTGTTCTTCCAGCACATAATTATATATGTGAAGCAGATTGATTAACGGGGTTCTAACATCCACTGCATCTCCATCAAGTCAGTTCTGGCTGTCCTGTTGGTTTCATCTGAGGAGCGTGCTCTGCTCTTTGGTAATGCAACTTTTAACTTAAAATCAAGTCAGACTTGCATGTTTTGATAGTACAGAAATATAATTATTATTAATGATAATAACAAGAACCATATGGTATGGTATGTTTTGTATGTTTTATTTTGTATATTTTGTTTTGTTCTGCATGTTATATCCTTTCCCTGTTTAAAATATTTCTAATAAGACAATGGGGCAGTGTTTGTATCAGCCAGAGATGCCTTTTCTTGCAGATGAAGTTTGAAGGGAAGTCCACCACTGTTATAGCAATGACATAAGATGTCCTTAACATGACTAAAAACCAAGATACCTAAGCTATACTTTTGATTCTACACTCAGCTAGGAAGGGGCTCAAGTGTGAAACTTGGGTTTCAGTAAACCTCTTGAGAAGTTCCCCTTGATTTCTTTTGGTTGGATTTTCATCCAAAATGTTTTTCCAAAGCCAAGAAGTTTGTTTTTTTGGCCAAAAAGATCTACCCCATTCCTAAGAAAAAAGTGCTTCCATTTGCTCAGAAGGATGCGTTAGCTGCTGTTTTTAGCCCTCATCTGGGTCTTGTGGGAAGAGTTTTTAATTTTGATGTATTTAAGTGATTTAATTAAAAAAGTTAACTTGAAAACTGATTCTGATTCATCTTCTGTGTCCAAAAAAAGTCTCTAAAATTATCTAAAAGTAGAGATAATTGCCTACTGCCTTTCCAGTTCCTGATTCATTAAAAGAATTGATTGACTTGGAGTGGCTTGCAAAGCTGACAGCATGTAGTCTATTAATGGATTAACTCTTCAAAAGGTCCTGCCCTCTGTTAAATAACTACTGCTGCCACTTAATGGGACCTGTGGCCATGTCATTAAGAGCAAAAAGAGACCCTGGCAGCACAAATATCAAGTGAGCTTAGCATTGTGGTCTGCAAATTCAGTTATTCCTCATAAATGATGCAGAGTCCATGTACCAAAATCTGCTGGTGCTAATTCTGTTACTGCATTTGTGATGGCAGTGATTTTACTGAACAGGTATTCTGGGTATCAATCCAGATGCTTGTGCTATTGTATTTTTTGCAACTGGAGAAGAGAAGACTCTGAGGAGTCTTTATTGTGGCTTTTCAATACTTAAAGGGGGCTTGTAAGAAAGATGGGGGAAAACTTCACAGCAGGGCCTCTAACAAAAGGACAAGGGGAAATAATTTTTAATATAAGAGAAGTTTAGACTAAATATTAGGAAGAAATTTTTCATACTGAGAGTGATGAAACACTGGCACAGGTTGCCCAGACACATGGTAGATGCTTTATCCCTGGAAATTTCTCAAGGTCAGATTGGATGAGCCTCTGAGCAACCTCATCTAGTTGAAGATGTCCCTGTTTTCTACAAGGGGGCAGGACTAGGTGACCTGTAAAGGTATCTTCCAACCCAAACCATTCTGTGATTCTATGTCTTAACCCAGTAAGGAATAAGCAAATATAACCACATGTGGAAATGCACACCTGAGACTGATTCACAGTGGATAGGAAGGGAGATTTGCTTGCTTTGGTCGCCTTGGAAGAACTCATGCTGGTATTTGTAGAGATGCTTGTAGGGCTGACTTACAAGGCAACCTGCCATACAAGTTTTTTCCAAGGTACCCACCATAAGATCTGCAAAAAGGACCAAAAGGAGGCTGCCTCCAAAGAAAATTATTACTGCTCACTGTGATTTTGGAAGCCCAGTCCTTAAAAATACCGTTAAAAAATATTGCATCAGTGATACTCCTTCAAGTGTCATTAATACAGAATAACATGACTAGTAAGAGCTACAAGAAACTGTTCCTCTTTGGTTTGTCTTTTTTTCTGGTTTTTGTTTTTAAGAAAAGAAAAGTTCAAAATCTTCATATACTGCCAAATTTAGGAAGTATGCAGACACATGCAGAATGCTTTGAACTTCTCTAAAAGGCGGCTTTAAAGTCAGTCTCTGTTATAAATTTGTTCTAGAATGGTGGCTGTGAATGTCCAAAGCTAGACTAGGACTAGATTTATGCGTAGTCGTACATTATGGATCAGCTATTAAAAAAAAAAAAAAAGAAAAGGCTTTATGATATCATACTAAATTTTCAGAAAATAAAAATTCTGCTGAAAAAGGACCTATGCAACATTAAAAATACTAGGCTTGTGATCAACACCTACTCCTCCTATCAGCTGTCTTTTATGCATTTCTATTTAGACTTATGCTAATACAGATTGATAAATTTGCATTTAATGTCAAAAGTCAACTCTAGAAACTATGAAGTTAACATTTAATTATGAAACTGTAGGTAGGATTTTCAATCTTAGTAAGTTGAAGGACTAGAATAATTTATTTGCAAAAGATTCATAGATTGGACTTTGTTGGAAGGACATTTGAGCACACCAAATGTTCCAATCCGTGAGCATCTTTGATACTTTAAGTGTCTTTTCTGACAAAGATGTTTAATTTCAAATAAAGTTTAATAAAATTTCCATTTCTGATTTACTTGTAGATAATGCCATTAAATTTTTTTCCTGAACAGAAAAAATTGAAGATGATCCATATTTGGATCAAGTATTTCTTTAAGTACAAATGAAAACAAGACTGGTCATTTTGAATTTTGTGGCAGAACTTGAAACTATGAGGTTTTGCAAGGGAAAAGTTCTACTGCTAGATGCTTGGCTTTGGCTTAGAGTAGTTAGGAACAAACCAGTGCTATAGGTCAGGTTTCGCAGCGCTAAAATTTAATTTAATTGTGTGATTTTCCTTTCAAATTATGGAAACCCCTATATATTGGGTAATTATACAGCGTTTCCACCATGTTCATTAGAAATCTAAATACACAAAGAAGTTATATTGGTGGTAGAACGGCGAATGTGAAGCGTTTAGCGTTAGTAAGATCCATGAGACCAAGCGTGTTGCAGTACACCGCATGCAGCGTGGCTGTTGTTCTCTAAGGTAATTGTTTCCACGGTGGCTTCAATCTGCTGGGCAAAACTGGGCAATAAATTGTCTTACTGTAAATGGTGCGACTTGATGTGGAAGCTTGAAGCAAATTTCAGCTTTGTTCTACAAACAGACACCAAAGTCATGAGGGTTTCTGGCTTGGTAAATGAAATGTAAGCCTGTTCTTACTACAGAAAAATTACACAGCGTGGGGATCTTTGGGCTATCTGAGTGACTTCATTTGCCCCCCTGTCCAGTGCTTAGGGACAGTGACTGCAATTGTTCTGTTAGTCCCACTTTTTCAGTTTTCTAATTTCACACAAAATTGGAACACCGTGGCTGGGAGGTTTTTTGAAAACACTGTAAATCAAGCTGTGAGTGGTTTTCACAACCTATGTAGAACAAGAAGTCCCTGAACTTAGACATTCACGGAAATCACAGGAAGTGTGCAGTGTTAGCCTCTACTTCTCTGAGTGTTTCTGTCGTGTTGTATTTTTAAGATTACATGGCTTGCTGTTATGTTGGTAGACAGCCATCTGTTTTTGTGAGAAAAGTGGTGTTACACTGTTAGAAAGTGAGTATAACGTTCCCTTTGATTGCTTGTCTGTCTAATACTATTCTTGGGTCACGTGCGTACTGCTTTGGCTGTCAGGTTGGGTAATGGAAGCTCTTTAAACCATTAAACTGAGCAATAATATTATGCACTTTTTAAAAATAATGAATATGTTTATTTGAAAGGGATTTTCTATTTCTACCTTAACTGTGTCTTTTGGAAAGAAGTGCTATTTCCCAAGTGTTCCTGTGAACTATAACCACTTGCATAAAGTCTTATGAGTGTTAATAACAGGCATGAATAATGATAATGTGAATGCTTAGCATTGGAATGCGTGTGACTTGGTTTTGAAGCACTGTAGTCCTAAAAGCACTTAGAAACATTAACCAGTACAGTAACCCTATAGTATTATTGATTCCATTTATAAAGGGGAAAAAGGAGGAGACTTAAATTGTTAAATTGGCTTGCTTGGGGTGACATTTCTAAATATCGCAGTGACCTTTCTATAAAGATGCATATTGTGTTTTTTATCTCAGTGTTTCTCACCTGCTCTTCCATTCAGAAATATATAAAGGTAAGATTACAGCCTTGGTGGCAGTAGTTCATCTAAGCGTGTCCTAACTTTTTCTATCTGTGAAAACACTAAAGAATAGAGAAAGAATGCAATTTTGGATTCATTGCTTCCCCAAGGAAATATTTTTTTAAAAAAAATATGGAACTAACTTTAACAACTGGAATGAAAAATTGTTTTGAAAAAACATCGTAAAGTTTCCATTGCCGTATTAAAGTGGGTGTTACTCTTTGGAAAACTCTTCAGTGATGTTAAGTATCTCAGTTCTAGCTCTAGGCTTTATTTTGTCTCCACAAACATGCCAGCTACCATAACTGAAGTTCTCTGGGCATCATTGCACTGTCTTTAAAAAATTTCAGCCACAGTCCTGTGAACTGGTTTTTTACAGCTGTTGCTGGATATGTGCTCCTCTGGATGACCAGGAAATAAAGGTTTGAAATGGATTAAGCGTGAGTGTGCAAATGTATTCCTTTCAGTCTAGCACAGGACAAAATACACCTGTATGAACCTATTAAAATAAGCAGGCTGTGGTATGACTATGAGTGACTGATCCAGTATAAAATCTAATTTTAAAACATTAAATTTTTTGGAACAAGATTGAACACAAAGATCAGCAATTGTTTTGAGGATTTAGATTCAGTACTAACGCCTAAATCCATTTCTATGGACTCATCAACCCTAGCCTGTGAAACTGGTAACATCCAGCCACCTTAAACTGAAGACTGCCAGATGGTTTCCTCCTTATTCAGTTTTCAGAGGAAGGAAGACCTGTGCCCACAGGAAAGGGTGGCAAGCTGTTTCTCTGGAAGAAATTTTGGTGTTGCTCATCTGTTCTGCTCTGCATTTAATTTCTTACACTGTGCATGAGATGAAGGCACTTCAGGTAGTAGAAAATAGTTCAGAGGCTCCAATGAACATCTGTACTCAGCCTACCTATCTAAAATTATTATTTCTTTTTAAGTAATGGATTTTATCAGTCTTACATGAAAATCCCGTGATCTTACCATCTTCTTGCATACTTGGCATCTATGCTGCTTTCCAATCAATTACCGAAAATGAAGTAAGCGTATTAGACCAATTTATCCATGCCTCGCATGTGCATAACAACTACTCAGTGCTACACATTGCTAACACTGGGAGGGTCTGAGGTATTGTTCGCATTTATGTCTTGCTGGTTTTTAAAATGAGTGGTATTTGCTGATGACATATTTTACTATTAAGAAGTGTTCAAGCAGTTTACTGTAGGAATGTTGTGAAAAAGGAAAGAAGAAAATAACCCTATAAAGTTCTATTTGGAAGTAGCTTTTCAGGAAAAAGGTCTAGGAATTTTCTACCCTCTTTGTTTTACAAACAGGAAATTTGTGACAGATTTGTGATTGTCTCGAAACTTAAAGTAATGAAAATAAAACTGTAAGATATTGTATTTCTCATGTACTTATTGGAAACCACTGCTTCATTCCTCTAGTTGCTGGAAAGTTATGCCAGAGACCAATTATTATATCGTTCAGTGCTTGGATCTAATTTTTACAAAATATGACTTTCTGAGCCTTTTCATTAGTGTTACAAATTTGCATCACTTTTTCTGTATCCTGTATATTGCAGCTCGCATAATTACTGTTCCTCCTGCTGGGTAATTAGTGGGAAGGAGTCCCAAAATTAAACTAGAAAACTCTGTGGTTGCCCACGAATTCTACCATATTTTTTCTGCTTATAGTAAGTGATGCCTTTCGTAAGGACGGCAAATCCTTATACATTCTTAATATCAAAACTATGGCCTTGATTTTTGGAGTGCTCTTAATATATTTTAAAATATTAGTCAATCATTAGGACTTTAACAGCAGTATACTTGTGTGGCACAAAGATCATAAGATTTATGTGGTCTTTTTACATAACGTACGGTTTCATATTGCTATGGTTGTGACATTTTTCCATAAACACGTAGAGAACTGGGGGTTTTACAAGATTAAAAGCCACTTCCTCTTGCTGTCTGTGAGGAACTGGTCTCCAAGCTGCTCTGTGTCGGTTAGATACAGTGCAAGAATGTGATAACCCAGAACTGTCCAAAAACTGGTGACAGATCCCTTAATCTCAGTCTCCCACTCTGCCTGTCTTACGTCTGCTAGAGAGGAGACCCAGCAGTTTGCTGCCAGGGCGTGGCTGATGCTGATGGACCAGGCGACGTGCAGAAAACCTGTCAAAATGGATTTGCTGAGCAAGGCAGAGGATTTTTATCACTACTGTTATAGTTTAGAACCATCGCTCTGAATTCTGCAGTTCATGCAAACCACTTCAAATAGATTCAAATAGTGAGTCAGTGGGCCACACAGGCCGGGATATTCTGGCAACCTCCTGGCTTCCCAAAATGACCCTGCTGTGGGCAAATCTAAAGTTTCTAGATAACCCACCGAAACGCAGTACATGATTTTTCTTTTCTTAGCACTGATACATTTGAATTGAATATACAAACAAGCAAGTAAGGGACAGCACGTTATTTTTATTGCCAGATACTCTGTACTTCTCTTTTTTTCTTCTGGTTAATAATAATATCATTACTTGTTTTTTATCACTTCAGGTTTGCCTTCTTTTTTTAGCTTGATTCAATCTGATTCAATTCTAACTGACAATGTGCTGTACATAAAGAAATTTTTCTAATAGTTCTGGAGTTATCGTAATGAGTATACAAATAAAAAAAAACCCTCTCAAATGGCTAAATATATAAATGTATAAATTTGGTAAACTTTTCACCAATTAACACAACCTATTTTTAATCAAATAAGCTGTTCAGTGTGTTACTTAATACCATTCCCTGGACAATATTGGAGGCTGTAGTCACTACATTTTTTTTTAATGTCCAGTAATTTTGTGTGTCTTGGATGGTTTACATCCTATATGCTACAAAAATAAATACACTTATTAGATAAAAAAGATACAGAATTTCATTTTAATGTATCTCTTTTAAAAGCTTGTATATTCTTGCCATGTTTACCTTTTAGATTTATAGATCTGTTTTTCACAATTTACTGTGATGCTTCACTGAACATTTAGTGGAAGCAACTTTATGGATGCATAAAAGTAAAGCTAGATTATTTCTTTTGAGGTGGTTATCTAAATAGGAGCTGGAGTCTCCTAGAAAATGTAAAAAACATATTTAAAAACACATTTATGTATAACTTAGCATACAAAAAGAGAATAAATTTTGCTATTAGTTTCATGATATGTGGAGAAATACAGCTTTTGTTTTGTTTTATTATGTCGTTCAATTTTCTACCTGAAAACCTGATTCCAATTTGTGATACTCAGTTTCCGTGCTGACATCCCAGATGGGGAATGGTTTTAGGATGAGGTCTACATTTTTAAGAAAAGATGAACTCACTCCAAATTTGATTCTTCAGTCATTTCAGCATAAAAACACATTTTAAAACTCTAGAATATCTCACGGTAGTAGCTACAGCTGCCAGACCCAAGACTGTCTCACTTTTCCTGGCTTCCCATAGAGACTTATGCGTCTCAGTGTTATGGGTCAGCCCAGCCTGGGTATAAATTTAAAGTATTCCTTAGACATTGTTAAAGCTAAGCTGTTATTTTAAAATTAAAGTTGTTGACTAACTCTTAAATATTTGAATGTTGCAAATGCCACATTTATTTCGGTGAAAACTCATGTAAGTTTATTAGTTTTTTCCAGCTTGGGTACACTGATACTGGCTTTTGCTGGTTTTTGGTGCTACAATTAAGGAGTATCCATCTGCACGGGGAAGTGACTGTTATACAAATTTAGTGTAAGAACCCTTGGAATATGCTGAAATAACATTGTTCCAGATCTTTATTGTTTCTTCTCTGCTTGCTTTAACTCTAACTCTGGAGTTAGCAGCCCTGGTGTCTTGGGGCACTCACACCTATCTTCCTGCCTCAAACGGATTTTTCTTTTGTATTGTTGGGTAGCCTACCTGTTAAAATCCATCATTCTGGCTCAGAGTGCTCGTTAATGATCACTTAAACCCAATAAACAACTGTCTCAAGCAGTGACTAGAAGAAATGTGCATGATTTCACTGAATGCCTCTTAAAGAGCTCTGATGCCAGGGAAATTAGGATTTATCCACTTCACAATGAAACACTGGGGAACACAAAATGTAATAGTTGGTGCAACATGTGATGATTGTGAAAAAAATCTGAAGCTAAACAGTCGTCTTGCTCTTGAAAAGGAACGAAGAATCACACAGAGACAATCGAGTGAGGTGACACAAAACTGGGGCCAGCTCACCTGCTCCCCTGAGCTGAGTAGTGCATGACAGCTGGAAAGTCTGTGGATGGTCTAGGCAGTGTCTGCTTTTTATCATATTGACCCTTGAATTAACTGAAGACACAACTCCTTTGAAAGTGTGTTATTATAATAGGAAATCAGCTTGTTATTTCACTAATTTTCTCTGACAAACTGCTTCGTCTAATGAAAAGGAAATGCTTTCTCAGTTGCAGGGAAAGGATTAATAACTGGAATTGACACTTATTAGCAATTTAACAAGACACTGAGCACATAAGTACACTTCCTAATTTTTAAATGTCTGTAAAAAAGAACAGCATTAAAGATAATCCGATCACTACTAATTATTTTCTGTCTGGAAAATGAGGTTTTTACAGAAATATTTGAACACTTCACATATAGTTGTTCTGTAATGTGACACGTAATTAGATCGATGGCATTAGTATTTTCAGGGCAGAAAGAAAACAACAGATGTCATCAGGTATAAGTGAAAATTCTCCCATTTTAGTCCTTCTACACGCTCATCCAACTCAAGGTTAGGACTTGAATGTTGTCCCTCCACATTGCCTTGATGCTCTCTCAGCCTCTGCCACTGGAATATAAATACATTCTTCTTGATAGAAGCAGTTGTACAGACATAAACTGCATGTAGATGAGGTATGATCTTTTTTTAAAGCAATTTGGCATGCTTTTTACATAAGCATGTCCGCAGGCTAACTCCTTTAGTAGTGGGCTTTGTTATTTGAGTGTATTCTGGTTTTATTTTGCGCTGCCAGGTTCAAATTTCTTAATGATAATTCTGTAAAGCGGCTTCACATGAAAATCTTAACTTTTTTAAAAAATAGTTTTATGGATTGGATAAGAATTGTCCTTTTTAAAGTCCAACTGTCTACTTTCTATTAAAACTATGTACTTTTGTGTTGGAAAAATGAGATATACGGATAGGTATGTGTATGTATATATATGTATATATACAAAGTCTGACACACAAAAAAAATACTGTGCCTGTTAATCTTTTTATTTAGCAGATTTAGAAAATCAACTGCCATCACCTTCAAAATAGTTTCCTCTGAGCTGACCTGCAGCTGCGTAGGATGCTGCCAACGTTCAAAGCAATTCCGCAGATCATTTTCTGAAAGGCTGTTGTGGATCTTCCTTGTTTTTACTTTCACACTTTCTACTGACAAAAAATAGGTTCTTTTGAGCACTGACTTGATCTTTTGGATCTGTTCGCTGTAAGCATCAATCAATAACTCAAAAGTTTCCACCACAGATTCCTTCACTTTCACCAGAATCTTGATGTTAACTCTCTGTTCGCTCTTGCACACCCGTGTTTTCTGACCAAGGGTAAGAAAGTTCTGTATCTGAAAGCACATCACTCGTACCGAGTGAAGCGATTGAGTTGAGCCTTGTCTCACTATGACAGGTTGGAACGTGTTCTATAACCGTGTCATGCCATTGCCTTTGCCCTCCCACTCTCGCACTCTCTGTTCCCATGGGGTAGGCTTAGTCTTTTTTTGTGTCAGACGTTGGATACGCTGTATCTGTTTATCTATACATCTCATAGTACAGGTTCTACAGAACAATATCTTCAATGGCTAAATAGATTCTGATCTAGATTTTTCATAAATTGATTAGCCTTTCCAGTAACACCAGACATGGAAAAAGCATGTTATAATAGATGCTAAACTGTGCACTATACACATCTATTGCCAGTGAAAGTTATATATCTCCTGTTATGACCTATGATGGCTCAGATCCCTCAATTTATCCCTTATGGCCCATCAGACACAGTATTTCTGTACACAAAGTTGTGTGCTCCTTTTAAACTGAAACGTCCTTGGGTGTGATATGTCACTTTGTTACCTTTTAGAGTCATGTTAGAAGAATTGTTTCATTCAGAGCGTTTTGAATAGAGTACATAAGTACAATCCTTTACGGTGCCTGAGAACTGATAATGTGGGAAAGGATACTTTATGTCAAAAAGTTATGGCTGTATTATCATTATAGAAAAATATATTTTCCAACATTCATTCAAGTTGAAGAACATTTCAGGAAATGTACTTACTCAATCAGATGAATAATTTATTTTGTACTGACAGTGTTGCATTAACATAGGGAATTTCAAAGGGGCATAAAGGAGGTAGGCAAGCAGTCAGTGAGAGCTGAGTGCCTAATGAATTTAGCCATTCAGATGTCCAAAAGTATATAAATGGATTACTTATGAAAATCAGCAGTGCTAGTTGTGCATATTGGTAATAAATTCTGTTCCATTACAGTGACCGGTATTTTAAGATTTAAAACTAAGACTGATTAAATCAAGTAAAATATGCATGTAAATTGTCATTATGTGGATGGATACACCTTCCTATATTAAATTTGGATTTTTTATTTGCTCCACACTTTATTTTGCATCTCGTTTTTTACGACTGTTCATTCCTTCCACATCACAGGTTATAAATTCAACTGTATTTTAGTTCATGGTAGGTTTCAGATGTAATGGTTGGGGGTGGGGGTAAATTTGTTTCTTTTTTTACCCCCCCGTTTTCCTGTGTCAGTATTTTATACAAGGTCAATAACAAGCTTCAGTGTGTTTACAATTACCAAGAGGATGGGATTTGTTATTGTGCACAGACAAATGTGCTGATGCTTCCATTATTTATGGATAGGAGATAAAAATCGTGCAACGTACTGAGACAAAAGTAAGGTGTACGTTTTATATCTATATTTTTGATGAGTTCTTTTAATAGACATTGGGCAATGCATGGCACTGTGACTGTGTAACGTAAATTTTTCTTTGTAGTAAAGCTGTCAAAACTTTGTGATTTTTTTTATGACTCACGTTTATACAACTTGGAAGCAAACATTGCACTTCCTATAGTATTTAAAACTAGAACTTACTTAGAAAAGAGTTTTATTCAAACCGGATTGGAGTCTGGGATATCAATATGATACTCCTTTTCCTTGCCTTGGTCCGTCCCATATGATATTAACAGGTTTATTTCTTTGCTATTCAAAAATTCGATCCCCTTTGTTATCAGCTGGCTGTTAAACTGGTTTGACGGTTCTGTCTGCACTAATCTGTAGCGCCTAGAAATGTCAGCGCAACAGGCTTAAATAAAAGGAAAGTATCTTTATCCCCTATTTGTAGGCTGATTTTATAGTCATATCTGAAACTGAAAGAGAATTGTCAAAGAAAATAACCCTTTATAATTGGTGGAACAAGAGGGATTATTTTCAGTCGAAACTCAGAGCCCCTGTCTTAGATCTGTGTTTTGAATTGCTCTTGAGGAAGTCTCCCTTCCTTTTTCTGTGAACTCAGGGGCAACTGAGAGTGCCTTGTCTCCTGGATGTCGTTGTGCCAGAATTTGGGAGGTATGAATGCCTTTTTGTGGGTCGGTGTGATGCACAACTGTCCTTCTATCTGCAGCTTGTAAAGCAGTTAAGACTGGAAGATTTATTATGCTGTGATGTTACTTGAAGGTAGACCTTTCCTAGGACCAAGGATTTATTACTTTACTTTCCTTCAGCTCTAACCACAAGTTGCTAATTAGATTCAAGCAATAATATTCTTTTTGTCTTTATTACAATACATAAAGATAGAATCCCAATGGTTTCAAATTTTCCTTGAGAATTTAGTTTGTATGTTATATTAACAACCAGGTTTAGATGAAAAATATTTGAAAGTGTAATATTTCTGATTTAGGTTAAATTCACAGACCCTTACTTTGTTCATTCTCTAGGCAACCTGAGTAGTGAAAGCTAGGCTGACTTCCAGAATCACACAAAATCTTTATTAAACTGCAAACCATTCTCGGATGTGATCTCTCATGGTGAAAGGTGGAAAAGGAAGAAGACATCTTTCTTAAGGCAGGGAGACCACTCCTATAATTGAGCATAGGCCTTTATTGCAAGGTGGGCATGTTCTCTGTAGAGTTATTTTGAAGATCTTGAAAGCAACAGTATTTTTATAATCTGATGGTTGTGCATGTTGTCTGGAACAAAGCTGTTTATATTCCTTTTTACTTTCTCTCATGTCACTGCTATACATAGTGATGTGTTCTCCCTGTATTTCTGACCCCCATCCTTACCTTATGGAAGTCCCTGTAATAAAGTTGTATCTGGAAAACTGCTGTTACTGCACTGCACTTCCTCTCTATCGGGGTCTTCATAAATCCTTGCAAGAGTTGCACAGAGACCTTGTGTGAATATAAGCAGAGTGATGCTTCCATGGAGTTCTTCATGGGTGTTTGTTTTGGGGGTTTTTTTAGGTCCCAGTTTATCAATGCTCAAGTGAAGTTGTGCTACTCTCATGCAGCTGAACCAGTCAACTAAAATATTCATGTATTTTGTGATGATGGCCCTGAAGTGCAGAATATAAAATAGATATGCATTTTTAATCTGATTTATGTAAAATCAGATGTTGGTTTATAACTTCTAAGGTAAGGTTAAATCTCTTTGTTAGGTGCAGTTTCCTAGAAGGAAGGTTAATTTTGGTCAGTTGAGTTCAAAGCACAGAATTTTTAATTTTTAAAAGCTTAGAAGGGAACTAATACCTGGCATATTCATTCAGCTTTTGCTATCTGGACTCATTAGAGGAGATATATGAAGAACTGAGTTACTCTCTTGGAGATCTACTATATCCGGTTAGAAGATCAGATTTACATCAGATGTCCATTATCCTTAGATTTACTAATAATTTACTGAGCTACAGTAACAGTTATACAAAACATACATTCCAGTATGGTCTTAAGCAGTGATGTATAAAGACATTAATTTTAGAATTAGTGGTTTATTCTATTTCAGTTAAATTTATAATATGGGAATGAAATAGTTCAAATGGATAAAATCAGATTTGATTATTGTTTCTTAATAATATACTCAGTGCATTATTCACAGGTTTAACTTTCTGACCTCCATATACCTATTGTATTTTGTTTCTGTAGATTACATATGAATGTAATCTACTCAGTAACGTGCACTTAGTAATTACTTCAAATCTATCTTTGACTCAATAGTAACGAATGTAATGACAATGGAAAGAACATCAGTGTAGATTAAGTTTTACGATTTGTCATTACCTTGTTATTTGTACTTGTACAGGTAGCAGGTGTAATGGTGCAGGGTAATTTCTTTCTGGTTCTCTGTAATCACAATAACTGGAAAGATGATGCCATCATCCCAAAAGCAGCATCTTGCTGCCACTTGAACGCATAATATTCTGTTTGAATTTCTGTGGTACGGAACAATGGGAATCTATTTGGTCTCTTCATACTTCGCCAGCCCTCTTTTCCCACGTCTCCATCCAAACTCTGGTGCTCTGTGGCCTTTGTGGGTCCGCAGGAGCAAACCTGTTTTCAGAGTGTGCTGTGTTTAGGGTCTTCTCTATCAAAATGGGTGTCAAAATACCAACTGAGTTGAGGGAACATAATAAAAAGGCCAAACTCAGTAATTCTATGTTTGTTGTTTAGAAATCAGTGTGATGGCACTAAATTTTCAATATGATTCAAGGCTTCTAACTGAAACAGAAAATAGAGGAATGCAGCATGGGGAGGGAAGAAGAACCAGAGATGTTATTAACTGGGTGGGGTCATCTGAAGAGTAAAAAAATAGCAATAATTATGCAAGCATTAAGCATTGCTGATTGTTTTAATCAGCATCTAAACGAGATCTCAAATAGAATATATTGCCACTGAAGTGGAATAATTTTGAACTCAGAGGCTTATCACTCGCAACTGGTCTGCAGTTCTCCTTCGTGGCCTCGTGCTGGCCCAGCGCTGCCACGTGCCAGCCACGTGACAACTGCTGCAAACAAACAAAACCACTCCTACAAATTGTATAAATCGTTTCTTACAACTTACCTTATAGGTATGGAAGTGTCACCAGAACCTAAAGCAAGAAACTTGGGTCTAATAGAGGTCTGTGCTTCTAAAAGATTTAATGTCTCTTTCTCACATTGTTTTTGGAGGGCTATTTATCGCTTTGGATAAAGGGTAGAACATTTGCCTGAGCTGCTATGTTTTGGATATGTACTTTAGACATTACCTTAATATAAGTCTATCTGTTAACACACAGTTTTCAGGTGGGTACTTGTATTAAATTTCAAGTGAACACCCTTAGCGTGGTAGCTTAATTTTTTTCATTTTTTAATTTTTTTTTCCTTTCCAGTTTGAGTCCTAAGCTCAATTTTCACTCATTTGTAGACTGGAGAGATGTATTAAAGAAACCCATAACATTAATATTTTGTTCCTATTACTAGAACATATTTTATTTAGTTTTTCATGGAAAAAAAGTTCTTGGTACTGGAAGTTTTTCTTTAATTCTGTTAATTTTTCTTAATTTTTTTATTACGTACATGCACTTTACAGTGTAATAGACATACTGAAAAAAATATAGAAAGCAACCTTCTTTTCATAGAACTTTTAAGAATTTGTCTTCCAAATATCCTTTCAACTTAAAAGAACATCCTCAAACTATCAGGTTTTATTGTGTAGGTATGTTGTATTAAGACTTAAATCCAAAGTTAATTTTAAATACTGAGGGTATTTCTGTTTACTTTAATGGGTTTAAAGTGAGACACCCAGTAGCAAATCTGTAGCCCATCTGTGATTGTTGCTCCTTAAAGACTAATTCTGTTGTTGTCTGCCTTTTATCTAGAATTACAATTGGTGCAAGAAAACCCATTGAGTATTTTCACTACTGAGATAGCTTTGATAAGGGAAGTTAGTTCTCATAATCATATAGTCACACATTATTAACGGAATACCTGAGAGAAGCATGCCCAATACAGGTAATTTCAAGTGTACTGCAGGTTTCAAAAATCCTTTTACTAGCTTATCATTTCTTTTGTTAGATTTGTGGGTTTTTTAAATCACAGATTGAATTTCCAGTCAGCCCTCACCTAGTGAATTATTTAGCTGCAGTTTCTATTTGGCATGGTGATCACTGTGCAAAGTTTAGCCAGCTGTTATAGTGTGGGCTGGGAGCTTTGCCTACATTAAGACACCTAAAGAGGCCAGCATCTCTTCTGAAATTAATATGGCACCGTTTTGCTGGCCTGGTGGAGGCATCCTGGGGGGAGCTCCCCTGGCTCAGCATTGCTGTGTGTCCGGTTCTGGTTTTGGTTATATTTATATATATATTTGTAGTTAAGAACTGTTATCCTTTTCAATACGTTTTCTAATTAAAGTCTATAAATTTCAAAGGTTGTGGCGGTTTTGGGGGAAGAGGCCCCTTTAGTTTCCTTAAACTGAGACACAACTCTACGCTATAATAAAGACTGTTACAACTATGTTATGCATAGAAAGGTTAGTGACAAAGTGCAAGAGGTTATAAATGTATGCTTATAAATTTTTTAAAAAATTAGTCATTCAAGCATTTCCTTGTCATAAGGAAAGCAAACTCCTCAAATTTAAAAGAAGCAATTCCTCTATCTAGTGAAATGATGGTTTAGACCTGCCATCAGATTTTGCTGGCTATTTTTCAAGGCTGTCACTTTGCGCTGACTCAGATGTGTTCAGTGCAGTGTTGCCACTGCAGAGACAGTTAAAAATTCCTTAGGCTGAGTGGGTGGGATGAAACTAGACTGTCATCCCAGGGGGGAAGGAACATTTGCAATGTATATTCCTAAGTCTTGGGCAGGCAGAGACTATCTGGGACTGGTAACTTAAGTGTTGTCTTCGTGATTTGCTTTGTCGTGAATTAGATGCCAAGCAAGCTCCACAAATCCTATGGAGCCTCACCTCAATACTGGAGTTGGCAAATAGGTTGGTACCACTCCAGTAGACCCTCTGCTGGTGAATAGAAGTGGAATGACAACTTTGGAGAGAAAAGTCTTTTCTTCTTTATCTTTATTGCAGTATTGAATCTTATGTGGATTCAGGAAAACAGAGAAATTGTCATTGATCTAAAAAGTGGATTGATATAAAAGAAAGAATACCAGCATGTTTCTGCTTCCCTTTTTTTTTTTTTCCCCAATAACTTCACTGGCAGCCTCTGTAAGTTCTTCAGATATTTATATACACTAATATTGCTATTAGATCAGTTTTAAAAAATGTGTGCTCTCGAAATAACTTAGATACATGGGTGTATAACTAGAAAATGTCTGTCCTACAGTGCTGGATTTGCAAATGTTAAGCATAGTGATCAATCAAATGAAATCATACAGGTAGACGACTGACTGACTCATTGAGAAAGAAACCTGGTAATTATAGTCTTGAAGTGAATGGTACTGAAATGAGTTGCATGCAGCAGTCATAATTATAGAATATGATGCTTACATGATGCTCTACCATCAGAAGAAACCGTCCCTTCCTCCACCTCCCCAAAATAACAGGCAAGTTAACAGAATAAAATGCAGGTAAATTAATGAATCGTTATCAACCAATTATGAATCGTTTCATACCATGCACCCAAGGTCAGCATATCTTTCTCACAAACAGTATATTTTGTTACACCAACACAAATGGGCTGGAACTTCAGAGGGGAAAAAAATCAATTCTGAAGCAGTGCAAGATGTCTGAATTATTCATACCTCAAGACATGTGTTCTGTGAATTGTTTGTTTTTTAATGCAGTTCACAGATTCATAAACTGTCTAAAATCCAGTGATTTTTTTGGTATGTGAAAAGTAGCCTCCAACTTGGCTGGGAGCCTGCGTTACTGGGCCTGATGAAAAGCCTGGGTAAGATGGTGGATATTTTGTGCAGGAAGCAGATTATAGGGAATAGAACAAGAATTTTTAAAACATTTAGGAGTCAGCATTATGCTTTTACAGCATAATGTGATAATTTGTTCTTTATAATTGTAGCTGGTGGGTTTTGATGTAGCTTATAGGTCAATCCTACTATGTTTCAAAAACTCTGAGCTAAAAGAGAGATTATGGTAGACATATCAGTATATTTTAGGGTAGAGTGTTTTAGGAAAATAAAGGGGCAGAGTTGGATCAAAATGAAAAATATTTGGGGTTTTGATAGCATTTCCACTTTGTTACTGTTAGATTGGATTTGAAAAATACCTTCAACCACTTCTGCTGGGGAAGGCTGTTGATGGAGATGTTCCCAGACAGCATCCATGTGCTGCTGGTCATCGGTCTCTGGTCTCTTGATGCTCTACGGTGGCAGCCCCCCAGTCCTCCTCTGCCAGTGTTTGTACCTGGCAGGCTCTCCTGTGAGTGCGCACGCACCTCCACTGGGACTTGGCAGCTTTTCCCTCCCATTTCCCTCTTTGTTCTTAGCCTGACTGTTCCATAATAGAAATAAATTAATGGCCAGAAAGGAGGAATGTACATGAGAGTACCTGCACAGACCTGTTGAGAAAACAGCCCTCTGGTATCTCTGGGGTAGATAGGACTATTCAACAGGAGTATTCTGGTGGTTCCCTGTTCTTCTCTGGAGCATACAGACCTAAGGACTAGCTTAACCTTTTCTTAGGCCTTGACTTTGACTCCAGCTTAACTTTTATCACAGCAGTGAGGCTTACTGGTGCTGGAAGGAAAAGACTGATAGCTGGAAATGTGCCTAAGGTAGTCCCAGCTCAGGTCCTGGAAACTGCAAAGTGCCAAGTGCTGTAACGCTCCTCTTCCAAGTGCAGTGTTGTCCCTAACATGAACCTGAGCATCTGTTATAGTTTCAGTCTTTCAGGGAAGTTTTCTTTCCCTTGCCAGCACAGGGGTTTGGGAGCCAGGACAGGTGGCAGTGGTGGTTTAATGGCTCTCAGTTCCAGTTTGGTGGCTGGGGGAGGGGAGGGGGGAGGAAGTGAGAGGTTGCTTCCAGTTGGTGCCACTTTTCTGCTCGGCGGCTGCTGGGAGCGGGAGCCACCGTTTTGCTGGGCTGGTGGAGGCACCTTGGAGGGAGCTTCCCTGGCTCAGCCCCAACTCCAACTCTACACGCCCTATGCTGTCCCTCAGAGAGAGCGGTCACCACTACCTGGAATTGCTGCAGACTCCCTGGGGGCCGATGTCGCCTGCAGAGGAGTTGCTACCCTATCCCCCCCTCCAAAGCTTTCAGGGAAAAGGATGAGGAGAGGCCCCCGCTGCCTCCCAGAGTGTGACATCGCGTCCTGCTGTCTGTAAATATAACTGCACTGAAAGGAGCAGGGATAGAACTTAATTAGTTTAAGGGTTTCAGTTACAGTGTTGCTGTGTGTCCTGTTCTGGTTTTGGTCATATATATATTTGTAGTTAAGAACTGTTATCTTTCTCTATACATTTTTTCTGATTGAAATCTCTTAATTTCAAAGGTCATGGTGGTATTTTGGGGGAACATGCCCCTTGACTAGTTCAGGTAGACATCTTAGTTTTCCCTTAAACTGAGACAACATCCCATCCTTCTGGGAATACATCTGTAAACAGAAAGACAAATTACTCCAAATCTATCAATTTCAGCCCTTGTGGCGCTTCCCTAGGACATGTAAAATGCTACCATCGTTCTGCACCTGCAGCCTTTGGCTTTCACAACCCCTCAGCAAACCCAGACTCTAGCCCAACCCTGAAACCAGTGCAAGTATTAAAATACAACCGCTGCCAAACAACCCTTAAAACTTTGGAATACTCCTCAATATTGAGGAAAATTCATTAAAACAAGAAACAGTGTTGTTAAGAAGAGAATAAATTGAAACATATTGTTTGTGCTACTGCAAATATCCAGAAGTTGTGAAGACTGTGTAGTTCTCCTGACCCAAACCCAAATCATAAACCTAAAGAGGAGTCTATGCCAGCCCAGGGTGTGCTCCTGCCTGGTAGGAGGGGATGGAGAGGACCTGACTGCAGCCAAAGCCATCTGTGGTCACTTGCCAAAGGGTGCAGTTAATCCCGATCCAGAGTCCCCACTCTTCTACAGATAACATCTATTACTTTGTGGTTTTATTAAGCATATCCATATGTCAAATTCCCATCCTATGTTTTTATATTTGTTTAATTTACCTGATTTCTTTTAAATTAATGCACCAATGTGGTGGGAGTTTCAATTTTTTACCGTTTGGTGCCGTGGGGACTCTAGATGCTGCTGTGGTATGTATAAAGTAAAGGAAAGTAATAGGAGAGATGTAATATTTATTTGCCTAGCTCGGGAAGGACAGGACTGAAAACAATGGAAGATAAAGGTAAAATATAATGTTACATATTTTATTTTGCAAGTCTAATAAAGACAGAGGAAAGCTGTATCTTTCTCTTGATTTGTGTTGCTCAAGCACCTCTACTGAGCTTGTAAACACTTTAAATTGAAATTCTCAGTAAATACAGGAATGAAATGCACACAGAAGATAAGATCTATGAAAAGTACAGAGATCTTTTTATCAAAAATATGTGGTTATCAATCCTTCAGCACTGTCACAGAAAGGCAGCCCGAGATATTCCCTCCCGGTATCACTAGAGGGCAGTCAGCAATTGCATTTTGCTGTTTTGCCATCCGTTTCAGAGATTTTAAACGTTTCTTTTCTTTAAAATAAAAGACAACATACTTAATAAATATAAAGGTTTCTCAGGCATCGCAACAGGGTTTATTGCTGATAATTCTCAATAGAAATGTAAAATAAATGTTGTGTATTCGTAGTGCTGTAATCTAGTACTTTAGGGAGTGAAGGAAGTTTTAATTCCAAATAACAGGTATTTTTTTATGTCTGACAAGAGATGGAATTCTCTGGAATCATCCTTCTATGATGACTCCTTCCAAACACATTTACAGCTGAGCACGGCTGGAAGCAGCTCCAGACTGAATATTGTCAGATATCTCCGAGCAGTAAAGTGTTGGTGGAAAAGAGATTTGCTGTCTGTATTTTTGCATCAAGAACGTGGGGAAGAAAGCTAAGGTGAGAGAAGAAGCAGGAGGGAAGGTGGCATGGCTGCAGTGCAGTGCTACGTGCCAGGGAGGACTGTTCCCAACCAACAGCTCAATACAAACCAGCTGAATCACTCTGGATAATAAGTGCAAAACTGACTTGTAAGCACCAGCCATATGCCCTGCTTGTTGTCCCTTGAACCCGAGAACGGAGGGACCAAAGTTGCCTGGACAGAGGCTTGATATTCATTATCTGGCTGAAGTTGTGCATTTTCTGATGAGCAGGGAGTTCTGATGCTGGACGACTCAAGCTCTGCCGGCCTCTCTTGGGAAACACAAGAGATTGATAAGAGACATTACAGAGGCACCTGTAGGGCAGAGTATCATGATGCAGATGCAGCTGAAGCAGCTGCCAAAGCAGAAATATTGTGATGTACTTAGTCTAGGCTAATCAACAAATTGTTTGGATTAGTAAATTATTGTTGAGGTTGCCTTTTCAGGTATGTTTTTTTGACTTCCAGGTAAATTACTTTGTGCAAACACAGGCTGAGCTACAGCCTTGTTCTAAGCCCGGCTGTCCCGAGTCCAGCAGGACTCCAGAGCAAGTACACTTTCAGGTTTTTCATGAGTCCACATCTATTTTCTGGCTAAGAAAGGGTGAGTGAACTGTTTGGAACTTCTTTTATCTCTGTTTCCATATGCTGTAAGCTTAGTGTTGAGCTCTGCTTCTTAAATTAAGCCTCTCTGTTTTTATCAGAGGCTTTCCCGGTGTCAGAGAACTGTCCTGGCATCCTCTGCCATCCTCCTTGGAAGGGAAGTCCTGAGCAATTAGGTGTGATCAGAGTGGTCCTTCTCTCTCCGCTATCATCAGAAAACACAACATGCATAGCAGGCACAGGGCTGTGAAATTGCTCAGCTATTCAAGCCTGTGGCAGAGACCAAAAACCAGATACAGCAAACCATTACATCTGCTTCTGAACTTGGCTGAGGATGCTTATGGTGATGGCTGGTTGGGCCACGACGCTTTAGAGCAAAGTTGAAGGCATAAATCCAACATTTTTTATGCTTTTTTTTTGTTAAAAGTCTGTCATTTTGCCACTGCCAAAATGGATTCTATTCCCCCACCCAGGAAGCCTGTTTTAACAGAAATACATTCATTGGATGAGTGTATTATAAAAAGACAGATACTTTGTGTATTTTTCAGAAGGTATTAAAAAAATGTGTGTAAGTTCTGACTCCAGAAATGAGCATTACTGTTTTCCTTACTACGCTGTTTCTCTTACTTTCATATCAATTTTATTAAAAAGAAGTGGATTTTCTTCAGGAAAGAAAGGGGAACTAGCAGTTCCTTTATCTTTAATTGTTTTAATGACAGAATATTTTATGTCCTTAAATACTCTACTAACTCAGGTTTAGTATTCTTTAATGTGCTGCAGTACTGTTTGAGGTCTCATACTTCTGTTGAAATGCTGCTCCTTCATCTTGTAACACCCTAAAAAACACAGAACTTTGAACTTTAATGTTCTGTACAACTGCAGCATCCTAGATGGATGAATATACAAAAGATGTTTGAGATATAAGTTCATGAACCAAAAACTTGCTCAATAAGGGTGCAGATACCAATGGCTGCTCTTCAGATCAAAAATCAGTGTGGCTATAGGTAGGAATTGCCAGCACTGTAATAAGTTTATTGAAATGAGATTGCTTTATACAAGCAGAGGATGTGTCACATTGCTCTGGAAGAGAACAAAAGGTCAGGCAAAAGTATGGAAAAAAAATTCAAGTTGCTTAGTCATTTTGTATTATTTCTGAGAGCAAAGACATTCTTTCCTGCTTTTGTGGGTATTGTATAGCTGTACAAACATACATCAAACACATGCACCAAAGGACACAACTGATGAAACACAAAGGTAAAGAATCAGGTGGTGAGTTGCCAAGAACAATGTCATCCTTAGAAAATCACTTCTCTATGACTGAGTTTTTCTATCATTTTCAACTGAATGTAATCTGAAATAAAAGACAAGCATTTGAATTGCCAGTGGAGCACAGTGTAACAAGGCTTGAATGAGCACCTGTTGCAATTTGTTTTAAAAGAGAATTCTTCTTCTAACAGTAAGAAGCACTGGAGAAACATAAATTAATGGGTGGGGGAGATTAGTTCAGACGATTGTGATTTTCCTGAGAAAGGGTTTAATAAGAGGTTGAAGGTGGGAAATTAAGTAGGAAGAAGAAATTAATTTGAATTTTCATCCCCAAAATTGCATCCCTTGGTGTCACTCAATATCAAAGAGATCGTACGTGTTCAGTGTGCAAAGTCCTTAAAATTTAGGTTGTTACATTTCATCTATTATCTGTAAATCTCAAGGAGATTTCTGTCCTGCAACGTGCAAGTAAGACATCAGGCTCTGAACTTTCTCCAGTTATACCTTGTCACAAGCTGCTTTTACAGCCTGCTACAGCTAACAATCAATAAAGGAGGACGAATAATTTGATTTGGGAAAATACCTTATGGAAAAATCTTGTTTAGAGACCTTATGTCTGTCTCTTCCAAGTGGGCTGTAGCTGCTAAAAATAACAAGATAGAAAACTAGTGCCGTAATACACTAATGAAGTTTTCTATACCTTTCTTAGATATCTCACCTAGGGAGTAATATATTTTCACGTTTCATTTCCATTGACTTACTTATAGGTTGAGGTCTCTTAATAGCTTTGATCGCAACACTTGTTTCATTGGCTATTTTCTGGGTGCCTGATGATTCAATTTGACTGCTTCGGACACAGCCCTCGGACCGCATGGAGACAGTTCATGCCAATCTGTTTCTGCCCATACAAGGTTTCCCTACTCAATATATTGTTTCTGCCCAGACAGGTTTCCCTACTCAATATATTGACAGATAAATAGAGTGTTAGATTGTTTTAATAACCAGCCATCCTGCTACTTTAAGCAAGTATTGAATGCCTTCAGTAATCAGATAGTTTTGACTTTGGTACCTGTATGCTGACTTTAGGAACCTGACTTTAGGTATGCAGACTTTGAGACTTTGGGACTTCCACACAAGTAGTGGTGGATAATTTAAAGGAATGTTCGCAATTGCTATAATCCTTTTATCATACTGTGTTTTGCATTGCCACAGCAACAAATTCCAGTGTGACTGGTATGATAACAGCAATGAATTAGTTCACAATACCATCTCCTAGTAAAGATCAGAGAAATGAAGATGACAATTACTTCTAATGTTTTCCTCCATCCTGGCATGGTGTGAAAATCTGTAGTAATTTCTCTGCATAGAAATCAAATCTAATCCATACATTTGTACTGCAGTCCCAGCAACTACAGAAGAGGTTCTGGGATTATTTATTTCAGCTCTGAGATTTCTCTTTAATTGTATTATGTATTTCAGTACACAAAATGTTGTATTTAAGTAAGAATCAGATTACTTCATTATTCAAGCTAATTAATATGGGTAATTAAATGCTACAACTAATGTATTACGTCTTTTACATTTTATTTCCATTAAAAGTGATTTTTAAGTACAGTGTAAATTAATTAGTTGAGATTCCAAATCAGCTTTTGTAACTTTCTCTGTACTGCCTTATTCCTTACTCACCAGCTTTGAAACAGGAATCAGAACTAGCATTTGTGCAAATGAATGTGAGTTTACAAATTGCCATTTCCTTATTTCAGTAACGATGTTTTAGTCCAACATTTAAGTTCCACCTTTCCCAGTTACCTAATATGCTGCAAGCAAATTATCCCCAGTGACTTACCCACATTTTCTAATTCCTCCCATAATCATCTTTTTGTATGATACTGTTTTCTCTTCTGGGTTTTGGGGGTTGTTGGCTCTTTTTACTACTATCTCTACTTTCAGAACAGAGCAATTACCTAATTTTCATGTAGATCAACTGTTAAGTGTTACAGCTGTCTTCTCTGAGAAAGGAGAGGTCAATGTCTAGCCCAAGTCTAAAGCTATTGTTCGCTCAAAACATGAAGGGCTTATCTCTGTACAAATACTACATTGTTTACTCAGTATTAGTTAAGGTGGAGAAGTCAGGGGGAAATGGCTGTACTGTTGTGGCTTTTCTGTGGCTTTTATTTGCCTTATGATTTCATCATTGAGGCAAGGCAAGTAAACAAATTTCAAGATGAGATGTGCTTTCACAGTGGCAGTTTTTATGCCACACCATTCAAACAGATGAGCCTTGCAATGCTACGATACGATGGTGAGATATTTGTCAATATTAAGCTGATGACGTCGTCTTTCAGATGGTGAGCTCACGGTTAGCACAGGGATGGTCACTGTGTTTCTGCACGTGTTGTGACACATGGTTGTTTCAAAATAACATTGGAGTGAGTTGGTGTGAAATCCCAATGGAAACATGATGGTTTAATGCCATCATGTCCTCTTGGTAGCTTTGGGTCCACCTGTTACTCAATGTCTTTTCCTCAGCTGTCTGGGCCAGGAGCCTGGCCTGAAGAGTGAAGTTTCAGGCAGGCTCTTGCCTCTGACTCCCCATGGCACTTGCTAGGAACTAGTTAAAGTTTAGTGGCTTCCAGCCAGGCCCAAGGTCTTCAGGACTCTAGATCCAGTGTGATAATGTCAGTCCCGAAGTTTTCTCCTCAGACTTCCCTGTTCTACCACAAAACCATTCCATGTCCATACTGGCCATTATACAACTGCCAGTAAACTGGTCTTTGGCACACGGCATTTATAACGTATTTCAGAAAGAAAATAAGAAGCCGGGTGCTTTAGTAAAAGAAATCTTCGTAGATGTTGTAAGACAGGTTTCAATGTGCTTCACTGCACAATATACCGTGGCAAACATGCTCTGCTTTTCTGCCGACAAGGATGTTTGCTTTGCATTGTACAGCTATCACCCCCTTGGCTGACAGAAGCTGTGGTGGCACTATGGTGCCTATCCAAGTTTTAAGGCTGATCCCTTTTGCATGAATTGAGTTTCTGTTTGAATTTTGGCCCACTGCAAAGCTGGCTGCTCATTTTACTAAAGCAAACCCAGAATACTAAACAGGTAATTAATTTATGTTCTTTGCCCAGAGTCAAAAGGCAGTGTTCACCAGGCATCGAAGACCGGCAACGGTTTTCATGAATGGAGCATTTCAAAAATGTATAACTAAAATATTACTAGAAATTGTATGCAAATGACATAGGTAAATATCACTGTGATATTCACATTTTATTCTATTAGTGCCTGTATTTTTCTGTTAACATACTTAAAGTGTACTTTGTGGATGCAGTTGCAGTTAACAGCCTACAAAGGAGGTTGGGATGTCTGCTTTACTTGTATTAAAGCAGTTTCTTTCTTGCAAGTGGAAGAGAGTGAGGCGGGCAGCATTAGGAGGAGACACTACCTTCTGGGTGTTTTCTTACTAGCAGTAAGAGTAAGAATAACTGAGTCATTCCAGATAGTCCAAAAAAACTTCTCAATCTAATCTTGACTAATTGGCCTCAGCTGTATTTTTCTGTTGCAAATCTCTTGAAGGAGAACAGAGAGGAAAGAGTTTCTGGACAAGCAGCTGTTTGGAGAACTCCCCTTGTTTACTGGGAGGCTGCTCAAAACGTCATGAAAAACGGTGAAGCATTGCCAGTCAAAAAGAGAGGCATCTCGAAAAGATCCAGGCATGCTGGCCGGTAAGTGAAGCCCTTGGAATCAGACCAGGGGAAATCTCAGGCTGACTCAGGCTGATGTGTCAAGATGAAGAAATTATTTGCTATTCCAAGCAAAAGAGTGCACTGGACACTCGAAGAGGTGCTAATAAAGATAAATGACCCTGTTACATGGGCAGAGTTTGCAAATTAAGGACTCTAGTCCCCCATCTGATAGAGGACTTGTCCAAGACACAACATTGGAAAGATAGGTGATTTCATGGAAAGAAACTCGGCCACTTGGTTTGATTCCTCCTTGAACCGTTTGTTCTAATAAAGAACCCCAAACATCTGCTGGCTTCTCGCTACCTGAGTTGTTATATGGCCACCAGGCACATGGGTTCTAAAAGGATAAAAGGGAATTGAAAGTCCTGGTTCTGTGATGTACCCAACTTTCTGCAATATTTGCCTTTGCTGAGAGAGAGGAGCTGACAAGACAAAGTCTCTTGAAAGCACAATTGATCTAACAGAGTTTATACAACAAGGCAGTTTTTATAGAAAAATCAAAACCAAGAGAACTCATTTTGCTTCTCAATTTAGATTACAAACTGCTGTTTCTTGAGGATGTATTTCCTTGTGCTTAACACCCAGGATTATTTTGACATTCTCCAAAGTGCATGTGCATGGTTTTAGTACTGTATTTTTATCAATACCTGATAGTCATCTGTAGGCATCCTGGCACAAACTCCAGCCAAAAAGGAAGGCAAAGGAGACACTGCAAAGCTGCAAGGAAGTAGCAATCCAACCCAATGTGTTCAAGAAGCACCTTAATTATAGCACAGAAGAAATTAAGAAGAGACAAGTTAGGTTTAACGTAACATTTTTAAGTACTAAATGTTGAGAGAACTTGGCAGCTGTCAGTGTAAAATGTTTTCTGCTTCACATTGGTCATTCTCTGAACTATATGTGCACTAATTTGCCTCAATAAAAAGAAAATTGTTGTCTTAAAACCTCACTAAATATCTGATTGCAGATATAAACCGAATTATGCCCAGTATTGATCTAATCTTGTGAATATATTCTGATGTCCAGTCACTTAAAATGCATATAATTGACTATATAAGAGCCAAGCGCACTTCTGGAAGACAGATTAATGATGCAATAAGATGATCAAGTACTTAGTGGCTTTTGGCTGATAAATCATTTCCTACATAGGGCATTTAATTATGGTCATGTCATTCTATAACCTAAAGCAATCAAAACATTAAGTCAGATACATAACAAAAATGTATTTTATCCACAGGACACATTTGACTTTGGAGGATAGAAATGTCAGGATTTACACACAGCTTATAATTTTGATTGGCTGTTAGCTTTGGGGAGATCCTAGGCTTTCTATCCAACTTCTCTGCACACAGAGTGATCTTCCGTTGCACGATTATGCAAAAATAACTAACCGAGGAACTGAACAAATGCCTCCTGCACCCACTGGACCGGCTCTGAGGAATGGCTTCCCTACAGCTACACTGCTTGTCCCACAGCAGGACTCCTGCAAGTGTAGCTAAACCAGTTGCTGCCTGCGAAATATCATGATAAGATCATATTCCTCCAGTATTCTTCTGTAGGTTGAGTAAGCTTGCACTGGAACCAGCAGACTAAACAGTTTTAGCCTGAAACAGTAATTCATACTCAAAGTCCCCAAACAAACAGATTTTTTTCCTCCCACTGGAAATCACTTTTCTCTCCTGGGCAGTGCAGATTTGGTGGCAGGTTCAGCTCTTCCCTTGGGAGGCCCTGCCTGTGCTGGAGATAGAAAATCTTCCTTCCTTTCCGACTTCTGCGTTTGTGTTTGGGAAAATTTCTTGTCTGTTTCATGTCACTGCTGTCTTTCTGTTAATCTCCATCTTGTAAGAACTTGTAAAAGATGCTCAGAGGAATGACAGAGGTTTATACCAATAGCGTAAACAAAACAGCCTCTTTTTTTGTGTTTCTAAATACTGAACGAGGTTAAGTATGGCTGGTGGCTGTGCTAGTAGCTCAGGTGGCAGGAAGCCAGCAGCAGCTTGGGATGCTCCACTTGTCACAGAACACTACCTCTTTATAACACCACATAAGCATCCTTTCAGTGTTTTGCTAACCTTGATTGACCAACCTTCCCCCCACTGCTCAGTGAATTGAACGTTCAATTATTCTGTCCCCTCTCTGTTTTTTAGAAGGAAAATCAGAGTAATTGCTGAGGCGAGGTGAGACTATTCCACCCCAAAACTGCATGAGAACTGCTGAAATACACTTCGAAAGGAGCAAATGTTATGTAATTCTCCTGACATTTTTGGGGAGGGGGTTGTTTGGTTTTATGGGGCTAACCCAGATGCCAGTACAGCCGGTGGGAGGCTTTCCACTGATTTAATTCACTGTTGGAGCAGGCCTGGAAGACTTTCTCCCATTAGTCAAGGACTTCCTGATGGCTCCTGATATCTCTATACAGCTGGTGCCAGTCGCCTTCAGCAGCCCGAGCTCCCTTTTGTTTTTGTGCGGTGGACTCGGGTGAACCGCAGTGATGTTGCTGTGCTGTCCCTCGCCTTTACACGCAGGAGGGAGATGGGCTTTTCCTCCACCTTCCTTGTGTGTGTTTGTCCGTTGGCAGGGTACCTACTTGTTGAACTCATCTCTGCAGGCAACCGAGGGAAAGCAAACTTTGACCTTCAGCAGTGAGTCTTCAAAGTACCTACTAATTATATAATGTTACATTTCTGTTTTCAAGTTCTGTTCTGAGTAGGTAATTTTAAATGTATACATAAATAAGCAGGGTAGTGCCACTGAGAGCTCTAGACTTACTGAGTCTCCTTCCAGCTGTACCTAGGAGTTGGCCGTGAGGTTTGGAGGGCACTGATGGGACTGTACTGGAAGGGGAGGGAGGCTGCTGAGAGAGGTGGGGTCTCGCAATGAGACCTCAAGCTGGATTAGCTGGTGATGTTTTACACACTACATCATGGGTTACTTTCAAAACCTTTTCCTGAATATATTTATGCTAGAAATCTGCACTCCGTAGTTTTGTCCTGGTAACATATATTTTGTTCTTTTTGGGTCCACAGAGAGATAGTTCCATGTGCATGCTGGACCCTGCTGAAGTTAGTGTGTTGAACTGAAAGAATACAAATTACAATTGAGTATTTGAGGAGGGGAAAAAATCTCAAATATTGAGATGAACTAAAATATATTCCATACAGGAATTATGGACTGTCTGTTTCCTTTTCTCTTGCTTAGTGCCAGTCTTCTATGGCTTCTCTTAACTGGACCCTTACTATTAATTTCTACTGTAAGCATGGGGAGGAGCTGTGAAGAGTATGGCTTTTGCTAAAATGTCATTGCAAGCTGCTACTGTTAAGGAAGTCTAGAGGAGGAATGAGGGGAAACAACACAGTGGTGTGTGAAGCACTGCAATGCTTTTGTTCTGTGCCAGTGCAGCATTCAGAGCTGAAGCAGAATTTTAGCCATGCTGCACTGACATTTGCAAATGAGAACATGGCAAGCCCCTTAATTTGGCCAGAATAAAATGCTCTTTTTCAGGGTAGGGGAAAAAAAGAGAAAGGGTCTGGCTTAATGGGAAAGGGGAATCAGTCCAGTGGCAAAAAAAATAAAAAGGTTTAAGAAGCAAACCAGAATTTAGAAGGAGTATGGGTGCCAAAAAGCGAGAGTAATCAAGACAGGAGAAAGGGTCTTGCCGAGGCAGAGTGCATAGGGCTGGGAGGGAAGGGACAGCAGAGAGTGGGGAAAGGCTTCTGGAATGGCACAGAGGCTTAGAAAGCTAAAATGAAAACAAAAGGCCAAAGGGGAACATTCAAATGGATATAAGGAAGAATGAATGGCTGTAAGGCATCTCAAGAATGCTTGCTACAACTTCTGAAGTGAGGATCTTTTTAAATTTGTTTGTTATGAATTTTATTCTACATTCTGTTTTGCTATTTGATATGAGACTGTTATGTGGAAAATACAACCCCCTTTTCAGGGAGCTGATGTTATTCCCTTGAATGCCATGGATATATAACAATGCTTAACATTTCCTTTCATTTCACTGACAGATTGATTGTGGGCATCTTTGACCTCCTGTTTGTGCACGAGGACTCTCTGTGTTATAACAAACTGCAAAACATATAAGCAAATTGTTAAAAATGCAGGCATTCGTTTGAAGACCAAGATGAGCAGCTACCTTGCCCCAGCACGAACCCAGTGCAGCAGCCAGTCCCATCTCACTGGCGACAGGGTTGGGAGCAGAGGTGGGCTGTCACCTTTGGTTTTTTCCTTTCCAGCTCTTGCTGCCTGTTGCCTAATGAGGCACTGGCTGTTTGCGTGTGCTGAACAGCTCAGGCAGAGCTTGAAGCCTGCTGCAGTACTGACTCTTGTCCATAGCGATTGTCGCTAAGGCGTGGAAAAGGCTAGGGAGGAATGCCAGCTTATCCATCCTGAGGGCCAGGGTAAAGCTAACCCATCAGAAATAACCCCTAAGCTTTACTAGATTCCACATGAAGGGGGGAAAACACCTGAGGCTTCATTTATCTTTGCTCTCAGAGGGGATTTGCAGTCTCTGTTCCCATCAGCCGAGCCCTGCCAGATGAGCCGGTTGCCCCGCAGGTGTGGTGGAGAGGAACTATTTAACAGTCCATGTAATGACAGAGCGAACCTCTGCAAGATTTGCTGCTCCAGCCATTCGAGGCTGGCCCTGATTCCTTGGTCCTGCTGTGCTGGTGTGCCAGGGCACATGGCCCTAGGGCACCTCACATGACGTGCATTACTTCTCCGCCCTTCCAGGCGGGTTATCCTGGGCTGGAGACTGGAAATCTGAGTAGAAATGGAGTCCTTGGAATTTTTTTCTGTGTTAACAAGGACTGTAAAACATCTTCTAACACTAAACCTTAAAAGCAAAAGCTTTGACTGTCAATACAATTATAGCCTGAATTGATTATTAAGTTATTGCATTTTTGTCAGATTGTGCTTTGGTGTTTACTTACAAGAGCTGAACATGCCACTGATCTATGCTGGCTGGGGGGTTAGTAACCAATTCTTGCAGTTTCACTTCAGAGATTTACTTATTCACCCAACAATATAGTGATTTCATTATACAGGGGGTTCAGGCAAACCTCCAAACTGAAATTCATGTGACTCTTATGAAGTATATAACAGATCCATGCAAAAACGGGACACATGGAAAATACGAGTTTGGGCTATTAAGAAAAATTAATACTAAATTTAATTTACAATTACTTAGCAAGAGTGATATTTGGCTTTCAAGGGCCATTTATATTTATGGTGGTACTACAATAAAAAATAACAATCTGGTTTACTGAGATGAACATAAAGCAATAACAAATGCGAGTGCTGAGAACCTTTTATCTGCAAGGCAGTGCTTTCTTGCCAAGCAGAGCAGGTAGACGATGGTGCGCATGCATTAATCCAAACTTCAGAAGGCACCTTCTAATCGTTTCTGTGTCAGCACAGACTGAATTTTAATCCTTTTGGGAAAGGAGGCACCATAGCTTTTAGACTTAGTATTATTTACATATAAAAGATTCATCTGTTTGCGTTAATGAGCGGTGTAGTGTAATCGCTTATCCAGGGGTGGGTGTCTCCTATGGGCTGTGCATACACGTGTTTGTATATTCTTTTCTCTTTCCTTTGCGATGCTTTTGAGTATTCCTGCTTATAGTTTAAACACTAATCCTAAACAATCTCCTTTGTTCCCATTTCCATAGTATTACTCCTGATACACTACACCCTCCAACACAACACTTTCTTACCCGTTGGCTGTCTTCCCCACTCTGTTGGGGCTTTAGATATGGATATAAACAAGAGGAGATAAAGAGATGAACAAAATAACTGAAGAATATGTAATGGAATGATTTAAAAAAAAACAACAAATGAACACCACAACACAGCAACATAAGGAATCAGTAACTAATGAGTAGGAAGTACCATACAGTATGTCATTCATTTAGCCCTCTCTGTGCAGGGTAGTACCAGATGGTGCCCTGAGGGACTTGGATGTTCCCATCTATGCTCTTACACTACTAAAGAGGTGAGATGAGAAAAGGAGATGAGATAGATAACACCAATCTGCCCAGCAGAAAAATGATTATGATTACATAACTAATGACCCAGGGAATTAGGCAATATCAAAAATAGGAAGCATGCTAATTTGTGCTGTGACACGTATGAGCAGCAAAAGCAATATGAGGATGGTATAAGAAGGGTTTATGTGAACCTATAGTGGTTAAGAAAATAAAGAAGAGGGTTCGTTATAAAGCATTCAAAACCATTCTGTTCATTTCATAGCAGCCTTTCTAGATGTTGGCTCATAAAACTCCACTACTGCACATCATTGCAATAACATGAATTAGGATGTGGTTTTAAATGTTCTCTTTTTGATAGTACTTAGCTCAGCTGGGAACTTGTTACAATCTGATTTTATTCTGGTTACATTACAGAGTTTTCCTGTTGAATGCAATAGTAACAGGATTGAGACCTTAGCCCTGCTACTGAGGAAAAGCAGCTTGTGCTTTGTTTGTACAAGATCTGTCAAACTGGTTCTTACTCTGCTTTATGGCACACTGCTTAGCGTTAAGGCTCCTGATCCTACAGGCCTTACTGCATTAGGGAATAGCTGGAGAGCTGTGTGTTGTGGAAGTGTGTCTGATGTAGGATCAAGAGGAGGTCTTGGTCACAGCCCTTTAGGAAAGAATGGCATCACGACACCACAGGCAACTGAAATTTTCCATGTTGGAATATCTGCGGGGATGAAGCTATTGGATAAAATTTTAGATTTTTCAGAAAAAAGGCTTTGTTTAACCAGCTCTCTTTGACCAGTTGTTCTGATGATTTTTTTTTATTTTTTTTTTTTTTAATTTTGGCATCTAGGAAAGTATAGAAAGCTCTTTCTAGTTCTACTGTAACATCCTGATGCTACTGTCTAAACACCCATCCACCAGATATTTTGATTTCTATACCTAACTTTGATGTGCAGTCCTACAGCATGGGTAGCTTAGAGGTTTGGCAATAAAATGTGGAGCAGTCCAAAGTGACATAAAATGCAGCATTTTGCCATCTGTTGGAAAATGTTAATGAGCTGATGATCTCATTCTGTATTTTAGACAGGTGTCCACATCCCAAAAAATGTGACTAGAAATGACATCTTTGTTGACAGTCTCATCAGATTAATTGGACTTCAGGACTGAGCTAATTCTCACATCAAGACGCTTGAGAACATACTGTCAGAGCTGTGTGAAGAACCTTGAACTCCTGTTTCTTGTGCTGTCGCCAGATCATAACAGCTTTGATGGACTGGATTAGGAAATCAATATACACACATTGACATGCTAATCCCTTCAGGGACACTCATTAAATAGCATACAGATAAAGCGGCCATAACAGTATGGGTAGAATCAATGGCTGCAGCAGAGTGTTAGATTGTGTTCGGTTTGGTTCTTTCAAACAATTTAACATAAAAGCATATAAAACATTTAAAATATATATTAAACTCCTGAAAGCATGAAATTTGGCATTAAAATGAACCTAAAGCATTAAATGCATGAAAAAATGTGAGGTTTTGATTGTACATACACATTAACGTGAAGAAACTTCTAGGAATGAAAGGGATCTGCTGGGTCACAAGTTCAGTTCTCTGCTGTAGGAGATATCCATGCCATATAATATCTTCCATAAAGTGATCAAGCACCATTTTAAAACTAATTAGAATTTTTCTTCTCTTGGGACTCTGCTCCGTAACCTTTCTCCAGTAATGGGTAGAGACCCTCATCTAATTTCAGACTAAATTTATTCCTGGCTAATTATACTAGGGGTTTTTGTTCCTCTTTCTTTTAGTTCACAGTTCCTTTTCCTTCTCCTTGTTGTTCACATGGCGTATTTACAGATAGGGGCATCTACTTCCATTTTTTGCTCTGTAAGGCTGAACCGGCAAAACTTAGAGAATATTTTCTCATTAAAGCATCCCACCCCTTGTTCATCTCAATAATGTTTTGCAGCTATTCCTGGAGCTCAGTCTTTCTAAGCATCAATGATGCCACTTTTTTGTGCTTCACAGGACACATCACCATCACACTTCACCATCTTCAATTCCTTGCTTTATTTTTAAAGGTCTGCTACAACACAAGAGCTGGAAGATCAGACTTTTCCAATAGAAGACAAAATCTAAACCCAGTAGTTTAGGTTAAATATACTGATGTCTGTTGACTCATGGAGTCCAGGACCCACACCAGCGAGATTCTACAAGTCAAAGCATCCAATCTTGTTGTAGCACAGCAGATGTTTCTCCAAGCAGCCTGCCAGGGAAGTGGCTGAAATGCTGCCAGTAGAAGTGTTTTGGTAGTGCTACATTTGCCCAAGGCATTCTGATTGCAATGAACCAATGTTTACCAGGTGGCAGGAATAAATCATTGAAATATTCTGTGTAAACTCTGATTTATATTTTACTTTGGACTTGATTTTCAACCTCTTATAATTTGCTGACGCTGTATTTAAATAAATAGAGCTACCTTAGTTTTATTTCATTCTAGAATTTGCAGCAGAGATTCAAATAATTGGTCATATTTAAGTATTTTTAAAAGAAGAAATATGCAGCATCATGTTTTCAGCTGGCATATTTTAACCCTCCAAAACATACCTTTTTCCCCAGCCCATTTATATGGAAATGACAGTGTGCCTGATGCTGAGTGTATAAGTCTTACTCCGTAACTTACACATGATTGATTTTTTTTTTTAAATACATCTATGGAGAAAAATAGTTTTCATACAGCTCATCAGAAATATCCAAGGTGATTAAATGCCATATTTTGCAGTATTTAAGGGTTATGGACCAGAAAGCCCCAGTGAGCTGCTGGTAAATAGGTGTTTATTGTTCTTATGTACTGAATTACTAATGAATTGCAATGACAACTGCAAGTCCCAGTTAAATGAAAAAAATAGGATGTAAGATGTTTTGTGAACCAAAAATAATATAGAAGGACAGCAAAAAGATATGGAAGTCTTCATTCTAGTTCTTTACCCAGTCTCATGCTCATGATTATAACTCAAAATATAGAGACTCCTGCAGCGTAGTTTTCCATACTTCTGTGTATGTTGAGATTAAAAGGTTAGTTACTATAAAAAAACCCACCTCATCTTTTTAGAAAAAAGGCAGGATATTGCAACACATCTGAGACACAGATGTAAAATGAAATCCAGTCATAACATTCATATCTTGGTTGCATGTGCAAAGAAGCCTCATTCTTTTTTGTAGCTGCCTTTCATGGTGAGAAGGACAAAACGAGATCTTCCTGAGCTTATAAGATGAAGTAAAAATGAGAGTTCTTTAATTCTTTTCTTTCTTAATTTCTAACATAACCTGCTCTTACAACATCATGATTCATTGTAGCTTTCACAAAGAAAGGGGCATTACTGCAATATTGCACTTCATTCTAGACAAGCTTTTTTTGTTCAGTTTCTAAGATTACTAAAACCAGCCTTTCACACTCAATTTATATTTTGTCCCAGCCCAAAAGGTAATGCGTTGTTTTGTTTTGTTTTTTTAAAAAAAGGAAAAAATACCTTGGTATTTTCTCAGTTCTGGACTAGAAATTACATACTTCTTTTAATATACTCAAGTGGAGTTGTGTACTTAAGGGATAGATGAACCGAAGAACAAAAATGTCTCCTTTCAAATGAATTCCAACCACAAGAAATTTAATAGAGATATAGATGAAATATATAAAATAGCAATTCACGTATTTGGATTATTAGTGAAAAAATGTTTGTCTTGGACCAAAGCTTCTCAGAATAAAAAGGAACAGATTCTTCATAATCAAATAATTATGGTTTTAGATATAATAAATTTACCATGCATTTGAATTTTTTCTTACCAGGCTGTGGATTTAACCAATATGTTTAAGTAAGCTGTACACCTAAGACATTTACCTATTCCTTCAACGGTTTCTATTATGTTCATTCAGAGAGTGGCTCCAAATGTGCTTCATACCTGTAGTTCCAGCAGTGTTCTCTGTGAATGTGATTCGATGGTGAAAGGACTTTTGACTGAGAAATGCCCCCAAATAAGTGAAACTTGGCTTCTCTAAAACTATGAAAACTGGAAATGTAAGGAACATAGACAACAGGACCTCGTATTGGCTATGTTGGACTGCATGGGATAGGATGTGGATTCAGCCCGTGGAGCAGGTCAGGACGTTTTGGCAGTCAGCCTCAGATTAATAGAACCATGTTAGGTACAGTGCAGCATTTGACTCTGTTCAGGTAGGCATTGGGCAGTTATGTTCTGCTCTTACAGAAGCAGCTGTGATTGCGGGTTGCATCCAGTCTGGCAGCTTGAGAGAGGCAGTGGAAGGCTTTTCTCAAGCAGGAGAGGATCACTCTCACTCCTCCAGCATGATGATTGTTCCAGTTTCATGGGATTACATTATCAGTTTTGACTTCAAATAAACATCTTACATAGTTTTCCCAACTGTAAATTATATTCTTTTTTCTTCATTTGATCTCTCCACTCCCCCTTGATCCTCAAAGTATGCATCACATGACTTCATTTAATTGATTATTTTGCTGTTATCCATTTCATCTAGCATTATTATCAAGTGCCTTCTTATCTCATTTTGGAAGGTTTGTTAACAGAGAGATCAGCTGGATCAATATCCACATAATAGAGATGCTAATTGCTTCGTCTACAGCTATGTTAACTCTTAGTCCTACTTGCCAATCTTGCATACTGTAGTGTGAACTCTTGGTAGACTCTTAAATTATGCTGCATATTTTAACTCGTTTTGTTGTTGTATTTATATACATAAGGCTTAGCCTCAAATGAGACAATCCCTAGAGTTTTGGAGAAAATCTGAAGTTTCTGAGCTCTTCTCTGATATAAATAACAGATTTGATCTGCTGCTGTCTTGCATTCTGTGGTATTGAAGCGTTGTGAGAACGTTGTATAGAAAAATAGGTGATCCATCTTGTACTCTGTGGTTCTGCCCATCCCGTTTAGACAGTTTTCATAAAATTGTTTTTGTAGGGTTGGTGTAGTTAAATCATTCTTGATGGCTATGTAAATAGTCTTACTCTGGGTTAAAAATGACTTATTTTAATGAAAATACAGAACTTACACCTGTTTTCAGTCCAATTTAAACTAAAATATTAGAGCCTTCTGACATGTATTAAGTTTGAGTTAGGTCTTTTTTTTTAAAGTATATCTTAAATACACTTTAAAATTGTTGGGGAGGAAAATAGTTTGTAAAGTTTCTAGCAAACTGTCTTGTAAATAGTAAAAGTTCACTGTTCTCACCAGTGAGAAGTATTTATTTATATTTTATTTTTATTTTATAAGAAGAGATTTGTATGTGGTGAGATAGAATATTTAGTAGAGAAAAATAGCTGATTATTTTAGGTAGAGATGACAGGATGACAGATGGTACAGAGAAAGTAGTTTAAAAACTAATGCAGATGTGGGAGAGAAATAGGAAAAGTTGAATGGAGAGTCAGGAAGAAGGAGAACGGATATGTGGGCCAGGTCAAGACCATGGCATCTTTTACATGTAGTGACAGAATTTTTTGAAACGTGTCGAATAGTAAGTCACTGGTGAAATCAAAGAGGAGGTGATAGAACCATAGGAGAGGAGTGTGACTAGTTTGTCAGCTCATGGGGTTTGATTAATTGTCTTCTTTTTGTATAAATCTCGCCCTTTCACATTAGTTGCAAACTCATCAGTAAGAAATTTAATTCTGAAGAGAAGTATTTTGTTATATTAGAAAGGATGGATCAACTGATTAGTCTACAAATCTTGGAAAAAATAACAGAAATCTCTGTATTGAGTTGAAATATTGCAATAGTATCTTAATCTCCTTTGGGATGGTAGCTTTGATTGTTAAACACCTATACTTCGATTTTACTTGCTCTTAACAAACAGGGGATTACTAAGTGTGAATACAAAGAATCATATCTTTGTCTTCTGTGTTGCATTTAAACAACTTTTGTCTTGATGCAGAACAACAACGAGCTTTTAAAGAGGGCAGAGAAAGGCCCAGCATTAGCTTTCCTCCCCTTCCCCATTTTCTCAAGCCTTTGGTTTGAATAGAAATGTGTAAATAATTGGTCAATGAAAGGAAGGAGGCACTCACTGACAATCGCGTGTAAGCAGTCTTTCAAGGTCAGAGCTGGAGAATAACCGAAGAGATCTCCTATGAAGTTTGTTATCTATCTGTTCCAACATTTTCCTTTCTATTCATTTTTTTTACTGCTGCGGAAAAGTGGCAGACCTAAATTTATATACATATGTATGTATGTGTGTATTTGTGTAGCACAGAGCTTATGTACGCGTACACTGGAGACAGCATTGAAGGCCATGATCTATTTGATAGACTGTATCACAAAACAAGTATAAAACTCCTCATTCTTGTAAATGATAATTATTTCTTTTTTTTTAATCTACCCTGAATAAATTGCACAGACACAAAGTGTCATTAAATGCTCCTCTTTTACAACTTACCATTTTAACATGTCCAAATTTCAATATTAACATTGTATTCCTTTGTGAATTGAGCTTTTATTCATTACGTTCCTTTTTAGCCTAATAGTTATTATTATGCTGCTCATACTTTAGCTTCAGAGCTAATTATAGTCCTTGGCTATCTCCTTCTAGAATATAGATACTGATATATATTTATAACACGTACCTTGCTCTCCAGCCAGCACTTATTTCAAAAGGATGCAGTGATTTTGTCCTTTGACTAAAATGTCCAAATTCTTTTCACATTATCATTTTGCCATACTGAAAAGCATTATCTACCAGAAATCTCTGCAGAGAGAACGCTGCCCCTGCCTCCCCCCTATGATTGGAAATCCCTTAATATAGCCATGTACTGTCAACTTGCACATAATGAAAATGTCAATAGTCCTAGGATTGGAACAGTTAAGGTACTGAAACAGATGTAGTCCAATACAAAATACATTTATTGAGCAGATGAAGAAGGAGATGGATTGGTCACACAGCCATTAAAAAAAAAAAATAATAAAAACAACCCTCAAACCTAAATTAACCATGAAAATCCTACTAGCAAGATTACATTGCAAACAATGCAAAAGTGATAGACTCTGGCCCAGAAGAGGCACGTTTAGTGCAGTGCTGCAGCTTGGATCCAAAAGGATCAAAGGGAATCAGACCCTAATGCCTGCTTCTTGCTGATGGGATGGCAAACCCAGTAATTCCAATTTCATTTCTCAGCTCTACTGACCAGAATACAGGAAAGAAATACAATTTTGTTCAACCTTCATCTTTCTAAATCCCTTGAAGGCAGAGTAGAAGTCAGAGAGTGAAGTTCTGGTACAAGTGCTAATTACAGACACAATACTAGTAGAGCAGCTATGAAATGCTTAAATAAAATTATTGAATCTGTGGGTACCACTTCTCACGGTGTGTATACCTGAACCCTGAGCAGGAAAACTGAAACTTGTCCTTTCATACAGCATTTGTGCTTTTGGATTATCTTCTTCACGTTAAGTTGCTTCTCAATTAAGAGACAAGGTCGATTTCTGAATCTGCTTAAGAAAATCCTTTAAACAGTGTTTTGCATTTTCAGTTTTTTCCTAGCAGGTCTCTGTAGATCAATGTGATCTACAATTGGTTAATGCATGTGTAATAGTCACAAAATTTCCTTAAAACTACGGTTTAATAATCAATGGAAAAATATTGCCCATTAAAGTGAGTGACCAAAATGTCACACACATGCCAGAATTTATGAACAGAATAGTATTCACACAGTTTATGCAAGTTAGAAATTTCAGAGAGTACATAGAAGACTCAAAATGGTAAAGTGGTTAGAAAACCTGTCTGTCAGTGGGAGGCTGCAGGTACAAAGTAATTTTTGCCAATTCACGAATTTTTACTATGAGAAATCAAATCTAGATAGTCAGCTACTTCCAAAATTTATAATAAGAAGCTTTTCAGGACAAACAAAACTCGGAACCCCAAAATGTAATAGTCCTAAGAGGCATGGCAATTAACCATTTGAAAAACTGGAAATTTTCTTTGGATTTTCTGTCAACAGAAATTTTTTTAAAGCAAAATTATATCTCATCCTGCTAGGTCTGCTTTAGCTCAAGCAAAGATTCATTCAAAAGGCTTCCAGGGCCAGTATTAGCCTGTGAGGTAAAACTAATGGCTGCTGTAGATATCATCAGACTTTCTATACTACTTGTAGTCCTCTAGAATTTAACAGGACTCATGAATATAATTCCGGTCCTTCTGGAAAGTTACCCTTTAAATCCAATAGTATCTGAATCAGATTGTTGTAAGAGGAATTGCTCATCTATGTGTTTACAGCACGTGTTTTTACTTGACAGAACATGGCCATGATCAGTAAGGATCTTCTTAAACAAATAAATCTCAGTCTCACATCTTTGCATGTACTTAAAAGGAAAAGGGAATGCTAATCCTGTTTTTCCACACATTCATTATTTCCTAGCTTGTCTTGCCTGCACACATACACAGAGATGATGATTTTCCTCTACATTTCCTCTCTGAAATGACTGAAATCTATAGACTGTTTGTGTTTACTTTCTCAGTTGCTGTTTCAGTCCACACTGTACATTATATTTAACTATGAAATAAGACAAAATCCTAATAATTCTCTGTGGTTATGGCTTTCTTTTCCTATGAGCTATGTGGCAGTGACAACCTGCAACGATGTCTAGGAAAGACACAGGCGATATCTCTATTAATGCAACATAATCTTATTAATGAGTCAAAAAGAAATAAATATGCTGTTCAGAAGATAACAATTAAAAGACAATGCAAAAAAGAAATGGAATAGCATTGGGGAAGTTTTCTTGTTCTCTAGAAATTCTCATCTTTTTGAAGATTATTTACAGGACTGCTGGATAGCAGTAAGATTAAGTGCCTGTACCATCAAATATTTCAGTTCTGTGGATGGTATATGTTACTCACGAGTGACATTCTTGCAAATTAGTCTTTGCCAGATGCTTTGTCTTGTGCCTTAAATTGCTGTAAAACCCATTAAGATATATTATGCACATAAAAGGGACAGAGTAGTTGCAAAATCATTGCTATAAGAGATTACGTGTTACTTGATTGTTATCCATTAAACAAAGAGAATTTCATCATCCCACTTGAATCTTACTTTAGATGCTTGTGTTTGAATCAGTAATGAAGATTAAAGGCTATGGTTGCAATCTGCCAGTGTAATTTCTCCTGTTATATTATTGTTTATTGGAAACTGGTTATTCCTTTGTGTTCATGTTTCCATAGAAAGGTACCACAGAAGCCCTGAAGTATCTGCACCAATATTTTAAATCCTAAGTGTCTGGGCCAAAGGGCAGCTCTTATGGAAGGGGGTCCTTGGCTGTGCCCCTGATCCTCATATGTTGTCCTTGCCCCAGCCCTCACCCGCATGGCTCTACCATCGTCTCCCTGGTGAAATACACTCCAGACTAAGCACAATGGAGCTTATTTATTAACATTTCAAAATGATGTCATATTTACTTTGAGATTCAGGACTCCAGTTTGGTATATGCTATATGTCCATTACTATTTTACAGCCTCTGAATTGCAAGCTGGTGTAGGCTGGCAGGAGCTACAGTTACTGGGACTTAGATATTCTCTCAAGAGCTGAGTCAGACAATAACACAATAACACCGCTAACCCTGGGCTTGTGTACCATAAAGTGTAACTCAGCAACAATATGACCTTAGTCTTTTTTCTTCTTTTTTCTTTTTCCTTTTTCCTTTTTTCTTTTTTCTTTTTTCTTTTTTCTTTTTTTCTTTTACTTTTTTCTTTTTTCTTTTTATTTTTCTTTTTACTTTTTTCTTTTTTTTTTTTTTTGAGTTACATTGTTTGTTTGTCTACTTGGTGTAGATTGCAATAACACAAATAATGTATTAAGAATAATTTTCAAAAATACTTCCCAGCATAATTTCTGCATATTTCAGTTTTCTTCCCAAGGAATCTTTGCTGTTTACTTCCTGTTATGTTATGTTTTGAGTCAGAGCTATGTTTTGGTTCAGAGTTAAAAAATCCAATAAGCCTTGGAGAAGAGTGAGTTAACCCACCTTTGATCCATTTGCCTCAGCTTTCCTTCAATTGGTTTGTCATCATTTGAAGATCTGCAGTTTCCTGCCTTAAAATCTTGGCACTGTGATTGTTTAACTCTGAAGAATATCTCTGTGAATTGACAGCATTTGCTTTTGCAGGTATTTCAAAATACCATTTTTTTCATGTAAGTGACTGCTGAACATTTCACCAAAGGTTTCTGAGTTGTCACTGACTTGACTGAGCTCCTGCAAAGGGTGATGTGGCCCAGGAGACGAAGGACTGGACCCTTTTCAGGCTATTTCTGTGATAAGGCAGGTCAATTCTTTCAGTGGAAAGAGCTGATGGAAAATGACAGGCTCAGATTTAACTTGTTCCACAGCCTCCCTCTTTCTCATCTATTTCTGTGATTGCAGAGAGCCGACTTTCCTTTTCTCTGAAAGGTGGTTGAGCTCTCCTGAAATCAATGTGGGAGTCACTGGCTCCAGCAGATGGGACTGGGATGCTTGGATTTCTAGATGACTCCAGTGAGGAGCATTCAGTTTGACTGAAAGCCACATGGATGAGGTATCTGATCACATCACCCTGGCACACGTGGTTTCTTTTTAGTTTCTTTTTTCTCCTGAAACTACTGGTGAGTCTGGAATGCAGATACCGCAGCATCCTGGCTCTGTGTACTGGATGAAATCTTGCTTTGCCTTTGTGGTTCACTTTTCTGTGACTAAACTTGCCTTCTCTCTACATTTTTAATAAAAAAATGGTAACTATGCACTCATTGGGCTGTCTGCAGAGCCGGGACTGTAGACCAGTGCCAGTTTCACGTGTGCTCTTGGTAATGCAAGTGTGTGAGCATTAGATGTGATGGTCTTGTGTTGTGTCACTGCAAATGGCAAGAAGATGCTACAAAGAGAATTCATATTGAATCACTTTCCTGTCCTTTCAGGTAGAAAGCAGATAATACCTCAGGGCTTTATTGTTATTCTGTTTTTCTAAAAACAATATACTATGAAACACAGTCTGTATCTGCTGTAACTCACCTCCTTTCAAGTTCAGTCTCAACTCTCTGTTTCTTTGGGGAGACAATGACAGTGTAGGGATTGGTTTTAATATTAATTTGTAATCCCAAGGTGATTTCTCTTCAAAAAAATTTTGCTCTTTGTGATGCTGAAGTGCATGCAGGGCTCAGAAAACAGGCTCCTATCGGGTTTAAGCTTGGAAACTGGAAAAATTTTGAGGAATGATGACTGCATAGATTTCCTGATTCTTTTTGTCATGTAAGTCCCTCAGAAGATCAGACGTCAGAGTGATTTCATGCTGTGTAATATCATGTCATTGGCAGAGTTTCTTTGGTAATAGAATTCGGATTTTATAATACGAAGTACAGTGGCTGCTAAATCAGACTGCATGACAAGGCAGGTTTTAGGTCTTGTAATTGTGACACTTCAATGAGAAGCCTAAAAACTCATGTTAAACGTAGTGCTGCTGCGCAGAACTGTCTCTCAGGCTACAAAGCTGTAGGATAGGACTGCCAGCTGAGGAAAAGTACCTTAGAAATAAAATCTGGTATTTAAAGCAACTACATGTATAAGCAGCAGGGTAAGATCTTCAACTCACACATGAATGATCAGGAGGAAAAACTGGTAACTACTCTTTTTTCATTTTGACTACCTATTGAAAATCGGCTTTACTAATGTAACCTTTTCAACTAATCTTTTGTAGGCTTCTTGCCAAAGCGAATTTTAAGTCAGTGTTTGGGTACTTTACACGGAGTCAAATTTGGGGGAAAAAATATTTTTCATGTTAACTGAATTTTTAAAAAGCTTGGAGCTAGATTACTTTTTTTTCTAGAACTTTTCTCCCCAGTGAAGTTAATAGCACTTTTACTGGAACCATTGCAATTTTTCATTATTATTTTTTGTTACATATTGATTAAAAGCCAATACAAGCTGTCATGAAAACAGCTGCCTAGAATTATCAAGTCTTAAGGGTTTTTCCATTAAAAAGTATTTTGCAATGCTTGTGAATGAGGAGCAGAGGCTATTTGTGCCTAGGCTGAGGATGTAGTGATTAGACAGGGATCCTGAATGTGACTCCAGATAGAAACAGAGAAAGAAAATTTGACCAATAAAATTCTTGTTTCTACCATTTTCAGGGAGATGGAGATAAGACACCTGCTCTTACTGGGGGGAGTGAGGGGACACAAACAAACAAAAAACCCCACTAGGTGATTGTGGCAGGATTTGAAATGTTACAGAGATGAAATAATTGTACGTACCCAGACAGGGCAAGCAGATTCATGGTGTTTTGAGCTACTTCATGTGTCCGGTACGTCAGTCTGGCAAAAACGCTTCTAACCTGTGCACATTTAGATTGCATAAACTTGGATTTAGGTTTGGGCATTTATTCTTGGGATAAATACATGGATCCCCAAGGCCCCAGCCTTCTGTTTTATGCATACATAAACTCTCCATCTCTCATTAAAGGAATGGTGTGGGCTGACTTACCATTGTTATGGTGCTGCTGTTTAGCTCCACTGCACCTGTATTCATTTTACTTCCTTGTTTAGCCCAAGCTGCTCAATGTTCCCAATCCTGCTCCTGCTCCTGCACCTGCACCAGGCTTTGAACTCCTCAGCCCTGCTCACAGCCAGTTTGTGCTGGCAGCAGTACCTGTTGGCATCCTCCTGCTTCAAATTTGAAGCCAGAAGCCTCACAAACAGGAAGTGTAGAGGACTGCTGTGTCTACCAACACCAGCACCTTTTATCTTCCTGTGATGTGGCTTAGGTTAAAGGAAGCAGGTCTGTGACTCTTTCTAGTGACACCTGACTTTCCCCTGAAGGTAGTTTTCTTTTTAACTTTTTTGTCATATCCTCCAGACGATCGCATAGGCTTTTAAGAGGATGGTACAGGTGTTTCCTTACCTTCCCACAGAGCATATTCACTGAGCCAGTTATTGCTCTCCACAGCAAATGTATTGAAACAAAATAGTTAAATATTTGCTTTGACTTAAGGGAACTGTCTTGTATGGTCAGCAAAGATAAGGGGACCTGTATTGTAGGTGTTAGTAAAGGTAAGGGGACAAGGACCTTGCAAAGCATCAGGGCAGAACTACATTGTTAACAAGATCCCCCATTTATCAATAAAGGGGTGCAGTTAACAGCTGGGAATAACTTAGACATCATGATGAAGACTATTGTCTTCATCCCCAAAGACCCCAAAAGAAGACTTATGATAATAAATTCACTGTAATAGTCCTGCCTACCCTCGGAAATTTAATGAATATGTATGATTATGTGAAATAAACATGGAATCACTTGCTCCCTTGGCGTGCAGTTACGAGGAGTGATTCCCCCTCGTGCCTGGCACCGCAATAAACATACCTGTATTACAAACTCTCCAAGAGTTGTAGAGTTTGTTTCTGCCCATCAGTATGTGACTACTTATTTTCACACTCTGCAGATAAAACTATTGAAGTTATTGGGACTGGTTTTTTAAGCAGAAATCATTCATGAATCTTTGCAAGACTGGCACTTAAATATTTATGTAGTGGGCTGAAATAGAGATTTTCTAGCATGTTAAATAACACTTTTGGAATGATGGCACGTAACCTCTGCCCCTGCTTGAACAGACTAGTTGAAGAGGTAGGCAAAAATCTGAGAGACAGAATAATTCTTCTTACTTCGTAAAAGTAATGTTGACCATTGCAATAAGAGTCCCACAGCAACCTTCTTCACTGGCCTGGACAGGGGATGCATAGAAATGAGACAAAGCCAGGGCAGTTTTCTCTTCAGGATGTCTGAGAATAAGGAAGTATGGAGCTACAGCAGGTTTGGGTGATAAGTAAAAAGCTACTAAAACACTTGTGCTCCCTCTTTCCTCCAAGACTACCCTTGTCTTTCAATAATAATTTCTGAAGGGCTCTCTTGGCTCTATAGATGAACTTCCTACCAGATGAACTTCTTGTACTCTCTTAAAGTCTTTCCAGCCCTTTGCTGGGAAGGGGGGATGAGAACTGAGGGGAGACTGTGGTTCATTTGAGGTGCCCTCAATGGGCACTTACAATTAACAACTGAATGCATCAGTTGCTTTAAATAGCCTGACTACAGTCATTCATAAGAATAACAAAAGGCGGCGCGGACTGATTAACATTTGGTGGCGTTTGAGTGTTGAACTGTTTTCAGATTTATGGCGATGAGTTAGGAAGTCTTTCTGTCTCCCACACACACATCTGTTTACAAGTTGGGGATGGCTATTTAGGAAAAGTGACACGAGATTTGGCCCGGACTGCTCAGTCCAGTACGCTTTTGACTGTTTTAACTGCTTTTATTTGTAACTGAATTATCAAAGTGAAATGAGCAGTCTGGATTTGGGCACTTGCTGGTGCCCCTTTCTGGGGTAAAATCTCTTTGAAGGAACTGGACCATATTTACAGCTGCTGAGCTGTGGGGCATGGTGTTGAATAGAGTACAGTGAAGGGAAATCTCAATTTTAAATGAGCTCTTACAAGACAGAAAGGTTTAACTTAGTAGGAGAATACGGATAACAAACTTGCTCTATTCAGTTACATCGCTGTCTGTGGACTAGATGGACTTCATGTGTGACTAAATATTCACGTATGAATGGCAAAAGTCTGAAATCAAAGTCCTGCCCAAAATGTTTAATTGAACACTCTCCGTGAATTAGAATTAAGTAGGAAATGCAGCCGTGCACGTAGGGCATGTACTTGTTTGCAAATCAAACTAAGAATAAATAAATAAATAAATGTTTAAAATTAGGTTTTGATGAGCAAGCTCCTTTTAACAAGGTCTGTGAACAATTTTGAGGTTGTCTTGCTACGATTCCTGCAATGAAAACGTTCATGAACTGAGGCAGGTTTTGAGCATGATCATTTGTTTCAAACGAATGGATTAAAAAAAGGTTTAGGAAAGCAGAAGGTGTGGATTTAAATGCAAAATGTAGGAAATGCTGCTGTGAAATCTATAATTCAATCTTGGTTTATCATCCTAAGCAAAAGATGGATTTCTAGTAATGGATTGTCATTTTTAAACTACACTGGGGTTTTTTGTAATACAAGTAGATTCTTGTCAACTCAGCATGCAATATTTTTCCACATAATGTTTTTCCACATAAATGTTTTTCCTTATAATATTCTGTACTTGTACCTGTAAGCTTCAACAAGAGCCCACATTTTGTAAGGATATTTGCTCACCTCACACATGATTAGCGGAGAAGCACTGGAAGTAAAATGCTTTCACAATTAATATTATCCAGTATAATTTGAAATCATCCTTATTTATGCAGAGCAGAAGCTTATGATAATTTATTCAGTGATTTCTTTCTTTTGTACCTGAAGACAGGCCTTGCAAGTCAGAGGTTATAACCATGGGAAAAGAAGCCAGCAATTACACCTGCCAGTATTTCCCTCTGGCCACTGGTACAATTACCCATCAAGGATAATTGACAACTAGCTAATAGGATAAGCTTTTGTTTGTTTGGGTGTTTTTTCTGTGTTTCCCCCCTTAGCAAGAGGCGGTCTATTAACTGGTGATGCTCCATCAGGAACACGCTCCTGGGCACGTAAGGACACTGCTTTAAGCAACCTGATAGGGACAGGCATTTTCAAAGAGTCAGGACAGAGGAAGAACTAAATGTCTTTCATCTTAATTTTGACATTAAGACTCCCAAACCGCTTGCTGCTTTAGTGCTGCTCATGCCTGGAGCTGCCCCCAAAGGAGCAGGCAGCCATATGTCATCCACCTGAGCCAGTTGTTCTCCCTCCATGCAGAATGGGCTGAAATGGGCAACAGGTCTTCTCAGGGGCAGCGCAACAAGCCACGGCAATGGTGTTTTCTTTCAAGCTGGCAACAGCAATAGTTGTGTTTTATACAATGATGCACCATTGTGAGACAAGGTGAGACCCTGCCCCCACCAACCTCTGCCTCGCTCTGGCAAACATAGACTCGAGTATCTTGAGAGCTCATGGATGAAGAGGAGCATCTGTCATCTCTTTTTCCTATAGCAGTGTTTTGCTCACATCTTGTTCGGGGCAAGCACTGCTCACTGCTCACGGTTGTCACAGAAAAGGCTGAAAATCCTGAGACCAGAATAGGGGAAAAAGTCTGAGAGAGAAAACTCATATCTCAGCTTGGGCACTCCCTGGGATGTAGGGAATGCAGAGAGCTAGCTCCAGCTTTGCAGTTTACATCCCATTGCTGAGTGATAGTATGCTCTTCTCTGATATGTGCTAGACCTTCATCAGACACAGTGGGAGAGGGAACAGACATCTTCCTTTTGTAGGGGCCAGCAAACCATAAAACTGATCAGACCCATACCAAATTCTTTGAATTTCTGTCACCTCTGAAGATGAAACCGGACCCAGAAGTACAAACCAAAGGGATATCTTCCTCAGTCAGAGTAGCATGAGTTCTGTTTGTGTTTGGTGTTTGTACATGGCTGACTCTAAAACCACCGTTTGATCAGCTTGTGGATGTTTTTTTGTGTATTTTGCCAAATGCTTGATTATCTTGGTGCACTTTAACTTCCAGAGTCTACTTCTGGTGGCTGACAGTGCAGTCAAAGTGTCTACATCCTTTATCCACCACAAGTTGCATTTAATTGACTGTAGCAGAGATCTCACTTCAGGACTCTCATAAGTGGCACAATTCTCCTGTGCCTGTTCCCTAGTGATTACAGTTTTGTTCCATTGTAATCTTTCCTATGCAGCTAGATGTCTGCATCTCAAGGTATGTTTAACTATCTGAAGGGATATTATTAACTCATATTATTTGTGTTTAAAATATGCAAACACATTAATCCAAATTACCTGCTGGTTTCCTGCTGAATTTGGTTTTCAGAACAAATTCCGTTACCTTCCAAAGAGCACAAAAATTGGGTTCTAAATAACTTCTGTTATAAAAATTTAAAACTATGAATAAGGCTGGTTTAAACTCTTTAAACCATCTACATGTTGCCAGTTTACCTATTATGCCTTTAATTTAAAAGCAATACTAAAATCAGTGCAAACACTGAAAATTATGGCTCTATTTGGAATACTAATCTGCAATATTCACGTGTTTCTGTCATTTTAAAATTCCCCAGACTCTCATTCCTGCAAGTTCCCATTACGGCACTTGTGAGGACATTTTGTAGTTATGAGTAAGAAACAAAAGCTAGGAGGATCTCCCCGGGGCTGCTCTGTGTGACTTTGAGAACCTTACGTAACTTCAGGATTCATCAGATTAAACTCATCACTTTTCCCTTTAATATAAAGGGACATGATGTGAGGCATTATTCTATCAAGAATGTGATAGTATTTATTGTAACCGTTCTTTTTCTGTGTCCTGATTCACATCACCCATGAAAAGGACATTTCTTTTATAGTGACCTCCTAAAACCAGGACAAAAATGGTTCTTTCAGATCTGTATCACCCATTGTCAATATTTTACTACTGGAATTCAATGATAAAATGAGAAAGAAGTGCATCTCTCTTCTTGAGAGGGCACCGGGGAGCTGAAAAGTCAAAGCATGTGTGCCTTCATGCCTTTCACTAGGTGACCGGTGAGGTCTGGAGTTGTGAAGATGAAAACAAGTCAGGATCAGATTGCTCAGACGATAAGAGAACACCTGGATAACATTGTCCAGAAGGCATAAGCTGAGAATTTTCAAAAGAACCTGGGACTTGTATTTGAAGCTAGATTTTTCCAGTCTCTTCTGTCTCATACGAAGTTTGGTTACTGTGTTCTTCCCTACTTATCACAGAAAGCCTGGGTTTTGTAAGAGTTTGGTGTGGACAGAGCCTTTCTAAAATTGCCTCCTGAAATTTTAGTCACATGCAGAAAATAATCCTTTGCAGCATTAATATCAGCTTCCCATATTCTGTATCTGGTGTGTAGGTAAGCAAGGACCTTGGCTGTACATTGGTTTCTTGGCCACTCTCTAAGGTGGAGGTCATAAATGTGTATAACTCGTTTTCTGAGGAATCCAAGGTGTGTCACAAAATGCAGCATATGAGAGAAGGGATTTCACTATCTTTCTGCTGTTCAGCTGTGAATGTGTTTTGAGGTGTATGCTGTAGTATGCAAGTAATGTTGCTAGGAACTATGTTATATGCAGAAACCACTTATAGGTACAGAAAAGGAGTATCAAGCCATCTTGGGCTGTTACGTTGGCCCAGCTTAGCTGAAGTGTCTTTCCTAAAAAACAGCTTCCAACTTAGAATAGAAATGTTTATATCTGCTCTGCCCTCACTTTGCATAGGTGTAAATGAGGATAAAAATGAAAGACAAAACAGACTCACTGTTTTGAAACTCATTCTAAACACTAAGTCAGTGCAGTTGCAGATATCCCTCGGTTTACACATTTATTTCCATTGTAGAATAACCAAGGACTAGAACTTCTGCTGTCTGAAAACGGATTTTATTAGACCTTATCTTCATCATCCTCTCCACTAGTTCAGAAGGATGTGACTATAAGCAATTAACATTTTGATGCACTTCACCACACAATTGCTGGCCTTTATTTTCTTCTCATTAAAATCATTGGCTTAGTTTACAGATGGCTTGTTTTTTTTAATCTGGTCTTTCCTGTTCATGTCACAAAGGAATCCATGCAATAAACATTGTATTGGGTGGAGGGAAATTATCAGCTATCAAGTAATGCCTATTTGCCCTGACCAAACGTGGGAAGAGTTACTTGATGTTGTTAGGATGTAATTTTGTGAGCAATTCAGGTAGTTCAAGAACTTCACTTAGCTATTGTTTTGGGTAGTCTCTGCATTAGAATATCTTAGTCCACTAGAGAAAGCTTGGCTCTGGGGTTTTTTTTTGGAGGGGGGGAGGCAGATTGTGGGTATTTTTTGGGGGGCTGGTGGTGATCTAGGTTTTTTCATTGAATCAACCTTGTTTTGTATAGCGAAAGAAGCATTGAGAAAAAGTGTTTGAATTCTGCAGGACTTCATTGTGAGTAAATGAATAGCGTGAAAGAATAGTACAGAAACCAGTGAACCTGAGGTAGGCTTGAACTTTCTGGACTTCTTTTGTTGTGGATTTCTTTTCATTACCATGGAAGGCATCTTACTGTTGGCATATGTTCCTGCAATCATAATAACCACCCTGAATGGGCTCCGTCACAGCACTTGAGTGGAGTGAGACCTTTGTTAACTCTGGAAGCAAAATATTCATAGAATTTGACAAGGATAAGGAATCTTCGTTCCCAAGAGTGAGGAAATGCAGGAAGGGAGTGCTAGCTGTGGGAGACGCCTAGTGCTGGGACGTGATTTATTTAGGGTGTAAGCAAGTCTTCTTCACCGCTGCCACCCAACAGGTCTCCAGCTGTCTCCTCATCCTGTTCTTTTCTTTGCAATTAGTTTAAAAATGGTGAGGACCATCTCTTCTCATCTTTCTGTAGTACTTTTTTGCAGAGCAAGCAAATCTGAGGGCTCAGATATTCTGGTACTCTGGAAAACAGTAAAGTAATAAATAGGAGGAATAAATTTGCCCTGCCTGAAATCTTGTTTCAAAACAGGATATAGTCTACTATTTTAGTAATTACGTGGAAACTATGATATTTTTCCAGGGGAAAAAGAAAACAACAGACAAACTAGTTAAGAAAATTGATAGCATAACTCATAATGCAAAATATTTTTTGCTTTCAAAGTTCCTATTCAAGAAAATCTTAATGCATATTTTGGAACCATGTCACATTCAGACCAATTACACAACTGGTGTGCATTTCAAGAGGAAAACACACAAAATGGTTCCTATTTTTTTAGTCTTAGTGAAACCTGTGTTGAATGTGAGCTGATTTTCAGTTTTGCCATAAATTAGAGAGTCAGAGTGATATGGTCTTGAATTTTTTGGTTGGAATATTTCATTGCCAGAGGAGGCGAGGGGGAGAAAGCTAAACAGCCTATTTAATTAAAATCAATGGAAATTTTCACAGTGACTTCAATGAAACCTAGCACGGGCACAAGATCTGTGAAGATGACTAGAAATGGTCCATTGAGAATTTTAAGGCAGGCAGCTTTGAACTGAGTATAAAACAAATGAGAAACCAGTCTTAAGTGTCTGCCAGTGGGGCTGTGATAAGCAAATGTGCAGGCACTTCCTCTGATAGCACTGGAATTAGCTGCAATTAAGTATGATTTCAATGAGGAATTGCATTTCCAGTTCATCACAGCAAGAAACATTTGTGTAAAATGACAGCTGGAGCTGACTGTTTATGAGGCTCTGCAGGCGCGCTTCCTGAAGTTGGTAAGCTAGTTTATTTCTGTGTACAAAGCCAGTGGAAAATTCAAGCTTCCAACAACAGGAAGGAATTGGGATGCACTAAAGCAAAGCCCAGCAGACTACAGTCTTGTCTTTTCGTTCAGAGCATGCTCTTCTGCCCTAGTGCACACAGGGCAGCCCTGAGGTTATGCAGATGTCTGCACCTCGCCAGCCCTATCACTTCCCCATGACATGTCCGTAATACTTATTTTACTAAAACTTGGTTAAGGCTTTAGAAAACTAGAGTAACACCCCTAACAGATGATTTTTATTTCGTCACTCCTGCTTTTGCATGTATCATTTTTCTTCCCCTGTTATTATGGAAGTAGAAAACAACAGTTCACTAGAGCAGTGACTTAGCTGCAGACTTGGACTGCAAGTTTTGCCAAAAATGAGTTTGAGAACAATGACAAAGTGTAAAGTGAGGAAGCATCAAAACCTCTGTGAGAAGCAGACAGAAGGAAGAAATGTGGAGAGCTGCAGACTGAAACACTTCATTGTCTAAAGCCAGCATCTGTCTTGGGTGGATGCTGGTTTTAGGGCAACCTCTGATCTCAACTGATGTTGCTTTTGCTGTTGTTTTCAGCATTATGCTCTGGTTCACTTAATGGAAAAATTAAGGATTTGACTGAAATAGGTAGGTAGGTGGATGCTGGAGCATTTCTATGCACGATGAAGATGTTATGCATGGTAAATGTGGTACTAAATGAACAAGATATTTCTTCTCTCTGTGGCTTTGCTTCTTTCATCTCTATTATCTATTATTTTGGTGTAGGTGGAATGGTGTTTTGCCTCACTGATTTAAAAACTGCTCTGTTTGCATGTTTCCCCTTACACAGTACTTAACTTAGGGGATAGTATGGATCCCTTAAGGAATTCCCTAAAAGGCAACCTTAATTAATGTTAGCAGCTGTATGGAAATGTGTCTGCCCTTGGCAATGTAGGGGAATGATGCTGAATGGTGACAACGTTGTCCTTCTCTTGAGCACAATAACTCTTGGTCTTTCCTGTTTCAGCGGATGGAGGTGCTGAGGTAATGTATTTACAATGCGAAGCATTTTCTTGCCCACATAAATGATATCTGTACCAATCATTTTCTCAGGAATTCTGTTCTAGGAAAAAGCAAAAAGGTAAAGGCACTTAATATTGGCTGTAGAAGGTGTCTTGGTTTGTAGAAGGCCTTACAAAAGGTAACTGAGCCATGGCATTTGCAGTTAGAATTTCATAGAAATGAAGAGTTGAAATATACAGTATGAATATGTCCAGGACTAGCTGTGTAGTGCTTCTGGCAGGATGGCTTATCAGTATAGGTGAGTAATAGCAGGGGAAGCTTGCCCAGCCCCTGCAACTGATTTCTGCCCTCAAGGTACTTGTCAGAAAATATTGTCAGCTGGTTGCACTTTGCAATGACAGGATTTGTCTTCATCTCCCCAGATGATGTGCCTGTGTGTGGGTGTATGCACCTGTGTTTTAAAATAGGATGAAGAACATTTTATTTTATCTCACACGCACAAATGATAGTTCAGTTCATTGTTTTATTTTTTGTTGGAAGAAGATTGCAGCAAAAATGATGTTGCTTAAGTCCAGACTAAGCCTCCAGATGCCGGGTATTTTGGGGCTGAGCTGTGACCATGCACTTGTTGTGTTAGGTTTGAAAGAACCTGCTGACATCAGGTGATCTCTCAATGCCCTGTGGTACTGCCAGATCTTCACTCTGTCTTTGCTGCTGAGATGCACTTGTTTGCACGTAGTGATGCTTTTATTCATGGATGGCTTTTGTTGAGAATATTTTCTGGTTATTACTTTGTTTCCTTTCCTCTGGACGTCAACAGCTGACTTATTAATCCTGTTTCTTTTTCTTTCTTTCTTGCCCCCAGTAGTGCCTTTCCCTTTGCTTCTGTTGTGTTATGTAAGTGGACTCTACTGCCATTGTAGATTAAATAGCAACTGAGGCAGCCTACTTATTAGGCTGTATGTTTGTGTGTGTGGAGAATTTGTGGTTTTAGTTTAGCATTGGTGTTTCTGCAGCCCAAACTGTTCCAAAGGTGGGGAACAGACTTATTGCAGTTACAGCCCTGTGGGAGTTCACATAAGCTTTTAATTCTGCGTACCACAGAAGTCTGAGACTGGGTGTGCCATACATGCATGTGGATACATGTAAATCTGTTCGTACTGACAAAAGCCTTCACATGGATGAAGTTATTCTTTAGTAGAGCTTAATTAATTTGTGCAGGTAAAGCTACCTAAACTGAAGTTGTTTGCTGAGATGAGGTATGTTTCTGCTAGGAAGGTGTTTTAGGATGTTTTTTTAGTTTAGACAGCCCTTAATAGAAATTATGAGTTAATACAATCACCAGAATTTCATACATACATACATGCACAAAATTTAATCTACAATTTACGGTCTGATTCGAATCCTGCAGCAGCTACAGCCAGTGAGAAAACGTTTGTTTCTACCTTTGGCAAATCTAGGAATTGCTCAGTGCTTCCCTTTTGTAACTCACTAGTGTGAGAATCGCTGGGAAAAGTTTTGTCTGTAAATAGCTGGAGAGCAATGTGGTCTCTGCATGGTGACTCTCAGCAGTGGCTCTTCGTTCACCTCCACAGGAAGGGAGAAAACCAAAACCCCACGCTTTGTACAGCTCCTCTGCAGAGCTACATTGTTTTCATGAGTTATTGCAAAGCTCTTATAACGTGAGAGGGTCATGGAGGGCTCTCAGTGGAGATATTCAGGAGCATTATAACAAAATGCCTTTCAGGGATACGTAATTAGGAGCCTGATCCCACTGCTTTGATTCAGTGAGATTACCCAAGTGAGTAAGAGCTTCAAGATTTAGCTTTCTTGCTTTTCAGTGACAACATGATTGCGTGTTTTGGCATGAGATCCATGGAGTGACATTCAAAAGAGTAATGTTTTTTCCTCGACTGAAAATATCTGTATCTTGGCAATAATAATAATAATAAAAAACAAAACAGAAAAGAAAAAAATGCTGACATCCTTAAGTTAAAAAAAAAAAAATATTTTTTGACAAATATGTTCACCTAAGCCATGCAAGGTAGCTCTACCTTGAGAAATACTCAGCTTGAAACTCTTGTAAGTAGACTGATTTTTCTTGGGAAATGTTGATTACCTTTTGAAAACAATCTTTTCAAAGTGCCTGAGATGAAGGCACACATTAAAATTGGCAAGCTGGCACTGTAATTTCAATGCACGCCAGGCATGCCTTACTTCTCAGAGACGTATCATTTACTCTTCATTAATAGGTTTCTTCTCAGTGGAAAGGCGAGCCCTAAGCAGGCGATGTTGGTTGTACCTGGCTCAGAGCGATGTGGAGGTACATAGCCTATACTGCTGCGATGGTGTTGTGTGCCACTTTTCTAACACAGGATAAATTACACATCTAGCTGATACGGTTGCATCTGCCCACCAACGGGAAAAAGACACAGCGACCATGTTCTTAAGAAGATTGATGTTAAATATTTATGCCATTCCTTTTGCACTGGCAATATTGTGTAAGAAATCACTTTCAGAGCCAATGTTTCTCATAATGAAGCGTAGAGACAAAGATCTAGGCCTCTTCTGGACAATATTATCTGCCTTTCTTGGAAGGAGAGCACATTGCACGTCTTTCTTACCGCAGTATTTCCATGGTCCCTGCTCAGTCTCACTCCCCATGAAATCCCAGTTTTGTTCAAGGTTGCTGAGATGTTTTTGGCAAAAAAACCCCAAACCGTCATCTGACCACGTAGGGATGAGAACAAGTTGAGTGTTTGCTGTGTAAAATCACAGCACTACACAACAAAAGATTTTATCAGTGCAATACTTTTTGATTTGTTTAGCATGAGATTAATATGAAAATACTGTCAGAGTGGGAAGATCAGCTGGTTCATAGAGCCTGAGCATTTGGCAGTTTTTATTTTTATTGGTAGCTTCAGGCTACCTATATTTTTTCTTGACAATTTATATGCTACTCAGCCCACAGTTATGTGATATAATCTGTTTGTAGATTCATGAAAAGTTGGCTTCAAACTGTATCTCACGGCTTCACAGAAGGATGCTTGCTCAGGTCTGGTGCAATGTTTTTCTTTTATTAGTATATTAGAGCTGTAAAACTCTGGGTTATAAGAGGCATTACTTAAATTCCATTTTCAGTGTTATTTATTGTTATTTCAAATGTTATTATTTGATGCATAATATTATTCTTACTTCAGAAAGTCAGCAATCCGAAATACCACTGTCACATGCGAACATGAAAATGTTAACATGCAAATTGCTTATATCTGGCACTGAATATGTATGTTTAAAATAAAACCCTGATACTTGTGATAATCATTACTCTTAGCTCTAAAATCTCCAACTGTTTAAAAGACAGAGTTCATTAAGTTAATTACAGTTTCTTGATGGCGAATCGTCTTGTTGGCAAAGTCAATCTCTACAGGAAACCTAAACATCTGAAATGTAATCAGATACCGCTACAGAGAGTGGTTTATAGAGGCAAAGTGAGTAAAATTAGCAAAGACTGTGTGTGCCAATCCTGGATTCTCTGTCTTCCCTTTTGTCAAAAAAATTGATTTTTGTGTATTGTTTTTAAGTCAGCCAGTACAATAGGTAATTCATCATCACTGTGAGATATAAACCCAAGCAGTCTCCAAAAATAATTGAATTTTGCAGAAATTCTCTAAGGGGGTGAAAAATCCATAACAGCCATTAAGTTCTGTTCTTTGTAGAAGGAATCTGAAATATTAAAATTACGATCAAGTAGAAAAAAACCTCTTTAATTTTAGTTGCTGAATCTAGCAAGAATAATTTGGTGTTTTGTTACAGTGTTGTACTGTTTCAATGGAATTTGTATGAAAAAATGTGATAACACATATCAAAAGATGTAATTTACAATGAGAGGAGGAAAGCTATTTAGGTATTCTAGTCTGACAGATGCAAGAGATTTTATTCTTGATCTGGAGCTATGCTTGTATCTGCACCTGAATTGCAGAGTAGCTTGTTGCTGTGAAAATTAGGAAGTGTTTTGTGCCTGCCTTATTATTCTGCTTCTGTGGGATCTACTATTTTTAGAGCGTCTCTGGATTTCCTTTAAACTATGTCTGCCCAGCTGTAATTCCCAGAATCAGCCCCTTCACTACATAACTTCAGTGCACGCCGAAGAGTACTACTCAGCTTGGAAAAAACATCTGGTCTCAGGAACTCCATGCAATAGAAATTGCACAAAGACAACAAGTAGGATTCAGGTTTGAGCTCTTTATCAAGCAGTTGTTTCAAGGGCAGAGCAAATAGTATGAAAGAAACTTTCCAAACACAAGACAGAATTAGGACTGCATCTGCCGGGGATTTTGCTCCCTTCCTGGTAGCTATTATTAATGCCAGTGTGCATCATTAAGGCTTCAGGTCTAGTGGTCATATACTGGACATTAGCTATCCAGGAGAGATATCACAAAATCTTGTGCTCCCTGCTTACAAAGAGCTCACAAAGACTAGGAAATTGACCTGTGGTTTTGCAAACAGGCTTAGATCAGCATGGGTTAAATGTTAAAGTAAATAGACACTGCAAAGTAAATAGATGCTGTGATAATTTATTACGAGCTAGTTTTTTATATATGCATAATAGTGTGCTGTAAAGCAACAGATCATATCAGATGAAGCCATAACATGACATGATGGATCATTTAATATATTAAATGATGCTGTTCTGTGTACTGTTGTTGTCCAAAGTGTATTAAAAGAAGTATCAGACAGTATATTTTTTCCAATCACCCTTGTATGCTTGGATCTGACTTAATAAATCCACTGCATCATTAACTTCTGCCTGATTTCAGCTTTTAGAATGGTTTACAGTTCTGAAACCATTTCATTGTAAATTGTCATTTTATTGCTGTTTGTTAGTGAAATAATCTTTTGGGAACAAAGAAAAGAAGTGACCGTGCTATTTCATAGGATCTGTAGCCAGATCTAGCAGGACAATGGTGGTGTTTCAGCATACATAGACAGATCTAATTCTGTGTTGGTTATTGAGTTGCTTCCCCTGACTTCTGTGAGGATTTGCTCTCTGTCACCTCTTGGAGAGAGGAGAAAATCAAAATTGCATATGGGGCAGGGCAGTGGCACCCTGTGGCAGCACTGCAGTGGGGTGTCTGTCCCGTGCCAGGACCTGCCCCAGCTGGAGGATGGGCAGTCCCTTCCATCATCCTCTGGCCACGCTCCATTTTTATTTCTTGGTGTAAGTGTATTTCAAAATACAATGAAGACAGGGGCGCAAAGCTGTTCATACTCAGTTGCTTGGGATAACCTAACACAGCCTCACCCATAGTGTCCCTGCTCAGGTGGCAGATGTGGGCTAGCCCCAACTCTGGCAAATAAATGGCATGATTGGAATGTTTCTGATTATGCCCCTTATAGCGGCCCTCTGGAGACTAACATTACCTGCTTTGCAATGTGTTCTCTTTCTACATGGTGCCATGGCAGTAAAAGGCAACTTTAAGTCTTTTTAATGTATGAAGTTATTTACCCATATTTCTGCTTCCTGGGCTGATACACAGCAAACAGGTTGCTCCAGACCTCTGGAAAGAACACAAATGGAGTTCTTAATTTTCTTCTTCTGCATGGCTCAAGCTAGGATCAGAGACAAATCAGTATCTGTATTGAACTTCAAGGACACCTTCAGGTTTTTTTTGTTTCTACAAAAGTGAAATAGAAAACAGTCTGGGACCAGACATAGAGAGAGAATCTTACTGACTGCAGAGCCCCTGAGATGTCAGGAAAGAGTACTGCTGCTCACTTGCAGCTGAATCGATGCATCCCTGATGCCTCCTGACAAGCACATGTGTGCAGTAGGAGTCAGTGTTCCCATCCTGACCTATACATTTGATTACTTGTATATGTAGAGATAAGACAGACCCTTCTCACTGAGCTGGGTGATGACCAAGCACACTTGTCAGGTGGACGTGAGGGCAAGAGGAGAGGAAAAGGAGAGAAGCCGAATATCTGGGGGTGTCTCAGGTGGCAGATGCAGCCCAGGAAATTGAGAACAAATCAAGTCTGTAAAGGAGCAATAGGTGCACTGACACCTGACACAAAGGAAACCTACCCAGGACAGAAAACCAATAGGTAGATTTTAGAAATGAGGGGCGGAAAGAGTTTTCTAATGGGTAACATTTGATTTGGGTTGTTCATCTCATCTGACTTTGCAGAAGTGTTCTGTGCAGACAATCTCTGATCTTGGATGTGGTTTAATTTACGGACTGATTTAAGGTCAGGTTGCATTAGCTCTTGCTTGTCTCCAGAATCACCTCTGCTGACGCTTAGCTGAGACACATTGCCGCTATTCTGTGCTTGGACATTACTGATACCTGAGGGCAGGGCTTCTGAGCTGGTACTGTCACCAGCACAAAGATAATGCCACAGTGGATGGCTGTGGCTAGCCCAATAGTTTATTTTAAATAGTAGATTTTCTACTGTGAAAACAAGACTACAGAATTAATTTTTTTCACAACTCACTGGCAACTGCAAGTATTAGCTGTCAGAATATGCCACAGTATTTAATTTAATTTAAACCCAGATGTATTTCACAGCAGCTAAAACAATACTTCACCGACTTTGATATTAGTGTCCCAGCCTTTCCCTAAAAATGATTCTCAGAGCTGTTTGGTGGGACTGTCACAAAGGGAGATTCACTGAGTTGCCATCTTTGCTGCCCCTGGTAGGAGATGGGGAAGAGTGAGTGCTAATATTACCATTGATTTTATGAAGTGGAAACATCTTTATTCACAAAGGGCACTGTGATCATAAATTTTAGGCAGCATTGATGGGGTAGATGAGCTGAGATAGTAACCTGGGGGCAGCTATCCAATACCCAACTGAGCTTGGATTTAAGACAATTAATCTTTTCACTTTATTAAAGCTGTAAGCTCTTATTTTTGTCTTTCCTCAAGTTTTTGATGACTGCATTGCCCTTTATTTTCCTGATTCTTTTCTCTTAGAGCACTCTGTGTTTCTGAGATGCACTATGAGGGGCGGGATTGTCTTCCACTGAAGAATTATCTACTAGCCAATGTTGAAAGAACGATATAGGATTTCATGGACCAGTGAACTAATATGTGAAATCCTATTTTCCTATCTTTCTAGTGTCTACAGAATTCCAAGTTAATGTACTTTATATTATATGGTTGCCACCTGTTTATATTATCAGTAGTTTGAATATTTAAGCATTACACACTCCATTTCCTACCAATTTGTCTGTATTTCAAGAATGGTTTCTCCCAGTGTTTCCATACTTATTTTTTTTCTCCCTTTTCTCTCCAAAATGAATACCATGGCCTAGCATGATTACATTTAAATTTTCATTTAAAAATGATATATTTCACAACACAGAGTTAATTGATCACACTCTTACCTGGTGTAAATCAACATAGCAGCATCAATTCTCACAAGATTTTTCACCAGCTGAGGATCCGCTTCTATGTATTTTTATGTTATTCTCAAAGCCCAGAAGAACACATCTTCAGAAACTATCTTTGAAGCTGGTTCACTTTTAACAGCTCAAAATCACATTTCATTATCACATGCACATTTGAGAAACATCATAGATCTCAGGTAAACAGTCTATAGTTTCAGTGCATGTATTTAAATACATGATGATCCAGGGTCTATTGCATGCTGGTGCGCAGACGTGTGGGTGGGTGTAAACATATCTACTCATAAGGGGTCGTTGGATCATTTCTGCATCTGGACTAATAAATGGCAACTGCAGTTAATGGAGAACAATGAACCTTGGAACAAAGGGAAAAAATAGCGCATCTGCTAAAAGGAAAGATGTGTCGAATACTGATTAGGAAAGAGATCTGGGAGTTGTTGTAGAAAATCTCTAAAGCATTCAGCTTAATGTGCAACTGCAATGAAAAGGGCAAGCAGAATGCTGGCTTGTATTGCTAGAGGAAGGCAATATAAATCAAAGCAGCTGGCTTTGTTACTATCAGGCATTGTTTTGACATCACCTAAAGAACAGATCTTTATTTGCTATTGGTCACTACTGCTTCAGAAGAATGTATTTTTTCCTGGAGGGGATTTTCTCTGTAGCAAACTAAATTACCATCTTCTACCTTTTAAGATATCACAGAGGAAGAAATAGAAAAAACCCCAGCTCATTAAGAAGTACAGAGTATACTCTGACTGATGCAATTGCTTGTTGCCAGCAAAGAACAGCCTACAACTTGACGTGAGTTTAAGTTTCAGAAAAAAGATGCGGAAATATTACCTGAAACATGACAAATTCAGGTTGAAAAATAAATGTTTTGTTGAAAATCTTGTTTCGTGACAGCTCTAAAATGATGTGAGTTATCACTACAAAGACAGCAAACGATAGAGAAAAATGTAACTGCTACTGAATGAAAGGCATAGGCATAATAAGCTCAGTGCTCTTATCTGCTTACGAGTATTTGAATTTTTTTATGTTTTAATTTTACAAGATTCTTAGAAAGCCAGAAGGAGGTGTTATGCTTAAGGAAAAAAAAAATAATACAAAACTTAACACAGAACCCATTGCAGCTTTTACGGGCTGTTCTTTGTCAGCATTGCTAACTTGGTTCCCTACATAAAGTTGACGATTCAGCCATAAATAATCACTGCCAGTTGGAAATCTGCTATGCAAAATTCTAGGTATAACAGAATGCAGCCATGGAGTCTTTAAAAAGATATGTTAAGGAGACATTTTAAATAATAACAGAAATTTATCATTTCTATTACATTCAATGGGAATAGCTGAACCTAACAAAACATTTTTATTACATTTGAAAAAAAAGATCTATAACATTTATCTACTTTCCATCTTTACACATTTAGAACTAGAAGACCTTCCCAGGAGATTGCTAAAAATGACTGTCTTCTCCAACTCCTTCTCTAGATTTAGCGGGAAAAAGTAGAGGCATGTCTGGGACACCACCTGTGAGCACCCTTCATGGTTGCAGCCCCAAATACTGTCAGAACTACTTAATAACACTGCAGATTCCTAACATCCTCCTGAAGAGAGGTCAGGGCTTTTTGGACCATGATGCTTCTGGATATACTCCTATGCACAATCAAAACAGGGGGCGGCAAAAAAGATTTTTTGCATAGTGAAGTCATTTTGTGCTTGACTATGGATGCTTTTGGCTGCAGATTTTGAAGGCATCTGAGCCGATACCCGGCCCAAGCGTGCAGCCAGCTACCTGTGTTTGTCTCGGCATTCTTTGTGTGCAGGTCTCATAGTAGGTAGGAGGCTGTACCTTCATTCCCAGCTCTCAATGCGTTGCTGTGTCACTAATACTGCTTCCCTCACCTGCATAGTAACCAGTGTAACTTTAAACAAATTGGTTTGCTTCTCTGTGTCCCAAAGTAAGCATTTGTAAAACGTGGGTAATATTTACTATACTTGGAAAGTGCTCTGCTCCCTTCAACTGAGGAACACTGTGCAAAAGCCAGGAGTTGTAGACAGGCACGTAGACAGCAGCCAGCTCTTAACAATAAAATCTGCAAGTAGTTCTAATGGCAAACCACATGTGCACACTTAGTGGACCACTAGGACAGAAAGTCCATCATTCTTGTCCTCACGTGCGTGAGCAGAAGTTCACTCAGTTCCCAAATATCATTCCTTTCTGATATGAAAAGAATTCAGAAGTGGTATTTTCGGGCTGCGATTATGTGTCAGATCAAGTTAGGTAGTGATAGATAAGAAAGATGCCTTCTTATCTTTTCCATTAGTTGTGCACAGCTCAGAATGCGTGATGTTTATCTTCTCTGTTATGCTTGTGAGAAGGCAATACAAACTGATGGTCTAGATCTCATCTGGGGAAACACTTTCTGTTCCCTTGAGCCTGGTACAGTGCAGCAGATTCTCAGGTAGCCCAACACCAGCTGAACTCCAGTGATTCCAGTTTATCCTCTCAGACTCATCCCTTTGCTTGTTTGCTGGCCTTCCTGTTGTGTGTTTTACCTAATCCTTATTTTGTTGAAACTACTTTTTGTAAGCTTATATTTCTACATCTCTGATGGGCTTCCAGGGTGTTTCAGATTCAGAACTTGCTATGAACAGTACTAAACCCTCTTCTTCAATAAATTTATGCACTTCCTAAGATACAGACAGAGGAATAGATTGGACACCAATATAGATGGTAATACATATGTTTCTCTGTAAATATTCACAGAATGACGGCTTCAGTAAAGCATGGAAAGTGCTTTCTGCAATAATTTTAGCACTTAAATATTGCTACTGATCTATCAGATCAGCATAGTTTCCCAAGGCATGCAGCCAACCTGCTAGCAGGCTGTGTCATTCTAACAGATAGGTGTGAGGGCAGGTAGCATAAGAAAAATCTCTATCCCGTGTATCTACTTGAAAATGTATTCCCTGCTGGGAATTTCCTAGTGTATGCCACCCTCAGTTCAAGGGGTATGGAAACGCAACTCTGAAGCAGATCTGCTGTCCAGAAGCAAAATCAACCATTCGTGGCCACGTGGCCCCAATGACAGTCTCTGACCCTAGACCATATCGATGCAAAATATAAGGATACACTCAGCTTTATCAACAGGATACGTCTCACCTTTCTGATTATTCATCCTGTGTCTCAGTTTCTAGATCTGAGGCATTATTTTGCAGTTATATTCCACCTGAAGCCAAACAACAAGAATAAATTAGAGAAGTGTGGTGTGAGCTGAACAGTTTTCACTTTAACAGTATTTTAAAAATCAGGAAAGTCACCCATGTATAGTAATGATAAATTGCTTTGCTACAGGGTAATATAAACTTTAACAAGCATAATAAATATTTCTACTTGGCCCAAAAAATTGAAATACTGGAAACTATTTAAATATGTGCAGCAGAATGAATAAAGATAAAAAACTGGTGAATATTTTAAAATTAGCATAATTTTTTGTAAATTAAATCTCAACCTGTGGTTTATAGAAACAGGAATTTGGGGCACCAATGTGTTTATGCTCTAGTTGAAATCAAGGAGATTTTGGTGTCACATAGCTACAAAACTCAGATTTATTTCTTTTCATATTGCTTTTAAGTAAGATGAGATTAAAACATTCAAGGTTATTTAAAAGAAAGGTGTCTATCTTAGATTTTTAAGATAGAGATCTCTTTGTGGCAGACTATGTTGTTTAAGAAACAAAACTACTTTTTTTGCATAGGAAAGCTCCTTTTCTGAGAGTTACATATGTGATCCATATCAAAGGTAGTATATAACAGTGATACTGAGATAGAGTGAGACTTTAGAAACAGCCTTGCAAAGTTAACTTACTGTTTCCTATCAACAGCCAAGGGAGGAAGGAAGGAGCTGGGAATAGCTTGTCTGTATGATAATGCAGGTTATAAAAATAGTAAAAGATAGTAACTTTATTATGCCCTTTTATCCCATTTGTGATTAGATGAAAGTTAACAAGGACCATAAGGGGAGATTTGCACCTCTCAAAAACTGGATATTCAAGCTTACTTCAGGCTCTGTTTTCAGTGGGTGCAATACCAGTCTTTCACTCATTCTTTAGATGACATATTCTAACTTTATTCAATTTTATTTCCAAAGTTATTACATTTCTCTCCTTCTAAGAAATGTCTAATTTCACTCAGGGCATCCAGCTGTAATAGCCTGGTTTTCATCTGCCATTTTTCCCCATGGATTTTGTCAGTCAGTTCAATCTGAGCAATCCTTTATATCAGAAATGGCTAATCCAGGGTTTCCCAATACTTTAGAGAGATACAGCTTTTAATATGACTTTAGTATAAATACCTGGGCATCCCTGCATCTCTCTGTATGTTTGCAATTTGTTTTTCTCTTTACTGATTTGTATTTATTTTTCCTGTGCATCTTTTTTGTTTTGCCTTGTTGTTAGGAGTGGTAGATGGGGGAAAGTTAGACTGCTTTCTAATTTCTGCCTCTATTTTTCTTTCTTTGCTGCCTTTTTCCTTCTTCTTTCTCTTTGCTTCCAAATGTGTCTCAAGAGGAGTGACAAGGCATCACTTGTGGGTAGATGTCACCAGTATTTACACTTCTTCTGCAAGGAATAAATGTCATGGAAACAGGTGCAGAATAATCTTCTGACAACACCATAATCCCTATTGTGGCAGGTCTTGCAAGGTCAAATTATAACAAAGAATATATATAATTTCCAAATGTAGTCCAGGAGAAGAGGAGCATAATTCAGCTTTTCATCACTACAAGAAGAACTGGAAACCTGGAGCTGACCTTTTGATCTTCAGGCTCTAAGTTTAAAAAAAAATCTTGCTGATTGTCTCCTCCAGTTTTGCTTTATGTTTCTTTCTATATTCTCCAATGTACGTGTATAACTTCTGGAGGTGCAACTCATGCCAGTAAAAGCAGCATTCTGTCTTTGGATCAAACAAAAGGAGGATGTTATGTTGCAGGAGGGGTTTGGATATTGCTGTGTTTTGGTTCACTAGACTGTGTTGTCCTGACTTTTCAGTCCTGCTGAATAATTTCATTAATTTTTGATTTGCATAGGCATGTGGATAAAAATCATTTTTGAAGACACAGCAGCTTTCTAATTCCTGTATGGCTGCTGTGTGGTTTTAAAGCAGACCTTTCAAAATACAGGCACTCAGATCCTGATGGATGAAGGGAAAGAAGGTCTATGAGCTGAGTGGAGCAACCTGAATGAGACGGCACTTGCAGCCGTGAGCACTCGCTTTTTGTATCTGTTTTGGATAGACAGTGCTCAATATCTTTTGTAACTCAAATTGACTTATGTGTATGAAGAGGCATATTCAGGAGTCTAATATAAAAATAAAGAAGATTAAATGAAACACTGCAACCCACTCACTTACTCATTTTGTAATAGTACACATAGATGTGAAACTTGATCGTCAGGGATGCTTGAGAGGTACTTAGAGCAGCTGTAAAATTGCCTGTGCATGTTGATGATGCTATTGGGACCATATCAGCTCCCAGTTCATTTTCAGGCAGTCTGAAGGTGGCTGCAGAATGAACCAGGAGATCCTGCCAGGCGTGGGTCAGTTTTGGTGTCTGCTTCCATCACTGCACCCCACAACCACAGTGGTTACCCAGCTCTCCAGCCTTGTGAGTGGTCGTAGATAAGACTAATGTTCATCCATAGATGAATTTTGGTTCAGTAGAGTATTCTTAGCCTGGAGCAGAATAAAGAGGATTTACCAAGAATGGAAAAATTAGCTTTTTCTGTTAGGACAAAGAAATGATTTTACAAAGTTCTCACCTCACATAGAACGTAGGGATATTTGTATTTTTTCTTAGACAAGAATTGCATTCATTGCTCAGAACATACTTGTGGAAGGGAGTCAGGTTGTACACTGTTCTTTCTAGAAAGGGCCTATTATAAGTTTCATGACTGTTTTTCCCCTTTTTCTTAATATTGCTGACATAAATATTTCTGGTATTCTTGCTTGGTGTAGCATAAGCATTTCCTAATAGGGTAGTAACAGGTTCCAACAAGAAGGAGTTTGCAACCATTGCCACCTGTGCTGGGAACACCTCATGTCCATTCTCCTCTATTTACACAGGAAAGTCAAGCAGGCAGTGGGGAGTAATTAGGATTGATTTCTGCTGTCTTGGTTGCACACATGGATTCTCTTATAATTGAGAGAGATTTTACTGATAGAATTGAGCTGATTAGCCTGAACAAAGTAATGTTGCATCCACATGCATCCTGCCTTCATGTAATTATAATTGTTGGTCTTCCAAGAACAACTGAGAGCAGAACACTGAACTAAAGCATTGTAGTTGTGTGGTAGGAGATAGTTTCTTCTCAAAAGTGCTTCCAGTCTAAATGGAAAATTAAAGACTAAGAAAAGGATAGAAAGAGAGAAAGAACGTGAAGACGTTTGCTAAGCCTATACAGCAGCACAGTGACTGCATTGAATAGAATGGAAATGTCCAAGGTCTCTGATCCTGAATTTTATCTACTGGATAACATCCAATGTCTTTTCAAGCCACTATAGTATGGAAAAAAATTCATTTTTTTTTTTTATAAATAGGCTCTGTGCCTTTAAAGGCAAAAATAAATCTACTGGCATGCAAAGGCGAACTGAAAGGATGTAAACCCCTCCTGCAGGTGCATCCATCCCTGCACAGTTTCACCCCTGTTTTAAAATTAGCAAATTGCCAGTGGATACCTAAAGCAAACCTTCTCATACAAGAACATGTGCACAAAAATTGATACTTATTTCTGATTTACAGTTTAGGAAGATGCTAGCACAGCTCTTTTTTTCCCTCATCAGGTGAAATCCCACTGTGAACCTCCTTAAAAGACAGTTGGGATTTTTTTTTTTGTTCTTCATGATTTATCTAGGTATTTGGAAGGTTTAATGTAAAAAGAGCTCTGCCATCCCATATTTACATAAGCTCCTTATGTCAGACAATACCTTTGTTTGTTCCTGAATGTACCATGTATTTTTCCTCCATGTTTAAATGTTGATTCACATTTAGGCATGATAAAAGGGTTTGAAATTAAGCAGTTCCTGAGTTAACTGCAGCACCTTCTTTCAATTAGGCATTCAGACATTATGATAATCCCTATTTTGAAGACTATTCCGCTATGTAAATGAAAGATTACAAGCAAGAATGCCTGAGAACAGCACCTCTCCCCTACCCAATTAACGATTTATCCTCTTAATATTTTCATGTAACACCTTTTGACCTACTTGGATCTAGTTCTACCTTTATCTCACTAAGTCCCCCAAATGTTGCACATGGATAAAAATCAGTGCCCAGAAATTTTTCAAACCAGTTAGTTTTTTGTAGAATGTTCCTGTCCTCATCAGCACTTGGGATGTAAAATTCAGTATCATGAACTGCTAGAGCAAGCTATGTAATTACTAGCTGAATAAATGGTATATGGTTCCCTGAGGACATTTATATTTTATCAGTATTTTCTGGAAAATACTCTCGCCAAATTTATTCTAAATAGAAAAGGAGTTTTACTTGCAACACTAGTTTGTGTATCTGTTTTGGTTTAAGTCTGATTAATAAAGACAAAAATATGTATTTGTTAGAAGATACTACCTAATATGCATGCCCTTGTAGGGCACTGTGGAGGAGAATAATGCTCTGCATCATCTCGTAATTCTCCTTTGGCAGTTCCTTTCCTTTCTGCATTCAAATAGCTTTTGTTGGTGCAGCTGTAAACTAGAGACTCTTTGTATCTACTGGCTGGTGCACATGAGGCTGTGTGTGTCCTACTTAAGTAGAAAAAACCCTGTAGATATGTCATACGTGTTCATATTGAAGAGACTTCCTCATGGGAACTGAGGTGTGAGTTTGTGTGAGGAAGACTTGAGGAGGCAGCATGAGCCATGGGAAAGGGACGAGACTGTTCTCTTCCAGGTGTCTCGGTGACCTGCTGAGTTGTTGCATGTCCCCTGGTATCTGCTGCGGGTTGACAGCAGGACATTTCTTCTGTGTCCTACAGACACAGAAAAGACTCAGACCACTTTGTGCAATCAATGAAACAAACAGCTAAGAAACTGCAAACCACCACACGTTAATAAAACTCCTCCTTATGCGCACAGCTCTGCTTTCCCAGTCTTCAGTACTTTTTCTCAATACCTACTTCATGTCAGCTTCATCTGTTTTAATTTATTCCAAAACTCCAGAACAGCAGCAGCTGAAAGACCAATTTCTACAATTAGTGCAATCTTGCTCCTGCATGATAATCTTTTCTACAAACTGCTGCCTGCTCTCAGAAGTGCACTTGCAAGAGAACTGGTCCTTCACTTCTGACAAACTGAAAGCAGTGTAGCTTTCAGGAGCAAACGCTGATGGAAATGTGCTATGTGATTTCCTTTTCAGATGGAGGCAACAAGGTAGGAACAGACTGTATAATACCAGATGTCACCTTTTCTGTACTGAAATTTGAGATCTGATGTACTATTAGGTAATAAAAAGCTGTCTATTCATCACAGGGTTTTTTTCTGTCATTTGTACTGTAGTATTATAATGCTTTTCTTGTGAATTCAGTAGTTATAGTAATGTTCTTAGCTGGTCCCATCAAATCTTTGTATATCCTCAGAAATGAGAGCACTTCAAAGAAAAAAGCTTGTGTATCTTGTAGGCAAGGACAGAAAAAGTTGAGAGCATCTAATCTTTGTGAAGGAGAGGTCTTCTCTGTGTTTTGTTTTATGCCCACATGACCCCTCTGTCACTAATGTCTACACTAAAGGTCTAATGAGTAGGTTGATTTATTGAGCTGCCCCCCAATGACAGTAGTCCAGACTACAACCTTGTGTCACCTATTTGTGAGACTGCTCGCACAAGCAGTCCCCTCCCACAAGACCAACTAGTAGAAAAGAGTTTGATTTTATCTACATCAGGCAGTGTAGAGCAGCTCAAAGCTAGTGTTGAAGAAACCAGCTCCAGATCAAGAGTTTGTGGTAGCTAAACACCTGGGATCGTTTCATGAACCTGAATATACGGCTATGGTACATCCAAAAGCAAAGAGTATGCCTGGGCATCACTGCAGTGTCATCCATTTGACTGGACAGCCTTAGTATGGTCACACATCTCATGGGTTTCCTCAATTCTCCTCTCTCCCAGTGAGTGAGGTTTGCTGATTTAATTCTGGAGAATATCATGGGCACCAGTACACACACACCAGCATCTAGCGTCAGTTTACCACCGGTAGGTGATACTGATGGTTCTGCTGCTACGGAGGAGATCGTGATGCTATGGCATCAGGCACCAGGAGCTCTGACTCTATTCTAGTGTGTCCCAGGAATGGAAGTAGAAGTGGGGGTGAAAGCTTCCTATAATGCAATGTTTCTCTTCTGGACATATTTCTTTGTCTATGGGTTCAGAGATACCCCATGGTCTACCTTAGAAACACTGGGTGTTTTTACCTACAAGAGCTTGTAGTGCCCTGTGTGAGCTAAATTTCTCTACAAGCATGGACAAATATTCATGAACAGAATGACATTCAGAGCTGGCATTATCTGATACATTGATTAGCAGCTTTAGTGAAGAGCTGAAGATATAATTGGGAGAAAGAGTGAACTGCAGACAATCTCACTTTTACTACAAAGGTGTGAGGCTCATTAGTGAAACAGTGTTGGAGAATTTGTCTTTCCTCTTTCATCCTGTGGAGACTGTGAATTGGCTCGTGATGGTTTTGTTCTGTGCTTAAATATTGCTGTCTGATCTACAGACTTTGAATACTCTTAGGCAGATTGTGCAGCTGAATAAATAGAGAGGGAACAGTGAATGCACTGAGAGTGCTGGGGGGAGAAGCAGAAAAGAGCTTTCTTCCTATGATGGCCTGCTGAGAAGGTGGGATAGAAGGTTTGTGGGGGGACTAGTCATCTCTTTTGACCTTTTTGTAATCAGACATATATCCCTGGCATGTTCACAGGAGTGCCTGCATCTAACAGATGCGGCTTGCAAGTTCATTCTTGAAGGAAGTAATTGAGTCTCTAGGAGAAAACTGTCTTGGCTCACAGGCTGAATATACAAAGGACTGGAGGTAAAAAAAAACAGTCTAGTTTGTCAAGTGAAGAATTGGAAGCTGTGGCTTGGATGATGCATGCTATCCCAGATGAAATAACACATTTGGAATTATTATCTCCAGCCTTAGAGCACTGAGAGTTGCTGAATTATCTTGGGTGTCAGACTGCCTTCTTTCTCCATATAATCACTTTTATTCTGGCACTGTTTTATATCTTCAAGTCTTTGCTCCTGCAGCTTCAAGTTGGAAAGCTTTCATCTTCGAAATTAACTAGAGAAACATGAGGAATCTCTTAATCAAATTTGTATCATGTACAGTTGTCTCTGGGAATAATCAGGTGTCTTCTTGTGCAAAACCTTTGGCGTTCAGCACAGTGATGCTGTACTTGCCTGTAGGTGGTTACAGAAATTCACATATGCAGGCTTTCTTATGAACATTGCCACCCGAAAAATGCCTACATGTTGGGGCTTTGACTATGTCTCATATATGTAAAATAATACCCACATCTTTATTCAGCTTTGAAACCACACAATGATTCCCTATCTACCTGCCCTCATTGCACATCCAGGATTCAGAACATCAGCAGCTCTTCGACAGGCTGTTTCCATAACAACAGAAGAGAAAAAAACCTGAGAAGTAGTCTGTAGCTGTGTGCAAGACTGCTTGGTGTGGCCTCCAGAGGTCCATCAGGCCTCCTGAACCCCACAGCTTCCCCCAGGCTCCGGGGAGACCCTGGAGACTTCCTGTCTTCCCCAGGCCGAAATGTCCTTTGGAGAAAAAAAACCCAGCCCCCCTTCATCTCCCATGAAGGAAACTTGAATTCTCTCACTGTATGAACTGAAATGAGAAACTCAGCACTGTGGTGCACACCCACATCATCACACAAGAAGCTGATGCTTTTTAGCTCTATCAGTCAGTTAATTTCTATCCATTATTCTTTTGCTGTGCATCCTCTTTCATCCCATCTCCATCTCCTGAGGGCACTAATAGACCTGAGCAGACTCACCAGGGCCCCTACTCAAACACCTTTTCCCTGTGGACCCAGGAGCTGTGTTTAACCTCAGCCCCAGACACCCAGGTGGTGTTTGGGACATGGCACCAGTATCACTCTGCTCCACTCCATCTTCCATGAACCTGTCTCACTGACTGGTGAGCCCTGGACCTGTGCTATGGGCACCCTGAGGATCGACCTGAGTCCAAGTAGTCTTGTCCTTGACCCCATGCCCTGCTGGTCCTATCTGGTCATTCTGGGTGTCCCAGACTTGACCCTTGATCTCACCTCGAGGTTACCCCCGTGCCTGTCCCTACCCCCAGCCCTGCTTGGGTGCAGTGAAGATGGCATGAAGTTGGCCCAGGCAGTGTCCCCACTAGTACTCGCTCACCATGCACCCCTGCTCTGCTACTGTTTTATCCTTTTTCTCTCCAGACTTCTCTTCATTTCTAAACATCTTTTTTTTTCACTTCACCTCTGTCCCAAACTTCCCTTCTATCAGAGAAAATAGCCAAACGCAGCCATTATAATGTTACAGTATGAAAGGATGAAAAACCTTCGTGTTATTAAAAAAAAATGAAAAAAAGAAGATGAAGCACATAGCCTATTGCCAAATTCCTCGTTACATTGTCATCATTTGTGCCACTCTGTCTGATTTTTATCTTTTTGAATACTGTCTCAGGAGTGTGCACACAGCTTAATATAACAGTGAACTCATAGTCATTACTGCAATAGAAATAATGATAAATTATTCTGTGAGCAAAACGAATCCCGTGCAAATTGGATAGAAAAAGTTGATTCTCAAGTAGCTTTAAATTAAAGCAATGTTGTATTTCTGTCCTGATTTAGAAGTGACTCATTCACTTAATGGGAAGGGGTCTCATTCTGATCGCATTTGCTCCTGTTTCACAGAAGTATCACTCCATTGCTCCTTGGCACTACCCCTGATTTTGTCAGCAGTCAAAACATGCTCTTCTCTTACTCAGTCATCTTTTTTTTCATTAATTCCAGCTTGTCTTTGCCCTTTTGGGGACACATAATTCCTGCAGACACAAGTGAGTGCGCTTATAAAGTACAGGTGAAAAGGTGGCTGCCAATTAAAGCCCCATTATTCACTGCCATTGCTACAGGAGATAGACACAATACTGTTAGAGCAATCCGTCTTATCCACTTTTTGGGTCACAGTCCAAGCCATTAACCTCATCAGCGTAAACATCCATAAGCCTTCCTTATCCTCTTCATCACAGTTTAAGCCATATTTTACTTTCTCTTGCCTTTTGGTGGTTTGCATACTGAACTTGCAACATGAATTTCTCCATTGCCTTGCACACCTTATCACACTGACTTGCATGCTTTCCAGCTGAGAAATACTTTTGTCAACCTACAGAGCTAGTGGAAATCTATGACCTCTCACTTTTTGTCTAGGAGACACATGAGCAAAATTTCCCTCGTCATGAAGGCTAAACTTGAGCTTTAGGATAAAGATTAACTGTGTAACTTGAAGGATGAATACTTGCCATAAACCAATACCATAGAGAAAATATGTTAATTTGTCTATACTGTTGATTGTTACCAGTATTATATTAATTTGTAATTAACTAATACATGGCACATTATATTTTAAAGAGACAACATATCGTATTTAAGACTATACAATTTTTAAACTACACCAATAAATATGTTAGCAACCATAATAGATGCCCATAGGGGTTATCTATCTGGTGCACTTGACCTTATTACAGACTTACTGAAAATCAGCCTTATCTATATGGTCTAGGACCATATCTAGATCAGCCATGGTTTAGAAGAGCTTTTGTCAGCACAGTGCTCATCACAGTATTCAAAACTCTCTCTGAATTTTGAGTATTCAAACACTGCAGCTTGCTCAGTAATTGAAGTTCAAATAGCATCTTTTGATGAGAAAATCTGAGCCAAAACATACAGTAAATCAAATATTTCTCACTATTTTTTCCCCAGTGAAGCACAAAGCTGTCTGAACCAGTGAAAGCTTTCACACCTTCAGCCATTGCTTTGAAGATTTCAGTGATTTGTTTTTATTTGAAGATACGATTTTTTTTTTAATATATCTCATCTGCTCTTGACCAACACAACTTGTTAGCCCATTTTACATTTCAATGTCAAACATTAAAAGTTTTCAGCTGTTTATGGTCAGTCAATACTGTCTTCTCTTTAAATATAATATGTAACCCAATCTAAAGAGTGATAGGCTTTTAAAATTTCTAGAGATTTTTAAGCAGCAGTATTAATACTTAAATTAACAGTCAAATGATGTTAAACAGCAAATCATTCTCTTGCACACCTTCTGGGCTGTATGCAGTATGTACAGTCAGTGCATCACCTTTGGAAAAACGATGACATCCATTGAAGGCCATTCTAAATTGTCAGATAAGGACCACAAAGCAACGTGACCCATCTATTGACTTGAGGGTAAATTTACATCTCCAGCCTAGGCACTATAAGAAGCTGACACATACGTCCCCAAATCTTGCCAGCTCATTGGTCTTTCAGTTCCTTTTTTGAGAGCGTGGGCTCGGATATCTGCCAGAGTGCATTGGTAACAGGATAAATTAGATTCCACAGTGTCCTTTCACCCATCTGGAAACAGCAATTCTGGCTGTTTCCCATTGACCTCACAAGATTAATTGGCAGTTGATAGTCATCATATTCTAATTTTCCACCTAAGGGCCCTTTTATATTTCTACTGCTGTGCCTGAAGAAATGCATCTTCATGTAGAATTAAAGCTTTTATGAGTGCAAAACCTCAAATTAGAGGAAGTCATGCCTATTTTGAAGTTTTTTGTCTTCCTATCCCTGCTTACTCCCACCTTCGATAGACAGGATTTCCCCTTTTAAATGGTTTGTGTTAAGTTTCTTTGGCTTTACTTTTGCAGCAGTTGCATTATTTAACACCCCCTCTTTATTTTTAGTCAGTCCTATCTCCTGGCATTAAGGGTGGAGAACAAAATCACCCATTTTCAACAAATATATAAGATTATATCTACTGACTATTGCAAAAAGAGAAAATACAATCCCTCCCACAAATTAGAGGATAAATTAGCCATCGAATACAGACGATAACTATATAGGTTGAAATGAGATATAGTCACAGAGAAATTAAAATTTGAAACATTTTAAAATTATTTATAGTTTGAAAGAAAATGGTAACCTCTTCTCCCTTCCTCTGCCTTTATCAAGAAAGTGTGTGAGCATTTTAATGTATTTCGGTGCATCATGGATGGCACTGGGGAAGGATACTAATTCTGGCAAAGGTAAGAGAAATATAAACAGTTTGGGTGTTCACAACTCGGACAGAGACTAGAACATAGCTTTCTAGAAACAATTCCTTTTAGAAAAGTTCCTTTTGTAAGTTGGTGATTACTGTCATCATGGGAAAATTATGTCTGACTTGCATTCCTGTCCAGGGTTTGAATGTTGGCATGGGGAGTTCTTTCTTCAGTGGCTGTATAAGGGATGTGTGCGACTCTTCAAGTGTGGAATATATGCTAGGCTGTGTTCGTGGACCTTTAAGAGGTTGATTTTGTCAGCAGTTAGTGAATACTTTACAGAGAAATTTATATCCAAATGTAGATGATGGCTTCTGCTATTTTTTTAATCATTATGGATTTGTGATATAAGTGCATTTAACTCCCAAACGAGGCATGACACTTTAAAAATATACTTTCCGTTGTGCTTTTCACTGCTTTAGTATGTTCTACAGAGTCGCTGCCAGAGCGACACATAAGCCCAGCAAAAAAGCAGATGGCAGAAGGACTGAGAAAGCAGTTTCAATGAAGATGAAATTTAGGAGCTGTTAGAGATGATAGATATATTTAGAAAAGTATACATGATAAATTTTCAGCTGATAGGAAGTGTCACAGCTATATTAACTTCAAGGAGCTGGAAGTCAGCTCAGCGTGAACTTCAAGTGAAACTATGATAATTCTATATCATTAAACCGGTATGTAAGATAGCGCACCCGCACGAATCTAAATGCAGGTGACTCTGACAGCACTTTCTCTGTTGTTTCTTTCCCCTCAGTATTGGATTTAACGTCTATCCAAACTAGTGTGCATGGAATACGAGGATGACAGAGTACGATAAGCCTATGTATTCTGCTACAGCTGGAGCCACTTCACAGCTCTCAAAACCAGTTTCTTTTTACTGATAGGATTTGCATTAATGGGTTTCTTTTAAGGTCATCTTCACAGCCTTGGTTTGGTTCAGGGTTCTATTGGTCTAGACCTTGTACTTAGTTGTGCTTTTGTCAAAGCTGGGCAACAGCAGGGGTTGCAGTTCAACCACTGTGGTCAACTACGTGAATTTCTTATACATTCCCAGTTCAATCTTTTTTTCTTGAACTCAGCAGTATTTTTAAGAAAAATATGTAGTCTTGGTGTTAGAATGTTCATCATGACTAATTTGCCACAACTAGGAAGACTTTGCCGAAGTCAAATTAAACTTGCTGGTTAGGAAATAAATTAATAAAGAATTTTCTCACTGACAGTCATTAGAACTTGTTATGCTTTATCAGTTGGATAGAAGAGCCCTCCATTACAAAATCCCTTTTCCAGCTGGTACTACAAACTGGGATCTCATCACCTCTTAACATGGTACTTGATGAATTCTCGTTGCTAGCTATAAGATCGGCTTTCCAATGCTGTGGTTGTTTACCTGACTCCTTTCTGAATCCTAACATGTAGTTTGCTATCCATGCTGAGCTGCAGATGGCAGAACTAGACACTTCAAAAATACACACTAGCACAAAATACAAAAGCCATACTGACTCTCTAATCCTACTTAATATCCTCTGCTTATACAGCTATGGATTTTACAGCCTTCCAAATAAGTAAGACTCAATCAATGGATCTGAAATCCTTCTGAGTTATGTCCCACTCAGGGTATGGGTTCTCCATATGGATCCTAATTCTATGACTTGCATTCCTTGTTTGTTATTCCACCATATTACATTTACTGAAAAAGCACACTGCTTGCTCTCAGCCAGCTCACCAAATGGTTAAGATCATCCTGCACCGCGGGGTCTCCATTTAGTGTTAGTTCTAATGTGAAAGTTTTTGAACTATTCAGATACTGAAATAAATGCTAAGTACTGCCTGCACAGTCTACTGTAATGGTTAGGGTATACTATTGTACCTTAGAAGTATTATTCTGACCATTTTGGTAATTCCCAGACCTTAAAGCGAGTCCTTAGTTCCATTCTTTTAAGGATGTAATTTTTTACTCATAGCTGTCATCTTGGCCTAGTGACAGTATTTTCAGTATTTATTGAGTGATGCTTAGTTTTAATAAAAAGTTTTAATAAAATGTCCTGGGTTTCCATAGCATCATATTAATTTATTTTTTTTTAGTATTTATTGTTTTAAGGTTGAAGGGTAAGACAGAACTATGCTTGTTTATACAAAGTTTGGTCCCAATTATTGTATCTGATATTCACAGTACTGTTTTTTTTTTCCTTGAATGTCTTGTCTGAAGGACACCAGAGGGATAAATCATTTATGTACACTGCTACATGAGAATTGCCAATATTTTTAAAAGTAGTCTTATGTTGTTGATTAAACTATTTCTTCCTTGCTTGCATTAATAATTTTGTTTTTTATAATAAATAAAAAATAATTTTGTAATAGCTTGACTGTGCCAAAAAATGTTTTAATATACAGTTATTTGTATGCTTTTGTTTCCTAAGCCTTCTATTCTTCATATAATTTTGTCTGTCTTGTAGAATTTAAAGCAGTCTGCAATGTAATTGGAAAATGTGTATCATACCATGTACTATTTAGAAGTAAATTGTCTGGACTGAAACTGCTGATGCCGGTGACCTATTGAACACCCTACAACGCACCAGTCAGATTAAATTGGCAAAGGAATGCAGGGAGCACCAAATGGTTCAACAACAACCTATCTAGTGTTTTGGTTTTGATTTGGACCTTAATGTAGGTTATTTTAATAAAATCAGTTCACTAGATGGACATAAAAAATGGAAGAATACAAATGATAGCATTAGCCAAGACCACCACTTGTCCCTGCCTTAGATCAGCATCATTTCTTCTTTTCTCATGAAAACCAAATGAAGCCCTCAGTAATCATCCAGTTCACGTGCCTGCAGAAATTGTCAGGGGTGTCCCCAGTAATTCTGAATCGGTTGTTTATGTTCATAACTGTGACTCTCAGCTTTGAAGGCAGCTACAAAAATTCTGTAAATATTACCTGTTATTATAATCCAAATGTTTTTTGATTATCAGTGGAAAAATATGTACAAACCATTTTTTTTAAATACTTGGATTTTATTTTTGTATTGGGGAGTATAGATAATAATTTTATGTTATATCAATGTAGGGGTTTGGCAGTAGATATTTTGTACAAATTATGCCAGTTGGCCCTGACAGAAAGCATAATGAAAACATTTTATTCAGTAGTTGGTGAGCGATTGGTCTTGTCTACATCACTTCAAAAGCTATGACTCTGGTCATGGGTTACCCAGGCAAAGGCTTCATTCTACATACCCCACCTCCACACCAGGCATGAGTAAGAACAACTGGGGGCACGTTGTCGCTGGCGTTTTGTGCAGTGACTAGCAGTTATTGTTCAGGAAATAGAAAATCTTTATTCCTAGGCCTCTTTAATCTTTTCCACAAACGAATGAGATCAATGCCATTGTCCTGACGTGAGTCATGATTCCATTTCTCTAAATATTGTGGCTTGCTCTTTCTGGGCTTTGTGCCAGTTCTGCACAGAGACTAAAGATACATTTTCTGATAGCATTCTTTTGTGAGCATGGTACTTGCTTTTCTTTATAAATTAACTTGTCCCATTGTGTGGTGGGTGACTGGGCATGTGCTGGTCTGCCACTCAGGCACAGCCTTTCCGTTTGATTTACAGTTCTGTAGCTCCATCCCAGAAACTGGTACACAGCAAATAGACAACTGGGCAGGCTACCAAGGAGAAGGTATCTACAGTGGAGTGGCCAACTAGACTGATGTGGCAGATCTGTACTTCCAATATTCATATGTACTTGAAACCTGAGCTATGGAAGCTGCCTTGAAGTGTTTTATCTGGGAATGTCATCGCTGCGGAGTGCAAGACCCACCCCGCCCAAAACCCAAACCAACACAAATCTAAAACCTGAAATGATAAAAATCTCACATAACAAGGAATGACATCAAATATGACAAATTACAAAGTATCATCATATCATATCATATCATATCATATCATATCATATCATCATATCATATCTTATCATATCATATCACATCACATCACATCACATCACATTATATTTTCATTCAGAAAGAAGATTTCTAAACAAGTTCTAGACTCTACTGAATGGTTGAAGGAAAAAGCATGAATAATCTGTGGTGGCACTACTGGAGTTCAAGACTGACTTCCACATATGTCCTAACACAGGTGAGGCTCACTTTTTCTCTAAGTTTGGTCCAGTGAATCTTTAATTATATTATGTTCTCAGAGCTCAGTTTACCTGTCCTGGAACAGAGTGGACACCTCTGTGGAGCTTTCTGGCATAGCTGGGAATTACATCTAAATCCCTGTCTCCAGGATCAGCTCTCTCATCTCTTGCTATGGCTGTTTTTCACAGTAAAGAGACCATGGCCTCTTGGTTTTTTTGGTGGAAACGTGGTTGTCTTCAAAAGCAAGTTCTTACAAGCTGCCTATAGAGATACACTGGTCAGCTGGTGCGGTGCCTTGGTACTTTACAAATTGATTGCTTTTTATCCTGATCTTTGGATCTGAACCTAAGTATGGAGGAACCTGCTTAACTAACTTGGATCTCTAAGATTCATTGTTAGATTCTTGACCCTTGAGTTTTGTGAAATTATGCGGGTTTTGGTTTGTTTTTTCTGTTTTGTTTTGTTTTGTTTTTTTGTTTTTTTTTTTTAATCTAGATCTTACTGCTTTCTTTCAAAAGAACTGTAGGAAACAAATTGGAGAATAAGAATCAAATTCTGAATTTGATCCTAGATCTATTAGTGTTTACAAAGCGGATAGGCAGCTCACTGGATTTTGGTGTCATATTTGTTATTACGGATTAGATCAATTGTTCAGCTGCAGAAGCAAACACTCCCCTTGTAACACACTTAGTCAGTTGTGAAATCATGTACTCAGCAGTGGGGAAAAAAGAAAAACCTCCACAGCCCCTTCAAGCAATCAATTTATGCCCTGAAGCATGAGATTTGATTACCATTGTTATTATCTTAGCTTGCATAGTTACAAATGTTATTAACAGTCATAAAATGATCCAGCCTTTAAAAAATTATATTTAGAAAAATATTCCAACATTTCACTTTAGGTTCTTCAAAGCCTAAATTCCTGGGGTTGATTCAAACTGCGAAAAGTGGTAGTTCCTTTAATTTGTTTTTAATTTGCTGTGCTTTGATCACATGGATTTTTCCTGTATTCTGATTATGAAGGAATAGATGACCATTTTCTAGCACATTTGTAGATTCTCAGCTCTGGTCAAGACCCATCTAACTTTCAACTTTTCAAAGACAAGCATTGATGATGTATACTAAGATAAATGTTTAATAACCATTGGTGGGATATCCGTCCCTCACTATCTCATCTGTGTTTTCCTCTTTACAGCTAAAATCTTTCCCTATGAATACCAAGTTTCTAATGTAACTTTGTGCCTCTCAATATACATCTCAGCTAGTAGAATTCAACTATTCTAAAAATTCCATAGTTAATGAAAATACTTTGAAATGTTGCAGCAGGACATACTTTCCAAAACAAAACTTGACATAGAAAAAATGCCAGTCGTCATGATGTCAATTATTATAGCCATTTCATTTTTCCACAACCAAAATAGATTCTCAGAATCTTATCCTTTTTTTTAGGAAAAAAAAAAAAATATCAAATTTTGACTCTTGATATTAAAGTACATTCACATTTTTTGCATGTCTACCTATTAAAAAAATCACATTGTCTTTATTAATGAGCTGTGGTAGTGGGAAATGTACTGGCAATTACAAGCAAAATGAATTTTCTCTAAAGAAAATCTGGCCAGTCTGTTCTTTTGTCCTGACACATTTTGTGTATCCTAAATGTCATTCAGAGTAAGATTAGAAATCTTCTGAGCCTCCCATCACACTTAGGAACTGATTTTAAAATGGTAGGTGTTTCTTGAGAGGGTACATTCAAGTATAATCAGGTTACAAGTTGAATTTGAAATAGGCACAAACAGACCCTCCATTACTTCTGATTTCTATAGACAATTCCTGAGATAAAATATTCTGAGGATTTTTTCCCCTACACTTGATTTGAGACAACATTATGAGTTTAAAGTATATTTTAAATATGTGATCAGTACCAGGTTAGAGAGATTCAGTGTAATTTTCTAATGTTTATAGCAGTGTTTGTCCCTCATTCTTGCATCAAATAGCATGTTGGATGAAAAGGCCCCTTGATTTTCAGCAGGAAATCCCCCAATAAAGAGTAATTCTGTGGAAACACGGATGAGACTGAACTGTGCTTCTCTGTCTTTAAGTTTCTGTGCAGACTTAAGTGCTATGACATTTGCCCTGTTTCATTGCCCAGGGAAATCTGAAGCACAATGGATTATGTCTATTTACACTTTACTTAAGGCAAACCCTAGTCTCGGAAGTAGCTGTAATTATTGCTATGTCTTATTATGAACATGAACACATTTTGTTTCGGAAGTGTGAAGCAGTTTTTGGTAAGGTGATGTACTTTGACTTTCCTATCAGCTGGCTTCTTAGTGGAATGAAATCTACATGCGTGGTTCTGTGTTGAAAAATTAAAATCAATTAATGGTTTCCATATTGAGGGCCCAAACCTGAAAATGTGAGAATATCCTGGGGAAACCATGTTGCTAGAGAGGATCTAAAAGTTGGGATGTCTGGATAGGGAGAATAAGGTCACTGCATTTTGCAAGACCAGCTTATTTCTGTTTGCAGCATGGCGTATCTGGGTAGTGGATGTGGCAGCATAGGTATGGGCAGCCTAGGAGGTTGACCTTGGCAGCAGTCCTGCCTCAAGCTGTTACTGGAGGTAATTAAAATGTTGTCTCTCTTTTTTATGTCAGAGCCCTGCAGAAATCAACCTGGAAACTCCTGGTACTGCTGAAACATCCCAGGAGGAGGGTAGCATTGGACAGAAGTGGGTAAGAGTCATTGCTCCTGTTTTTCATCCTCTTGGCAATGGCAGGAGGGGCAATGCCAGCTCTCCCTGGCACTGCCCAGCTCCCCAGCCAGCTCTGTTATCTCTGCTCCCAGACGAGCAGGACACAGCTTCCCACCCTTGGCGTCTTCAGTTTTTGCCAATGCTTCAGTAAATCTCCAGTCATCTCTAGATTTTGACTGCATCTCCAATGGCCATGTTTATACTGGGTCAAACGGCTTTTCAATACGTTGGCAGCCCTTACACGGTCAAGACATTCCTCTACAGCTGTCTCCTTTTCCATTTATTTTCAGAGGTTTCTGCTGCGCGGGGGCACGGGCCTGTTGCTTAGCTGTTGGTTGCTTTGGGAAGCAATGTGCTGTAAATATAGCATTTTACTGTCTTTGGATGAAACAGTAAGTCAATTCAGGATTTGGCTATGAGAGCAGGATTCAAAGGGAGAACTCCTATTTCCTTATGTGTGCTCTGGGCTGGGCCTCCGCTGCACAGAAATCCGACTGCCCAACATCAGAGCTTTCTAAGCACCCACAGCACACTTTCTTTCCATAATAGATACTTTTCCCCATGTGCTAGGTAAGAAATTTGGCATTTATATTGGCGCAGGTTGACTTAAACGTAATTTAATATGAAAATTATATCTACAAATTGCCTGACTTTGCATGACTAAAATATCAAGCATAACATTGCTTTAACAGTTATGCATCTGCTTTCTTAACACAGAACAAGTCTATTAAATTATTCTACTCTTTTCCCTACTAGTTTTCAGATTATTTTGTTTTACTATCATCTTTAACTTATAATGCCTTTCTTTAAATTTATTTATTTCCTGTCTGAAAAGTAAGCTTACCTACCTAAATCTGCCGATGAACAACACGATTTTGACAGTACATCAACAAATTTTGATTGCTACTGTCTGAAAAAATCTTTAACCCAAATGATAATAATCCCCACGAGTGCTAACCGTGATTCGGTAGGGTGGTTTTGATGTCCGTGAATGTTTCTGTATGATTATTGTTCATTGCGTTAGACAAAGCTCAGAGAAAGGAAGAACACCCAAAGGTCAGCAGTGAGACAGAAAACTGGCTGAGAAGTCTGAGTCCTCATGAAAATGATTACGTCTGACCTTCACCACCTCCACACAGTGTCTCTGGGTGGGGTGCTTAGGAAAATGACTGGCAGATTTGTGATGACTGTCTTCACCAATCATTTAAAAATGTAGCCCGTTCCACAAAGGGATTACAGAAGTAAACCACACAGGCAGAAAGTCCAAGCGTGCCAGCACGCACGAACCTGATCGATTTCTGTGGTCGCCTGCGCTGTAGAGCACACAGAGCCAAAATTAGGAAGAGAGGCATTTGCAAAAAAATGAGGAAAAGATGAGATTCTCGATGGTTTGAACTGAAATATTGAAACATTAGATGTTGCAATGATGGACGCAGGGGTTGTAGCAAGCGAGAGCACGAGGTGGGGGCATGGACGGCCCATCCCCATCAGATGTTTTATGGTTCCTCACCCTTTCCTCTAAAAGAAACGACACTTCTGCACCCCGAGTGAAGTGTGCAAGGGTGGGGGCCCCTGACAGCACCTGGTCCCTTCTCGACCAGGTTTTGGAGGCCCCCGACCACCTCGACGAGGTGAGAGCAGCAGAGGGTCGTTGTCCCCATTTCGGCCGCCCCTTTATCCCCCTGGCTCCGGGCTGGCTGGGAGCCCGGCGCTCCCCGCACCTGCCGTGCCCGGGCGTGCGGGGCCGCCGCGGGGCGGGGCGGGGCGGGCGGCGCAGCTCCCCCGCCGCGGGCGGGAGGCGGGCAGGGGCGCCCGTCGCTCCCCTCGCGCGCGCTCCCCGCCGTCCCCAGGTGCCGCCCGGAGCTGCGGAGCCGCCGCCGGCTCTGGCGGAGGGAGCGGCGGATCCGGCAGGTGGGAGCGGAGCGGGGCCGGGGCGGCGGGCAGCAGCCTGGGAGGGCGCGGGGGCTCGTTGCCATGGCTGCCTGCAAGCTCTGCCGGAGGAGATAGTGATGCCAGTCACGGAGGGTCCCCTCTTCCTTCTCGTGGGTGTGTGGAGCGGGGCTGGGCTGGGGGTGCTTGGGGCTGCCTGGGGTTTTTCCTCTTTTTTTTTTTTTTTTTTTTTTTTTTTTCCGGGGAGGAGCGATTAATTTGTAGATTTGGAGAAGCGGGGACGGGGCTGCGGAGGCGCCGCCGCCTCGACCCCGCAGATCTGGCCGCCCCAGCACCCATCGCTGCCGGCTCTGCCCGCGCCGGGGCCAGGTAATGCGAGGGGGAGCGGGACGGTAACGCAGGGGCAGCGGGGGGACCAGGGCAGGTCTCGCTGCGGGGCGTTGGGACCGCGGGAGCCCATCTGCCGCCTCCGCTCGCCCTGCCTTTCTGCCAAACACCTCTGGTTTTAATTATTATTATTATTATTACTATTATCATTATCATCATCATTATCATCATGTTTTTCTCCTCCTCCCTGCACCGCACCTGGTCCCGCACCGCAAGCCTGGGCTTCGCCCTGCAAAGCAATGAGGAAGCGGGGCTGGGATCAGCCGGTGCCCGCGGTTCCGGGCGCAGCACCGGGAGATCCCGGGCTGCACATCCCGGTCCCCCCATCCCGCCGCGATCCGGGCTGCTCGCAGCGCGGCTCCCGAGCTCCGGAGCGGGTCCCGGCGAGGCTCGGGCTCTCCCGAGCTCCGGAGCCGGTCCCGGCGCCCTGGCGGGCGGGGAGGAGCCGCTGCCCCGGTAAAGTTTGTCAGGGGGTGCCGATCCTGGGGTGCGGGGGATGGGGGCGAGGAGGGTGACCCGTGGGGACGACCCGCGGCCGCTCGGGCTGGCACGTTCAGTCTCTTGTTGGTTTCGGGGCGTTCAAGTTTGCAAGCCCGGATGTCGCACATCTGTGGCAAACACTTGTTTCTTCTTTCCTTCCTAAGCGTTTTGGGGAGTTTATTTTTGTTTTTTCTTCCTAAATAATTTGGTATTCCTCGGTTGTTTGGTTGGTGTTTTTTTTTTCCTGGGGAAGCGGTTGGATTGTGTTGCACTCCAGGAGAGATGTAAGAATCTTTAAACCTCAGTGTCGTGTGCTGTGTTATATTAATTTGCGTTGCATGATCGGAGCATCAGAGGTTTCAATTGGGTATAGGTTTCCTAGTGCAAGGAGATCTGTTTGCTAACAGTGGGACACAGTAAATTTAAGTAGACTTTTCATCTCTTACTTCTATGAGTAATATTACTTTGCTTTGTGGTTTTGGGTTGAAAGGAGCTAAGCTGTGTTGTGCTGGTTAATATATAGGTATTTAACCATAACTCAACTGATCTAAAGCAAGGAAATTAATTCTCAGTGCTACACAGGAACACTTTTGCTTGAAACAAGACTAGGTTGGATGAGGCTTTGAGCAACCTGATCTAGTGAAAAGTGTCCCTGCCCATGGAATAGGGAGTGGAATTCGATGATCTTTAAGGTTCCTTCCAACCCAGACCATTCTATGATTCTATGTTTTGGAAGATATCACCAGAGACTTGACAGGTGGTGTTTGTGTGTGATTGTTAAAGGCTTATTTGATGTGACTGAGTTAAATAGGTGTTATGTAGCTCTCCCAAATACCATTGTATAAGAAAATAATAATAAATATTATGAGTCTAGTTACAGGCCTGAGGAAGGAAGAAGAGGGAGAAAAACTATGCCTTTATTTTTAAAGATGTAATTTTTGGCCATTCGTGCATCATTCCCTTGTTGCAAGCTGTTCACATGATCTTTTGCCTGTTGCTTCCCGTGATCCTCTGCTTGGCTTACTGATGTGAAGTGTGAAGAGTGCATGTGTGCTGCTGCGTTAACACTTTGCATGTGTCTTTCAAAAAAATAAAACCATACAACAGCTCTCCCAGTGGGTCATTAAAAAATTAAGATTCTTGTTAGTTTCTATGATCCTTACGTGGGCCGAGCATCTGCTGTCAGTGGAGTCTGGCTTACAGAAGAACTACAAGACCACACTATGTCATGTTAAAATAAGGTACAAAAGATAAGATACCAAGGTTTGCAGGAGGTAATGGAGTTCCTTCAGGAATATTACATAATATATGTGGAAATATCATTAAATATCTTGAGTAAAAAAACCATACCAGCAATCCAAGAGTTGCAGGAATTTTGCCATGTGCAATACACAGCTTTTAAACCAGTTTGTTTTCTAAACTGCTGCAATTATTGATTTTTATCAAAACAGGAGTAAAATGAATTCTGAATATGAAGCTGAAATAAAGAGACTGTACGTCAGCTATATACACTTTGATTACATTTTACTGGCTTTCGTTGTGAGTGAATATAATTATTATGGACAGTTACTATGTATTACTTCAGTAATTAAATTTAATGAATGAAAATATAACAGTCCTTTATTCCAAGAAATATAGTAGATAAGCTTTCATTTAAATGAAAGATTACATTATTCACACCATGTATGTGGACTTTAAGTGGCTTGGATTGTAGCCATCTTGTTTGCCAATAAAAATATCACTTATGTTTGGAAGAAAAAATGAAAAAAGATAGCAATGCATTACGTAAAACAATGTTGTGGCCAGTTGCTTCTGTGATAAGGAAGGATCTGCGCCTTTCCCCAGTGGGAGAGGATAGGGACTACTTTAAACACTACTAATTAGTTCAGTTTATCTTGCATGCGTTACAATGCTGTAGTTAGTTAATTATAGCTTTTCCCATTAGCAGTATGTTAAGAATAATGAATGAACATATCATACAGATCAAAAGAACATCTACAAAGTTTATCTTGGAGGAAAGAAAGTGTTATTGTGTGGCAGGAAGTCCCCCTGGCTTTCCCAAGGCACAGATTTGTTGGAATTCCTGAGCTGGTGCTTCAGAGTCTGATGAATGACTTGAATTGATCACAAACAAGTGACACTGGAGCTCATGGTTGCTTAGCAACCCACCAAGATGCCACAATTTCTTTTGGTGTATTTGTCCAGTAAAGTGGATATTCTGTTTTGTTAATTTATTTTTTTACTAGCACAAAGCCCAGTTTATAACAACCTTAGATTATGTATCATCAAAAATAATGCCTCGTTGTAGGTTCTGGGAGCATAATAGTTATGAAAAAAGATCAAGAATCTTACTTTTAAACTATATTCTGATAATTGTGTGCTTAGTGTTTTATAACAAGTTTCAATTGTCCTTTCTCGGTTAGACTTCTGCTCAAAACCCAAAATCATTAGTGGCACAAGTAAGTCCAACACAGTCATCTACCAAATGCTTTTTGAACAGATACCCTCATGCTGTCGCAAGATGTGAGGTCGTACAATGTCTTGTGGAGTTACCCCATGCTCCATTATAAGTACATGAAATGCAACGTGCAGTTTGATCGTTTTATGAATTATGTCAGGGCAGTCTGGCCCATCCTACAGCCCATATCGCTGGAGAGATCTGCCTGACTCTGTCCTCACAGAGGACATTGGTTTCCTAACAGATCTATTTTGTATAATCTGTTATTTAGTACTGAAAGAGCAGAAGGAAGATAAATGTTATCATGGTTGTATGTACCCAAAGTACCAATATGGACCTTATCCAACTTGTGTCGTCTTTCATATAATTCATATATGTTGAAAGATGTTTTTGTGTCAGTGAATTCTTTCTGTTCCCCTTGGGTCCATTTATGCTGGCATCTTAATTCTAGAGTGCACCCTAGAAGGGAATCGTCCCATCCCCACTTTGGTCTGTGTCTCTGGGAGGCTGCACAAACCAGGTTAATTTCAGATGAACCAAAGCCAGACTGTCTTTTTCAGGAGTTTACTTTGTGCCCTTCAGCTGCTAACAGGCTTTCCACTTGTGACCTCCTGACTTGAGCTGAAAGAAACCTTCGCAATGTGTGTGGGTGGATTTGGGGTTCTCGGCATGGTTTTCCTCTGCTTATCTGCTCCTTTTGAGCTCTGCTACTTGCTAATACATACTATCGTTTTCCTTCTAAAATTGTAACTAAGAAAAAGCATACTAGGGCTCCAGAACTGCAGGCTGTCATGGCATTTATTTTACTGAGGTAGTAGTTGGCATTATGGAAGGTTTCTTCCTCCCTCTTGGTGAGAAGAAGGTGTCTAGGAAAGTAGAAGAAGGAAAAAAACCCCAAACTTGTAGATAAAGAGCTTGGTTATTGCATGATTTACTGGCGTAGTGGACTAGAAGGGGATGTTGTAGCAGTACCCGTAGTAACTGATGCCATATTTGAACCACAGTGAACCAAATCTCAGTGCGTTGTCTGTCAATATTCCTAGTCTAAGATTATTATAATTCATAATCTGTGTAATTGCAATTGCCTTTCTCGGCTTGGGCAGATTTGGGTTTAAGATTTAAATATGTGAGCTTGTTTGATTTTTTTCTGGGTTTTTATTTATTGTTATTGTTTCTGTGTAACAAAGTCAAGGCCAAAATCTCAAGGTTGTTGTATTTGGTCTTTTTTTTTCCCCAGTTGCTCTCCTAGTACTGTTTTATGGTTTGGTTTCTGTAAGTGAATTTGCATACCCAAATGCTGATTAGTGTTTGAGATTGCAGTGATTGCCTCTGCATTATAAGTAGATGAAGGTACATGTTAATACTTGGTGTCTTGGGTTTCTCCTCCTAGTGTGTCCCATGTGAAACCCACAGTATGGCCCTGTGATGGCTGTGGTGATGTGTTGTCTTCTGAGGTTGCAGCATTCCCTAGCAGATGTTTCCTTCTTCCTTCATTACACCTGAATGTATGAAACTCCACAAAACGCAGATAGATACCAGTTTATCATTAAAATTAGTGTTTATTGTTGCAGCTGAACCAGTATTAGTTGTTTTAAGCGTGACCTCCAGGTGCAGATCCTGCTCCATGTAAAAAGTCTTAATAATTTCTTTTGCCCCTTGCTAACCCTCTCTTTTCTCCCTTTATTGAGAAAATTGCCAATTTCTCTTCAGATGTTTTTTTCCTTTTGCTGAATCAGTAACAAGATGGAATTAAATAAGAGGTGTGGTGGGAATATGACTCAGGTTAGTGAGGGTGAAGGGGAAACTCTGGAGGACAGGGGTGAGCCTGGTTGGATTCACCCTCATTTTTGCTTCTGTTCTGCTCAGAAGAAATAGATGTCTGGATCCAGACCTGAGCAGCTGGGGGAGACGGAGCCAACAGTTGAACCTGGGCAGGATTGTTTTCAAAGAGTGTAGCATTCGAGGATATTTTTAACAGATGGTTCCTGGTCTGACTGTAATAGCCGGTCTGTCAGCCAGGCTGAGCTGCCTCGGGGACGGCCCCATGCCGAGCTTCTGATAGGTAACCTCCAAACAGTCGCTGTGGCAAAACCTGAGCTTCTTGTAGTGTCCTTATTTCATCCTCCCCATGTTTGCAATCAAGGAAGTAAGGAAAAGTGAACCTTGTGTACCTGCTATGGACTTTTATTTCTCTTGGGCTGCCCCAGTGCAGCAACAGGACGTGCAGTGGGGGCCTTCGCATCACTCTGCTGATGCTCTTGGTCTTTAGCCTGGACCCAGCCTGTGCTGCTGTCACCTGCCTGGCAATGCTCCTGCTGCGCTCGGTGCTGCTGCCTTCTCTTCCTTCTTGTGGGGTTGTGGAAGGCAGCACATGGGTTGTGCAGACAGTGCGTGTGATTGCTGGTCTTTTTTTAGAGTTGGACTGGGCTGTAACTTTAAAGGAGGAATGAACCCACGTGAAGGGGTCTGTAATAGTGGGGAAGTCTCAGTGCCCTCATGAATAGTAAATTTAGCTCTAAACAAGTCTAGAAGTAAAAGCACAGGACTCCAGTTCCAAAGAAGAGTATCTATACATTCCAGTGAACCAAAGTCCTCCTGCTTTTCAACACAGTTTAATGGAATGACTTTAGTGCTTTTAAAAATCTCATTTCAAGTGTCTCTGTTTTTTGGGAGACCCTAGAGACAACTATGAAAGGTTGACAGTTGCTATTCAGGACAGCCTCTTGGCTGAAATTAATCGGTTAGGTAGTAATCTCCTAACAGGAGTAAGGAAAAATAAATTGCAGAATCGGGCCTATCCACCTTTCAGTCGGTCTCTCCTTTGGTGACTCTTTAAGTGTGACACAACCAATTCCCTGTCAGCCTTTTCCGCTGGCTGACACTGAAGAGGTGGCTTTGAATGCTACCTGCTGTGCTTGTATGACACTTGAAAGGCAGAGGAGACGACTGCCTTTACAGAGTGTATTCCCACAGCTTTAAAGTATATTTGAAAAATGCATCATTCAGTTATGTTTTGTGTATTGCAGTATTAAAACTGAGGGAAACCTGGAACAACATTTCAGTAAAAAAATGCCTGGTGCAATTGTTGTATCCCCACTGCTTCAAATAAAATCAGTCCTGATGAGCGATTGCTCTGCTTATAGGAAAATTAAAATTATTATTCCAGGGCAGAGTTTTTCCGTTAGAAGATACTATAACAATGCTTTAAGCTAACAGTACTGATTAACTGAATGGCTTTGGGTTTTTTTAGACATCCTCACAGGATACATCATTTTTTTTGCAGTTACTGAAATTATAGAATTGTTAATAATAAAAGATTGTCTGTAGATTTTTGAAGTATCTACAAATTTCTTCAAGGCTGATCTGTCTGTCACATCACTAAAATTCTTCCCTCTGTGGTACAGAGGGAAGCGTGTTTTGGTTGATACAAGTCTGTGTGCCTCTGCCTAACTTGTTCATTTTACTTCTTCATAGGTAAAATACTCCAAACCAGAATATGCTTGCTTAACTAGAACTGGGGCTACTGCTCTGCTGTAGTGCTGGATAAGGGCCTTGGGCTTTATTTTTTCACAGGTTATTCTTTCATATTACTCCACCAATTACTTTGGTCTAGTAAAATTTCATTATAGAGTATGGATTTTAGAGGATTTCTGTTTTGACCTGAGTATAAGTCAAGGAAGGTCCCGTCTGATCTTGGTCATGAGACAGTTTTACAGCCGAAGAACTTGTATTCGGTGCTTACTTTGTATGAGTTCTGCTGAAGCATCAATCAAAACTGTAGCCTTTTTGGTAATTAAAATACAAAATCCTTTGAGATAAATATTTCTTTTGTTACATTTCAGCAGAAGGAAATAACACAGAATTGAACTACTGGTCTCTGGAAGTACTAATAGGAGATTTTATTTTATTATATTCTTAGGAAAGAAATAAACGATACAATGTGGTGACTTTCAGGATTAACATTGCACATGAAAACCACTGGTGAAGTCATGGCGCCACTGAAATAGATGGTCAAACTCCCACTGACCTCCACAGAGTCGGGTTTTTGTCCCAAGAGTGATGAAAATCTAATTTACAATCTAACCAGTTTGAGAAAGAGGCATAATGGCTCAGGTCCTTGACTGATACAAATTACTGCGGTTCAGATGAGGATGATTGAGTTACACTGGCTTACGCCATCTGGGCTTCTGGAGAATCGTGTCCAATGTCCTCACAGACTCGTCGTGTCCATCAGTACAATTGCTGTAACGGGCTGCATGCTCGGGTTCGCTGCAAACAGGCATATTATGAGCATTATAATGGTGTCTCCTATCAAGTGGCATATTCTTGTCTCTTGTTTTGACTGGAAACAAATAACCAGGAAACAATAAAATATTCCTGTTTTTCTGAGTCATACAAATTACAGATGTCGTACTGTAAGCTATAGAGTAACAGTGATTAAAGGACTGTCCCAGATGTACAAAGCTAAGGCATACCTACTTCATTAAATTTACAGGGTTACCACTGAAATCCACAGTAATTGCTGAGGGCGTACTACCTGCATGACAAATGCATCTTTCTGTTATTGTCTGAACGTGGTTTGACTTAGGCTTTCACCTAAATCTGGGATTTTGATTATCTCCGATTATTGTGTTGAATTGCAGCATCCCTGCTGTCTATGTCTCTGCAGCACTCAACCGGTGATTTTGTCCACCCTGCTGGCAGGCACTTTTCAGCTAATACCTGCCCAGACGGTCCCTACCTGCTGGGAAGCACTTGGACTCACCTTTTCAGCTTCATGTTACATTCCAGGGAGCTGCTCAAAATTGAGAGCTGTTTGAGCTGTATTATGGCACAAAGCTTTATTAAAGTGCCATAAGTATGGTGGTACCAGAAAGTAATACAGCTGGTCTGGTTATGCAGCCCCTAAAGAAGTTTCTCCCATTTATTTCCACGTGTGCAGAATCCAGCCTTTTGGAGCATTGTACCTAATTATCCTGCCACTGCAGCAAATTTTCACTGTCAGCCATTCTGCCTGTCAGACATCACTGTGCAGTGAAACCTCACATAATTCCAATTGCACAGCAAGATGAAAATTTAATCTTTGGTGTGTAAGAAATATGCCTCAGTATTTATTTAAAAAAAAAACCCCAAAACTAAAAAACCCAACAGGCAACAAACATCAAGAGCTATTCATGAATCCACGATTATTAGTATGTGTATCACAAAAAAATATCGGAATAATCTTTGTATTCAGCAGATAAGCAGCATTCTCCATACAGACCTCTTCCCCTGTCATCGTCCAAAATGTATGCTGAGCTTGTCTGCGCACAAAGCTCCTTGTAACGGGTGGTGATTAGGTCAAATTTTCAGCCTTACCTAGGGTAAGATATAGGCAAGAGTACTATATACTTGCAGTGTTAATTATGTAATGCACTCACTGAAAAGAATAACGTATGCAAACTTTTGAAGCTCAAGCAATGGCAATCTATTTAATGATTTATAGCTTTATGTATTTTATAATCTCCAAACCCAAATGTCCCCAGAGAGGGAATGTGCCCTTAAAAATTTTAGGCCTCTAAATTAAATGAATTTAAATACACTCATTTGCATACTTTTTTTATCTTTGTTCTGCCTGAATGAGATATTACTTCAGTAATTGAACTGTAACTCCACTACAGGTAAATAATATAAGACAGCTTATATTCCAAATGCTTGACTGCGTTAGGATTGTGCGGTGCTAATGCGGCAATTTGCAGCGCACCTTTGAGAGGAGACGGTGTCCAGACCACTTAGGATCACTGAGCTCTGGGCTGGTGCTTGAAAGCTCAATTAATGTGTGGTGCTAAATGTGCTTCTCAAACAGGGACTCAAAAGGATGCTGTGGGGTGATGAAACAGGCATCCCTGGAAAAACCTTCTTACTAAGTTAATATCATACAGATAGGCCAAAGCTGAATTCTCTTAAAATTCAAATTTTACAGCTAAAATATAACACTGAAGTCCCTAAAATGGCTTTCATGAGCAGGCTGTGGCGATAGCTTTTGTGGTTGATATTGTTCTCAGCAGCTGGATTTGGCAGCCATGTACCTGTGCGACAGATTAACTGGGGCGAGCGAATGGAAGCGGTGGTGGTGTGGGAAATGCAAGACTGATAAAAGGGATAAACTGGAAAAAAGGGATAAACTGTTGGAAAAAATCTTGTTTAGTATCTTTGGAAAAGGTAGGGTGATATATTATATAAAGATGACAAAATAGTTTTGACTCCTTTATCCCATGTGTTTTGGTGTGCTGTGGGAATACTGGAGAAGCCCATGTACAAAGAGAGAAAGCAGAAGGAGGTAGGGGATTATTGTTTGGAGAGCTTGGCACCAATCCCAGAAAAATAATGGATAAATTGATAGAGGACTGAATTAATATTGAGTTAAAGAATAGAGAGATAATTAAGGCCAGTCACCATGGCTTTCTGAAAAGGGAGCCCATTCCTAATGGGGTTGCGGATTTGTTAGATTTGGGTAGCTAAGCATTATGGCAGAGTTTTCTAGGTGTTAGATTTGGTATTTCATGAAATCTCAGTTAAAAACCAACAAAAAATCCCCATAAAGCTAGCATGGGCTATTACTAGCAGTGTTGTTTAATGAATTAAGATTTAGTTTACAGAGCTGAGAAGGTATTTCTCTGTGGGGATTCCTTATTGAAAGACGTGTAGGTTTAGTATGGTTTCACAAGAATGAGAACCAGTCCTGAAACTGCTTAACACCTCTGTCAGTAATCTGGACATAAAAATTAAATTACTGCTGCCAAAGTTGTGGATGAGGCCGTATTGGTAGTGGGAAAATAATCATAATAAGTTACATGGAGCAGACTGACCAGCTGGCAAGATGTTGCCTTTTCTCATGTCCTCCCAACAGTCTGTGCCTTAACCAATGCACTCACTAGAAGACGGTGTCCTTGGGAAGAGTTAGTGTGAAATGGTAATGGAAGGTTGACAGTGGACAAAGAAAGGAAGACTTCCCAAAGTGATGCTATGGCTGAATGACTAGTTTTATCCTTTGACACAGGGTTTTTATCTGAGTACGTGAGACCTCTGAACCCCACATTTGGTGTCAACAGCTGAAAAAAAAGGTTTACAAAAGTGAGGAGTCAAGAAAATAACCACAGTATTGATCTGAAGAGTGGAAAAAATTCCCTGCAGTGAGAGATTTAGAGAATTCAATCTGCTTAGCTCATCAAAAAGAGGATTGAGAGGGGACTTGATTACAGGGACAAGTATTTTCCTGGGGAAAACAGATCCAGCTCTTTAATCAAGAAGAGAAAAGAGTAATAAGATCCAATTGCTAGAAGCTGGAGCTAGACAATTTTAAATTAGATATTAAACACATTTTTTAATCTGTGATTAACCACTGGAATGAACTATGATTTGTTCAAGTCAAGACTGGTTACCTTGTCTGATACGGTCAGTCACACACAAGTTACTGGATATGATTTGCAGGCAATAGGGAAAGCACTGCAGCCTGTGACATACAGAAGGGTGGAAAGACCTTAAAATCTATGGGCATTCTAAGGGCAATCAAAGGAGGAAGGTAAGAGAAAAAGGAGGAACATCTATGGGAAGCACAAAAAGGAGAAAGAACCACTGAAAGGACAAAGAAGGAAATTTCATCTGGAGAAGGAGCTTCTGTTTCTAAATATGGGAGCATATGTCTCAGCAAAGTGAGTTTTGGCACTGGAAACACCTTGAACATTGGCAGAGCTGTAGTCATCTGTTCTGTAGTCAAAACAGCAATTTTAGATTCTCTGCTTTGTTAATGATGAAGAAACCTCCTGTTTGTGGTTTGGGCTTTTGGCACCATTGAGTCCCTGTTCTGCTGTTGTAAAAGAAGACGGTGCAATAACTTTCTTTAGACATAATGGAGTCAAAGGGTTATCCCACTGCGAGAGCTGTGCCACGCTCCCCGGAAGCAAAGGGCATGTCACGGACCGCCTGGGCTATGGCACGATTTACCTTTTCGGTGGTGAGCTGTCATTGTGGTCTCTTGTGTGCTCTTCACTTTATTGACATCAGTTATACATATACATATACATATATAAATTTTAAAAGAAATCATGAACACTATATTTATACTATTAAAAATAAATTCTTGGGAAAGCCAGCAGGGAAACCTATGTGGTCTTGGCTGGTTTTGATGAGTACTGTCTGTGTATGTGTTTATCCTCTTGAAATAGATTCACCAAGATCAGTCACTTTTTTTTCTTCTTTATTTCAAAGAAGAAATATGCTGTATTTGAAGTGCTCACAGTGCCTATTAACAAGTTAATCATTAATTTAAATGTAATATTGTGTTTTTCCTGTGAGCAAGTGCAGTGTTCAGTCAAGATCATGGTCCAGGTAAATTTGCTGCTGTTTTTTTCTCTGGATCTCCAATTATAATGTAGATGCCTTAAGGACTGTAAGTCATTTTGCTGTCGTGGAAGCTCTTCAGCCGGGACTGAAAATCACTTTTCCAGAAAAAAAATTCAAAAGCTGTGTCTTGTGTTCACAGTAGAGAATACTACTGTAATTGTTATTTGTAGAGAAAGAACTCACATATGTTATTTTTCACATCTCCATCACAAAGCTATTACCTTTGCTTAGCAACACTTCCTATATTGTTTTAGGGTTCGAAGAGAGTCGTTATTTCAGGATCTTTTCAATGGAGATTGGCAATGCATTTCCTTTGGACTAGTTAACGTTAACTTGTGATTGATTAGAGCACCCATTTACCTGCAGCTCTGCGTGGGTCAGCTATTTGCTTCTATGGCCATAAACATTTGACATTGCCAGCAATAATGAAAACTGATTTTCTGACTTCTGGGCCAGAGTGTGGATATTTTCAGGACTGTCCTAGGACCTGGGCTTATGATAACAGTCTCCTTGAAACTAGCAAGACTGACAAATTATAATAAACTGTTTCGTGGAAAAAAAAAAAATCACGCAAGAATGTCTGTACTACCTGTAATAATTGATTAACTGGACAGTAATTATTCCAAAATACCGTTGGAGTTATAGTGACCTTAATGATCATTTTCTTTCTCAATGAACATCTGAATAATTGTCTTTGCCTAAGGATTCCCTAGAAGCTGTTCTCAAATCAGAGCAGCACTTCAGCATTTAACTCCTGACATTGTGACATCTATTAGGAATGCAGAGAGGTAGGAATTACTCAATTCAATCCGATTAAAGATCCAATTAACTTAGAATCCTATCTCTGTTTGTGACTAATGATAGATGATTCAACACCCAGGGAAAAGAAAATCCAACACAATCCAAAACACCGGAAAACCCAAGCCCAAACCTTCCTGCCTCCTCCACTGAACTGACCTTATCACAATTGAGTACAGTGTTCCTGAAAGATTTTTTTCTTTTTTTTTCCTCTTCTTACCAAGCACTTACTGCTTGGCTCCTGTCCTGAAACAGGAGATCAATAGCCCTTATACAATCTTATCCTGGCTTGGGAAAGTATTGTTACTAGCTCTTTAAACATCTAATCATTCTTCCAATCATTATGTCCTTTGTAGCAATAACATTTTTGTGCTAGAGAGTTCATGAAATTAATTATTGTGATTTTCTTTCTCATTTTAAATTTGTTATCTCTTAATTCCAATGTGATTGTTAAAGTGACCATTTCACCTAGTTTCACCTGTTTTCATAAATACTTATATGTCATGTTCATTCTTTGGAACACTTCATCTGTACATGATATACTGGTAATTCTTTTCATTCCTATCTTAAAGGAGACTTGAATGTTTTCCTTATTTTTGGCCTGTTTAGTCCTTTCTATTTCTGTAATTTTTGAACGCAGTTATACTTAGTGTCAAAAGTAAGAATATATTAGCAAGTCATCTAAATTGCTAACCTTGCACCATACTTATTTTTAATCCTTTCTAATGCATTTTCTAATGCATTCTGTACAGAACCTCCTATCTCAGTTGCATCTTGACCACTTTGGCCTGCTGAGCAGATGCTTTCTATTGAAGTGATTTTTCTTTTTTTGTAGGAGAACAATCCAATAGAAACACTATTCTCTTTCAGCCTTCCGAAGGCCAGGGGCTATTTTGTGAATTTAACTTCAGTTAAATAAAATGAAACAAATCTATTATGATCGTCTGAGAAAGTCTGATGGTTTAGATCATCAGCATTTCTAAATATAGGGATTGGAAGTTTATATCTCCTTGGGTAGATTATTGTAACTGCCTCCTGCAAGGTTTTTCAGTTTTCTTTGAACTGAGTGTCCTAGCCATTTCTGAAGAGATAGTAGTTTGAGTGGATAAGGTGCTGATACACCGTAAGATATAGGTATATAGAGATATATACGTACACACACAATTAGTTTTATTGCTTACTATGTGTCTTTGCATGGAATTGCTGAACCATGATGGCAATTTGTGGAAAGAGAAGGTTATTTGGCAAATATATAGAGAGCATGTATATTTAGTTGTGGGTTTTTTCCTAAAACGTTTTGTGCAACAGGCAGTAGCTTTTGCCTTGGGCATTTGAATCTGATATTACTTTATCTTCCCTGAAAACAATCAGAGTACCAGCAACATCTGATGTGACTGAAAGGGAAACAAACAAAAGCAGCTCAATATGGAGTGTATCAATTTTCTATATTTATTCCAGAGACGGGAATTTTCAAACTTAATTAAATTAAGCATAATGTGTGTGTTTATGAATATATACATACAAGTGCACATATACCCTCTGTTTATAAATATATATGTGTGTAATTACGATCTGTATCTTGTGCAGGCATATGAGAAGTTCTGGAAAGCTCATATACTAATGTTAGGTCTTAATCACAGCAACAGAGAGGTGATTCAGACTCCTTCTATTTTGGGGTATTGCTTTTATTAGGGGCTTTTTATTCTCTGTAGAATAACGTCTTCCTGTATTTGGCTGGAGACACTCGCTGTGGCAGATGTTATGACTCAGAGCAGACAAGATGATTCGGATTTTTTGAGGTTTTTTTGCTTAATTTTTTTCATAAGTGACTTGCCCTCAGGCTTGTTTTGACAAGGAGGATATAATTTCAAATTAAATGTGAATGTGGAGGCTTTCCAAAGCTACAAGTTGCAGAGATTTTTCAGCATGACTCAAAAAAGTGTGTTGTGCATGCTGATCACTTGCTGTGGTGGCAAGGTGTTGCTCTGGTACTGAAACCCATAGTTTATTGCCTTCTTACAGATTTGGACATGAGGGGCATTGTCCATGAGTGAGCTGCTATGACTTTGATGTTTTAATAAGTATTTTCTTCTGTAAACTTCATAGAGCTGTTTTTTCCCTGCTGCCTTCAGGGAAGCCGGGATGGTGACTGATGGTTTAAAACTCATTTCCTCTACTTATTTAACTGCCCAGGTGAATCTCTAGCATCAGTGAGGGAGGATATTTTTAAGAAGAGGAAGAATTCAGTCTGAAAGCAGGCAAGCCAGAGGATGCTTCCTGCCCAGAGGGCCATGAAGGGCTTTTTGTCTGTACCAAGATGTTTGCTTTTCACCCTTAGAATGGGGAGAAGTGCAATGAGGAGAGGAATTCCTTCTTTATTGTTTGGGTTTTTCTTTTGTTCTGTTTTTTAGACTATTTCAGGAAAATTAATGGAGGGAACATCTATAGTTCTGAATATTATCCCAAAAGCTATTGATATCTGTGATTTGCGTGTCTTTCAAAGTAAGAGACCGTAATACTCTAAATCTCCAATATTTTAAAGTTTTTCCTGAGTTTAAGAGCAGAACTTTTTCTTTCTAATGAAACAATGCAAAGAGAACCCCTCCTTTTTCTTGCCTAGATCTCCAGGTTTATGGCGCAGTCATAACAAAAGGTCAAATTTGTGTTGTTTGAACTGGTATTCTTTGAATGGGTTCTGGCTTTCTGGGGTATTATCTGCCTTCTCAGAGTTTATCTTCCATTCTTCCCTCTTTTATTCTTTTTCTCACCTTTTGTTCCAGCTTTTGACCTATGTTTCGTCTGTTTTTCTGCTTTTCCCTCTTTAGTTTGCCTTGTCCCACCACTGCTGGGTCTCAGGGCAGGCGTACTGGGGCATGAGGTGTTTCTGCAGCCTCTGGGACTATCCCAACCACGAAGTTTTGGTGTTAACACAATGTCAGTAAAAGGAACCATGCTGATCAAGGACTGCTTTCATCTGTGTGTGACTTCAGCTGGAATCTGTTAATTTATACTTCTCCTGGAAATTCGTGGAATTGTGGAAATTTGTATGCAGGCAGGATCTGTCCCTCGTCCTTGGCTGCGTTAGCCCCAAGGTCTGTTGCATCTTCAGGGAAACGTGGACATGAGCTTCCTTTGTGTCACTGTGTTTGCAAGGTTTATCCTTCTGTGCTGAGAATACAGTGTAGGAAAGGAACAAGAGCAGACCCTGATAGCTTTAACCCTTAATAAGTCTGATGTCCTTGGGGAGAATGGAGATTAAAGAGCCAAAATTCTCTAGGAGATTGTCACTTGGCTAATGATGATAGTAGCCTATGGCAGTCAGGGATGATATGGTTGATACTTAGCAGGGGTTGTGAACCAATTAGTCTGCTCAACAAAATACTTGGTCCACTGGGTGCAAATGTTAAGAATATTTATAGGGCTGGCTATGTAGTCGGCTAATCAAAACTGGAGAAAGCTACTTAAGAGGCTGTCCCAGGCTCTACAGAGGCTCCGAGATTACACAGCTGACAGATAAACAAATGTTTGCCCATGTAAATATTAGGACTTAAAGACTGTATTTTCAGTTTTCTGGCATTGTAAAATTAATTAGGGGTGCTTGAAGCATGCTAGTCTGCTTCCCTGTGGAGAGTTGACTTCAGTGGTGGCTGTCCATTGGTGTGGTGTGTCTCAGATGGTCCAGATTGGAGACCATTTCCACGATGGCAGAGGATGTCACATGAGCTGGCCCAAATAAAAATGACAAAAGCACGATGATAATTCAGCAAATACTAATGTTTTGGTTTGCATTCATTAACTGCTTAAAGTCTGAGTATTCCTATTAACTCTTTAACCCATTACCTCTTTAATGTGCTAACTTGCTGAGTTATAAAACTATAGCAAACCAACATTGATATCACGGCCTGGTCTGTTATACTAGTAATGTCCAGTCCGTTATGCTAGTGGTGTAGAGAGTTGGTACTTAGATAAGGACTGATGGTACAGTTGGAGAAGAAATGCAGTACTTCAGTACTTCATCTAAATTTACGGGGTGGATTAAGGGTTTATAGGGTTTTTTCCTTGACTGTTTGTTTATTTGCACTACGTGTTCAGTGCATTTAATAAATATTTTTTTCATTTTTTGCCCCTCTAATCTCAGAAATAGCTTAGCAGAACCACTTCTGTTAAACAGATAATAGGATGAGAAAAATCCACAGGCTTCACTGGAAAAGCTTTTCAAAACTTAAGAACTTTGATTCCGCAGATTTAAGACATGAATGTGATTATACATGTTTTTACAGAGAATCTACAAATAGAAGAACAGCTTTTAACCCTATTACTAAGCTTCTGATCAAAATATTCTGCCTTGCTACTTTACAGCAAGCAATCAGTTTGAAATACAGCCATTTTGAATTTGGTGCTGAAATGGTTTTCTTCACCACTTATTTGAAAAATCAAATGTTAAACTGGGGCATTTATTGTATTTGGCAATTGTACACTAAATCTTTACTTATAGAAAAATAAAATCTTAATAAAAGATTGTAGATTGTTCTGCTAAGCACTATGTGATTTTATTTTTTATTATTATTATTATTATTATTATGGATTTTTACACCACCTCTGTGTAAAAGCTTTCTTTGTGCTGCTGCTATTCTGGCTGTAAATGGTTTTAAGTGCAGTGTATTATAACATATAGATGTTATTTCTGATGGATGTTATATATTGCAAATGGCATAATGTTGTTTCTTGATCCTGAGAAGCACAATGATTATTGGTCCTGATAATTGTGTTAATAGCTTTTTTCAGGGTTTTTTTTTTGTTGTTGTTGTTTAGATGTCAGAGATGCAACATACTGGCAGTTAAATGGGGTAAAAATGGTCTTCTGAATAGGAAGATCCGAGTCCATTGAGACTCTCTGGGGATCTCATTAAAGCGCTCTTTTCTTAATATAGTGTACTGCAATAACAGCTATCAGAATCCCCACAGTGTGGTTTCCTGATAGGTTAGTTTACACAGAATTAATTGTCTAATTTTGCCAGCAACCAGTCCAGTGCACATTGATTTTTAGTTATTTATTTATTTTTAGTCTGATATGTTGCTCTCGTGAATTCTGCTTCGTATTTTGAGATTGTTTTTACAATCCACTTTAATTAATACCACTTTGCCATATAATGTATTACACGGGAATCGTGGTTTACTCTTGCCATTCTTCTTTTTGTCCCACCATGTGCAGAATTTCTGTTAATTTAAGAAACAAATTTTTGCATAAAGTGATTTTAAACAGCTCAAATAAAGGATGCATCAGAAAAGCAAATTCAGATTTTATAAGATATCTGTGGTTTGGATTCACTGGAGACCAATCCTGAATGAGTAGAGTGGGTTTTCCCTGTCCTCAGAGGTGAGCTTGCTGATTTGTCTGATAGAGGAATAGCAAAGAGAAGGTGAGCCTTACACAGAACAAAGGACCAGCAAGTTGAAGTCAGTTGATGCAGAAGCACAGAAAAATGTATTTGAATAAAATCTCATAGACTGTGCTGAGAATTTGGCTTGAACGGGATTTTAAGTTTATTTGGAGGCTTCCTTTTTAAAGTGAAGTTCTTGAAATATAATTTCCTCACAAACAGAAGACTTCCATCTTACTGCTCCTTGTGTTATTTAGCCACATAAAAAACCCGGAGTTATGCAGAATATTCTCCAGCTCAATTTGGGCAGGATGGCTGCTAAAACAACTGCTGATCTCAACCAGCTGCTCAAAACTGCCTTCCAGCTTGACTCATCATTGCTGCTGCCCTTGGGAGATGACTCTTCTTCCCTTACCTGCTGAGGCTCATGCAGGTGGGGAAAAGATGATAAAGTTATGCTGATTCCTTGCCTCTGGGCCTTACTGGGTTCCTGCAACCTGCTGGTGTTTTCACCCTGAGGAATGGCCTTGTTCTGCAGAGACCATTGCAAAAATGCAAATATCTCTGCTGGAGCCATGGCCATTCACTTGCGATCAGCAGGTTGCAGGAATTGGTGACTATGCCCTCAGCTACTGTAAACTGGAGAAGTTATATGAGTAGCTGAAAGAGCTTTCTGCCCAGGTTTTGGAAGGCAGGGAGCAAGAATGGGCTGGATGTCAGCGGGAAAATACATAGAAATCCAAAGATAGCCAGAAGAGATGCAGCTTGAAGAGTCTACTGAAATAAGAGAATATTCTTGACCCAGGTGCGTGCATTTGCAGATGCTTGGGCACGCGCTGTCTTGGTGTGCTGGTGGATTATTTTAAATTCTTCTGTTTATATAGGATGAAGAGCTGGGTGGAGGTGGGAGGGAGGGCTGAGGAGCAGTGTGGAAGATGAGCAGGTCCCCATTGCTGCTGTTGGAAGTCCTGCAGCTGGCAGTGAGAGGATGTAAAAGTGAAACACTTTGATTAATGCAAGTGAGCTCACTGGTTCAGGGTAAGTCAGAGTAACTTACTTGGAGGGGGAGAAAACCCAGACCAGCAAAACTATTTGCAAAGCACATGGTACTTCAGAGCCCTTAAATTTTAGGTTTCATTTCTCATTTACATACACGAAACATTCTCCAGGTGAAAACTATGACTTTCCCTGTAAGAAGCGATCATCTTAGACAGTGCTACCATCTGTCTTGCCAGCATGTGTAGGAGAGGGAAATAGACAGGAAGTGTGAAAGATGATATTCTTTTGTCTTCTCATTCATTACCTTTTTAGCTCTTGCCCCTCTTAAAGGTGTAGTGTATGCTGTGAATTTATGTCATAGCCATTCCAAAGTGCTTTTGTAGACAGGGATTGTATCTCTCTGTTAGACATTAGATATCAAAAAGACAGCCTAGAGGCTGCAGTATGGGTCCAGCCACCAAGCAAATGAGATGTGTCCATCGTACTGGCAAAGTACTGCTATTCCCAGATATTACAGATTGCAGATTGTGCTGTGTGTACTAGGTTTGTCCAGACATGAGGTTACTCTATCTTGGGAGGCACCTGAAATGTGAATGTACCACTCCTGTGAGAGGAATTACACAGCATGCAGAGCTTTTGAGTGTGGTATCCCATCCTGGCACCACTGGTAATGTGCATGTTGTTCTTGTGTCAATTGTTATCTCAAAATGTTGACATCATATACTAAATATCATTTAAGCAGGTTTCTTTCCATTAAAAGATAAATTCTCAACACAATTGAAGTCAGTGGGGCTTTTGTCACTGACTTCAATAGGCCTCAGCTTCCACCTCGTGACTCCATGGGAAAAAGAATAAATTGCTGCCAAAAATGCAACTGTTTCTGACATCCAGTGGGAAAGGATAATTAGCAGTCAGTCATGGAGCTGCCATCATGGTTGTCTGATGAATAATAGAACTGAGTACAAGCGATAAGTTGTCTTCCAAGCGGGTGAAGTGATTTTAGCAGATTAGCAGGAGTGTAGGCAGCCAAGAAATATGGTATGAAAGCCAAGTGTGAGATGAGTTCTAGAAGGTAGACATCGACTTTTCTGTCTGTCTGGCCTCTGGAACGCACTGTGTAGTTCTGTGTAAACACTGAACCAGGAAGACGCTGGGAATCAAGAAGACAAAGTTTTGTGTTACCAGGCTTTGTTTCTTTTTTTTATGTTGTTGGATTGCTTTAATGTTCTTAAGAGAGCATGAGAGAGATTTCAATGAAAGCTTTTCTCCCTCTGTGCTTCTTCTTAAAAATACCTCTGGTTAGAGCATGGTTGGAGCTCCATTGTAAGGGTCATGGTAGAAGGGTGAAGGACCGTGTTTTAGGGATGTGCAGCTTCCGTGCATTGAGAAAACACTGGCTTGGAAACCCTGATTTCTAACAGGACAACAGACCAGCTGGTGCAGCAGGTTGCTGGGATGAAGCACAAAGATAGGTGCTGGATTTGCGGATCTGTATCCTTCGAGCAAAACGAACCACAATTAAAGCAGAAGAAAGAAAGGCCGTTTTAGTTTCAGTCATTAGTTTAAGATTATAGTTGGTCTTAGTGCTGTGTGTAGTTTTGTGAGAGCATAAAGATGACACCGTAATGCCGTGGCTTTTAACTAGGCCTGTTTATATATTGTGATTGGCGAAGCTATTGACTTCATATGCTTTCATGTTTTTTATGTTCCCTTCTGTTTTGATGTTATCGTGCAGTCATCTTAGCTACGTATTAAACAAGAGACTGCTTCAATATAAAATGATCAAAGGGGTAAGGGAACACAAGGCCATAAAGAATATATGGAGAGCTCTGGGAGAATGGTAAGTTGAATTTAAAGGCTTTTTCAAGCTGCTTAGTTCCTGCTTAGATTTCTGGTGCCACCAATAGGCAACAGTCCTTTTCTTTAAATCTTTTACTAAGGATTGATGGGCAAGAATCGCTGTTTTACATGGGGTTTAGAGAGTAAAAGGCCACCCTGAAGGTCAAGCCCTAAGAGATTTCCTGTAAGAGCTCATTGATTCTACTAGATTTTTGACTTGAATAAAGACCACTCCTTCCTAGGTCTGTGACTTGGATACAAGTGCCTTAGTATGTGCCAACGCAGAAGGCAGGAGCAAAAGTCTAAGTGCAGGAAACAAAAATAGAGAAAGATGCTGTGGGGCAGACAGACAATGATTTCAGTCTCTCGCTTGTAAAATTCAGACTGGTGACATTATTAGCTACTGGTCTATGAAAAAAAAAAAGAAAATATTATTTTATCAGTTTCAGAAATGGATTATATTAACAGTGAAATTGGACAGAATAAAGATTTATGGCCACATTCTCAGCTTGAGCAAACAGGCAGAGGACCTCTGCTTATAACGGGGATAGAAGAGCTTGCTGCAGCTGAGGAGCTGGGCTGTAAATACTGTGGGTCTGCTTTTCTTCACATATATAAATGAATGCATGATTGCTGTGAATGCATTTGCATGTAACAGTCTTTATTTTGCACAGAAATTAAGATGAGCATGTTTTGCCTCTCTAACATCATTATAATATTGGCTTTGTAGGTTGCCCAGTGCTGTGGTAGTGATTAGCAAAATGAATCTGAAAGCCTACCCCATAAGCAAACTCCATATTTGCGCTATTACCTACTCCTGTGATATTTCAATCTGATTCATTAGAAAAATTAGCATTTTTATGGACTAATTAGGGGAAAATGTTGCTTGTACTCTTTCTGATATACTGAGATTTTCACAGCTTAGTAAAGTGAAATGTATTTCCCCTCCTCCAAAAAAAAAAAAGGAAAAGCAAAAGGATTACTAAAATTAACTCAAATATTGGGGAGATGTGAACTTAAAAAAAGGGGGAATTAAGAGAAGATTAGATTACTATACTATTGGCAGTTTTTACAGTTTTTAAAATGCAAAATTCCAGATTTCTTTTGGCTATTTTAGTTCTTCAGGCATAAAAATATTTTAAAAGCTGTCAGTCAGTCACCATATTTTTTGACGGTTGCAAAATGAACAGTAATAAGTATGAATAGTAATGAATGCATTATTCAGTATCTATAAATACCAATTGATTTTCATTGTAACTTTATACATTTCGACTGACATACATTTTAGTTTTTCTCTTCTTTTTAATACCAAGCTCAGGTTTTATTGGACCATAGCTGTTCATTCAAACATATCTTAGTTTTTCTCACGCTAATGAACCACTTGCTTTTGAAGTTTAATTCTAAATATGTACGTGTGTCACTTGCTTCTGCTCATGTTCTCCATTTGCCAGGAGGGTAAAAATGGGTGTCTGTGACTAAACATCTGAGGTCATCTTTTTGCAAGGGAAGTATTCTTTCTTCTTAGAGGATGGAATACCATTATTTTAATCAGTGCAGGCATCTCCTGTTTTGATTGTTATGTTTTGATAATGATCTTGATTTACAGAGACACAGAGCAGTGAACCCTTCATTTTGGGCTTCTGTGGGGAAGGCAAAAATCTCCATCTTGCACAGAGGGTAGTTCAATTAGGCATTTTGGTGTCATGGGAGGTTGATCTTGTTTTAATTGGCTTCAGCTGATTGGCTTTTAGACCATGATATTCTTCACCTGCAGTTGGATACTTTTCTAATATGTATGGAATTTTTTATTGCAATTGAAAATGTTGCATTAAGTCAGCATAATTATTTCCAAACGATGCTTTACAAATGAATGCCCTATGATAAATACAAGTGAAGGAGAAACCATTAAAATTATAGAATAATTTAAGTTGGAAGGGACCTTTGGAGGTCATATAGTCCAGCCTCCTGCTGAATGTAGGCATGACTTTGAAGTTAGATCAGGTTGCTCAAGGCTTTGTCCAGTTGAATACAGTAATTAGCCTTCTCTTCCTCAGGCTAGACAAACAGTTCTCCTAGCCTCTTCTCATAAGTTATGTGCTGCAACCCCCTCATCATCCTGGTACTCTGCTGAATTTTTGCCAGTTTGTCAGTGTCTGTTTTGTAACAGAGAAACCAAAACTGGATGTTCTGTTCCAGCTGCAGCCTCACAAGTGCTGAATAGAGAGTAATAATTGCTTTCCTTGACCTGTTGGCTGTGATCCTGTGAATGCAACCCAGTGTGTGGTTGGCATTCATCACTGTTGCTGCCAACTCCTGTTCAGCCCCAGGCTGTCTTCCCCTGAGCTGCTTTCTGCACCGTGGGTTCCCATTTGCAGAGCTTCATGGATGCTTTGGCTAAATCCTATAAGGTTTCTGTCAGCTCACTTCTTCAGCCTGTTGAGATGCTGCAGAACGGCAATCCCACTCTCTAACATGTCAGCTGGTCCCCGGCTCTGGTGTCATCTAGGCATTCCCTCTCATTGTCTAAGTTGTTAACAAAGATATTAAGTGGTTAAACAAATTGCACTCAGGAAGCTTTGTTCTGAAATCTTCTCTGGGACTGAGGTGAGGGTCGCCAGGCAGTTGGATGTTGGTGTGTGTTGTTCCTTCTTTCTCTTCTTGAGGGTGGCTATGACAATTGCCTTTTCCAGCCATCAAAAGGATCCCCCAATTTCCACAATATTTCAGTGACTCCAAGAGCACCCTCGTAATGATGTCAGCCTGTTTCCTGCAGATTCATAGGCCAGATTGATTAAGTGTTCCCAAACAAAATCTTCCTACTATAGACAGGACTTCCCTGCCCCAGACATTAGGAACATGGATCTGGGCTGCCTGAGAGTAGGCCTTGCCAGGAAAGACCGAGGCAAAAAAGTTACTGAATGCTTCATCCTTCCTCTGTGCCCTTTGTGATTAGTTCCATTGACATACTTAGGAGTGACTCACATTTTCCTTGGTCTTTTGCTGCAGATGTACGTACGGGTGGACCTTTCATGTTGGCCATATGATCCCTTGTCTGTTTCAACTCCACCTGGGCTTTGGCTTTCCTGATTTTGTCCTGCAGTCTGGGCAAGGTTTCTGTAGTCCTCCTGGGTAGCTTGTCCCCATTTCCACCTTCTGTTCACTTTCTTTTTGTGTTTGAAATCAGTCAGAGATTCCACATTCAGCCAAGTCAGCCTTCTGCCACGTCTGCTCCACTTCCCAGTCATCAGGGTGGATTGTTCTCATGCTTTGAGGAGGTTTTCCTTGAAGATCAAGGAACTCCTTTGTGCCTTTCTGCACTCCTGGGCAGTCATCCATGACATTAGACATGCTAGTTCCCCGAGCAAGCCGAACTCTACATCTCTGAAGTTCAGTGTCAATATTGGTTTTATGCTCATGAAATCTCAGTTGCTTGTGCACCACCAGTGCCATCTTAGTGTACATCAGGGTACTTAAAGACCTCCAGGATGACCAAGACCTTTGATTGTGGAAGGTGAATAAGCTTTATCTACTTCCAGTTCTTCATCAGGTAGTGGGCAGCAAACACCCACAGCAATGTATGTGTTGGCCTCTCTGATTCTGACGCATAAATATCAGCTCTTAGCAAATGTACCACCTGTTTCACAACAGAACTGCATCCATGAAAATCTTGAGAAATAAATATGACTCATTTTTCAGCCACATCTGAGAAAAATTCTGTCTTCTGAGCATACATTTTAACAACTTTTAACCCCATACAGTGCCTTTTCCTTTTCCAGCACAAACAGACAAAATACTCTCTTGAAACTCTTTTGGACTCTAAACATTTGGAATAAAGTAATAACTTAATCATATAATTGATAGCATTTCTTGATGGGGAGTTGTTTGGTATAAAGTCTTCATGCATGTCCATGGACAGAAGGAGTTAATAGCATGCTTCAAGTCTTAAATGCTAATGTAAAGCTCTCATTGAATTGATGTATTTTTTCAGTTGCACTTTTCTCTTTGTGCTTTCAGGAGTTCAAAAGTTGCCATACTGAAATCACCCATCTTGACCTCAGTCATCTTCTGTCTTAATAAAATGCCCTTGCTGTTACTTATTATTTAGGTCATTAGCCTGAGTTTCGGAAGTGTTATTTCTGGCTCTGCAATTATCCTACTGCTGCAATTTCCTTATCTGAATGGGAGATAAGAAAGCTTTCCTTCTTTGCATAGTACTTTGAGATTTGATGATGAAAAGTGCTATATAAGGCTTCGATACTGTTATGTGAACAAATATTACTTTGTTTGCATGGCTTGACCATCTTATAAGCAAGTGGAGAGCTGATGACCAAATCAAGATTAGAAATGAACAAATGAGTTATAATGAACAACTTCAGTCTATTGACTTTATTTTTTCCTTCTGTTTGAAAGACATTAACTTTTATAAGTCAATCTCCAGTGAAATTTTTAGTCTGTAAATCATTTTCTGGTTGGGTTTAGAAATCTTTTAAGTTTGCTTTTGTTTCATGGTTTTACTTATCACTTTAGATGCTAAATAAGTTACTTTACATTCAGATTGCTAATGATCATGCAAACTAAAGAGTCACATATTATAAGGTTAAGTTTCCAATTTCAGTGTTGGACGTTTTTCAAGTGCATTTAAAAGACGTTTCCAGGAAAATAATCTCTGAAAGTTATGGATTAAGAGTGAATAATCTTTAAAATTGCCTCCTCCCCCCCCCCCCCCCCCCCCTTAATTATAACTATAAATCTGTTACAAGCAGGGCATTATTATTCTAAAAATAATTTCACCCCCCTTTTTTATGTTATTTGCACTTACTCATGAGCTAAATCCTTCTGATATTTCTGAGTTTAAGTATCATGGCAGTTTGCATTTGACTTCTGTGTTGTAAAGTGGAAAAATGTTTCTTCAGTTAAATTTATATACGGTGAGCATAAAATTTTTAATGAGGAAATATTAGGGAAATAGTTTAACATGTGGTACAATCAAAAATAGCTTTAAAAATCCCTGTGCTAGTTTATCCTGATTGAATAGAATGGCTATGTGTTTTGGCACATGAATGTGAATAATTGAAATTCACACAATTGTAAACTAGAAAGTTAGTCTACAACGCCCTGAAAGGAAATTGTAGCAAGGCGGTGTTGGTCTCTTCTCCCAAGTAACAAGCGATAGGATGAGAGGAAATGGCTTCAGGTTGCATCAGAGGAGGTTTAGACTTGATATTAGGAAAAAATTCTTTACTGAAAGAGTGGTAAAGCATTGGAATAGGCTGCCCAGAAAAGGGGTGGAGTCCATCCCTGGAGGTGTTCAAAAATGTGCAGAAGTGGTACTTTGAGGCATGATGGTATTGGTATCTTAGAGTCTTTTCCAACCTTAATGATTCTATGATTCTGTTCTATGATTCTATGAAATCTGTTTTGTATCTGGAAAACAAACAACAAAGTTTTCTGACTGTATTTTTTTCTGAAACCCCAGTATTGTGATAGGAATGCATGGATCTCATGAAAAAATGGTTGCTATTTTTTAGCTGGTGTGTAGATGCTCAGGGTCCTGCCTTACCAGTTCAGGACAAATAGTTTTCTCGGCCTACGCACCATTCAGTTTGCAAGTACTCTGTGTTAAATGTCTCAGGGAATGGTTATAACATAGTTGTGTGGTGTGTTAGAAGGTTATTAAAATCAAGTGAAAGTGCACTTTGTACCTTGGGGACCTTAAATGCAAAATCATTCTAACTAATAAGCAGATACTAAGCGTGCCAAATTTTACCCCAAGGTACGTGCAGGGTCCTGTGGTGGTGTCGGATTTGCTCACTGACTTTTATTATCAGGATTTATTCACCCAAGAGGGAAATATTGACAGAGGTGATTCTTACCAGTCACATTTTTCCTTAAGGGACAATAACACCTGGTGTTCATTGTAAATTTAATCTCAATGCATGCATGTGAGTCATGGCAGAGGGTTTAACCACTGAACATTTACCTAGTGTGATCGTGTGGCAATGCGGTACATAAGACTTCAGTGCTTTTGCTTAGACCTTGTCGTTTTCTTTAGTGGAAGAAGATCTGTGAAGTTCCTGGCTAGTGACAAGCATAAGAGAGAGAATGTGTGCGTGTGCATGCGTTACCCTTTGTATGCATGTTGAAGCCAAGTTGATTTTCTGCTGGTAACTATTACAACAGCTTTAAATGCCATACACCTGTATTGCTAAGCTCACTACAGACCTGAATTATGGACAGGCAGAGCACTACAATGTTTCTTAGGGCTGCGTGGACCAGAATTTGGCCCAATATGTTGACTTACAAAAACTTGTTCATGCTTCGTTCTTTTATTGGTACAGTAAATCACAGAAATTGTTGGCAAGTCATGTGATGGACTTAGCTGTGATTAGTATTTCAGTGCTCTCTTCATATTATGATAGCCCCTTCAGTTATAAGTAGATATTTCAGAAACTTGCAACATTGTTTTTGCAGTAATTATGAGCCGCCTTATTCTAAATCCGAGACTGACCTGAAACATATTTTTTATTCTTTTTTTTTTTTTTTCCTGGTGGGAAAACTGAAATATTTGCAAAGCATGTCTATGAGCCTGGATATATTAATTTTATTCCTGTAAAATTGGTACTTTTCTACGGTTGCTAAAAAATATCATTTTACTTAGGAAGCAGAAAAACTGTTGTAGTAGGTTTTCTTAGAAGCACTGAACATTTGTTGGGTTGTATTCATAATGCACACAGGTAAAATTACATCTAAAAATGTTTATTTCTTTAAAAATTAACAGTTCTTTCTCTCTGGTGCATTTTTTTCTCAACTCTATTAATTTTACGTACTTGGTATTAGTCTGAGGATGCTATTGCAAATACTCCCTTTAGTATATTTGCACTTATGTGGGCACCTTAAGTTGTAAGGACAGCAGCCTTTTACTGTTGCTACAGTTTATCAGTTTCATCCTGTGCTGTTTTTCGAGGTGATTATTGCATCTTTTATTGTTTGATGTATCTTCCTCCTTGAAACCTTCTGCACAAGTGAAGCTTATTCCTCATTCACAGTGGTGCTGGTGCTGACAGGAATGCTGCTCAGGCCTGGGTGCTGGATTTTGGGTCCTTTCATCTCTCTGCAACCCAAGCGCCACATTCACTCCACAATGGGATAAACCTTCATGATCTGCACTGCAAGGCAGAGTTTGGTCTCAGAAGGTTTGATGTGCAGAGCACAGTGCTGCAGGAGTTGGTTGGCTTCAGGAGGGCTTTGCTGTGGGAGAGTGGCCAAAGCAGGGGCAGAGCTTTGTCCTAGATGGTGCTCCCCTGTTTTAACACTGTTTGGCTTTGCCAAGTCCTCTGGGCCAAACCTATTAATTTTTCTTGTTGTTGTGGGGATCTGCCGCAGGCATAATTCAAGTAACCTTTAAATATTTAGTTTTTCATTTTGAGAGCATTATTTGAGCCTGACTTAGAAGCTCATGCTTCATCCATTCCTGTATCTTTTAGAGAGAAATGGATGGATGAAGTTTGAAGGTCACATTGCAGTACGGACCAGTCATCCCTGCTCCAGACTGTTCTTCCCCTGCAGTTGGACGGAGTAGCCTGGGGAAGCCATCTGTAGCATGGCTAGAGGCAGCGGGTGATGCCAGCACTAATCCTGGCTGTAGCAGTTGCTCCTGATTCTGCTCAGAGACCAAGCAGCCCCTAGGCAGCTTGATACAGGGATCAAAGATGTCTTAAAGCCATTTTTGTGCCCTTCTGCTTCTCCCTGACTCTGTATCACGCATAACTCAGCTGAAATACGGTGAAGTACAGTGTCAAATTCAGTGAATGACCAGCCGGGTGAATAAAAGTGTGAACTGCGTTCCCTCACCTAGAAATATGTCAACTCCCTTTAATATTTTTGAAAACTGAAAAACCAAAGTGACTGTACTTGTAGAATACCATGACAATAAAATACCATTGTGAAGCCAGAAGCCGAAGCAGCACTGGGAGTCCAGACATGCTGACACTTTGCCCATACCCGCAGAGGAAAAAGATTATATTTCTATTTCTCATCTTTAAAAATTCCAACAGATTTACAGAACCAGGGCACCTAATGAGTTTGATTCAGGCCACAAGGTCTCTAGAGCAGTTGCCATAAATCCCAGTGTGTAAAGTTCTGTCTTCACATCACAGAAAAGTCTTTGGTGAAACAATAGATAACCTTCACCAGGTAATGCACATTGCCAGGAACTTAAATCACCTTCTGCAGGGAACTGCAGTATCACTGCATGGAGTATTGCGTTTGGGGTGGAGGAGGTTTGTAGAGATTTGCGGTCAGCTTAGTTCCTTTGGTAGGATAGTCCTGATAGCTTGCTGGTGAAAGCCAAAAGCAGCGTTTGAGTTGAAGCTGCCATAGGTGCACTTGAACACTGAAATCAGCTCTGCTCTTACTCTGCCTTTTTAATGTTTATAGTGGTTTTGGAGAGTGATGAATTCTTACTGTCTGCCTGAAATAACAAGAACTGCTATAAAGCGCTTGGCTCTAATAAACCAAATAAAAATACTCAGTGATACAGAGTAGGTAACTAATACTGCATCTTGTGGGTTCTTTTTCCAAGTTTTCTCCTGCTTTTCAGTGGAGCCATTTTTTATATAAATCCTTTCCTTTGATCTGTGAGCTCTATTGACCCTTTCTCTGTCTGTACAGTACGCTGATAACTTCAGTCCTACAGTCCTTCTCTCCAGGAAATTCAATTAAGATTTTCTTTTAGCAAAAGTGAGTAGCCCTTTAGAAATCCTTTATCAGGTCTGTTCTCCCCTCTTATGGTTTACCTTAACTGTTTTGGTTTGGTTTTTTTTTTTATTTTCCATGGATAGCTGTAATTTAAAGCTTACTAGACCAATAAGTCCAAGATGCACAGCAAAAATGGGAGAAGCAGACAAACAGCTGATAAAGATAAGAGACATCTGATTAAAAAGAATTCAGCTATAAAGCATTTGAGTTACTATTCTCTGCTATGATTTTTGAGTTAGATTAAAAAATAGTGGGAAGGGAACATACAAATTGTAAATCCCTCCTCCTTCAGAATCTCTGATTAAAACAATGTTGAATTTCCTTTTTTTTTTATGTCTCAATTAAAAAGTGGATTTTTTATTTTGAGTAGATATTTTAATTGATTACAAGTGAATTGGCCTAATGTAAAGATAGCTGGGGGAAATGTAGTGGTAAGGAGTCAGCTGATATAATAGCAGGATCTCTGGTCTTGAACTTCCTAAATCCAGTCCTGTGATAAACTGAAATCGAGAAAATAACCTCTGTTTTATGCTGGTTCGTGACATAGGGATTTTCTACTCTGTTTTAGAAGGTGGATGTGCATGGGACCAGCTTTGTGTTTGCTGGGCTTTCTAGCTGAGGCATGTCTTGCCATCCTTGGACTGGGCTGCCACAGCTTTGTTGGGTCATACCCAACTGGCGCAAGCTGTAGATAAGGCAATTTGCATTTGGCATTACACTATGCAGTTACATTACTTTGTGAAGGTGAAGACACTCTAAAAGGCTGAGTGTATTGCCAGCAGGAGAGTAAACATTTCTAAACTAAAGCCTCAATAGATGTCAAGAAGGATTAAGGTGCAGCAGAAAGTAGAATTGAGGTTCTGCAGAGCTTTAAAAAATGTTTTCTCTTCACATCAGAAGCCATAATTTATTGACAAAGGGGTTGAACTTTATAATATATATGCACTAATGAATTGTGTTTCAGTGAAATTACCTACGTATTTCGTAGCAGAGGGTTGTATAAACATTCTGTGTGTGCCCATAACTGCAGAAACTATGTGAAAGACTCGAGATGTGTGTGACAATAAGCGCATGTGCATATTATGCTTGTATATCTATGTATACTGAATTTTACTATGGCAGAGATACATTACAATATGAATTTGAAATGCTGTGGGAAAGGAGGTGCATGTGCATTTATGCACTTTGGAAGAAGGATTGGGTCTGTCTATGGGGAAATAAGTATGTCTGCAAGTGGTGAAATGAGACCAGATAAAGAGATTATAAAGTAGTGACAAGAAAGAAAATAGGTTAGCTGAATTTCTCTTTATCACTTCTTTTCCCTTAAGACATCTCACTGAATATCTTGTCATTCATAGAGAGTCTTGAAAGAAAATCACTTCTAAAGGTGACCCACAAAGGAAAAAAAAAAAAAACAACAACCCGAAAGTGGTGTTGTGTTCTTCTTTTGCTCCTTAGTGGCATAGGAATATGTTCCGAGATTTACACTATGCGTGTGTGCTCTCTTTTGGGAAAGCAAGAAAAGTAGTCTGAAAGCTCCATATTCTTCCCATTGCCTTTGCTGCTCTCAGCACGCAGCAGAGCTCCCCGTGGGTACAGAGCAGGGTCCTGAACAGAGACGGCAACCTGTGGCGCTCCTCAGCCGGCAGTGAATATCGAGGTGCTGGTTCAACAGCAGAGGTGTATCGTGTCCGCATACACGGGAGATGGATACAGAAATGCAATTCTCTGCCAATGTCTTTGAAGCAGGGAGAAGGTTCTTGGAAAAAACAGTTAAGGAGTTTGTTTCCTTGTGAATACGCTTTTCTTTTGTGGGTGTTTTTATTTTTTTATTTTAAATGAAAGTAACTCTTGAAAATAATTTTGAAATTGCGTTTGCTTGAGTGGACTGTAGGAGAGCAAGAATGTAAGTGATGATTGGTAAGATTTATTGTTTCTGGTTTTGTGTTATTTAGTGATTGCAATGGAAGCTGAATCTTATCAGTTTGGTATTTACAAACACTTAACAGGCTTTAGAAAGCTTGTCATCTAAGTAGACAAGAAAGGTAAAGAATGAGAGGAGAAATAGAGGTGCAGAGAAGTAACTCATTTCAAGGTCACAAACCAGATTTAGAACAAGAATCAGATCTCACTTCAGCCCACTTTTCTATTCCATGGGGTATGTTGCTCCTGTTATTCAACTATGGAAAAACCTGTCCTTTTCCAGTTAAGTAGAGGGCAAAGAGAAAAGAGACCAGGCATAAACTCAGTGATACAGAGAGGGGAAAAAAAACCCCAAACCAAACCAAACCAAAGGAATTATACTGATAAAAAGGCTTTTTATTGGATAAATTCAACATTTAACGTACCATTTCTGAAATCAAAAAGTTGTCTTTCTCTTCAGATGCAGTAAAGTGTACAGAAAAATTCAGATGTAAAACTGCAAATTGACCGTGCACTGAAGAAGCAGCAGCTGCATATACCGGTTTGAAATGAATTTTTAAAAAATTAAATATTTGTGTTTTGGATGTAAATTTTATTTTTTTTAAATTCTGAATTGTAACAGTTAAAGCTGTAACCATTTTAGATGCATTTGATACCCTTTCTATCTTCAATATGCTTTCTATAAAAGCATAATTACACTGGTGGAGGGGCTGGACCCAAAGGGGTGGATGGACCTTGCCTTTCTTTAAAGCACCCCTGGGACATATTGACAAGAAAGAGCGAAGGAGCAGGGCCTTAGCAGCGTCAATGCCAACAACTGTTCGTCAGAGAAAAAAGGTCTTGAAACCATGGAGTTATTTATATCTTGAACTTCTCTAGGACAAGTTGTTATCAGGAGATTCTAGTGACTGTGGACTCTTCCAGTAGTGAGATATGCTTGGAGGAAATAATCGCACTGGCGATGGATTTCTATTTCTCTTTTCATTTTTTGTTTTTTATTTTTTTTTAAACCTATTTATAAAAAAAACCCAAACCAACTCAAAACTTATAATTTTTGTGTTCTGTTTCTCATTCATGGCTGACGAAAAGGGAGTCTGTGCTACCAATACGTGGAGTTTAAATATGCATTTCTCATTAACTTTTATTAATGAGAGCTCTAAGGCGAAAGCTTTGTGTATAATGGCAATTATTTACACTGTAGCTTTCTTTTGAGATACCATTTATTGGGATTTTCTGTATTCTGCTCACTGGTCTTGACTACTGCAGAGAGCAGGGCTGGAACATCATGCTTACGTTTATACTGCTGAATTTAATGTCGTGGATTTGTGGTCTGTAAATTCACAATGAGGAAGTTATTCACACATGCTACATTTTATCAATACTGCTCTAACATTTTTTTATTAGAATATTTTTATTCTTTATTGTATCTACTGATACATTTATTTTTCCTTATAGCCAGTGATTGTTTCAAGTAGAAAATATTTTACTAATTTCTAATAAATTACAACTAATGAAGTAGTGGGATTCAGATGCTGTGTGAATCTAGAACTCCATAAAATCTGGTTATATTTTCATTCATCTCTTTGTAGGAGCAGCTCTGGACTGGGAAACTCACTTTTTTGTCTGTTTGGAAGTTAGCTTATAAACTTTCCTTCTTTTAAGACCAGTCATCTGGAAAGGTCACCATATGAAGGCTGGCTATTTTCTAGGTTTGCATGAGAAAAGAGAATAGAGATTTATTCTACTGTTCTTGTGGGACAATCTGTCTTGTTTCTTCTTACACATCCTCAAAAAAACGCATGAACTTTTATCTTTCATCTCTCCCCCCAGCCCATTCTCCTGTATTCTCTGTGGGAGTGTCCCATGGGCTGAGCTCTTCCATTTCAAGGGAGGAATACTGGCAATGTAGGTATAACATTCTGAGTGTACACTTGAGCAGATTTCTGTATAGAATCATAGAATCATGTATATTGGAAAAGACCTTAAAGATCATGAAGTTCAACCGTACACCTGACACTGCCGAGTCCAGCACTATGTCCAAATGCCAAGTCTTTTAAACACCCTGACCTTCTCCCTTAGCAAGAAAGGTCACAAAGTGATACAGCCTCTCTAACTGGCTGGATGCTTGGCGCTCAGTGTGTTAGCAAATTGTATGTTTGGGAATTTCTCTGTTTTCTTTCCTTTGGTTCACAAACCTAAGTACACTCACTATTCTCATTAATTTGCTCTTCCCTTTCTGAACCAGTTTCCCAGAGCAGGGTTCAGCCTCGTGACCTCTCTGCCCGGCGTGACCAGAGAATGAACCCAAAGCCATTCAGATGAGGCTTCAGACTTAAGTTAATATATTCTCCAGTGTCTCCCGCAGAAATTTCTACATTTATTCAGGATCTTTTTATTTAAATGTGTTTCTCCTCTTTGTCAGATAGGAGAATTTTAATTAAGATTTAATTGTGTTTAACTATGTGATAAGATTCCTGTATTTAGAGTTCATGAGTCTATTACATTTTAAAAGATATTTGGCAATGTGAAAGTTAGTACTCATTTGTTTTCATTTAAAATTCACGGCATACGTGAAGTTGTATTTCTAAGGAGGATACTCCGTCATGTCATTTTCTGCTTGCTTAAAATCCAAATAACTGGTTAAGGAAGCTCCCATCCCAAGGAGAAGGAAGGGCTCATTAAAAACATTAGCTGATATAGAACAAATTGAGCTTCAGTGCCCTGCGTAAAGTGATAATAAATGAATTAATAATGCATTAAAGGTGAATTCCTCCAGTCAGATTGTCACACGCTTATCTCTGAAAATTGACTTCAGTGAAGTGTGTCACATGAGCTAATGACCTTAAGTGATGGATTTGGGAATTTTCTCCGCTCGAAAATCCACTTAAATCCATATTTCTGTACTTTTCACAGGTAGTTTTCTGGACAGACATGAAGTAGGTAGGACCATTTGGTGTTGCAAGTCAGGAGGTAGCTCTTTGCTGAAACAAGTGATCTCTGGTTTTATCCTCAAGTAATCACAGTTGGTTAAATCCTGACCGCTTGCAAGGGCAAATCAGCTGAGCAATCCAGTGCTGCAGGCTGTGCAGCAATACCAGAGACACACACATCTGGGCCAGTGGGAGTTAAAAAATTTATACCATCTCCATCATTTGAGCTTCCATAAGTTAAAGCTTTTGGGTGAAGCTCAGATTTGTGTGTATCACCATCAAATCCTCTTTCCTGAAACTGCAGATGAACTACAACCAGACCACTGCTGTCTGGTATGACAGGGCCATTCCTGCACTCTGCGCGGTGTGGTCCGAGTGCAGCTTGGTCTGGGCATCTTTCCATCTGCTTCGGAGAGGGCTGAACTGGGAGAAGTGGACATGTTCCAGAAGTACCTACTTAGGTGCTAAATGTGAAATAACATGAAATAGCATTGTATCTAAAAATCCTGCTGAGTTGTTGGTTGTAAACATCAGGAGGTTGTCAGGATTTAGGAGTAAATGATCAAGTTCAGCACTGAAATACAGGTGTCAATGGGGCTTTAGTAATGAAAGTTCAAGTGCTGAAGCGTATCTCTTGACAGAGCAGAGAAGTGAGAGTCTGGGGATTTCTGCTGACTCCCCTGGGAAGGGGCTGGGTTTATAGTGGTTATTAGGCAATTGTGGTATGCTGGAGGAAAAACTGCACTGAGGGCATTGATTATCTAGACATTGTAAACAGATGCTGGTTGTAAACTACGTTTTTAGGTATTTAGATATCCTTAAAAATGAATCCTTTAGTCACTTTGGGAAACCAAAATGGTTCTCCTGAGCTTAGATACTGCTGAAGATGGAGTTTACATGAGTCATGAATTTTTATTAGGTTGGTGCAAAAGTAATTGCTGTTTTTAACCATCAGCTTTAAAGCAGTATATCTCAGCTTAGAGTAAAATTTATTAGGTGAAATAAGAACGTCAAGAATCTATGCATTTCTGCTAAGAAGAGACAAATCTGTTTATTCCGGTAGAGTTTTGAAGTCCTGGAACTGATGAATTCTTTGAAGGCTTTTTGAGCTGCTGCTTGGTTGTGCGAAACCTCTTGCAGAAGGTTGTCAAAATGCTTGGAAATGTGGTAATTGGTGGGAGAGAGGTCTGGTGTGTCAGCTGGATGAGGTAGAGTTTCCTAGCCCAGTTTGCCCAGGTTCTGCAGAGTCATTTGTGAGACATGCAGTCCAGCATTGTCTTGTTAGAAGAATCAGTCCTTTTCCATTGTCCAGCATTGGTGATTCACCTCGGTCCAGGTGAACACCACTGGCTGCCATATAGAATCCGTTTGCCATCACAAGTCACAATGCGATCAAGAAATGAATCATTTTTGTTGTGCAAAAGAAGTACAGAGCAGACTACATAATTGTGATTTTTTTATCACTTTTACTTTTGTTCATCTTGCATGATACCCATTTGTTGAGCTTTTTTGGTTTTCCAGTTTCGTGCAAATGTCAAACAACTGCCGAATAGTCAACATTTAGTCCTTTTGCAAACTCTCAAGTTGTTTTGCATCGCTCTGCTTCAGTAATGGCCCTCAACTGGTTGGTGTCTATTGCAGAAGGAAGTTTGTGATCCTCCTTCTCTTCAAGGCTCTTGTTCCCATTACAAAATTTATGGGACCAATGTCGAGCTATGTGTTCATTGACCATACACTGGCCAAATGCTTGGTATATATTGCTAGTGGTTTCTGCTGTTTTATGTCCCCTTTTGAACTCATACAACAAAATATCTTGAGTTTTGCTTTTTTCCCCATCTTTAATTTGGCAGTGTAATATTAAAAAAAAACAGCAGTGAAAACAAAACCATTAACAAAAGTAAGCAGGGAGAATTTTGCGCTTTAAAATTGTGTGCTACGTGAATGTAAATAAAAGTTTAATCCAAAGTAAACATCACAGTTTACAATGACAAAAATGGTAATTGTTTTTGCGCCAACCTAGGAGCATCTTAAAATAATAGAGGCTGGGAGGGATCTGAGAAGGTTGTATAGGTGCCTCAGATCAAGAAGGAGCCTGTGGGTTCCAAATAGAGATTGTAGGGAACATTTGTCCTTTTACTATATGTCACACTGATGCTTCTACGTGTCCCCATTTTACGTGCAAACAGGTATTTTTAAGTATTAGTTTGCATCGCAAGTGCAAACACTGGGTTTTGCTTATGAAAGATATGAAAGCAAAATTCCTTCTAGGATGCTTTTTTTCTGAGAATCATTGAAAATTCATTTTGGTTTTGTGTTTTGTTTTTTTTTTTTTTTTTTTTTTTTTTAGAAAATGAAAATCTCATTCAACATAAAAAGGCAAGCAAAAGGGCAACGTCAGAGGGTTTCTTATCAGTGCTTTGCATCACGTTAATACTATAGCCAACAGTGAATTATGTAGGAACAAAGAAAATTATACCAGGGGGGTTTGCTTGTCGTCGTCCAGTATGTGCTTTGCTTTATTTACTGGCTAGCTGAAGAGTTGCTCTAGTTTGTATGGGGATTCTTCTCTTCCCAGTTCATTCATTTTCTTCGGTACCTTATTTGATATAAAAATAGTAAGATATCTAGTAAAGGAAATGCATTAATCTACCAAATGTCTGTGACTCAGGCAGAGGACCAGTGCCTATGCATCATGTAAAGTGGTCACTCGGGGAGCTGAAAGCCCAATTCTGTTTTTTAACCCTCCAAGCAATAAAAGACACAGGAGCACTGAGGTTGTTGGAATTTTGGAACATAACAAACAGGTACCTGCTAGGAAGCTGCTAAACTATGATAGCCTGGGGCTGTCAGCGTATAACAAGGGAAATACAACTCTACCTGCCCAATTGGATCTGCTCCTCCATACTCTCTGATTTCTGTATTCACTGCAGTCAGAAGCAGGAGAAAGGCTAAGGCTGTTCTTAAATTCTTAGTAATGAGACTAGGTTCATTAGCGCTCCCACTAAATAGCTTTCAGTTACTCTCAGTCTGACTTGTATGTGAATTGATGACCTTGAGATGAAAGGCTTTTTATTCTATTAGCCATCTCCTGAGCCATCAAGTCTTTAATATGCCGTGTAAAATCAGTTTTCAAATGGTATTTCTTTTATATAATATTGTCATTTATTATTAACAATGTCTGATTTTGAGTGCTACTAGCTATAATTGTGCATAATACTACTTCTGTTATTCCCATTATTTCAAATTTATCTGCTATGTTACTATGTACTTCTAGACAGAGAGAAAATAGATTAGTAATAGATTGTAATTCAGCTTTATATAAATAAGTTAGTAAAATCACATAAAAACGCAAATTTAAAATAAATTCAGCATCAGCAAGTCTTGTGTGTTACTTCAGGAAATTGAAATATAAAATTCTGGTTTGCTACTGAAATAAGCCTTCCTGCAAAGTACTGTACAAGATTACCAAAGGCACAGTAAATTAAGAAATGTGGCTAAGAATCTGTAATACAAAGGATAGTGAAGGAAGGCCATTGCATGCCACCCTTTTCCTCCCAAATGACTTCTTCAGATAATGCAGAGTAGATGATGTTAGGATGCTAAACAGAAGTGTGACATGGTAGCTTTTTTCTGTTTTGATTTTATTTGAATGTGTTTCTCAGGAAAACCTAAAACTGGCAGCACTTGAGATAAAGAAGTACCTTTTGTGGACAGATTCTTTGCAAAGTCTCAAGTATTGGATAGCTAATTGTACATATTTTATCTGACTCGCAAATATATAATATGAATTTAAGAAGAAAGATAATATGAAGCTGGTACTGTGCTGAGCAGCAGTATTCTGTTGAGCCAAATCAAATGATCCTTTTACCCTTATTTTATTCCGGAGGACCTAATATTCCTAGAAGATGTTATTTCTTTTTTTTTGACACCAAAAGTGTTAGAATGCCGGTCTGACACAAGATCTTAAGGGGTCATCCAGTTCAGCCTGCTGGACTACACTGCATAGCCGGCCTCCAGGAGAGATGTTTGTGTCAAGGTGTTTTTAGAGGCTTCCAGTGATGGCTCCCAACTGCCTTCTTGGAGATAACATATTAAAATGATTAAGTGTCTGTATAGCTCAGAAAGCTTTTCAGAATATGTGTCCTTAATTTTCCTTTCTGTAAATTAAGCCAGTCACTACTTATGCTCATGAAGTAAAACTGATTGTAGTTCTTTTAATTAAAAGCTGTTATGTATTGGAATATTGCTACTATGTCTACGTTTCGGTCCTCTGTCTTTATGGAGTGAACAAATATCCTTCTTTCTAGGTCACGCTTTCTAAATCTCATATGAATAATTACCTCCTGTGTCCTGTGGTTAACATCTGTTAATATTTCCCAATGCACCACTTGTCTCTGGCAACAGACTCGCATTGCTGACTCATGTTTAGGTTTTCTCCTTGCTAACCTTCCTGCTTGCTCTCTATTGCTGCCTGCCCAATAAAGCGGTTTTAAAGTTTACACTTGATTATTTCTAAAACAGGGAAGCCTCTGCATATCTTTTTATTAAATTATCTTCGTGGTTTCAGATGTGGAGTTTTTCCCATAAATTGAGATAATTTGGTATGCCGGTGTATCCTTCAGAGTGCTGGCAGATCCACCACACTTCACGGGACCTATGTCACTCAGGAAAATATAGGACCAAGTGCAAACACCTGTGCAGATATGCTGATGTGTTCTCTCAGTTTGGAAGTGGTCAGCTGAAAACTGTTAGTGTGTTTATTGTTTGTCTACAATAAGAAGCTGATAAATCTAACTTACTGTGATAGAAAAACATGTTTGTCTATTCAAAAGGTATCACATCTATTTCCTTAAGATAGGGTAATTATCCTGATTAAACACAAAAAGATGATGACTATATTGACATGGTTATTTCTTCACAAATACAGTTTGGCAGTTTCTTCTTACTTCATATTCATCTGAGTGCTTGTAATTTCATTGTTTGATCATTTGTTCCCAGCATACTGTCTAGACTGTGTAGTCTTCCTTTTTCCCATTTCTAATAATAGCTGCTACCTTTGACCATCTCTTACCCTTTGGAACCTCAGCCATTCCCTGAGATTATTAAAAAGTAATTACTAATAGTTTAAAGAGAACTTCAGCTGATATCCCAAGTATTTCAAAATAAATGTAATCCTGAATGACATATTCAGCTGTATCTTGCCCATGCGTTCTTAACTCTCTCCTCAGCTTGTGTTCCAGGCTCTTAGTTAAAATGAATTACATTGAGAGTCTGGTCACTGTAAAACATGTTTTTGTGAAAGTGTAAAGGCATTGAATACAACAGCTTTTTATATTTGGAGTGTGATTTGCTATTCTTTCTTCTTTCTCTTCTAGGTAATGGCTAATATTTCCCTTCATCTTTTAAATTCGTTTTTGCAGGCAAAGTAGGAAGAGGGGAAAAGGTTCTTTAGTAAATGACCATTTTTTTTTTTTTGATTAATTACAGTCAATTCAACTACTGAAGGGCTAGAAAAACTCATTAAGATTTATATGGAATATTTCATATCACAGTCTTCAGTAGTTGAACTTGAAGATTTGAAGATTTGTATTTTTGTATTACTCACCAAAAACATGTTAACCATACAACATCAATATTATTTCTATATGTGCCCCATGGTTATGGCTATGTTCCTCCTTCCTGGCTTTGTTTTCAGCATCCTTTTGCAGTCCTGGTGTCTGATCCTTGCTCTGGCAGGAGCGATGCAGTAATGTCCTACTCCAACAGCCTTGTTTAGGTCGTAGTTGGTCACTCTGAAATTGTGCATCTCAGAAAAGCAGCAGGACGGAGAGTGACGAAGAGCTGGTCCTTTGGGTCTGAGCATCCAACACATGGGGCTTGGAGAGGTGGGGAAAGTTATATTATGAAATGTCTTCCAAGTTTTTGTGCACTGAATTTTATTTAGAGGTTCATAGCTTGATAGTGCTTAGATGTTTTTTCATGACAATGTGCAAGTCCTTGAAGCAGGTGACACCTTGTGCTGAAATTGAATGGGAAGGGAGACACAGCATTTCCAGGAAAAGGTCTTAAATATTTGTAGTATGTGCAAAAGAAACCAGCATATTTTTGCTGGTCTTCACCCTAGGGAAATGCAGAACCATTTGGTTGAAATGAATCAAAAGAAAGCAAAACTTTGTGAGACTGTTGATTCTTTTTTTTTAAGAGAAGTGCAGAGGGAGAGGAGTAAGTTCTCAGATGTAGAAAAAGCAAATGTAAAGACCAGTTCCCACTGTGGATAGGGAGGAAAGCCAAAACTGTGGCAAGAATGAGTGAGGATGGGTGTTGGAGGGATGCGCACCTGTGACTGAGCCAGTAAGCCCTGCCTGAGGCTCCTGGAGTGGCCACGGAGGCTCCAGCTGCTGGGAAGGCACTTTTCCTCAGTAGATACATCTAGGAACGACAGAGCTATGGTTGGGTCTGCCAACAGACTACATGACTTCTTGAAGTCATATCCGGTACATTAGTTTAATGAGTTGATAAATATTAGATTTTGGACAGTTGTGAAAGGGAAAGTTGTTACCAAAACAAGCTCTTAAAATGCATGGTTTCTTTTGTGAGGGGTTTTCTGTATGTGGGAAAAAATATGTACAGTCTTAAGGCTTTACCACACCACTTTATGTAAATATGAACGCAATAAATTTGTAATATATTAATGCAATATTAGTAATGGATAGTGGGTGGTACAGTGCTGTCCTCTGATGTCCACTGTAACACAGAACAGTAGAAAGTATTGCAATAATAAATAAATGGTAAATATAGCCAATGTTTTCAAACAATGTGATAAACCGTGCATTAAGAGATTCTTTTGAAAAGGTAAAGTCTTGTTTTTGTTCTTCTTGTTTTAGTAACTTATTGTTTTCCCAAGTCCTGTCTACATTAAATGGCCATGTATTTCTTTCCGCTATGAAGAATACTCACCCTTTCTACAAAGCCACTTCCCAGTTTGGTGTTTCTGAGATGGATTTGATAATAGGGTGCCTACAATTCTGTACTTTGGAAGAAAGGAAGGTATTTTTTTTTTAAAAGACCCAACACAGTGCCCTCCATGAAATGAAAAGATTAATTTTCTGCAAGGTACTGAGCTATTGAATTCCTTTTCTAAATTCATTCTTTGACAGAATAGCATAAGTAAATGGTAGAAAATGGAAAGCGCTTAAAAATGTAAGAATTAATAGCAAAAAGAGATAAGCAAACATTATTTGTACAGATTTGCATCCAGTGGCATAAAGAGGATTAAAGAATTAATTTACCACTGGCATTTATTTTGAAAATGCCCTGAGGCTAGTTCACATAAATGAAACTCCTAATGTGTGAAGACCCTAACGAAGTCAAGGGGGGCAAACCCAAAAGAATCAGTTGAAGAACAGGAAAAAAGCATTTTAAAAAGTTTTTGTTTTTTTTTTTTTTTTTGATGAAGCAAAACAGTAAGTTCATAAAAACGATGAAGATGATAAGACAAAAATTTGAATTATAATTTTTTCTGAATGTAGTTTGTGGTAACTTGGAAGATGTTGAAAAGAAAAGTGATTGCATAAAGGTATATGATTTGTGAACCAAATTATTATTATTACCAATATTTTATCTTGATGCACCAGTAACTCATTCTTAAACTGATGAGGAATTGCTTTGTTTTCTGACAGTCTGAAAACTGATCCTGACATTCTGATGCATCCTTGATTGGATTAACTGAACTGACATTTTTCCAGAAAAGAACAAACAAAACACACGGCATCCATCTGATGATGAGCCGACAGAGGCGGTGTTCACAAATTCCCTCCTCGTCAGCTCAAGCCGTGGCGACGTGCCAGCTCTTATTAGTATCAGCCCTTCGTCTCTCTTCCCAAATCACATATGCTTCACAAAGTGCTCATGTCTCCCATGTATGACAAGTGCTTAGGGTAGTAACAGGAAAATGTTTGCAGAGGTTACTATTTGTCTGAAAGGACTGCTGCTTTCTCCTCAGTCATTTAATCATGCATTATGGATGCATGGTGTATGCCCATATGGATTCCTGTTTTCCATGCCACCTGTGTACACTGAGTAGACTTTGGAAATTATACCTTAGCTGACCGAATCAACCACGTTAGGAATTAAGGCCTTGAAAGTCGTTGAAACTCCAATTTCTAAGAGCTGATGGCTCATTACAGAATTACTTGTGTGCCTGAATCTGGCTTGACAGAGATGTGACAAATTACTTGGGGATTTTCTTTAAATGCTGCTATAGTATTGACATATTTCCTCAAAATCCATCCTGTCATGCTAGATCAAAAATTATTGCAGTAGCAGTTATTCCTGTGTAGCTATAAGATAGATTGTTGTTCAATTGTACTGACAGCCCGTGTTTAATAATCTGGTTCTTTGACTGAGCCATCTTTCTTGTCTGAGTAGAAGTAGGATTGCCAAGCAGGCAGATATCTTTTGGAGAGATCTGACTTTGCATATTTCCTCACTACTACCTTTGAAAAAAGTCATTTGCTTCTAAAGACTTCCCTGCCAAGCTTAGCATTTTATATCCTGCCAAAAAATCGCTGATCGAGTCTGAGTGTGGCAAAGAGGAAAAAGAATTATTACTACGAGGCCTAATGGACCTTTTTCTGTTTAGTGTAGTTGTTGTTTTGTCCTTGCATACAGGGCTAAGGGTATGTACAGTGTACCAGCTATTCAGTGCCTGAAATAATTTGTATGGAATTTATTATCATTAGCATGCAGAAAGGGCAAAGCCAGTTGCCGCATGAGTTCATTACAAGGGAATTATTCCCTTATATACATTTAGTAAGAGTCAGCCCTAAGTGATGTTGCCTCATTAAATTCAAGAACTTGGATACTGTTATCAGTCTTCCAGATTTAATAGGCATGCTTTTTCCAAAGAGTTGCTTTTCTGTAATCTGCTGCATAGCATGCAGACACCTGACAGATGCTCAATAGATTTCTGCATCTGATGAGGTTTGGAGCTTTGATAAATGTAGAAGAAGGGCTGTCAAAAAGCCCTGAGGTGTGAGGGAGCAGGGATGCTACCACGGCAGATTTTGCATTTACTGAGAGTTTGGAAGAGGCTGCTGTGAAATGAACATTTTTTTGCTAGCTGGTTACCCGACAGTTTGCGTTGGCTGGAGGTCACTGCATGGTTTCTGTCGTCATAGGAGAAGTTCTGTCTCTGAGCGAGGGGTGAGGAGGACACCCACTAATAAGGGACTCAGCGTTATATCCTCAGTGTGCCACACTAGGAGACAAAGAGACACTGTCTGTGCTCATAATCCCTCATTTGAAAATTAATGAACAAATGGCAGGCTACAGACGTGATGGCTATGAAACCTCTTACACTGGGCAAGAAGTGCTTTCCCACTGAGTGCTTTCTGGTTAATGGTTTAGTTTCAGATTTGAGTGAGTCTTTGTTGCTGTGCAGTGGTTCTGGGCAAACTAGTTTTGGGGGAAGGCTAGACCTTTTGAAGCATGCTTCACACCTATATTACAGAAATACTTCTTTTTCTTAATTCTTTCAAAGGCAGTGTCATGAAATCATGCAGATTACTGACACAAAAGGCCTTTTTGATATCTGTTGAACTTCTGTGTCCCTACATGTCGGTTGTTTTCATTAACCAACTTTGATTTACATTTCTACAATTCAGATTTAAGTAAAAAGTTACTAATACCCCTACAGAACAAAATAACAGGGAAAGTAGTTCTCTCTGGATAATTAAAATTTGAGCCGTTCTTACTAAACAGGATATTCTTATCCTGTGAACCTAGAAGCCTGACTTGGGTTTCCTACTGACTTACATTCCAAATTGCTCTGCATGGGGCAATACTTGGACATTTTCTGTCTTCCTCAGCATGCAGGAGATAATTCTGGGTTACTCACAGCCTATGTTAAGTACAGGCTGACTGACTTGCCAGTAAATATATTGAGATTTGCCAGTCAGCTGTGCTCAAACAGAATTTGCAATGCCCTTTTTCTCGGTTGAGGCACTAGTTTGAATTTCTTTCCTTTAGAACTTCCTTGTTCAGTAGCCATTTGAGGGGTTTGGATGGATGGGAGAGGCTGCACAAGTGCAAAAGCCTTATTTCCTCAACAAGCTGTCCCAGAAAATAGCATTTTTTCCTCTGCCAAAAAAAAATGTAGTTCTCATCAAACCAATCTATTTCAACATTATAACTTTTATCCTCCAAATACAGATGCACAGTTTTTGCCAAACCCTGCTCATTATACAGGATTTTCATTTCTCTCTGAAGGGCTTATGCTTGAGTTTTTACATGGGTTAATTCTCAGGAAGGGGGTGTGTGAACAGGGTCCCCAAGTGCCCCTGGAGTGCTCCTGTCCTGTCCCCGGTGCTGGGAGGAGAGGATGGAGTCAGTCCCTGCAGATGGGGAGTGATAACACCTTCCTCAGGTGTTTTGGGAAGAAGTGGCTTTATGAAAGATTTCAGTATTGAAGTACTGAACACTAAAATGTTGTCAGGGCACTAGTGGAACACTGGAATAGCAATATTAAGAAAGTACTTGCTCAACTTTTTGCTCGTTGCTTTCTTTGCAGCTAAGAAAGCTGAGGCCAGCTCTTGATGCCACTCATTATTAAACGCTTTCTTTAGCAAATGGGCTTGAATACAAACATAGTCATTTGTCTCCCCCTGAACGGCTAATGCTTTTGACATATTTTTGAAGTTCCCATCGTGAGCTATAGCCTTTGGACTCCCTGTGGTTTGCTTGCAATGTTCAGACCTGAAACTTTATTTTTCCTCCTTGTAGTGAGCATTAAAAATCAGTGAGAAAAGGTTGCTTGGTATTAGGATTAACTTGAGCTTTAGTTTCTCGTCACTTCATTTTCTTTTCAAAGTCATTCTCACACTTGCAAAACAAGTGACCTGTCATTTAATGTTGTGTCTGATGGAAAAATGCCGCACTGGATCCTGTAGAAGTCAATAGCTGTAGTCCAGATGCTGGTGATGGGAATCCACATTGTGTCATGAGGCAGCAAATGAGTGTTGTGCCATCACTTTATGAGAAATATTTATATAAAAAAACATGTTTCTGTGAAAACAGTGAGATGTAGAGTATAAATTTTAGATGAAAGGTTAAAGGAATTGGATTTATCTGGAATTTTTTCTGTGTACGTGTGAGAAGATAAGAGAGTGTTTCACTATAGTGTGGTCGACCTGCAAAGAATAGAGGTTTTCAGTCATAAAGTATCTACTTAATGCCATTAATTTATCTTCTTGATGTGAGTTAAGTGTCCTTTAAGATCGTACATGTATAGTAATATGTAGAAAGACTAGATATTTTGTTCTGCATTACCATGTAATGAGCTCTGACATCCAAAGCACAGGTTAGCAGTCTACTCCTTATGGACTAACAAGGTGTTAATCCCTGCAATATTGCTGTGTGTATATGTAGGAATATTATTTTGATATTAATCTCTTCAGGCTTCCAGGACTAATTCTCATACTTCATTTCATTGACAAATAATTCTAATTTAAGAATATAGCTAAATAAGTGACTATTTTTTGGCTGCTTCTGTGTAGGTGGTTGTTCAGTTGCATGCTGAGTTTTCGAGTGATGTGGATGCATGAGATAACATAATTTACTTGTTTTAGAGCAAGGCATGAGACCATATCTCTTTTCTTCCTATTTCCAGTAATAAAATCCTTAGGTTTGGATGAGTAGCCAGATTACTCTGACTCAGTTGTGTCTTTTTCTGTCTTTATGTCTACTACTTTCATCCGTCTGCAACCCATTGCCTTATTGAAAAGAGAGCTAAAAATACTTACAGACACTATCTCAACAGTCAGTTTCAGAGAAACAGCAATTTATTTACGTATTAAAGGCAGGTGCACGCTGACATCCACTGGAGAATTTAGAATAATCAAAAATAATTTACTATTTCAATAAATTATTGAAAATTTAATTGCAATGTAAAGGTGCCACGTCTCATAAATCGGTAGATGGTTTTCTGGTGAATCCTGAGATATCCCTGAAAGGAATCTGGTCATCTCTGTAATAGAGATTTGCAGCCTGGATACATTCATTGTAAAAAAATGCGTGTATAGAAGGTTCTTTCATATTGTTTTAAGAGAAATTCTGTTATAGGCCATCATAGTCTAGTGTGTACTTCATGGAAGTCATCATACTGGAGTAGTTTTAGTTACTTACACGCTGCATGGAGCCTCATGGTACTTTTAGAAGTTTGTGTGTATAAAACTTATTGATAAGCCAACTGTCCCAGTTTGAAGCTGGTTTTAACAGAAACCCTCCTAGACAGTGAGTGCAAATGTAGGTGATAGGATGCTGGTAACTGTGAAAAACAAAAAAGAAAAGCATTAGAAAAGCTTGAAACTGTTATGACAATCAAAGACGGAAATGAGCTGAGTTTGGGAATGCATTTTAAAAATATTTAAAATATAAGTTGCTCAGCTGTTATGGAAGAGAGAGTTTAAAATCTTTTTTTGGCAAAGTTCTGCTGACGTCTTTTGAAAGAAGAGTTCATTGAATAAAGGGCAGAAGGACAAACCCAGATATTTTAATATCAGACTTTGCAAGTGCCCAATATAGGAAAATATAGTGTTAAACACTTTCCACTTGACAAATGTGGTTCTGCTGCCATATGATCCATATTTCCAGCTCTGGGATTTATCACTCTGCAAATTGCAAAACTAAGTATTAAGAAATATGCCTTGAAAATGTGCCAGCAGAGTTCCTTAGAAGGATCTGAGAAAAGATGACTCACTACTTAAATGGCCATTAATGTATCTACAGAGCATTTCAGGTTACATTCTCAGAAATAGTCAAGATTTTTTGTAGAGGCTTCTCTGTGTTGCAGAGCCAGTGCTGCTGTTGCAGCCCCTTGCTGAGGGCCTGGTGAGGTGGGAGGAAGGCAGGTGGCATCTACACAAAAGGACACAGGGGCAGAGAGGGGCACCTACAACCATCCTGAGCAGTGAGGAGGAGGAGCTCCGAGGCTACCCCTAAGAAGGTTTGAAATTTCTGAGTTGATTACAAGGTAATCTAAAGCAGGTTTTGTGTGTCAAATGGCTGGTTAACCACTGCAGTCACCAAAAAGGAGGATATATGTGAAGTATTGTCTTCTTGTCCCAGCATGCTGTTCATGGAGCAGGAGGCAGGGCCTGGGTTCTCAGAGGTCTATCAGCCCACTTTGGTGAAATGTCTGTGACCTGTTGACGTATGGACTGTACTTGTGTTTTGAATCTATGTCCATATCTCAATCTTCCTTTGATCTCTTTACTGTTTTGTATCACAGAGACTTGTTCACTGCACATCTTGGTATAAGATCAAGATATTCTTCTATTAAAACAATATTTCTTAATTCCTACCTTAGCTTGGATGTTTTTTGTGTTTTTTTTTTTGTTTTGATTGCCGTGTTTTGTTTCCCTTCTCTCTCTCTGTCAATAAAACCTCTCACTGCCGTTCTCCTGTAAGCAGTGAGCTCCTAGGGCACAGCTATGCCTGAAATCCCGTCCTAGCTCAGCATGCTGATGGGGCAAAGTTGAAGTGGCAAACGTAGTGCAAAGCTGACACGTCTGAGTTTATTCTCAAGTGACCAGTGCTTTTTGCTTGTTAAAACACATAAAAAATAACCTTCAATTGAACAATTCCTTTTAACATTTCTGTCATCTTGGTTGTACAGGAATTTAATTTTTGCCAGTTGTTTGACTAAATACATCAGATTTTATTTACAAAGTGTATTTCTAGTGTGGAGTGCTTCAGTTTTAAAGAGCTTAGATTCATGTGCTCTGTAGGAATCTACGTTTCAGGGAAGACTGCCTTCCTCTGCTGAAACACAGTTCGTCTTTAGCATTCATTAGATTTTTAGAGTATCCAACCACAAACATTTGCAACAATCTTAGCTGGCATGTGGAGGTAAAGCCACCAGGAATGTGCTAGCACTCATGCCTAATGAGCTTCGCGTTTCCCTGCTGAAGTATGTGCCAAGTTTTGACTGACAGACTTTTTTGCCTCCTTCTGAGTGGAAGCAGCTTCTTTCTGTCTTTTCTATAAACAGAGCAAGCTGCACACCGAGGCAGCATCTTTTGTGGTTATTTCTCATAGTTTCTGATCTGTATTTGAGAAACCGTGACTGAATTTTTCTATCTGGTTGGATGCACTGATATATTATTGCTTCCTATATTCAATTATTCTTTATTTCAGTTTTCTTCTTTGAACCTCGAGAGAAAAATAAAACAGGAAGAATCCAGTTATATGAGGTCAAATACAAAAAAGATGAGGCTAACCTTGCAGCTCAGGAACCACAAGTGAAAGGGGAAAGACACAGAGGCAGTTATAGAACATGTTCTAACCTGTCACAGTGAGACAAGGCTCAACTCGATCGCTTCACTCAGTATGAGTCTCCAAATACAGAAGTTTTATTACCGTTGGTCAAAAAATATCAGTGTGGAAGAGTTAACGATAAGTTAACACCAAGTTTCTTGTGAAACTGAAGAAATTTGTGACAGAGACTTTTAAGTTATTGACTGAGCCTTACGGTAAGGAGATCCCAAAGATCAAGTCAGTGCTCAGAGGAATCCATTTTTTGTTGGTAGAAGATATAAAAGCAAAAATGATGGAAATACCAAACAGCCTTTCAGAAAACAATCTGCAGAATTGTAGTGAACATTGGCAGGATTGTATGCAGCTGTGAGTCAACTGAGAGGGGAACTATTTTGAAGGTGATCACAATTTTCTTCATTTGTTAAATAAAAAGAGTTACAGGCATAGTATCTTTTTGTGTGTGTGTGTTGGACCTTGGATGTGCCTCCATGTTTTGAAGATTAGCAAAACTGCCCTGTAGTCTCTTTTAATTACTTATGGGGAAGAGATCCAGACACTGCTGAAGTTGACGTGAATCTTTTGCTAACTTTTTTGTTACCTTAGTGGTTATAATACATTTGGCTCTATCTCGAAAGTAGGTAAAAGTAAATGCCAATTATCGTTTCAGACAGAGATGCTTGTAGAGATAGCGCACTTACGGGAACTTTTCCCTATGTTATTGTCATCAAAGCTCAGAATAAAGGAAATGTGATAAAATATATGTGTTTTATTCCTTTTATTGGAAAAATTTCATCTTAAGAAGTCTGTGGGACAGGTGGAGAGCAGAAGGAAGAAAGGTATTCCACTGCTTAATGGTGGTGGAAACTGGGGAAGACAGAAAAAGGTACCTGAAAAGAAAAAAGAACAGTTATTTTCTCATAAATATCAGAGTAGAATTGAGGTTGACATACCATCATCTAAATCCCAAAATATTTGGATGAACTCTCTTCTTCTCTGGCATGTTCTGTGGCAGCTAGTACAAATAAAGTTCTCACTTCATCTGCTCTAAGGCAGAAGAGCCAAATCCTTGAGTATAGCTCAGCACATTTTTGGGTTGCAATAAGAGGAAAACAGACATGTATGTTGATGAATATTTTCCATGTTGCCATTAGTGTCAATATACGCTACTTTGCATGAAACCAGAAAATAGTGTACTAAGTTTTCTTTCTATCTGCTGTTAGGTGCCATTGAACAGAAGAAATTCTGTGATTTATTTTACAGAGTTTCTCTAATGGCACCATTTGCCCTGAGTTTGGGAAAGAAGGGAAATATTCTACTTATCAATCACAGAAACAAATTTAATTTTAGATATTCATTCCTTTGTCGAAGTGTTTTGTATTCTTGGCTGTCTCCATCCTGAAATCCAGGTCTCTGTGTGGAGCATTTCTGTATATGTTCCACAGGTGTATGTTTCGCAGTGGTAAACCAATATTTTCCTTTACAAAATACAAGCAGAGCAATTTTGCCCGAGGTAAATTCTTTCTCCAGGAAAGCCCATTCAATATTGCTTCAGGGCTTGTATCCCAAGATGAAAGAGATAACTGGTAAGATGCAAATAAATTCTCATGTCTACGATAGCTGAAGGAAAATTAGCAGGAAAAGAAATTGCATTCTGTAAGGGGAGAAGAAGCAACCAAACCTTCAGAATATATATATTTTTTCCTAGCTTTTGATGTGAATTTCTGTCTCCTGTGAACTGCACTCTGCAGCTCTCCCGGACCCACCTTTAGCCTTTCCCTATTTGCCTGCAGGGTAAACTTTGCAAATCTCTATCGAATTTCTTCCTCTATCTCCTTCTTGCAGCCTCTGTGAAAAGACAGTTACGGTGTGGCTGTCCTTCTTGCTCTGGGGTCTGAAGCTGGCAGTGACGAATCACGGCAAGTAATCCAGGGGTTTAGTGTGAATTTTTGCCTGTCCTGGGGTTTCCCTGGAGCGATGCAGGTCTCCAGCACGTCCAGGGCTGCTTGTTTTGGTGACCAATGCTGTTCTGCTGTGTCGGATGTACGCACTAAGTACATGGGTAAACACTGATTGTCTTTAGAAGGAAAAGAGACATTTATGGGGGTGAATTTCCTTATTCTAAGGTAGGTGCTGTGTTTTTGAAGTTAGACCATTAAAGAAGACAGACATTTGAATTTCTTTTTTTTCCTTATTTTATTTTTTTTTTAAATGTAAGGTCACACTTGCATTTTTGATCAGTTTACTTTTCTGTTTTGACAGCTGCATTTTCTGTCAGTATATGATATTAACATGATTTGGTCTTCTTCCTTATTCAACGCTTTGGTCTGCTGTAGCTTTCCAGCCGGCACAGACACCAGGGTAGTGCTCGCGGCAGTGTTGATCTGAGGTGCCTATGCAGCAGGGCATGTTGACTGGCTTAGAATTGGTTTGCATTTCTTTACAGCCTCTCTTTTAGGTGGGGGAATTGCATAACTTAACATGAGTAATAGTAATTATTTTGGATCTGTCAGTGCACAACTGCTGATGAATAATGCAGATACTGCTGTGACACTAAATGCAGTTGTTGGGGATTTTTTACCTTTTCCCCTCATCATCTCTCTTGAAGTATTGTGACATTGGATCACATAGATAAACCTGAATTCTGTAATTAACTTTTATTTTAATGATGCTGGAAAATATTCAATTTTGCATGTTCTCATAGTTTAAATGTGGTTTAATGAGTCTTCCAGCTTTCCTGTCTGCTTAATACACTGCTGACATTTCTCTATTTGGGTAACCAGATGCAGTAAGGTAAAACTGTCTTCACAGTGCTCCACACTGGCACATTTGGGTTTTCATATTAATGGTAATATATTTGTGCCATTAGATCAATGATAATTTTCCATTTATCTCTGGAAGGCCAGGTCAGACCAATTCCTATGCAAATAGCACCAAAAGATGAGGGGGGAATTTCAGTGACTATGAATTCAATTTTTCTAAAATAATTCACCTTATTTTCCATGAGCATTCGTGTGATTAGGATTTTTTGCACTGTTGCTTTCACAAAACAAGCTCCTTGTGCAGGCTTTTACATTTGCAAAAAAACATATTTGATGAAAGCAGTGACTGAAACCACAGGCTTCTCACCCCCTTACTGTAACTGGGCACAGAGTCAATGGAATATGTAGCTGTCTAGAAAAAGCTATGGTTAGGTGGGATCTTCACAGTTTTTTTCTGCAATGTCCTGGCTGCCTTGCTAAAGAAAAGGCAGTTATGTGTGTTGGAGGAGGGATGAGTGTATATTCAGTTTGGCTGTCTGAGCTGGCGCTCCAGTTAGGAGAGCTTTGTCCATAACCACTGCAGTCCAAATTGGGATATTTTTAGAGTGAAGTTGATCCCCTTTAGGCACAGAAACCTATGAATTTAAAAGTCTTTTTTTCCTGCCTCTCTTTTCCTCCTTTTTTCCCTCCTCATGGCTGTTTAGGATTTAAAAGACTGCACCTTTTGGTAGTAAAGCCAGCAGGGACCCTCCTACTGCAAAGGAGAGCTGGATGTTCCTTCTCAGTGGTACAGGGTTCCCAGTAAAATACAGGGTATTCCTATAAAAGGAGGAGATGCTGATGGCCAATTCTTTCCCAGAAGGGAAGGGTTCAAAGGATACTCCTGCACTGCATAAAGGTGATTTTATTCAATCTTAGACTTGGAAATAAATCTGAATGTGTTTTATGCAGCTTTATCGGAGTGCTTGGGAGTATGATTGACACAGTTCCAACCATAGTCTTCTTCCTCAGTTGCAGTTGGAGAGGCTATGCAAAAGGATTAAGAAGAAACTTGATTGTTTGATGATTCTTGCCATAGAACAGTACTTGAAAATTTAGTAACTTAACTTTCTGAAGTCATGAGCCTTTCAAGTGTGATGTGTGTTGCTGTGCAAATCAAGTTGGTATTTCCACAAAATAAGTGAATTCAAGACATGTTTATAAGCTCTATGGCTTGAATTCAAAGATGTTCAAATGAGAAAGAAAGCATTCTGCAGTTTTCCCTGTAGAAACATTTATGATGGGAGGGAATAATTTGAAAGATTTACCTTTAATTCCTAGCCTAAGGCCAAACAGAGCAATCACATATTAGACATATCAGAGGTATTCTATGTATGGATGGTAGAAAAATCTGTTATGAAACATTATTAACTCTATCATGCTATGATTTTTAAGTATGTAATTGCAATCATGGTGCATTTAGTAAGTGTGAATACTTATATTCCAGTGATCTGTTATCAAATTGTACGTGGGACTTAATTTATATTAAATTCGTAAACTTCGTGTTTGAAAATGGCCCTATACTTTATGGCCTGTAGACAGAGAAAAAACATGACAAGAGGAAATAAACACCCCATTTGTAGAGACGATGATACACTTATTTGTCTTAAATTCACAATCAAGTTCCGTGTATGATAATAGAAACAAATCAGCTTGGCTGCATTGCAAACCAGAGGTGCTCTGCATGGATCAAACGGGAGGATAAAGTAGTCTCACCAGAGTCCTGTGGAAGTTGTTTTTTGGAATTGAGTACTGTGAGGCTGAGCCTAAGTAATAAGCATGAAATGTGAACTGGACTACTGGTATGAAGTGAAATAAAAGTATTTTAGCATTAAAGAATGAAATTGAACCAGATTTAGAAGAAACATTTAAGTCTTTTATATGCAATAGGCTAAAGCAAATATTGGCTTACTAGTACATTAATACCAGTAAATTAAATTATTGGGGGTTAGTGGCCAGTTTAGTCTGTACCAAATTCAAAGCAGAAAGCTTTAACCCTTTCACTAGTCTCTCAGTGCTTTTTTTTTCAGCTGTAGCAGTACTCATATTTGTCTTCTGCATCGAAGCACTAGTATTCCCCAGGGATGTCCTTGGCCAAATTAGTCCATAATCTTTCATAATACTCTCTCCAGAGGATCTTACTACTAAATGCTCTTGATAAGTAATAGTATATGCAAGTAGTTCTGCACTCGTAGGTCCTGTTATATAATAAATGAATGTGAAGTATAGCAGGGAAGTGTGCTGCAGTAAAACCTCTATTAGCTGAAGTCAAGTTAGTAAAGTCGTTATAATCTGAAATTCAGGCATGTCCCCCAGGTCTGCTTATCCACAGTCTTGGATTTTCAGCAAGTCAGAATCATTTTCCAGTAGCTTATAATTTTTCTTGCTCGGATCCTGGTGGAATAAAAAGAGGGAGAAGCACCAAAGGAGTAAGGAATAGTGAGCTGTTTTGCTCCCTTTGGCAGAGAGAACCTGGTGAAACTGCAGGGAGGTGGGTAGGGGTGAAGAGTTGTGCCACGCTCTGGGTCAGGTATTCGCACTATGAATGTGACCTTGTCATGTGTGTTAGACTGTGTGGGGAAGTAGGAGGAAGGAATCTCTGTAGAACTTCTGGGCTTTTTTGTTATTATCACTAATTCCTCCAGGAAGGAAAATCCTGAACTTTCCATCTCTGTGTTTTATTGCATGTGCCATGTAGCTCCTGTCAGGTGCCTCCAGATGGGAGAAGTGAATGAAGCTCCTCTGTATGTCCCAAGTTTCTTCAGTTCCTCAATTTTTATAACAGCAGTGAGTGTAAGGAACCCAAGTGGCAGTCACTTTCACTTATATCCTCATTTCCTGGTGTCATTTCATCTGAACTGGAAAGCCCACTGAGTGTGAAAGCAGCAGGCTCGCAGTACTGTGCAGGAGCAGATGGTGTCCCCTGCTCAGCTCTTACAAAGTGTTGAATTACAATAATTACACCTTTTCCTGGATACTCCTTTGAATTACTTGTGCTTTGTGCTCTTTGATTCATCATTTTTATAGGATTATATTGAAAGTTCTTCTGTTGAACCACTGTGTTAACATCTATGAAATGGTACGGGGCTGATTTAAGCATCCTTTTGTTTTTAATTAAAAGCCTGGATTTACAGGCAAATTTGGGGAAAATGCATCAAAAACTAAGGCTTAAATAGTGCTTTCAGACCATTGTTGAATGTATTAGAATAGACCTGTGTCCCAGGGGGAATTCAGGGAGCATACTCATTGCTTACAGGTTCCATCCTGAGAAACTTATGATATGAAAAGAAAAGCTGTCCAAAAGGTGGAAGGAGAATGGCTGGACACAAAAAGGTTTAGAAAGGTCACGTGTGAATTCCATCAGAGTTGGAAACTGAATTTCTGTCTCCAGTCCAAGATTAATTAATTAAAAGCACCATGATGATTTGGGAAAGGACTGTGGTGACAAGTTTAGATTTGAGGTTTGTAATACACATCAGCCTTTTCTGAGCTCAAGTTCTGCCCCTGCAAGCATTTCATTGAGTGCAGGGTAGATGCTGGTTTGTATATGGAGCTGTTAGAGTTGAAATTCAGACTGACATGCTGGCATGGATGTCAGCTGCCCAGTCCTGTCTGTTCTTTCTTACTAAGCAGAGCATTGATTCAGGTCCAGCAGTTTTGCTAGTGTAACATATATATCATTAGGAATCACTAGTCTAATTTCTTGTTTCATTATGGATGACAAAATAAAACATTAATAGGTTTTTTAATATGAACTAGAAGTTAAATATTCATTATTTCTTATGACTTCACTGTCAATAAGCTTTTAACATGCTGTAACTCAAAAAGTCCTCGCTCTGCTCTCTACTTATACCATTTTAATTTACAAGTGTAAAGGTCATTTGAGCATTGCTTCTGGTCAATTTCAGTCCTCAGCAGCTCCTGGCTGTACCTCATGTCATCCTGCATCTTGGTGGATGCTTACTCAAGTGCATCATGAATGCTATCTGACTTCTGGTATGGGCAAACCTCTCCCTACAGCTGGACTGAGGATGTTTCATATATGCGATGTATGGAAGAATGGCCATGCTACATGGGCTCACTGATTCTCTTTCCTCCTTGTATGTGAACATAGTGTCCCAGAAGGATTTTTTGTATGGCACTTTGGTGGCTAGGGAGCTCTAAAGAGAATGTGGTGTTCGTAATATAACAGCAGTAGCCAAGATGAGAGGGACTGGTTTTGCAATTTCTTAAAGCTATTTGTATCTTCTCTCACTAATTATCTCATTCTGGTTATCTAATTCTGTCATCCTTCCAAGCCAGCTTTCACGAAACTTTCTATCTTAAATTCTCCCCTTCAGATTTGATTTTGTTTTCATACGATCTGTTCATATTTGTTTCCAAGTGAGCATGCTGAAAATATTGACTGCCCATTGTCCTTTAGTATCAAGTATTTTACATAAAAATTGGGTTTGAATGCCGTATGGATTTTTGTGGCATCTTTCCACAGAATGGGAGCAGAATCTGCATATGCGTATATGAAGTCTTCTTTGTGTTTCAGTGTTATTCAGAACCCAGTCATAACCAAACCCCGCTAGTTAACACCGGAATACCATCATCATTGTATGTGTGCCGGTCAGTGTGGTGGTAGTTCTGATGAAGATAAGCAGCAATGGGAAAATTAGTATGGGAAATGGGGGTTAAAATGGGGAAAAAGTTACAAAAGTTGAATTTATTTATTATGAATAACTACTGATTATGAATCATGGGATAAGACAACCCCTAATTCAAGCTTCTGGTCATACAAGTTGCATCCTGTGGATCTGGGGACTGAACTTGCAGTTGCTAAAGCAGCTTTACTATACTCCCCAAACCAGAGCTACCAGTGAGTGCTCGGTGCAGATCCTGCTCATGGGTCCTGGTGTCTGCCTGCCACCAGCACTGTCCTTGATGCCGAGTGAGCAGGCTGCTGTCCTGCTGTTGCTGTCCTTAAGACCATGAAATTCCTCATTGCCCTTTTTGGTCTGTATCTCCTTTGTGTTGCTGAATACAATGATCCTAAGATTCTGAGGAAATAACTGCTGCATTTTGATAATCTAAATGCATTTCATAGCACTGAAGCTATAATGACACATTGTGTGATGTTACAGCTTTTTTCTATATTGAATCTGGACATTTTCAAGTAATAAGTTCCTCACATCGAGGTTAAAGAGAATTCTTTAATAGATACTGATCTCCCCTGAAAGAAACAACACAATTTGCTTTATGTTTGATCAAATATTTTGCTACCAAGAAAAGCAAACTAACTGTTAAGTTTGTACAATGAGAGATCTGCAATACAGCAGACAGTTACCTTGTGAGGTGATTGCTCTTCTCTGGTGGCCTGGATTTTGTCTGTATGCAGTAGTTTCCTCAGCAGTAAAATCAAGTTGTCACTTACAATCTTAGAATGAAAGATATTTTCTTTTCATACAAACAGACTTCCTCCAAAGTTCAAATTTCTGACACAGCTGAGGTACAAATGCTAATTTCTCACTACTAGATGTTGTATTTACCACCATGAGTAGGGCTGTGGGAGATTTCAGCATGGTAGGAAGGAGCTGGAATAGCAATAGTCTAGAGAGAGACTCGAGCACTTGATGAAAAAATAATACAATCAATTAATAGATAATCAAGTGTTAATAATTTAAATGAACTGGAGGATGAAGGTTGTTAATATTAAACGTTATTCTGATAGATTAAAATTAATCACAGTATCACCTATCTATCTGGAGGCATCCTAGTGATAAATTCAAGTCTACCTCCTGATATAATGGATTTCTGCAACCCACTTCAACATCAGGTTATGTATTGTGATTCAAAAGACTTTGAACGTATTTCCTACGTGTTATCTATATTTTTACAATCATTCAGGGAAAAGAATGTCAATATCTGCAATGAAATGCCATTCAGAAAGAATTGATTTTTTTTTGAGAATCCAAAGGGTGTTGTTTTGCTACTGGTATTTCCTGTGACAAAGCAACAGAGTAACCTGGCCCCAGTAGGGAGCACAGGTGACGTTGCGGTGCGTGACCTACTCCCCAGCTCTGCCAGTGCTATGGCAAGTGCCCCTGGTGCAATTCTGATCCACAGCAGAAAATGGGAGACTTTTGCAGCTGTTTTGCTTTTTGTGTCAGGGTTATCCAGGTTGGCTGTGACATCTGAAATCTTAAATGAAAGAAAAGCAAGTCTACATGAAGATCCTCCTCCAGGTGTGGGAACTGAATACTTTAAAGAGTGAGTGCTTATGCTGAATTTATGAAGTGATGTATTTTGATTACTCCAGCTATTTCTTCAATGGTTCTTCAGCGCATGTCTGCTTTAAATTAATTTTCTCGCAGTATTTCAGTCCTGTAGTCGCTTCAACTAGCACTACAAAAAAGCTAGATGATTACAATTTTGTCATTAATTTTATTTGTAAATCCTGAGTTTGTTAATAGGATGTTTGAATTCCTGGACTATGTTTTTTGCTAATGGTAATGTCTGTTATATTACAGGAGGAAATAATCTGTTCCATCTTTCTTGATCTTTTCCTTTACAGCTCGCTGCCCTATTCATATCATAGCTACAGCTGCAGATATTTTTATTTTTTTATTTTACTTTTATTTTGAGATACAAGTGAATCCTTCCAAATGATCGGTGGTGTTACTGATCAAAACAGTTATTGCCGATCTAAAATGGGAAGAGTAAGAGGTCAGGGAGCCTGAAGAAAAAGCTAAAGAGCTCTGGCTGTACTAAGCTGACGGAAATGTTAGCCTAGGTGGACCAAAGTGGACTGGGTAGAAAATGGCAGATTGAGTTGGCTGCATGCAACAACGTATGAACCACTTCGAAAATTTAGTAGGTGTTAGGTTACCAAAGGAAGCAGGACAGAAACTACACAAGATTATCTTGGAAAAGAGAATAAATGGTATGGAAGCATCTTTCTTTTGTAATCTAGACTCTTACACGTGCCTTAGTTTTCCACATAATTTTAACCCCATAGATTCATCGCAATGACTATATTTCAGTCTTGAAAACATGGCAGTTCTCCAAGTCCTTAGAAAAAAATTGTTTCTGTTGTCCTCATTCCTTTTCCCATTTGACCCTTGAGCTCTAAATGCAATATTTTAAATTCCAATAGTGCTTTATTTGGTGACTCCTGACGAAAGGTCAGGAAAAAAATTACATCTCTTGAGAGGATCCAGAGACTGACAGGTTTTTGCTTTCATTGAAATTCTGCTTTGGGGCATCAGATGCTTTGTGGCTTATGTCATCTGTTTTTTTCTGTAGTTTGTACCTGTAACAGGTGTATTGTTTGCTACAACTCACACCACAGCTGTGTATTGCAAAATGCAAAGTCACTTTCTTTTTGAATGCTCTGACTTCCAATTCTCCATCATCTGGAGTTAGGGTCATCTTCACGTCAAATCAGCGTTAGAAAAAGTTCAAGTCCCGAGGAAGATTGATCCCCATCAGTAGCAGGTAGCTTGTGGTGGAGTAGTATAAGTAACTGTCATTCAAGCCAATTTATTCTGAAATTACAGACTTGCGGAGGTGTAAACATCAGACAGATAACTGTTAGGGCTTTTTTTCATATCTTTATCTGTCATGGGCTTACATGCTAGAAATATTAGTTGAATACTACAGAATAAGATTCTGAGATTTAGATTTATAATATGAAGAATAAGATTTTAATGGTAATTAGATTAATAGACTCTTTTAATTACTCACGTAATCTACTTAATCATCTGCATTAGATTTTGAAGCATCCAGGAAGCAGATCCTCCTAGAAGATCTTATTGAGATAATTAACACAGAAGACAGATTTATCAGAGTCAACATTACCAAAAGGAGAGAAACAAAGGATGTTTCCTTTGAGGTTGAGGTGCTTATCTCTTCTGCTTTTAAGATGCTTGGATGGAGAGCAGTTTCAGGGACCCAAAGGCTGGTTTTGTGCATGCTGCAAAATTCAAATGTGCAAGTCTTTCTATTGGTGGATTTTGGGCAGGAGTTGCTCACATTTGTATTCTGGTGCTTGCTGGATCTGGCTGGGGAGACATGGGAGGAGACACAGTCTGCCCAGGGCTCTGCCAGCACACACAGGGTGGGAAAACACTTGAATGATTTTTCTTCAGAGCTCACTATTCCATACAGAGGCCTTCTGCATGTCAAATCGATACAGAATTACTTTGAGGAAAGTTCTCTGTTCATTTATGTGTATGTCTGGTTTTTATTGAATGGGTTATGATTTTCACTGAAATGCACCTGATCCTTTCTAGTTTTACCAAAATACCTGGTGTCCCGTGGGTCTGTTGAGATTAGATCAGTGGCATATTCTCTTTGTCAGGACAAGCAGTTTAAAGTGATCGTGTTCATGCTGCTGAGGGCATTGCTAATCACAGAGAAACAAGTAGGTAAGCTTGGACAAAGGGGAAACTCTTCTGCACATCACTTTTCTAGGAAATTTTCCTTTAGAGAGGAGTGCTGAAGGAAAACATGTGCTTTGTGTTCCTGTTTGGGCATGCTGTGACCTGTGAATCAAGAGAGGTGCTTATGGCAATTATTCCAGCTTAAATATACTGACTTCCCTGGTTTTACGTGTTGTCTCCTTGCCTTAGAAGAAGTGCTGACTGTGAGAGAGTGGAGATGAGGCAGCAACGGGCAGCAGTGCTCTTGTCTCACTGCTTTTAACAACTGAAATCAAATATTTCTGGTGAGGACAAGTGAAAGCCAAGGAGTTTGCTGCTGTCCACCTCCATGTCTTTTTAAAGTTCATGGACATATACCTACATCTGCGTCTTTGATGCCGTGGAAAGCTCCAGGAGCCTGCACACATACTAGGAAGAATACAGAATCAATTAAGGTATTATGCCTGCCTGAAACCTTCATACCCTTACTGAACTATGTATTTGCTTGGAAAAATATCTGCTCTGACTCTCCGCTTTCCATCTACCTAATGAGGGAAAGCACAGTCCTCTCTCTTAGCATTGCTTTTGAAGACAATTATATGAAGAGGTGGTTGGAATAGTTTGGAAATAAGGACTGTGAACAAGTAGTAAAAGTTCTGAATCTCTGGAAATAATATTTATCAAATGGCTTCCAGGTTTGGGTCTTGTATTCTTTGTTTTCTCTCCTGACCCATTTTAATTTTGGGTTTTTTTTGGGGTGTGTATGTGTGGGAATGAAGGTAAGCATTTAATAGACATTAAACCGTATAATGACTCTTACTAACATTCACACAAGGTAACTAAGAGATTGGAAAAAGACAGCTTGGCAAGACTAATAAATGCTTTTGTAAGTGAATCTCATTCCTCAGTGCTTGGGGAGAATACACAAACCAAAAAAAAAGAAAACCAAAAACCCACTGTGGGATTTTCAAATTGCCCCTAGAGATTGAGCACACAGATTGCTTATGGTATTAATGGTGAGCAGAGCATCCAAATCCCTTGAAATACTGGTCTCAATCATGTCAAATGCCTGGAGGACTTGGTGTCCTGGAGGGAACAATTTCTGCAGAGACTTGGGAATTCGTGCTCATGCTCTGGGCTTCAGCAGCTCAGAGGTTTCAGACTGTTGGGTCTCAAAGTTTTAAGTAAGCTGTGCTGAATAAGGATCTTAAACTGCAAGCGAAATATGAATTAGGGAATGCTTCCTGCACTCTGCGGAAGGCAAAGCCATACCAGTGAACTGGATTTGATCCGATGTCTAGACCACTTTTTCCAGGACCAGCCCCATTACGGACATAGGCTTATTTGGAAGTCACCTTCATTCCGACTGTTCCGATGTACGTCATCTGTCAAAGCCATTCTGTCTGCTCGGCATCGCTGCCTTTTTGGACAGATTTATATTATTTACCCTACTTGTGCTATGACCAATATAATATGAAACAGCAAAGGAAGCAGGCCCACACTATTTCTCACTGGGTTTTTTTAGTATTTTATTTCGATGTACAAATACTTTCCTTTTTACTCTTCAGAGGTTTTTCCCCCTCCAATAGCATGTTCCTATTAGTTTTCTTTTTTTGTTTTTGTTGTTGTTACTGTAATGTTCTGTCTCAGCTCTACAGCTATCAGAAATCTTGGTTTGATGAGGCTGCTATGAAACATTTAAAGGTTTAAATCATAAACCTGAAGTGAGAAAAACAGTGATGCTTGATTAATTGAGAGTTTCAAATATAATAGTAATATTTTTCATATATACATGAATGGTTTATGTCAACTGTAATTTGACTTTTAATACATATTAATAGACCCTGTTACAATATAGATGGTTTGTACACCTTTTGATAGATGGCTGTGTTATTAGAGTCTGTGCAGTATAAATTAGTCATTTAGTAAAAGAAAACCATACGCAAGCGATAAGGTCGGTTCTGTTGAGAGATACACCAGTGCATTGCTCGTACAACCAAAAGGATTAAAAGCAGAATCGAATTTACTAGCAAAATAAAATAAATAAATAGTTAAATTCCTGTGTCAGAAAGGAGCTCACAGTTGTTACAGCCTAACCACCTCCCTGGCTCTATGTCCATTTTTTTGATCCTGCTTTTAGAGATCAGATCGTGCAAAACAAAGGCTGTGGCTCAGTTCACTGCTGAATGTTGCAGTGGAGTAGAATCTCCAGCTGTGTGGTTTGAGTCGCTCAGGCTGCCTCACTTGGATGTGTGTAGGGCAGTCAATAGTCTGCCCTAAAACTGATGTCAAACATGAAGGGAACTGATTCTTGAGCATTGTCCTTTTTTTTGTGCTGTTCAGAAAACAGAATTAGCTGGTGATGAATCTGCGAGATCTTTAAGCGTGTTACACTTTTCAGGTAGTGACCTGACGAATGATACAGGTTTTGTTGGAAATTACTTTAGCAAACACTTAAAGACCACTGACCTCTGAGCCGAAATGCAGCAGCTGCTTTGGCAATTTATTGCCATACTCAAATACCTAATAGAGTTGATTGTTAGTAGTCGCTTTGACTGGTAACCTTGGCATAGCTGAAGTATTCTATAAGAGATATTTAAACAAGTCTGTGTTTTCTTTATTTTAAACCCTTTGAACTATTCTTCCTTAAGTTTTCAACAGTAGCTTTTGACTTATGTTTTATCAAAGTGATTGTCAGGGCACTTAATGAGCTTTGTGCCAGACCGACCTCTTTAGTAACATATGTCTCCAGCAAGAACCTTGTTCCTGCTGGCTGGGCACGCTGCTCTGCTCAGCAGGCAGGCTGCATCTCCCTGCTTAGCTTATCCGTGTAGCATTAAAATGTTTCAAGATACCCGCTTTGAATTAGGGCTTGTCATCACCTTTGTATCAAGTTAGTCTCTTTGAATGGTTGCTCGTAGTGAAAGAAATGTGGAAACCATTCTTAGTGCAAATCACAAGGTGCAAGAAAACTGCCTCATTTTACTAGTTGGCATTGTGTTTTCTCTTGAAAAGAACATGCAGGAAAATGGCACTTTAATTCTTTGAAAAGAAACATTATGAGATAAGGTGGAAACTAATATTAGCGCACAATAACTGCCTGACAAGTTTGCACGACGTGCTGACATGTCGTGTCAGAGTTGCTGTAGATGAAGCAAAGTTCTTTGCTGGAGAATGTAGCAATTGTAGATGAAGTGATATATAATTTACTGAGCCGCTTGTTAATTCTATGATGTTATGAAATCTCCTGGGTATATAATCACTACAAATGTTTACTTGACTTTACCACATAGCTTGACATTATACAGTAGAAGTTTGTACCTCAATAAAATTATGGCCTAGCTATAAAATGCAAGTATTTGACAGCAAAGTATTAGAGAAGTATGGATGAGACTAAAGGCATTTTAAAACCACTTTCTACATCTTGGAATTACAAACGTTCATCTCGTCTCCTGCTGATTACACACTTTGTAATAGCTATTGTTTCCATGGCCGGGGTTTAATTTTCCACAGCACATTGGCAGCGCTGCGCTCTGTGCCGGTGATCTCAATAGCAGTCCTCCCAGCAAGGCTGCGAGGGCTGCAGGGAGGACAGCGGGGAGGCAGTGTGATTGACAGATATTTTAAGTCTTTCTGTTGTTCAGGATTAGTGAAACATTTACAAGCAGACCTGTTTGAGTGGGTAATATGTGGGCTGGTGTCAATGCTGGGATTCTGGCACCCGCGGGAGCCTCTGTTGCCTGTAGGGAAACTGGGGTGACATTGAGATAGGGTCAGTGTCATTCCTCCCTGCAGGTTACATTTCAACTCCTGATCTCTGCCAAGCCTGGAGCAAAGGTAGAGTCACCTTTCTGATGAAACTTAAAGCTGCCCTTCTGACTATTCATTGCTAAATTGCTGCTGAGAGGCTTTCCAATTAGGCTGGTTAGCCCGAGTAAAGGCGTGTGTTTGAGCTGAGTATTTCAGGGCGTGTGCTTCACCTTCAGCTATTTCACAGGCTGCTGACCTGTCACATTAAGCAGCTGTTAGGTTAGGCTCAGGCTGCTTTGCACCGAGACATGTTTGGCAGCACCAGTCCTGTCTGTGCAGCAGTCCTGAAAACAAATTATCCACACTGTGCACCGATCTGGATGTTTTCTGGAATCCTGTGTTGGGAGAAGCGGTGCTAGAGGTAACAGCCAGCTCCTGGGGTGGTTCCTCCTGGCCTGCGGCTTGCTGGGAGTAGCCGCAGAACTGATTTTGCAGCCAGTGAGAGCCACTCCCAAACACTTGGGGATGCCCAGACTTGTCCTGGATTACAGAGGCTTAAAGTATTTGTTGAAAACACTGATTTCATTGAGTGTGAAAGTGCTATTTCTCATGCCTAACAAGTTCGCATGAGCCTGTTTAAACGCTGGACAAGTTGAGAATTAAAACGACTTTCACTCTAATAAAGTAAAAGTTGCAAAATTAGAAACTCTGTCACAAAAGAAATGCAGACAAAATTAGGAAGCAGAAACTTAACATTTACCTGGATTAACAGCTGCAAAAGGCATTACCTCTGAATGAGGAAACTTGTTTGTCTTTACTTCAGCACTTGCAGTGTGACAGCGCTAGGATGTTGGCACTCTTTAAGAGGTGAGAGTCTACCTAGAAATTTTGCGCTTCTTTATTTTTTTAAAATTTTCTGGCTACTTCAAAATATAAGAGGCATTTTGTAATAGCACTCAGACTCTCCATGATCTTTCTACTGATTTGAAAGACCTATGTGTGTTGTCAGTTTGCATTTACTTGGCACCCAGGACAGTGTTAATGAAGTTGGGTTTATTGGCAAATGGATCTGAGGAAAGCAGGGGGACTTGAGAGACTGCGCTTTTCTGTTTCTCTCAGGAAACACACTGATATGCAGTTATTTGGTAACATTTTCTATAATATAACATTTTCATATAAATCATATTAATAAATCACTCCAAGAAGGGTTTTCCTGAAATAGGTAACAGAGAGTGGCCCCAGCTGCACCCCTGCTTTTCTTTACTAGTTGCTTCTGTTAGCTGGAAAACCGGGAAACAGATCTAGTGCATGGCTGGAATTTGATGGGTTTCCTATAGAAACAGAAGATCAGAAATTTTTTTTGCCAGTGAAGGTGATGTCAGTCAGGAGCATCTATCCTGACCTCAGAGGATACAGTCTGGTATAGATTAGGGTAAGCAACGACTGAGTCCTCTTGTGCCAGTGTGCTGACCTGACTGAATAGCTTGTACAATCTTAATATTTCTCATATTTATATATATATATATATATAAATTTTCTTTGTGCTATTACTATTTCTTTTTGAAAAGAATTCCTCCTGTGTCTCAACTTGGAGAGGTCAGGCAGGTTTGCAATACTCTGTCAAATGAAGAATTTGGTGCTGTGCTCTGCCTCAGTGAGCTGCGTTTCCCTCCGATCTCTGCAGACTGCAGTTGCCTTCGTGGGATCTCCAGTTCCCTGCTCAGTGCTTTGAGACCCAGTCGCTCTTTCATTTCTTCCCCAATGAGTTACTGCTGTAGCCTCACAAACTCTCCCAAGCTCCTGTGCTGCCTGGCTCAGCACTGATCCCTCACTCATCTGCATTCCCTACTATTTTGACAGTATCAACACTCTCCTAGGATCAGTTCACTCTGTCATCTTCTAACAGCAGCTGCGTCAAGGCTCTGCATAGCTGTACGAGGCTTGTTGGTGTCTGGTCTAATTTCCTCATGTATTCTTCTTTCTGCCTCTTTATTCCCGAAACCTTTCTTTCTCCATCTTTTTTCAACGCTCCAAGTCCTGCAGTCCTCTCTGCAGCTTCACAGCACTTTGCCTGTTCAGTTTCATCCCTTGATGTGTTCTCATTTCTGCATGGAGCGGTATGAGGACTGTCCGTGCCTAGTGTTGAAACATCTTGGCTCAAAAAGCATTTAGTTTTTTATTTTCCTTTACCTTTTCTAGCTGCAGTGTCGAACTGGATCTAATGGACTGGGGTTATTCAAACTAAGTTGACTCTATTTACAGCATGGGAATAGATGAGAATCTCAGAGTCGTGCTTAAATCAGGTAAAAATGAATCAAGAGACACATCTGCTTTGTGAGACATCAGTTAGAAAGCTGCTTTTCCCTGAGCAAGTCAAACCTTTACTGGTATTTGGTCAACTCAGTTGCCTTTAATACTATTCCTAGTGTTACCTGCTGTGAGGAACACAGTGAACAATTCTGCTAACACGTGTGGTAAAGCAAATGCCAAGCTTCACTAATCCTGGCTGAGAAATACCATAAAGCATCATAGAGACTTTTCTGTACCTGGCTGTTGACTAGGAAGAAATTCTAAGAGGAACAGATTTCTAAGAAACTTGCTTTAAATCATTATTTTTCAAGAATTCTCCTGTTTACATTGTGAACTCATCTCCATTTCCATCCTCTATGCAAATCTGCTTTGTATGTGTTGTAATATCATTTACCTGATCTGCTTTTCAGTTAGTGCTGGGAAAGAGGGAAGAGGAAAGGGGAAGAAAATCAGTTTGTGAAGTGCTGTGCCAATTTACCGTACCATAAAGGGATATGCTGAAGTTATTACTTAAGTTTAGTTATGTACATGACGTAATTTAATAATGATTATTAAATCCCAACAAGTTTTGTTTCTTTTCCTTATTGTTGATGGTTGTCCTTCATAGCATATGTCACTGTGTGTATCATAAAATTAATTTTTATGGAGACTTCACATCGTTATGGGGGCTTGTAGTGCAGGAGGCCGTGCAGGCAGAGGCAGAGGCTGCTCAGCAGACCTGTTATCTTTGCAAGAACAAACGTTGTCCATGAGGATAGAGGGAAGGGGAGAGAAAACTCACACAGCAGCAAATATTTAATTAAAAGAGCTGCTTGGGCCAACTAGTCATGGCAGCAGCTGCTTAAACAGAGATCTGTCCTTTAAATAACTTCAGCTAAATAAAGGGAGAAAAAGGAGAGCGGAGGGAAAAGCTCAAAGGGCATGTGCTGCAGTGGCAGAAGTGGTTTTCATTTTTACATTGCAATGTCTTTAGTAGCCATTAGCTCCTTCTCCGCTTGTTTGGAGAACCAGGGTGCTTCAACCTCTGGGAGATATACGCAGTTACCAAAAAGTAGAGAGGAGAACAATAAATGACATGCCAGCTCCTGTTACCTGTATTTTAGATGTACAAGGTCAAATGAAGGAGACTTCTATTGGGTTTTGTGTCATGCAAAATAACAGAGATGTTCGTAGGTACACAATTAGTTTTTTTCAGGTATTCACTTGCTAAATTATAGACAAGCCTGTGGCTCCCTGCTGCAACAGGTTTGGCCCCAGCCCTTGTGCCAGGGCACTGCCCCAGCTGAGAGCAGTTTTCTACATTTATTATCAGGCTCTGTGAGTTCCCTTTGTGCCTTCTTGATCTGTTGTGCTGTGACCTGGGCCTCTGAAGAATCTATGGTATTCATTTAACATGAAATAGTATTTATTATAATACAGCCACGTTTTTCAGATAATATCTAAGAGCATCTATCATACTTATAGATGCAGTTCAGCTATGTAATAAATGATGTTGTTTGTCCCAAAGGGATGAACCTGATGGATGCACCAACTGAGCTGGACAAGCAAGAAGAGTGTGGAGTGTCTGTGCATTTGTATGTGTTGGAGGAAACTGTTTGAAATGCTCAGAACTGTGAGGAGTGAAGCCATGCAGCTAGTCTTTCCCGTGCTCTGGGGACCTTTGTAGGCTCACAGCTGGCTGCAGGGAAGCATGAAGCAGCAGAATAGAAGTCAGAGGTATTTGAGAGTAAAGTATATGAAAGGTATTGTGCAGTCCTTGTCTTTTTAATAACCGGCTCTGGTTTTCTTAGCCATTTTCTGATTAGTCTCTCCAAGGTGCATAGTCAATTATGTGAGATAATGATTAGAGGGCAATAAAATGGATCTACCCCTATGATGCAATACAAATGAGAGATTGTTATATGGCCAACGCTATTTCTCATTTTTCTTTTTTTAAAGATAGAACAATACATGCGATGCTATAGAAGCTCTGTAAGAAGTGTATAATAAGTTTTCATGTGTGTGATATGGAGAACACCTTTTCCCAACGTGCATGTAATTGATTAGTAAGATACATCTGCAGGCAGGCTGACGAGCAAAAGTCGCATTTGTTCTGAAGAACATCGTGTTATGGGCAGAATGGGTAATGAAGACCACGGTTCTGCATGTTTGACCTTTAACATTAGGATTCTCCTTACATTTTTATGTACCTTTAGCAGATTTTAATAATTCAAGCAGAATTTTCCACTCCTGCTGTTTGCGGCATTTCTAATTTAATGTTATTTACTTTATTTTCCAGCAAGGTAGAGTTCACATTTTTTCAAAAAAAAGGGAAAATATGGTGTGTCTGTGCTAGGCGTTTGTACAGTCGCATCATGGGGAACCAGCAGCAGCTCCAGCTTTTGGATCAAGGACTAAATAGTTGGTCGTGTAGTTTAGGTGCATGGGTTTTACTGTTCCCATGGAAAGCAGAACACTGAAAGTAAAGAGGAAGGAAAAGTAATGATGTCACTAGACTTGTGTGGTTAGTGGGCACTACCTCTGGATTCTTTCTAAACAATATTTCTGCCTGGTCTTGGGAGATGCTTTACCAAACTTCTGCCAGCTAGCTGAGGGAATGGACTTGGTTTTGCCCCGTTTCCTTCAATCCTCTTTTCTCCCAGTACTTAGTAAGTAGGTGAGTCATTTGAAGCATTTCAAAGCTTTTAGACCGTAAGGACAGTATCTGTGGTGCATGTTTTGCTTCCTCGTTCTCTGCTCAGGTAGTTGGAGTCAAACTGTATCCCTAAAGATCAACCAGTTCCTTAAAATAGAGCATGTGTGTATGTGTCTAATAAAATAATAAAATATCTAATAAAATATCTTCTGTGTGAACGCCTGAAAATAATGACGTTGCTGACAACTGCTTTTCTGCATCTTGCCAGTGATGAACGTGAATCCAAGGAAGAGAGAAACAGAACTACAAAGTCTTTTCCTTTTCTTTCACAGCTACAGTAGATATATTCAATATACTGTCAGCTAACTGTCTTCAGGTTAGTTGAATGATGTTTTGATTCAGTGCTCTGAAAAAAGGCATTAATGGAGAGAAGCAACTGTTGCGGCTCAAAAATCATTGAAATGTGAAGCATTTCAAATGACACTTTTCTCTCACAATGGTAAAACTACATAAGTGAATGCAGAAAACTGCTGCCCACGCTCAGAATGAATCTTCACTTCATCAACAACTCGGTTTCCCTGAAGCCCTTGGAATACTTTCCATTAATACAAGCTATTGAAACAAAATGACGACCAGATAAATTGTAGTATTATGCTACTTGTAATAATGTCTCAGGTACTTCCCTTGAGTTTATAAACTCTTTCCTCCCTGGAGATCCCAGCGAAAAAACTTGTCCCATTAGTTTCTCATATGCCTCCACTAGGATTGTGACAGCTCCTAAGGACTGTGAGTGAAACAAGAGTGTCTCACATATTTGGGCTGGACTTCTCCACGTGTATTTTTCTTCAAGTTTAGTGTTTATATTTTAGCTATAAGTTTGTTCATGGGAAAAAGGAAATTACTGTAGACTCCTGCATCTGAAGTAAACACAAGGAAAGCGGGAAATGCAGAATCAGGATGAAATATCCGTTCCTCTTTTATGCTGCCTTGTTTGCCCAAGTGATTAGACTTCCTAACACATAAACTGGGTCAAATCCTACACTTATTGCCCTAAGTGAATTGTGATGCTTCTTCCTTGGTAGAGTGCAAATCCCACTGGTATGTGTGGATGATCCTCTGGTAGAAGCAAACCTACACTGAGGTTTGACCCAGTGCCTGGGGAAGAGGCAGGACCAAGCAGGGCCTGCCAGAATTTCAGGATTTGTCTGGCAGTGACAGGGATGGTGTTTTACTTGTATCCTGAAGTGTTTTCATGTAGTGTCTGTGGTTGAATCATTACATTTCACTTTTTAATTTTTATTTTTTTTTAAGTAATCCCTTGTATCTGTAGTAACGTGGGAAATGCTGGAAGCTTAATGGACTTGACTTGTCAGGGAAAGCAAGCATCGTGAGGTCCTCCACAAAACTGGAAGAGCTAATCTCTTTTGTTGCACAGGAGGAAAAATCAGAGGAAGGCAGAAAATGCACAAGATTGCTTGCTGCGAAACTCTCCGTCGTCATGAGTCACTGACTGCAATTTAAATTAGAAACACACAGCATTTGAATGACTTCCACTGTCTTGTAGCGTTATTGTGCTGAGATGCAAGAATAACTGATATAGAAGAATATTTGCTTTTCTTTTAAAACCAAAGAAAAACTAACATCAAGATTTCATGAGTGAAGTCTATCAGGATTTTCCTCTTGGGAGCTTGGGAACATGCTGAGGCTTTCCTGAGTCTGTGACAGAGAAGCACTATGAGCGTGCATCTAGCATGGCACAGATGGAGCAGTGGGATCAGATTTAGGGGGGGTTGTATTTGACAGCATTCGCCAGCATTGTACATTGTGAATGAGTTTGCCTGTCTATGATACATCAGAAAAAATTAATTCCTAATACATCAAGTGGAAATAATAGCTGTTTTCTGTTGTTTACAGAGGTAGTTAATTTGCAATTAAACACACCCCACCCCCTCGTTCATATTGTCACCTTGCTACCTAAAGTAAACACAAAGCCATGATGTCAAAATCGCTAACACTCAGTGGAACCCTCATTGCTGCACAGGTGTTCCTGTTGTTCGATGATTTTCCTGGCATGGGGATGGCCCCTGCATTAGGAGTGCCACGCTCTCAAATGGAGCCCATTAGGTGCTGAGTGCTGTAAATTTTTCCCCCTCCTTTACCACCTGATGGAGTGCAGCATTTCTCCAGTGACAGACTTCCTAGGAGCATGTGGGTATGCCTTCGGGAGGGGGATGTGCTGTTTTCGCTGAGCTTTATGCTGAATGAACAATCTCATTAGACTCCAGGCCTGCAAGGAGTTCTGCCTGGCAGATCCCCTGCCCACATTTCCAATTCAATAGGGCTCTGCCTGGCTTTGTGACTGCTGAACAATGTGCTGCAGAGCAGGAGCTGGAATAGCTAAAACTAACTGTGGCACGAGCTGTATTTTCAAGAGATGTTTTCAAGGTGAGGCAGGATTTCTCCTAGGAGGTGTTGCTTTAGTAGAACACATTTGTTTGTTGTTATTAATGTGAGAAAGCTCATAATTTTGCTATTATTTTGTGCTTTGAAAGAGGGAGAATGAAAATACAAAAGAAGAAAGCGCTTTTGCAGCAAATTCATTTTGAAATTCAAGGGAATTTGCATTGCCTCCGTGGAAGGAGGCTGTCATTAGCAGTCTCATCTGCAAACAAACTGCAACCTGCTTTTATTTCCTTTGTGCTGGCTGTCACGCCTTCATTCCCAGCCACCCAGCCCAATTGCTACTGTACTTTGTTTTATGCTTCATGCTTGACCTATGGGCTGAAATGCTAATCACTGATGAAAATTGCAATTAATATAAAACTAGTTTCAACCAGAAATGTGATAAGCTCATTTTGGAGATGTGGTGTCTCAAGGAAATACATAATGGCAAAAGCCTCAGACAATAGTTTATTTTTTAACTGGCTGTTGCCCTTTCAGATGTATCTGCAAAGCTCAGATATCTGCTGTTTTGTTACCAGCAAGGGGAAGTGATTATTATTGTGTATTTGTATGTCTGTGAAAAAGCCATGATCATGGCATTCCTCTACTACTGCTTTATCTCCTTTGCTGGAATAGTTTTATTGGTTATCAAAAAATAAACGTATGTATGGCTGTACCTTTAAGAAAAGGAGATACAACAGATGCATGTGGGAGAATTAGACTGCTCTTGCATCTGTAAATGTGCATATATATAAAGCCAGGAACCTTATTTTATGGGGACTTGCGTAAGTATCATGCAAACTACACTTTACAGTGCAATGAAGAAATATCTAAAATTTCATTGTGTGTTTTTTTTTTTTTTAATTCAACTTTACATACCTTAGAAACTTGCTGGTTGTAGAAGTCTCAGAAGTCTGCAAAACATTTACACAAGCAGTTTGTGCTGCAAGATGTGGTATTTACAGCTGAAGTACACTATCTCGAATCCAGATTTTCCCTTGAAAGAGAGACTACTGCCACAGTAGAAATGAAAAAAAAGGTTAGAGGAAGATGAATGTAAAGATATGGACTGGTTCCCACTCTAGGAAAGAACCAGTTTGTGTCTACAGACCTAAATTCGTCTGTTACAGGAGCTGCTGTAGTGCTCTCACAGCTCAGAGTTGCTGACCAGTTGACCTACCCCAAAAGTGAACCAGGGGAAGGACAGTTTTACATGGAGTGAGTTTGGCCAGAGAAGCAAAGTGGGAAGCGGAGTTACTCCAGGCTGAGACCAAAGTGGGCAGCTAAGTTACCTCACTGCATGCACGTGTCTGGTTAAGCTGGTCCGTGAGGGGAAGGAGGGGATCGGTTTGGCAATGGATTTGCAAAGGGAGGATACAGGGAATTGCATGATCCCAAGTGATGTGGAGAGGAGGACTTGTAGGAAGTTCAGGAGAGCCAGTAAGAATATTAAACAAGAAATTTTAACATCTTGCGTATTGAGGGATTCATCATCTCTAGTGATGGAGGTAAAAGTATATAATCAATTAAGAAAACAAGTAAAAGGTACTTAAATTTGTGGAAGGTAGGCCCATTGGTAGCTATTACAGGCAGAAGATCAGATGCAGCATCTGACTCAGAAAGCAGCTATAAGGAGTGGGGAGGATGTAGGTGCCAGGAGAGGACCCTTCTGCACTCCTGCTCTTTACTTGCACCTGACCTGTCAGGAGTGCTGAGCCAGAGCACCCTCAGTGTGACCTGGTGTCCCGCTTGTGGGTCAGCACTGCTGTGCTCTTCAGATCAATGCAGATAGTTGTATTTGTTCACATATTTGAAAACATCCGTAATGGTGGAATTTGGCTGTGGGGCATTCAGGTTTATGTGCTTCTAATGGTAGGAATAACTGCAGCAATGGGTTGTCTCAATTTACTTGTAAGTGCTGTGTCAATAATGTTATAACTAAAGTTTAATGCCGTATTCGTCATAAACAATGTACTGTTCACAGTTAACATTTATTTCTTTGGTTATGAAAAAGCTAAACCAGGTATTGATTTTCACGCTGGATTTTGTGTTGAGTCTTCATTACGAGTGCTGCTCAGAGGCATCCTGAGCTTACAGCAGAGCTGGTCTGACAGGGTTGACAAACCTGGTCTCCTGACCATCTTTGCAGGGCTGCTACTTTTGAGTAGATTTCCATTATGAATATTCTCAGCTGCAAAAGTGAACATTATTTTCAGCAATTTGTGTGATTTGTATTAAATTGGTGCTTTCATCAAATGTTCCAGGTCTTAAGCTCACTCGCACAAATTTTCACCGGAAACAAATACAAAAGTGAGGAGTTTTATTTAAGATGGCTTGACTTAAAGTTTATAAATGATCCTTTGCTGGGCTAAGTCAAGTCCTATTTGCATGGGTTGAGCAGATAGACAAAAATGGGTACTGAAAAATTATTTGTTGATTTTAAATATCATGTGTTGCCAGAAACATTGCTCAGTTCCATACTGTATTTCAAAGCTGAACTCTTGCTGACTAAAAAGGAACTTGTTAGAAGAACTAAGGAAAAATAAAAAAGTAAGTAAATAAAATGCAGGTAATCAGGTTTATATGAATCATGTTGGTGAAATGACAACAGGGAATCCATTTATTTATTTGGTTCAGGAAAACCTGAATACCTCAGGTTCTTTGGCAGCAAATACCTCTAGACCCTAAGAAGGAGGCTTCACACTGGCAAATGCCAGCAGACAGCTACCAACAAGTAGATCATTTGTTTGCATTAGAAACCAAATTTCTTTAGATTTCAGTCATTGTGTGTGTGTAAAAGACATGCAAGGCTTTAAGAAAAATGGTACTTGTACTCTGTGATTTAGTAGTGCAGTGCTTCAGCTAACAGATGTATGAAACAAATTAGATCCAATCTGTCAGGTGCTGCACCATTATACAGGCAGAGTGATGACCAAGACAAAACATTAACCATTTATAGCTGGCCTTTAAGCAGTTTGGGTACACAGTGTGATCTATTGAGACTTCAGCGGGATTGCATTTTAACATTTTGTTTGAAACAGCTGGGATTAGACAGGAAGTGTTTGCAAAAATGAATAGCTGGTGCTGGCTGCCTTCTCCTGGGGTCGAGGAAATGCTCGTAAGCCTTTTCACCTGCCTTTTAGCTCGGGGTAGACAGAAACAGCATAAATTGGGTCTCCACACAATCAGCACGAACAATCAAACTGAGACATCAGACACAACCAGGTGACAGCAGACCACTGGTCTGGGGACAGGCATCAGTCTTCACCCTGCTGTGTCTGCCTGGTTGGGAGATCCTGCCTGAGGTGCCCTGCCCAGTCAATGTCTGACTCCCCTTCTAGAAAACCAGGACATGACAGGCTGGGCTCCCGACATCCCTAGACAAGTCTTAAAACCTTGTCCCAGGGAAATTAATTCGATTACTTACACTGATTATTAAGTTGGATGTCTTATTGCTGCTTGTGCTACAGTAAAACATTTCACAGCCTTGTGTACGTATTTGTTTATTATTTATATTAATTTTATCACACTTTTAGAGTATTTTGTGATTTGAGAAATTGGAAGACTGATGGGTTGCAAAATTGGGAAAGCATATGTCTCGGTTTAAAGGAAAACTAAGATGTGTATCTGAACTAGGCAAAGGACCTCTTCCCAAAAAACCCCTGTGTTGGCAAGGGAGAACAAAATTCCCTGAAAGATTTTGAAACTATAACAGCATAATAATTGCAATCATATTTGAAACTTACACATTTTGTGAAACAATATTGTTTAACTGTACTGAAAACTTTTACTTTACGTGTGCTGTCCCATAATGTGTATTAAGTCCATGGCAAGATAAATAATGCATAGACTTCTCTCACTAAACCTCCTGAGAGCAGAATTACATCAAGAAAATCTTCGTGCCTGTGTGCTACAGTCTAGTACCTGCTATGGAAATGTTTTGCTATGGAAGGAAGAGCATATTTCTGATTCGGATGATTATTTTAATCACCTCTAGCATGTGTATCACAGGCTGGTTTTCTGAGAACTGACAACATCCAAAAATAGGTGATTGGGATAGAGTCAAGTGAAGGTTATCTTCTCCCTGGTCCTAACACCGGGATGTCAAAAAGCTTTTAGGGGAAAAGCTATGTATAGCATTGACACCTGAAGTAAAACGATGAGTTCCTTATGAATATTCCTTCCAATCTTTTCCAAACATGTGAGTGACTTTGCATGTGGGGCTTTTTTTTCAGGGAGGAAAAAGACAAAAAAAAAAAAAAAGAACTATAGCTGCATAAATACTGTAGCTGTAGCCTTGCATTTAAAGCTTCACTATCATAAATCTCAACCTTTTTCAGCTAATTAGTGAAGTAGGAAGGTATTGCTTCTCGTGCCATGGAGAAGTGTAGCCTGCATGCTGCCCATATACCAGGGGACCGCGGCCCCTGTTCTGGGAGCCCATTTGTCCCACACTGAACAGATTTCCTTGCCTCATGTATTTTTTGTCACTGGTTTGCGAGAAGGCTGTGCAGCGAAGGGGAGAAATGGGCATGGAGGCTCACTGGGCTGATGGTAAACATTTTCTGAGTAGAGTTTCTTTGTCATTATAGCTATCACTTACGGCATTGCCTTAACCAGGGCACGCAGGTGGGAGCAGTGAGCATGGAAATAGACAGGTGGAGTATCCCTGATGCCCTCCACTTTCAATTTCCTCAGCATCTGGGGTCTCTCACTATGATCTTTGATCAAGCCTCACCTTCTCTGGGTTTCACACAACCAGCCTTACCCAAGAGGCATTCAAAGATGGTAGAGCTTCAGGAATATTCTCTTCAGAGGGGTATGTAGGTGTGAGCCACCTCCCCGGTCAATGGGTCTGGGCTTGCCTCAGGCTCTGAACTACTCAGGGATGGAGGTGAAGGCATCGGTTCTGGAGCATCAGTGCTCTCCAAGCTGAATCCCAACCATGCCATCCAGCGCTCACAAGGACGTGGGCAGACACGATGTGCTTCACAGTGTGAATGTCATCCGTGAGTAAAACCCAGCCCTTGGCTGGGCAGGCACTGCTGATGTTTTTGGATGGGGGACATTTTGACTGCAGATAGGATGCTTTTGTTCTTCAGTAACTGAGAGACAGTGAGAGCACTTAATTACACTCATGTGCTCTGTGGTCACTTAGCTTGCAATATATGGTATAAATAAATAACCGAATTTTTATTTCTTATTTTCCAGACTTTTGTTCTATTACTGTGTAACTGAGGCTGCCCCAAGGGTTGTAATTTCTAATTACCAATGGATTTTATTTAACAGTCTTGTAACATATGTGTCACTGAGAAATTAAATCTAGTTCTAGCTGATGAAAAGGTCAGCTCAGAAATGTGCCAATATTAAGCTGTGGGAATCCAGTACTTTCATGAATATTTGTGCTGTATGGGACTTATACAGGGACCTAACCTTTCATACTTTAAGAGGGAAGCAAATAGCTGAGATTGATGCCATATTTAGTAGTGCAATGTAATTTCTCTTGGAAGCCATAGACCAGTAATCTGGGAATTTTGGCTGTCATCCTGCTACTATTTATGAGCAATTTTAATGTAGTAATTACATGTAGGGAAAATTGTTCACTAGGTTTATGAGATAAATGGAAGTTTAATTTTTTTCTTGTTTATTTATCCAGTATTTTTATTACACACTTCTGGAAGCAATGGCATAAAATAAAAGAAACTGGAACTGCATTGCTCCTTAGAAATACTGATATTTTGAAAGATTTGCTCACTGTAAGTTAAAGGCAGCTCATTAAACAAACAAATGAGCTGTCCTTAAAGCAATCAGTATTTACTATTAACTGAACAGCACAGTAAATAATGAATTGCAGGTAAGGAACTGCAGATAAGTATTTGCAGTGAATTCAAATTACTTGACTTAAGCCTGAGGCAGAGAAAAGAGAACACAAAGATAGAAATGGAGGGAGGAGGGGAAAGAAGAAAAAGGAAGAGGAGGCATCATAATTGTAACATTTGTTGTAGCATACGTGTTTGTTCATCGTGGCAAGGAGAGGTTTTCTTCAGTATTTTTTTGTCCCCCTTCCCAGTGCAAGGGATGCTGCAGCTGACTCCTCGGGAGAACAAAGGTGAATGTGGGATTCCTGGGAAAAAGCAGGGGTCTACAGCAAGCTGTGGGCCTGATCCAGCACGTTGGCTTGGAGAGCAAGGCTGATGTTTTTATAAAGGTCAAGATTATGCGGGTTGCTCCCTGGCACTTACTAGACCCCAGGAGAGTGTTGTCCTTTGGCACCGGTGCTTTGGCACCAGTGAGACCGAAACCTGCCTGTAGCTGCCAAGTGCTTGCGTGGTACCTCCTTTATTTCTCCAAATTACTTATGCAGTTAAATTGTTCATTTGCTAGGAACTGGCACAAGATGAGAAATTTTGGTTTTGGTTTTAATCATCATAGGAGTAAAAGATTGTGTTGCCTGAAGTTTGGGTATGCAGCTGTGTTTAAGGCTGGGATGGATGGGATTTCTTGAGGACGTCTGAAATTGCTCATTTAGGATGGGGCTTGGGGTTGTTTGGGTGCTGGAGATGAGAGTGGAGGTCGGTGATTTAATCAGGAGCTCTGCAGTTTCAGCTGAACTGTGGGCCTCAGGCTTGGTAGGAGAGCCAGTTGCGTGACAGCCATACAAAATGCCGAGCACTTGGCAGTCCTGTCTATATATCACCTTAAATAAGGTTAATAGTTTGACACAGTCCTCCTTCTGGCGAGGACGTGTGTCTTGACCTGTCCATCTGCTGAGGACCATCAGTGTCCAGAAGAGTGGTCAGTTGAGTGGAGCACGTCAGAAAAGATGTGCATTAAGTGTTAACCTTCCATAATAACTGCTGTCACAAACAGCACAGACAGGATAACACCTCTGCTGCTCCATTAGGGGCAATATATATAACATACAGAAACGAGGTTTGTCTTGCTGGATAGTTATTGCTAGGTAAATAACTCTGCAAAGATGCTGTTGCTTAATTCACATCACCCCAGGATTCACACCCTTGTGGAAACTGCCACAGATAAAAATGGCAGAGGTTAAATGCAGCTGCAGGGAGATTTCTGAGTGGCCTTTGTAGGTATCCAGTTTCTATGCAGAAGTCCAGCGCCATCGGTCCTGAAGTACTCACTGCTTCCAAATGCTGGAGCTGTCAGCCCCCTGCATTAGTATTCAACACAGGGAAAAAGAACGAGGTGCTAGACAGACCGACTAATTACAGCAGCCTGCAGAGGAGAGTTGTGCCATAGCACATGATAAAGGATATCCTTTTTATTTAGTACATTTCTTCTTTTCTCTATGTCACTTTATTAAAAAAAAAAAAAAAGGAAGCGTGAGGTAATGGGTTTAGTTAAAGAATCAAGTTGGGTTTGTTTGGTTTTTTTTTTCTTCAGTTTAATCTGAATCTATACAATGCTTCGTCATTTTTATATAAAAAGAATCTTCCTACTCCTCACTCTGCAACCTAAGCAAGCTGCACACCTCCTGTAATGTTAGCTTCCCTTTCTCTGGTTGGCATCCTGACACAGGATGCTCATCCTCTGAGCTGGTGGCAGATGGGGGCGGGGGAAGAAGAGGGCTTCACTGCCACTAATGTACCATCTGCAAGTAGCAGCACTGGTCAGATTTTTATGAGCCTAAATTGCAGCTGTGTGGCTAGAGGGTTTCCTGTCAAAGCATCTGTTTTATCATCAGTGACACAGACACAGCTCTGGAACTGAGCATCTACCAGGAGCAGCCAAGGCAGGGCAGGAGAGCTCAGTCCTGCAGTGACAGAAGTTGTACAGCCATCAGGTGGCTGCAGGCTGGGGCTTCTGTGCAGCTGTGGGTCGTGTGCACCCCTGCATGCTGCGATACAGCGCTGAGTTTACTGGACTGAGGTCTGGGAAGGTGTATTGCTCTCAAGTCAGAGCTAGGAGAAATCAAGCTGAGGGAAATATCGACTACTACAAAACAGAACTTACTGGTGTTGCCTGATCCTGCCTGATTTGCACACAGCCACAACCTGAGGATGGCAGCTCAGCCAGTGAGTTGTCATCCCCTCCAATGCCCTTCTGCGTCACCCCCCTCTGTGGAGCGAGGCAGTAAGCAGATTAGTCGGCTTCTTCCATCAGTGAACACTCGGTGACTAAGATACTTATAAGACATCTGGTTTTTAACCTCATTTCTAAAGAAATGAGGCTTATGTGATTATAGTGTCTGTCTCTTGTCCCCTTGTTGGCCAATTTCAATCTCTACCCAGGGATTCTGGTCTCGAGGATGTTAACTTCCAGAAAGTTTTCATGAACTGGTGACCGAGTGAACAGAAATTATCCTGCTAATGACTGGAGAAAGGGGCACAGCACAAGCTGTTGCTCATCTCAGAGAGCTGCACAAGAGGGAGTGTGTTGGGTGAAAGGGAAGGCTCTGCTTCATGCCTGTGTTTTGCAGAGGTTTGGCAAACCAGCCACCAGGAGTGACCAGCGTGTGCTGGCTGTGTGGCTCGGTGCTGTCTCTGCTGCAGCTGTTGCCAGCTGTGCTGGGGAAGGATGAGTGTCCCCAGCGTGCTGCCCAGGTCCCACCTCCTGCCTGCCCCTGCATGCCAGCTGCTCTTGCTGATGCCAGCATTGCTTTTCTGATGTGTGGGTTAACTGGGTAGTATGTGAAAAGATACAAGAGCTATGGGTGAGCCAGCCTTAGTCCACACATATATTGCCGTAGTTGTACAACGCTGCTTGTGAACTCAGGGGCTTGAATCAGAGCTCATCGTGCCGCGTGGGGCTGGGCTGCTCACAGGCTGGCCCTTACTGCTGTCATAGTAGCCTTATCTTGAAAACTGCTCTTGCAAAATTATCTTGACAACTGAGGTCTAAATTCTCGAGCCTGATGTCCTGTAAGCGCTATGTGTTAGAAGATGCACAGGTACAAAATGTATCCTACACCGGTTAATATTTCCCTGAGATACTATGAATTATGCTGATGGCTGAAATCCTCACTACAGCCAGTTTTGTAGAATTCTCTTTCTTTTACTCCTTTGTGAATTACACTTCAGCGCTCATTAGAGCCGAATATGTCTCCTTTTGGCAGCTGCCTGACATTTTTGCCTTGTAGTGCAGAACCAAAGGATGTATAATGGACTGTGTAAAGCCCAGGTATGGTAGTTCTGGGATTATGAAGGAAAAGCAAAGGTTTCACCTTCTGGTCCTTATTAGTGAACTAAACTGTGAGTGTGTCCTTTTTTAAACATAAATGAAAGACAAAAGACATACAAGATTTGTGAACAAGGTTGTTAGTGTACCAGATTTCTTCCACGAGATCTGTTACATGACTTTATAACTTACACAAGTCTCATTAGAAAAATTTATGAACTGGAATGATTACAAATACACCATCCTTTAAACCATCATTGCTTTTAATTGCAAACCGAAAAATAATTATACTTCTGTGCTATAATGGATTTCTACTTTTGTCCATGTATTTTTTTGTTAGAAATTTAATAGAGGACCTTCCCCAAGCCAGGGGGTGGAGAGAGATTAGAGGAAATTGTACCACTTAGTGCAATTTGCAATTTAGCTGCAAATCCTGAAGCATTGCTTTAATTTAGTAACCTTGTTAGAGCCAGGTTAATATTGTAAGCTAATATGACTGTTTCTTCTCCTCACTAGGCTTTCAGTTTCACATCCTTACATCTGATTTGAAGTGACGGCGAGAGGAAGCATAAGGTATCTCTTATTGTGTTTGGACTCCTTGTTTACGGAAAAGTGATGGAGATGCTATTAAGCACGAAAGGGATCACCATATGCCTGTTTTTCTTTGCACTGAGTTTGGCAGCAGCTATTGAAATACCATTATCAGGTGAGTTTTAGCTGTTTACTGAACACTATGCTGGTTTGATTTCGTATTCCTTGCCTCAGTTTTTTTTTTTTTTTTTTTTTAAACACCTTTCCCTGAAGGAAAAAATATTGAATCCTCCTTTTCAGTTGTTCAGTTTTGAATTTAATCCTGCCAGAACATGGCCTTTGGGAAATTCAGATGTGAAAAAAGAAAAATTAGGGTTCTTTGTTTGGACCTGTTTAAGTTGTAGCAATACACTTGTTTAATAACAAACATCTGATCCAACACATCGCTTAGCTCCAAGGGTTTGTATTTTGTCCTGCACATAAATTCTTAATTTTTGGCTCTGCATCTCCCTGAAGCTCGTTTGATGTATATATACCCTTGCTTACTTGTCTTGCAACCTGCAGTTTCAGTCTGAAAAGGAGCAGGTGTGTGTCTCAAGGCGTACATGATTCCCCAGAGAGTATTTCCTATGCCTCACATACTGCCCTGGGGAGCACCTCCTTTATCCCTCCCTGACTGTGATGCATTCAAACTGCCTGTTTTAACACGGTTGGTGTGGTTTCAGGACATGTGTAAAATATGGGATGGGGCTCATAGGGGACAATCCAGGGAAAGCCAGTGGACCCTACTGCCTGGAGTAGAGCCCAGACCTCCCAGGCTTTACGTTTTTCAAACATAAATGGGCCAAGAGGATTACAAACTACAGGGATTTGGGGGTAAAGAACCACAACAAAGCAAAACTCAACAATCTTGAGTTTTGAAAGAATTATGATGGGATAAATAAAAAAAATAATAATAAATAAGTCCAAGCAAAAAGAATTGTCATCTTTTCACAGAGCTTTGGATGGTGTAGGCTCAAAGTAGGACATGGGCCAGTTTCAGGGCATCATAGAGACCTGCCGTGAGCTATTAGCACTCTAGAGTCTGCCAATAGCCCTGGCTGCAAAGAAAAAGGCAATCAAACAGATCAGATAGCTTTGCAAAAATATCCTAAGTTGTTTAACAGCATTTTGAAGCAGAATTTTTTTTAGAAGTGTTTAAGTAAAGCAAAAGTGGAGCTGTGGCTGCACAGTGCAGGACAAAATGAGCATCCACTGCTTTTAAACGTCTACACAGGGGAACCATTTAGCCTTTAATTTGCTTTAATGGAGCATTTTATATTTTAATAAAAAGGAATTATGTCTGAGCAGTGAAGCTGGTGGGCTTGGAAGTGTTTGGCTTTGAGACCACATGGTATGGCAAGACACTATGTTTCATTCCAGCTTTGAGCTTCCTGGACTTAAAAGAGAAACCAAAGAGCATGTTCATTTTCTTCCTGGCTTTTTATAACAATATGATGATCCTATTATCCCCTGCTCCGCTGCAGGGAGCATTCTCCCTCGTGTGGCACTGTTACAGACACTTACAATGCTTTAATTCTCTTACAAAAAAAGCATTAGTGAAACAACTGTGTGACTGTGTGACGAGTAACAACTCTTCCTGTACGGTACCCTGGAAGAGGTGTTAAGTCACCTTCTCAGTCCATGGATGTCCTGGCAATTTTATCCAGAATGGAGGTAGCAGTTTGCTACTTTGTGTGTGTGAATCTGTGTCTGCATTAAAAAGCCCGTTATTGACTTTGCTGCTGAATTAATTTACCAGTACACACACCTATTCTTTGGCCTGAGCGTGGTTTCAGCTCGCCTTTGGCCTGTGTGGGTTGGTCATACGTGGAAGCGTGATACCCCAAAGCGGCTGGCCAAACACCGCCAGTGGTGTCAGGCCTTCCTTTGGCTGCTCGGGCTGTGACAGTGTTCAGTTTGGGGAGGAGAGAGTATTGTCAATGCCAGGAAGATGATGATCGTCAACCCTCTTTTTTTTTTTTTTAAGGCGAGCCTCGCTCTTTGCAGGAGTGAGGCAGTCCTGATATTGTCCATTTCGAAGAAAGGACCTGAGCGGAGCACGGTTTTGATTGAATGGCATTTTAACCCAGTACCTCTTTGTGTTTAGTTGCGCAGCTTCCAACAATCACAGAGCAATCTCACACCCAGGTTGCCTACCCTTTTGATGAGGACTTTACAATCAAATGTGAAGCTAGAGGAAACCCACAGCCCACGTGAGTACTGCTTTCATCTGGAGAAGCAACCAGAAACTGAGTTTGCTTTTAGCCTTTGCCAAACACTGTGCTGGTTTTGCGGATGTGCAGTAACCTGCTCATCATCGTAGGGCAAGGTTAAGATTTGGGTTTCCATTTAATTCATTCAGTTTTTGTTGCTCGATCACTTCCACTCATTCTGTGGATAGATGTCAAGATGCCTCTTTCTTGTTGGGAGAAGTTCCATTTCTCTAGCATGGGCTTGGTTCACCTCATGATTTAAGAGAGCTTTGTCTGGGCTGTGCTGCAGAAGATAGGAGGGGTGTAATAGTAATCAAAGGGTCCCAGCTGGTCTTCTGCCTTTTCCACAGCAACCCTAAAAATACCAAGTGCATTAAGCTGTGTATTCAGAGACCTCATTTGCATTTTATCAGATACCTTGTCTGTACCTGACATCGTCATGACTGTGATGATTTTATAAATATACACATAGGGAGTTTTTCAAATAAATATCCAAAGATAAGCTTTATGTATTTTACACCAATGTAAAAAGGAAAAAGGTTTTCAATGAAAATATGATCAACAAAATATGTAATGATAACATAATAAAAGCTCTTTCTGAGACTTTTGGCACTGAATAGAATATGGCCTAAATTAATATCTGGTTTGCGTGTCATTTTTGCTCTTTAATCCTTCCCTTCTTCTTTCTCTGCTTTTAAAATGTAATTGTTATTTTAGATCAAGATGATTTGATCATTTTTAATTGAGCTCTGGCTGTAAATTCATAATGTGATAACAGATGTCCTTTGCTTCACTGTTTGTCAGTGGATCAATGAAAAGTTTTTTGGTATATTTAAATCTTTGTGATAGTGCTGGTTAGGCAATAGGAACCCATCTTCCCCCCCATGCTGTAGCAAGGCAGTTTTGCCAATAGTAGTGAAGTGCCAAAACATACATTTCTGTTGACATTAATGTATTCCTTTTAAACATTTAAAAATGTTGAAAGAGGTATGTCTTCCCTTAAATGTATGTTATAGCGTAATTCTCAATTGTCTCTGCTACTGGATGAGTGTAGCCCAATTTCAAGCCATCTGAGACTTCTAGATACATAAATCACACCCGAGTAGCATCAAAACTAGAAGTGAGTCTATGTGAAAATGTGAAACTCGTTAGAGTCATCTGTTTCTCCTGGGTCCGACCGTGGGATCTCCTGTAGATGGTGAGAACAGCTTCTATGAATCCTTTCCAGTCAGAAGTACCAACTCTCCTACAAACACAGCTCGAACACAAACCTTTAGTTCCTTTCACTGTGTGCCTCTTGTTTTCACAGATGGTCTCGTCATTTTTTGTCCTTGCCTTGAGCTTGGTATTCTTATTTCATGTCACAGTCTGTTACCCAAAAGTAAAGTGTCAAACAGGAGAGACATGCCCAGTAGCTAACTCAAGTTATAGTAGCACAGTGGTCATTTTACTATCCAACTCTCCCCTCTTATATCAATTTTTTCATTTTATTTAATATTGCATTATTGGACCCATATTTACCACTGTATTTGTACCCTAGTTCTCTCTGTTCTGTGATCTGTCCTTTGTAACACTTATTTTCCAGCTTCAACTGGACTAAAGATGGAAAACCGTTTGATTTATTATCTGACCCAAGGATAGTTGCATCTAACAACTCTGGAACATTTGTGATTCAAAACCGTGGAATCATAACCAATTTTCAAGGGAAATACCGTTGCTATGCATCCAATGCGCTGGGAACTGCCATGTCAGAAGAAATTGAGCTAATTGTTCCAAGTAAGGGCTTTTATTTCGCTTGTATTTTGAAGGTGAAAGCTATGTTTCCTCAAATTAAATGGGAAAGAACTAGTTACTAAGGTGGTTTATGGTAAAACATGCACTCTTTGTTATTCAGTGATTATCGGATGGAAAAAAATCCGTATGCTCTCTGGAATTATTTCATTTTATTCCTGATTTTAGGGACAGAAACCAAATATGAATGCAGGGTTTCAGACAATACCATTGGACTATCAAGTCTTTACAGGTTTCCGGGTGCTGAACTGTCACTCCTTACCAACTTTAATTAATATAAACACAATTGGGTAAATAATATATACATTTTGCTGGATATATTAATTTTTATAACATTTATTGTTTACTTTTGCTTTTTGAGTATCATCTGCCTCACTTTGCCTCTAGAGGGTTGGGTTAGTGGGTAAATTAGTCTAAACTTTTTAATAGCCGTCTCAGGAGAGCTGAATGGTCAGTGATTAGAAAGTTATTATTTGCTTTGATTTGACTATTTAAATGCCTTTATAAAGCACTTGCTTTGCTTTTGTCATAAAACCCCTGAGTTCCTTTCTGATTTGTATTTGCCTAGAACCACTATTTGCTCTTATGATGCTTCCTCTTATGATACTTTTCTCTAACTATTAAGGAGAAAGTATAAATATTGATGAGAGTTATAGTCTGGTAAATTCTCTGCCTAATCTGGGAAGAGACAATTCATTGTAAGATGATGGCAGCACATCATGAAAGTACAGAAATTTAAAATACTTGGAGATATGAAACAAAGAGCAGAAAAAAATGGCAGAGGAGCTATCTTAACTGCAGTACAGTTATTGAAAGATATTAGCTGTTCATGACAGAAATAATAGCATAGATCATGAAATAGTTTTAGAGATATATTAAAAATTAAAAATGTAGCAGGCAATAAAAGAATAGCAAGTCACTGTCAGAAAAAAAACCAGAATTGATTTCAGTAAAATCACTTTGCGGAAGTGTTGTAAAAGACTCGAAGTTTGGGAAACTCTTGACTTAAGGTTGGAGTGATCTCTCTAATAGTGGAGAAAAATATTTGATAAAGAATTAGGAATCATGTGATGCTTTCACTTTCCAAACATTTATTGGAAAGCAAATGCTGTTAAAAGTCGTAAGACCATAATGTTTCAGCCTGGCAGCTGTGACTGAGTGCCCAGAAATTGGGAGGACAATATGGTCTCCATCTTAGAGCAAGGAACTTGAAATCAGAAGCTGGGAGAAATAAAAGCTTATTACTGCAAAATAGCAAACGACGCAAATGTTTGAAAGCTGAAGAGGAAGTGTCAGTCAACTGTGAGTTCATTAATTTGATGTCAAAGCTTTCAGGGATTTGGTATAAATACTTAGATGGAGAATTTTAAAGTCCTGGAGCTGAATGGAAAATGAGCTCAAAAACGTAGTTATGATCTTAGAAATGTGCCTTTCCATCATTAGCACAGAGGGAAATGTGTGGTTTTGAGGACCAAGGTTATAGAAGTGGGATGAAATTTAATGATACAAAGTTCAAGGTAATGATTAGGACAACATCGACGCATTAGCTTTGTATAAATATATTTAAGCACTTGTAGATTGGAAGTAACACAGGAAGATGAAGACACAATTGAACTTAAATTCAAGATTGAAATATTTGAAATTAGAAGAGGAAACTTTGAGGTAGAATCTTCCTAATGGGAGTAGAAAGGACAAGAAACTTCAATGGCCCCACGATGGAGCAGGGTGAGAACACACAGCAGAATGTGTGATGTAGTCAAGTGGTGTAGAAGAGGAGAATGAGCAGTGCAGTGGCGGTTTTTGCAGACTAGGTCCTGCATTTCCAAGTTCCTGCAATATTTTGTTTTCAAGGGATCTGAAAGCACTGTGCACGTGTGGAACTGGTGTGTCCACACGGCGGGAGAAGTCTTCTCAGCCTTTGCAGTGACGAGATGGCTTCCTGTCTACAAAAACTACTTCTAACAGGTCAACGCAGATGAAAAAGGCTATGAGAAACATGCATAATCATTTTTGTTGTGTCTTTGTTGCAGGAGGTAATCCTGAGAACCATTCTGGGCATAGCTGGGGGTGGGAGAGTTGTGGTGCAGTCACCTTGAAAGTAAGACCCATCACAGGGACTGGGAATGTTCCTAGGAGAGGGCAGCTAAAGATGCCGTGCAAATATATATTTTTGAGTGCTTCTTATGAAAGATGGGATTTATTTTCCTTCTAGCAAGTTTTGTGGCCTTTTTTTCCTTGGGAAGTTTATTTCGTGTTGTGCTGTATTGCACATTATTCCCTAATGCAGTAGCTTTTGTGTTTGGTGTTGGAATTACCAAGATTGCATGTTTTGCTGTATGGTTTAGTCTCTATCAGCTTGCAGTTGCTTTAAGAGAATAGCATTTCTGAGTAGAGGAGAACTGCACAAAATTTCAGGACAGTAAGCTGAAGTTTATTGAACTAATGATGTAAGTTGGCTCCGCAGGTAGAACAGTACAGCTGATGTCGCCTGGAGTTTCGGACAGGAATAGGAGAGTGATGCAGTTACTCAGAGCTTTAGACAATACATAATTACTCACTTTGGAGTCTGGCCAGGGCAGTGGGGGTTAATACAACTTCTCTTAAGCAAAGTGTTTCAGACTCATTTTGCAGAGGAGATCAGGACCTCAGTGTCGTGTTTCGGTGAAGGTATGTCACCTCCAACAGCAGAATATTCTCGAACTCCATTGCTACTGAACTAAAAAAGATACTTAGAAATGGAAAACAAGAATGAGCTGTTGTCTGTATCTAGGATTATCGAATCTATACACAGAGCAGATATTTTTTTTTATTTTACTGAGAAATTGTCTATAGTAGCTGAAGTAGATATTAAATATACTAAGGGTAGTTAGCAATAAATGAATTGAAGTTACAAACACGATTGTTTTCAAATGCAAGAGGAATTTTAGTGCTAATACATTCCTAAATCCAGAAATCAAATAAGTGATAGAGATAATATATTAGAGGGATTTAACAAACTCCTGCAACTTTTAAGGCACATTTACTTTTATACGTTATCTTCTGCCATCAATTCTTTCATTTAATGGTGCAATGCAGATGCTGCAAATTAAATCAGAATTCAGACAGTAATAGAAGACACCTTTGATTTTCTAAAGCGCGAGCATGTCTACAACTGTGCTCAAGTGAAATAGAGCTGCCGGTGAACAGATCTGCTGTAAATTAGGCAATCACTGACACAGAAGGGTTTGGGATAAATTACTTCTATTCACCCACAAGTTTCAAAGCAGAGACTGGTACATGTGAGATCACTACATGCATTCATGGTAACGATGCAGAGGTGGCGGTGCTTTGCCAGCTGTATTCAAGTAAAGTGTAAGCTACTTGGCAAGTCACTATGCCAGTGAAGTGAAGAAAAACCCAGCAAGTCAGACTAGGCCAGTTTTTTTCATAAATTACATTTACACTGCAGAAGTAGAATACTGGTTCTGTAAGGGGGAACAAAAGACTGTTTACTCACAGTAGTCATTCCAGGAAAGCAATCGAATTGTCAGCAGAAATGATCATTAAATCTCTCCTACATAATGAAAATACCACACCTCCTCTATATAAGATGACATTAAGAAGTGTGGGGAAGAATGGGCTCTGAGGATCCCTGTGTGTTTACATTATTTACAAAGTCCAGATTGTTACAAGATACGTGCAGCACAAAAATAAATTTCAATGGTGAGAACACAGACTTCAGCTACCCTCTTCCTGTGTTTAGGGAATCTGTTGCTTGGATTGCTGAGAAGGCCCAATGCCAGAGGAACAAGTACAGTTTAAACTTCTTTAATTAACTGTAGTGTAAAAGACTCTTCGTGGTAGACTGCATTAAGATTTATGCTCAGTATTTCTAAAGCTGCTGCTCCAAAAAATGAAGCTCTGAGAATGGAAACATAACCTGAACATAAAATCTTCCAGTGTCAGGCTGTGCTATGCCAATTATGTTAGTTCTAGAATTCCCAAAGAAAGCAAAACTTGTCAGATGTGAATATTGTGAAATAACTAAAAGATATTGAGGTGATACTAAATTAGGAGGTCTCAATAACAAACTTTGGGAAGGTGTTCAATATAGCCTTTATGGAAGAGAAAACAAAAGAGAGTAACTCAGTGAGACTTTGCACACACTAGGAATAAAACCTAAACCTCTTGCCCCCTAAACCAGTGTGCTATACCTTTGACAACTTTTCTGACAGTCTAAATCATTGGGATAGCTCTGTTGCCAGTGACCAGCATTTTGGAAAGGGTCATAGAGGTTTACATAGAAGAAAGGATCATCACTGATTCCATTGTAGAAGATTCTTTGAGAGTGAGCGGCTCGATAGTCTTCCTGGCAGCAAGTCTTTCTTAACTTTTTCAATTTAATGGGGCAATTAAAAAAATCCATAAATAAGCAGGATCGTATCTCATCAACAGTTCAAAGGCTACAATGAAAATTACAGATTTAACTACTGCATATACTGTATGGATCAGAACAGCAATTGGCTCACTGAGGTGCATACTGGAAGCTGCCCAAGGCATATTTGATACAACCCATGTGGCTGGTGACTGCAGGTCATGTTTATGATTCTTTGATGTATTGGGCTATTCACTGCAGAAGATATAGGTTTGTAAAATAAATCAGTCAGCTACTAACGAAAGTGTCTGAAGAGCCAGAAATTTCCAGTATATAAACGTTTCTTGACTATTTCCACCTTCCCTCGCTCTTGCACCCTTTAGGGATTTATTTGCATAGTTTATGGTTGAACTCGATGATCTTAAAGGTCTTTTCCAACCTAAATCATTCTGTGAAGAACTTAAGAATATCCTTGATGGATCAGGCTCAGAATCTAGCCCAGAACATATCTCCAGCAGTATCCTGGTTTATAGTGAGGTTTTCCTACAGTAGTTTCCCAAATTGCTGATTTACTGTAATGAGTTGGCTCCCATTTTACACCACCTACTCATAGAAACCAGACACAGGGGTCTCAAGGACTTCTGCTTGGAGAGGCCCTTTTCCTTCAGTTCGATTTCTCACATGTAAAATACCAGATTGAATGGACTTCATTCTCCTATAAATTGGTATAAATTTTCATAGTTGATACAGTCAGAGTTGTGTTAAGTCACTCGGTCAGCCTTAGGATATAAACTAAGCTATAGGACAAAGTGTACTCAGAGGTACCCGAGTAAGTCTGAAGCAATCCTGCTAGGGACTGGGGTACATGTCTGGCTTCTATATTTGTGAATCTGTACTGTTACACTCAAATTTAATTTTATATTGCATTGTATTGCTCTCCATTCCTGTTTGCTTTTAGCAAACTGCATGTTCTGAACAGATAAGAAGTAGGAGGGAGTGACCCAACCTCCCTTCTGAAATTTCTCTCAGCCAACCTAATTTGTCAGTCGTATTTCAGCCTAATCTCAAGTAAAGTTTGCTCATTAAACTTCTAGTCACCCCAGGGATTACACAGAGCCTGGTGCCTTACACAAATGACTTTGGACATCGATAATCTTCTGTTTCCATGGTTTACACTCTGGTCAAAGCACTGCGATTCTGTTTTTTGAATGCTGTAGAGCATTCACAGTGCAGCCTTGTCGGGTAATAATATTTGGCTGGCAAAGCTTTTCCCAAGATTGTTTTGAGAGTTTTATATGTCACGGTGAGCTTTTAGAAGATGTCTCTGTAACAGAAGTCAGGTGTACAGCTTTTCATCTTCTTTCTTGTGTCACAAGGGCCATCCTGCTGGCACTTCAGCCTTTCTCAGAGTCATTAAACAACGTTGTTCTCCCCTGTGTTATGGATTTGTGAGAGGTAACACTTGGAGCTATGTTGGATTCTCTGCCCCCTCTCATTATATCTGTGTGTGGGGAATTGCATGAAAGATTGACGTGACAGTTTTAATGGTATCGCAGCAAAGAGATCAGTTGGTTGTAAATTTTACAGTGTCCATGTGCTGCATTGATAACTGCATTTGGTATTAAACACTTTCATGACACAATTAATCTTGTATGATACTTTTGAGCTTAATTCAGCTGTGATAGTTTCTGTGATCAGCCACAAATCAGTAGTGATTGATTCTGGAATATCCTCTAATTAAAACAGGAACACTGAAAAAAAGAAAAAAAAAGCCTACATATAAATACTGAAAATTAATGTGCAAGGGCCAAAGTCTAATGTGACGATAGCTTCTTAGTTTTAATAAGTCTCCTTCTGCAGAATTCAGAAGCAGTTATTTTTCCAGTCTTTCAGACTGAAAGGACCCCAGCAAGAAAAATGTGCTCGTCAGAAGGTTTGGCTCAGGAATTTATCATAAAAGTTGAGTTTTCCTCTCTTGCAAAACTTCAGGGGTTCACAACACTGAAGGTTATATATTGAAAGGAAAACCAGAAGTTTTTTCAATGTTTTTCACAGTGAACTAAGTGAAACGAAACAGCATAGAAGAACCCAGAAGCCCTGACCGCCTGTGGTACAAGTACTTGTTTGAGGTGGAGGACACCTGGGTTCAAATTGCATCTTCCCCCAGTGAAGTCCAGAGGCAGACCTCTGGGCCATGCACTGGTGATAAATGTCTTCTGTGCTGCCAGTTTATGACACCAAGACTGTGATTTTTCACTGTCTTCTGGTGGGACTACTATATTTTTGTATAATTCTGTAATTATTTGCTAAAGACATTAACTGAGACAGGGGTTATGGCACCCAACTAGGATATTGGAGATCCAGATTCAGTTGTGCCAAATGAAGCACAAAGTAGGTTTGAACAAGAGTTTGCAATGTCCTTGATGAGTGATCTCACTATTAGTCTATTTGTGGTCTCTTCAGTTGTCTTAGAAATCCCTCATCCTGATCCACCTGTCAATGTTTTGTTGAGAGTGATGTGCTTTTGGGAGTAAGTAAGCTTTAGCTCAACAAATCAGCTTTTCCTACTGGGAAATATTCCACCTCTCCAGCAGTCAGCAGATGTATTTTCCAGGGTTTGAAAGCTATGTGTTACTAAACGTGCTAGATTTGAATATCTAGTTCCCTTTGTTACCTGAAATTTCACTTGCAGAGTGAGTAGTGCTCATTAACTCCCATTTTGCCTCTCCTAAGAATTCATAATCCTCCTGGAGGTAAAATCTACTCACAACCTGCATTCAGGCAATCAACATTACAGTGTCTGCTTCTGTTTGTTTACTAATTCTACAGTGTATAAAGTCTCCTTAGTGTCCTGGCCCCACGTTTCTCACCCTCCTTCTTCAGTTTGACTCCTGTGTTGTGACACTGCAGCTATCTTGCGGAGCTGCTGGACCGCTGATGTTTTGAGTTGTTTATTCACTATCAGAGTTCCCTGCCATGACTTAAACACTGGGAAGGCAATCTTTACTGTGCCAGTTTGGTTCTGCACAGCCAGGGTGCTTTCATTCCTTTGCTGTTTAATTGCACTTAATTTTGCTGTTTAATGCAGTTGCCTGAACTGAAACTTTCACTCGTTTGAACTTGCCCGGACTGAAAGCTGTCTTAGCTAAATTCATTTGAGGAGTGGTTACATTTTGCAGACTAATTTCTTTGCAATAATCTCTGAGCTGCAGTCTCTCAGTGTTTGGTTCGTTGTGGGCTCCAGCACAGCTCTGCTTCCTCTCTGCTTGGATGAGCTCCGGTTGCATTTTGGGCTGCTGAGGCTGGCTGGGTTGCCCGGGTTTGCTAAGCATGGTTCAGGCTTTGAACAGTCTGCTGGCATCAGTGCTGATGCTCTGGGTGATTAAACAAGTCCTTGATCCATTAATTAATTAACCTATATTTAAGCCCAAATAGTGCAGCCCTTGTGTGCCCCTGTGTGTTCTTTCGTGCAAATCCTGTCTCTGCATCCTGAAGGACAAGCTTGCTGAAAGGTCTGCACAGCAAAGATTTCACACCTGACTTCTGCTTCCTCTGATTCTGGAGATGGATAAGAATTGGGATGACTCCAGGCAGAGGGCAGAACAGCTGCCTGATCTCTATCCTCACCTGCATTGACTTGCAGTGGCTTTCTGAAAACCACTTTTTATCCGAGACTTCCCAGAACATACTGCATTCTCAGACTGGTTTCTCATCTCCAGGGAACAGCCTGGGACCCATAAATGCACAGTCCTCTACTCTGAGTTCTACGTGGCTTTGAGTTGTCCCTTCCAGACTGTACGAAAAAATGAGCTATAGAAAGCATTTGAAAATAAATACATTAAAATAAACCCTAAGCAAAGCTCATGGACATCACTGACAAGTTTTAAACATCACCATTCAGTTCCTGGCTTAGAGTCTGTGGATTTTATAAATGAAGAATCCTAGCAGAGATTTCTTGCTCTTAGTAAAATGCATTGTATTTGCAAATAATAAACTTTGTAAATAACAGCAGAAACTAAAGGTAGATAATGCAAAGGATGATGCTAAGGTAAATATTTTGCCAAGAACTATATTAAGAAGGCAGCAAAGGGCAAAATTTCAAAAGATAGCAATAAAACTAGAAATTCTTTGCTTTTGTATAGGTGTACCAAAATTCCCCAAAGAAAAAATTGAGCCCCTCGATGTGGAACATGGTGATTCTGTGATATTGCACTGTAACCCCCCGAAAGGTATCCCACCCTTGCATATCTACTGGATGAATATTGGTAAGTAAATGATACGAATACAGTTAACGTGAAGAGACTCAAAACATTTGTCTTCCAGAGCAGTTTCATTACAGGTTCATAATTGATGGGAATGGTAATTATGCAAGTGCTTAGGAAAAAGATCTGGATATTGAAAAACAAAACTGAAAAAATGGAGAATGGAGATATGTTTTTATATAACAAAGTTAAATTACACATTGCATTGGCATGACGTATTATTAGATACATCAGAAAGCTTGCATGTCAGTAAACAAGTTTACCCGTAATAAGGACTGCTGCATTTAATGTGTCAATATAGTATTTCTATCATTGCTATTTTCCTCTTTTTGCAAACTAATGTTTGATTTATGATACTAAGAAATAAAAAACTCTCAGGTATGTATCATTGTGGGTTTCTGTCACATTCTTCAGCATTTGTGTTTTGGGGGAATTTCTGGCTCTTAGGAAACAAAGTGACTTGGACTCCATGACATGAAGGGTTTGTTTGTGATGCTGACCAAGTACTTGCAGAGACAGGGTGCCAGATTAAACCTCTGATTTTATGAGGCAGCCTCTCTATTCCTGACATACATATTTAGCACAGACCTGCATTTGGCTGGATCAACGATGAGACAGTACAGCAGCCTTACTTCAAACTAAAGCTCCCCTGCTGTAATCTGTGGTTACAGAAGAGCGCGGTGCTTGGGAGGCTGACTGTGGGGTGCATCTGTAAATAGTGACCTTTGTATCAGGAGAGGTGCTAGAAATTTCCTTTGACTTAAGCAGGAACTTTCTACTGGGTATTTTTTTTAATCAATTTTTCATAGTCAATTATTTTTCATATGTTGTATGTATAAATATATTGGTTATATATAATATTTATTATCAGTTGTATCTCTAATATTGGTAAATAACCAATTGGTTATGCTGGGCCTTCTGTCTCTTTCACATCAAAGTTATATTCTGTATCTGGAAGCAAACATACGACAGGAGAGCACTAATAGTCATGTTGGTGAAACAGCTCAGTATCATTACCATATCATAATTATTTTCTCTTACTAGATTTGCAGCACATTCCGCAAGATGAAAGGGTCTCCATGAGCCTTAAGGGAGATCTCTACTTTGCAAACGTGGAAGAAAATGACAGTCGAAGTGATTATTGTTGCTTTGCAGCATTTCCAAGACTGAGGACGATTGTACAGAAAATGCCAATGACGCTGAAGGTTTCCCGTTGTAAGTCTGTGGATGAGTAGTTTCTTGTTTCTGTTGTTTTTTCTTTTTTATCTCCCCAGGTGTCAGCGATTGCAGATATGCCCTATGTTACTGATGCGATTCTCTGGGAAAAAAAAATGCATGTTATTGTGCTTATTTCTGCATTATTAACCTTACTCTGAGGGCTAAATTCAACTGATGAAAGCTTTTTGCAGCTGTCAGGCCCCAAAAGCGTTCCATTCTTCTTCTTCTTCTTCCCTCAGTGAAAGTCAATGATGCATTAGGGAAATCTGCTTCTCTTGCAGTCCTGCAAGTCACCAGTGGATAGAACTTCACTGGTCTTGATGACTTTATGTGGCCACCTCCTCCCTGGGCGCTGGCCTGGTTTGGTCCAGGTGCAACAATGCAGTTGAGAGGGATGGTGCTTTCCAGGTCTTTGCAGGCTGCCTTGAGCACCAATAGTGACACACGAGGCATTTTCCATTTCCTTAATAAATGTTGAGTAGGGAACATCACATTTTATTTATTTATTTAAATATTTCTGTATTCCTGTAGGCTCCAAGTGTCTTATACAAAAGATAGTTGCACGTACTGGTCGTGCCCCTGGGTCTCACTGGTGCGTGTGGGGCTTGCTGTCCCGTCATCACACACGTGCATGTGTGTGTGTGTGTGCTTACCCACTGCGGTACCAAACTGCTAATTGAAACTGTCTAAAGCTACTGAATACATGGGGTGTACAGGTATCAGTGTTAGAAACAGAAAAGAATACAAATACGCAAGCGAAATAAAGCAGGCTTTTGGGGCATGCTCTCAGCAAAGCCCATCGGAAGCCGGTGGAACTAATACGGCTTGTACCAGCTGGAGATCCAACCTGCTTTGCTTGGATCTCCTTTGGCTGTAATAGTTTCTGGTATCGTTTGAGGCTGCCTGTGCCCTTAATATCAGCCTTCTGTTTCACTAATACTTCTGACCTTTTGGGCTTAGGCAGCCCAGAAAGCCAAGGAGATTTTTCTTCATGAATGAAAGCCTAATATTTAATATATGATTTTGAGAGTTTTCATGTTGGGATAAAAAGATAAAGGATTAGTAGTGGGTTTGTGTATCTTAATACTTGCTTAAACCATATCTTGGGATAATAATTGTGAGAAAAATATCAAAATGAAATGTTGCTCTCCATAGCTTTTCTGAATGGGTCCAGTCCCACACACGTGCACGCACAGATTACAGAAAAATGAGGCAGGGTTTCATTGCGGGGCTGCTGATAACCCTGGCAATGGCCCAGAAAAACACTTCAGTACATATGCCTTGCCGTTGAAGCCACAAGACTGGGTGCAGGCAAAAAATGAGGCATGTACTTAATATTTTCAAAGCTCAGCTTGAGACTGCCCACTCCACTCTGTGCCAAGTCCCTTTTGAGGGACTATCTTAAAAAAAAATACATAGAAACAAGTTAAGCAATAAGACAAAAGAGATTGGATAAAGTTTATGAAATTTCTTTGTAGTGGATACTTGGGTTTAGTGCTTTTTTTTCTAATTATACTAGGTAAATAGGATGAAATTATTATATCATCCATGAATTATTTTACAAAATAATGCATATGTTTGAAGAAGTTGTTTCATATTTTCAGAAATTTGTTGTTCATCTGTTGATTTACTTTTTATTTTTCTTTATTTCTTTCTTTTGTGGCAGAAAATGGGGGGGACGTTTTTATTTTAGTTGATTTATTCTTTCTTTTGATTCTATATCAACTATGCATGTTTGTGTTTGGTTGTCACTTTTATTTATTTCAGTTAAGCATGCTAATGACTCAGGCTCACCTAACGCTGCGGTTACTAAGGGTGAGTTGAATGCATCTGTTATTTGGCCTTTAAACTGAGAATCCACCAGCTGAGATGAAATGGGAGCTGCTGCTCAGGAAAAAGAAAAAAAAGTCACAAAAGCCATTTTATTGTGATGGCATGGATTTAAGTGGTCCACAGAGTACAATTTGCTCATCTCGTACTTTTTGACAGAAATCTGAAGGGTTTTTAACAAAGAGGTAGTTTTCTTACTTGAGAAAAGAATATTCACTTTTTAGAATGTAATGTAATTAAGGAGGCTGAAGTCCTGGGTTTTTTGTTGGCTCGTAGCAGAGGCCAGGGCTGGGTGTTCTGGACCTCATTCTGGCAGTTAAAAAGATGCTGGTGGTGTTTGAAACCATGAATTCATGTCTAAAGGATCACCCTGAGGTTGCATTACTCCAGGGTGAGCTTAAGGTGTGGATTTACAGAGCTTTGGTGCTCTGTGTTAATTGTCTGGTCTGCAGCTGTACCTCGCAGTAGCTGTACCTGGCAGTACATGGGTGGTGGTTCTCTTTGGCTGTAGATTACCCTGTCTGATACTCATCACAGGTAGGCATGACAACAAAACACTTCTTATCTTGGGATTCACATCTTCCCTCAGTTTGTGTACCCCTCTCTGTGGAGCAATATCGTGCCAATATTCTGCTGAGGTTTATGCAGGCAAGATGGAAGTCAGCTAGCAACTGTTCCTGCAGTTCTCCACCTAGTTAATTTTGTTTAAAATATGTAAAAATAAGAATCTTGGGGTTTGTATGCAGCTCTTGACTACTTTTGAAACTCTCTGCTTTTTGAAATGCTTATTTTGAAACTCCTGAAAGGCCTCATTTTGCTGAACAAGCACTGAAGTTCTTTAAAGGGAGGTTTTCCAGTGTTTGGGGCTGGGTGACTCAAAGCACTGATCAGTCCTCCACCCTTGGCCCACAGAGGCTAAGCATTGTGAGAAGAATGATCAGGTCTTGTGCAGAGCGACAGACATGCGAAAACTGATTTTTGCCTTGAAGGGAGGAGATACCTGAAGTCCTGTGGCTGCTCAGGAAGAGGGACTGCCTGCCTTTGGCAGTAGGAGGTAGAGGGCAGATGGAAGATGTGAGCATAGCCAGAGGCACCAAAGTGTTTTGCTGCAGCTCTTAGCACTTGGGGATGGACTTGTGCAGATACAAGCAAGGGAAGAAAAAAAAAATCAGAAAATGCTTCAGAGAGATACATGATGTCTTTTACCAAGTCATCCGTAAATGACTATTTTTGAAGAACTAGTACCATTTGGGGACTTATTCATTACTGTGCTAATTGTTATTATAGTGATAACTGGATAGCCATTTAACTCTATGCGTATTTCATCATGAAACCACTGTTTGGCAGGCTGGAACAAATGGTCCGTTGAAATCAAATGCAGGTCAATCTTGTTTTATTATTTTAACAGTCTTCCTTACAAATTGTGTCTCCATTACTGTGGCCGTAATAATTGTAGCAAGAAGGACAATTCTATGGCATATTCAAGTCAGGAAAGATGGGGTTTCATCTAAGATTTAAAAGATGACTGGAAGTCAAAGCAGAGGAAAGGTGCTAAAAAGTTGGTGTGGACCAGAAGATCAGCAGTTGCGAAGAGCAGAGTAACAAGACTGGCTGGGGTGTATGATAGAAGAGGCCGGTGCTTGGATAGCAGGACATGGAACTGTAGGAAAAGGGGCTTCATCAGTACTGCTGCCTGTTGTTATTGCTTTAGCCAGCTTCTGGCTGTTATCATGAAAAACAGGAGAGTCCTGGATTGGTGTCAAACCATATAAATAAAAAAAGAAAGTTTACAAATCAATGTCTGAAACCTTCTGACAGAAGTAACATCTGTGACAGTGTTGAAGGATGTGCAAAAGATTTAAGATTTCATATCTAATTTTTTTATTTTTATTTTTTAGCAAATTTTATCAAGGAAAGAAAACCCAAACTGCTGATCCCTCCTGAATCTGCTGGCAGTAGCTCATCAGTCACTGTCATCAAAGGAGGTGTCCTGCTACTCGAATGTATTGCTGAAGGGCTGTGAGTAATGCACAATACTGTACAAACTTAATCATCTGTTGAAGTAGAAATGAGAAAAGAGGAAGTTATATTAAAAATTATACAACTACAAATGAATATGCCTATTTGCCCAAACAATTTTAAATTGAACCTCTATGCAGAGTTTTTCTGAAGGATGAATACTCTTTGTAAAGCAGCACAGAGATAGCACGCAACATTTCTCTATTTGTTTTTGCTGCAGCTTATAAACGAGTAATAAAAATTATATTGTGGTAAGTATTGGTTTTTGGTTTTTTTTAACTGTTAGAAAACCCCTATTATGGAACTTTTTTTCAGCAGTACTACTTCTGAAATGTTGAGAAACTTAATAACATCAGAATTCAGCTTCTCTGGTTTGACTCACAGCCTGTAATGTTTCTTTTCTAGTTTTGCCAGTTCAGTTTTCATTCAATGCTTAACAATTTTCCAGCATTTTTACCAGTGTCAGACCTCAGGTTTTTAAAAGTAAAATCTGTTAAGGAAATGCCCCATTAAGTGAAACTGGTGGTCCACCTAGCCTGGTTGCATGAGAGATGCTGGCTTAGGAGCGCATGTGACCCTGGCCACTTTCTGTGTTCCATTCACCAGTATCCAGAATTTGCATACAAAGAATGTTCCTTCCATTGCCTTCTCACAGATGACAGTATGTCGAGGAGTGAAGTCTACAGCTATGTAAAAATACAGTGAACTGATTCAATCATATTGGTTTGGTCCTCTTAAACTAACAGTCGTGAGTGAACTTCAAATTTCGTCCCAAACCCATGTTTTCCACTTGAGCCCATTCCTAGGTATGCCTCTGGTGCTTTGTGCTGCATGGATATCTCAAACTTGTTATTGCTGTTAGCATTTACATTGAAGCACTACTCAAGCTCTAGTCAAGGATCTAGATGTACTGAGCATGGCAGAGTAGCTCAGTGAGAAGATGCTCATTTAATAGTATAGGGAAGGGTTAATGTAGGTAGTGTGTGATGGGAAATCAACACAATTTTGTTCCTTATTGTAAATAACGCAGGACAAAATAAGGGTAAGTAAGGAAAGGGAATGGCTAAATAAATGTTAAATGCAGTCCTCACAATGGAACCGTGAATACCTCTCTCAGACCTTGTTCCTACTGCAATAACTCAGACATCAGCTCCCCTTTGCCCTCAGTCCTGTTTTCCAATTTTTACTGTGTGCTTGTAGATGCAATAATCTGCCCCAGAAGAGTTGCCGCCAGAGAAATAAGTAAAGTGAAAATCTTTCCAACCACTAAACCTGCAATGAAAGCACAGCCACTTCTGGTTTATTTGTGATATAGGTTTTTTGTTGAATGGAGACTTAAATCATCGTCTTCTCGTGCTGTGTGGTAGAGCTGCAGGTCTGTGAATGCGGGCTGGGGTTAGCAGATAGATAATTCATATTAAAGGCTGTGCAATTATATCCCCTCTATAAAATTCCAAAATCAGGATATTTATCTGCCTGAACAAACACGTTTAGGGTATTTTGTGTGGGCTTGAAAGGGCATTGCTCATTTGAGCTGGCAACACTATGCATCTGCAGTTGTTTGCCATTTCTGAGAGGTGAATTACTTGTCTCTATTGGATTCACTCCAAGTGTCTGCAGCGAGTTTTAGTTCCCTGTTGCAACGCTTCCTTGTCTAATTCACTACTCATCAAGCTAATTTGCAAGCCCACAAAGCTCCATCGAAGTCCACAGCTATGATTTTATAGTGTTTTCAAGGAACTTAATAGGCAAATCACCTTGGAAATGCACAAATATGAATTTTCATGTGCAAGAATTAATGTCATGCACAAGAAGAGGAATCCAAAAAAGCATACTGTTTATTTGGAAAAAAAAGTCAAACAAAGCAAAAAGAAATATTTTTGTTTCACTCAGACTTTTCCAAGAAACTTTGTAAAAGTCATTTTTCAGACAAAAGGTTATTTGTTTTTAAAGTCACTTTTGAAAGAAGACAAAGTACTTCCTTGTTTGATCACCAAACAAACATTTTCCCCTTAAAATAAGCAACATTTAGATGAAAATAAAATTATATTTTATTTGTTAAACTTCCCATTTTCAGCTGAAAAATTATCAGCCTTGCCTATATCTCTGCCAATCTATCCCAGCAAATGTCCACAAACCACGGAAGCGAATAGACGGAGCCAGATTTCAAGTAACTAAGATCAGGGGCAGCCAACTGCAAAATAAGGAATTAAGTACATTTCCAATCTGTCATTTTTGAAGACTTCTGTTCTGAGTAATGACAGTGTCAGGAGGGCTTTGCCTCAGCACAACACCAAGGCAACACAGCACCTGACTTTTACAAGAGCAGGACATGGGCTCTTGTAGGAAATAATAGGATATTTGCACAGTTGTGCTCACTGCTTGTGGAAACCCACAATATCTTGGTACCTGAGGCTTTCAGTCGCTTGTGCCCGGGCATTTTGCCACAATAACAGATGGACACAAGAGTAAGCAGATATGAAACTGTGTATGTATGTTGTGTACGATGTCGGGGTCACGAAGTCCAGCTGGGAATGTGCAGACAACGGTCTGTCTCGAATTTCTGTGTCACTGCCATTTGCTTTCTAAAAACGTAAGAACCATTTTCAGCCCTCTCCAGTGGTTGGCCACCTTTCTAACCAGGCAGGGCACCAAGTGAAGTCACTGTAATGAAGTCTTTACCTCCTTGTCTGTCCTCAGGTGCCCTTTTGGAGTAGAATGAAATGAGATCCCTTCCCTCTCCCACAGTTCATGCCGATACACTTACAGGGAATGCAGCCTTGTGCCGTGGCCTGGTGTTGGCTGTGAAGGATTTCTTCAATAGAGGTCTTTCAAATCAAGAAGCAGGGCAGACTGGCTGTATTCTACCTATAACCTGTAGTATAGGCCCGGTGTTTTAAAAGGGCTCAAAAGTCTGAAAATGTCATCTTGCAAACCACGTGCATGAAATCGAGCAGCTCTGCTAACGTGAAGCTCTTCAGCAGCCTGGTATTCAACTCAAAATCTTCCTTTCTTTTTTTTTTTGTTTCTTTGCTATTAGCCCAACTCCTCATCTAAGCTGGGTGAAGCTCACTGGAAATTTGCCCAAAGATGAACCAGAAACAGAAAACTTTGGAAAGGTATTAAAGATAGATCAAGTAACTGCAGCCGATGAAGGAACGTACCAGTGCACAGCAAGCAACCCCATGGGCAGAGCGAAGCACGAGTTCCACGTTTATGTAGAAGGTGCCGAATGTGTTTTACTAAGCTTTTTGATTTTCAAATGAACAAAGACCTTTGTTGATATCACTTGGTGTAATGTATAAATTCAACCAAGTATATCAATTTATGCTAGCCAAGGACCTGCCTTATAGTTTTGGGAAGCTTGCAGGAAGTAGTACCTTTTTTTTTTTTTTAATAGAAATACATTTTTTCCCTGAACTATGAAGGCTTTAGGCAGTGGTGAGCAGAAGTACAAATATGTGAGCAGATCCAATACATAAAGATATGAATTTGTCAACCAGAGATATCGAAATGTCTTATGCTAATCTGAGAGCCAGACTGAAAGACCTGATTAGTCTATTTGCTCTTAAAGTATGTGAAAATGGCCAGATCAGAGGTACACTTGGCTCAGTTTCCTTTCCTTGGCTTCCACCAAAATTGAATGCCTGGGGAGGACTGTAAAAACGCAGTAAGCGCTCTCTCTTCCTCTCCTTCACATGCTCCCTCACTTGCTTAGGGACAAACTGAGCTGGTTTATGTTTCTGTAGCCCCTGAAAAGTGTCATAAAAAATTATAAATCAAAGTAAAAAAAGATACTTTCTACCCGTTTCTAACAGTTTTAAAAAAGCAATTATGAGCCTTTTTGTCATCCCACTGAGTATCGAAGGCCTGTTCCCACCCTAGCCTGCACGCTAAGTGGGATGGCAAATACTGTATTAGCAGCATTCATAAATAGTCTCAGAGTTACCCTGGTGCGTGCCATACACTTGCGATTAGGGTGGTGCATCCCTGTGCGTTAGCAGGCAGACAGGTCTGCTGGCTGAACAGGGTGAGGGCTGGCTGCTTGTGCTGGGCTAGCAAAACGTTTGTGCATCCGTTTGGTCGTCACATATTTGTGTTGCTGCTAGAAGGCGGCAGATTAATGAAGGCAGTGAAGATATCTTCATAACAGGTAGCTATCATGCAGAGTACAGATAGAGGTGCGTGATGCTTTCCGTCCCTCCGTTCTTTCTCCCTTCTCCTGCATCCAGACCCTGAAGGTGTGAGCCCTCCCTTTATATGACATAGGCCTATGTTCCCTTTTCCAGGAGTAAAGCAGAGCTCCAGTGAGACTTAACACAATCAAGTGAGCCCTGCAGAAGTATCGCTGCCACTGCAACTCTTTCAGCAGGGCTGCCCGTAAATAGATACGAAATGAGAATCCTGAAGCACAACTGAAAAACTTGCTGAAAACATTTTCTCTTTACTGATGAAAATGCTCTAGCCTCTGCTCTGCAGTGCTTAAAAAAACCCATGGGTAGTATTAAACTGTCAGAGTCTGCCAACTGCTTGATTTTAATCTGTGCTGCTTCTCACTCCACGGTCACAAGGAGTCCTGACAGGAGGAAAGGCACTTCAGTTACCTTTCCTGTGTTTACTCATCAACTGAAGAAAAGCCTTTTCTCCCAGTACAGGATGAGTCTTCCCCATTCACTTGACACAACCTTGTGTCTTGCAGTCTTCTTTTCCTTCCTGGAAGTTTGGCAGAGGGGGATACCAGGGCATGGCAAGTTTTCAGCTGCAATGGAAGGGAAGTGCTGACTCCTAGAAATCATTCCAGATGGTTTGGAGCGTCACTGCTGTAGCTGAATATTTTAACAATCTGGCTATGATTTTCTTGGCTGTAAAAATTGAATCCTTCAAAGAAATTGCAGGAGCTGCAAAAACTAAAATGCCAGAGAAATAACATTAATTAAACAGTTCAGAATATTGACCCCCTTCTCTCCCAGTCTCTAGAAGGAAGAAAGTTTTCTGGCAAATTGTTGTTCCTACCCATTAACAAACAAGTACTTTTTTAAAAGTTAAAAAAAAAAAAAAAGGAAATAATCCCTCTCTAGCCATTGCAATGTAAAAATGCTTTTGCATTAATGTTAATTTTAATTGCTATTAATTTAATTTTCCATTCGTGTAACTGTTGTTGGCTGCTGTCACAAGCAGGAGTTCTTCCTATTAGAAGTCACCTCACATGCAGGTTATCAAGGTAAAATTGAGCCCATACACCATCTTCTTCTAGAATTTCTGACCAGAAAATGTCACTACCATTAATCAGAGGTGGGCACGTTCATCATTCTCGCAGCAACTCCTCTATGCACACTCAGGGGCAGATCTTGAGTTGGTGGAAGTGAGCATTAATTTTGGTTGATTTCAGGGAGGTTATGCTGACTTAGGGCATCCTCACACCTCACAGGCTTCTCTCAAAGAATGCATGCAGGGAAAAGAAAATTAAACATAGAAGAAAAATTATCTCAGTTAACCATGAACCATTCTCCAATCTAATGCTAGTGTATAAATCAGGATTTTGCTATAATTTCTGCACTGTGTCACATTTTCTATTCTTTCTGGTATTTGAAGATCTCAAACCAATATCCCAGCCTTCTAAATAACAGTTTTAATTAATGATACTTGCATGCAGCCCACTTACTAATCCTACAGTAGTCTGAGGGCAAAGATTCAGGCAATTATTACCAAGTGCATGAAAATATGCAGCTAGCAAATTGCTTGACTGTTTGAACATTTTAATCTCTTTGCAAGGGAAGATGTAGCCTGGAACATTGGAACAAGCCCCAAAACCCCATTGTTGTTATTAGAATGGGAGAGAATTATTTAAAAATTTAAAAAAGGCAAAGCAAGCCCACAAGTTGTTTTAACTTCAAATGTTTGTTTATTTGATTATTGTATATCATTCCTTGAGCCCAATATAAAATGTACCTACAACATCAAAATCTTGTTACTATCACAGCAACTGATGTAATGGTACCTTTATCTTGACTGAGGTTCCTAGAATGTGTTTAATAGAAATAATTACAATATAATATTAATTATTGTAATGATATAATAGCTAAGGGCTTTTGCAGTTAAGTCTCATAGTATTTTCATTACTTAGCCAGAGAAAAATAAAATAGATGAAACTAACGTTGGGCAGGAGCATGGCTGGTTGCATTAATTACACTCATAATGTAGTTCTGTGTTTCACTGGAAAACTGCTTCAACCAGGATGTGAACCCTAAGGTGGTAACTGCATCTGAAGCTGCAGATGATGGCCTCAAAGTGGGATGGATTATCCGCCTCTTGGGAGGTAGACGTGAGGAGAATATGAAATGGCTTTGGCAAATTGGGAAAATGGTCCAGAATAAAAAGGATGGGCTTCAGTAAGCACAAGTTCAAAGCAATTCTCATCTGGCAAGAATAATTGGCTTCATAAGTACAGGATGGAAAATGTCTAGTTAGACCAGTCTGGAGGATATACTGGATTGCGAGCTGAATGTGACATGGAAATAGTCTTGCAGAGAAAGCAAAAATACTCCTGGAAAGTATAAAGAAAAGTGGTGTTCTAAGATAGGCTACTGAGACCTGAAAAGGGTTTGTGCAATATAACCTGTTTTACATTGTGCTCTTCATCAAGGCTGGATTAACTCAAGGCAGTTCAGAAGAAAGCAGCAAGGGTAGTCACAGAGCTCAAAACGATGGCATTTGAGGAAAAAGTTGATAGATATGTTTAATTTAGGAAGGAATGAATTCAGAGAATGCATAGCAGCCATCAGATGCACTGAAATTTCTTCGCAATAGATAGTAACAAATTGTTCTCTTAGTTCCCTGGGGATAATGCAAGATACAATAGACTTAAATTGCAGCAAGGAAGAAGTTTGTTAGACCTTAAAAATTTGGTCTAGTTCTAGACAGTACAGGAAGCTATGAAGGTTTGGATTTGTTGGGGATGTTTTAGGTGTAGATGATCCTGCTTTGTTGCAGAAGGATGGACTAGATCCCTATTTTAGATATCTTCTATTTTTGGATCTGTCATTAGATTTCCATAAAGACATAAACCTCTTCAACAGGAGCCCCACGTGCATAGCTCTTACCAATACCATACCATATTGTTCATTAATTATTTGACTGTCCAGCCTCTGGTTTTTGTACTTGCTAAAAAGTGTGTGTGTTTTGTTATTCTTACATTTTACATACCTATAAGTAGTGTGATGTATCTGCCACACAGAAAAGAGGTTCTTCAGCCTTTCCGTGAAATTACATTTCATACCTGACAAAATCTCATTGCCTATGACTTTGCAGCTGCATCACTTTCTCAGGGCAAACACAGCAACTTGCATGCTGAGAAAGGAAAGCAGTGATAGAGTACATCTACAGCCCACTTCCAGGGAGTACGTGCAGGTGAAAATAGGATGGCATCCGTTCGGTGGTTTGTATTAAGTCTGTGCTTGTTGTCTCACCTCATCTAAAGCAAGGAAATATACTGTCTCAAATACTGAGTTTGTAAAGGGGTGAAAAACCCCAACAAAACAAATAAATCAAGACTGATAGAAACCTTTCCACCTCCATGCCTTTGACATGTCTTTTCTTGGTGAAAGCAAAATGTACATGAGAGAGAGAAGGAAAAAAATCTGCAAGTCCAAAATGTCCTACCTACAGAGTTTTTTTTCCTGAAGGCAAACACAATGAAGCATAACAAGTGTGATCACATCACACGCTGCACTACAGGAAGGCAACCAGCACTAGCTGAGGAAAGCAGTAGAAGAAATATATACTCTGTAAAGGAAATATAAAGATGTTATGATTTTAGATGAGCTTCAGTGTCTTGAATTTTACTTTAGCCTTTGGCTGTTGCTTCACGGGTGCCCTACTGTGGAGCAGTGGGCTTTGTGTGGAAGCTGTTGTTTATCCCACTTCAGGTTCTAATACATCTGTGTGAATATGACCAATGATGCTTTGCCTTGGTGTATCACACCACACTGATAACATCTGGAGAGGTATTATAAAGCAACAGCTCAGTTAATCTTCAAAGCATTTTGTGAGCATTAACTAATGAATCCTCATGTTTCCCATACGTTAACTCATCTTTTTCAAATAGGGAAAGAAGTCCAGTGATCTGCCAGTGCAGAAGAGGTAGTGTTAGGTCTGGAATTAAAATTTGGAAGTTCGTTGCTTCTCAGGGAGAGATAATAAATTCAGGGCTGCGGCTTGGATTGAGGCTGCGTGCTTGAAGGGTAGGCAGGCTCAGGGACCTGCATTCAGTCTGTGGAGAACAACACTTTCATCAGATTAATACTTTTTATCCCCGCCTTTGTTCCCTTCCTTCCCTTATGGTAGTGTTTTTCCAAAGAGGTTTGGGTACCTGACGCTCAGGGGCTGTGCTGCAGAGAGGGTTTCGCTAGAGCTACCTTCAGTAAGTTGGCAGTGCTGGGAGAAAGGAGAGCGCAGGGAGTGCAGCAGCACACTGCTCCTCTACCACCACCTTGTGGGCAACCTTTCTGGTGTGCTCATGTTGGTGGTTCTCTCATCCCCACTGATGAGAGACTGTGTCATCATTCCTGAATATGTTACGGATCAGCCTCCCATCTGAGTACATGATGGAAAACCAGAATATCGAAAATCACACCGCATTTCCCCGGCACGTGTAGGTGAGCAGATGGAGGTGCTGTGCACCGCTCCTGTGTGCTGCTGTCTGACTGTTCTTGGGCAGGTCAGCAGAAGCCATTTACTGATTCCTAGTGAGGAGGATCTGAGCTGGATGGATATTTGCATCTTGTTTGAGCTGCTGAAGTAGTCTCGCTCCATTTCACAGACCACAATCCCGTGTCTGAGGGTCCTTATGAAAACGCAGACCCGTTCAGGTTTACTTCCTTCCCCACCCTCTCACCTCCTGTTTGCATTTGTTTTTCCCTTGGATAAGCACTGCCCATTCCCTACACTTTCTCCCTGACCCTTTCATTTCACGAAGTCTGAAGGACAGAAATAGATCTGTGCTTATGCTAATTTTACCTTTTGCAACATCAGTTTGCAAGCAATACACTACAGCTGCACAGCGGGCTACTGGGAGCTGCCTGGCAACTGTTGGCGTCGTTTGCCATCTGCTGGAAGACCATAGCAATAGCAGAGCCGGACCTGTTTCACTGTGGTACTTGATCCCTGCTATGTCCCCTCCTTACAGAGCCTCCTCGGTGGATAAAGGAGCCCCAAGGTGCTGTTTACAGCATAGGAACAAATCTTGTGCTGCTGTGTGAAGCTATTGGCAACCCGGAGCCAACCATCCAGTGGAAGCTTAACGGGATGCCCATCGATAGTAAGTGCAAAGTTCAGAGTTCTCCTTCAGGTGGTAGTTGGGTGCCTGTGTTGTGCCCAGTTAGAGGGAAGACACAAATCCAAATGCGTTCAGTGATACATGATCTGACGTCTATTTAGACATGAGTTAATATTAATTTAGTTAATAACAATGACGTTAAATGAGATCTTGAATAGAGTAGGGCTGCCGGGCTGTGCAGTGATGGTACCTGTGAGTTACTGCCTCCGCTTTACCCTGTAGCACTCCTGTCTTTTGGAGATCTGGGATAGTTTATGCTCATTGAGGGCTCCAGGTTTTTATTTATGCTTCTAAATAAGCACAGGCCCTGCTCCCTGATGTAGCAGTATTATTGCTACTGTTTTAGAAAGGCTATGCAAGGATTTTACTAGAAATTGGTGTTCTAGCTTGCTTTTTTAGGCCACAGAACTACTGGCAAAGGCAATGCTGTACAGGCAGCTGATGAGCAAAGTCCTGGTTTGTTCCTGAAGGTGTGCTTTGCCTTTGGACATTCAAGCAGTGAGGTGAGACACTAAACTCCACAGTCACGGTGTTTTCTCCATCTCCTGACACAGTCTGGGTCTTTCCAGGTCGGACCTTCAGAGGGAGAGTCTCTCCCAGAGAGATCAGCCTTACCAACCTTCAGCTTCAGGACAGTGCTGTGTACCAGTGTGAGGCCAGCAACAAGCATGGCACCATCCTTGCTAGTGCCAACGTGAATGTCCTTAGTGAGTACCCTTCCAGCCTTTCCTTTTCAAGAGAAAATATCTAACTGAAGAGCCCTGTTCTGCTGATTTGAATGCTTCAGAACAGCTTGGGGATTGTAGACGTGTCATTGTACTTTTGCATTAGCCTCGGATTTTAAGAAAAACATTGCCCAAGCTAATGCAGCAAGTCTTATCATGAACAATATTATATGCTTAGCATAAGCGCTCGTGAGTTTTCATAAAAAACATGGTTGTAATTGAACTCAAAACCTTTGGAATTCAAATGTACTAAAACCACTGGAGACTGAATTGTGACCACAACTCTCTTTTTGAATTATTAAGTGTATTGTTAATCTTTAATTTCAGTTGCGATGCTCAGCCTGTTCTTTGAAGAAAGAGAGTGATGGGAATTTATTTAATCGAAGAGGTCTCTAGAGGAAGAAGAGCAGGGTCTTTTTTCTCTCCTGGAGCACACTGAGGTTTCATAGTCTGATGCATCCAGCAGTCAACTGCTGTTATCTTTGTCAGTGAAGCTTATGGGAGCTCAGTTGCTCAATGCAACTAGTTCCAAAAGGCAGTGAAATTCCTATTAAGTGGCTAGGCATTTCACCTTGGCTGGAAAAGGGGATAATGCAGGGACAGTATTTATATTCTCTGTACTGAAATGCAGTGCTGCTCATTTTGCCTTCTCTTTTGCAGATATTGCTCCCTTAATACTGACCTCAGATGGTGAAAACTATGCCTCAGTTGTGGGTTACAGTGCCTTCCTGCACTGTGAAATTTTTGCCTCACCTGCAGCAGATATTAGATGGTAAGCCACTGAGAAATGATCTTTTCATGGGAACAAGTTAATCCAGGCTCCCCAAACACTGAAAAATGTTCCAGTTATTATTTTTATAGAGTTAAAAGGAGAAATTTGTGACAAAAGTATATATTCTATAAGTATTGTGTGTTTAAATGCACTTTTAAAAACCCTGAGGTGTTGGTTTATAAAAAAAGGTTAATGGAAGTTCTCAATTCCTGTCTGGTCCAAGAGCTAGGATATTCATTAAACCTAGCCATGTAGTATATAGCCAAATCCTGCTGCAGCTTCATCTGCCTTAGTTTGATGTTAGCAGCTTTGTAAATTTGGACATGTTGTTGAGGTGGAAAACCAATGACTTACAGAGCATATTTACCTGATTCCATGTGTTTGAAAACCACAGGACTGTCATAGCACTTGACAGGTGAAATAAAATTACAGATGACAGCTATAAGAACTCAACCAGACTAGTTTAAAGACCCTCCTAGACGCTGTCAATGTGGGTTTGGTTTGCAGGATGCTCACGTTCCTTTATGATTTGCCTGTCTAGGCGTAAAGTGACTTGCTAATATTGACATGGTCACTCAGTGGCAGATCTGAGACCAGCTCCCAAAATTTCTGTGTCCCCTGCAATATCTGTAAACCATGAAATAGCATTTCCTGCAGCTCTAGAAATAACCTGTAACTGTTATTATTCTCTTTAGGACTAAGGATGACAGCATAGAGCCACTTTCAACATTACGCTATGACTTGAATAAGAATGGCACCCTAGAGATCAAGGAAACAAAGAAAGAAGATGCAGGATCCTATGCTTGCTGGGCTTCAAACTCTGTTGGAAAAAGAGCGATCACTGCTAATCTGGATATAAGAGGTAATGTCTCAAGAATAGAAAGAACTTTGATATCTGCTAAGGCTTTATATTTGAAAATTTTAGTAAATAAGTAATTAGCAATTACTAAGTCTAAGATGCAGATATGTTCTGTTAGGCTAAAATTCTCTGTATAGCAAGACCTGAAGTTGCCACAGGTCTTGTATATACGTAGCCGTTAGTCTTGTCTCACTTTTAATGTGTGATTTCAGTAAGCATCATGTGTGAGCGTGCATTCTTCTTGACACTTCTAGAACCTGCATAAGCCACCAAAACCTTACCATTTACTTCCCAGAGCTATTAACTTTATTATCTTGAAAGCAGTTTCCCTCCTTCTTGCCATCAGCCCTGTTAAATTCAGAGCGGGTTCTTCGGTGGCCCTTGGGAGCTCAGAGCCCTCCTCTGCTCATGGGCTCGGTGGGTTCCTTGCTGAGCCAGCCAGGTTCCCTGCATCTCCCAGAGCCATGGGATTCCTCCTTCCCTAAAGCTAGTTCCCATCTGTTGATCAGAAGGTACATCCCAAACTGAATACTACCCACAGTGAACAGCAAGCACCTTGCAGCAGGATGAGCTGGGGCTGCTACTGGTTTGAGGGCTTTGCAGTGGGCCTTTGCCTGATTATCAACTTGACAAATATTTGTGAATAGAGAAAAAAAATTACTGAAATGCCTTTACTTATCAATTTCAGATACACACTGTGTTCTAATTCTGTTTTAAGGGATTTATTTGGTGGACTGTGTTTTCCTCTGGCAGGTGATGGCAGTGAATAGCTCCTGCTAAGCACACGTAGCAGGGTTAGTTGCTGTATTGCACGCAAATTTACTTAGGATTTAGGCCTTGCCAATACCAAAACCTTAAATACTCAATTAGCAGAGTCCTCAAAAGGACTCTCAGATGCACGTTTGTCATGACAAACCTGAGAAAAAAGGTACTCTTTTCTGTTCTATTTCCACCCACTCCCTTTCCTTTGTAAATTTTACAGTGATAATAAACATGAAAACGTACAATGAAATTCTCACAGAGCAACATTTCGCTGTAAAAGGTTCAGCCAAGTGCTTTCTTCTTACGTATTCATCTGTTTCTGCATTCAGATTAGAGTCAATTAAAAGAACAAACTTGATTGCAATAATTTTTTCTCACTTGACTTTAATAAGCTTGTAATTTCTGTTGGATCATTGCCAAAACCTATTTCAAATGGCAATTGGACATAAAAATCCTATTCAAGTTTATTTTATCATCCATTTCATGTCAGTCTGCTAACAAGGTTTTTCACCTGTGACTTTTTTTGATGTTTTGGGGTTTTTTTTCCCCTGGAGTTCTTTGCTTTTGTGTAAATTAAATGAAAATTTAAGAACAGACAATTAAATTCTGGGAAATCTCTATTTCAAAACCAACCATCTTTCACTTTAAATATGTTGATATATAACAAAAAAAGACAGGACTATTGTTGCTAAGGTTAATTTTTATATATGAAGTGCTTGGTGAAAATTTTATGTTACAGTCTCTCTCTCTCCTAATCAAAGTGTTTTCCTGTGATCAATCAGATGCTACAAAACTTGTTATTACTCCAAAGAACCCCCGAGTGTTGAAATCACACTCAGTTTTATTGAAATGTCAGTCTGAGTATGATTCACACTTGAAACACAGTTTTAAACTATCCTGGAGGAAAGATGGAGATGAGTTGCCAGTCAACAGTACAGAACGTGGCAGGTAAGAAGGAAGAAACAAGTTTTTTTGATCTCAGCCAAAAAGTGTTATATGGTGCTGGAACCTGAGTGTCAGTAAACCCGAGACTTAATAGCTTGACTGCATTCTTATGTCTGCAAGAATTCTTCATGCGATATGTGAATAGATCTGCATTTTATATACCTATAAATATAAATGCATCTGTGTGACTTTTGAAACATGTCTGGCAAATGATTTTTTTTTTAATTAAATCTCACACCATCACAGCAGAATACTTCATAACTGTTAGTTCAACCCAAAAATATAACCCTAGCTGCAGTACAGTCAACTGTTTGGGGTCTTTTTTCCACTTCAGTGGAACTGTTATTTTCCTGTGTTCTATACCTTTTTGGCCAAAGCAAGTCCTTGTAATGTTAAAATGAATGTAAACCAGATTTCTTGGATCCTGTCTAAAATAATGCACATTAAAAGCAGTGAGTTTTTCCTGAGCGTGAGGTTAGGACTTGCAAGTGCAGGCTGAATTTTGCTCTTCTCTTGTGTTTCTTAAGGGGTAGAGCTGGGCCTTTATTCCATATGAAGGGTCCCACAGTGGGCAATCTGATATCTTTATTAATTACCACAGAAGAGAGATGGTTTCCTAAATACTGCAGTACTGGAGAGGCTGAAGATCCTGCTGAGGCCACGTAGTTTGGGGTGACAGTGCCAAGCAAATGCCATATCTGCAGTGGAGCCCAGGGGCCTGGGTTAATGCCAACTTCCCTTGGTCCACTGGACATTGCACAAGTGGAATGGGAATGCTCACTTAGCCCTTTCAAAAGTTCGGACACAAAGCCCATGTATTTGCCTCATCAACAATGTGCCAAAATCTTGTGTTCCAGACACTCAACTGATGCATATCGATGTGTCGCTTTTCAGACCAGGAGAGGCGTGCCAGCTTCCAACCATGGAGACTAAATTGCTACAAAATACGTATAATAGTCTACAGCACAGTGTGTAATACAACTACAATTACATTTTAAAATAATAGGTCTAACGTGCAGTTATGTTATTCAAAATGTTCTGTTACCAAGGCTTTTTATGAACAGATTTCCGGAGAACAAAGGTGTCTGTCTGTCATGTGCTTGTCTTGCAGATTTTCCTTTTCTTTACTTGTATGAACCTTTTATTTTTTCACCCTGTAGAGTAATTCTGGACAGGGATACGCTGTTCATATCAAGCGTGACACTGGAGGATCAAGGACTTTACACGTGTGTGGCTAGCACTTCCCTGGACAGCGTCACAGCTGAATCGCAGTTAGTTGTTCTTGGTAAGAGGACGTTTTCCTGGTGTGCAAACAGTACATAATGCCATTGCAGCACTTCTGCTTATTTGCTTCTTTTGCCCATTTCAGTCACAGAACCTCAATACCCCAATTTCATGGAGGTGCAGTGTATCTCTCGCCTGTTAACCTCAGTTATGCCACCTGTATGTGTCCTGGAATGGGGGAACTGACACAAGCATTTAATTTATATTTAACCAGCCCTTTGTTACACCTAAGATGGGGCAGCCTTTTTTCTCAGTTCAGGAGTAGCCCATAGTGGCTGTAGGAGCTTGCCCAGGCTAGAAGATGTAATAGCGTATTAAGAATGGCTTTGCTTCTGCTTTGAAGTTCTTGGTCAGTCCTTCATCTCACTTTACTAGAGATTTGCACAAGAGTTACCGCTTGGACTGTGCTTTGAGGAAGAATGCAAGGCCAGTGTTTAGATGTCTGTGTCCTCTGAAGAGTGTTGAAAGTTAAGCACCTGAAAGGATTAATTATCTCTGTGAATCTGAGCATAAATTATTTTCCAATGGCAAACAGCAAGTTCACAGCAGAGAAAGACCTTGACCACAGAGTCTGAAGCTTGTGAACATCCTTATAACCTGCCTTCTTTCCTGAAATTAATGGAGTCAACTTGTGATCTCCCTTGCATGTGTACCTAAGGGCATCAAACAGTAGCTAAGATGCTATCTTGTGGACAGGTTTGCATCGTATCAATTTGATGAAATTTCTGGTAGCAGCTGGAAGATGAATTGAGACAGTCTGACTTTCAAGATGTTTTCACATGCTTTAAACGAGTTGTATTTTCAGTAAATAGTAAATTAAGAAGATGCTATGCACATTATTTATGTTACTGTGTTCTTTAGTGCTGTATAATTCAAAATGTTTGTAGACTGTTCGTTACATTACTTATGAAAATTTCATGAAACACTTTATTCCCTTTGAAAAAGGTGATTTGCACAATAGTCTTGTGCTCTTTTTTCCTTATTTATTGCATATAAGAAAAGGCTTGGTGGGTTAACAGTATCTATTATTTTTCAAAAGAAAAATTCAGTCCTCTTTTGCAATCAAAGACTTGTGAGATGACTAAAGAACTAAATATGAGACAGATGGAGACATAAGAATATGGGCAACTGAAAGCAAAAGAAATGTTCAGTTAGAATACTTCTGAGTATTTGTTCTATAATTAATGAACAGGTAGAGGTATGAGTATCATTAAGATACACCATTGCTATCTTTAAATTAATACGCTGAGTTTTAACAGCAGATATGTTCCAAGAATAGAACAGTAAAATGTCTGCAGATTAAACTGTGCTTTCTTGATTTTACCCAAGTACAACACAAACAGGAGAAATAAATGCAAAGAAAACTAAAACAAAACAGGCCTCAACCCAAATATAACTTTTTAAACTTCTCAATGCAGCCTGGGATATACAAGAAAACTCAGTAGTGTTATTTAAAAAATTCCATACACATACAATTTATTTCACAATAACAGAGGCAATCTTGGTGGTTTAGGTAGATATTTCTTTCCTATAAGAAATTACATTGTCAGCCAAAAATGCAGTTGGGGCAGGAGGAGGTCAAAGACCCGAAGTTGTGCAATCTCGTTTCCTTGGTCTGTACATTTTTCTAGATTTTGAAATACCGACCTTGTTTAAAGAGGGGGGTTGTGCATGTGTGAGTTTGGAAGGATGAGAGGTTACCATCAGCCCCCTGCAGTGAGAAATTACTCTTTTACATCAGGCTGTATACTTTTCAGTTACCATAATAGTCCAGTGCAATCAGACTACAAATTGTCAAAACAAGCCATAAGGAAGATAAACATTTGTTGTCTGAACGGCTAAATTTGGAAGCATTCACTCAATTACAGGCAGTTTGGCAAACAACCCATTCCACAAATCACCTCTTCTGCCCCTGATGCTGGTGTGAAACGCGGTGATGTCGTAGGCGTGTCCCCTCCTTGCCATCTCCCAGGACTGTGAGGGGCAGCAGCCTATTTCAATGGCGCTGGTTTGCAGTTTTTCAAGGACCGACCTCAGCACCTCAGCTCTAGTTAAGGGGGAAAACGACGTCCCTGAAAAGTGAGCTCTGACAGCGGCAGGGTAGTCCTGTGCTCAGGACTCCTGTAGTCCCACTCTTGTCCTTGAGAGGTGCAGTGCAGTTGTCATACCAGCCACCCCCAACTCTGATACATTCTCTGGACAGCATTAGTTGAACGGACAGGTAAAGAATTTTCTTGTTTCCTTTTAATATAGATCCGCATGGCTGTGATAATGAATGTTATCCCTAAACTCTAAAAGGCCAAGTTCGATAACTGTCAGAGCTGAGTCACCTTCTAACACTCTGGTTTGCACCAGAGTAAATCCAAGTGATGCTAATATAACTTTCTGCTAAGAGCAGTGTCGATACCTATTAATGATTAAATAGATCTTATTGTTGATTTGCAAAGAAAAATATGTTGCTGCAAGCACAGTAATAAGAGTAGATGGGAATGAACTCAAGAAGGGATATTGCATTTATAAGGGAGAAAGCAGGACCAGAGGGTTCAACTTGATTTTCTGTAATAAAAAGGATCTTTAAAAGCAATTCCCACTTTGCTAATTTTGTCCATTTTGAAATCACCTTGTTTACTGAACTTGCTGTTCCAGTCCTTTGGAAAATACTGAGACAAACAGAAATAGCTTGCTGTGCTCCTGATGCTTCTTCATTATTTCTCAGACGTTCCTGATCCACCAGAAGATCTTTGGCTCTCAGAAAATCAAAACCGAAGCATTCGACTATCCTGGAAAGCCGGGTCTAGTCATAACAGCCCTGTTAATGGTATGAAGGATTTTAGTGGCATTATCTTGCACTGCTTAGCATTGTGGCGTGTCATGGCTGTTAGGAGAAACAAACTGTGCTCACAGCCATACTTAATCGGTTTTACTATGACAGTTAATTTGTTGTAAATTCATTTCCATCCTTGCTATTTATAAGCTGTTTACACAGGCTCTGCCTTTTTTCTTTTGTTTCATCTCTTTTCTTCCTAGAGTCAATTATAGAGTTTGAAGAGAACCGGTGGGAGCCAGGGAGGTGGCAGGAGCTAACCCGAGCCCCGGGGAATGACACCACGGCCCTGTTGTCACTGGCCCCGTACATGAATTACCAGTTTCGTGTTGTATCTGTGAATGCTGTGGGAAGGAGCCAGCCTAGTAAACCATCACTGCGCTATGCAACACCTCCGGCCGGTAAACACTGCCATCTAGTTTTCTTAGTATTAATATTTCTAGTGTTTTGCTGGGAATAACCATGCCCTCTGTGCTTCAGAGGGGTGTGAAGAAGTCAGGGTCACTTGTGCTGCTTTCGCTGCTCAGTGGCAGCCCAGGGATGCCGAAGTGAGGAGTCTACGCTGTTGGGGTAGCAGGGTGTTCCCTGCCAGGGTATTGACAGCATGCAGCTTTCCTGAGCTCTGCTGATTTTGCAGCTTTAAAGCCTGTTGCAACCCTTTGTGGACAAGCAGTTGCTGGAGAGGTTCTTTGAGGTTTCTGGGGAGCCTTTCAGCAGCACTAAGCTTGTCAAAAATCTCCACTCACAGTGCATTTCTCACCATGACAGAAAGTGTTGTGTCTCTGAAAGACATTTTAGAGACCAACTGTTCAGCACAGCATTTGCATTCCCTGGCATTTTTCTTTCCTTATTTTCCCCTTTACTTCAATTTCAGGTCCTTCTTCAGCTTTTCAGCTGTGTGTGTCCCACTAATGATACACCTTCTGTTTACTGTCCCCATCGGGAGAACATTCTCTTCCTCGTAATCACCCTACATCTGGTGCTTTGAAATCCAAAAGTCACAGTTTCATGTTAGCTGGTGGCTCCAGCCTACAAGGGCACTTAGGAATCAAAACTGCATAAACAATGTTTTTTCGGTCACAGCAGCTTTACTGATCCAAGTAATTAGTCTCGTGAATGTTTTTTGTCTGGGTGTCTTTCACTTTCAATAATACCAAAACAAGAGAAGTGTTTTGCATCTGTTTTCTGCATTTAAATAATCAATGCAAATAAAACTTTGGATATGCAAACTAACCTTGTCTCCTCTGTGGTTACAGCTCCAGACAAGAACCCAGAAAACATCCGAGTTGAAGCTTCTGAACCAAATGAAATGGTGATGAAATGGGAGGTAAGACAAATGTGTCCATCAGTGCTACAGTATTGGAAACAGGTTCTGCCTTTAAGCAGCAGTTTATAAAACAACATGGAATTTACCAGAATGCTTTTTAAATATAATTACATTAAAAAAGAAATAACAGATCCCTTGACTTTATCTCACCTTCCCCTTCCCCTGTTTTTTTAGGAAATATTAGTAGATTCCATAAGCAGGATCCTTGATGCTCCTGAAGTCAAAGATAAAGTAGTTATTGACTTAAATGTATTCTGGATTTCCTCCTTTAGTTTTATTTTAATTAAAAAGTCAGTTTTTTACATCTAACTTTGCAGATTGAAGAACGTGCATCTTGCGTACAAGAAAATGTGTAAAATGATTGTGATCTTACCCTGCTCTGCAGAAGGAACTGACGAGCCCAGGGAGGGGCTTCTTCCCTTCCAGCCTGGATGTTTGAAAATTATGCAGGTCACTTGGCCAAGAGAACATGAGCTTGAATTTTTACATCGACAGTTAAAGGAGTGTAGATAAAGCTCCTGAGCATGTGTGTCAAAGGAATTGTGTAAAAGTCTTGAGGGTGGTTTCCAGTCTTCAAATTCCCTCGCTTTTAAGCTTACAGTTTCTGTGCCAACAGTTTAGAGAGATGTAAATTCCTTCATTTAACACAAATTTGAACAACTGTGGAGGGAAGCATATTTTTTGTGGCTGGAATCAAACACAATTTACGTGACATTTACTTGTCAATCTGCTGCTCACAGCAAAGAACAATAAATGTTTCCCCAATGTGAATTCATGGTTTAGGCTATAATTACACCAAAAGGAGATGGGCGTCTAGATCTATTGGATCTGAATGGGAATTTTTGCTCTGCAACACAGCCGAGGGTCAGGGAAGACAGTCCTGAGTCTCGGAAAGAATGCAGAATTGTAGTTTCCAGCATGACTGGGAAGTGCTGCTATAACTAACACTGTTGAATAGAGAACAAGTGCTCCCCCTCTCTGGGAAGCCGGTAATCCACTGCTCAGACAGGGCAAAAGTGGAAGTGAAAACTGAGACTGAAGGGAGAGAATAGGATAGATAGGCTTTGTTAAATCTTGTTGAATCATTTAAATGTTGTAAACAGGATATTCATTTATTTTCATAGGAAATGCTAGGAACTGAACATGCTGTTTCTGGCAGACAAAGGCTGCAAAACGATGTTAATCTGCCTACTTTGGATTAAGAGACCAGATGAGCATTAGTGACTAGGTTTTCAGCCAAGGATTTGCAGCATTAAGGAAGATCAAAATAAGAGTCAAGCAGTGCTGCAATTTAACTCTAAGTGAGAAGTTATTTTTGAGTAGAAATTTTTTACTTCTTCAGCTTCTCTTGCAAATCTCATTTCCTGGGATTTTTGCCACAGAGGTGATTCTCCCCATGGTGCCTGTTAGAAAGCTATCCAGTTTACCACCTCCTTGGCCACAGTCACCCCAAAGGTCCTAATACTCTCAGAGCAAAAATGGGAATTTTTGGAGATCCGCCAGACCTCAGTCCCCCTATGCACGAGGAACAGTAGCCAGGCAGATTGATTGCTTTCTGTTGGCACTTGCAAGTCAATACTACTTCATTTCAGACCTCTGTGAGCAGCTTGGATACATATCAATTATTATATATTTAATATGCACAATATAATTTAAGTATTATTAAAAGCAGGCTATGTGGTGGGAAATACCCACAGCTGGACCGAAATAACCCTCATCATGGTAGTGCAGGTGACCAGTTAATTTTATGTCTCATGACAAACTATTGCTATATGCCTTCTAATATTTTATAAATCGATATTAATTAGATGGGAACCATGCTGTGATGAATTCTTCAGCTGATCAGTAAAAAAGGATAGCACAGCAGTTGCACATTAAATGTCCAGGCATGATTTCAAGCATTTGTTGCATATTTAGAACAGTGCAGATTTTAGCTGTACTAAAAGGCACACGCGGCCTTATGGCAAAATATGCATTTTAGCAGTGCTAAAAGGCATGTAGGTTTACATCACACAAGAAAGCCTGTGGCAAAACAAAAAATGATGCATGTAGTATGCAGAAATATATCTACTAGTAATTAGATAGTTCTAATCCAGTTGTTTTCTACCTTTCACCCAAATGTCTCTTGAAGTCACATTTTTCTTTCAGTTGTCTTAAAAATTAACACGAAAAGAGAAAAGTTAAAGCTTTCTCTTTTTTTTCCCCTCCTTTTTTCTCCCAATGTTATAACAAACTCTCCAAAATTATTCGCTGCCCCCCTTCAGCTGCTGTTTCATGATTACTGCAACAAAGGTAGACAAGATCTCTTTTAACTTCTGCAGCCATTGAAACCCGCAGAGACGAACGGGCCAGGGCTGGAGTACAAAGTTAGCTGGCGGCAGCGGGGAGTCGAGGCGGACTGGAACGAGGAGATGGTGAAGAAGCATTCTCTGACCCTGCGAAACACCCCCACCTTTGTACCTTACGAGATCAAAGTCCAAGCAGTAAATAATTTAGGATCTGGTCCTGAACCAAACATTACGATTGGATATTCAGGAGAGGATGGTAAGTAGTGGAAACTTTCATATAAAATACACTGGGGGAGGGGGTTCTTGAGATGCAAAATGATCAAATGTGGAGTGATGGATTAGGGAGCCCTCAGCCCAAATTGTTTAAATGCCATTGCTCCGTGTGATGGGTTGTGTGAAACACAGATATAACTGATGCTGAGCACTGTGGATGCCAGCTTGCTGGAGTTTGAAGGGGTTTTTGGAAAGGTCACTTGTGCTTTCATTAATCTCAGTTACTGGCTTAAGCTGCATACTTGTTTGAGGGCCACTGTCCATAAGAAGTCTATGAAGTGTAGCCGTCATTTTGTCATACTTGGTGGGAAAAAAACCTTTACCTTCTCTGGCGCTTGATTCAACACTTTAACGCTGTCAAAAGTTAAGTATCTGGCAATTAAGTACAAACACTCAGGGCACCAAGCATTTTAAGTGAGTTTATAGATGATGCCATATTGCCATGTATGCTTGTCAGCCATAACAATGCTACATGTTACCTTGTCCATTGAGTCCCTGAAGAATGTGTCCTCTCACCCAGCCTGAGTTTCTATCCAGTGGCTTTCCATGACTCCCTGGTGGCATAGCTTCCTCTCAGGCCTCCCTGTGTCTCTGGAGAACTCTTCCTTCACCATGAGGTTTTGCTTTGAGTGTACTCCTACTCCAAGCCCCCTCCCTGGGTCCTCTCAATGCATACCCACCTCTGATTTTGGATTCTGCCTGGCCCACAGTGCATCATTTGTAGGAATTAATGGTTTAACTCAGCAAGGGAGTAAACAGCATGATAGCCTGCTAGTGTGGGTGCCAGGCTTCCCTGATCCCTAATACAGGTGCTTATTGCATTTGCAAATGCTTAGCAGCAGGGTCTGGGAGCTGTTGGCAAGGAGGGGCCAGGAGGGTCAGAGAACAGTCCATGTTTCAGATCTGCAAATTAATTTCATTAGTTAAAGTCAGACAGTTTTCATCCCATGCAGAATCTGAAGTCTTGAAGTTGTTTTCATAAGAACAAAATTAGCTGTAAGTTTGAATGGCCATTGAAAAGTCTGCAGTGGATTAATCAACTAAGACAGCTCTGCTGCTTATTGGAATGGCCAGACTGCCACGTCCTGCAGCAGTCACTCCCCAGCAGCAGCAGTAGAGGTGCTGCTGCTCCCACCTCTCCGCTTGCTGCAGCTTCTGGCAGAAATTGCTATGGGGTATCGTGATCCGTGGTAAGTGATATAAAACAGACAGTAGAGTTACTGTGATAACCACAGATGTGAAAAAATGTTACCGGTTTTACAGGGGAATCACATTGTGAGGTGGGCTCTCTGGAGCTCTCCTCTCATTGAGCACACAGAGATCTGCGTTAGCAACCTGCAGTGGACCTGTTTTAAGTTTACAGCCTGCAGCGACAGTCCTTAGTGTTTCACCAGTGCAAGGTTTTGTGGTTGGGAATGGTCTCAGTGCTGCTCAGACAGGAGAATCCCCACTGCACACCCAGAGGTGGGTGATGGGAAGGTTCGGTGGTGCATCTTTCCCCCCCAGGAAAGTGTATGGCAGACAAGAGGGTGAATACAGAGAACAGAGACAAACACACCCCGTAGTGCGTTTGTTTGCTTTGTGTGTCTGTGATGGATCTGATTCTATATCTATCAGTGAAAAATCTTCTTTGCAGTTCAGTTGTCAATGGATCAAGGCCTCTTTTTTCAGGCACTGTAATAGCTCTCTGTGTTGTGTAGTGATTAAAATCCTACTGTTTAATAAGCTTGGTTGTAAAATGAAATTTATTATAAAAAAACCAACTTTATGATTGCCTTATTGAGTGCTGTGTTAACATTTTTTTTTTTATTCTTCTCACTGCTGTAATCATTACTTGAAACAGGAAATCATAAATGCTGGTATAGAAATTCATATGTCCCAGCGCACCTGTATTTCAGCCCTCAGTAGAAAGCCCTGATACGGCAAAGTAATGCTTATTGGCCCATTTTGCCCACTGGATGCAGGTGGAGTGGCTTTTTTCTTGTCTGCAGTAAGACTGCATGAACCGCCACAGCTTGAGCTGGAAAGCCAAGCTCTGTAGCTGTGAACAGCATGAAACTGAGCTCTTGTAGGTGTCTTTAATATGCAGCCCTTTTGTTTTTACAGTTCCAGATGCTGCTCCTTCTGGCGTATCAGTGGATGTTGTGAACAGCACACTGGTCAAAGTCTTCTGGTTTGGAATACCAAGGGACAGAGTTCGTGGACATTTAAGAGGCTATAAGGTTACAAATTTCTCTTTACATAATTGTGTACGGTTGAATAAGCTATTAAATAAATCCTGTATCAAGGACAGATTGCAATCTCTCATTTCGGGCAAGATGAGAGAAATCAATATTGTGTTCACCCCCATATAACGCAATTTGTTATAGAAATATCAATCTCAATGCAGGTCAGTTGGTGGAAAACAAAAAACATGCTGGATGGAAAAAGACATCACCCAGAGAAACACATCCTAACATTTGTAGGAGACAGAAAGTATGGGATGATTCCTGGTCTAGAGCCTTTCAGTGAATTCCGCTTAACTGTTTCGGCTTACAACGCCAAAGGAGATGGCCCGGAAAGCTCTCCTGTGGTGTTTGAAACTCCGGAAGGAGGTAAGACAGAGTGAGACTAGAGGGTGGTGGGGCATAAATAGAAATAGTCCATATAACAAGACAAGTTGATATCCTTAATTAAAGTGATTGTAATATCTCCAATATTCATAAAACCTTTCACTAGAAAGGGGAAGAGTAGGTGTTGAGCTAAACTATATCCTCATTTAGCAAGTACGAGTAGAGACAAACCTGTTCAGTCTTCTCTGTAAGCTCCACTCTGCCTGTGTCTTCCAGTCCCCGAACAACCACGTTTTCTAAGGATCTTGAACTTCGACAAGGACTCCGTCACCCTGCAATGGGGACTTCCCAAGAAAGCAAACGGCCACCTTACTGGCTACATTTTGCAATACCAGATGAGTATGTACTTGTTATGCTTTGATTTTAGAATTTAAGCATTATTAGCTTTTAAGAAAAGAAAAAAGAGTAAAAAAGGTTTGTATGTACACAGTTACTTAAAACACAGGCTGATGAGAAGGGCTGTTACTGAGATCCCTAGAAGAGCCATAGCATCTAGGCGGTGTGTTTTGAACTGCAATGCTCACAATGTCTGCTAGAGGGCAGGCCAAAGCCATCTTCCACAGCAAAAGGTTTTCCACACGTTTTTCTGATGTAAGCTCACATTGCTGCTATGTAATGTGCTATTCCACTTTCAATTATTTCATATTTGCAAATTATACCTAACATAGTAGTTAAGAAGACCCATAAATTGTAGGTGCGTTTTACTGAAGTGCAACTCATTCAATGCAAAATGATTTGTGATGAGAGCACTTTACCTACATTTATTCAGATCTTCACATCGTGAGCACCTCCTCCCTGTGGAATGCCTCAACAGAAATGCAGAGAACTACCACTGAGTCATGTTATTGAATAACCACATTGAGATACAACTAAATATGAGGGGTATTTCTTCTGTTCTTGCCTATGAAAAAAACTGAGTAGCTAAGAAGAGACTTTGAGCAGATAACCTCAGGCAAGATCCAATATTGGTCCTAGGCTTCCAAAACACCGGCTGTGAGGTGTGACAATTGAGGGTATTTTTTATGGTCTGATGGAATAGCATTAGGTTGTGACCTTTTTACAAAAAAAAACCCCAACAAACATGTACTTCTCATCTCTGCTGATAACAGAACTGCCTAGTTGCCTTTGCAAGCAGGGGCTGGAGGCTGGATCTTCTATTTGGTTTTGATTCCTGTGGGCAGAGAGTGGATCTGTCTATTTAGGCAGTTTGGGAGTGGCACACCCCTCTGTGCCAAGGCAGAGCAGAGTAAAGCAGAACAACCATCTGCTAACTTGCTTGCAAAAGCGTGCAGATGTTTGGAAGCAAAACAAGAAGCAGTTCATATATATTAAATGATCTAGGAGACAGTAATTTTTACCTCCCACTCAGTATGTGCGTATCTAGAATCAGAGCTTTGTAGGAACAGTAATAGCTCACTGAGTAGTTGGGAGATTGACAAGGACGAGATAAATCCTATTTAAGTACTTGGCAGGAAGGTGAGATATGCTTATTTAGGCTTCATCCTTCCTCTTTAGTGCAGAGTGCCTCCCTTGCAGGAGCATTCGTGACATGTTTCATGTTCATAGCCTTTAGCTGCTGGATCTGACTTCACTGCCTTTTCCCTTTCAGTAAACGAAACGCATGAAATCGGACCTCTGAATGACATCAGCGTAACCAACCACTCCACTCTTAGCTGGAGGCTTTCAGATCTCAGCCCCAGTACCAAGTACAAATTCTATGTAAAAGCTTGCACAGTCAAAGGGTGTGGGAAGCCGGTCACAGAAGAAGGACTAACGATGGCCCAAGGGAGTAAGTTAATAGGCAATATGTTTTTATGAGGAGAAGCTCTAACAATAATGGAAAATCTATTGGGAATATTCCAGGCTTGACATTTCCTTTGTAATTAGAAGAAATAAATTTGTTTTCCTTTCCAGGAGACCAATCAATGAACTTTCTAATGTAGCCGTGCAGCTCTTCGGAAAAGTAGAGCTTATCTGTTTCATTTTGCTCTGCAGTACTTTGTTTCTGTTCCTACAGATCAAGTCTTTAAGCCATTCTGGTATAAGTGAATTGCATATAGTCACAAATAGAAAATTGAAATCTAGATAATCTGTTCTCAATAATACTATAAAACCAGATTCTGCCCTTACAAGGAGATGGGGGACTGCCAGCAACATTAAGGACGGGTATTTGACATGGAAAATCCAGATGAACATAAAGTTGACTGCTGTGCTCTTGATCCATTATTTCATTATTATTTTATCATAGACTGGAAGTGACCATTTGTGTGCCACTTATACCCTATCCTAAAAAACTGATGTTCAGTGATTTAAAGGAAAATCACAGGCACTATATGAGAGCTCATCTTTCATATTCGACTAAAATGAAATAAAATGCTCGGCAAGTACTCTGCAGCACTGTCCTTGCTATTAATCAGAAACCGTTGCTGTGCACTTACCACAGGGAAGGAGAAAGAGAATGTGATAAGCAAAAGAGTCCTGGCTTCATCATTTTTAGCAATGATAACAGTCTGGAACAATGTTGATATAAAAGAGAAAAATGATCCTTGTTGCATAATATCCTATTGGACTTCCAATAGTTGCAGAATCTCTGCAGTTACTGGTAAAACAAATAAAGTATTTTAATCTCATCCGATCCCAGTTCAGGATCCAATCATGAACTATCATCCATTTTCTCAAGTAGTGGTACTCCTCAGCTGTCTTGTATCCTCCAGGCTCACTCTAGTACAAGTACTCGCATGGTAGTGGTTATTAATCTGTCAGCAAGGTTTACAATTTTTTCTTCATTAAGGAAGGTAAAAGAGCCTTTTTTGTTTGTTTGTTTCAAGCTAAAAATATACAGTTTCACTTCAGTAGATACCTTTGCTGGCCTGTATTGGCCACTTGTTTATCACTTCTTTGAATAACCTTGTCAGGTCTTATGAAATTGTTCCCTGCCTGATATGCCTAAAGGATGATAATGTTGCCATTCATTTTGTTCTCATTTTCTTGGCAACAACTGATTCTGATTTAATGTTTGTAAAGTAGAAGTACTATAATTAGTAAAAGCCACAAGAGTCCAGTTCTGCCATTAACATGTGCTCCTTGCTGGTTCTCAAGCCACCCTAACTTCAGATACTGCATCTATCACTGAGGTGCCATTAGAGTTTTGTGTCATTATTTGCTGTCTAAATTCAGACATTTTTGAACTAAACATGATAGGCTGAAAAAAAATCACTCTTTTCAGTGACCTTCTTGGAGTTTTAAGCTATGGTATGGGAAACAAGGTGATTGCTCAAAATTAAAACAATCTCTCTTTTTGAAGAAAGGGAGTGATTTTGAAAGTCAAAGTTTATAATTTAAAATGACCCACAGAAATGACAGAAGTAAAATGTGGTGCCCTCTGAAATGAAACTCTGAGATAAAGCACTCCAGGTTTCTTTGGGTTTTGATTCAGTGATTCTATATCCACAGTGTTCCAGGTTTTTTTAATAAAAACTTAAAGCTCTCATTGTTCATTTTAAGACTTTGAATAGCTTCCCCTGCTGTAATATTGCCTTTGTGGGCTGTGCCATGGGTATTTCGGAATTTCACAATACATTCTTCCAGGAAAGTGGATATGTTGAGGTGAAAGCTGTGGATTCATTCACATTTTATCATTGATATACTTGATATGTGTCACTGCTGTTGCTTTCATTTATTTGCAGTTATCCCTGCTGCTGTAGTCTGGAATTAGAAGGAAAAATCCATCTACTTTTTTAACTAAGTACATGTGCTCGTATGCGTGTATCACTGCTAAAAATTCTGTGTAGGGAAAATTGTTGTGCTTTAAATGATGATTTTGCCAGCCTGTAATTTATGTGCAACTCATCTCCTGATGATGAGTTTGCAGTGGCATGAGTGACTGAATTTAGTAAAAAAAGTTTCTCTTAATTAACTGAATATCATCCTTGTGTAGATAAAAGGGTAGATCATACCCTTTCTCTACAACTGACACGTCTTCCTTTGTGAATGAACCATTCAGATTCGCCTTTCTATCAGGAGTAACACATTCCTTTGGGTTAGCAACACATCAAAAGGTCAATGAGCGGATACTGATAAGAAAAGCCTATCTCATGCTCTGTTCCTTTATTCTTTTGTGGAGCAGTGCCGGGTTCTGCCTCCTGTGCATATCCAGCAGCAGCAGAGGGAGAGACCTCTACTCTGCAGTACTGCCTCTGTCAGATCAGGCTGTTTCTCTGTAATTAACTTAACAGAGGAAACCCGCAGTTTAATGTTTGTCTCCAAGATTAAACGCAAGCCTGCTGGAATTAGTGAGAAATAAAAGTGGGCGATATAAAAGCTTTCATTTATAGCATGGATGTTGCATGACCCAACAGCACTGTGCACGGCTAATGCAAAGCCAATGAAATAAAGGGCCCCTTTCTTAAGAGAGATCTTAAACATGGCCAACGTAACTCAGATATGAAATTCCGATAAACAACCAAAAGTCTTTATCAGTTATTGATAAAATACAGTGGACAATCATGAAGAACCTGGACAAAAAGATATATTTTGTACTGCAAAAAATGTAATAGTTTAATTTTTGTGGGTTTCTCTTGGTTTCATTCCACAGCAGAAGTTATACTCTCTTTAGAAAATGAGTTTTGTCTCTAACTTTCCATTTTGAGGCAATATTTCTTAAGTGACATACAAACTAATTAACTTTCCCCTTGAAAATGTCGATTTCCAAATGATCATTAGCCCTTAGAAGCATAACACAAAATAATGTTCTTACATAAGTGAAAAAAATTAATTTAATGTAGCAGTCCTTCTTTAACACAAAGCTTCTTTCTATCCAGAGCTACCAGTGTTTCTGGAGGATTACTAATCATGTATTACATGTTGAGAATGATTACTGTGTGTCCAGATATTCAAGCCTTAATGAAAAATTCATCCAGAGGAAGCTGTACAACTGTAGTAGAATGGAAGTTCACCAGTTTCTTTATATTTCAATGGCATTTGGCACATAACTCCCACGGGCTTTTTGAAAATCTTTGCCAGAGGGTACTAACCTTTGTGACACACCATAAGATGAGAACAGCAACCATTTGTTTCAAAATAGATGGGTTTAGTTCTCTGTTGCTATAGGCAGAGTGTAAGAGGAAAAATACAACTGCCTAAGCCATATGTAACTGCTGGTACTGTTACCAGCAAAGCCTCCAAATACACCCTGTTTGTTCACAATCAATAGAATCTGATGAAATCTTGGTACAAAGTTTATTTTTCTGTCATTTATGCCACTCTGCTGCTTCTTCTTTGGCTGGGAGACCTGTAGTGCATCAAGCCCTGTTGCTAATTGCTGGCAATGAGCTGTTCTGCCAGCCTGGGTGCTGCACACAGGTTGGACTGAGGAAAGGAATATGTGATATATTGCTGTTTCAAACCCTTATCATTTTGAGAAATGAAAATAGGCATATTGAATTTAAGACACTAACTGTATTAGTCTTAAGAGTACTTCAAGGAAATTTCTGATTGTCTTTGCTATTTTTTTCTTTTTCCTCTTCTATAAGCCTACCCCAGTGTAGCCAACACAGAAAGCTGATGAAAAGCAGCAAGAGATGAATAAACTAGATATAACCTGTCGTCTTCTCTGAGTTCAGATTTCTCCTACAAATGACAATCAGTACAAATAGCTGTTCGCTAACTCACCTATAAATTCTTCTCAACAGACTTCAGGCACGGCAGGTTTAATAATCTCTATATCTTAAAGCATTCCCAATTTAGCACAAATTATCCCATGCACTAAAAAAATCCAGAATACGAAGGATACTTGTGGTGCATATTTATACACTTCTAATGGCCAGGCAGTAGAGGAAAACTAATGAAAGTTCAACTTTCCATTTATTGCAGCAGATGTGTTTAGACAGGTATGGTTATAAATTAACGTGTTGCCCACAATTAGTATTTAGCTCTTAGACTGCCAGCTTTTTTATACAAGTATGTTTTATAGCAGATGTGCTAACTTTTGGAGAACTAGCACACTTCTGAGTCTTTGGGGGCAAATTATATTGTTTTTCCCTTTATACTATAAGCTTCTATAAAAATATGTGTTCTGTTGTTCTCATAAATCTCAAAGCCCGGTAGGAATATTGTAAAATTGCAGTTCAGTGTTTAATGTTCATGCAAGTCCCATGGTATGGCTGATAAATAGCGGGGTAAGATGAGAAGTGCTGGTGATATGCCTTTATTACTAATGTTTCTTCTCCCTTATTGTAGATTAAAAACCTAACCCAACCACTTTCAATTTTCTGAAGCTAATTTCTGCAGCTCACTGACCTTTCAGTATGTTGAGCTTTTCCTTATCTATATATCTTTGCTTTTATTTTTCAGGATGCTGCACTGCTTTTTCTATTCTAGCCACCAAACTTGCCCCAGTTAGCAATGCTTTTCTCCTCTGTAGGTACCATATTGAGTGTATAACACATACCAGAAAGAAATCACATGGAAAGAAACCTCATAATCACCCATCACTGGACATCTGTACTGAGTTTTAAAGAAAAAAAATTTGTTTAGTGTTTAGGGATAGGTGATGTTAAACAGCCTGGAGAGCCCATTGTAATTCCCAGCAAGGTTGGGCTCAAACTCTCATTCCACTACGTGCATCCTAGCCCTGCACTGCTCGGCGTGCCAGGGCAACAGCACAGCTGGCTGGCCGGAGGGGCTGATGCAGCTGAGCAATAACCTGGCAGAAAAGGGTGATTTTTCACCCATATCAGTTCCCCCTTTCTCCTTCTCTAAAGAGCTGACTGTTCAGAAAACAAGAAAGGCTTACACAAGCTGGAAATAAACAGGTTGGTAGATATGGACTGGTTAAGTTGGTTTAAGAAAATGTGTAACAAACCACAACTGTGGGCTTCCACTGAGCTCAGGATTAAGAATTTACTTACCAGGAATTCAGCAGGAGTCTCCTGAGGAGACCTGTGTTGTGTACAGATTGGACCACATGGTTATCATATTGTGCATAAGTGTTATACAGTATTTAATAGACGATGGTTGAAGGTTCACATTCATTCTTGTTACTTTATGGATGGTGTTTCCATTAAATATGTTTTTCTGATGTCTTGGTTTTAGAATATGTAATTAAAATATACCTGTGATATCCACTTGCTTGATTTGCAGTTTGATTAAAGATTGTGTTTCACGTACTTCCTTTAGTAAAAATTACCATTAGATGGATTAATGTATGCTAATAAACTGTGCTTCAGTATTAGCAGTATTTCAGCTGTATATGTTCTCTCTGGGTCCCAATGGTCTTCTAATTTAACTGCTTATTGTAATACATGTATAGTTGCCTTGGAAAACTTATCTTGAGCTGCTGCTTTGATTGTGCTTGGATTCATCTTAATCTTTGGGTTTTTTTCCTTCAGCTGTCAACTAAGCCTTATTCTCTAAAGCTTCTTGCTTTGCTTATTTACTAGCTAAAGTGTTAACAAGCGTTGTTTTACTGTCAATGCTAATTGGCCAAGTAGTTTTCAAATTATACCGTGTGCTCAATCCTTAGTTTAGACAACTTTAGATAAAGCGGGCAAATTAGGCAACCAAACACAATGGAAGTGTTGTATTTATTAAGTGCAGCCCCCCCTAAATTTCTCTCCTGCCATCAAGGGCAGGCACAGTGCCATGCTGTACCCATTGGTTGACCAAAGAGATGTCCCGTTTCAACGTGCAGTTCTGAATTTGCTTGTGTGAACAGGCTTTTCATGCCCAAGCAGTGATTGTTAACCTCTGTAGATGTCCTTTTTCCTCTTATCCACAAATGCTACTCTAAAAGAGCTTATTTACTACCCTGCAATCTTCATGCAGACAGAAATTACAGTAGCATTTTGCAAGTAAAAAGGCCCCAAAACTAGGCCTACTGGAATTTCCCTTCTACCTCTTAATCAAATATTAAAATCATCAGGAACATCTAAATGCCTCAATACAAATTTAAAAGCAAAGTTCAGCTGTAGCTGTAACAGTGCTTTGTGCAGGCATTGTGGAATTTAAAGGACATGGAAAATCACTGTCAGGAGAGAAACGAGTACAAACCCCAACATTAATTTTTTTCCGTGACACACATAAGAATCCATTTCCAGATAACAAGCTGTCTGTGCTTCCCTACTGAGTTCAATTCAATGGGAGAGGCATCAAACCACAGATTATCTATACAAAGCAAGCCCATTTTCAAGTTGTAATTTTTTAAGCACGCATTAGTTAAAGCAGATCCATAATCCCCCATCAATATTAACTTTCATCCTGGGAAATGTACAAACCCCTTCATAAACATCAGGATTACTTCAGTCTGCCGCTTATTTTATCTGATGGAATATTAAAAATCAAATAAAGGGAATATTTTTTACTTTACTGCCTGCTTTTGAAAATCAGATTATCTGATGACAAATGTTAAAAATCCTTATATGTTGTATTTGTGTGTTATTTACATTGTTTGTAAGTGTGGATTTTACAGGCCTATTGTTCAATGAGTACCATTAATCAATATGATTTGAATATGTACATTCCATAGGTAAAGGGATCGGCAAGATTTCAGAAGCAGTAAAGCCCACCCAAAAGTTTCACCCCATTGAGGCACATGAGCCTGGAACTGAATATACAGTTCGTCTAGTGACTAAGAATTGGGTTGATAACAATAGCATTTTTGAAGATGTAATTGAGACAAGGGGGAGAGGTGAGACAATAAAATCATTCAAGGTGATAAAGATTTATTTTGAATGTAAATAAATGTTGAGGTTACATCTTACTTTGTGCAGTGAAAGTGTACCAAAATCATAATTCTTTAGTGATTTTGAAGTTGACCCTTGCAGCTGAATCCCATGGGAGCATAAACACATCTGTACTTCTTGGCTGAGTGTTATGCTTTACTTGACGCACAATAGACTGGAACAATTACAAACCTTTACAAAACAATTTTCCCTCCTATGCGATTTCGAAAGGGTAGTGCTGTGATATAATCCATTTTAAGTGTGCCAGTCCAGTGGTTTGCATGTATTGGGTGCACTTTTAACTCTTATTTCTTTCGCAAAACTGCTTTTGCATGAGAGGCTTAGCAATTCTCTGTTCAGCTTTCCTGTTTGGCATTAATCCTTTGAGTCAACTACCTCTCAGAATTACCTTTCCAAAATGTCTGTATTGTGCCTTGTAGACTGCACATTCCCCTTAAGTCTAAAAATGTCATGCTCTGGACGTATTTCTGTCTTGCATTTCTTTAAGTTAAACACAAGTAGTGATAGACTGGTTCAATTAAAATTCACCGAAGGAATTGTTAAACATTTATATTGTAGTAAGGTGATGCTCCTTTCCCTCTGATTAATTTTCTCTTTTTTCTTACTCCCCTTCTTTTAACAAAGCCTATGCTGGCATTTACGATGGAATTTCCACTCAGGGGTGGTTTATTGGACTGATGTGCGCCATCGCTTTGCTCACCCTACTGCTGCTCACTATTTGCTTTGTCAGAAGAAATAAAGGAGGAAAATATTCAGGTAAATAGATTTATTGTCCTTTTGCAGTGTTCACATGTTAATAACAAGCATTCTTCAGACTTTTATCTCTTGAGCCTGCGAAGCTGCAAGCAGGAACATCCACTTAGAATTTGTAGTTTTTGATAAATACCCGCAAAATGCATTCTAATGAATATAAGTGAAACAGTGTTCTTTGGATGATATAATGCTGTGTGCTGATCAGAGATCTTGCTAAGGCCTTTGTAAGTGCTTCCAGTATTTAATCCACCCACAGAGCCAAGGTCCTTCACCAGCTTCACCTTTGAGCCTCCACTGGCAGGGCTACCTGCTCACGTTACGCCTGATGAGTGCTACTTGACGTACCGATGTAACTTTCATGGGTAGCCAAATTGCTTAACAATAGAATATTTTGCTAAAAGTATTTCTGTCATTTTCAAAGCAATAAGTAAGGATTTAATTACAAATATTTAAGTATAAATCTGATTGCCCAGAGATGTGGTAGATGCCCCGTGCCTGGAAACATTGAAGGGCACATGGAAGGGTCTCTTAGCAACCTGATATAGTGAAAGGCGTCCCTACTTATTTCAGGAGGGGTGGACTAGATGCTCTTCTAAGGTCCTTTCCAACCAGAATTATTCTATGATTCTATAAACACTTGCTAGCTTTTTTAAAAATTAGAGAATGGCACTAAATCCTTGATAGAAGCATGCTGGTTATGCCCAGCCAGGCATGCAATGTGAGCTGCTGCCCACCAGGTTTTGCTGTGGGTGATAACAAGCAGTTTTCCCATTGCATCTGCAAAAAGAAAAGTCCACGGCGGAAAATAGCATACAGATCTGTGCTTTATTTTATTTGTACAGTGAAAGAAAAAGAAGATTTGCATCCAGATCCTGAAGCTCAATCAATAAAAGATGAAATCTTTGGGGAATATAGGTAAATAGGACCGGCTTTAACAAGCATTTGTGTTTGTTGGGGTTTTGTTTGTTTCCAGATGTCATCATTATTCAGGACATCTTTATAGCATGCAGTTAATGCTGGATTTCATTTATCAAAACAAACCTCATAGGAGTGGATAATAGTAGGAATATAAAGGTATATCCACTATACCTAAATCCATCCAAGTTGGGATATAAGTAAATGTTGATGTATCAGTGGTTATTTTTCACTTTTTTGTTGTTTTTTGTTGTCTTTTTTTTTTTTTTACTTTCATTTGGCATTGTATGAATAATGTAAATATATATGAAAATTTGAGTTCCTGCTGTAATGTCCCTTGAAGTCAATAGAAAGACTTTGATGTCTTCGGTGGGTTTCTGACACCCAGTCAGGACCAAATCATTGTAATATGGGGAATGTTCATTTTGTAGAAGAAAACAAAGGAAAGTTTGAAATAAGTAAGAGCTGGCAAAAACCTAAACAAACCTCACTACAGAAGTTTCTGTAGGAGAACTGAAATAATCACTTTAGCTGCTTTAAAATAACTAAAGCTTACAATATTATGTAATTGTGCTATGAAGAAAAATACATCATTATAAGAACCATGCTGGAGAAGTGGTGTAGCTGGCCTTAAAGGGATAAAATTTCTGTTGAAATCCCTCTTATATATACTACATTATTTGTACTGGAATAAGGGTTTTTTTCTGCATAATTTCATCTTTATTTAATTTTTAATGCTTTCTAATGGAACAAATATTTAGAAAGGTAAGAAAGTCCTGAGGTTAATAACTTTGACCCCATCCTTTCCCTGCAAACTCCAAACTTGTCTTTTTTATAAATAGAAATGCCATGTGCAGAAAAATAGCCATTATTTTTACTGCATTGATTATACGCGTCATCGCTTATATGCTGAAGACGTAAAGTTCAGGTGCATTTCTGTGTCCTTCCTCAGATAACATTAGCAAAGCTTTGACACTGGATTAGCTTTAGCAAGGACTGTAATGAGTAATTATTTACCTACTTCAGAGTCCTATCTTTTTTTGTGTGATCTTGGGATCTGTGTTCCAAGTCCCTCCAAATGTCGTGTTCAGTCAGAAGAATTCAGGCTGCTTTGGTTCTCCTTCAGTACCATTAGAAGCACTGGCCAGTGGAATGCCCTTTTTTTTCTGAATTTCAGTGGTGGGTCTGTCCTTTTTCATGAAGTTGCTGTTGAGCATAGACTGCGTATAAGGAGATATAGACACTGATTCTGCTTTCTATTTTCCGTGCTCCTCCCCTTTAGCAGAGAGAAGCTCCATCAGTTACAGTAAGATAACAGCAGAACAAGTGAAAAAGGGGAGAAAGCCCTATTGTTAGTCATCTAAATCAACAAATCCTTACAAAGCAGTGAGAAGTAACCTGCAGCTGGTGCCTCACTCCACAACTTTACAGCATTTCACCCATCCATCTCAACAGAAACAGGAAATAATAGGCCCTGAGTATTGCCCACTGTTTCATATGATGAAAATGTCTCTTTTTGTAAGTGCTAAAGACTTGACATCAGCACTGATTGCTGGAACGGATCCTTTCCAGCAAGTCCTTCCCCCTTTCACTTTCTGGCCATTCTTCTGTCCAAGGCAAAAAAGGGAAAAAAAACCAAAACATATTTGAAGTTTTCATTTATGTTTGCCTTTTTAACCAGTTCCGTTGTTGTAGTAATCACAAAATTGGACATGTGGGGAATTCGGGTCAGCGTAGATGACCTGTTTAAGATGCACCAGACCAAAACTGGACTCACGGGGTCAGGTCATTCTCCATGTACACCCTAGACAGAAATCTTTCCCTCGCTCTTCCCTCCTGCTGCTTTCTTTCACAATAAAAGAGCAGTTTCCATGCTTGCAATTAAAAGCTAGATTTTTGGAAAGGCATTTCTTTGTTTTGTAGTGACAGCGATGAAAAGCCACTGAAAGGCAGCCTCCAGTCAATTAACGGGGACATTAAAGCCACCGAAAGTGCTGATAGTCTGGTAGATTATGGAGAAGGGGAGCATGGGATGTTCAATGAAGATGGTTCATTTATTGGAGCTTATTCTGGATCTAAGGAAAAAGGATCAGTGGAAAGCACTGGGAGTTCTACGGCAACTTTTCCTCTCCACGCCTAAAATATTAGCAAGAATGGTTTGTGTTTAATTGTGATATTTATCTTGATTAGTACTCCACAGTTACCACATGTGATTGGAAGCAGGTTGCCAATTGAGCCAGACAAGAATCTGACATCCAGGTAATAAAAAAATAAGTCACTGCCACTAAAGGTTATTTTCCATCCTAATTTCTAGATGTTTTCTTCTAATTAAAACAAAACAAATAATTCTTTACTATACAAAATGTCTCAGTCTTACCAAACCAGAATTTCTCAGCGTTACATCTGTTTAATTAATTGCTACTCCGTGTGCTTCTTAAGTTTGGAATATGTTTCTCTGTATAGTATTCTTTTTCCTTGTATGGCAGTTGTCACTTTGTACATACATTTATATGTACTCTTCTCTCAAGTACCATGACCTCAGTATTGTAGAGGCTATAACACAACAAGAAAATCAAACAAAACCCAACAGATTACTCTGCAAAGTGACACAATGCATCGCACTGAGAAAAATGATAATTTGAAATACTGGAGAAATATATTCTATATATTGTATAATTTTTCATAAGGAAATAAACTCCTTTGCTTATGATACTCTAAAATCATTTTAGTGGTTACAGCTGACTGCAATTACTGCAAATACTTAGAGATGCAACTTTATCCTCAGAAAAACTGCTCTTAAAAGATAAAGCTCTGGCCTTGTGGATGAATCTTCTGTCCAGTAGCTGGCACTATTTCCTTAAATAAGTTAAGCTGCAGTAACTTTCCTGTGGCAAGGGAAAACAGGGTTCCCCATTCACCATTGTTAGAAAACATTTTGATTTGTTTTCCTGAATCTCTGCAAGCTGCATTTCTAAGAAAAATGCTTGTTGTCTCTCTCATATCTGTATATTTGTGCGCTAGCATACATTTCATGGAGATGTTGTATATATGATACTAATATTGACGCAGGTAAAAATCAGCCTTGTTTTATTTTGAAATGAGATATGTTGCTAGCATGAGTCTGTATAGCTGTGTAGAAATGAATAGAATTGCTTCGCAATATGAGTTTGGACCAGCAACACTAGTTTTCAGAAGGAGTTGTGTGTATACCAGTCATATAAACCTTACATCTTTCTAGAATCACGTAAAATAGACCTACCTGAATTTCAAGAGATCACTTACTTTCAAGCTCTTCATTGTTAAATAAACAACAACAAAAGCAAAGACAAATTATTAAGGTATAGTTCCTTTTATATTTTGTTTACTGAGTGCTGGTTTAAATCTGATTCTTTTCTTGCCTCTCCAACACTAACTCAGCAAAGCTGTACAGCACATTTTTTTGGTCTTTTTGTATTGGAATCTCCTGAATTTCTTTAAAAACATTTGTATTTTTTAATATGTGTATTTGAGTAGAGTATCAATATGGTTTCGTTTCTTCTTGCACTTAAAAATTACTGTCACTTCAATTATAATATTTTTTAAGTAGTTACTGCAGGAGGAATAGATTCTGAAAGCCATTTTGCATCGTGATAGTAATTAGGCAAATATCCCCAGTGGCTCCTTCATGGTCTCCATTACTTCAATGGAAGAGAGAGAGAAAGCAAGAATTACTCGAATGCTTACGAGTTTCCAGTAACGGCTACAATTTTAATTGCCCCTGGAAGTGCAGGTTGCTACCAGTGGAAAGGCCATGGTTCGTACACAGCTCACCTTATGCTTGGGCTCCTCCCCAGCGCTCATCGATTTCTGAAAGCAGTAAGTGGCCTTTGGTGCTCAATGCTTCTGTGTATCTGTTGCCCTTTTTTAATTTTTAATTGTAGCTTGTAAGGGCTTTTTGCGTAGCCTCTAGTTGGGAAAAGTAAACACTAAACAGCCAGCCCGACACCCCCGGTGATGCCATATGAGTATAAAAGGACAAAAGTCACCCCAGTCTGTGCCAGTGACCCAAGTCATTCACTATTTATTATTTGGAAGTTTTTAAATTTTCTGTATTTCATGCAATCCAAATGTTGAAAAAGTCCAAAGTAATTTTCATTTATGAAAAAAAAAAAATCTTCATTTTAAAAAGAAGGGAGTGCATAATTGGGGAAATGCCAAAATGGCATCTCATCAACAGAGACATTTCCCCCCAGGATTTTGCTCTGCTGACACTTATCTGCTGCAGTCCAAACTAGCTAAAGTCTATGAGCTGATTAAGCTTTTGACCACCTTTGTTGCAAGCTTCGGGCTGCTTTTAATGTATTTCCTTTAAGAATCAGCTGCACTTATGCACGATCAAGGGTCTTTGAAATAGGAACAAAATTAGGGAACAAAACTGGGGCAGACTCCCCCAGTGCCTTGCTCACCTCCCCACGCAAAGGGCTGGGCAAGAACTGGTGCCCAGCATAGCCCTCTCAGCCTCCAGGTCCCCTGAGCTTTGGACAGACCCGTGTAGGTGAGGCTGGGTGCGACCCATCCACAGTCTCAGTCATCCGTTTCTTGTACCTTGGGTTGCTGCAGATCAGCTAAGCTCCTTGTCCCAGAAAATGCCTGTTAAACAGACACAAATTTCAAATCATATTAGTGAGTGTCAAATTATCGAATAATGAATATAAATCCCCTGTGCTATCACTTGCTCTGTTGCCGCAAAGAGATGTTTATGACATTCCTGTGATGTGCTACTCATCTGTGCCAGTATGAATGCTTTTTCTATTAAAATTTTAATTCAGATCCTTAAATCTTAATGTTGGTGTTTCATGATGCCTCAGGGCCTAAAAATCATACAGTGACAAAAAGATGTGCAATGGAATTTGTACAGTGTGCACTGACTTTTGAAGAATATGCCCAATGAATACTAAACAAATAGCTAAAACTCCTGGGGAATCTCACTCGTCTGAGCTTTTTTCTCTTTCCCAATTGTTTTTTTCCTTTTTTTTTTTTTTCCCTTCCCATTGGGTTTATTTTCTGTTGTAAGGCTGCCACTTATACAGTGTACCTTGGAAAGTGCAGGACACCAATGTATTTTTAGAGATTTGTTTTCAAGAGTAAACTAACAGAGCAGGATTAGATTTTCCTGAGCAGTTTTTTGTCATTACCAGGAGATAGGCTGTATTTTTTCCTAGGGCAGTCTGTTACCGATGAGGGAACATGTGGCCTTGTAGGCTGGATACAAGGCATCACAATTAAATCAAATAACTTTTTTTTTTTTTTTCACTCTGGCTGGGGGTGTTTATTAAAATTAGTTGATGGAAATTTGGAATGATTTCATTAATTATTACCTACCAGGGAATTTCAGACTTCCTGCTGGAAGGAGGGAGATGGGGAGAGTCAACCTTGTAAGCATACAGACCATGCTGGATGGGTGATTATTAATTACCCAGTGCCTTCCCTGTTAGTTACATTTGATTATGATGTGTCGTTGCATTTTATTGGCAGTACAAGCTTAAGAGGGGAAATGACACTTTCAGATTTGATATCTCAATCAACTCAGGAGGCAGTTTAGTCCAGTGAGGAGGAATCCTGGCTTGCAGATTTAATAAGCTTCATCTGGAACAAGAGGGGGATGGATGTTTCCCACAAAGTTGTGGGATTTTGACTGTACATAAGATTAAGCATAAGCGTATAAAATGAGTTCCTCCTAACTAATGGGCAGCATCTCCTTTGTGCTAGCTGCTGTGCAAGTGGGCCTTTTGCGTTCATAGAGTGGTGTGCCATTGATTTGCTCTGAATTGCAACCTCAGACTCAAATTTTATATTAAAAATAAATAATGTATAATGTAATTGCACAATCAAGAAATTGTAAGAATGACACCAGCTTCATTTGCTGGCAAAATTGGAGTCCTTCTCTCAAGAATTCCATGCTTATGCTTGGCTTTGCTCTTCAGCAATGGAAAAGGCACAGGACTGGGTATCAAAGCCCTTCTGGGGCTGGATCTTTAGGAAGAGCAGCATTAGGAACCAAATCAGAAAATGACTTTCCCCTCTGAATCAAAATGTGGGTGTATGTATAATAAATTTTTAAAAATTTTCTTTGTAACTCACGTTTTAAATGGATCTAATTAGCATATCATTTAGTGATTTATTGTATTTATTCTGTTATGTTCTTATTACACAAGTTTTAACGAGTATCTCTTTTTCTGATAACTCCAGATCCAGTGCATGAGAGGTTTTAATAAAATTTTTCAAGACAATATTATTTTTAAGATGAAAACAAATACTAGCACAATCTTTCTATACAAAAAGGTGGGTTTTTTTAAACAGTAATTCCACATGCAGTTTTGTAAACTAAAGTTAGAATAACATTCACTGATTCTTGCACAACACTGAAATGAAATCTCATCATGTTTTAGAGTCGTTATTTTACAGATGAGTGGTAACTAGATTATTTTACTGACATGTAAGAATTGATATAAAGAAAGGAAATTCTTCATGGAGAGAGTATTTCCTTGGTTTGGCAATGGATCAAGCCCTCAGCTGCATCTCTGTTGACATTTAGTATTTCAAAATAAGGCACATAAACCGTATTGGAGTACCAGTACATGTTTACATTGCAGCTCAGTATCCTTCATGTAAAAGTTTCAGGTGATCTGCACTGATTTGTTCAGTTTTCAGGCAGGAACCAATAGGTGGGTTTGAGCCAAAGCATACTGTCTGTTTTGTTTTTTTATTATTATTACTTTAAGCAAGATACTTTGTAATTTCATGAGAAAAGATCAAAGCAAATGTGGTGTCACCATTACAATGTTACTTTTCGAGCTAAATGTTAGTGTGCATTTATTAAAGTTTAGAGAAACGTGTTGTACTGTAGTTGCTGTTTGTATCATGCATATGTGCACGTATGGTTTTAAAAGATATTTTCATTTTACATGAAATACAACTTTGCTAATAAAAGTTTGACTTGATGTAATCTTCAAAAGCCTTAGCTGTTATCAGCAAGTTTTTCTTTCGTTTGAGTTTGCTGGGTTTTTTTCTCCTGGTGCTATTTCTTTGTTGGGAATTTGTTTTAATTGCCATTCATAGCCTTTTCTAGCTTGTGGTTTGTGCTGGGTTTTCTTGACCCCATGCCGAGGCTGAGCCACCCTTGGCTTTCACTGGGACTGTCGGACACCACGGACCAACAACCTGTTCAGATATGGTCTACAACAAAGCAGGGGTGAACATGAACTGCAAGCACCCCGAATTCAGATGCTACATTTCTGTCATGGTATGATCATCTCCTGGATCAAACTATCATTCTTGTACGCTGTTAGCATCTGTAACTTGCTTTATATATCTGATTGTGTCAGTTAACATCACGTAACCTCCCGAGCACACTGAGCTTTAAGCTAAGTGGCATGTGAAATACCTGCAAAAATAACATTATCCAGTATGAAGGTATGTTTAGCCACGAAATAGAAGTCAAAAGCTTGACATACCAGGCGTGAATAGAGGTGAAAGGAGCTAATCCAGTTATACGTGGTAGAACACAGCTATATAGAGATTGGCAGGGTGATTTTCTACCCTTCTTCATTAAAGTTCACCAGAATAATGGTGATTTTATGAATATCCAGGCACCTAGAAACCCAGTAATACTCATTCTTTTCTTCTTATCCTTTAGTTAGGAAAAATTCCGTCTGTGCTAAAAGTCCAAAAGCTATATGTATTCATTATATAGAAATACAACAAATGTTCCTTGTTTGCCAAGGATAATAGGAAAAGATCAAAATATTTTAGTTCTTCTGTTACTGAGTATTAAAATGGTTATCCTGTCTTCCCCCCCCCGCCCCCCATGCCACCTTAATATCCAGTGGTACACGATCTCTTTGATTCTATTCTGCCTGTCCGTGGAGAAAGGATAACTAGGCAGGAGCCACGTGATGCAGACGGGCATACCCATCTGATACCTGAAAGAACAAATCTGCCACTACTGGGAACTCATAGAAGTCAGCAGACAAAACCATGGCAGCTCACATTCCTGCAAAATCTGTTTTTCAGAAAAACAAATGGTATGTAGCAGAAATTTGATCTAGGCAGTGCTCAAGCGGGAGACAAATTGCTCACACCGAGAATAATCCCTGGCTTCCAACTCTGGCCTGTTTTCTGCACTATTGCAGGAGTATTTCACTCAGTGAAAGAAATGTTCTTGTACATTTTTTCTCCTCGTATTTAACTACTCCACTTTAGCAGGAAGGCTACGTTTTTTTGGTTTGTTTTGTTCTTTTTAATTCTTCACCTGCAAAAACTCTCAAGTATGTTCAGTGCAAATGCAGAAACAAGTAGGACTAGCATTCACCTTTCAGGAAGGCATCAAGGGCATCCCAAGATTATTTTTATTATTATACGTATTCTGGAATAATGAGATTTACAATTTTCTCAACACCATAATGGAGAGGAGAAAGTCTTACAATCATGTGCTTCACTGGAGTGAGAATAAAGATGATGCTGCCACCGTCAGGTACATGGGCCACAGATCTCTGCTCACCACATCCCACAACCTCTTCTGATGCCCAGCCGACAAATCCTGGAGCAGAAGTTTAAGGAGAAAGTCTGGGAGTAATATACCTTTATTTGATATTTTGCTTTAAATACCAAGTTGGCATTATTCACACTATTTGGGGGACAGAATATTATTTCTGATGTTCAAACATTTAATTCTGTTCTTCAGTATTACAATGAAATGTCATCACTTTTGGACTTTTACCATCTGTTAGGAATCTGGAAAGGCGGAGAAGTCAGTCAGTCTCTGTGAGAAATGCCAGCAGTCTCACTGGAAATGTGAAAGCTCTGCAGATTTATAAGGCTTGTTTAACGAGATGTGTGCGTTGGGTTTTGATGCCCTGGTAGCCTCAATGAAGCCACATCCCTACTTGATGTGGCTAAACTTGCCTAGAAAAGCACCCCCTGCCATTGCTACCTAGAGATACAAGTATTTCTGTGAAAAAGAGCCCTGCCCCATTCCCCGTGCAGTGCCCAGCTGGCAGTTTCGGCCGTGTTTTGTCGTTTTGCAGAGCACCTCTGTTCTCACAGGAGATCGCTGACCGTGCAGGACTGCAACACTTGTAGTGGCTCTAGAGTTCGTACTCCTGCACTGCTCCAGAAATGTTCCAAACCAGAATTAATTAGTTAGTTAGTTAGTTTTACTTCAACAAAATGGTCTTGGTGTGGAGTTCCATGACTCTGTGACTATGCGTTTTTGGCATGTTTGCAGTACTCTTATCAACTGAAACCTCTCGAAATTGGTGGTTTTGACAGCTGCTCTTCACCTGGGATAGAGGTGAGAAGGAGTGGGAGGGTGTGAAACGATGTGGGCAGCTGCAGCTGGCACGGGGTGAGCAGGGAGCCGCTGCCTCTGCTCAGCATCCACTGGGAGTGGTACGTTACCCTCATTCCTGCAGACAGCAGCCTTCAGCCAGAATAAGAGCCGGCACATCTACAATTGCTCCTCCTGGAGGAAATGACATACAGGTGGTACTTCTTTACTGATTATCCTGGTAAAAAATTAGTAGCCTTTCTTTCCAATCTGGGGTGTTGTTGTCTTTATGGCTGCAAGGTGTTTCCCTCACCTCTTGGTGAGTGAGAAGGTACTGGAGTGGTGTCACCAGCTCATTACGTGAGAGCAAGGCTGGGGGTGAGGCCACGTTTCCTACGTGTTTGTGGGGCTGGGCTGTAGCTGCAGTGAGAGTGGGGAGGTGGCCCAGACACCCAGGAGAGGGCATAGCAGTGCTGGGGAAAATGGATTTTTTAACTGCTTTTACACTTAAGAGAAATGTGGGAAGGTCAGGAGGTTTATGGGGAGGTTTATGGGGTTGTGATCCCTTCCAAAGGGCTTTGCTGCACTATGCCTGGTTTCCAGCATCTGCTGTGGGATTTTCCTCTTTCTCCTGGCTGGAAATGTAGCTGGTCTTCATGTTTCTTCTGAGACAGATCTGTTGTTATCCCCGAGGCAGCATAGCTACCTGTCCTGCACAAAAGGTATTTTTTTTCTTCTTCCTCTCGATTCTGTCAGGATGCGTCAGTATTGATCCCACAACTCCCTGATCCCTGGGCTTGGAAAACTTCCATAGGGTGCAAAATGTGTCCTGCTTACAGATGGACCTGGGACTTCATAATGGCTGTGGACGAACATGTCCGGAGTGTTTGAGACTTTTTTTCTGATGTTTTGAAGTGTTGGGAGTTTTTTAAGTAAAAAAACCCTAAAAGCACGGCGGGGGGGGTTAATCTGTATGTTTTAGGATTTTGTGTAACTAATGTTTATTTCCTTGGAAAGGAAAGACTCAAAGGGGAGTGTGACTTGTGCTGCATATTGCATGTGGGACTTATGAACCTGGGCAGCACTCAAACAGGTGCCCCAAGGGAATGGGGTCCTTAGTAGGCTGATGCTCAGTATTTGGCTGCAGACACAAGATTTTGTCCAAAATGGTTCCCACTTGTTCCTTGGGATGACGTACAGAAGATCTGTGCGAGTGCTGAGTTTCTCTGCAGTGTTACTGGTGTTGCAGACCTTGAGCTCGGTTCTAGTGCAGGATTCAGCCTGGGAATGACACACATGGCTCCTTCCTATGCACGTCTGCCACATTGCATCTCTGCAGATGGCCGGACACAAGTAAGATCTTTTTATGATTATTAAATGACTAAAAGCACCAATGCAGTTTCTAATAAAGATAAGGTTACCATGTAAGAACAACCTCATCCTTTATGACTTCAGGCAGCCATCATTCTGAGCATTCTTTATTTTACTCAAAGTGGCAATTTATAGAAAACACGCGTACAAAAAAATTACTGGGCTATTTTGACCAACAGTGGAGTGACAACTTCCAGTGGCACAGAAGCTTTAGTTAATTATTTATAATTAAAATGAGTATTTTTTTTTTTCAAGCGCAGCATGGAACCAAGAGGCCACTAAGTAAATAAATTTGCATAAAGTGCAGTGAAATCAGATCATTTGACACACTGATTTTCTTAATGTAAAAAGAAACCTTAAGGAAACAGTTCTTGAGGAAAAATAATGGCTGGAAAGAGTAGTGTCAGCAAAGGGATCTGAAAGTGGCAATGGCAAGTGACAGGAAATAGCCCTGGAGCAGTGGTCTTGAGGAGCATTGTGAGATAGAAGTGGGGGAAAGCATCGTGGCAGTTAAAGCTGCCTGTTTTCATTGTTTCTTCATCAGGAGTAGTTTAAGTGATTTTTGGCACAAGTTTGGGGGGGCTGGATTTTTTGGTGAAAAATGTTTGGTTTACTGCAGTTCCCATGACCATCGCTGGTTGAAGATTTTTGTTTTTTCAATATATTTCTTGAAAAATGTTTACTTCTAAAACAGGAAGAAACCATTTACCTTATTTTAATTGCTTTTTAAACGACTCTTAAGTATGCAGATGAGCTGATTAGTAGCAATGTGACCATTGCTGCCACAAAGCTGCTTTAGCTGCCATGTTTTACATGTTTTTCTGGCGTCTTCTGCATGCAGTTGGTGCTGAGCTCTGCTGGGACCAGCAGTGGTGCTGCTCTCCTGTGCAGGCAGTCATCCTCCCAGGGCAGCAGGGACTCCGTGGGTATGATTCCTCCCAGGACTTCAGAATTCTGAATAACAGGGAGAACTTCACTGTTCACATTGTTGCAATAGGAGCAAGAAAAAACAGAGTCTACATGGCAGAAACGTCATCAGGCTCATTATTGATTTATTGAGAATTTTACATTTTGGATTTTTTTTTTTTTCAAGAAATAGTTGGCAACTCCCCCACAAAGCCCCTCACCAGGTTTAGGCCCAACATTAGGAAGAAGTTCTTTACTGAGAGGATGATTGGCCATTGGAATGCGCTGCCCGGGGAGGTGGTGAAGTCACCATCCCTGGAGGTGTTCAAAGAGAAATTGGATGAGGCACTTAGTGTCATGGTGTAGTTGACAAGTAGGAGTAGGTGTAGGTGTTGGGTCATAGGTTGGACTCGGTGATCTCAAAGGTCTTTTCCAACCTTATGATACTGTGTGTGATACTGTGTGAACTTTGTGGAGCTCTGAAAGCATGAAGCCATGAACCAAAAGGTGAATGGAAGAGCGCAGTAATTCTTTAAATGTGCAGGGTTGTGACTATGTGCCTGACTTGGACTTTCAAAATTGAAAGTAAATGTCTGAATGCGAAGCTCATGTTTTGACTAATTCTGGCAAACCTCATAAAAATATGCATTTCTCAGTCCTATTATTTATGAGGTTAAATTTGTCTGCATCTCTCCTTGCCAAATGTTCTGAACATTAAGATTTTCTCACATCTGCAATTTAAGTTTCCAGTTAAGGAAAAGAAACTTTAAACTCTACTGGCTCGTTTCATCAGCCTGTTATCAGCGCCCATTGTATTTTCAGGCCTCTGTCAGTTTGAAAAGACATAGCTGAATCGGTTTCTTCTTATAATCAAGATAATAACTACTAAAAATTGATGGATTTTACTGCAGTTGAAAATACAGACTAATTCTTGCCGTAATTATCAAGTCTTTAAATGGTAATTGCATACTGTTACCATCTATCTGCTGTCAAATTTATTTCAGTAATTGACCTCCTAGTCCAGGAATTGGAGAAAGCCTTTGATTATTGGTTCAATTAGTCTTAAAGCATCAGGCTTTTTCTTTTTTTTTGGAAGATATTTCAGTTATCCAGCCAAAGAATGTACTGAGAATGTTGCTAAATATTTCTTATCTTTATCACTTTCTACCAGTACTTGCTGTGTCTCATTTTAAATTGTGTGTATACATCCACCTGTGAGGTTTTTGATGAGAAAGTATTGACTGGCGTTGTGCTTTCTCTTACTTTGAACCTTTAATGACACTTTTCTCGGGCAAGGAACTGGGCTGCTTTCTGACAAAAGACGGTGCATTCGCTATTTCTCTGAGGTGTGGCCGGGCTGTTACATGCCCAGCGTTCCCAAACCGAGCCGGAGTCGTGCTCAGGGCAGTCATTTGGTTTCCTTCCAGGAGAAAAAATAAAGTCAGGTCTAGGTCCCATAGATTCTATCATACCCGCACGTTCTAACACGAGGAAGGGAGAGAGGAGGATATATATCCTTCTGGGATTGTTATAATAAGATGGGCTCTGCACATGAAATGGCCAGCGCTTGGTTTGGGGGAATGGAAGAAAAGAAACGTTGTGTTCCTGTCATCCACAGCCATGTGTAGATGGAGAAATGTGCAGCCTTATTGGTGCCTTGCCTTGTGTAAGGCAAGAGTAGGGCTACAGATTTAAGCAACAGTCTGATTTTACTCATCTAAATGAAAGAAAACGTATAGTAGCAACAAGGGTCAAAAATAAGTGGATTTTTATTTTACTATTACAATTTATTACCTATTTAGGCATTTTTTTATTTTATTTTTTTTCCTATAAAGGGAATTAAGTCCTTTGACTCTCTAACTGGGGACCATGGTGTTTTCTGGAGCAGTGTTTATTTTGTGGCTGGCAGATGAGGAGGGGTAAGAATATAGGGAATAAAGCTCACATTCAGGTGATGTGTCTATGCAAACACAATTCAAGTCCAACTTAGATTTTTCAGCTGAAATAATCACTATTTTGTTTTAAGATGCATGTGAAAAGGTGAGTTTTAGACAAAGCTGTGCCTCATGAGCAGCTGAAAGGGCGAAGAGATCTGAGGTGGAATCAAACCAGCACTTGACCTGATCTTGTCACAGAGTGAGAAAAAAATACTCTAGTGGTCTTAAACCTGCCCTTCCCTCACATTAGCATATTCTGCCCTCCCCCCACTCCCCAGTTTTTCTGATGGAAATTCAGTGTATTCTGTCAGTTTACCCAGGAATATATTTTCCTGCTTTTGTTGCATGTACACGAATTTTCACGCAGCAATAGGAGAAAATGAATGGAATGAAATAAACCAGAAAATGTTTCTCAGGTTTCCACCCTGAGATGAACAATAAATAGTAAACCAAAATAAAGTATGTAACAGATACATGATATAGACTTTTTAATTATTTCTTTACAATGGTATTTTATTCGGTTCTATCTTAATTTTAATCACCATTGTGAGACATCCCTAAGTTACATTTTACAATCCACATCCCTCCCGGCTGGTAATGAGAGCAGTGTAGCACATCGATCTTTCACGCAGCCATCTTCTCCAGACCATAACATCTGCTGGTGATGCAAACAAAACTCACGCTTGGCTTTTTAATTCCAGATAATCAACATTTCATAACTTTTTTCATAAGAGCAAATGATTGCGAAATATAAACAAATGCAGCCTGGAATTTCATATTCTGCAGTATTCATCTGGCGTTTCCGCTCTCTGCCGTTATCCTAAATCCCGTCTGTTCTTTGCCAGTCAGCGCAGAAAAGCAAGTGTTCCTGTGTTTACTCTGGGGAAATAGGCAGATGCTGCAACATGCATGATGACTCTTCCAGGAAATGCTTCAAGATAATTACAAGTAGCGATTGTGCCAGGGATATTGCTTGTTCCTGTGTCTCTTCAGATAATAACTTTTATAACCTCCTTGGCTGTGTCCTCTGGAAGGAGGTGAGGGCATAGTGATTGTAAGAAATCACCTGAGATTATTATTTCGCTGAGTCTTCTCCCTCCTGGACTGAATGACAGCCTTCTCTGCGCCTCGATAATGTGTGCTCTAACTCTCTTGCCTCCAGTTCTTGCGCTCTAACTGTATTTCAGCATCTCTTTTTATTTATTCTTTAAACTTTTGCTGCTTGAGGATTTAAGATCAAACCTTCAGAACAGGTAACGCACCCGAGTCCAGTGCATGGCTGCTGCCTAACCTGTGAGTGCATGGCATCCACGGATATACAGACACAAATGTATTGTCACACTAAACTTCACCACCTCCCTGCAGCTCCTTCCCTGGGTGTGCGTACCCCAAAGCATTCGCTCCTAACAATGTGAAGCACCTTGTGCATGAGCTGGGGGAAGGATTTCCAGGAGTTTCCCTGTCTCCTCAAAGCTTCACATCTGCAGGTACGACCAGGGCAGACCTAGCTGGGTACTGGGGCAGACGGATGTTGATACATATTCTCCTCCAGCATCCCTGAACTGGTGGGTCTGGCCTTCCAGCAGGGTAGCCTAGGAACGAGGACCCTGAGACAGGAGGTGGGACACAGAATCCTGACCCACCTGAAGCTGGAAGGTCCCTTTCCAAAGGTGAAGTGAAGGTGAGTAGAAAGAGGGGTGCTTTAAGTAAGTAAATACATAAATCCCAGGGAAAAAATCTCCACAGAGGCAAAAGATTTAAGATATTTGAAAGGCCCCTTGGGCTTTGGTGTTCCTTGTTTACGGGGACCTGGTTCCTACTAAGGCTGAGAAGGGATGTGCCCAGGTCTCTTACAATATATTTGTAAGGAATCAAACCAAGGGACTGATCTTCAGTCAGTTCGTTTATTATGTTACTACAAGAGCATAGACAGTTGCAGAATTCGGAATTCCCCCTCTCTGTAACTTAGCCTTCATGGCAGAGTTGCCAAATATATGTATTTTTTTTCCCCATACAAAACAACAAGCATAGCTGTTTCTCTGGGACTATTCATTTTCACCACATCAGGAACTTATTAATTCTTGATGAGAATTCAAGCATTAATCAATTCTTGATTGAATTCTCCCTAGAGGGAAAGAGAAGAAACTGGGCCAGATTTGCCTTTTGGCTGCTTTGAGCTCTGTCTCTGACTCAACACATGTGGCAACAGTGGTATAATCAGTCTGCTCAGCTTCAACTCCGTATCAAATGCATCTTCACAGCTAATGTAGGAGTCTGAAGACAGTTTCCCTGCTACAGGTACTGTCTGATGAGAAGAAAGCGGCCAGAGCCCCCGTAGTGCTTTACCTTTGTGGTCCCCCTGCAGCAGCCATAGCGAGCGGCTGCGAGAATAGCCTGAAGGTGGCTCTAACCGAGGTCAGGTATGCACAGAGCTGCAGGAAGGCCAAGGCAATAAAAAGAAGGAGGGGGGGGGGAGGAAGGAAAAAAATAAAAAATAAAAAATATATATATATATAACTTTGTTCAGCTGGATTTTAGATGCTGCAGCCACACTTTGGGATCTGGCCAGGAGGTGAGGATGCAGGAAGACTGAGCACTGGGAATCAAAGTCACGTTTGGAGTCAAAGAACCTCAGTCTTCTACTGGTCTAAAGTCAGTGTAGATGAAAGGATCCCAGGTTTCTGCAGTGGAGTCTGAAATGAGGCCCTTGCTTGCTGCTAAGAAGTTCTTATATTAAACCTGTTCGCTTCTAGTGCAAACCTTACACATACACTCTCTGCACTAAGGACAAATCAAGTCAGATTTTTGAACTAAGATTTCCTCATGGTTTCATTCAGTCATGGTATACCAAGGAATTTATAATTAGATTTATAGTGTTGACCTACTTCCTGGTAACCATATTTTGAAGAAGGAAGTTTCCCTGTGAGATTTTTAGTGCTGTTTAGATGAATTTTTCTTGACAGGTCCATGTCATTTATTTATGACTCCCTTGCAATGAGTTAGAAATAATTTGTCATTGTGCTAAAGGTTTGCCCTGTTTTCGTAGGAAGAAAAACTTCCTTTATTTCTCTTACACTTCTCATGAAAAGTGAAATGTGATGACTTCAATTTCCAGGGGAATTAGACGTGGCATGAACTCTAAAGGGATGCTTACAATATGCTTAATTTGAGATGCACTTTCATTGTCAGCTTGTATATCTCTCGACTTAGGAGCATGGATTTATGGTTTGAGGGGTTTTTTTTTTCAGTAAGTGTGCTATTGTTTCTTGAGAAAATATTTACTCTTCCTCCCTCCTCTCAAAAGATAGAAGTCCAGTCAGGCTGCATTCATAGTCAATGTGCTTCCAGATTCTAGTGTTTACATTTCTTTTTCCTTAACTATCACGCTCAGAGCTTTGGCATAATACATCAAGCAGAAGTTTCATATGGGTGATATTGCATGCAATTCCCTGACAAAGTTAATTTTCTGGTGTGAGCTCTTAGTGGAGGAAAATAACAGATGAGACAGAAAAGCCATTTTTCCTTTTACATGGTCTATTGTCCCCAGCAAGCTACCCTTCAACCTACAGATAGAGCTGGCGTTGATACGGTAGCTGGAATTGACAGCCATAGTTGGTGCTGTTCTGCAGTTACTTCCTACTTTGTACATGAAACTGTTTTTTTCATAGTATTTTCCTTTACAAAGTGTTTTGAAACCTACAGATAGCAACGGTTCGTATAAATCACTTTTAGTGTGAGTCTCCCTCATTCTAGAAAGAAGACCATAAAGTACAACTTTATGAAAAGATCTGTCAAAACAACCCAAGAATATTTTGTTCCCGTTAGTTGCAAGAGAGCCACTTGTTGAAGTCCCCATTGGTGGCTGTCCTCACCAGGGAGTGCTGGGCAGCAAAGGTAGCATATGGTGGGATGGGAAGGAGCAGCACAATGAGCATCTATAGTGTGTAACAACTTTAAGGTGGTTTTCTATGCTTTGAGAGCAGTCAAACTCTCTTACTGCCCGGGGTCTGTAGTGGAGCCATCCGGCAGCACAGCGAACACTGATTGCTGAGCACAAGCTCTGGGGATGGACCTGTTAAGCTCAGCCCCAGCACCTTGTTCCGTTCTCCCTCCTTCATGCTAATGCAGTTGAAAATTTTGTTTCATTTTTAGTCCTTCTAAGCCTTCAAAGACAACCCCTACTGCTTTGTAGAGATTACAGTTGGGAGCAGTAACCTCACCTGCATTAGTGTCACCCTGCTTTGAGCACTAAGTGGAGGAAGTGAGATCTGTAGGAACTCTCCTGCCTGACCCAAAGAAAAGGCAGGTTCAGAAGGGAATCAGAGCATGGGACAAGGACAAAGCATTTGGGCATTTCCTCTAGGCGTGGGCAGAGAGCTGAGCTGACCTAAGAGAGAGCTTCTGGAAGGCGTGGAGGAGGAACAGGGTTTAAGCTACTTTATTCAGATCTTCAGGTTTCTAAATCGCAATGCAAGTGTGGCCCTGGCTGTCTTGGGAAAAGCACGCTGGAACGCGGTGAGATTTAACAGTGCTGAAGCGTGAGCACTGAAGGAGAGGAGCTAGAGGGGAGGAGTAGCTGCCTGTGGATCAGTCCTCGTGGAGTTTGTGCTTAACTTTGCAGGATGTTCTGCTGTTTGTTTGCACTTGAGGAACACTGCAGTGCCTTGGCAGTGCTGAGGCATCACCAGCAGTGCCTGTCTCAGCAGGCTTTGTACATTCACTGTGGTGGCGATGATGATCTCGAGGGTAATTGTGTTGCAGCCTCTGATTTCACCTATGAATGGCTCTGAAGTATTTAAACAGGTGAAAGCAATGTCCTAATTTTCTTCTCAAAGTCTCTTCGTGCTCTAAGTGCAAAAGGAAATATTCTGGCAGTGATAGCACCAAATGAGGCCTGGGGTTTATGGGTTGCTGTACTCCCTCATCTGGCAGGAGAGGACCTCTATTTCAACCAAGCTCATCTAGGACAGTGCGAACAGCTGAGCAGGAAAGGTTTAAAAAAATGAAATAAAAAAGGTCAGTAGGGGACTGAGAGACCACTTGAAATGAAGATATCAGCAATGAAATGGAGATTTATCACATCTAGTGACCTGTAAAAGCAGATGAGAGGAATTGTAGCTGGCCACTTATAACCATATAAACTTAATTACACTGATATTACTCGCAGGAAATAGAAATATATTGAATATCGGAATTGGTGGCTCTTTCTGCTCTTTTGTAAGAAACGAGTAGGCAGAAGGCACAGGGAAATGGCACTTACGCCAGACCGTATTACCTTTGTCAGTCACAGGCAATTAATACAAATGAGCCATCAGTGCTCTAGTTCAGTTTTCTAATAGCTAAAATACAAGACGGGGCACTTGGTCGTGTCTGCCACAAAAACAAATCCCACAGGATCTTTTCCAGTCTCTGTTTTGCAATGTGTGTTTGCATGGTAGAAGGAGGGTGTATGGGAAGAGCAGAACAGCTGCAGTATCACAGGGTCCTTTCCTCTAAGAAGCAGATGTGGAAGGTCTCGAATGGCTATGAAATGGTATGGGATTGGCCTTGGTGTGTCTTAAAACACACGGCTGACATTTCCCCTAACTCAAGTTGCGTTACATCCAACAGAAGGGAGCTCTATATTAGATCTCATCTCCACAGCAAGAGAGTCATTGATCACTGAATGAAAAGTTAGTGGTTGCTTGGTGCGAGGAAGCATGGTTTCATTATGTCTAGTATGTGCTAATGGAAAAAAAAAAGTCTCAATAATTTATTTACTCTTCTCCAAAAGATCCAATTTCACAAAGACAACAACAATAAAACTCCTCTAATTCCTGTCCCCTCTACACCCCTAGCAAAATACTGTATGACAAATGGTGGGTGGAGAAATTAGGAGCATATGGCAGAGGATATAAATGAGGCATTGAACATGGTAAGCAAAAGAGCATGAGAGAATGTATGGCCAGCAAGTTTAAACCTATTTTAGAATATCCTTCAAATATGACAGGAATGAAAAGAAGTTTAACAAGTTGCACCAGTCCGTTTGCAGATGGAAAGAGCACTCAGTGCGTCTGTTCTCTCCCCAGCAGGGAGGCAGGTGGGTGATGCTGCTGCTTCACAGGAAGGAATAATTTATAGCCCAGCAGTGATTAAGAGGCAGTTAAATGGTAGCGACTATTGTCGGGCTCTGTTAAATTAGTAAGTCTGGGTAACTGGCACCTAAAATTTTTAAGAGCTGTCTGAGCGGCTCTTTGGATCATTAATGTTTATTTTTAATAAGTCTTGGATCACTAGGGAAGTTTCAATAGGCTGCAAGAAAGCTCATGTTCTGCCATTATTTAAAAAGGGTAAATGGGATGACCTGAGTAATTACAAGCCTGTCAGATGAGCATTCAATCAATATGTGTTTCATACTACCAAATGTAAGGTCGTATATCTAAGAATAATGAATGTAGCTGATACCTGCAGGATAGATTTTATCCAGAGAAGCAATGTACAACAGGAGAATACTGAATAGATCTGGGGAGAAATATTCTCTTTCTCTCATCGCAAGGGAGCTCTGCACGGCAATGTTGCTGTCCTGTTTTGGTGTCCGCGATTCATGAAGCCACTTGGAAATTCTGAGGGAGTTCAGGGAAAATTCAGCAGACTGATTAAAGATTTTGCAATCCAGCCATATAAAACTAAGTCTGTTTAAACCACAGAGAAAAGGCAAAGGACTTCACCAATCGGTCTCTAATGATCCGTGCTGGGATAACGCTGGCAGAAGATGTAGTGGCTGCAGCTCAAAGCCAGGAAGTTCAGGCTATGAACAATGAGTGCAGTGTTTATTAATCAGATAAATTAGGACTGTGGCATATTTCCACTACCAGACTTCTTTGCAATAAACTCAATTTCTCCAACCATCATTGGTAGCCTTTGAACTGGAAGAGTCCTTGATGGGTCATTGTACCAGGCAGACTTTACCTGGTGTGGAAGGTTGCAGCTGGTGGCTGTTGTGGGTCAGAAGATTTTTGCTCTTGGTTTGGCTGAGGACCCGCAGAGCAGGCTGGGGGCACAGCAGGGTGTCTGGAGGGGCATGGCTTTCAGCAGGACCTCTGGAGTCAGAGCAGCCATCCTGCAAAGATGAGAAACGGATGTCTGCAATAAAGTGTAAAATTGATAATCGACCCTTTGGGTTGCCAAAAAGTGCTTGACCACTGAGCTCGGAGTGGATGCCTACATAAGCTCTTCTATTATTTATAGCTGTCTAAATAGCCATGCAGGTTACAAGGCTATTTTTTGAAGGTGCAGTGTAAATCTAAATTGAAGCCTATTTTTAGCACCTCTCCTGGAGGTCAGGATGTGCAAAAGTGTTTATGGACTCTGCAAAATCTAAAAATATTTTCCAGATATAGTATTATTTTAATTCTCTTCAGTAACTCATGATCTTCCTGGTTTTAAAACAAACACTGGAACCTTGTGCTGTCCAACTTATTTTCTAACTTACTTTACTGTCTTAATGAATTGCAAAAAGTAGCATTGTCTTCCTTGGTTTTCCCCTTTAGTTATTTGTTGGATCTTCTGCATGAAATCCTACTGTATATTTGAAACTTGGATTATGTATTACCAATTCAATTTGCATATTTATGTTGGGTTTGTAAATAGTTTATGCTAAAAGAGAAACCACCAATGCTTTTAGGGTAAAAACAAAAAAACCATAAAAATCCTAGAGTCCTGAAAGAACTGAATTTGGAAGGACTTCTGGAGACTGCAGAGCAGTTAGCTCATCTTAGGTATTAGTACCTTGATTTTCTACCAGGAGTTAATGAGATGTGGAAATAAAAATGGTGTTGTGGGAATAAAGATGCTTTTGACAAATTTCAACTTTAAAAATAAGTGTGCATATATATATATATATAGTATTATTTGAGGGTTTAAATGACATTCATTTTGGAATTTAAATCAATATCCTATATTTATGAAAGATTAAAACTAAACAAAGTCTGTCAAATCATTCTCTAGGGGAAAATTCCAGGTTTCAGTTTTTGTAGTACAATTTCCTTCTCCATTTTACCATTTTCCCCCAGGTTAAATTTTTCACTTTTCATTTAATTCTACGAAGGTAAAAATTTAATATTGATATTTCTCACAAAATAGGCTAATATTTGTTTCCTAGACTCGGCTGCTACTGAAAAACGCTTCAGGAGGCCGAAGTCCCTTGATGCGGTAGACAATCATACCAGTACATGGCTGTTCTGAAAGTAAGAATGGCTCCTAACGGCTTTGACAACCCATTCGTCTCACCCCTGCTGTGCTGAGGTTACGTTTTGCTGCAGCCTCTAGAATATATTTGTTTCCAGAAATTCACTTTCACAGACTGTCCTTTGACTTTCCCTTTCCTCAAAATTCGGGGGGTATTTTTGCACTCTTTCTTTAGGGAAGTGAGCCTTTGAAGCTTTCTCTCTTTATTCATAGTATTTGTAAGGTACAAAAAGTCTCTGAGGAGGGCTACTAGAATTCGCATGTATTTGGGAGTCTGATTTGGAACTTACGAATCAGAGTCTGGTCATTTGAAACTGATGAGCCTGATAATCAATGTTTCTCGAGAAAGCAAGTGGAATTCTATTGAATTGGGTGGAATCACGTCAGATTTATAAGTTAACTTTTAATCGACAGAATCTGCCTCAATGGAATATAACTGGTAGGATAACATCACTTTCAACCCAAAATGATTAACATATTCCTTTTTTATACATACTCATAGATCTTAATTTAATGGTGTTCTTAATGTGCTGTATATCTGTTTAGTGTCAAAAGTAAGAAAACAAGCATTATTTTAACTCTCTAACAATGGTTGAATTGATTTTTTTAAAGAGTTCTTCTTTGTTTTTATCGCTAAAAAACTACAGACAAAAGGTAACATCCTTGCAGCTGCAATGTTGTCCAGTGGGACCAGCAAAGTTCAGAATATTGACTGACAGAATTTTTTCAAATAGTAGTCAATTTGAGTTATTGCAGATAAAAATTTGTTCTCAGATGAGCTGACACTTTGTCCTCAACTTCCAAGTTCTAAAAAATGATATAGTCTTTAACTATTTTAATGTTTGCAAGTGTGCAAATAATTAAGCAAAACCAGAATCAATGAGCAGCTAACATCTAATTTTTGTGAAACATATGGAAGTCACTTTTTTTATAGAGTTTCTAATGAAGTCTTCATTATTGTAGTACGTACATATTTTGAGTGTTGTCAAGCTGTCTCTCATTGGTGTTAATGTTAACATACATTAATGGGTAAATGACTATGAATTACATGGAGCTGTAATTTCATTTGGGAGTTCTGGTTCCTTCTTGAGTCACTTGGGAGTAAATTATCAGAAACTTAATATGAAATTTTGCTTGCACAACCTCATTCCTTTTTTTAACCTCCTGTTTTCCTTTTTAACATTATGGGAAATTATAACCAGGGGAAACAAATATAACTGAGGTTACTTCAGAGTGTATTGACTACAAGTAAATGATTTTCAAAGGAGTGTCAATCACAGAGAACCCCTGCAGCATCTCTGCGTTGTGGCCTCTGAAACAATGTCGTTTTGTAGCTATAAATGCTAGACCAAGAGAATGGGAGTGGAACAGAGGGAGTGTCTGCATGACAAGCACTATCACCACGTACCATCATCAGGTCCTCTGCTGCTTACTAGGATGAGCTAGAGGTCTCCTCTTGTTCTAAAATGATGAAGGTCGTGGTCTTCTTCAATGAAGAACAAGCTGAGAAAGAAACCTAGCATTAAGAAGAGAACAGCAAAGAGAAGAGTCCCTGTTCTGGGATCTGGACCTGGATGCTGGCTGAGATGTGCAGGGTCGGTACTACCTTCATCTAATGCTCCTCGTGCGGGAGGTGTCTCCTGGTGAGCACTGCACTAGTGATCAAAGCACACATAGTGGGCGTACAGCTCAGATTCAAACGCTGTAGCCATGCCTCTGATTTATACATTAATATATTGCTTATAATCTATTCTCTACTAGTTATTATTTTTACCATTGCTATTTTCCCTTGAAGGTGGTAATTATTTTATATTCATATTTCAGTCATTATCTATTGATGCGATCATTTCATTTTCTATAGCTTTGAATGCTATGGAAAATTTCCAGTTGGGATGTCTCTGTTGTACAATACCTATTTACAGGCAACGTAACTGCAATGAGAGCTGCCACGTGTAGACAGGTTTATTTTTTTGTTTGTTTTCTGGCCAGTGACTTACCTATGTCGTGCTCCCAATCTCATGACTACTGTTGCACAGATAAAGTAATGACACATCCTGATTTTCAGGTATGCATAGCTTTGTTTCACTTGTATGTTGAGACCTCACATCCTAGGACATCTTGGGACAGGCTGTCAATCTGTGATCCCATGAAAAGCAATGATACTTTGTGGAGAGCCCACTCCTGCCTGACCAGGGAGACAGAGGTGTGTGGGGGTTGTCTTTGATACCTGTGTGCGTATATGGCTGGACTGCAGTCTTGTCTCTTAGGTCATGAGATGCTTGATGCTGATCCATATCTTTTTCAGGTTATCCTCAGCCTTCTGAAATATCTAATGCAGAGAAAATCTTTCTATGGTGATGTATTTTTGCAGAATAACTCTTTATTTTTCATTATAGTGGTGTCATTGCAAGGCTCAGCAATCGTCTTAATATGGATTTAGTACCCACAAATATGGGACAGGAGGAAATACCAGTTACTTGTTTCCAGCCACTTGTTTCCAATAGTTAGGCTGAAGCATGGTAACAGAAATATTATTGATTAGCTTTCAGGGTAAAAAATTAGGTATGTTTGCACAGATATGTTCAGCGTCATTATATATTGACTAAATGTATTAAAGATAGATAAGGTACAACTGTGATAGGCATATCTTCTTGTCTGAAGCAATGAGTTTCATTAACGTTATTATTAAAGCGGGCATGTTAACACTCGGGTCCTGAAGCTCTTCTGTGTACATCCTTAGGTGATGAGCATTTGCATTTTATAGTTTACTGATACGTAACTCAAGTTTTCCAACCAAATCATCTTCAGTATAACATGTTTCATGCCTTCTGAGAGACAGCTCATTCGGGTAAACACAGTGCAGAAAAGGAATGAAACTACTTAACAAAGTAATTTTGTCTAAGCATGAGAAAAACAGGTTTCTTTCACATTAATAATATGTTATTAAGTTTATGATCACAACTGTTTTGAAAATGTGAAATTCCCTTAATTTTCCAGATAACCCCATTCATCTGCTGTTTGCTGTGTACTCCTTGAGATCCAAAAATGCATATGTAAGCAGAGGCTGTGACTGAAAGAAAATGAGGATGGCCTCACCTTGTGGTTGTATTTGCAGTGTTGCACTGAGGTTGCCTGGGCCAGCTCCATTTATTTTAGAGCTTGTGTGCACTGGAATTTGGCTAGTTAGCGTGATGAATTAACAAGCGAAGAAGATGAAGTGCTTTAATCATAATTGCATGTTCACGAGCCAGATTTCAAGGCAAAGATTTAATATCTTTAAGTGTAAGAGATCATAATGAAGGCAAAAGTTATATTGTAAGGAGTAATTTCAGTTTCTAAAATAATTCTGAAAAGGCAACCCCACTCAACCAAGTAATTTGTGTAGCTACATAAATATTCCCTGTGTTCCTTAAAGCATTTATTTTTTTTTTTCTGAAGTCTACAAATTACAGTTTTATGAAACGCTGTACAAACTAACTACTATTTCTATTCAGAGTATGATAATATCTCCTTGCCTTTGACTGAAATATTTGTCCCTTGAGAATCTGGCAGTATCTTTCCTCATAAAAATACCTGAAAATTGAATAAGGTGTTAAGCTTTATTATGTACATATAATACTGGTACCTGTGGGATTATGTGTAGCAACCATATTTACAGAAACTTAAGATGTATTTGCAGAATATATTTTAGGCTGGGACAACTCTGTAACGTGTGTTTATAATCTCTTCCTCTTACACGACTTGATCTTGAAAAAATCCCAGGGGTCTTATCTTGGAAAAAGTATACGAGTCCTCAGTATAATCTGAGTGTATCTTTAAATCACAGCATTACAGAGAAGTAAGAGTAAAATGCGTACCTGATGGAATATAATAAGTCAATCTCTTGGGCAATGTTATTTCTAAGTCCTTTTTGCTCAAAATGCAAAGAAATTATAAGGAAATGTAGCTTTTCTTATAAGAAAAATACATACATCATGGATGCTGCAGACACAGAGATTCTTCTTTTCAAACCAGGCCATGAATTTTCAGCTGCCTCTAAAGTATGTTAGAGACCTAATATGGATGGAAAGTCTTAACTTTCTTCCTCCAAAAGTACATTCCCTCTACTCTGGAAGCAGGACTTCCTCCAGTAAGGCATACTATGAAGAAGCTGCTCCCCCAACTGCAGGCGTAGCACCAGGGAGAATGGATTTCTCACTGGGGCTAAGTTATATGAGAGATCAGAGAAATGCACCTTCTCAAGACAAAATCCATTCCCTTTGGAAAGAAAGAAGGGGGAAAAATATCATGCCACTTACAAATTATAAGAGGGCTTAGTTTTAAAAATTTTGAATGAGTTTCAAATCCGTATTTTTGGGAGGCAAGTGGGAAAACATGGAAATATTCACTTGTCAGAAGACGTACCCGCTTCATTTGCTCTGTGTGCGTGTAATTCTCTTTGGCCAAAATATGGATACGTGTTAAGGCTTTGCAAAGCAATGTTGTGGTATTATCTATGGGGACACTGATGTAAAAATGCTTTATAGAAACTTTTGAGAAGTTAAAATACAGAACGAACCAGCTTTTTATCTTAGTTCAAGAAAAACAGAGGTTTCTAAACATTTTCTTTTTTTTCCCAATCCTCTTAGCAGCTCCTTCACAGATAAATAATTCTATTATGTTTCTGTTTGAAACACATAAACGTATTCACTTTGGTGGGTTTAGTTATTTTATTTTTCTTTACTAAACTGTTCTTTACAGGCTTTTAAAGAGCTGGAACTGAATCCATGTCCAATCAAACCGATCAGCATTTTGGGGTATGACTTTTCAATCACAGCATGATGTACAGTCATTTAATGTAACTTTATACAACAGAGCTGTTTGGATTATTCCCTAGAGATTATCTGCAGGATCTTAAAGAGCACTTTGGATAGCTCAGAAGTCTCAGCACTATATATATTTTTCATTACATTCCCGCTGTTTTTGTAATGTTTCCAGTGTATCTGTGTTGGGTACTGTAGCAGAAGAGGGCTTGCAATTTACTTCACCGGGATAGCAATGCAGTCTAAGGTGAAATTAAAATAGACTTCACTTATTTGTGGAATTAATTATTAAAATGTGCTCAGTGTTCATTCATGTCAACCCTCTATGCTTACACTGCTTTTTTCCCGTTGTGCAGATGCTACCAGAATAGTTTTGGTGGTTCCAAGTTGCTTTCTACTAATGATAGCATTCCGTTCTTGTGTCTGTTTTATTATTAAATGTGACTTTCATTAGTTATTCAGTATAATGCATTTCTGGAGACAAAGTAAGCCTTATTCATTCTCATCAGCATCTGAAGTAGAAAATACAGGTAAGGAAATTAAGGCTTAAATATTTGGACTCCTGATTTTCATTTTGTTGTTCCCAGATGTCAGCTTTTGAGTTAAGATCAACAATTTTTCAGAAACTGTGAATTTTGTTCTTAGGTCTGATTGGTTTTAAGGGTTGTTTTCTGTATGCTTGGGGCAGTTCTTGATTTGTCTTACTCTGAGTAATTTAGGAAGAGCTCTATGGTGTCAGCGGGCAGCACTTCCAAGAACTTGGTAAAGGAAATCTTACCAGTTTATTGTGGTGAAGCCTTATTTAAGAATCACTGAAATGAATTTTCTGTCAGTGATTCTCGCAAATTGCACTTATGTCACTCAGAGGCTTCATCTAAAAGTGTGCATCTGTTTGTGAGCACATCTTAAAGCTCAAGAATTTGGGAGTGGATGTGAAGCAGGACATTTAGAAGACTCTCTGCTGTGAAGATGCAAGTTTAAAGGTCTGAATCATGGGATTTTTTTTTCAACAGAGATGATCTTTGAAATCTTTTCAATCAGTTCTCTCCGCAGTCCAATTTCAGTTTTATAACACCCCTCACTGTGCAAGTCTTGGCAGGAAACTTGCCCATCTTGCGGAGTCTTGCATGAATAATTCATTTAAGTGTCATGCTGATTCTCAAAAGGTTGGAATATTTCTTTGGAGAAAGTGTTTAATAAGATTCTTCCAAACAAAACAAAGTATAGCTTTGTATGAATTTTATGGGATAGTATCTCTTAAAAGCTTTTGCACAATCAAGGATTTAATGAACTGAAAAAAAAAATGTATGGTAGTTCCTTCTACATATTTGTTCCTTAGGTTGAAGTATGGAGATGAAGCTGCTTAATTGGGGTCAGAAATTTGAATCTGTCAGATGTGAAGGCACAGGCAGAAGTTCAAGAAGTAGGGCACAGCTCCTATTTGGAGCTGTATATTCCTTGTATTTATATCTTCATTTGTGTGATACTGTATGACAAACGGAATGAAGCAGCGCTTCCACTTATTTTCCAAGCCAACAAAAAAAATCACATACTTCCTGTAAAATACTGTCACTCTGAAAGTCTCCTGGCTGCACAGTGTCCTAGACATTTTGTTCAACAAAGTGTCATTTAGCCCATCAGAGAGAGGAACACAAGCATTTGCAGTCTTCTGAAGAAAGAGTGAGTTCCATGACGAATGATGGATATTTAGAAGTTAATGAAGCTTGTTAGAATAGAGGGTGTATTTGCTTTATTTGTTTTTCCTTTTGAAGACAGCTTCTAAATGAGCTTCAGTGATCTAAGAGGCTGATTTGAAATGGGAATTCCCTTGAAATCTTTCAAAAAACCCAACCTTTCCACTTTTTTTTTATATATATATATTTTAGCATTACTACAGTTTTTAATGGGAAATATTTTGCTAGGAAAAAAGAAAAGCAAAGCTGAAGTCAAGAACTAGGCAGTGTAGTTTCGTAGTCAATGTCACATCCATCTTGTTGGCATTTTCAGGAATGCATTGTAGTGTGTATTTGGCAGCTATACAATTGGGATAAAATATTTTGTGTTGCTCTGAGAATGGAGACCATCATGTTTCCAACAGGACTCTGTTAAGAAGGAAAATAACTCACAAGGGAAATGTTCTTGGTATATAACTGATTGTCATTATTAAGTGAATTAACTAGGCTATCATTATACTGTTGTTGTTTCAAGCCAATTCATCAGAAGAATTTGGCTCAAATCTAAATTAGGGAGTGTTAAGGTGGTGACTCAATCCATGCGAGCTGCGTGCCATGACCTTGTCAGTAAAGACAAGGACCAGAGCACTCTGGGGCGTGTTGATGTTCATGCTGTGACTTTGCCCTCTCTGCTGTTTTAAAGCTGGAGTGAGTTGCAAGATTTCTTTCAGGTCTCTAGTTTAAGAAAGAATGTGGATCTCTTTCTTCCAAAGTTTCCTCTGGTAGCACTGGAGCCAACTTCCCAGGTAGCTGCAAAATCTCCATCCTTGGGGATTTTCAAGACTTGGCTGGAAAGAAAACCACAGCTGACTTGAATGAAAAACTACACTTTGAGTGGGGAAATTATGGTCTCTTGTCGTCCAAGATTTCCATAAGTCTATGAAATCATCAAGGCAAGAGTCACTTATGGCTTCAGTGAGACTTTGAACAACACCCAGTTGTGTGGGACAGGTCATGGCCCGTAGAGTGGGGTCATAAAGTCTAGCTCCTTGAATTTCAGTGCAAAGGTGCCAACTGGACCCACAGACTGCCTGTGTGCGAGTGTGGGTCTGGTCCCTCCCCCTTGGGGATCTAGCCCATTTCACAGTCAAACCTGCACTTGACAGACCTGAACACCTGCAAGTTCATTACTGCTGAAATGCCTTCCTACGTGTATATTGCTCTTCATAGTGCCTTCCAGGGAGCTCATTTAAAGATTATATTGGTGACTGGTGGTTTTCAGTGTTTTTGAAATAGTTTTCATAATCAAGACCTAAGAGAACTCAACTCTTCAAGCTAGCTGACTTTTTTTTCTTTCTCCTAGTTGTCATTTAAGTTGAAATTAATATTGTAATTGCTTTTTCTGGAGACTCTATAGCTTCATGCGCTCTCATTTATGGAGAGAAATATGGATGATGGGTGACTAATGCTGCTTAGTTAGGCATTTTTTAAAAATAAATACAGAATCTGTCAATCCATTCTCTGTCAGAGAAAAAGCTCCCATTTTCTCACAGTCTCTTCCTTCAGGGGATTCTGTCTTGGAAAGTACTGTAATAGGGAGAAGCGTATGGGTTTTGACTTCTTTGGCAGATTTCACCCTTTCCTTTGCAAATATCCTTCCAGTTTTCTGATAACATTTATGGGGACTGAGAAGTGTATTTTCTACTGAAGAAGGCAGAGTGAACTCCTTGGAACTACATTGACCGCAGCATGTTCAGTCCATATTCCCTAATTCTATGATTAAGGACAATAAAAGTTAAGGAAACAACATTTTTGGCCTGAGGAACTCTGCTTTCTTTTATTGATTAGGATGTCATTATGTGGATTTAAATTAGCTGAGTCTGTCCTTAATTGTTTAGAGAAAGCATTGGTATGTCTATCTCTCCATCTACATCCTTTGCAAGCTGCTTCCCAACATGTCACTTTTTTCACTTCCAACAGTCTGATGACTGATTAATTCAGTTCAGATTCTTCTGACTGAATGTTTCAAGATAACACATTCTCACTTCATTATTATAAATATACAAGATTTTGTTTCCTTCATATTAGCTCCTCACTCTTCAAACTTTTATTTCTTATGTTTTCTCTCCTTGTGAATGGTTGTGTTTCCTGCTGCTGCTTTCCAGGCTTCCTTAAGGGTCAGCCTCCTCTGTTTTGAAAATTAGCATGGGCTAGAAAGTTCAGGGGGGAGCAGAGTGTGGAGCATAACAGCATGAGCAATCAGCCTAGATCCAAACAGAAAAATTCATGACCTAAATGAAATATCTCCCTCCAGATGTCAGAACAGTGAATAAATGTTTCATGAACTTTGTTTTCCAGGTCAACTCCAAACCACAATTTTACATTTGTGGTTTAACCCTTACTGTTTAGTGAAAGCAGCAAAGAGAGATTGAGCAAGGAGCAGGGATATGTTCCTGGATGTCCGTATTCGGGGGAGTAGTTACAACACTAATGGCTCCAACCAGGAAAAAAATATATGCAAGACTGATACCCCAATCTTGAGGATGAGGAATAATATCACATGGGTTTTCTTTGTATAAAAATCTGAGGAAATAATCTCCAAATCCCAATGAGATTACATCACGGCAGGTGTAGCATCCTGGGGCAAGAGCAGCCTGCAGTGACTGCCAGCTCGGATGCATTTGGTCCTACTGGTGCCAAGCAACCCACATGTGAGGTCTAGCCCACCTCCTGTTGCACAAGAAAACTTGTATTTTTATAGTGCGGTAGAGGAAAGTAGGTGGGAGATGACTGGGTTGAAGTGAGGGCACAAAGCCAAAATTATCTTTGTAGGGTGAACATTTTTCCCATGACTTGACCCTTGCAACTTGTTGAAGCACTAGGTGTTTTACTTACAGGTGAGGGGAAAACCTTGTCACTGCCGCTGCATCCTCAAAAGTGGAAGTGTTTGATAGGATGTGCTAATCCTCTGCTATTGAGCACAGATGCCTGGCACCAGGGTTTCACAGTATGCAAGATTCATCTATGTACTCCACGTTGGCTCTTGCAGTTTTCGTGGTGTGAGGAACTGTTTCATGGCAACCTGTGTCTGAAAGCCCAGCCTGAGCAAACTGTTCCTATTATTAGCAAGCCAAATGGGACTGTACACCACACATTTTTAAGTGGTACATGGAGATTTTCAGGAAATTCTCTTAACAAGTGGCAGAATTTACATGCTTGTGGACTAGTCCATACATTGAAGATCTATTGTATTCTCCTTTCATGCTGTGCTGTTGCTGTTTCTTTACAATTAGAGAGAAGTTGGCATTAAAAACATCTGCTACCCTTTTGGCCGATAATTGCCAAACTTTTCACTCTCTGCCAAGTAGTACCTTGCCAGCGGTACCCTTGTGCTTAAATGTTAGCTCCCAAAAGCAATGCTTGCAGACGTTAGTGCCACTGAATCAGCACTAATGCTGACATTTCACTTGGGGAAAGAGAACGATTTGTGAAGAAGTGTCACCTCCAGGAGTTGAATGAGCACGGAAGTACAGAAAAAAATTAGCATGTCCTACAAAAGAGCACAGTAAGAGGTTATTTCCTGTGTTTTCCTGAGATTTCCTAACATCCGTTCCGGATGTGTTATCTGGGAACTGGTGGCATGGTTCCAGGCTGTGGTCCCACACTGAGGTCCCTTTCGATCAGTGATGAACTAGGGCACGCAGACCCCCCCGTGGGTGTCCCAATTGCTGTCCGAAGTACAAAATCTCCTACCTAGTTCCCAGCACTTCGGCCATTCAGCTGCATTCTTGCAAGCTGTTGTTATAGTGCTGATGTTGTGATAAGGTGCTCCGGGTGGATCAGAGGCTGTACTGGGGGTGTACAGTCACACACTGAGAACAGGTCCTTGTCTCGAGCATCCTTTTTGCATGGTTTTGCTCTATTTAAAATGATTACCAATAGATAAAGAAGTTGTCAACTATTAATTTCCCTTCCTCACTCTAATAGTTATTCCTGATTTCTTCTTGGGCAATACAAACACTCCATTGTAATGGGTGCAACGTTTTCATAGCACAGAAAGAACAGTGGCAAACTGCTAAAAACGCTGTGCAGGAGAGGTGAGCTGGGGAGTGGCAACGCTTATGAATGACATGAAGGCTGGCCCTGTAAATCTTCTGTAATAACTACGTTTTGAGATGAGGCACCTCTGGGGACAGCTGGGGCTATTCAGCAGCCAACATGGAGTGGGCTTTGTTTTCCCATTCTAGTATGTTACTGGTGTCGGGGAGCAAGGCACTGTGTAGCTCCGTGCTTTGTGAAAGCTGAAGGGAGTGGTAAATCCTAGGGGAAGAGATGCCCATCTGACTCAAAAAATCAGCTCCCAAATCCATCAACAGTTGCAGAAGACAACACACGTGCACAGAGACACATGCTCATGCAGGGAATATGTGGTTGCAAAACCATTACAAAAAATGTTTCTATTCTAAATTCTGTGAGAATATATGAATAGCGAACGCTAGAGCTGTGGTTGTACATCGGCACAGTGGCCTACAGCATTCCTCTGGGAAATGAACTCTCGAAGGAAAGAATTGTTGATGCTTTTTTCAAATTTGGCTGACTTATTGATGCATGTAAGCTGAAAGTTCAAGCTAAAAAGGAGGAGTTAAATGTAAATAGTAGCAATAGACTCCAAAAATTGCTTGTGTGTTTCTTTCTGTTTGTCGTGGAGTAATGTGTTCCTTCCTCCAGGCAGTATTTAAACTTAGGCTGCTGTCAAGTTTCCCAGCTCACTATTGGATTTTTTGCCTTTTCATAATTGTCCTGCAGCCTTGTAGTTATCTTTCACTTTTTTAAACTAATACTCTTTATACTTTTCTGCAGCTTTATGCAATTGTGACATTCACTCAACTGCAGAGTAAGACCCTTACTGCGTGATAATCCCCAAGCATAATACTGTTTCTTGCTGAGATGAAATTTCCCTTCCACCTGTGTCTGCTGGATGCAACGACAGTTGGCAAATATCTCAGTTATTGCCCCATGTTATCACTTTGCTTATTAGCTAAACAGGAATATCAAGGTGATAATATGTCTATAACAAGTTATAGATATGAAAGACTGCTCAGCATTTTATATATTACTTCATTCAGAAAAATAAAGGCTGCAGGCAAGTTTATGGTAATTTATTTATACATCCATGGGTTTGACTCTGCCAGTTTTACATTACTCTGTTTGCAGACTGAGACAGTTTATCTCAATATACAGCTGCAATACGGTACTCTCAATCATTTGTTTATCAGAATGCATGAAAAACATCTCATTTGATCGGAAAGGAGAAAAAGACACAGTTTAGCAAAAATGCAGCAAGCACAGGAGGGTTTTTTTGTTGTTTGTGGTTTTTTTTTTCTGGGCTGAAAAACAGGACTGAAGATACATAGAGATGCTTTTACTTTTAGGCAGTTTTGTTAGTATAGCTTGTTGTTCCTGAATTTCCCTGTTGTCTGTACCTTCATTTAGAAAGACTGTCATGGGGATTAAATCCATATATAGTTTCTTCCTGTAAATGTAAAGCCACATACTTTTACTGTGTTTGAGGCTCTTGTGAGCTGTTTTGCTGTAGGAGTAAAGCACGGCTCCTTTAATCCAAGCAGTGATCAGCAGAGGGCACTGATCTAACAGGAGTTGGAGTAAACCCAAATGTCATTTTATTTCAGTGCAGGCTAAAAGGATCCGAGATTAATCTGTTAATATCCTCTCATTCCTTTTCCCTCCTATATCAGTGTTAATTGCCAAACAAGTGACAGCTTTCTCCGGTATATTATACTGGTACATTATACAGTACTGCTGTAGATATGGTTATTTGCAAATTCGCTACAGACTCTGCCACAAACTGGAGAGGTTTTTATGTTGCTTTTGTATGTATGAATACAAATAAATAGAGGCTGCAATTTCATCTATATCAAATTTAATCTACATGCTATTTAAAGCAGTCTAAGTATTAAAACCAGATTATTGGAATATTCCACAAGAATAATTTTATTTATCAGAGTTTACTTTCAAATAAACTTGTCAGCTTTCTTTGGTTTTATTTTTCTCCCAAAGAGGCATTCCTCTGAGGATTACAGTATTTTTTTTTTTACCTATGCGTTGATAACCCTTTTTAGGACCTGGTTTAAACCTGTTGTCAGGTAGGCTGATAAACGCAGTCATGACTGTGACTTGACAGAAACGGCAATCGTAAACCTGGCCACATAAAAAACCCTTGTAAACTCAATGAAATAGAAAGCAAAAGGCCCGCATGGTTGTGTTGGGGTGAAGGAGATGGTAAATAGGAGCATCAGCTACAGGTGGTATTTCCCTGGATCCAAGGGCAGAACAAACCTCCCAAGCAGAGGCAAGGGATCGCAGTGGCTGCAGGGAGGGTTGTAGGCGATACGGTGTCTGCAGCAGTGACGAAGGCTGGCATGTCTGGAAATTGCTCTGACAGCTGGGGCCTTATAAAATTTTAATTTAAGAAATGAACTTGTGTTAAACTTTGCAAGTCAACCCTGCAGCTTTTACTTGAGCAAGATTTTTTCTCAGATAAATGAAAATAGACTTAAAGACTCTGACAGTAGCCAGTGGGTAAGCCCCTGTCTTGTGTCTGGCAAATAACACGACCTGTGTCACAAGAGTGGGGTCAATAAATAAATATCAGTTTGGTAGAAGAGTGTCTTGAGTGTCACAGCATTATTAAAAGCCTTTGAGATTGAGCAAAGGACAGTTTTGTAAAGTTAATCTCAGGGGTGTTGGTCTTCTACAAATGGTATTTCTATTACCTTTTATGTACTTGTCTTACTAAAAACAGTATAGCAAACTTAACTATATCCTGCATAATTTTCTGAGATTTGGCTTGTTCATTGTTTTTGGAAGAGTTTTGAATAAAATCAACACTATTACCGAAGGTGCAATTTAAATGTTTACTGATCATCAGGGTCCAAAATCAAAAAGGCATCTTAGTCTTAACTATTTGGAAAGAAAAGCCGAAAGGAAACCCAAATGAATACTCTTAAGCAGGACCACTAAAGATGACACTTTCTGCTGTTTCCTAGACACTGCCATATAACGATTAACATAAACAGATCTCTTGAGTGGCTGGAAAGGGGTTACCCCACCCTGCCCAATATACACTTAAGCCAGCATGTTTAGTATTACTTTGGGGAAATTCCCGTCTGAATTCCATACTATTAGGAATCAGTAAATTATTAAATTGTTAGTTACAGACTAATCTATCTAATTTGTTGTCACCTTGAACAGAACAATACCAAATTAGTGGTATCTCAACTGAAGACAAATGCCCACTTCATATGTTCAAATTGATCAGTCCAATAGACATTATTTTCATATATGGATGTAGTGTCTTCCCTGTCAATGGGCAGTGCATCTTCGTGAGTAATAACCACTTTTTAAAATACAGTATTCATATTGCATAGTCATCCTTTCAAATATCTTACCATTCTATGATTCTATGATCTTTTTAATGTAAATTGGTTTAAACTTAAATTTTGGGTCCCATTCTGCCGTCCTTTTCCTCAGTTGGTGCTATTTTGTCCCATCAGTAAGAAGGCGGCTGGATTTTGTGCTTAATTATACTTTGCATGTGGCTTAGCAGTACATATTTGGTAGATACACTTTATTCATAATTGTGAATGTTAAACAGAACCTGACCTCTGTTCAATCTGCGATATACCAGGTCAGACTTGATCTGTGGTAGCTTTCTATTTTGTTTACTTGATTTCGTCTTGTTTAGCAAATACGTAAAAAGAATTTCATAAACAGAATTAGGTCATCTCCAGTGAGGTCAGTCAAAGTGGGTTGCCCAGAAAAATCCCTGATTTTAAGCTGTATTTTAGGTCATTCATGACAAAGGAATACAGCACAGAGTTTCTGCTGTGCACAGCTGTTGTTGTCCATGAATCTCTGCCATGAATCGTAGGTCTTACTGCAGGTTCTAATCTAAAAGTATACACAAGTCTTCTCCTAACTTGTATTTATGTATTATATTAATGCGAGAGAAGTGTTAAGTCCACCTTTGCACTGCTTGAGCAGAAAAATGAATGGAGGTACAGCCGCACAAATAATCCTGCAGAAGAGAGATGCGTGGGAGATATTTAGCTGATGTTTCAGCTACTGTGGAAAGATAATCGATTCTGTATGTCTTGAGTCCAGCAGCTGCAGCAAAAGAAACACATGACTTTTACCCATGATCCAAAGAGGAGCAAAGAACTGTGTTTCGGGTACGGGAGGCCATCCCAGTTGAAAGACTGGACAGGAGGGAGAGCAAGCCCAAGTGAGCGTTGTTTGAAGTTGCATTCTTCCATATGATCATAACATCTAAAAGGAAAGCCAAAAAGGAAAGCCAAAAAAAGGTAAAGAAAAAAGGCATTTTACGGCTACTGTACTAATGACACTAAGTCAGGAAAGTATGAAGGAGATGTTCAAAGAGGTCTTTGGTCTAGGGTTACATTGCTGTGAACTCAAGGTGAGAAGTGGGACATAAATCATTTACAGTGGCCAGCTCAGAAAATCCACCATGGTCTTCATTCTTACTGCACTTGGTTTTCTTAAAAAAATAAGTTAGCTTTCCTCTCAAGTCATTGCCATTTCACAGAAAGCAAAGCAAAGATACAGCTAGGAATAATTGCTTTAGCCTTTAGCTTTGCATGGATTTTTTTTCTTCTCATCCACCAAACAAATAGGAAAAGCACTTTTACTAGTTTAACATACACTATTATCTAAAAAGAAGATAAATTCAATAGAGTTGAAGATAACTTTATTTCTGTCACTAAAGAAAAATATGTATTTGATCCAATCTATGCTAAAATTGTCTTTGGAGTTCTTGAGAAATACAAAAAAATCTATATATCACACCCTTGGTCAGTAGTTGACGACATTAGCCTACGTTTTTTTCCCACTATTGTCTTACTAACAACAACAAAAAAGGTAGAATGTAAGCTTATGTATCAGTAAAGGTAGAGTAACGGAGTTCATATGCACCTCATTTTACAATTTGCTTTGATATGGAGTGAGAAATAACTGAGCACAACCTTTACTACAATAATTGGATTTTTGCCATCAGGAAAAGCTTGTTACAATTGTGTCCTCTGAGAAATAATACACTTTTTAGGTTTAGTTTTATAGAATCCATTTTCTGTAACCTTAGAGGTCTCAAATTCCAGTGGAGAGATGAGATGTACACAGGCTGGATCCTTCCCTACCTGAGTCAATAGAGTGTCATCATTCTGTCAATAGTGTTCGTCAGTTTACACCACCACAGACTAATTTTAGAGCAGTCTCCTTTGTCTTCCTCTTTTTATTTTGCTTGCTTTCTGGTTTTTTTTTTTAGTTACTTCAGGTCATATAGTTTTGCTGGTGATTTTTCTCCCTCTGTGCAACTTTCTTAAAGAATTAAAGGCAAATATACTCAGTTATAACATCTGCATGAATAATGCACCTGAAAATGTGTCAGTTCATTTGCCTACAAGGATCAGAGGCTAAGGATGAGTGGGAAGTTCCTTTAGTCTCAGGATCTCAGATTTTATAAATTTACCTGTGGTTGCATTCCTCCATCACACCAGGACTCCCCCAACCCAAGAAATGGTAATTATATGCATCTCATTAAACATGTAAGTAATTAAATAGACATCATTATTAGTACCAAATACAACTGTACTGTAAACAATGATTCTCATCTACAACTTTTTCAAGGATTGTTTTTGCCATTCTTAAACCAACAATTGAAGCTGAAATGACAGTAATATTAGATAAATATATACGATTTTGTTGTTTCAGATTTTATCATCCAAATCTATACTCTTAGTAAAATTAGTGATACACTCTCTAAAACTTGTGTATGAGCCATAAAAACCCAAACATGTATTAAAAATATTGTATAAAGATTTAAATAAGTATTTTAATATTTTTTAAATAAGAACACTCAGGATACCATTATGGTAAAGTTTGGGTTATTATTATTAAAAATAAATATTAAATTCTTTCACTTAGAAATAAGACTGTTGTGTGTAAGGAGTTAACAGAGTTAATGACTCAAATACATGTGACCTGGACAATTAAAATCTAACTGCAAGGTGTCTGTAAGGACAATGGGCCATAATAGCTTATGGAAATACGAAAAAACAGTAGAGAATGCAATTGCTTTAGTCTCTGCCTCTGCAATTACTTTGTCTTTGAGGTGCTATTTTGGTAAGTGAAGCATTGTCAGGGAACTGGCAAAACCAACTCTAGAATAGCCCTTTCTTCAAGGAGAGCAATCCTGGCAAAACTCAGCTGGTTGTAAAAGACTGGGATGAATTCAAGAGCAACACCACCTGTACCTGTGGGGACATAGTTGCTGCACTAGGGAATCATCTGAGAGGAAACAGTACATTCCAGAGTGGCATTAGAGTATCAGAAGGAAAAGATCTGAGATGGATCTCCAAAAGAAACAACAGGAACATAACATGTGAGCATCACCACTGATGTACTATTCACATCTCCAATGTATACAACAAATTGTCTCTTCAGCATCACCAGGACTGAGTATCATATGAGGAATAATTCTGTTTGAGAAAACTACATTCACTAATTGTAATTACATGGTGCATTCTTTGTCCTTCCTAATAGTAAGATCTCTGGAAATTATCAGATCTCTGAAATCTTTTGCTTTTCAGAAATACACAGCCATCTAATGGAGCGAATCTGATTAGACGCGTGTCTCATTCACACCTCTTCCCTTCGGAGTCAATAGCAAGTAGCTCCCATTGGCATTGATAAGAACAGGACTGGGCCTTGAATTATTAACCATACAGAACTATAGAAACCTATTTTACTTAAACATGGCTAATATGAGGTTGGAAGTATGAGGTGGGAGTAATGAGCCATTTGTAGTAGAAGGAGATGCATATTAAGCTAAAGTGCTTTGATCAATTTGAATTTACTTCAGACTTTGCATAACCTTCTCTTCAGTGCTATACAAATATCTTGATAGACTCATTAAAATCTGGAAAATGGAGAGAAAAATCGCAAGATCAGAGACTCATGAAGGAGTTTATATAAAAATCTTTAACTGAAGTGTGAATCTACAGACAGGATCGGTAAAAATTTTGTTTTGATTTCTTTCACTTTGTGGGTTTATCACATACTCTTATTTCACCATTTCTATGTAGTGGAACATACACAATACAACCTATTTATTCGTGTTTCTTTTTGCAGGGTCTGCCCTCTGCCATTCTACTTGTGTCACTCACAGTGGAGCTCTCTATGATGTCTTTGATAGAAGACCCAAAATTAGTAAGTCTGTAAGAAATAATGATTCTTCCATGCTCCTTCAGATACGTTGCCTTGGAGGCCAAAACAGGAGAGAACTCTGATTTAGAGAAAACCCTTAAGAGCTAAATGGCCATGTCTTCCTTCTATAACAAATAAATTGCAAATGCAATTTACCTCATCAGGGGATGAGCATTAATTTTTTTTTCAAACACTCTTCTGACTTGCTGCTAAACACAATGTCTCTTGAATGCATATTTCCTCTCACCTGTTCTTTTTTACCTCCAAATGGACAGTGCAGCAGGCAGCATTTTATTTACTGCCACACAATCAAGCAAAAATTGTTTTCTCATATTGGCTGTACCACTGAGGTTAAAATTGACATTTCAAGATACCTTGAAATGTGGCTTTTATTCTGATGAAAGATTTTTGGCTGAAACTCATATTTACACTCAAATTTGATAGAGATATTTGAGATTTTCTTTATCATGATTGTACAGTACGGAACAAATTACTTCAAATTATGAATCCCTCCACTTTAAATTGCTCCATTGTTTAGATTAGAGCTGGCTGACAGTTTCTTCATTTATCTTTCGTAGATTAATGCTGCAGTGAACATATTTGAGGCATTAGGTTGGTGTTGATTTGTCAACCCTGACCTTCTGCCACACTAGCTCATTGAAAACCTGACACTCTTCATTTCTCAGCTGTAGATTTTTTTCTGAGCTTCTTGAACCAAGATTAGCCACCACTGCTTACGTGAAAGATAGATGCACATGTATCAAAATCCACCATACAGTGTTTTCTTTTTCATATTGGATCCCTATTCACCAACTTGCATTCTGTATTAGAAACACACCTCATTGTTCACAGCTCACAACAAAATTTAATTGATATTTGTCTTCATTCTGATTTATTTTATAGGCTTTTTCTGGCTTAATAACAGCTTTTTCACAACGGACCAGCCTATGCTTCAAATTGACATTAGCAATTGACATTGACATTAGAAGTGAGTTCTGGCTACCTAGTGATCTGAACTAGTCTGTGTTGTATATACTGGTGGTTCTTTCGACAAACTGGATTTGCTCAACTTTATATTTAAGCTTCATTTTAGGAAAGGATCACAGTTGTTGGAGCTAAAAAAATGAAGAGCCAGTCTTGCAAGTTTGCAGTTAATACTGAAATGAAAGTACTTCCATGAATGCTGGAAGCTTTTAACTTTAAATTGGGTAAAACTAACCACTATTTCAAACCACAGGGAGAGGCAGCCAACATGGTCTCATTGCTGGTTTTTGCCAGGAAGGTCACCTCACTTCTTTACAACAATTTCTTGCAAGATTTGCACATTCAAATATTGGACCTAATTTTTGATCCCAACGGGAATTATTACCTCCAGGAAATTCTCATAGCAATTTTTCATTTAAAGGAATAAGTTGTGAATCCCACTAGAAGTTGCCTCTCCAGTTTCCTTGCATGTAGAAACACGGAGCATAAAACACTATTGCAGAAACAAACAAACCCCCAATGACATTACTCACAGTTAGGGACAGTGATCTCAGACCAGTTCATTTTCATAGCCTGATGGTAACTCACAAACCTTTAAAAATACTACTGCTTGAAAAGAAAGTCTCAGGTAAATTGTGCAAACCCAAAGGATTTGAGAATCAGCTGCTGAGGGAATGTGAGAACAAAGGTGCTGATTGCAAGTGGTGGGAGAAGCAAGGCTAAGCTCATCCCATCAAGGAGGTTTATTGGCAGCGTCAGCTCAGCTGCTGTGTGAAGAGGAGCTCTTGGAGGAGAGCGAGGTCTGTGACACCCTTTGGTCATCACTGAAACCACATGCAGCTGCTTGACTACCAGATGCCTTGGATTTACTGGGTAACTCACAGCTGTATCACTGAAAATGAGTTATATAAGGCTCAAATCTAGGCTGTTAAATCCTGATAGCTCATTTTCAGTTTACAGGTTGTTTTTCTTTCCAGTTCTGGATAGTTGGTTCTTGCATTTTCTGCCCCTTTTTGTAGAGATCTCTGTGAGCTAGTAGGGTTATGTGTGGTAATTCAAGTAAAGCTTAATAAAATAGTTGAAACAATGCAGTCTTTAAATGAATAACACTCCTACTGAAGTCAATGAGAATTTAATATGTTTAAATACCACAGAATGTAGCCCTAAATTTAATTAAGTTGTATATTGCAAGAAACCTAAATTAGCCATGTAGGAGGTCTTGGGAGGCCGTTTTTTTCCCCCTAGGATAAGCATTATGTTCCATACAATGACAGACATCCAAATTAAATTCAGGGTCATCTCCTTTAACTTGGACTACAGTTTCATAGATTATTTACATTTATGGTACTTCATCTCCTAGTGTAGGCTGCTCTGACAAAATGTAACAAGGCATAATGATAACTTCTCTTCACTGAGTAAAAGTTACAAAAATAGAACAATTGCCCTTGATGAGAGACTTGAATTTTTAAAATTCTTTTAATAACACTCTTGACCTGCACATTCTTGCAACTTCTTAGTCTTTTTCAAGAAGATGTCATGAAATGAGCTACAATTATTCCATGAATATGGGTATGTCAGTAGCATTATCCAACATGCAAGTTAATTGTTGAATGTTGTCTTCAGCGATAGCGACTAGTATTATTTACTTCACAGTCTGTGGGGAAAAAAGGAAAACTATAAAATTATAAACTTTTGTTGGAATTAACACTAATAAGTGTGAAGCCAAGAATAATTCTCAGGATAGAACTAGGATTTTGTGCTTGGTAGAGGGTTTGAGCAATGAGCTGTAACAAGGAGTTACTGCTTGCTAATTGAGGGCAGCCTGTTGTAATAGTGGTTCTTATTTATGAACAGAAAGTTAACATGTTTTTGTTTATTTGTGCTACTGCTATTCTTAGAGAGTGCTAGGTGCCATATAAAAACCTGCCAACATCTTAACGTCTTGTTCAGATAAAGAAGAAAGAAGACGGCAAATTGCAAATAATAAAGGAAGGTTGGTAAGATGATCAGGAGAGACTGAGTGCGAATCAGAAAACATCTGGCAATTTACAACACCCTAAAATTGGATTGACTTTCAGATGAAGGTCTGGGCGTGTCCAGATCAGTTTCTCCCAACTCTGCACTTACAGCAATGATAAAGTCTTGATCTTTATCAAGTCTGAGCTGTCTATATAATCTCCTTCCCTGACTGCTATGCTCTCTGAGCAAATCCTATAGCTAAGGGGATCAAAAAATCAAGTTTTAAACTTGTTTTGAGATGACACTTTCTCACTCAGCACTGAAAGCTGTGGAGGAGATCACACTCACCAACTCTGTCTTTGCTGAAGCCCAGACTTCATCCTACTCCTGGAGCATGAGAAAGGTGTCGTTGGCTGATGGCCACTTGTTTACATGTAGTGGGAGGTGAGAATGATAATTCCTCTCCAGAACAATTCACATCTTTTTTCCAACTCCAAACTACAGAACGTATTAATCCTTATTGCCATTTTATTTCACGTAAGACACAGATAAGTCCATGCAACATTTTACTCATCTCTAATAACGCAGTTACTGCAATTTATGTCAAGAGTTGTAAATTACCAGACAACTGGAAATAGCACAAAGTAAAAAAAGCCTTTCTGAAATCCTTTAATACGAGAGCTAATAGTTATAATATATGTTTCTTGTATCTCAGTTCAGTCTAAACTGATAGTTAATTGGATTGTCGTACTTACATGGGTAAGTATTCAAACATGTCTAAACTTCATAAAACCTCCCATACAGAAAGACAGTATTAGAGCAAAATAAAAAACAAACTTCTAAGCGTGTTTGTACAGCAAGCTCAATAAGCACTTTTGCTGATCTGCATGAAACCTGTACGTTTTAAATGCCATTATTAATTTGTCAACGTAAAGACAAATTCTAGTACTAGTGGAAAACCAAAAAATATTAAGTTTACTTAACCTATTGAAATGGGTAGCATGAAACTGAATTATTTCAACTGGAATATATACACCGGGGAAAAGCAGGATCTTGAATATTCACATTACAGCTCATTGAAAAGGCAATGGGCTATGCAACAAGATTGACAACAAAGGGAAAAATGATGAGGAAAATTGCCTTACTTATCTGCAAGAGTGCTCTTGACTGCCAACTGTAATTTTATGGTTCATTATATAAAAAAATACCATTAATGTTAGTACTTGTGTATCATAATCATGCGAAGAAAGGAAAAAGTTCATTGGAATGTGCTCCATTTTTAATCAAGACACTATAATTGTGTGTTTTTCAGGCATCATCAATTTCCATCAATTTTACTGCTGCAAAAATAATGTTCTGCTATAGTTCTTCCAAAGGTCAATTCCTGCATGAGGTACATTGACTGCAGGGATGTAAACTGTAAATAAACAGAGGCCTAATTTATCTTCTCTGATATTACTTGATTCATCGTGAGCTTTGAGTTGATAAGTGAAGAAAATTGAATCACTGATTTTAAATTTTGTGGTGCATCAGATAACTTAGAAATTACAGGAACTTTGGTTATATAAATGTTGTTATAGAAAATGTCAGGCAACAGCCAATATTAGCATTGCAGAGCCAATATTACACAGCAAATGTATCTGTCAACCTATCTGTGTGCTTTCAGTAGTTTTGAAAATCACAGTACAGATAAAATTGTCTGAAACAATGGCAGGCTGTGCACTATGATATGTCACATGCCTTATGAATTAACCTCAAAACAACTTTGACCACCACAGAATTTGAGTTCCTCGCACCTAAAGGGAACAGTAATATTACTAACCCAAACAACCTATCTGTTTTTTAAAAAAGGGGCACAAAGGAATTTAGTGACACATTAGAATGTAGAAAGTTTTGTGCTGAACAGATTTCCTGAATTAATGTTTTTTATTGTTCCAGTACAACGTCAGGGAAAAAGTCAAGAGCAGAGCCTCAGTTCCAGTGTAACCCCAGAGAAAAAGAGAGTCCCTATTCCAAGGACTTTATTCTCAAGAAAGCAGAGATGATTACTGAATGATATTTTCCTAGCTAGGAGATGCTCAGACTTTCTTTATTCCATGACCCTGTGATTGAGACTGACCTTGTGCAATAGCTTCTCTTTTCTCCTGGGAACGTGCACCGAGTTTTGAAGCCTGGCAAGTTAAGTTTTATTTAGAAGCTACAACTTGCCAACAAAATACAAATTTTCATGTTAGATACGTTATCAATGATTTTAAAGACTGCCCTTCAACTACTGGTGCAGAATGCTGAAAAGCAACTGATGTGCTTCACGGGCAAACTCTGATGTCGCTGATGACTTATCCATTGAACACATCCCCTTCCTGCAGAACTACTACCAGTATTTCTTTTCATGCTTAGTCTTGTAATCTTAATCTCATCTTCGTGCAGTGCAATCTACCCACAGATGACTGAGACTGAGGGTGTGTCTCTGCAGAGGCCAGGTGCTGCTTTTCCACCCTCACAGAGAATCCCAAACGCCCCAAGCCTCTGTGTCAGCCTCCCTGGGGACCCTGCAGAGTGGGCTACAGCACAATATACCCTTGAGCAAAGCAAAGAAAGCAACTTGAATTTTTATTAGTCTTGGGGACTACTTCAGTCACAGCTTTTGTTGCACCACGTGAAAGGCGCAGTGTTACACACCACAGCCAGAAAGAAACATATTCTCTCTCTGTTATCCATTTCTTTTGAAGGATCTCTCTCCTTAAATAAAGCAAGAAAAGCCCGATACATGAGAAAGGGCTTCTGCTGGGTAGCTCATATTAGGGCAAATGGATCATAAAAACGACATTACTTGGATGATATATTTGTGTAGTATTTCATCTGTACCAGTGTAATACTCTATCGGGCTGGTGTTGCTTTGATGATATATTGCTTGATAAAATAAGGTCAGCTGTCAAAAATCTATTCCAGTGTCTAAGGCACTCAAAGTTTTGTTGAGGGAAAAGAGAAAGAAAGGTTCATTTTATTCCTAAAGAGTGCATTCTTCAGCATGGTGAAGTGAAGGATGGTAAGGATGAAGTAGAGAGCCTTTACTGAGGCTGGCAAGCCCTCCAGAAATCCCATCACTTAGCCAAGGCGATAGGCCAAGGGCCCTGGGAACAAAGTGCAGCATTTGCTGCCAAATGAAACCTCTCCTGCAGCTCAGCAATAGACTCAAACCAGCTGAAATAATATATGCATTTATACCTATTTTAATATAAGTGACACTACACATAACACCTTCAAAGTGGGAGCATCCCGCAGCAGATGCTGAGCAGCTGAGCGGTACATGCTGCAGAAGCATCTCCCTTCTTTTGCCCCCAGCAGAAATGAATGTCTGGGATAACGCTTTGCAATCCTCACTGTAAAACCATAGCATTATTCATAGTGTATGATTAGTCTTGCATGCTTTCCTTGTTATAAATATGTAACACATGCTACAGTGCAGAATGTGATAATATATTCCAACATGATCTTTAATGCTGATATTTAAAAACCTGTTCCTGAATATGTACAGTTTAAATTTCACATGAATGTACATCTACCATTTTTTCTGTTTTAAACCATGAAATCTTTAAGGCAAAGAAGTAGGTTTTATTGTCAATCCATTTTTACCCGTTTCTTCAGCTCATCTATCTACAGCTAAATATTTTCTTCATCTTCCACAGAAAAAAGTGAATTATTCTAAGGCAATGTGTGCTGCAGAGTGTGTGTGTGTTTGTGAGTAAGTCAAAATACAAACACTGGGAGAAGATATTCTCATTTGTTTTCCATTCCAGCTTTTAAGTAATTTGTTAGGAAGCAATCATAATAAAGAGATGCTGAAGGAGCTGGAGAAATTATTTCTCAGTTAGACAGCAGCCTGCTGTTATCTATAATCTAAGAGGTACTGGATAGAGGTCATCTTCTGATCAATGAGGTGAATTTCATTTTATGATACTGAAAACAGAGAACAGTACAATCAAATGCTTTCAAAGAAAGCATTCAGAGAGTGATGGTAGAACCATAACAAAAATAAACAGATTTATTGCTATATATAGCGTGTTTTACAAGGACTCTGTAGTACAGAAAGAGGATGTTACTCTGATTTAGCCCCCCAGATATACAGAGTATTGCCAAGATTTATAATCATTTTACTTGCCCAGGACAGTCTTCTGGACAAATGGGGTTAACATGGTGGACAGGTATGTTTAAACATTATCTCTCGTAAATGATAATCAATTTAGTTTCCAAGCTGAACACTTAACCATGTAATGTAATGCGACTTTTGGAAATCCTCATGCAGAAAGAGTGCTGACAGCTTTTCTGTTTCATAGTCTCCAGAAATTCCAGCACAACCAAGTTTCTCCCATGTGGACTGGTGCCAAGAGGCTGGCTCTCTGGCTAGCTGAGGTGTTTGCCTGTATTTTGGTTTTGAAGTGGAAAGTTGCCTGGCCTGCTTTTACTCACAGCACTGTCTGATATGACTATGGGTCATTAAACAATCCAGATTGCAAGGCTTGATTAAAATTTTTACTCCTGAAGTTTTATAGTTAGTTTGAAATACTAAAGATGAACTTTTTGTCATAGTAGTTGAGAAATTATTGCATGTACGAATTAACCTGTGCTATAGGTGAGCCTTAAATAGTGTCTGCGGTTCCATTCAAGAACTAGAGAAAAAGAGAGAGAGCATTCATTGTGTTTTGGAGTTTGGTTAGAAATGACTGTCCAGTAAAAAATTAGAAATACTTTCCCACAAAAATACTGAATTTCACCATAAGCACAATTGTCTATTTGAAATGATCCATCATGTAGGAATCTGGATAATTTTCATGAGTGGAAGCAAGGTAACCAGTATCAATAAAAGCAAGTAGATAAGCATGAGGAAAAGGTTGCTTAAATACAGAAAAGGATAAAGAGATGTGAAAAATGTTTGTACCAGGATACGGGCAATGTGTGTCTGTCTCAGAGCACCGGGAAATTGTCCATTTCTGAGCGTATGACTTAATTAGTATTTGATCTAATAACTGTAAATGAACGTTGTTCTGGAGATATTCCTTGGTTAAGGTTTTAAGAGTGACATTAGATCTATACTTGTATACAACTGTGGATGGAAAGGTGTTGCTCATCCAATGATCGCAATGAGAAAATCGTTGGGTGTGTTCACAAGCCGGGTGCCAATGGAGCAAAACTGCCAAAAGAAGGTAAAATGGCAAATCAGCAGCATGCAAGGGAACACAGAATTGTAACCAATCTGCTGCTGTTCTGTCTGTTGGAGGGTGCAATATTTTTCCGGCAATGAAATGTAGAAATGTCTTTTTACATTTTTGTACGCTGCAGCCTTCTGTGTATGTATATTTGGAAGGATAGTGCTTACCCCAAGCAGCAGAGCTTATTTTTCATCAAAACACATATCAGAGGGGTGATTTCTTCCAGACTTGCAGATTATCTGCACAATCAATAGTAAGCTAAAGATACCACTTGCTGTCAGTATGGCTTAATCTGGAATTCCCTGGCATCTTCAGATCCTTGTGCATCAAAACATTAGTTTGCATCAAAAGTTTGAACAGTGACTCAAAGTATTCAGGAGTTCAAAAACCTACAGGAGCGAATGAACTAAAATGCCTCCAATTTCTATGTCTTGCAAACTTCAAAAACAGTAATTGTACTGGAAGTCTTTGATCTCAATATTACTCTTCTGCTGCCTTTGAAGTCAAAAGCGTAGGGCTATTGCAGTGGGATCTGAAGGTGTCAAGTGTTCATTCCCTATAGCCACATTTAAGGTACGTCCTATTAGCTGTTGACCACTACGTGTTAAGGAATGCAACCATATGCAGAGAGTGTTTTCTTATTGAAGAATGTTTCACACATCAGTAGCGCCAGTGCAGATTGGCCTTTTGCCAGCAAAGAGGTCACTGTTGACTGCTGATGCACAGGACATCTGGAAGATGTTTTCTAGAACGTATGATCAGTTACCTGTTTTTAATAATCAACTGTTGCAGCTGAGCAGGAGTTAAAATGATGTCAAAAGTTACATACTAAACAGCAGCATATGTTACTTTTGGAGTTTACGAGGGAGCTCTCCAAAGAGGGAAATTGGTGAGGGGTTTGACTGGAACACTGGGACCCTCTGACTGCCCCTGAGATGGGAGCTTAAAGCTGTAAATTGGTACCAGCATCTGCCTTCATATAGCAGAAGTGGAAAGGAAAAATGGAAAGGACTGCATTTATATGACTTTTAAAATATTCATTTATGTGCCGTGCTTGAGGAAAATCGATCTCTAGAGAGCATGAGGTTTCTCCATCTCAGTCAAATTAGATTAGAGGTAAGAGCTGAGTGGGATAAAATGTCATAGGCATGGCAGTGGGGAGAAACGGAGAGACACGAGCTTCCCTCTGATCCCATGAATGGGGCAAGGGGGTCATTAGGAAGGGCTGAAACAAACCCAAGGCACAGGCTTACCACTGAGCAATTATCTCTGGGTTTTGATTCCAATAGGTGTCAAATCATTGAAATATTTCTGTAGATTCGGTCTTCAGTGAATTGTTTTACCTGTCACATTATAGCAAGGTTAAATAAGTCAGCACTAAGGGAGGTAATGGTTTATTCCTTTTGTTTACGGTATTATTTTCAGTGTATGGTGAAGGAGAATGGAGCAATAGGCACAGCAATGGACACAGCAGGGTTTATGCTTTGCTCCTCCACGAATGCTTGTTGCTTCCTAGCACTGCTGAGGCACTGGGTGTGCTGCAGTGATGACAGAGAAATCCAGAGCTTTGAGAAGGGTCATATGTGGCTGGATTGACTTTTTAATTTCAGCCTCTTGAACATCAGGTTTGGAGTAGATTCCTCATTATTCGGAGCATTTCAAAGACAAAGTCCTAAAATATGATAAAGAGGAATCAGTAAAAGTTCTGTGTCTGGGGCAAGATGTTACCTGGTGAGTTTTAGTCATCTTAAAAGCCTTTTCTGAGTTAATCCTTTACAAATGGGCATAGATGATCTGATTTTCTGGGGGAAAAACCCCCTAAGCAACGCTCATGTGAATGTCAGTAAGGTTTTCACGGTGTAACAGTGGTGGTTTGTATCTAATTGGTTTCTCTAAGTTTGTCTGACCCCAGTCAGGTCTGTGCACAGTGCGTGAACCATAATGTGGGCAGTCAGAGCTAGCTTAGCCTATTGCTGGAACGACCAGTCACAACAGTCCAGTGGGTTTTTCCAGTTAATATGGTGTTTGGAGATTTTAAGTGAGCCGGGCTATTATGAATATAGAGTTCTTCCAGCCTTTTTCTGATGTTACAGAATCCTGAAGAGTTTCTAACAACAGACTTTTACATAATTAAACTGAGAAATATCTTATATAATGTTTTCAGCTACTTCTGACAGTAACATCTTCAGCCTGGGAGCAAAGTATTCACGATGCTGTCAATAAAGACAGCAGCTTTGACAGCAGTTTTATATATCGGCATAGATGTAAAGTGCTGAATATTACGTGTATTATCAATTGGCTAACACCTTCAATGAGAAAGATGTCTCCTTAGAAAACTGTGTCTTTTATGAGTGTCATCAACTTCTGTCAGGCTTGACATAGCTGGGTTTGACTGTGTTTAAATTTGTATAAAATAAGTGAGCATCTTCTGAGAAATGGATGTTGAAAAACATGTTGTGTTCAAATATAAACTACTTCATTCTACTTTTTTTAATGAAAACTCAGATCTGTGGAAAAAAAATTTAAATAATAGTCATTTGCCATGCATTTGGTATTAAAATGGCACAGGTGCAGTTCATGCAGAGGCAGTGACTTATTACAGCTCTAAATATCTCTTCCTTTAAAAGCTCTTGGGTTTAAAATCTTTGTGCAGAGTCGTCATTGCCTTTCGGGCAACCCAAGGGCAGAGGAAGAACAGTGAGAGCGGCGAGTGCAGACCAGCAGGTGCGAGCCCCCTGCATGTACAAGTGAATAATATCATACCAAAGAGAAACAACTTATTTGCAAGTATGACCAATATTTATTTTTCCACATTATGGAAAAAAAGATTCTTTGTATTTCTAAGCCAGTATAAATCAGTACGGATTCATAATTCATTATTTCAAATGCAGTCTCTTGATGGCTGGAGAAAGAGGGCAGGCTTACTGACACATTTCTACCACTTCAGTTTTCTCAGTGTTTGTTAGTGAGCGTAACACAGAAAGAGGACGTAACGTAGATCATATGGCACCGCTCACCACTGGCTTGTGTTTGCAACTGGTGGCTCCTGAAGAGCAAGGATGTGTCAGTCATGCTTCTGTCAAGTGACACTAAGTGTTTCCAAAATGATCACTGCCAGCTGGTAAGGTGCTGATATGAAGTACTGCTTCCAGTTGCGAGCCCTTGGACAGTCATGGAGGTGTGCAGCACTGTTTCAGACCACACCACCTGAGCCACCTTCTTTTCTGCATATCAATCACCGGGCACACAGACAACCTGTCTACCTCCTCTTGCATTGGCACGCTGAAGTGAAATGTGAATGGAGACCAGTGAGGAGCTACTTTCATTATGGGATACCTCTTTCTGAATGTTTAGATTGGAGATATAAATCATGCTTAACACATCACTCATTATAATAGGTTCCTCTAATTGAATGAGAGCTTTATTAAATAAATTACCACAGTGGTAATTATACATGTAATATTTCTGCTATATCTCTGTCAATTCCTTTGACTTCATTACAGATAAATGAATGACCTTGTCTATTTTCACAATGCTTGATAATTTAAGCTGGCTGAAAAACGTTCATTTTGAATTGTCTAAATAGTTTTTAAAATCTTACCATTAATATTATTAGCTCAATATTGAGACAATATTATTCCTAATAGTTTCTGCATACTCAGAATGTCAGCGACACCACTGTTAATTTTGGAAACACAAACTTACCTATAGGAGCAAAGAAGCTTGGTATATGCAAGACACACTGGTAATATAGTAGGAAAATATTGGTTTAGTCTGTTATTATCCCCAAATTGATTTTTCTTGACAGAGTAGAGAGCCAGAAATTATATGCATCCAATCAGCAAGGACCTTTACGTAAGTTAATGTGGAATTAGAATAGTAGAGTATAACGTGATGACGCTGGCCTTACCTTTTTGTATATTAGTGAATATTTACTAAGTTTACAGTTTTCCCTTTCCTTTGGCTATGTTATTTATATATCCACACACAAGTACAAACTCACCCATTGGATACTTGAATTCCAGTGAGGCTTTATTTTTATTTACTACTTTCTCCAATATATGCACAGCTTTCAAATCTCTACAGAGCTGCATTGATTCCTGTAGTATCATCTCCTGGTTTATTGAATACAAGTGGTGACTGATTGTCCCTTGATACTTCAGGAAGACCTAAAAGATACAAGAAGGTAGTTTTAAGCAGGCTAAGACTTTATTAAGCTACCACCGCATGTGGGAAATTATTTGAGATGTTTGGGAATTTCTTGAAAATCTTTTTATTCCTACTGGAAAAAAAAATGCTGATTTGCCAAATTCAAAACTGTTTGCTAGGCAGAATTTGATTCAACATATCCAATTAAGAAGAAAAAGAAGCCAGTGGAGTAGCGGGTTGACACTGTTAACCGAAGATTGTGCTTTTTCCTGTGATGGCAAATTTTCAAAATTTTAATGAACTTAAAAAAAAAATTGAAACCAATTAATTTGACTGACCTGACAAAAAAAAGGCGGGGGTGTTAATACTTGGAAATGTGAGATCACAGATTTACACCCTGTCTCATACACATTTCCTGTGCAAACTGTTGAAAACTTGTGGGACAGGGAAACACAACCCATGTTCTGCAGGGAATTTCCTTGCCATGCTGCCATGGTGCTGCTATCCACCCAGCTTCTGCTTATAGAAAACTTGGGGGGAAAAAATCAGCATCCCAATCTAGAAGGCATTAACAGACTGTTTTCCTCCTTCTTGATGTCTTAGAGTTGGTGTCTTCTGCTTTCCTGAGAAGAGCTGGCTTCCATCACCCTTTACCATGGAGTGGAGCTTGGGGTCCTGCTTGTCTTTCAGCACTTCCTTAGTGTATGCCAGCCCATCTGTGGCCCTGCTTAGCTTTACTGAGATCTTCCTGGGCATCTCCTCTTTGTCTGGATCCTCCTGAACATCACATTAGTGATAACCCGATGTCAATCCATTTCTAATAATAGCTTTACATAGATTTGCATTGCTGTACTATCAGGCTCCTGCCAAGTTATTTTGAAAACACGGTCTAGATCAGAGAAAGCACTTAAATTTATTTTAAATAAAATCTGAAACTATATTCAATTAATAACATTTAAAAATTAATTTGCACTTTTACTCAATAAAGTGTAGGAAAGATAGTAAGACTTTTTACTGTGCCTTGAAAAGCCATAGCAAACAACTGCTTCTGTAAAAGAAAAATCACCTAATAGTAGCTTTCTATGGGAATGTACAGTATTTCTCTGTTCAATGGTGCGTGAAAATACATGTGCTTTGTATGAATATAGGAACGAAGAAATAATTTATCAAGCAAACATAAAGGTACTTCAAGAACTTCCATTTCTTTGGAAACATTATTCTTTTTTCAACACAGCTTTACTGATCTGTTGTCTGATGAATAGATCTAAGGTGGGAGAAAATACTTTGCTTCCTTTTATGATAAAGAAAAGGAAAGAAAGAGAAACTAAGCATTAAGATGCCACCATGTGTTTTATCTACTTTTCTGCCTGAGAGAACTAGATTCAGTAGAACAGTTTCACCTTTGCAGTAGTTATTGCCTTACCTTCTGTGCCTCTTCTCACAAGTTTTTCTATTTTTCCTTCCTTATTTTGTATTTTACCTTTCACAAGAGTGTAAAGCATCTACTCTCTGAAGTTATATAGAAATCAATACCATCGAGTACTGAAGAGCCTTAGGTCTGCCAGACTAAAGCAAATATTTTAAGGGTGGTGTTCTGTAAGTGCAATTAGGTATTTATGTGCCACTAAAACTAATCCAGTGCCTAGAGGTATCTAAACAACTTTTAAAAATCTGCAGCTAGATGCTTATTGATAAGCAGCATCAACAGGTCTGGCCATAGAAGATTTTTTCCCGGTGTCTCCATAAGCTCATCCCCTTCTGAGGAGTGGACACTCAGGTCCATGGGTGACCCCACTGCCCTTGCTCCACACCAACTGCAATGCCAGTGACTAAAGGACAGATGCGTCTAGGGAGAAAAACAGGGTTCAGAAGCATACGACATTTCTTTAGCAGTATCTAGGATCTTGTCCTAACCGGAAGTCACAGAGAGCAAGGCTCAAGATGATGCTGGAATACCTCACCAATTCTCTGCCCCAGGACACCATCAGCCACACTCGGAACATTTTCGATGCCTGCTTATCCACCCTTTTCTTAGATGTGAGAAATGCAGGTAGAGATGCCGTGGTCTGAACTGGCCTTGCAGTTAGGCTAGCTTAAACCTCCTTGGCAATATTTATTGCCTAAGTCCCAACGGCCAAGAGAATAAGTTCTTTCCTTTACTTTTGCTACTAACTTCTAAGTACTTGAAATCTGTTATCATGTCTCTGCTCTGCCTTCTTGTCAGATTATAGCAAAAACCCCCTCAATATTCCACATAGACTCTACTGGTTGATCTCTAATTGTTTTCATTGTCTTTCCTTGTGTCTTTTTCTTTGGTTCAGTAAGAGGTTCATCAAACACAGACAAATTCAGTTAACACCAAAGATGCTGCAACAAGAGTAGCCTCGTTCTGTGGAGTAGAGATCCCACAAACCCAAACCTTTCCAGGAGCTGCATTTGGTATGTGCACCAGGTATGACAGTATTATTGTGCCATATATGTCAGCACCCCATTGTGATACTGCCATTGAATTTCTTAGTAAAACCACAATGTTAATAATAGACTGAGTAATATGAGTTACTGTTTTTCCTTTCACATTACTGCTATACTCCACAGGAAAATCATCTAAGACTTTTGTGACTATAATTATTCTAAAGTCTGTATTGTTAACACAGCAACTGCGCTTAGGTTACCCTGAATGGCACACTCACTTAGATTAGACTGAGTGTTGGCTTTAGGAGACAGGTGGATGGATAGACAGAGATTTACAGTTCAAGGAAAAGATATGATTATTCATTTTTCTTCAGCAAAAAACTAAGAGTCATAGCAATTCTCAAGAGTGACTAGGAGCCAAAGGCTACAGCTGTCTTCTAGAAAAAATAAAATGCAGTGTCTTGGAAATTATTTTACTTTGAAATCCATGGTCAGTCAATATCCTTCACCCAATAGATGGATAGTTCACAGTTAAAATGTAAAATAGCTACTATTTTAAAAAGCAAATATAAAAGACATTTAGCTCAGCAAAATATTATTTCTAAGCTTTGTACACTGACAACAAATCCAAGAGTTTCCTGTAACCTCTAGGTAGTTGACAATGAAAACATCTTTCTTCTGATGCAAATAATAGGGGTATTTTTAGTACAGATTCTATGGCATGGTATTCCTGATGCTTTCTTATTTTTTGTAAATACGTTTTCTAAAGAAGAGAATATACTGTCAGCAGACTTTTGCTGTGCTCCAGGTCATATTTAGCATCCTGTCCTCTTGACTTCCTGGGGCTGGACATGCAACACTTTCTGGGCTGTGCAATTACTCCTGTAGCCCACAGAGACCCTCCCTGGTGTTGCTGCCACCTGTACATCCCCTGGACAGCCCATTTTAAAATCCTGCTGCACAGCTGGAAGCCCTGCAACCTGCTATTTAATTGACAGCGATGGGGTAGCAGCTTATCTCCTCCATCCAGCTCCAAAACTCAGCTAGCGACCCTCATGCCAGGCACGTGCCTTGTGCTGTCATCCAAACAACACACCTGGAGAGAGCTTTCTGCAGACTCTTCCTCATGTTTCTGTAGCAGTTGCTAGTGGTTAGTTGTTAGTCATTGACAATACATAAACAGGACTAGATATGAAGCAATAAAGAAATATTTGACCGAATGTGAAGAGGCAGTGTTGTGGGTACCTCTAATAAACAGGAGTGCAGCGGTTTTTATTTCAAGGAATTGCCTCTAGTGAGTGGGAATTGGATGAACGGTGAACAAGGAGGGAACGCACAAACTTACATGCACACGTGCACTTCTGTGATCTCTGCCCAGTGCCTTCCTTATATTTAAAACACAGCAGAGCAGATCTTGAGGACTGCAAGGTCATTACTGAGATGAGTATGACTGTGACCTTGACCACTGGGGACATGTGTCAGGAGCTTTGTATTGGAGCTATGACTCCTAAGGGTAAAGTCAAAACATGCTTAAAGGTGAACTTTGTGCTTTGCAAATACCTTGCCTGTCTGGACAGATAAGTTGATGTGGCCCTTACTTTGTGCCAGGCGTGACCCTTCCAGGAGTTTCAGTCTGTAATGGAGGCCCAGTAGAGTTCACAGAAATATCCCACCTTAGCAGGATGGTGAGTATGAAACACCGGCTTTGCTATTGAGACTCTAAACTTCAGACTTTTTAATTTAATTAGTGCATTTAACCAGTCTGCTTTGAGGGGAATATTGATTTGTTCTCTATCCTCAATTTTATTCTTATTTTCTAGGAGATGTTAATAGAAAAGACAGAGCTTTTGTCTAGATACAGAGGTTTTATTTATTGGAACCCCCCTCCCCTTACTTCAGTTTGTGAAAAGCTATCTAGCAGGGTTTTTTTTCCTTGATTGAGTTTCCACTTGTACATTTCTCAAACCAAATAAAACCAGACTGGAATTGAATTAAAAGGGTTCACACAGTGTTTTTTATTGGTTAGTTTAATAGGTATAAAATTAATCTAATTAGTTAAAGCCATACAAACGTATTCCAGTTTGAAGCGCATGTGTTACGTACACAACAAGCAATGTATCTCTGTTATGTGAGTTGTGGTTTTCTGAATGTTATGAAACATGATTTCTTTGGAAGATATCGAGCACATTTAGTTGTATCCATGTGTTTTAAACACAATTTTCTTTGCCTAAGGTTTTTGGAAGGATAGGGGAAAAAAACCTTTTGGATGACTTGATAGGCATCTATCAACAGAGACATCGCAAATCACTTTTAAAATACTTAATATTTTTATCTAATTTTACAGTTGAACTCTTCAAAGGTGTCTACAGAAATCAGGTTACCAGTTCCCACTGATCTTCAGCACAAGGAGACTCTCCAAACAAGAATCTCAGATTTCAAGTAGTATTGGGAAGTTCATCAGATTACATTAATTTTCAGATTAAGAAGCAAACATGGGACTCACTCATTCACTTGCTGGATTCTGATAGTCTCACTGTGATTAAGCATTATTTTCTTTATTTTCCTTATGTTCTGGCAGTTACCAAAAGTATTCATTTTGGGGAGACCCCCAGACGAAACTAAACCCAACAAAATCGAATGCCCTGAGCGTAACAAAGCGTGATGTGAAATATAGAGACAAAACTAGGATGGAGTTTTGGTCCAGCAGAGCTCCTCAGCCCTGTAGCTCTCCAAGTGGTAAGTCAACATGACCTTTATTCCTCTCCCCGTTTTTAAAAGAGGTTCAGTGCAGTATCTAGGTGGAATTCTATTGTACGTTAACAGACTGAGACTGTATGAGAAGTCTCAATGAGTTATCAGATTTGTAAGTATTTCCCTCTGCTGTACAGCAAAGCACCTGCATCTGCTCTATATGTCAGGAAAAATGCAAAATAATTTTCCATTTAAATGTTTAAGTTAAGCAATTTGATAACGCAGGCAACAAAGACTGGTAAAGCTCATCTACTATCATGAATATAACAATGACAAATACTAGCAATACCTCAAAGGAAGGTCAGAACTCTAAACAAATTACATCGCAGCCTTCAGCTGAGGCGTTTGCCTACAAAGCAGGAATATATGGTGGATACAAAATTTAAGGATATTAAGTTATTTAGCCTCAGAATTTGACTTCGTGATAGACAGTGGCACTGAACTCCACTGCTGGCAGCTTGATTGCACACCATAAATACTGCATGTGTGCCACATTGAATACATGACCCAATTTCATTTATATTGAGAATACATCTAGAATATCAAATAGAAGAAGCTGAGAATGTTTTTTAATCATTTTATTTCTTTCTAAAGTTTTATGGGGAAAGGAAGGGGATGCAGTAGAAAATTTATTTTTTTTTGGAAATTCCTGAGCTTTGCTGGGAGTTTCAGAGAGCAGATCTCTCATCTATGACATTTTCTACTTAGACTATAACATCGTCCAAATGGGATTATTTTCCTGGATAAAACTAAAATTGTTTTTTTTTCTAATGTTTCAAAACCAAGTAGAAGAAGTACTTGAAGCTGCTGAGTGGAAGCGCAAGCCCATAGCCCATCAGATTAGCAATATTGCAAGGATAATGACAGTCAGGTAAGTTTTGGTTCATTTTCTCGACTATATTGATTAGCTGACTATGCAAACATGTCGCAAATGTGTGGCAGGAGAAAGCATTGCTAACGCTCATGAACTGCAAAGTGCTCGGGTCAGCGAGCATCACAAGTTGATGATTCCTAATACACACTTTAATGAAGTTTGACATGTAACTTCAGTGTGACCTTGTTTTGTACAGGAGCAGTAATATGGTGAGTTACATCAATAAAAACCGAATAAAACTTTTTTCACTGAAGAGAGTCTCCGACACCTGCACGACTACGCATATTCATTGGAAAAGGCATACCAAATAGTGTTAAGGTTTGATATTGGTAGGACTAGGGGCTGCAATTATGTTTATACCAGAAAAAACTAAACAATTCAGGATGTTGTTTATCAATATATAGCATTAGAAACAGTACTTAAAGTTGGAGTTACAAGTATAGGTAGGGAGGGTTTCCATATGCATTTGCTGGAGATATTTAAAGAAGCTCAGCTCACTCAAGAAGTTATGAAGTGTGTTACAATGCACCAGTGCACTCTAGCAGCTCTTGATGAGAGGCTTTTATAGGTCTTGTGCTGTATTTAAATGCTGATTTTTCTTTGGAATATCCCAGGATTTTTCCTTTCTTAAGAAGAGTTCCCTGATCACGGGGCAGCAAGTTCTGTTGATTCAAAGAAGTAATTCTGCATAGTCAAAATATAATAATGCAAGTTTTAAATACTTTTGCATTTGAGTTTTTTTTTCAGTTATGATTTTATTTTCTTTTTCTCTGGAATGTAAAGATTAGGACCAAAGTTTCATTAACTTTGGTTTTGTCTGCTTGATGATGGCTGCAGGAATATGAATACAAATGCTGATTGAAAGACTGTGGATCACTGTTATTATTTTCGTATTTTTGCCTCCCTGCTTCAACTTTATGTTCCTGAGAACACTTGGAGGCAGTGGAAAGTGTGTTCCACAATAAACTGCTTACTTTGGGAAAGAGGGTAAGTCCAGTGAAGAAACAAAAAATATACCTGGAGTCACTTTGTTTCATATGGTTGGAATGTTCTACTCTTCAAAAAAATATATCCACTGAAGAAACTCATTGCAAGGGAGGTGAAATTATAAAGTAGAACCTTCAAGTGAAAGCTGCTTTTTTTCTTGGGGTATTTTGCAACAGAAAATTTGTCGGGATACCTGCAAGCTCTTTGAGTGAATCAGCTGAGCAGGTCTATCCAGTTCCCCACACCTCAGCTGTAGGGGCCTTCTCCCACTGTCAGTGAAGAATGAGCCTGGATGAATCTTCTCTGGAGAAACAGCTTTAGCTGGCCAGATAAGTTGATAGGTTTTAAGATAGGTCTTATTACAAACTGAAAAGGCAACGTGGCCAAAAATCTAAGCTCCATCTCTGTGCAAGGAATAGCAAAATCTGCAGCTGTGTGGGTGGACTGAAGACAAAAATCATTTCACCTTTTGTTTGTTTCCTTAACATTTTTCCATATGTATTGAAAACAGAACGCGAGTTGCTGGGAGAAGGCCCTAAGAACCTTACGAGTGTAGCAACCTCAGAAATCTGACCATTTCCAGTGCACTCTTTGTTAAAACCTGGCACGCAACTGTAGAGTAATATACCTGTCTTTGCTCAAGAGCAGGAATATCGTGAGTTACGTCAATAAGGTCTGAATCAGTGTTGCCACTGTAAAGGTTGTGAGTTTTGACGCCTCGATGGCTCATTGCTAATTCATGTTGACTGGTATGGGGGTTGTGTTTCCTATCTGGGTACTCAATAGATTCACATGATGATCATCTACCAGTTATGCACTTCAATATATCTACATATCAAGATAATTATAGCAATCAAATGCCCTGCTCAGAGTCTAGCACCCTGCCTCAGCCCTCTTCTGCATGAAGGGGGGAGCAGCTGCTCCCCATATGGGGAGATGAAACTGGCACTTCCCAATTTCAGCAGCGAATGCATCCCAGCCAAATGTAGGCCAGCCTCCGCTCTTCTGCTTATTAAACAACATTCATCATGGCACAGCTAATGTGGCACAGCTGCATGTGGTTAAGTTGGTATTTGTGTAAGCATACAAAGATGTAATGCCTAAATTATTTTTCCAAGATCATTAATTTTAGCATTTATCTTTTACTCAAACTTAATATACAGGCAGGCATTGTTATTTTTAGAGACTTTCACTGAGAAAAATATTTTTAAATGTTTACATATATTAAAAGAAATACGCAACAGTGTTTCTTGAACTCAGTAATAGTCCCAGTCTGGCTTTACTTTTAATATTGCTTTACTATCTTAATGATGCAGTTTCCAGGCAGGCTAAAGTCAGAAAGACTTTGATGTGAGCTTTGTGCTTATGAACAGTATTGGCAGAAACCTATTGTTTCATGTTTAGTAAGAAAGGGAGGAAAATATGTAGGACACATGGCATTTATAGGTTAATAGAATCAGGATTTTGCTTTTGTGGTTTGGGTTGTTTTTTTGTTTTGTTTTATTTTCCTAATGCTTCAGTCAGTGGCATTTTGAGGTCATCATGTGATGATCTAGCATTGGAAAAGGCAATGAAGAGCTTTTATGTCACTCTACAGCCCGTCTTGACGCTGTAAGTGGCACAGAGATGTTGGTACGGGTCACATAGGAATTATGTCATATTTTGTATTCAGGCAACCTGCCGCTGGAATTCTGACATCACTGCTCATAGATGCACTGTGTTGACCCTTACGAGCCAGCTGAAATGTAGTTTCCCTCACTGCTCTCCTGATGTACCAGGGTTTGTGCAGGGCCAGAGCTGCAGTGCCAGGGGAGGCATTTTGCAGACCTTCCTTCTACCTTGGAGCAAACCTACAGGACCAGAGGTAGCTTTCCATTTGCCTGTGTGTTATAACATCATAGAAATATGAAAGATCCCAGGCAAAATGAACATGATTTATAGATTTTTTCCAAGCATATGCACCTTTCTAAAAGAGAATAGATTTTGTCTTAGTGCACCGTCATCATAGGTGGGTATTTTCTTAATGCAACACCCCAAAAACCTGAAAATGATGTGGTAGAGTTTTAAATATACAGCACAGAATGATGGATGGTTGGAGGAGAGGCTGAGCTGTCCCTCTTGAAGACACAGCATCTTCAGGTCTAAAGGATTAAGTATTTGAAGAACCCTAGCCCATGATGATGTGCTTATGTGACTACAGAATAGAACCTAATTTACTAATCAGACACAATGAAGAACAGAATCTCTATAGAGAGAAAAAGAGGAAATTTAGCACTGAAAAGAGACAGAGAATAGAAGAGAAAATGAGTAAAGATGCAGGAGATGCAATCTAAATTCAAATAAAATATACAGGCTCATCCTACTGCTAGTACTTCTCTTATTTCTCATGCTTTGCTGATCTCATGTAGTCTTCACCATAAAAAGTTGCCCACAGTTACAGCGATACTTCTAGAAGGTGAGTATATGTATGTCAAGAGAAGAAATAACACTCATACTGAAGGATGATTTAAGATTATTTTTCCACACTTCCGTGTGAGATTGGATCTATTGTAACCTTCCTAAACCTTTGTTACCTTTGTAATTTAAACTGACAGGTTAAATGCTAATGCAATTGATAGGGGTGAACAACTGGTCAAGGAACAACCTGATCTGACTGTATAATGCATCAGAGAATTGCAAAAATATGCAGGTCAGACGTAATTTTGACAGAAAATGACTTGCTGCAAGGGTTTATGTTTCCCTGGGTAGTCTTAAAAAGAGCTGGACTATAGTAAGCACCTCGTTGCTTGAAAAAAATATCAAGTTAAACTTAATGGAAAAAATCCAAGTTCTCAATATCTTCAGATTTCATTATCAGTTTTTATTGGAGCTAGGATAATAAGATTATAGAATTAAAAGAAAAGTTACATCCATTTACTTCAGCTCAGCAGTCCTAATGTGCAAAAAGAAAGTGACACTCATTTCTCACCATAAATACACAATGAAAACTCCTTGTAAAAGAAGTTGTCTCTGGCCATATACAGCCCGATTTGATCCTTACTGAAGTAGAAATTCTGTTACTCAAACAGCCATGGGTCATGGCAATTACTTGTAACAGTCAGTAAAAAGACATTAGCTCGTTAATTCATCCTCAAGTTAATGGTTTTCCACTTGGCATAACATGTATGACTTGAGTGAGACGGGGATGTGAATCAAGTACCTAGAGCAGTTGCTCAAAGCCGCAGCTCTTTTCCGGGTGTATTTAAGTGAATCAGCAATCCCTGGGAAGATCGAGGGCAGTTCAACCTAGATCACCTTATTTTCAGTTTAGGGAGCTTCCTGCAAAGTGAGAGACCTACATTTAAATCACTCTGCTGACTGGTTGAGATGAATCTGCAGCAGAGGGACAGTTGGGCAGCTTTCATCTTGTCCAGCAATACTCTGTGAATCCCACCTTTATTTCCTTATATTAATATAGGTGTTAAAAAAAGAGAGCAGTGTTATGGAATACAAATTGATTTTCCTTCAGGGCCGTTATAACAAACGTTTTCCTCCAGCCTGAGCAGTACCTAGGAAAAACTTCCTTCTCCAGTGACACTGGGGAAGTACCAGTTCTTCTCTGAAACCCTTCTGATCCAGAAGAAAGGTGATGGAATCAAAATTGGTCTGCAGTGACATTATGCCAATGTAATTTTGGTACCATGTTGCTTAAAAGTGTGTTAGTTTGTTTACCTTTAAACTCTGAAACACCAGAAATCATTCAGATTGTTGCCACTGCTAAGCACGCCCCAGCTCCACACTCCAAAAAGAAGCCACAAGCAGATAGTAAATGGACAAGAACAAAGAGAGATAAAATAAACACATTACCCCTCCCTTCATAAAGTTAACTTGTTTTTAATATTTTTTTTACTATTTTCTTTTAATGGGAATTTTCAGGACTCTATTTGCCCTCTTGCCTGTGCAAGTGTTCACAGTAGTCTTCATCTCTATAAATATTTAAAAAGCAAAATAGAAATGTAAATTGCCTTAGTGTTTTTAAAACCTTAAAAACAATATTTTAGAGTCTACTCTATGAAATGAAACTACCCTTGCCCTTTTAACCTGCAGAGTAGGTTAGCATAACATGAAATCAATTATTGTACAAGATATATAAAACTGTCAGGTTTAATATTTAACTGCAGTATCTTCTCTGAATGATTTCCAATCACCTATGTGAAGCTCGAGAAATAAAGAGACATCAGATAGGGTCTGGAGTAAGTAATGTATTTGACTGTCTTGAGTTACAAAAGTGAAATTTGGAATGAATAATGCACCCTGTGAACACAACTCCTTTTTAATCAAACATTTCCTAGTCCCTTAAAATATAGCAGAGCACAAACTACAGAACAAATATTGAAATTTTTATTCTGCATTGTCATAATTGTGACAGCATTTCATTTCTTTCTCAGTATCTGGAACCAGATTGGCTTAAGATGGGACATTATTCCCATCCTTTTCCTTTTCTTTCTCTTCTGTTTGTCTTTCTCTGCAAAGGAAGAATCAGAAATACAAAAGAAATGCCTTGACTTTCACAGTCCTTCTATTGTCTACTAAACTTTATTATATACTTATTATAAACCTGTAATTTATTATTAATCTTTCTGCTATGTGCTTTACTGTGTGACCTTGTTACAGTAAAGATTGCAATCTTAACAATCTGCATTGGTAGGGCTGACCATGGGCAGTGTGTCCTTCATTTGAGAATCCTAAAAATGATGGATTAAACAAGCATTAAGGATTGTGAAGTGCTAGAATTATAATGATGGGTACTGTTAGAAACAGAGGCAGGCCGGCTTCCTGGTGTGGTGGGGAAGGAGTAAAAATTGTGATTTTTTAACTCCTTTCTCCTGCTATGTACTTCTGTAGGGAAGGGGAAGCCTGGGACTCTGAGGAAAGTCATCTTAGAGCCTGTGTCCTTCAGACAGATGACACTGTAACTCCTCAGAGAAGGCTAAAAGCCAAGACAGGTTTCTGTGAGCTGCCTCTGCATATACCTGTTTAAGGTATCTCAAAAGTAAAACCACACCAGTCGGTAGGGTCTGATTTGAAGCTCTCCATTACTTGATGGCTTTGGTCTATCGCTTCTAACATCAGAAATATTACCCGCCCACGGTCCATAATAGTTTGGTACAAAGAACAATAAAAGAATGAAGCAGGAGAGATCTGTATCTTGGCAAACGTCAAGATAGAAATGATCCTAAATCGATCCCTTCTCTAAAATACAAACTCCACATTTAGCTCTTCCTAAAAAAAGCAAACAAAACCCCCCACAAAACAAAATAAACCAAAGAAACATGGGAAAAGATAAAAGAAACCAGGATTTATTCTCAACACCAACTCTCACTTTCCGTCAGAAATTACTTTCTAGACAATAAGTAATCATTATGTGCCAACAAACCTCAGAATATGATTTTAACTTTCAGGTAACATATTAGGGCTATAACCAAATCTGAGGACTATTATCATAGCAAAATGACTGTCATGCTTCAAGGCTATAATAGTCATCACCTTTTTATCATTCATATTACTATTGGGCCCAGAAACAATGAATTTCTTTAACGTTATTCTACCATAACCTTTAACTATATGCATTATTTCAAACATTTGACATAATCCTTTATACGACACAGTAGAATAATACATTTGGCGCTCACTGCACAGCACAGTTTGCTAAGCCCAGATTAGTGCAGAAACTTAAATCTGTTCTGTATGTCATGAAAACACATCTAGTCTTTCAATCGTGCTGTGGAATGACCTTTAAGTGATACATTAGTTGAAGGAACACCAATAGAAAACATAAGGTTCATAAAAGCCTGGCAATGCTGTTTCAGTTATATCACCATTATAAAAGTGTCCTGTTTACCTAGATTTGGGAGAGCTTTACTTGGCTAGCTCTCACACATTTTCTGTGGAATATACAATATAAATATCTCATGGGTTCATTATAAAACTGTGCTTATGATATACCTTGCCAATGTCCGGTTTGTTCTCCCATGAAATGCTTATTCCTCTTATATCAAGTAGGCACTAATGCATAATGCTAGCACTCCACATAGACCATCCTGATAAATAATCATGTGTGTGCTCCGGTGGTTTTGCGCAAAAATGCTCCTATATCTACATTACTAAGGCCTTAGGCCCTGAATGGATCAAATTTGTAAATACAGCACTATATTTCTTACCTCTGTTGAAATGCATTGTAACAGTACCGGCATTTATCTAGACTGTGGATATAAAGGTTTCTAGCCACACAGCAATGCATATGATGGAATTTTGTAATAAATTGTTTGAAATATTACAGAGATAGGGGATCTTGAAAAACACCAAGGGAGCCCCAAGACAGAGAGATTCCTACTAAGTATAGACTGCTTTGGATAAGGTCCTTGGAGAATACTGCCTCTAAAATAACAAGTTTAAAGAATTTAATCATGACTTCTTCAATATCATCATGTCACATTGAACACTAGATGCTTTAGTTCAGTGAAAGGCCTCAGCAATAAAGAGCATCTTTTTGTTAAACTACTTCAAAGAATTTGAAAATATCATTTCTTTGACATGAGGTATGACTTTCAGTTGTACTAAAGTGCTTAAAATAATTGTAGGGATGCAAATACAATATGAAGGCTTTGGTTCTTCATCTTGGTGGAACTGGCTTGTGCTTCTTCTGCAGGAGACTTGCCCACAAGATCTTTGCTTCCAGAATCTGTTTAGAGCTTCAGCCTCCACTACCAGTGAAGTCTCCAGCTCAGGTCCCACGGACGATGACTACGATGTTATTGGGCCTGAATACAAAAATAGTAGTGCTCCAAAGCTATCAGCTGTTCCATGCCTCCTCTGCTGGAGCACACAGCCGGGGGTGATATGGAAATGGAATCTTAGCAAACCTAAATTTGTTGGAATATTTCTAAACTGCATTAAGGAAAAAGGATTCCAATATAAAGAACTCAAGCACAGGAGAAAGGACAATCATTCTTCTACTGAACAAGCAAAAAATTATTGGAACATTGGTCTAATTTTTCTGTCATTTCTCATGTGAAGTTTTTCCAGCCACACACAGTCTGTCCATGGAAATCACAAAATTATTTCCATCGTCTTCAGCGCAAGAGAGAATAAGGTCCTAAATTCTCTTTGAGTCAGTTTTCTCATTAGTAAATTACCAACTTCAGAGCTTAATGTTTCCAATGTACTTCAGTATCCTTGAAGGGAAAGTGATATTGGAATGCTAACTGTCCTCATTGCCAAAAGTCACAGAGCATACAAATCTACATTAATATAAGCATTTCAGGGGCAATGGCAACACTGTGAAATCTGTAGAAATGTTCCCTCTACCCCAGAAGAACCAGATGAGTCAAAAAGATTAAACATTCTAGCTAAAGGGAAACCTGGTTTCTCAGCAGGTACCTTGTATTTCCTGCAGGTTTTACTATATTTCAAGACAGAATTTCACTTGCTGTCATCGTAGTACTTTACTAAACTACTCATTTCATTCACGGAGTTAATCAGTAAGTTCACTTCACCTGGATTTGAAATTTCTGAACTTGAATGTTCACCTTGTTTCAGTACTCAAGGGTTTAGAGGGTTCAAACAGCATTATGAACTCTCAGCTCGAGAGGTAAAAGTTGTTCATGCTGGCAGTGGTCATCTTTAAATATAAACATCTGAAGGGAAAAGGTGGCTATTTCAGAGTAACCTTAGTTGGCAAAGAAATAAAAGACTGATGGCTAATTTGCTGATGAGCTAAGTATTTCAAAGAAGGCTAATTCCAAACATTAAAAAGGCCCAGCAGGAAATCATTAAATCTGAGTGATAAAATGGGTTTATTTTAATTTTCTAGCTTGGATGTTCATTAGCAATGAAGAGATTGTAGAAATTTTCCTCTATAACTTACAGCATGACTTAGATAATAACATTATAAACCTAGTCAGACTTCCCATCAGCAGTCTCTGTTGTTTTTTTTAACATTTGCTATTTGCATTCTATAAAGGTAACTTTTCATATTGTTAAAGTGCTATGGGCTAGACCTACTAGAGTATTTCAATCTCTGTAACTGTGATTTTTGATACAAACCTTTAAATGATTGTTCTCGAAACCTCAGCTCAGGTGTCATCAAGCCCTGGAGTTACCGGCTGTTGTACTGACCATGCAGATGAGCCTATGTCAGAGTAGGCATTCCCCATCTGCAGTGCCTGAAGGACCCAACCTAATAGATATCATGGTCTGGACTTCATGGAAAACACAGCTCCTTCTGTCTTTCCCACCTAGAAGACTTAATTGCATCAGTGACCTGGGAAGTGGCAGACTGAGGCTGAGCTCTGTACTCTGCTTGAGGAAGGTTGAATTCCTGTCTCAGAGTGACCTTCCTGGTCTAGTCCACGAATTAGCTATCAGGGATTACTTCTCAGTGTTTCTTTTAAAGTTATTCAACTTGTATAAATTTAACTGCTACAGATTCTTCACCAAAGTAGGAGTGGAAAACCGATTTTTTTTCCTTTTCCAAGGTGGATATTCTAACCTGTAATCCCCATGGTCACACTCACCATGGAGCACTACATCTTACTTTGTGCCTATGCTCATGCACAGAAGTAAAGACTAGGTAAACCTAGTTTTAGTATAAGTCATTATTTGGAAAAAATGCCAATCATCCCACTCATCCCCACACACTGCTCCAAAACAACCTAATTGTACCATCACCAATTAAAAGCCCATCCTCGCCCTATCTGACATATGTTCATTCATACCCACCCTTTCAAACTATCCATGATTCCAGTACACTCTTCTGAGCCCTCTATGCATACGATTAACCCAGCCTTTGACTCACTAGTTATACAAAATTCCCCAGTGGCAGATTCAATTGTATCCTGGGTGAACAAGTGACTGGTGCTATGCATAAATTTAATATCAAATGACTCCATCCCTTTATTGGTGATAACTAGAATGGTAATTCTTAGACTGTGACAGATGGTAGAGATATTTTGGAAGACTTAAATGTCTAAGAGCCTAGGCAGCAGATGAACAATAGTTTAAAATACATTAATGACACCTAAATAGAAGATTTAAACTATGTGGAAGTGGGGATGTCAAGTCTAGAAAGATTGAAAACATGTCTGGTATGCCCATGTTACTGTCATTACTGGAATTATAGGTACCCCCCAGTCTACATGGCTGTTTTATTTTATCTTGGTCCAAATACACCTTGGAGCACAATCTTGAGCTGAGTGGAGGGCAGTGCTGTTTTCGGGAAAAATATATAGAGGCTTGAATGAATCTCCCTCGTTTCCAATGTCATCGTGACATGATATAAATCATAGCCCTTCTGTCTCCGTACTATTGCCTGGTACTGCCAGTAATGGAATATTATTATTTCCAAAAAACATTCATGTACTGCCTGCCTGGCCTGAATGTCCCAGCTGGAACTGCACGAGTTAAAGCCTTGAATCAGTCCTTCCTTTTAGTAGCCTGGGGAGCAGGCAAGCAGCTTTCTAAAGAAAGATACAGGGAACTCTGACCAGCTAAAAGAATAAATGGGTACAGATCTAACACTCTGTCTCATTTATTCCATTGCTCGTGTTTCTGATTTTATTGATGTTGCGCAATAGGTGCTTACTTTAGCCCTAAACCAAGATACGCACACGCCTATCTTGTACAAAAGATTTTTTTGTAAATATCTCCGTCCTGCAAACACACCAACAGTCCTCTGCGTGAGGGGCTGGAGATGTGTATCCAGTAGCATTTCTTGGCAATGAGTCCTTATAGCTTCATCCCTGTGAGAACAGAATGCGCCTCTTCAGTAAATTAAAAAAGAAACCTCCATCTTCGCTGCAGAGTATCACCTGCCATCTTGTTGATTTACTCAACTTATTTTTCATTCCATAATTCTTCCAGTATGTTTTCAAATGATCTCATCCTCCATTTGTTTGATGAAGGTTACCAACCTGGAAAAGCCATCTAGTTCCACCTTCATTATTATGACTGATATTTCTGCCGCTCTGTTTACTTGCCTTTAATCTACTCCAAGGCTAACATTTATATTAGGTCTCACCGTAAGGAATTCAGCAATCCCCTCCCCACTATTCCCCCACCTAAGCACTGTGAAAATTTATATGACAATGGCTCCTTTGCCTTACATTATTTTAACAATTTAACTCCTGATCTGCTGCTCCATCAAGAGCTGTGGAAATACTGCATAATGTAGTCAGAACAACTGTAACTGACTCCAGCCACAGCCTGAGTTACTGGTCACAAGAATAACTTCAAATTGCTGCAAGTGATCATCCACAACTGCTCAGCTTTATTGTTTGTTGGCCTAACAATGGTGCTGGATTAGTTCCTAGTCCCAGGGGCAAGCAGGCACTGTGAGTAGGGCAGAAATGTTCCTGAGTTATTTTAAAAGCCATCAATTTTCAGAAGTGTGCTGTGTTGAATTAAAGCTTGTCCAAACAATTCAACCTGGTCATATTTCTTCACCATCAGTGTTGTATATGTCATCTGTTGTTTCACCACCTGCTAATCCGTCTGTGCTCTAGCCATAGAATTGATTTATAAAGATGCCTATATCTTACTTGCTTGTTACATTCAACCCATCTAGCTTTATTTTTACATCGTTGTTTGTCTTTTCATGCTACATCCACTTATTAGTCTAAGTTCTGAAAGACAGGAAAATATGAAAGATTTTATTCCCATAAATGTCATTCAAATTTTTCTACCTGTTTACTGTGAGATGTTGAAATCAAAATGGCAAAAGAGGGCATTGTTCAAGTACATCTTTTGATTTACAGTTCCTTATTACCCCCATTGATATCAAAAATCCATTTCAACTATGAGTGATACATATGCAAACCTGATGATATGTATTAATAATCAGTTAAAGTTATCAGGAATCTTCTGTTGTGCTTAAGTTAATGAATATATGAGCAAAATTACTTTACTTGTAACCTGCAATAGTTCCAATGAGTTTATTTTTATTTCTTTAAAAATTCTGAGAAACCTTAGCCAGATAAAGGCCCGGCTGAATGAGGCTTTGAGCAACCTGTTGTAGTGAAGGTATCCCTGCCCATGGTAGGGCGGTTGGATCTAGGTGGTCTTTAAGGTCCCTTCCACCTCAAACCATTCTATGATTCTACGAAACACTAGCTTTGGACTGTAAGCATCAGCTCAGATAGTTTTGGGTGGGTTTTTTGGGTTTTTTTTGGGTTTTTTCTGGGTTTTTTGGCTATCTTAGCTTTGTGCCTAGACATACCTATTCTTCAGTTCTACTTCTGTGTTCCAATATGCTGGCAATATTTTTCCTTTTACTGGCTCATTTCACCTATGCAATAAAGATGCTTGTCATGTCATAAGTTAAGTATTCTCCATAGAAATTGCTATAGAAGCTCATATCAAGCTGGACATTTCTATTGATTTTTGAATTGATATTAGTGGTTCTTTTTCTGCCTTCTTTTTAACAATTGACTTTTAGACCTTCACATCTCTTGAAGAAAATATTGCTGTAAATTGCGATGACCCAATGTAATCTTGACCTGCTCTTTTTCTTCTCTTATCCCTCAGTGCTCTACTATTCTAATAGCTTTTCTTATGCTCCTTACAATTAGTTCACAGAAAATTAGAAGAGATAATGGTTAATGAACAACTGCCATTCACTGTCAGTGAAGTGCTACAAGCGAAAAGGCACTTTCAGAAGTCAGAGAAATGAGATAATATCACAGGGACAAAGAGTCATCTGGAGTTGGGGAAAAAACTGGGAAGAAATTGACGTTTTCCTTCATCAAGGCTCTATTAAGACCTTGAGAATATTCATCTGTGTGGCACTCAGGTCAAAACTTGAAGAACTTTTCTGTCCTTCAACACGTGCAGTGAAATGATCTCATGTCAATTTAGGCCAGTGACGTTGTTAGATCTCATGGTCTTTCCTTAGGCTTGTCTCAGTCTCTTTAAAAGATATTTGAAAAGGTTAAAATTGTTATTAAACCTGGGTAATAGTAAAGTACCAATATTTATACCCTCATCAACGAGTGCCTTCATTGATGTTGTGGTCAGCATGCTGAGAAGATCATTTTTTTCTTACACTTTCCACACTACACATTACAATAATAATATTCCATGTTTGATTGTTGCTGACATTCCTTCAGGATGAAATGAGCAAAGAAAGTAATGAAATAAAAAACATTTCTTCAATTATTGCATAACTACTGAAAAACATACATCTTCTTCAAGAGATTGGCAGTAATATTTTATGACTATTTCTGCAACAGTAATTTAACTGACTTTACAATACATGATTCATATCTGAGCATCTTGGAGAAGTGCATGGTTGCCTAACTAAAACATGCCCCAGCTGTGATCTTTTCACTTCCTGAGTTTACTTCCATATTACTTCTGCCCAAACTACACTATTCGGCACTTCGGGCTTTTCTTGTGAGTATGGAGATATATTTTTTGCCACTATTAAGTTGTATGAGAATAGATGCTTAGGGTCACATTTTTAAGTCTCAGTAACTAAGCACGAGCTACAGGTATTTGCCCATGTAGACATTATCAAGGGGTGGTTTTTTACCTACAGTTCAGAAAAGTGAAAGGAGACAGTTTGAAGATAAATAAGATTGACAGAACAGGAATATCACTTTAGGAAGTAGCATTTCAAGAATACTGGAGAATAATCCCACTTGGTAAACTCCTTATACCCCTATAGTGCACAGTCAAAATAGAGAATCTTTTATTCTATTTTTCTTTTGGATTTAAAAATAGTCGTATCAAATTTAAAGTGGTTACTTTCAGAATAAGATCCCATACAAGACAAAACTCTCTAGCAGAATATTTATGTCCCTTATTTCCCTAACCAAGCGTAGTCAGAAACATTCCCGAATATGGTCTAGTGTGCTGTTTGTCTTCATCTAGGAAAAAGATCAATTCTGTTGTGGAAACACAGTGCACAGCATGGAATCACACTAATCAATTTGAGCAGGCCTTGGTAAAACTATATATTACTCGGCAACCCAGCACCAAAGCTAGTTAATACTTTATCAGCTCTAATGAATATATTAGTGGTTAATATTTGTATATAAGATACTCATAACTCAAGAATCCTATCACAATTGCATTATTAATAGGACAGGTATGTGGCCTTGAGGTGCTTTATCCTAAAACATATTAACCTAGATTTGTAATATGCCTCCAGTTACTCCCAAGAAACTTTGGGCATGATAGCAGGTAACGGATTCAGTGGTATAAAGACCTTTTCAGATTCCAGGTGACTGTGACCGAAGAATTACAATGAGAGATTCATTTTACATCACATGTGAGCTGATCTAGAAGGTGATAAATGTCTAAAACTGAGGACCCTGGATTATGAGAATCCTGGATTATGAGAATCCCAAATCCTTTCAGCTCAAACCCCCTTTATAAGGGAAGCAGTAGAACTTAAAAAAAAAAAATAAAAAAAAATAGCCTGAGCATAGACTAATCCATCCTGCACAAGAGAGAATTTTCATTACTTTCTTTATCCCACTCCACACATAAAAACCTACTGTGTAGTGCAAGTTTATTTATTTAAATGAATCTGTGGGTTGTTTCAGGTGGGATATGAGTAAATAAACCAAGTACTTCGCTAATGCATGTTTGAGAAGAACAATATTTTGCAATTTCCCTCCTACAGGTTTTGTGTTCTACAAAGAGAAATAAAAAAGTACTTCATCCTCTTCAGCAGCCTTGAAAGCTTTTGCTTATTCATACCTCCTTACAATAGAGGACAGATAATCATCCTAAAAGGGGAAAGCGACATTCAAAAACTGTGGAGAGAATATGCAATTAGATGAATTCCATGTGAACAATAATAAAAAAAAGATAAGAGGGAAAAGCTGTTCATTCCTTTAGAGACTCATCTTTTTAATGTACTGTTTCCAAAGGAACTTCTAATTGCTTCTTGTGGGATTGAAGTATTTTTCTCTTGCAACCTCAGTTTAGAAATTTGTCACATTGGTTGGGACATTGTTCTGCTTTTTTACTTTCAGGTTTGAAGAACTATTTTCTTATGCTTTTTTCCCTCAGATATTTTCCCCATATCTCACATTTCCTTGTTCATGTTGTTACTATCAATGAAATTTAAGCTTATACGATGCTGTGAAGCTGAATCCTCTTTTATTGCCATACTTTCTTATACGGTGGGACAGCAGTGAAAGCTGCTGGTTAATCAGTTCTGAAGTCCTACATGCAGGCAGGAGGATGTGCTATTAATTGTCCAGTGAGGTGTATCTGCATGATTAATGTGAATTCATTTTCCGTTCTGCACTCTATTGCTTCGCTAGTTGCAATATCTTTGTTAGAACTATGTATAAAGGGAATTAGAGGGGGAAGAAATCACGCTGTGTAAAACCTCAAGCAAAGGACACAGGCGTTGTGGCTAAAAAAGGAGACAGAATCAGGCAACAATGTCACTGTTCTTGGTTGCACTGTCAAGATGTTTCTGATCTTTTCAGGTGCAGCTCTTCATTGGCAGCTGCCCCACGACAAGTTGCAAAGTTAAGACCTAATAAGTAATTACAGCAGTCTGTCACGAAGCTAAGAAAAATGTGGGAAACAATACATTTTCACGTCCTTTCACAGACCTTTGATTACACTGGTTGAAAACGTTCCTCTATTTTGCATAGGGCTGAACAGATCACTCATCATAAATCATTTATTAACCTAATTTCATCACTTTTACTCTCTGAAGTGTTCCTGAGCACATTTAAAAGTATTCCTTCTGAAAAGGTATTGGTGCTTGAAAGACATTTTATCCACATGTGGCGGTTACATATGAACAGGTAATAATGAAAACTGAGAAACTCTAATATTACCTCTGCCTACATCACTTGAGAAACGTTTAAGAAATAACTTCAAAGAAAATACGTATAGTTAAAATTAGTGTGTTAGAAATATTCTCTGCAACTGAAGCTCGATCATCAAGTGCTTGAGGAAAGTCATTGTGAAGGACTCCGGCTCAAAAATAATTTATTTCTTTCTTAGTATGCCAGTAAGATTATTGCTATCACTTGATCTGTTTTAATTAGCAGAGTCATAGCTTTCTGGGATAGACAATATCATCTCAGGTATACAAAGGTCATATACTTATATCCAGATATCAAACTGTTCTAAGACAAATTGCCTATGTTTAACTAAAACGTGCCTGAGGACTACATCAAATCTTTTATTTCCCTTGATGCAATTCTATTATTTCCCTTGAAGGTCTCTGTGCAGAAGGTTCAAACAGCAAGGAAAAACAACTGCTGAGGTACTGTAGGAAGATAAAAATGAAAAGTGTGTCCAGTTCTTTCCTGGAAAAGAAATTGCACTTCTGATAAGCAGCAGAGATCAAATAAGACAGAAAGAGGCTTACTGCCCACCAGTCTATTAAGGGCAACAAGAGTCAATGGAGGATCAATATGTTTTGGGTAAGGCTTTGAAAGAGACCTCTAAATGTTCATAATTAGCCATTCTTGAAAGTGTCAAAATAGTTCCCACTAAAACACTCCTGCATATGTGAAAACTTGAGAATACAGGCACTGTTTTTATGAAATCCAGGCTGACCACCATGTGTGAGATCGCTAAAAGCCAGAAGAGTGTCAACAACTAAACCCTAGAATATATTATATCAGTCATTCATGCTTTGGACTGGTGAGAGCATGAACTAAAACTTTCACGGGAATGGTTGCAACCCAGTTGGTTTGGCCTGTGGGATCACAAATGTTTTCCAGGGTGAACAGCAGCAGCAGAGATTCATTTTATTTATAACCATGAATAGGACATGCATGTTAATCCTCTACTATATCTGAGTAACAGAAGCTCAGAGACCTTGCATTTAAACTGAGTTTTAGGATAATATTACACTGTAAATAAGAGCTCGTGTCATTACGCTGTAAATAATGACTGGCTGCCATTCAGGAGGACTGCAGAGGAAGTAAGGATTCAAGTAAAGCAAGTTTTTACTATTGTTTCCTTTCTAAATCAGTATCACAAGAGCTTTTTTTTGCCAGGCTTTTTGTGAAAGTTTGGGGTGCACACCTGGGATACAGCGAGTTTGGACCCATGTTTCAGTACATTGTAAATGAAGTTCTGCTTTTAGCATCTGGAGGGTCTCACCAACAGGAGCTCTATGTTAGGCGGTTAATGATGCCCAGAAGATAAAACCCGGTTGCTTTAAGAACTCCCTTCATCCCAAGCAAAAAATAGATTTAAAAAAAAAAATAAATCTGGCAATCTGTTTATTATTCTCTTGGTGTTAGTTCATAACTCTCAAGAACTCTAAATGAAGCTGTATGCATGGATTGTTTACAAATGTTTCTATCTCTGACTGCAGACACTCCAAACACACCAATACAAAAGGCAGCTATTGCTCATTCATTGTAAATAGGCTTTTACTTTGCAGTTAATAATCCACAAACAGATTTATTCTCTGAATAGTTAGCAATCCCCAAACCAGCAATATTTTTTTCAACAAGGCTAGGATTCTTCTTCTAACGACTGAAGGAACTAAACCACACAATTAGGTTTTCTTCTTTATACTCTCTTGTGAAATTAGATTGGCATTTGAGAATTATCATTAGAAATTTCTGGTGGGTGTAGAGCTAAAATCCAGGAAATGCAACAAACTGAAAGATATAAAATATATCTTCACCTCCCTTAGGATGGGATTGTGCATACATCCAGCCATATTGTATATCGCACATAGAGAGCACAGTGCGTACATTTTTACTGTTTGTTACGGGATACTCAAACTTTAAGCTTATTCATTAAAGATCAGTTTTTGTGATATCATTGATCCACCAAACGTGAACTGTCATCCTTGCACAGGAGTAGCTGCAGTAGTAGTTGAAATACAATCCTTCTGCATTTCTCTGCAGATTAAGCCCTCAGTATACACTCAATAGACACTCCTTTTGTGAAGATTATATGCCACCGGTATCAGACAAAAAAAGAACAACAATAAGGTAATATGTTTAAAAAATGTTGAGAAATTACACGCCAATCATTCTCTGCTCTGTGCCCAGAAAGATACCAGAATAAATAGTCAGACGATCTATTTAAGCACTCATAAGATAACAGACGATAAGAAAAGAAGTAGCATGGATGTTCTGAGAACAAATCATATCGAGCTAACCTACTGCCTTTTGGTGATAAGGTAGTTAGGGAGAAAGAATAGAGAAGATATCTGCAGGAGAGGAGCTGTGGTGGGAGGCAGTAGGAGAGCCAATACTAGAGAAAAGTAGACAGCAAATCAAGATAAATGAACGGGAATAGCATATTTTAAACGTGAAGTAATTCTTCAAAGCTACTCATCAGTAGGACTGCAGCTACCGTACGCTGGCCTGTCGTGGACTCAATAGTTCTAAAAGGATATGGATTAACTAAAGGGAATTCTGAGGACAACGTGCCAGATACAACTGCAGAAAACATAAAGTATAAAGAAAGTCTGAAATAACTGAATTTGGTTACATTGGAGAAGGACGGTAAAGGAGGCAAGATGTCTTCACATAAGTGAAAGGTTGTTTTAACTTCCATGGCATTAGCTCTAATTCTGTCCTCTGTGAGAAGGAAGGCTGTAAAATATACTCCTTGCCATCAGGGAGTAGATGGGACTATTTCCGTGATTAAATTGCAAGGGAAATTTAGGTTAAGCACTAGGGAAAAAAAAATATCCAGCCTAAAGACCAGATAGGTAGTGGAATAAATAATGTAGAAGTCTGGAATTTCCATCACTGGAAGGACAGGTTAAGCAGACACCTGTCAGACGCGATTTAAGTCTGGTTTATGCTATCTTGAGACAAAACTGATGGAGTGGGTGACTTTGTAAAAAACTCTTCTTCCCTTATCCCTACTTTACATGACACCATTTTTATTTTTGTCCTGGAATTCAGCTTAACTTTGGACTTCATTAAAATGTATGAAGCCAAATAATAAATATCTATGATTATTTTCTGTTTCACTATAAACCATTTCAACTGGTAAAATTGATTTTGACTCAACCTGGTACAGCAACAGACTTTGAATGCAATTGGGAAAAGCCACTCTGGCTTTTCTTTTACTCCTTTATCTGATCACCCACAGCATGAAATCACCACTGATGCCTGCGTAATCATGCTTCAGTCTCCCAGCATTTGCAATGATTCCTCCATGGTGGCTACAGCCTCTTCAGGAATCCAATTGCAAAAGGTATTTCCTCATTTTATTTGTTCCAAATATTGTGTCTTTTTCAAATACTCTTTTCATGGTGATTGTATCTGAATTACTATTGGTTTTCAAATGTCTTTCTCCACTCAGTCCCCATTGTAGCTAATGTACTATATACCCTTGAGTTAAATTAAGTCAATAAAAATACATCAACCCCAGAAGTTCTCATAGGCTTACATGAGTTCTTTTGAAGTTCTGCAAAGTTTACCAACATATGGCTTATAAAGCCTACACTAAAAATGGTGACCACTGGAAACAGAACTACATTAATTCTTTTATTGCATGCAGTAAAGCAGAGAGACTATTAACATAAAGTATCTACCAGAATCACAGAGTGAAGAGTATTTTAAGCTAATGACATGCAGAGACAACAGGAGCATCTGACACATGAGAGATTCTTAGAAGGTGGGATGATCTGATTGTTGGGGTTTTTTTGTCCCCCAAACCCTAAAAAATAAGGTGGACGGGATGAAAAGTTGTACCTTCTTTTATTCTGTGTCCAAACCTTGGAGGTGGCAGCCAAAGAAATAATCTGTGCTCCACAGGGATGGTGGGTGGAGTCAGTGATATATTTGCATGTGAGGAAAATAGTTCTGATAGGATGGATAGTAAGATATTGGAATAATAATAATACTTCGTAATACGTGTCCAGTATTGTAGCCTGTAGGAAGAAAACAGGCAAATATATTTTCAGACGGGCAGAAGTATGGTTGATCCAGTCTGGCTGCAGGTGTACGCAGCCCCCTTTCAGAACACACAAGCTGGGGCCATCTTCCACCGTTAGTTCTTGACACCAACAGTGATACACAAATAAATTTCAGAATTTTTTTTTCAACTTTCTATTATTTTATTTTTTTAATACACCAAACTTTAGGGAGAATTTCAAGAGACATCATGCTTATTTTCATTTGTAAGAATCAAGGTCAAGAATGTCGGTTAAAGACATTTGTCTTAATTTTCTGAACAAAGTTCTTATTTTTTGAGAGCAATGAAGGCTCAGGTATGAACTTAACATTGTTGATTCCTTGGATTTATCTCCAAATGTAAACACCTGTAGAGTCAGCGCCCAAAGTTTCTTTAAATTAGATGCTTAGTAGTCAATAGATATTTGTTATTATTTTTTTATTAAGTCCTGTTGTCGTGAGATAAATACACAGAAGCAACTTTTATATTTCACTTTGTTGAATTCATTTTATGAGATCTTCAGGCTTAGTGATGGCTCATTGCTTTTTGTGGATTTATTTTTTTTACATTGTGTTTCCATCCAATTGTCCTTCTATAGATTTACAGTAAAAACAACTCAGGACACTTTGTACCTTACCCTTTCATAAAAAGTGATTGAAAAGTTCAGCTGAATATGCTCAGTGCATATTTTTTTTTTTTTTGCTTGTCATCCTTCACACATTTACTTCTTTCTGTTCCATCTAAAAATATTGTTTTGCTTAAGAAGAAAAAAAACCTATCCTTGTGACAATTTGCATAATATGTTAATGCTGATATGCATCTAGACATCTGGATGGCATTTTAATATCTCATTCTCATTCAAACAACTAGAACCACACAGATGGTAGAGACAATTTTAAGAGCATTGTTGTAAACAAATAAGGCAGCCAGGAAATCAAACACACTCTAAGATAGGCTTTAGAGCCCGTACTGCTTTCTGTGTGAGAATATGCATATGACATGTTGTGACTGCAAGAGAGAGCAGTCTTCTTCAATTTCAGAAAAATGGAGAGGTAAATGCAGAATTTTTAATTGAGATTGGGGATCATTTCATGCGAAAGTCCTTACCCTGCCCCGCATATCTGGCCCTGCAGATTATACTCAGCATTTGTGAGACTGTGGTATTTGAGGCTTGAGATGATGCTGGGCAGACTATGTGTTTTATTTTATCTTATTTTCAATTAGCAATAGAAATACGAAAAATCCTGATTGCTTCATGAAGAAGACATGTAAATTCTGGTTTCATACTTTGCATAATAATGAACCTTCTAGTAGTTATTTTCTCCTGTTGTTAAAAATTCATCTATGTGAAGATGTATGGGATTCAGTAATCCCCTGCAGCCCTCTTTAATCTGCTTCTTGTTTGTACCTCCCTATAGGTGCATAATCTTCATGAACTAGAGCAACTCCTGCAAGTGCTGATGTTTTGAATGTCTGCTCAATAAACTTATGTAAGAGCTATGCAACAGCCTTTTCTGCAGGTGGAGCTGACGTCTCAGCCGATGCTGCAAATTGGTGTATCTCTCTGGATTGCATTAAATTACTCACTCATGTATTAATCAAATAACACCATAAACTGAATATTTTTCCCTTCACTATAGCTGCTCTTGGACATCTTAGCAGTTATGGTTTCAGATCCCACACAATTAATTTCCCTGACCTTACAGAGGTTGTCAAGAACTCAGCTGTACTCAGTGAAGTAAATAATACAAGACTGCAGGACCTCCTCCATCTCCTGTAACACAGGTAAAAAGTTACTATTTAAATTCTATCCCTTCACTATCTTATTATAAGCAAATGAAAATATTACAAAAGCAATTGAATTTTACATTACAGAACTAAGTGTCTAAGCCTCTACTGCATCCATACTGATAACCTGAAACATTTCACGTAGTGAACACCAATGAGCTACTTGGAAAAATAGTTAAAAAATTGTGCCTGATTCAGTCTGGTTAACTGAAGACCATAGGTCTCTTTTGGATTAGACAGAATGGGATTAGAAGTTCTCGCAAAGCTACTGGACAGCCACCTCAGAAAGCAGATTATCAAGGGAACTTGCAGAAGCAGTAGTTCCTAATATATTTCTGCTTTTCTTCTCATCTCAACACTGTGGATTTGCATATGGTAAATGTTAAGAAGGGAATGGAAGACAACTCACAGAAATTAAAGACAAAGCTAATGGAAATTCAATACAAAAAAAAGCCTGAAGTCATGTCTCAAACCCGGGAATAAAAACACTACTGCAGCATACAATAACCTGACAGAGGTATTTCAGAATGAACACTATGAATAAATTAACATTCTTTCACAACTGTGACCTGCTGCCAGGCTGGCAACTGTTCCTGTTAACCTGTGGGTGATGCTCTTCTTTCCCATGGGTATTTCCCTCTGGCTCCATGTTTTGCACTTTTCCTCTCTCAAGGGAAACGCTCTTCAGCCGAGTTTGGTCGCTCTGACCGAGCTGTGAGTCAGGTAGCTGCCATGGATTGAAGGCTGCCCCTGTAATCGGAGGTGCAGGAGTGCAGGAGTTGGAATCTGGGCCAAGAAGTTTTCTGCAATCTAATGCAGCTATGAAAACTTTATGTGCCATATTTTAAGTTTGCCTTAAAAAAAAAATCAATAAAACTTTAATCCTAAGCATGCTTACTTTGACAAATTTAGTGAGTGTCTGGCAGAAAAGGGAGGATAAAAATAATAATTTAATTTTTAGTCTGAAAATTGTAATATTGGAAACAGTATTTGCTCTCAAAGATGATTTTTTACTTTGTTCACACAGCTGGATTTTAGAGATGTCTGGTACATTCTTAAAGAAAATAATCACCTAATTGTTCATGTTTCAAGCCTGTTGATGATGGAGCTACTGTGGCAACCAGAATGGATGGAAAAAATCATTAATAAAAAATGGTACAAGCATCTCCCTCTGAACACAGAGTGCTGGATGGCAGGACAATGACTAAATTGTGATAGCAATAGCAGAAAGCAAGAGACAGACGTTGATAAAACACAGATTTAGTCTTTGTTCTTAGGCAAACGGGGCTGATGCATTCTCGTAGCAGGCTTAGCAGGAGGAGAGTGCTTGGCTCAGCAGAGCTTGGCTGAGACGTCATCATCAGTGCCACAAAGCTTCAGGACATGCCCTCACCTTCCTCTCTTTGTGAACTGCACTCTCCATCCTCTCTGGTTTTCACAGCAGCATGCATTAGTGAAGCAGGTCAGAAAATCTGAAGTTATTTTCCAAGTCCATCATTCATCCAAATATTAATCTTTCTGTGTCTCAAACCCCACAACAAACAGGCATTTTTATAGGATTGCAAGAGCTTTTGGTGAAAGGTTTTCATAAAATATGTATGAATTCATTGTATATCCCTAGTAAAAAAAGAACAGATATATCACAGAAGATCATATTTTTGTGTCATCTATGGTGAGAAAATATAGATCAATCGATTCTAAACTCTTGGTTTGCCGGTACAGAAACAGTACAAAAAGCACTGAGGCAACTGATGTTGACACCCCAGGAAGAGTTATTATCTAATCAGTTTTCTCTACTTGGTTCTATAACTCACACAATTTCATACTGAAAAAAATAATTTTGTTGTCTTCTATTCTTTATAAACTTATGAAGAACAGAAAAGATGTTCCAAGTCTATCAACTAAACCACAGAAATATTAAAGCATTTCAGCACAAAATTTACAAGAACTTTTACGTAAAGACTGTCTTGTTCCCTAAACCTGTTTCCAAAATGAAGACCTTTTTTAAAAAATTGAATTTTCTCCAAAACAATGTAGCTGATCATTCAGACTACATGATTAAATTTGATGATTTGAAAGCATCTAAATCAGGAAGTATTGATCTGCATTATGAATATAATCCCCACTGTTTGAATAAATGGAGAAGAGGAATCACAATGCCTGAAGAATTAAATTTTTAATAATTTGTGCAGCCTTAGTTAGGTAACAGAACATCAGTTGGTAAATTGAGAGATCATGATAGCCAACCTTTTCCTTAAAATATTGCAAGGAACGTAGTTTACTTAATTTCTGTAAAGGAGCTGTCATTGCAGATATGTACACAATAGAATTAGATGGAGATATTCAAATTTCTCACAGCATTAGGCCAGTGGTATCCAAAGCTATGGTGTTAAAAAAAGGCATAATTCAACGGGAAGGGGCTCCTTTGAAATTGTTTCAAGCTTTTAATGAATCACACACACAAAAAAAATAGGTGGAGTTGCCTCCTCCATTTACATGCCTAGAATAGATCTTTCGGAATTGCTCTAATACTCTGTGTAATTTTAGACTTAGGACAGCTGCTCACTCTAATCCAGCTAGAGTGTCTAGTCTAGTCCAGTAAAATGTCACAAAACATGCATCATTCTATGTGCAGGATTGGATGGAGATAAAGAAGTATCAAAATGCTCGATTTGTCTCACTACGGTGCAGGAAAGATATACTAAGATATACTAAGGTGTATGGTACTGAGAAAAGCCTTCACCTGTAACAAAGTGCCAATGAAATGAAATGAAAGGGAAAAGGTGTGCTTTCCTTGATGAGATTTAATTGTGCTATTGACTCGCTCTCTCCAGGATCCCATCTCCCAGCCATAGTGAAGCCAATGACGTACAAAACAGTCTAGGGTGTTCTACTACAACCATCTGTGTTAGTCTAGCCATCAGCCATGGGGTTCTAAGGATGGGGTTAATTAAGCTCTGAATCAGGCTTATTTGGTAAATGGCTTCCTTCTATTATTGTCTGCGGCATTTGTGGAAAAGTCATCTTTTAAATTCCTGCCTTCCACCAGCACGTCTTCAGACACGCATGTGTGTATGTCTGCCATGAAGCAGCCACCTGCAACACATTCACACCTCAATTTACTGTCAAGTGGTTTGCAGGGATTCTGTGCTCGGTTTCAGATGGAGCAGCTGACTTTCAGTGACTTTTCTAGAATTGTACTTAGAATAAATTAAGTCATTTCAAAGGTTTTTCACTTCGACACCGGTAAGTGTTTCTGTATCTAATGTTGCTTTGATTGGGATCCACTCTATAGGACTTCTGTGTAGCTCTCAGTCTTCCCTGAGAGCAGTTGGGGAAGCGGAGGTTTCTATAGGATATCCTAGTTCTGCAAAAACACAATTGCAGATATCATTGCAAGTGAGCCAGGGTGATTTCCATATCACTCCTTCAATTCAGGATCAGCCCTGGTGCAACCAGGCTCATCCCACTCGTGCTTCAGTGGGAGCGCGTTCTCTGATAACCTGTTTGTATCTGTCTCTCTCAAGACTGGGTTTTTTTGTTTTGTTTTCTTTCTTTTTTTCCAAAGCCAAAGGTAACACTTCCCTATTGATGTGGTTTTCCACGTATGATTAGATTTCATTGTTGGGATATCCTTCCTTTGAACAGACTGGTTGACTAACCCTCACGCCTTAAGGGACAGAAATGATAGATGCAGGCAAAGCCCCCGAAGTCTAAAATATGTGCTAATACTCAGTCACTCCTTTTTTTTTTCATTTTGTGGACCAAGTAGCAAGAGACCTGCTGCATCTTTCCCCTCTAACACCTTGCCTTATTAAAACTCACTCCATTCTTGATCACCATCCAAAACAGGTTGTGTTCTAAAGTGGTATCAATGAAGCAAATTCATCCTGAAAGAAAAGAAAACATTACTCAACAACACATATGAGAAATGATTCATTGATGTGGCTAAAACTCTATATGAATGGAGTGAGGAAAAGCTTTGCTTGTATGTGTGTACAGTTTGCATTATGTATGTGTGTACAGTATTCGTAATACAACTGGTACTTTTAAATTTTCTTAGTTGTTTTTCTTGTAGCGACATCGGGTTGCCCTCCTTCTTTGGGTGGTGGATATCTTTGTCGTATTTATAGCATTTACAAAATTCCTTCATATCTTCTTATAGTTTATGAGATTTGAGGTATATCAAGTAAATTTCTAGAAAGAAACCTTCCCCCTCCCTGCCCCCCGCCTAACAGGAGATAGGACTGCTTTAGATTACTTGAAATTTAAATGCATTACCTGTTACCCAAAGTGAATTTTCATATAAATTAATATTGTTATTGTATTTTAATAAAGCAATAGCATTTATGGTATTATGCAGACATCAATCACTTGGAGGTGTCCTGGAACAATTATTGACTTCATGCATCATCTGCTCCTTCACTCCAAAATTTGTTGCACTCTTCGTAGATACCATATATCAGTGAGCCATAAAACACATTTTAAATGCCTTCTAGCCCATCACAGACACTGTTGTTAGAAAAAGCCTCCCTGAGCCGATGACATCCTAATATGTGACTATGTAATTAAAATTTTGACATATGCAAAGAATTGTAAAATAGATAAAAGAGTATGTATTGCAAATAGAAGTTTAAAGGCTTTGAGCAGATGGTTCGTTTGTGAAAGAGGTACAGGGAGCGCCAAGAAATGACAAACAGATGGCTTAGGTGTGAAGGACAGGCAGGGAAATTTGGAAGAGCTGAGGAAGCAATGGGCAACTCTGGATTTTTGCACACACTAGGTGAATCATGAGGCTGGAATAGAAGGTTAAACACTTCACAATTTTCTATTTGAATTTATATAAAATGTGTCGGTGGAAAATGTCCAGCAATAAAGCTCGATAATAACAATCAAGACCAGTCATGCCTAATAGGCTTTAGGGACACAAAGTCGGTTCAAACTGCAGATATCACTTGAGTGATAATGCAGGCACTTCTATCCCAAGTCATATGTGCAGGTTGAGTTGTTTTAATTCAAACAGAAATATTCAGCACTGTAGCAAAACCATATTGCCGGTATTTACAAGTGTCTGAAAAATAGGTTTAATAATTTTCTAAATGAACTAATGTTTGCCAGCTGCTGCTCCTTGCTTTCCTACTAACTCTTATGTTACCAGTATGCTGAGTGAATTCAGGTAAAAATTTAGGTGATTATACACTAAAATCATGGCCAAAAAGGAATATTGTTTGGGCAGAAAGATCAGATCAAATATTGGTTTGAGCTTTGGTTTTGTTTTTGTTTGCTTTTTTTTTTTTAAGTAACGGCAAGTCTTAAACTATGACCAGACTAAAATTGTAACATTGTGAAGTCTATCCTTGAGTCTAATTTTCTGTTGCGTTTTGACTGTCTCATATTTGTCAGACTCCAGGCAAGCTTGCAAAGCACATCATCAGCTACAAAATAGAAGAATTTGTGCACACAAATGGGCAAAAGATTACTTTTAGTAATCAAAATAAAATTTCCTGAGAAGTGTGAAAGTGCAGGGATTTAGAGAGTGCTCTTTAATCAGATTCTGCATGGAAACTTGATCAATGTAATAAAGGGGGGGATATTTATGAACCCTTTTGCAGAAGTCAGTTAGTTTTGCCACCAGGTATTCATTCTGAAAATGGTAACTGAAACCAATAAAACCTTAGGCATAGGCAAATAAATGTCTTAGCATGGGCTAATCCTCAACTGAGCAAATGGAAACTTAGAAGCATCGTGAATTGATCCTTTATGTAGCTTTGGGGAAACCTAACTGAATAGGTTTTTCAAAGCCATGGAGAAAGATTTTTAAGATCACTCCAGAGAAAAAATAAAAGCAAGACAGACACCTCAAATCCTTGTGAAAATTGTGCAGTGTCCATCTTGTCTGGACCGAAAACCTCAGCACAGCAAGTCAGCCTAACAGACCATATTAATATGCCTTAATACTTACTAGCAGGCGAGTATTCAGAACTGCTTAAAGCTGTTGTAAGGCACTACTTGTTTTTCAAAATCTAGCTTTTACAAGGCTGACAGGAAAAAATTATAAGTCTATTCAGAACAGAATATCATAAGACCAGCACCCTTCTGCAGGTGGTTACAGAGATGTAAAAGTCTTCCAAAATAACTGAATTTTGTAAATTACGAAATCAATATTTATTTTCTCCTACTACAAAAGGCTATTTACATTTGAAACAGCATTTCTGTCTACAGGAAGTAAATTTCTGCAAAGCATTTGTTACGTGGGAACATTTTTTTAGGTTTACCTGAAGTTTGCCTGGCAACTCTTTAACTTGCAAACCCTCCAGCACAGTCATTACTTTTGCATTGCATATTTTCTTGCATAATAGCAATACAAATGGAATGAGTGGCTGTGTGCAGTGTAAATACTATGGTAGTGGGGAGAACATTGGAGAGCTAATAAAAAAGATGCTCTTTGCTAGCTACTGCTGCTTGGCAGTGTTTATTGCAAGTACAAGGTCTGTTTGAAAGACCAGTAGAATACAGTTCCTCCAAGAATCAAACCGGAGTTTTAATACGGTGTCGCATGGTAAACATTGAAAACAACAACGACCTAATGCTTGTCTTTGAGAAGTTCCCATAAAGTGGCTAAAGGAAATTCTAGCTTTTCTGCCTTACAAAGCCCCAGGAGTTATTTTAAGTCTAATCTGTGGAGTTACCTGCCTAGTGTGCTACATGTACCTTTTTAAATATCATCTGTATTTTGAACTTTATTCACATTTATTTTGCTTACTGGATGATCTTTTTAATCCCTGCCATACTACTTCTCTACAGCAATCTTATTCTTTTGCATACGTCTCTCTGATGAGTTAATTTTGTCTCTGAGTTTCTCAGGTATGCCAAGCAGTAGATAGCATCCTTCCAGCTGTCACTCCTCCTTACAGTGACAATCCCTTCTCCCACCAGCTTCTCCCTGATTTTCCTACTCAAAACCTCTTTACTGCTCTGCTCTCCGTTTCTATGGTAGGACAGTTTGCTATCACACAGCATAATTCTCATCATCGATCCATACTTTTTTCCTCGAACGCTGGTAAATTTATCTTCTTTTTGCCCAGAGAGGAGCCACGTATTTGTGCTATACGTTATTCTCACTAGGATGAACTTTTCTGACCTCCTTTTTTCTTTCTTTTGGCTAAGAGAGAGTCTGTTACTTATGATGGTATTTTATCTCGCTCCTGTATTCTAAGCTATCCTGGTTCTTCTTCTTGATTTCTTTTATCTGCTAGGTATCACACCATACCAGCTGTCCGAAGGAGGAGAATTTTAGTAGGGCTGTTTGTGCTGTGACAGCTAAGGTTGTGCCAGACAAGTATTACAAATGACATCCTTCAAGTTTCTAGTAGCCATAAACATTTGCTCTAAAAATCGTGTAGCTTTTTGCTATTATTTTTATGTTTAAAAATCTAGATGTGCTTTATACAAATAATTATGAATAATATGCAAATAAAAGACATTGATCTAGTCTAAATACTGAATAGAAAAAATAGAAACATATAATAAATATGTATATAATTGTAGATTACTAGTGATAGAATTGCTCTTATGTAAGGACATTATTTGAACAGCAAACAGCAGATCTATTTTCGGATATGTACTTTTTAAATAAAAAGTGACATAAAAATTATATTTAGATATAATTTGTCTTCAGAATTAAGCAAAAGGTAACTTCTACCTAGTGTCTATATATACTTCTGAACTTCCAAAAGCATGCTAAAACAATCCATACAGCAATATCTGCTTTCTGAGTGAAGCACAGAGAAGGCAGAGGGATTCCTTGAGACAAATGTAAGACAGCTGATGTTTACTTAAAAAGTAAACACAGTGATAGATCCTCTCTCTCTCCTTTCCAGTATGTACGTTCATGAGGATTTCAATGCTTCAACCATTTGTTTAGCTTGTTTTCTAACACTATAAGGACTAAATATTTAGTCTTCTAATATAGAAGGGAATTAAGAGCTTGTAGGGTTCCCTTTTCTCCCCATGTGGGCTTTTCGTAGGAATCACTGCAGGACAGCAGCCCCTGCACACCTGAGCACGGGCAAATTGCTGAGAGCTGGAGGTGGCTTTGCCACACTGGAACAACAGGGAGAGAGAAAACAGCCAAGGAGAGAGGAAAAAGGAACTTTCTTATGGATGTCTGACAGTCATAATCTTTTCTCTCTCCTTCTATCAGGGCTGTGGCAAAATCATAGTAAATTTTGTTTTGTTCTCCTCTGTGAAGATAAAAATCTTAAGCTCATTCCAGTGAGGAAGGCTGTGCCCTCATTTACACTGTAGTCAATGATTTCATCAGATGACTTCAGATTTATAGAGCCCTGAATGAGAGAAGAATTTGAACCATAATTTTTTTAAAAATAGTTATGGTTTTTCGCAGTCTTCCTTCCGAAGACTCACTTTATTCAGCCATCAATATTCACACTTTAAAGGCTTATTTCTATCAAGTTCCATCAATGACCTTTAGAAATTGGTCCCTTCAAATAAGAAAAAAGACCTCAATTACAACAACATCTGCCTCCATCTAGCACTTTATTTGCCTTAGAGAAGGGATGGAATGATGATTAAGTTAATGGATAGGTCATTTTCATTTTTTACATTTACCACATAAGTGGCTCCATGAATCTCTATTTATCTGGAGTCCAATCATGGAAGGCAGTGGCAAAATATCCACTGACTTCCACAGGCTCTTTTCCTGCACACTTCAGAGAGGGGAAGTGGAGTACTGGCATTAATCAACCTTTACAAACCATACAATAATATACTTGTCTTTTTTTTTAGGGCTGGAAAATAAACACTACTTTCCTCAGGCTCCCGTTTCTCTAAAATCTCCATTGACTACCTCAGCTTTTTCTATAGACACTCTGTTAGGCAGCATCACAGCCTTATGCAGTCACTTGCAAGTAATAAGTTGACAATTTTGCTCCCCTAGCTGGCATAAACCAGACTGAAATAACAGCAGAAGAGAATATTTTCTTTTTTAGCAGTCCAATGCAAATATATAAGCAAAGCAATACGTCCAGTGATGGAGTGAGACATTACAGTGTCCCAGTCCACGTACATGTCATGCTGCAAAGCACTGCATAATCCTGCTTGAAGGGACAGAGAGTTATTTTGGATGTGTGGACGGCTGATGCTGACCACAGCAGTGAACCCTCTGCGTGGAGAGGATGTGTTAAATATAGGATGCGTATAACATAAGAGAGGATACGTGTAGAACATAGGAAGAGCCAAAAATAGAGCAGGCTGGGATTTGGGGTGAAACCCAACTTCAGTTGGGAGAAAAAGCCATGAATTCAGAAGGTGAGTCCTAGCTGTCATCACTGCAGCAACTTATCTGCTCCTGGGTCTTCTGAAGAGACAGCCTGCAAACTGGCCACCTCACTCATCAGCCCATGTTCGTTCGTACCTTTGCAGTTACATTAAAGGCTTGATTTCTCTGATTTTACGCAGCTTTGCTGCTCTGTTCTTGGACATCCCCCAAATAATACTTTGAAATCTCCAGTGTACACACACATGTATTTTAAAAGGGAACTTTTAGTAAATGAAGGTTAAAGATGTTATGTTGTCAGAGAAAAAGAAAATAAGTCCCTACTTCTGTATTAAAAAGCAAATAAACTATCAGTATGTACATTACCATGGTGATTTGTTTTCTGATACATCATGTATTAAAGAAGAGGGAGGAAGCAGAACAACTTGTAGTGCTGGAGACGACATTGAAACTAAAAGACTGAGCACACTGCAACAAATTCAAACAAGTGGGAAGCAAATACACACAAAGCGTATCTCTTTCCAGAGCAGAAATGCGTTAAGGTGAGAGGCTGTTTGACCATTCCATTTGCTGACAGTTATAAAGACCAAGATCGTTAGACTGAGTAAGTAGACAAGATTTACAAGAAAAGGAACAGTAACATGAAAAAATAGAGATGGAGGTTTTTATTTGAACTGACAAATTACATTTATTATTCAAACACTATAACCATCAACAGGCTTAACACCAGAAGGAGCCTTGAAAGATGAGATATAAAAAGAACTTAAACACAGGGATGGAAAGAAAATTATGATCAGCATAAAGACAACAAAGAACAGCCTAGAAAGTTGTATTCTGAAAACCCTATGTAGCCTATAGAGAAGACACAAGCCAGGCAGAATGTCGTAACTTCAGTGTAAGCAGCAGCTGGACAGCAAGGTGGGCTGTCATTTTACTGATAGAAAATGCCAAAGGGAAGAAGGTACAAAGAGTGTGTGTGTTTTCTTAGCAGCACGAAATCACTTGTGTCACAAAGCAAAGAGAGAGACACACTAAATGAAGTCCCCCTACAATGAACATGCTGCCTGCGCTGTGGGACCAACAGCAGAAACATCCTCAACAAAGAGATACAGAAGCTGCATAACATAGCTGCATACAAATGCACACACAGAAAAATGTCTTTTCGTCCTTACTTAGCATTTTGAGTGTACAAACACACGTAAACATGCAAACACATAGGTATATATGCTTTTTTTTTCCTAATGGCAGAAATTTGCCCTATGTCTTCTGTTAGTGTGAAATACCAAAATAAAATATAATGTTGGAATGTATCGGCTGTAAAAAAGCAACACGACTGAGGATGTGATAATGTAAACAACCCTGAAATTTTATTTCTGCAGAGAATCTTTCTGTTTAAGCTGCTTTCTCTTATCCTTCAAGGATATGGTGTCTATTCAGATGAAGACAATGTATATCAATTTTAAGCCACATTTATGAACTTCATTCAAAAGCTAGGACTCCTCTGAATTATTAAGTCATTAAAGGCCTCTGTCACTTTTCATGTCAAGGTTAATAATCAAACGATTAAACCAGTTTAAAGTTAGAACTGCAGCAGTAAAAACACAACATTGTCACCCGTTTTATGAGTTTCAAGAACAATCCTATATTCATCCACGCAGCAGTACCGAGGCAATCGTTGATCAGCAGTCTTGGCCAGCAGGGGAGACTTGCCAATGTGATGCTCATCCACAAGAAGAGCCGGAAAAGGGATCTGGGGAACTACAGACCTGTCAGGCTGACCTTGGTACCAGGAAAGATTGTGGAGCGGTTCATCTTGAATGTTCTCACCAGGCAAGGACAGGCCAACCAGGCGACCTGGCCCAGCCAGCACAGATTCATGAAAAGCAGGTCCTGTTTGACCAATCTGATGTCCTACGACAAGGTGACTCATCTAGTGGATGAGGGAAAGGCTGTGGATGTTATCTACCTCGATTTCAGTAAAGATTTTGACACAGAATCCCTCAGAATTCTCCTGGAGAAACTGCTGGCTAAGACAGATTTACCCTTCACCGGGTAAAAAACTGGCCGGAGGGTTGAGCCCAGAGAGTTGTGAGCTAAATCCGGTTGGTGGCCGGTCAGAAGTGGTGTTCCCCAGGGCTCAGTGCTGGGGCCAGTCTTGTTTAATATTTTTATCAATGATCTGGATGAGGGGATTGAGTGCTCCCTCACTAAGTTTGCGGATGACATCAAATTGAGCAGAAGTGAAGCTCAAGGGCAAGAAGACTCTGCAGAGGGACATGGACAGGCTGGATTGATGGGCCAAGGCCAACTATATGAGAATCAGCAAGGCCAAGCACTGGCTTTGCACTGGTAAAGGAACTTAAAACACTGTTCATAATGCTATCAAAAGGAAGTTGTTTATTTCTTCTTTCCAGTAAAGAAATTTAACTTGCATTTCATTTACATATATTAACAATCCTCCACCACTTTAATTTACCTGAGTTTGTTCAGACTGGGAGTCTGAATATGCTTCCAACACCAGAAGTGCCCAATCAAGAACAATGATGCATCTGCACTGTATGATTAACGGATGCTTTGGTCCTGACAGGCTCTGAAGCCAAGTAGCACAAAGTGTCTGAGCAAAACATACACACAATTACTTTTTTACTTACAGGCTTGCCAACACACTGGGAAACTGCTAGAAGAATAAACCTTGTGAATGACCATGGCTTAGGTGATATTAATTCCTGTGCTTGACTCACCCTTCTGAGAAAGCCTTGGTGTGGTGAGCTATTTCACTTGCCAGGAAAGAAACTTCCAGGATGGAGCATCCCAGTGCTATCCCTTACTTTGTGCTAATCTCCACTTGGCATTTTCTGTCTTCCTCCATGTTTTGTGGAGGGTGCCAGTCAGATATTTGTAACTCAGTAAAGTAATGCTATTTTAGTAATGATCACCACAGCTTCATCTTGTTAAATTCAAGATTTGTGGAGCCTTAATTAGTTTTCTTATTGAAACTAACAGAAGTATTTATGTGCTTCTGTATGTGTGAGCATTTCGCTGTTTAGGAACCTATTTTTACAAAGCTAACCAACAGCTGGAGTTAGAAATTATGTGAAAAATTTTAATCTAACTCACACTTTCAGTACCTCCTAGCTGTCTGAATTTCTGCAGTTGGATTTGAATCATCCTGACATGACTTCTATAAATGCAAGTTATTCTGGGGAAACTTGACAAAAAAACCTATTGATTGTTCCACAATTATATGCAAATAGATAATAGGTAGTGGAAAGTTGAAATTTGGTGTAGAAACATTTGCTATCGAAACATTTTCCTAGAGGAGAAATGTCTTGAAATATCTTCAAGAAATCTTGCTGACAATGTCACTGAATTCTATCACTGTTTCTATTTTGGGACACTTTGTGAAGGATTTATACAGTTTGTGAAAAGCTAAAAGATGGTGTTGTACATTGTAAGATGATACAATGAATTTAGCCTTCATGTTAGCTTTCAGATATGTGCAATACAGCAGTCTTTCAGTTTTATGATTGGATGCTGTGTATTAAACATCACATACAACACTGCAGGTTTCTCGCACCTTTAGTTACCTTCGTATTGCTCTTAAACATTGCTACAATGCGCAGATGCTGACTTCTATTGTAATACAAAAATCCATGAACATGTAGGAAATGATAGGACTTCCAGCCAAGTGACTGAAAAAGCAATGGTGTTTGAGACAGCGATTTCTTCATTTAGGTCATAGGAGTAAATCGTACGAAAATCATTTGTCTAAAATATATGTAACTGAATAAAAAAAGTAGAGACAAATTCCTGCAACTGTTGTGCATCAAATCACTGAGTTGTGTTTAGAGAATGAAAAACAAAAAAAGTCATTGAATGAAAACTAGGCTTTGGTGCACATCAAAATAAAACTATAATTTATGTAATCAGTATCTTTATTATGTCATAGAAAAATGTCCATTTGTTAATAAACTGCATCACTTGTAGTGTGTTTCTGTAAAAGAGAAACAATTTTCCTTAAGGAGGGCTCAGAAAACAGTAAAGAAATAGTAAAGATGAAGCCCATTGCTCCAAATCTAACTTGTAACTTCAGTTTTGGATGAGATGATGTGCACGTAGACTTGGCAGAATTTGTGTAATAATTTGCTAGAAACTACCTACTAGAATTAATTTCTTGTTCTATTAGCTTGCTATTGTTGAAGATGGCAATATAACGGTGTAAAAGTCACTCCCTCCATGTAGATTGTTTCTTTATAGTAAAATGCCATGATTTATAATTTTTATTTCCTGTTGTTTTCTCTAGAGGAATAGCTGATTAGTCTCACTTCAGGCAGTTCCAACTGGAAAGAGAGAAACAGCTAAAACAAGCTAGGAAAAAACACTACAGGAGCTATTTTGTTCTTTCCATAATTTGAAAGAGCTCCTCAGCCACTGTGCTGTTAAATTCCACTGAGTTCTGCTGGAAGAAAGAGAACGCTGCAGGCGAGGCACTGAGGAATTAACTTGGGTTGCTTTCAGCTGCGTCTCTCTCCTTTTTGCAAAATATTTTTGGATTAAATCCTTGTTGTAGCCTAAAATAAATCTCATACTTGAGATATATACCAGTAAATCTTATTTACTCTGCGTGGTAGTGAAATGTCTGTTTTTCAGACATCATGATAAAACGGGATTCCGCTGGTAGAGTAAGATGAGGACTCAAGATGATGCTACTGGAGCAAGGGTGTTTTCCGATAGTTCGACATGGTGGTTAGCGTGTGTGCTGGCAAGCACAGCTCAGGAAGAGGGGATCTCAGGATGAACTGGTCCTGAAGACCTGCTGATCGCAGGACACACATTTCATGGCCGTGCACTGAATGCTCCACTTTGCCATGAATGAACCGTGCAGGCACATTCCTGGAGCACGTCTTCCAGAAGAGACTCAGTGTAGGTACTTTGAGATGGCAACCAAAGTGCAGTAAGGGATGACAACCAGGTGTTTCAAAAGGGCACTCCTGCCTGAGCTGAACAAAACTAAAGCAGATGCACTCATTTTTTTTAAGAGGGCAGCATAACAAAACAGTAAATGATTCACTTGTTTTGATATGATAAGAATACTATGACACTGCCAGGTCTAATGAACCTTTCTTTACTTTCAAGTGAAATGATAGTTTCATATGACTGGAAAAAAAAAAAAAAAAGGGTGAAAGAGGGACAAAAAAAGAGTTTGGGAGGAGCTCAGGGTGGAGGGAAAACCTCCTCAGTCTGTGTCTGCAGGAATCTTGAACCACCTGCACAAAGATGAGTCAGAGATCCACATGCCATGGCTTTTAGTAGCATCTGAGCACATGACTGCTCCTCCACAATACACCCTGTCATCCTGTTGTTACAACCTGGCTTTTGTGTGAGGCTGTGGAAGAGAAAATGATCTAAGTTATTTCCATTTCTTCAACAAAACCCACTCAGAGAAACAAATGACAGCTAAAGAGAACAAAACCAATTCTTCTTTCCAAAACCTCAAATTAAGGCACCTATAGGAATAGAATCTTCATGTTATCTATTATAATGCAAAATAATTATATTTATTATTGGCTTATTTTAATCATCTTTAGACACACTAGAATAATATTTTCCTTTCAAATTCAACAGAACATAGAGTTTTAGATTACTTATATTTATGAAAGGAATTATATGATGTGATGTGCCAGTAGGAGACAGGATATGCCAACCCAGGAGATCTTTTCCCTCTTCTATTTCTCTTTCAGTGTTCCTGTGTTCCTACTTAGGAAGCTGGTATAATAAAAGTGGTCCTCATAATATGCAATATATTTTTCCAGATTACTTTAATAGTGCCGAAAAGATAACCAATGAATAATCATAACAAAATATATGTAAAGAGGATCACAAATCTCACTGATGCAGAACAGGAAGAATTTATTTTCAAAGTGTTGCTAATGACTTTCTGCCTGCCCCTTTGAAAATTGCTTTGAGCTTACTACTATCCCTTGGAAATCCAATTCATAAATTCACAAGCAGGATGAAATTCCAGCAGGAAATAAAACACTTTTATTTAAAGGTATTACAGGATGTTAATGCTATTTCTTAGAACATAAACTGTAGTAAACACTGCACTAAAATACAAGCAGGGAGTGACCTTACAGTACGGTTTTGAAAAGCTTCTGGGTTAAAAGCCACAGCTCAGCACACAGACAACTCACAGACTACAAAAAAAATGGATCCAGATGATATTCTGTAGCTAATGCAATCAAGGAGAAAGCGGTGCTCCTGCCAGCAGCAGAGGAATTGATACAGGGACCTGCTACTTCGGGGAGCTGCAGGGGCAGGCGCGGTGCTTCCCAACACACTGCCAAAAAAAGCAATATGCAGCAGGCAGGTGCTGCAGACTGGTGCCTTGGCAGCAGTGCTGTGTCATTCAGCAGCTGCTGACAAGTGATAATTTTTCATGGGCGCTATCTCAGAAGCGTTTCTCCAAGTGGCTGGTTCCCGTGACTGCCCCTGCTCTCATTTCACTACGAGTGCTCCTCTTAAGCACACTCAACTGATCTGCTCTGCCTGCAGGGTAGTAGAAAGTTGCTGAAATTCTATATTTTGCCACTAAACACACACTGGTTTTTAACAAGGCTCTGGAAATAACTGGTAGCTTCGTGTATCATGTTCTCCATAGCTCTGCCAAATATTTCTTTCTCCGTGCAGATGTTACAGCATTCTCATAGTGCCCAGCACGAGCAGTGCATGTTTGGCTGCCTTGTGTCAAGAGCTGCTCACCCCCCGTTTCTTCTTCTATTTCTTTTTAAGGGAAGCCAACCTATATTCTTATACAATCATAACAGGAAGCAAGAGGGGTATCTGAGGCTCAGAAAAAAAACGGGAGCTCAGAATGTTCTTAATAATGGTGGGTGTGCTGGGCTCAGAGTGTGCCAGGGCCTGGAAGCCCCCATTCTGCATCACAAGAGGCACATGACTGCTCAGGTACTCTCCAAGCACTTGTGTGAAACCTTTGATGGCTCCGCAGTGGAGTGAAATGGTGCCTCTTCGGAAAAAAAAAATAAATTAAAAATATCCTTCATTGCAAATCAGAGTAATCACCTCTGCAAAAAGGAAGATTAATTATCTACATCTCCTGTAGGTCCTGGGGAATGATTGTCAAGCCCAGTCCAGTTCTTGAGACAAGAAGTGAAAGATCAGCCACCTGGAACAGCATCACCAGGGAAGGCTCCAGAGCAGCGGAAATGGCTTTTGTGGGAAACCTCACATCTCTCATCTTCTGCAATTCTCTCAAAATGTTGAATGATAAATGAAAGTGACCTCTGCTGAACATCAAGGTTTGTGAAAACCTCCTACATAGCTTACTTTTAATTGCAATTTAATATTTTGTAACAATTGTGTTAAGTGCCTATAAAAGAACAAAAGGCAGCTTCATTGACTAGGATGAGTGAATTACGGGAAAGACAGAAAGACTAAAAGAAATGAGGAAATACCAAGAACTGGCTGATTTGGGATCAATGCTTAAAAACCTACATTTATTCATAAGTGCTGTCTTGATATTTTTATAGTTGTATGACGTATCTCTATTATCACTATGTTGATTTATAAGAAAGGTTGTTAAAGCTGCCTATATTTCTAAACAAATATTTTCGTGAGTAAAGAAAGTCTTGCTAAATTATAAACTTTTCTCTTACCATGTTTTATAGCATAAATGAGCAATTTCCACTTGTGTTAGTCAGTGGATCTGTCTCCTGGTCTCAAGCACTCATTTGATGCAAGGCATCTGCAGCGACTCAGGCTGCCCTTCCTTTCAGTCCCTGCTCTGCTTCCTGAGGCCAAGAGGCTACGGTCCTGGTCTTGCCTCTGGGATAACCTGCAGCCGAACAGCCTCTTTAAAATATTACTTATTATAACAAAAGCATTGTAGAGAAAATCTATCTCAAAAAATTATATGGAGCTAAATCTTCCTTCAGACACCACCGCTGGCATCTGGGAAAGGTCAGTTCCTTCAGGCTTTTTCACACGCCTCCGTCAGCTGGGGTTGTGAAGCTCCCCCAGCACTGGACTTCTTAACCATTTCCTTTTGAGCTCCAAGATCTCAGACTGAGTAAAACATGACTGTCACTCAAGAGACAAAAGAAGCAAAATCTTCAACATAAACTGCATGAGTCCTTGTCTGCAGGATAATCTAGACATTCCTATTCCAGTTTGATGACAATGGACCAATTTTTGTATCTTCCACTTTACTATTTCTTAAAACTCCAGGAATCCAGTGATCATGATGAATAACAAACACTCTGATGTATTGGACTAATGGCCTCTATTAATAACGATGTTGTACTTCAGTATTCTTATGCCGTAGCCTCTGAAGAGTTTAGTGCATTATTAAATATCAATTCTAGTTCTGTCATTTCAGGCTTAATGCAGTTGAAGCTGTCTTCATATTAAAAAATGAGGTCCGAAGACAATCAGATGACTATCTCTTGCCTAAAATTAGACAACTAAGTTCACCTTAAACATCCAAATAAAGTCAGATGAGTTCTCAGAAACGCTAAGAATCTGAAATATTCACAGATATCAGCGAAATTGAATGATACCACCTATATTTAGAAATAAAGTACTCTGTGTTATAGCAAAATGTACAGACTTACTTGCTAAATGTCAGGTACCCACACTGGAATATCTTTTTCAGAGAACTCTGCGTTTCATATCTGGAAATGTTTTCATTTCATGGAATAGCTGTGTTTATTACTTTAATAAACTGAATTAGGAAATATTGTTATTGGTTTCCTAACTAGGCTGAATTAAGTTTCATTAAAAAATAAAATCTAGGATTCCAGTTATACTTGACATAAAGACACTTAAAATGTTAAAATAACTGTATTACTTTTCCTCTTTCTTTTATATGAAGATAAAGAAAATCCTTCCTGCATTAAACCTAGAGCTATTTTCAATGTTTCAAATGGACTAAAATATCATAAATAAAACTTTTAATTAAAATATCTAGTATATAATACTTCTATACTTATTATGGGTATGGAGTTTTCTTCTGTTTGCCATAGATTAAAGAATAAAAACTATAAAATGTAAATATATTTATTAAGCTATCAGGGTGATGCTTCAAAGCTGTTACCTTGCCTTTCCTCTAGGAAGAGAAGTTACTCGGCTGAGCTGCTGTGGGCTGCAGAAGGTACTGCTGCTGGTGACCATAATGCCTTCTCTGGAAGCAGGTAACACGGACATGGGTTGCAGCATCATAGAGAAGGAAAACCCTCTAAGAAATTGTATTTCATTCCTAGACAAAATTAGGTTGTCTTGTACACAAGCGATATAATGTCCATCTCTCAGTTGCAAAAGGAAACAAGGGGTAGTAGCGTTATTGGGGCTTATTACTTTCAGATGTAACACTGAGACAGTTAGGTCATGACTTTTTCAAAGCAGGTATCATGTTACTTGTACATCCAGAGCTAATGCTCCTGCAGCTCCTGCTGAGGCATTATGGTACCGCACTGCCTGTCTGATCCCTAATGGGCATCAGCTGAAGCCTTTCTGAGAGCTCTGCTGCAGTGTGATTTACTGTGGTGAGCAAATGGGGTACCTGGGAACAGTGCAAACAGGTACAACGTTAACATCAGATGCTTCAAAACAGTTTGCCTGCTGTGAAAGAGGGCCAAAACACAACAGAGAAAAATGTGTAAACTTCTGTTCTCCTGACTTCGCTATTAGGATGCAGCCTGTGGCCTCCCCAACCCCGCGTCCCTGGAGAGACTGTTTGGGAAACCCACCCGGGAGCCCACTGGCGTCCACCTTGCCAGGACCTGAGCCCGTGGCAGGGACAGCTCACACGCTCTGCTCCTGCAGACAACAGCCCAGGCAAAACCTCAACCAGGAGTGCAGTACCAAGTCCTGGGCAGGAGTAAACCAGCTTGACACAAGTCCAATAGCGTGCTGCCCTCAGCTGGGATCAGCTCACCTTACCCGTAGGTCTCTAGTACAGCAAAGCTAACGTAGTAACACCGTTTTGTTGGAAACCTCACCATAAGAGAGAGATACACCATTAACTAGAGTCCCCCCATGACAGGACGTTGTTCAAATTGAACTTGGAAAGGCAAAAGCGACAGTTACTGCTATGTGAAGCATCTGTCAGCACTTTGCTTGTCACATCCCTCACAGACCAATTCCAGCTGCATCTATTAATGAGGAATCACTGAAGCGCTAGCTAATACTTTTATCTACACTTTTGCCCTAGAAAATTGGTGTTTAATTGTACAAATGAAAAAAATTGTGGGTGGACACTGCAGGAAAGGTAAACCCACCGATTCCCACCACAGAATCAGTTAAAAGCCTTGTTTATTTCCATACAGGAGCCTGTTCCATATATTCATAAAAGCCACAGAGCTGCTTTCGACTGTGGGCTGGTTGTTGTGTACTAATTTCCACTTGCAAGGTATTCAAATGACAGATTATCTCCAACAAAAATTATAATAGAGCTAAACTGAGAAGGTTCCCTAAGCTGAAAAAGTTCACTTACGTCTAAGTATAATGGCAGATTCAGTACATGTTTATCTTCTGCCATGAAAATTACTGTATGTGTGTTAGAAGGAAGTTCTGAAAACTTTTTCCAGATTTATAATTAAATCACTGCACCTTCCAATTGCTTAATTTGGATGTTGCAGAGTTATAGCATCGGAAAAGAGAGAAAGCAATAAATACAGTTTCCGTGACAGTAGTTAATAAAAGGAGAGGTATAGAAAAAGCTTTGTGAGAGGTTTAATAATTAATTGAATGACCAAACCAAGCAAAGTACTTAACACTGGGAAGTCAAACTGTGCCAAAGCCCTATTTGCAAACTTTGGAGGCTTAATGACACAACTGTTTAATTATTTGTCTTCTCTCAGAATTGTCTCTGTAAACTCTATTGAAATGTACAGAAAATGCAGCTTAAAACAAAGCCATAGTCATGGAAGCCAGGCAAGCCAACCGCTGGAATCAGTAAGAGGTTTTCTGGCATAGCGCAGTTTCCGACATTAGAATGCAAAACCTGTGGCTTTTATTTTGTAACCAATCTTACGATCTTCCTGGACCTAAATCCAGCCCAAAGTACATTCTTTCCTCTGATAGTTTATCAGTAGTTAAAAACGTTATTAATATATTCAGATATATTAATCTGTCAGAAAAAAAAGGACTGTGAAATCACAAGGTCATAAAAAGCAAGAATATGTGCAGATTTTCCTGTGTCTTTTGAGGCTCAGAGAAAAGTAGCATTTGTGTAGTCAGCAGCACAATATACATTCACTGGCCATGCATGGTATAAACAGAAATGCAGTAGAGTAAATCCCAAGGAAATAAGAAGACACTCAAGAACTAAATAGGATTTTTTTGAGTTTTTCTCCACGTGGGACCATCATACATCATTCATCATGCATTTCAATGAGGTCTTGAATGTTTTTTTACCCTGCAAGCTTGTGCACTGCTCCTTCCCTGACATTAGGGGTAGGTATTTTTGCCTTTTGGCTGTTGTTACTGCTGCTGCTGTGCCATTTTAGGTTTTGTTCTTGAAAAAAATAATAATAAATTGAAATTATGAATAATGTTGAGAGGAGCAGCAGTGAAGACTCTAATTACTATCTAAGGTTTTGGTTTCAAATCCGCTCTTCATGGAAGTAACAACAGAACAGAGCATGATTTTCAACACCAGCAGGCAAATTTGAACAGTGAAATATGAAATAAAACTAAAATAAACAAAGAAAATAATTCAATGGAACATGTAATGTTGTCCAGTGTTGCTCTCTTTTAGGAACTACTCGAGCTGTGTTAGGAACAACTGAAGCTACAATTTCCCCATGTAGTCACTGGCTCACTGGTCCAGTGCAGACATTCCCATACGGAAGTTATATCCTTACCTAATTTATTCCAAAATCCTACTGAAAAAAATGGAAATTTGCCATTAGGATAAATTACAACATATCACATCAAAATCATCATGTTACAGCGTGTCAGACCAACATGACAATAAATGTCTGAGTGGAAAGAAACAGCAGTTTAAACTGGTATCAATATATAACACTTAGCCCCACAAAGCAGTTTTACTAACTCCCGCAGTGGTAATTGATAATGATAATGTTAAAAAACATGTTAATAGATGCTTTAGCTAATTACGAAAGAATCACCTTCTTGTCTAGCTGCATGAAAAGCACAGGAATGATTTCCCAGCTCATTAAGTTAGTAAATGAAAGAATAAAAAAATCAAGCTGCACGTGGCAGAAGCCAGTTGGTAGGGACAGACCTGTGCTGCAGAGGGAGAGATTTCCCTGCCAGTATAAATGTACAGCAAAAGCCCAGACAAAGGGAGGCACAAACTGAAGGGGGTTTTTGCATGGAGTACATTAAGAGACGTGCATGAACAGAAGAATAGATTTTTTTTCTAGTATTTGCCCTCGACGCGGGGTACCTCGCAGCCTTGCAGCAGTAGGTCTTCACAGAGCTTGACGCTTTATGCCTTAATCCACACAAACGACTGGAGGTGCTGGTGCTGCCCAGCCGGTGCAGAGCTGTCGGTCTCTCCAAGGGTGATGGCAAAGCCCTGCTCGAGTTGGGAGGGGAGCACTGAAGGGGCTGCACAGGTGGGGGAGCTCTGCCCACTGCAGACATGAGTGCCGCAGCCTGCAGCCGGGCTTCCCTGCAGGTGTCAAGAGATGAGCAATGCATATGGGTGTTATTGGGCCATGAAGCCAACATCCCGCTAATGAATTGAGTGAGGAGAGGTCATGAAAATGAGAATAAGTAGCTTATGTTTGCTCCGACACAAAGAGGAACTAATGGTAGAGCACTGTCATGGAGATAAAGTGTTTAGATTGGAGAACCAGATATTCATTACTGAAATATTTTGAATATATGATGGGGGAACACGATGGGATTTGTCAAGGCCAAAGAAGAGGATGTCCTTTCCTCTGTCTCAGTCTCCCTCTGAAAATCTGACATTCTGTTTTTCCCACTGAAAGTGAACCTGCTGCACTGTTCAGGGGTTATTGGGAGCTTCTGTTCACACAGAAATCCCGTGGCAGGGCACATACAGAACTAGGGTAAATGGACAGTTGTAATAAATATTTTGATTACAGCTAATTTATCAGCTACCACATACAGACAGAAGACTAATTAAATGGGCCAAGATGCAGCTCACGTAAGCAAAGTCAAGATACCAGGTGTTAGAAAGCAAACTGAGAAAGAATTGCCAGGATTTCTATTTTCCACAACTTAGAGAAGCAAAACTGCTGATATCTGATATGTTTTGCAAAACTTGCTGTGAACAGCATGGCACAGAGGTTCAGGCAAACATGCTGTAATGAGATGTAGAATGTAAAAATAATTAGTCAAGGTTTATGGAGCCTACCAGCTAAACACAGGACACTGTGAAATTATCAAAGACACTTTACAGGAGTATAATAATATGAAAGTGTTGCAAGGCAGATTCAGAGAGTGGATCTGCAGGCCTTCATAGCACAACTAATATAACTTCATTCCCAGTTAGTCTTGTGATCAGTCAATGTAAGTACAGCAAAAGATGAATAAAATAGCTTAGATACACCATATCTCCCATTTCCTTATTTATAACACAAACTACTTTCTCCATTTCCATTCTTAGCACTTTTTGAAAGAAAGACTTCTTGAAAGCCATCAATGGGACTCAGATGCTCATTTCCCTTGAAACAAGTGGGCTCTGAATACCAATATCACAGAAGTAGCTTTGAAAGTGTTTGCCTTCATCTTTCACCATTTCATCGTTTTCATCAGCCAAGATCAGAGAACTCTGCACACTGGGGAGGAAACACGGACACTCACCTGAACAGCAAACAATCACCACGAGCTCCTGGCGAGGCGGTTGCACTACCACACAGATAATGCAGTGAATCACGCAGAGCAAAATAGGCACCTGCAGAAAGCTTTAGAGTAAACCGCCACCCCAGGGGAAGGTGAAGACTAATTAAAACTAGTGCTACAGAAAGATGTTACTGTTCTAACATGTGTTAGTATGAGCTTGTGCACAAGAGAGCAATAAAAGAAATGTCAAAGGAAGCGAGCAATTGTGGAAGAGCCTGAGCTAAGGGATGCAGAGACAAGTGTCTGGGGAGGCAGGTAGGAGCTCTGTTTATAGGAAATAGAGTTCTCTAAAAAATTAAAGGATGAGGGAAAGAATGTGCAGATGAGTCTCTCTACCGTGGGGACAAGGCTTTGCTCTCAGAGAGAGCTTTGCTCTCAGAGACAGATCCTCATACCTGAATGGATGATATTGCCAAAGGGGACCATTTGATTCACATATAATCATTGCCAAGGACACAGACTCACTTGTGCATATCTACCATCCAAGATACCATTTCTCCAAGATGGTTAGCACTGTGTTGGAATAGGAAAGAGGAAACTTAGATTTCCAGGTCCTTACCCAAGGCTCAATCTGCAATCCATAAATCTCTCACCAGTGCTGCTGGTCAGCTATAAAACTCACACCGTGCCCACTTTTATTACAGACGTGCCTTGGAAAGCTCTACCGTCCTCTCTTAGGAGCGTGTAAGGCAGGGCTTGTCTCCTTACTTCTGCCCTTTCTGTCTCTGAGATCACCAAGGCAGCGGGCTGACACCTGTCTAGAGGATATAAATTCTCTAGTAAACACACCTCGATACTTGAAGAACTGAATTCATTCCTAGTTCATATCCATTATGATACAGAGCAGAGCTGGATCTTTTGTGAGAGATAGTTTTAGGTGGCAAAATCATCTGGGTTACAACCAGTGAGCTGCAAATAGAAGCTTAATGAGCACCTAACCTTTTTCATACAGGAACAAAGAACTGGGTGTTCACCTTCCCCTCCTGTCTTCAGCCTCCTGGAAAAAGAAAAAAAAATAATTCCCAAGTGCCTGAAACTGGGCAAAATCCAATGCCTGAGTCTCTGGAAGCAGTATGATAAATCCTTTCTCATCTGGTTGGTCTTCAACTAATTAAGTGACATGGTTGAAAATAAGCACCAGCTAATTGGAGCACTGTTCTCCCTCTCCTTGGCAGGAATGAAATAGATTCCAGATGAACAGTGGTTCAGCATTTTCCAAGTAATCTCAATTCAATGCCACCAGTACTGGGCCAGCCTCCCAGAATCTTGCACACATTCTCACCTTGGGCTATGAATTCAAGGAGCGTTGTTGGAAAAGGAAACCTGCTAACTATCCCAAAACAGTGGGCAGATGTGTACAGTCTCCAATTCATGTGATATACTGGAAAACATGCCACCTGCAGATAATAAGAGGACAGCTGACCCACAGGCCTGCCTTTTCTCTGAAGCCCAGGAAATCCTCCAAGCTAGTCCATGCAACCTAAAGGTACAAAGGCCATCAGCAGTGCTCTTCGCAAGAGAATTGCAAGGTTAAACAGAGGGTCCTGGGAATGCCCTGCAAGCAATGGGTGCCAGATCCCTGAAGCAGAAAAAGCAACTGCATGCTGCCACTGAAGAAATGGTGTTAAAGCATAAAAATACCTTCCATTGCTTTAATGACTTGTGGAGACCACCTGCACCAAGAAGTGCCCCAGCCCACGTGCCAGGCAAAGCAGCACAAGACGCCTGCAGGCTTTTAGGACCAGTGGCTGGGCAGAGTCCCCATGGTACAGTCTGCCTGCCAGCCCAGCCCTGCTCTCATCCAGACCACAGCTACACAGTTATAGAGAGACTCTCACTTCAAATAAGTGATTTGTGAACCCCAGCTGTCATTTCTTGTTCCTCCAGGAAACTCCTTTGCTCGTACCTGCTGCACTCAGAGGATTTTATTTCTCCATCCTTTCCTGCTCCAGCCCTTGCTAGCATTCCTTTCCTGGGCTCCCAGACCCTTCTACTCCCACAGACAAGCAATCCCTTAAATGCTCTCCCTGTCTCCCAGAGTACAGAATTAGTGGAACAGGTGAAACTGATCACCACTAGTGATGAGTCAGCAGTATCTCTATCCTGTTGTGGTTGTTTGCCCACAGACAGTTTCAATACCCAATCTCACAAAACACAAACAAATGAAAGTCACCTCACCAAACACATAGCTGTTCAAAGCACTTTGCAAAAATACTTGCAGTAACATGAATAACAAAATGCTATGAACATCAGGCCATATGTTGTGATTCAGCTGTATTGTTAATGATATTCCCCAGGATTTCCGATATTTAGGGATGAATATTGTAACTTCCATATGAACGTAGTAAGCAGAGAGATGTCCTTTAAAACACAACCATATACAGTGGTGAATGCTAAACCCAGTTGTTTTCATGTATGAAACAGTGCACAACAGATGATAGGTTTTATTTTGTCCTCAATTGCAATGCTGTAAGGCAGGGTTAAGCCCACTGAGGTCATTAGATGAACTGCAATGAAACTCAGGTATATGAGAGGAGACTCACATTTAATGGAGGTTTTCCTTATTTCTCTGCAATACGAAATTTTTAAAATTCTCCTGGGGTGTCTTGTTTTCTGCTCTTTAGCGGATGTTGAGAAAACCCATCTATTTTCAGTCCCTAACTATGATAATTTCAGGGTGCATTTTTTCTATTTTCATCCTAAATAATTAAATTCCAGCTAAATTAGATTAATTGCTGGATTAACTAAGAGGAGTTCTACATGTCTGAGTTTTATTTCTGTGTTTATCAAGTCTGGAAATATGAAAGCATAAATAAAATATCTCCATGGGATGCTAATTCACATCTCTTTCTTTAACACATGAAATACAGTTGTGGAATACAGATCATCTTCTAGCTAGAAGCATCATTTAATATTTATTACTACACCATTCAGCTCTGCAGATATGAGAAGGGTATCCCCTCCACTTCTTGATCTGTGATCTTTTGGGGTTCTGATCTCAGAACGCACCACTAAGCAGTGGTTTGCCAATATTTATTTTATCCCGGCAATCAAAATTCATTTTCAACTACATAAGTTTGGATGTTTCCCAGTCTCAGACTTTTAGAAGCCCCAACATAAAGTTCATATTTCTTCATTTTAACAGAAGCAAACAGTTTTGGGAAACCAGTTTAAGGAATTTCTTTAACTGTGGAAATGGAAGCCTTATCAATTTGGCAGAAATCCTGTGATCCTCTAAGGCCAGAGTCACGCTGAAAGTGCCTCTGCAATGGGCTGCGCAGGGTTTCTGTTTCCCAAAGGCCTGCATTAACCAGGCCATAAAGAGCTTTCCGATAGCTTCCAGGAGAAAGCAAATTTCATGTTGTGATAAAAAAGTAAACTATACTTTTCAGGACAATGCAAATGTGCTCCATTCCTAATAAGTACTGACATTTTCTGTGGATTTTATACATGCTGAGTGATTTGGGTAGGTAAACGATGGTCTGTATTCTTCACGGATGTCTACTTCTGGCTTAACGCGTTCATCTCTGCCGTATGTATGTGTATAAATACACACCTACATATGTGAGCTGTATCACCTTAACATAAATTAATAAAGTGTCAGGTACCTATATAATAAGACTGATAATAGGTACTGATTTTTAAGTACTGGTGACCTCTCTCCTTTCTTCCTACACTTCAAAAAAATGACAGTTTAGAAGAGGTAAAAGCTAATTTGCTGGCAGTAGTCACCCTGGAGTCACGGTGTGCTCTGAATCTCTAATGCGTTTTGAGGTATGGTAATAAAAGTAATACCATTAATGGCCTGCTCCATCTCCCAGATGGATATGATACAAACCCAAAGCATGTTAGAGCAAAAAACAGTGTTGATTTCAACAGTTTTTCAAAAGAGTGATTTAGAAAACAGTGGGAGCTGGTGTGCACTGAACACTTTTGAAGATCCAGCTCCTTTGAACAGGAGGCAGAACTCCCCTTCAGGTGGTAACGTATCTTCCTTCTAGCATGAGAAACAGGTGCTAATAGGAAGATTTTTTTTTAAAAAAAGCAGTCACCCCAAAGCTTGATTTTGTCTCTGGCAAAGATCTGTGGTTCAATAGACACTGTGGTTTGTGGTTCACCAGCCACTTTTCCTGCCTTCCTATTTATAAAACTAAACAAAATGCACTGACAACCGCAGCAAGAATCCAGGTGAGGAACCTTACTATAAAATGCCCTCACCTCCTCCTTTCTACCAACACTGGGTAGAAGCACATGCTACGCTTTCACTCACAAACACGCGCTTTACTCGCTACGGTCTGAGGATTTGTGCCATTCAACCCTTGTATTTCTTTTCATTGGAAGAACTAAGCCTACGGTGCTCTGGGGCTGGGATAGCCTTGCAGACCCCCAGGGGCAGCACAACGAGCAGATCCAGTCCACCACTAAGCCAGTGGTCCTCCTTGGACACGTCAGGACTGCTCTGTGCTGCCCCAGCACCATGCACCCTCTTCTGTACAGGAGCCCTAACTTGTGCCTCTTCCAAAACAAGCAGCTCTTGAAACCAGCAAAGATGACTGCTTTTCTCAAATGTCTTGCAGGTTACTGCCTTTGAACTCTGAGATATATTTGCACCCACACTTTGAAATATAAATGACATTTAGGATGAATTCTGATTTATCCAACAGGTATAAACTGTGTGCTGTCGGCATAGCAAACCTGTTGTAATAGTACTGATCATACTGTACGTGGTTGTGTGAACTATAAACCAGATGTCAGTGCTATTATTTTAGCTGTAATTGCACAGTCACTAAACGTAATGGTACATTAAAAGAAAAAGTGCCTTTCTATGAGAAAAGGGTTAAAATGGCATCATGAATTTCCATCTCTGCACCCCCAAATGTTCCTTTCCATAAAATCAAAACCTAATTTACCTGCCTGGCTGCTCATTTACAGGCAATTGAAACAATCCTTTACCTCCTTCCCATGCAAAAAAACAAACCACCGCAACTTTTTCCTCATTATTAGGTATTGACAAGGCAGACACCAGCCAATTATCCTACAAAAAATATATCAGCACCCTCCCCTCAAAGGAGGCCTTACGTTGCCAGGTGACAGAAACAATGAGCTACCAACTGTGCTACAGCTGGCAAACTACAGGCTATTTCTGTCCCATGCATGAACCGAGTATCCAGGATCCCACCGCATTCCTTTTATTTGATTTTTTCAGATTCTCATCAAGATCCACATGCTTTTGTCAGAAGAAGCCAGGAAATCTGCAAGCAGATGGGAGAAACTAGAACTGAAAGAAAATGTCCTAAAGCTGTTGAAACAGAGGTTGTCAGCTACTGTCTCCATCGAGCATTAACCCTGAGACTACAAAGGGTCCCGAGCAGATTTAGTTGCTAAAACAGATAGACTTTCTAGAACTATATAAATGCTTAAAATACAGTCATTTCCAAGGCAGACCTGGTAACTATAAAACACTAGGTACTGCACGGCAGGAAATATAGGAGGGGAGTACTGAAGGTTAGGACACTACAGTAAACTTGACTTTTATTAAGGAGCACCACAGGCGGTTTATAGCAACACTCAGAGAAGATTTTTTCTCACAAAGTGTTTGAACTTCAAAGTGTTTTCCGTTTTCTGAGGTATAAGCACCCTTCAGTTACCTGTACTAAACCCCAATTCCTGGTTTCCATTCACCTGAGCGCTTGCTTACCAGTTACACACATGCAATTCTTTTTCTACTGCTTTAACACAAGTCATTCAACATCAGCAGTCCCTTAGAGCGCTGACACTGTAGCTGGTGAGGTGGAAACCCCGAACAAGGAACACAGCAAGCTAAGCAGAAAACAAAAGGCAGCAAATAGATTCAAACAGGGAAATGGCAGCGGGGGAAATTCTCTGCTCCCCTAATGACTTTTGTTACTGGGGTGTGATCTCCCCCAGAGCCTGCCAGTGCTTCTGGCCATGCGGTGCCCAGATCCACATGAACTGTTCCAGCTGTGGTGGAACACCCTTAGGCATATAGGAAGGGTTTATTTTCTCTCTACCATGAGATTTCTCTGTGAGCAGAAATTTACAGCAGTCTTCTTTGTAAACAAGATTCTGTGCGTTTTAAATTATTTTCCCATAGATATTGCATGATTTTTCTCTTTAGTATTACTTCTTGTAGTCCTTGCTCAGCTGTTATGCTCCCCTTTTTATGCTCAAATTCAGCATAAAAGGAATTTTGGGACAAGGCCAGGTGCTGTGCTCTTCCATTTTCACGTGAAATGTTTCTTCACAGGTGCTACTTGCTCCCAAACAGATAGGATCAGTGGAAAATGCTCGATGTCCTTTAGGACATCTAGCATTCATACTGTTATATAATTAACTCTCGTTACCACCTGCATTTGTTTAATTCCAGCAAAAACAACTTTCTTGCCAGTGACATCACTTTTGGAAGAGCGAAGAGCAGAGTGACTCAGCCTGGGGGTAGGTAAGAGCATCCACTCCAGCACAGAATTGCTACACTTGGTGTTGAGGATATTTATTAGTAATTGGATTGCTTCTGAAATTACTACAACAGTGGATAATCTACCCCCTAGAAAAAAACCTGGATGCTGTTGGCTTGCTCCGTTATAGCCAATGGAAAAAAGGTAATTATTACACATGCCAAATGCATTGGCCCCAATGTGTGCATGTTCGAAGCACTGCGTGTCATTTACTTTTCCTTACAGTGGTTTGGAGAGGAAGCATCCTTTAGAGAGAAACTCTGCAGAGGAGACATGAAACAAGTCCTTGTTATCTCACTTGCCCTAAAAAAAATCTCAACTGGTTTTAATTAAACTAAGCAGATGGGAGCAATCTGGGCCACTTTTAGACTACTGGGAAAAAAATACCTTGTTCAAAAGGTACAACAGGTGATCAGTATCCCTGCTTTGCATCAGCACAGCCCATACACAAGCCGGAGGTCATGTCTCCAATTTGGTGGTGGATGGAATAAATTGCAAGGATTGAATTTGGTCCTGAACGAATGTGGAATGTTATTGCATGTTTCAGAATGCATTGAGAAAGACTACTCTTTGTTTTCATATCTTTTCTTGCACGCTTATCTTTTGGCAGAGGTGCTAGAGAATACGTGGAACAGCTGAGATTTTCTGCAAGGACATTTTAAGCTTCCAGGTAAGAAAGTTGCTCAAAGTCTACTATTATTACTGACCTTCAGGAAAAACATCTGTGAAAATTCTGATTGCGTTTACTTTAAGGCTTGTGTTATATTTATAAAATGAAGTGCTAGTGATTTGCGTTTCTCAGAAGCCAATTTTGCTGTTTATCTGTAGGGAAAAAAAAATAAAAATAGAAGAACAAGCACATTTCAGAGGGTCGTCTTAAACAGTACAACCAGAAAAAGTCTCCCATCTGCTACAATTCCATTAAATGCTAAAATGCGGAATATTCGAGCTTGTGATTTTGGTGGTAAAGGTTTGAAGCAGTTCTGTTCAATTTTACACATTTACAGTTTGCATCCATCCAGGCATATGGGGATTGTTTATAAGATGCCTGAAAAAAGCCTAGATTTGTATACACAGACAGATTAATTTATGTTAATGAGTCATACTGACATATAACCCTCTAACTGTATGTCACAGACTTCTGAGTATACAAACACCTTCTCATAAGGAAATATACCATTATTAAACAGGAATTAATTTTAAAAGATAATATCATTAAAATAGCTACTACTTATCTCTCTACTGCTATAAATCACACTATCTTCAGCCTGTGTCTGTCTTTATAATAATTTTAAATTAATATATTACTTCAATAATTGGCTGAGTAGAAAACCCGAAAATATCTTTTCAGAATTATCTCTCTTTTGGTCCCAGTTACATAATGGAATAGTCTGGAATGGTTAGCTGGTCTTTTCACTGACAGATACTACACATTCTAAGCCTCCTCCTACCTTAGTACATCTTCACCCAGCTTATTTGTAGTACAAAGAGCACAACATGACCTGCATAGAGGATAATTATGTTCAACTTTCATAACAGTGCCAATAATTACTTTCAACAAGAGGTGAGCTATTTTACATCTTTGCTGTCAGCGGAGGGCAAGGCACATCTCAGAAGACATTGCATGCACTAAGAGATTCCCCTAAAGACTTGTATTGTTTGAACAAATCACCAGCGCTTGCAGCTAGAAACTGAATGTCCACATGGGCAGATACTGATCTGTAAACTTGTGCTGCCTATAATAATGGGATTTATGCTTTTAAATAGAAAACTTGCAAATTGTGTGGGGTTAAGTTAGCATGTGTTTTGTAGATGAACATATGATTCGGACAGCTCAAAATGGATTAACACAGGTAGGTATGCATGTGGTAGATACAGCTGTGGTCCTGAATTCTAAGTACAATTTGCTTCTGTCCTGATTTTTGGCAATCTCAAGCTTTGCTTCTGATTATTTTAAAATGATTAATAAAATACCGTATTCTATATAACAGGGGGAAAATTCCCAGCTCAAAACAATCCTGCCTGAAGTTACCAAGAGCAGTCATAACTCAGTAATGATAAGAACCTAAATAACTAAATGAACTTCTAATGGTTGACTAGCAAAATGAGTTACGTCAGGATATAATACCTTCTGTACTTCATAGTAATTAAATGCTAAAATGAAATTGCCATCTTGATTTTTTTAAAATATTCTTACACTTTTGGTAGTTTGACAGTTCTTCAGTTCTATTTTAAATAAAAATAATTCAGAAATATGATTAGACATTATGAGATAGAGTTGGATATTCATGCCATATAGTATAAGACCAAAGAAAAATCTAGCAAAGCTAGATTTTTTGTTTCTACCCAGACTGCAAGTTACTGGAACAGAAACCAAGTGTGTGGAATGTTACAGAAACACATTTCTCCCCTTCACACTTCTGAATAGCTGAGACAACTCCTGAAGTTCCTAATTTAAGGCAGGAAGGGAGATGCAGTCCTCTGAGGAGCTTTTGTGGCAAGAAGGCTGCTATGGCAAAAGCTATCAGAGGTGGAAGGGGAGCACACACCTGCTGGCAACGTTTCCCCTGCAGAGATGCTAATTCGAAGGCAGAGATGGGAGATAAGATAGACGAGAATGTGCTTCAAGTCAACAAAGAAATTATTAAAGAACTACATGATTAGTGGAGTTTTCCTTCCTGAAAAACTACTGAAAGACTCCAGGTGTGAACAAGGTTGTTCTGTAGCCAGCAAGCTGAGCTCCACTCTCGCAAAGCAATGCAGTTGGGCTAGCAGACAGAGATGAAAAGGACTGATCTTGATGCAATGATGGCCTTAGAGGACAAGATTGTGCTCTTCTATCGATAAGGAGGAGAAACGGGTTCACCGAGTATGCAACTTTGCAGACACCAATACGTTGTTCCCTTTGTCTACAGCAACTTCTACGCACCTTCCTAAAAGCAAAATAGAGTAACAGTCTTGAAAGTCTACTTTTCATTTCCTCCTTCTTTTGATACTTCATGCATCATTTGTACATTTTTATGCTGGAGGCAAAAATGGAAAGTCTACTGCTTATGGCTTCTTCCCAGCCTTTGGTTTTTTTTTGAAAAAGTTACATATTCAGTTATTTTTCTCACAATCTAATCTGAAATTTCTTGAACTTCCTTAACATCAAAGCTCTATTTTTGCCTTGCCCAAAAATATCTTTAAAAAAATCTTAATTGTATTAAATTACCTAATGTTTATTCCATGAGATACTTGTTTATGGTGCTATTCGCAACAACACGGGAATACTCACAGGCTTGTTTTCTTTTGATTTAACCACAGCATAAATTTTGTGAAATCTGTCAGACACATGGCAGCATATGTACTGAGGTACTACTGAATATACACAACCAGTGCAAAAAGTCACTCCCCTCCTCCAGAATTTAAGGTATGAAAGATGTAACCCTTATGATGCTATTCTCTGTGATAAACACATTTCAATTACAAATGCCGTTACCTTATTAAACATGTCTTCAATCCCACAACAATCACTGGAAGATATTTATAACTCTGCACCCTGTGTCTTTCTGCCTGCTCTGGAACACAGCTTTCCGCGCTCTGTTGTCCATCATATATAGTGAAGGTTGTGCTGGAAAGCTGCAACATATGAGTACATATTCATTAAGCCTAAAGAAGAAAAAAACCTTACCGTTATCCAGCTATTTCAAATTGTAATCCAATCCCAGCTAAATTAAAGAGCAGATAAAGTTGTTTATAATATCCAAAATAGACCAAATAGTAACAAATGACATTGGTGAATAAATAAAAGAAAAACTACTTTATGTCTCCCGAGACCACATCAGAAAGTCATCTCCTGCACTTAACTTTCTAGTAAACAACTCTGCTTCAGAAAAACATAAATCTCCTCATTCTCCTTTTGGTAGTGACATCTTGTTGTTCCATAAACCATACATGATACCAATATTTGATACCAAAATACCAAATAAAATTGCGTACTGCTGGTTTGTGGGAGAAAGCAGAGCCTGCAGCAACCAGCCATGCTGCAGCGTTAACAAGTTTGGGGCAATTGATATTTCATCTCTTACAGTGCACGCTGGAACACATCCAAATAGCCTCTTAAAATTATAATTGAAGTTTTATATACGTAATAACCTGAGTACTGAAATGCAAATTAAAAATAATTACTATTGCTGTCATATATCTGTCTTCTATAGGCACGAGTTGTCCTACAACATAACAACTGATAGCTACCTGGGGCATGGGGGATCATTTCAGCTTTGATGCCTTATTTCTTCAGAAGAGGGGAACAAGGGAAAAGAAGGCTGGAGAAACATATACCTCCTATTTCCATTTAACCATTCAAGCTTAAAACCCTACTCCTAGCCTTGTAGGAGTCTGCACATGACGCCCTTAATCGTGTAGCCCAGGACTCAGTGCAGTAGTGTTCTTGTTTCCTCTTGGAACGTGGTGCAATCAACTGTATTTCACTGTTTATGCTCTCCCGTTCATTTTACTATTCTGTTTCAGCTACCACGTGCTGAAGGAGGGATTTCTAAACTCTGCTACGTCCCTTGCCACTGGTGATACAGAATTACTTCAAAGTATTATGACAAGGGTAATTGAATAGCTAAATTTCTCCTCAGACATCTGCATGTACCCTGTGTATGGAGCCTGGCCCTGCAGTAAAACAGGAACAAATTAAATCTGGTAATCCATGAGTGCTGACGACAAATTTGTGGATCGTTGCAGCAGAGACGTCATCTGCAAGAAAAGGTAAAGCTCATTCTGTGGAGTAGCAGGTGAGAAGTACATTTAGCTAACCTGATGCCATCTAATTATCGAAGCCTCCACAGCACTTGGGGAACAGAAACTGGGAACTGGTGTTTTGGCTGATTATTCAAAGCACTTTGCCTTTCTCAGCAACGTCACTTTCATCTTTCCTGAATTCAGCCTGTGCCAGCTGCTCCTTGTCCATGAGCTCTTTTCCTCCAGGCTCCATACACCTGACAGAGAATGTGAGAAGTTTGCAGAGTTGACACGTAAACTCTATCTTTCCAAGAAAATGCCATCTGTATTACATGCTAAAATTAACCAAATCTGTTATTTTTCTTCAGATCCTTTATGTAAAATGACCGTGATCACCACCACAGCTTCCCAGCTGGAGAACTAGGACACTGTAGGCTGTTATTTTCCCCTTTCTGGAGAAGGCAAGCAGCAAACCAGAGACAATGCAAAGAACAGTTCAAAGGAGCGAGCGCGTCGTGTGATTGCCCCTTCTGCATCAGCACAGGAAGCTGCTAACATGGGAAAGGAAGCCTTTGGTTCTTCCCTAATCCCTTCAGCAGCCCATGAAGCAATCAAAGAAAATATCTAACTTTCCTAAAAAACTTTATCACAGAATTGTGTGCTAGCACATTTGGTATAAAATAAGAGCTGAGATGTGCATCTGTTACAGTAAAGAAATACGATAGAACTTTTTAATATATTAAATGATGCTATATTGGATAAAATTCCATTTTAATTTGAAACTCATTTGATATTAAAGGCAAGTTAAAAAAGTTATTATCTAAGGTTTAATTACATACATTACATTTGTAGCCTTAGGTATTGCAGGTAGTTCTTTAATATTTCCTGCAATATATTGAGATCATGGAGCAATCATTTAATTCTGCTTGAAGAACGTTTCAGAGAAAACTATGAGAAAGAACTTTAGAAAATCCACAAGTTTCGGCTGTTGAGTGAAAGGTGTGCACACAGTACTGTAAAGAGGCAAGACTCAGGTTATGCAAAAACCTGGCAACCTTTCCTGTAACAGCAACGGATTTGGGTCAATCTGCAGAGGACTTTCAAAGTTTTAGTTACAGCACATTAAAAGCATATGGGCTGTCATCAGTGCATTATTGATTCCGCTCTTGACAGTCAGATAGCACATTAAAAATAGAAGTCCTTTCGGGCTGTGATATGAATGTTTGGAACTCTATCAGGTATTTTCTTTCAAAGACGTAAAATATCAAACAGACCCAAACATTTAAAGGAGGCAGCACCTTCCCTCAACCACATATGGTGGAGAAGGTCTGGGGTCTGAGTTGCAGCTGCAGAGAACCCTTGGCACGTTAAACAGAGGCTCTGCACACAAATTGCAAGCACAGGCTAGGAATATTCAGATTTCCAGTGCTGTGACAAAAGAGCTGGGGATTTGGTGGGGAGTAATGACTCCCCTTAGTTTCCTTGGCACCTGCCTTTCTAGGTATCCAAGTTACATCAAGGTATCCAAAGTTACACAGTTTCAAGAGACCAAAATTCATCAGTGCCTAAGGGGCTGTGTAAAGCCAGAGCCATCTTTCCCATGGTTCTGAAATCATGTCATGTTGCTCAGTTCCAGCCTGGGGACTGTGGTTCCCTTGCTCCCCAATGAGTTGAGGCTCCACTCAAGCAGGTGAACACCTTTGTACATCACCTAACACTGTTCACAGAGAACAAAAGGGGTCAGACAGCTGAAGTGCTAAAGATTAGCAGTCAGGACACACACACAGAAGGTTTCTTCACATAGACAAGCTGGCAGCATTTCTTCAGCCAAAATGCTTCTCATGCCAATTGCCACTGAAGCACTACACGAGTCATCTGGACCTTGCCATAAATAAGTTTACCCTTCCAACCTCATCCAGTACCAGGAGTATTTGTCTTTCAGTGAGACTTAGCCTCCTACAAGCCAGTTTTCTGGAATTAGTAGTTAATGATAGAATGAACTTCCTAAATTGCTTAGGAACTTTTGAAAATACCAAATGGCTCCTATTTTCTTTCATTTTTGTATATTTCTTCTTTTTTTAAAAAAAAAAAAATTAAAAAAAATCTTGACTTTCAGGTATTTTTTAAATTATCCAGAATTTCTACCTTGTTTTGAATGTTGCTATCTATGTTTTCTTTCATCTTTAAGCATGCAAATCCAGAAAGATGCACTCAAAGAATATTCTGTATCTCAGTTTTATGTTTTCTGTATAACATATCTTGGCGAGGCCATACCTGATTATCACTGAAGCACAAGAAAACTGCAAGTAATGCACAAAATTTTTTAATTCATAAAAACGTCTTCCAGAAAAGGATTAGATGGAATTTGATCCAGCACAGGACACATAGTTCCTTATTTCTTTCAATGCACATGGAAGGACTTCTTAACTAGGGCTACTGGTTTTGTTAAATGACCAGAGATTGTGACAGTATCTAAAATTCATACCTGGGCAGGACCAGGACAGTATATTTTCATTCCTTATCTTCATTTCCTGGTTATTTGATAGTTCTGTGTTTGCCAAATGTTTGTTTAACTTAGAATGTTTGCTTAATTAAAAGCAATCTTTGCAAAAGATACATACTGCCTAGGGTATTTTATTGTGAATTGAGAAAAGGGGACAGAAGGAAGCCAAGCTAGGCTATTACAGAAATACTGTACACTGAACAAAGAAAAAGATACAGAGTTTTCATCTTTTGTTCCATTCTTTTAAATGAATGCAAACTTTTTTTCCTTGTCATTTAATTTTAAATTACTCTAATCAGACATCTGCTAGGATCTGTCTGAATTAACAAAACTGAACGCAAATCTGATATGAGCACTCAAGTACTGCTTTCCTCAAATCGCATTAACTCACATGGACACTTCGTGGAACTCCTTGAACATCCCTAGCACGATATTCAAGACTTCTTGATTTAATTTTATTATAGTCAGATGAGTTAACAGTACAGACGGAAACATGTTGCTAAGGACTCAGCAACCATACAGTTCTGAAGTGGTTCAATAAAAGCAAGCTGCTTATCCTACTTCATTATCTCTATTATTGCTACTTTAAGATGGAAAGAAAATATCCTCACAAGTCAGAAAATCAGAGTTTGTTTCAAAGGTCTTTGTTTCCTTTGGAATAGTAAGGTACAGTTGACGTCTTAGAATTCCATTGGAATTTTATTCTTGCCAGTACAGGGAATGCTGATATTGTGGCAATCTCTTCTTCCTGGGACAGAGTATGGTTGTACTTTTTCAGCATTTACTACAGGTTTTGAAACCATGTTGAGGACTATTCTGCTGACTTTGGGCATATCCTGAACTAAAAAAGTGTTGCAAAATTCATGAAATTATACAGGAGCTCCACCCAGTAACATAGGTGGTCATTTCACGTCTATGTTTCTATCTCATCCAGTAGACAGGATGTTCAGAAATAGATTAACAAGCTTGTCAGACATTCTGTGTGAGTGTTTGTGGGTTGATATTCACACCAAGATAATGATCATCTTAAAATCCCATTAATTTCAGCAGCCAGACTGCTAGTTTATATCTATATTGAATAATACTTTAGTATTGGTTCTGAATAAAAAGACAGGTTTCCTTACTTATTTTTAACCAACTGGGGTTCTTTATCAAGAGTTTTAAAGGTAACTAAGATTTCAACTTGCAAATTCTCTGGGTAGAATAACCTCAAAATTCTGTGATATATGGTAAAAGAAGCATTTACCTAAGAGGCGAAAGCTCTTGCCATCTTTATGTACCACTGGGTGTTCATGGGCTTCAGAGACTGAGCTTTCATTCTTGAGGCATTCCTGTTCCCCAAGGTTATGGCTAAAGCTCTGTAAGGAACAACTGTGAAGTTTTCATGAATTTTTCAAGTTACCATATCTCTAGCATCTCTTTAGGGAAAACAAACCAAAACGCAACAAAATAAAACAAACCAAAATACCCACAACCAAATCTTAGCCTGAATGTCCCTTTTGTAATGGATGATGGGAAATGAGGAAGAATCAGTCATTGGAAAAGTAAAAGATGTTTAATATTGATTGCTTCTGAAGGATGAGGAAGCTTTTCTAATGGTCTTTGGGGGACAAAGGGAAGGGATAGTTTATAGATTTGTTTTCTGTTCTCTATTCCCAAAGGAGTAAGGAAAATATGAGGCTATGATAGATAATAATTCTGCAAGGAATGACTAATGAGTAAGTGAACTACCTTTGCAGCGATGGTGAAGGAAGTAATAACCAGAGTAATTTGGTTTATTGGGTTTCTGCTTAGCACACATCCAGTCCTCTCTTAAACATCCTGTCCCTTCAAATCACTTTTATGCTCTGTGTCTTCCCTTTTACTTTTATTATGCCTGACTTGAATTATTTCATGAAATTTGACCTTGTATTCTTAATCTCATCTACTTGTTCTGAATAGTTCATCTTTATTTTCCTCCAATAACTGTTCTGTCACAGTCCACGTAAACATAACATCTTGGTCTGTAATGGCAGCCCCTGTCTAACTCAGAGTGTGGATATATATTAATATAGACCCAAGAGCTCAATTTCTTCTTCTCGGAGAAATCGGCTAAACAAGTAATACTCTGGGATAAATTTTGTAGAAGTGCATGACCCTTTTACACAAATCCTAATGGTAACTCTGTGTTAAAATTACTCACAACATCTATTTTCAACTAAATGTTTGGGTTTTTTTTAAACAGATAGGGAACAGTAAGAGTTATGTGCAAGGTAGAAAAAATAGTTATCGTTTGCTGTGATTTTTTTTTCTAAAAGGCTTTTATGCTCCTGCTGTGAAAATGTCTCTGCAGAAATGTATTCTTGCAAGGAAAAAAATTCCACATTTCACATTTCCTGTCAGTGACATTCCAATTCCCCAAGAGCAAACTAGACATTTCATTCAAGTCTAATGACGCAGTAGCTGGTTGTTCCCTAAAGCTGGGTGGTTTGCATAGTGAATTTATTCCTCTTGCAACATTATGTCATGCTGTTTCAACAGGATCTCCCTTTGGGGAAGTGTTTTCAGACCCCAGTCATGCTCCCAGCATATCTGGTACTTGTATTCACAGATTTCCCCGTGGTGGCTCATTTCACAGACGCTGCAAAGGCATGGCTCATGGTTTCTTATTTCCACTACATATGCTCTAGTCCCAGTTGGCATCATTCCCTCTTGAGAGAAAACTGATCATCCAGATGATGTTTGGTCTAACTATTGTTGTGTCCCCTCCAACAATGATTTCAATGTCTTGTTTATCAGATAGATTCTTTTCGGGAAAGAGAGACACAGTTGTAGAGCCAGTTTGTAAATTCCATCTACATAAAAGGGAACCTGCGTTTGTTGCTTACCTCCTTTCTGAAAGACTACAAGATGAACTGATGAGAAATAGTGCTAGATGAGCTAAGCATATGTTTGAAACACCGTTTGCTTCATAAGTTTATTTTCCCCAGATCACTGCACAAAGGAAAATAAATAAATAAATAAATATGAAATCATCCCGAGGCTTGACAATTGCCACTTGACCTTCTAGTTACAGCCTGTGCAAGTCCACTTAAATAAGACAACCTGCAATTCAATGAAGGATAAGAAAGGTGTAAAGAGGTTTCAGAATGTTATAGTGGTCACGTTTGCTCTTCACCCTATAAAGTGCGGTCTCTTGGGATGAGCTCAATTTCCATGCAACAAGATCTACAAAGCAATAGTCCTACAGTTTCTGTGTAATGGATATGGAATCCTTATCTGAAAAGTTAGGCGCTTTCTCCCGCTCAGCTATAAAGCATTTTATCTCCAGTCAGGCATAGGAATACATATTTGCATTTTCTACATAAAGGTATCTGACGTTATATAGTTTCAGTGAGGATGAACTAACACATCAGTGTCAGTCAACTATGGCAATTCAGAGGTTTTCCAGGATTAGCATTACTCTGGCTGTGTCTGCAACTGTGAAGACAGTCGTACTGTGGCCAGGTCTGATACACATCTCTGACAATTAGATGTATAGTTTCCTGCAAATTAAGAATAATAATGAAAAGACAGTATAGTAAAAACTGCCAACATATAGGCACTATTAGAAAACCTAATTCATTCTAGAACATCACTTTGAAGTCCGTAGGTACAAGGCAGGGCTCTGAACACAGGCTGGTGACGCCCTGCTTTCCCAGGAAGTCCCAGAGGGGTCTCATTAGCATCGATTTATCTCTTACAGAATCTTTAGATGGGACGTGAATTAACACTGGTCCTGTAGGTTTTCAGACATTCTGTGTCATATTTCAACGGTTACATGCACATCGCTAGACACAGAGCAGAAAAAAATATTTCTAACAGAGAAAATGATATACGATAAGAGATTAATCAAGTTTCATATAAGAAAGGTTATTCAAGTTTTTATGCTTCCTAGATTCACCATAGCTATTCAATGAGTACAGTCTTATAGTGGCCTTCCTCCTTTATTCAGAAAATCTTGAACTGAATCCCTTTTGCTTTGTGCACTAACTAGCATCCTCCAAGCTCTGTTAATAGAAAGATCTTGGCACTTTTCAAATCCACAGAATCTGGCTGCAGCAGAAATAATACATACAAGAGTGGGTGCCTTCAATTACAGAGAATAACCAGCAAAGGTAAGAAAAGGGACTGATGATAATAAGTATAATAGTAACTTATTAGGCCAACAGGGTCAACAGCTAATCTTGCTGCAGTCTGAAAAGGTTATTTTAATTCCAGTAATTGGCCCCAACCACCAGCAACAATTGATGTGCTGCCACTTTTATCTGCTTGCTGCTCACCATGTTCATATGCAGCTGCACTGCAAGATGAACACAAATTACCTGCTGAAGTCAATGAAAGTGATTGCTTCTGCTCACATTATTGATCAGTTGTGTTGCTTATACAAAGCTTCAGTCATTGTACCATCTCGAGTTTATTGAAGATGAGTTGTCTGTAGGTACCAGAGTCCTCAGAAAGCCAGGGAACAGACTAATTGTTATTATACCGGCAATCATTATTATGATTATTTTTCTTAATGACTAACATTTATATGATGCTGATTATGCAGTTGCCCTACAACAGCCTGCAAGCTTCACGAAAGGTTTTACAAACTATAATTCTGAGCCTGAAAGCACTATTATTACTTAGCAACTATTGTGACCTAGGGGCCAAAAGAAAGATCAGGATTATCTTCAATAAGTGTTGTATGGCTTCTTTTTGATAACAGACAAAACACAATGTCTATCTAATTTTAAATGCACAGATCATGCAATAGAACCTCGAGCCATACTGGGGTATGTGGGGAGTCACAGTCAGTGAGGGACAAGCTATAGGTTTCCATAACTGAAAATCAAGAAAGTGCCCAACAAAGGCTGCCCCAGTTCACAGGCATTCGGGGGGTGGGGGGGAGGGGTGGGGGGAGCCATCCGAAGGACCAGCTTGGTCACCCTCTCAGGAGACGCATTTTCATTTTCAACTTTTCAGGGATTCTAAAGCTCATAACACAGACATTCAGTAACTTTGTTAAATGAAGTGAATGTAACACAGAATTGTGCTTTTGTGTGAATACTTGAGTTCCATGTCAGGAATGTTGTTGTCATCAATATTTTATATTGGATTTCAATTCCTCAGCAGAAAAAGTGGACAGAGATCCATGTACACAATGTTCCTTTTGGTGTCCAGGCAACCTCTGCCTGAACTAAGTCAGTCTTTTTACAGACCCATCCCTGCTATAACAGACATGTTTTTAGGTACCTGCATCCTCCACTGGGATCTAGATTTTAGGTTCTCTTCCAAAGAACACATTGTTTGTTACTCACCTTTTCCACTGTTTAGTGTTAGAAAAAGAAAAAACCAAACACGTGTAAGTGTTCTTAAATTTGAACTATTAGATCCAATATATTTAGATAAAGTTTCCTGAACTATAAAACCTCAGGGAGAAAATCTTGGTGTAAAATAATAACACGCAACAACAGAATAAGAGCCTGAAACTAGTGTGTCTTGAAATACAGGAAGCTCCACTGGACCAGGGTTTGTTTGCCTTCATACATTCCTGTTCGGAATCATGTGCTGTTATGTCCTGTCAATTACTAATTCGAAAATTTTGAGTGCCTGACCATCCTTCGTACCACAAACAGGAGCACAGGGAGTTAGCAGCAGCCTGTCTGAGAATCCTGCCCTTTCACAAAATTAGTCCACCTCTAAATGTCTTTTCTTCCCGGTGCTTTAACACCACATTTGTGTGCTAAGGTGGAAGAAATTAATTACAGAGATTTCAGCAGAGCCAAGAGCTCTTCACTGGAAAGCACCTTACTATTGAGTATAAATAAAGCAGCCCAAGAACTTTGGACCCACTCCAGGAGTAATGTTTGTCTCTTTTCCTTATGGATATTCAGAGAGAAAAAATATTTCAGGAAATTATTTTTTTCCACCTGATTATTTGGCCAATTCCCCATAGCAGAGATAAGAACGACGACATATGCATTTTGCAGATTACTGATTCTGTTATCCTTGTTCTTGTAGAAAGGGACTCACTTTCTACTGGAGTATTTCTGCCTAAACAGCTAGAATACTGTTTTAACCACATAAAAAATAAATGAAATCAAAAAGCTCTGTTCAGCAAGGAGAAATTTAGCCCCTATTTTCAAGTCACACATGAGATAACAAAACTTTTTAATTTTACTTGTTAAACTCTCTCACTGGCATAGCTAGGAAAAAAGAAAGACAATCCCCCCCCCTCGCCCCCCCCCAAAAAAAACAACCAACCAACCTCTCCAAAAAACAAACTCACAATAAAACCAAATCCACGAAGTGTTTATAAGATGGGTCTAATCTGGGAGAAAACCTGACTAATTCCTTCATTGATTTTGAATTAGACCACTGACCTGGTAACTACTCCCAGGTATCCAAGAGAACACAAATTCTTTCCAAATTTTGATGTTATTCAGTCCCTGGTGTTTCAGGGATTGACGTCCAATTATTAATTTTTAAGCTGGTGCCATTCTGGATCTGCTGCCTGGTCAAAAGCCAGAGGAGGAAGGGTGCAAAGAGCAAGGCTGGGATGTATCGTACTGAAGTCCTGCAGTAAAGATGTCAACATGATAACATGAATCTTATGCACTAATTTTTGAGCCTATATTACCTTAATTTCTGTTATTCCCTGTCGGGTGCACCTGACTTTTTCTGCTTTCAGCATTGTTGATGGGAAGATGGAGCTGTCCTCACGTATAAAGGGGGCCCACAGAAGCCACACGCCACCCCAGTGCAGCAACTGCATGTGGATAGGCGTCCTGTCTGCTTCCTCCTGGATATCCTGACGATACTTGCTAGCATTTCTTATTAATTAAGAGAAAATGGACATGCAGCAGCTGTGCATTTCTTCAACTTTACAACCACTTTCAGAATGACTTGGCTAAATCTGGAAAAACAAGTATGGAAAGCCATGTCTTTTTAAGAATTAATATCTACAGAAACAATATTTTTCCTAAAGCTCCTCTTCAGATCTGCTTCTGCCTACAGTTATCTAGGCAAACCCCCAAACTCTTACACATTCTGTAGGGTATGAGAGAGTGAAAATAGAAAGATAAATTAATGTATCGCCTTTCTCTCATGTTAAGTGTGGGTTTATTTGTTGCCTTCTGCCTAATTGAACACAGATTAAAAAGAAAAATATGTCAGGAGCACTGACACCAATCAGTAGTGCAAATAAAGGTGTATGTATTTTCGTTAATTACTACCATGATAACATGAAGGTTTGCCATCAATTCTGTTCTTTATTCAGATAAAAGGGATCACATTCCAAAGAGTAATAGATATGCTACATTTCAGTCACTTGAAATGTGGTTTGAATATGGTGTGGGTTTTAGATCAAAAGCTTAATTCATAAATAAAATCACATGACATGTATGTTAGGCGTGCTCAGTCTTGCAGTTCTTTATAAATTGACTCAGAATACAGTGGCTTTTACAAGTTTCACGTATAAATGCTCCAGGCCTGTTCTCTGTGGCCCAAAAGAAGAGGAAGGTGCAATTATTAAAAAAAAACCAAACCACACAAATCACAAACCCAAGGCACTATTCAAACAAATGAATGGTTAAAAGCATTTTCATGTCTTTTTCCAGAGGACTTTACTGAAGGATGGAAGAAGGGGAGGTATTCTATAATTCCCTCCAGTTCCTCAATTTTCACTCTTTACATATCACATCCTCACCTTGCATAAACTGGATTAGCCTTCATTTTGCAATTTGACATATTAATTTCTGCCACCTGGGGCTTTGGCTGATTGGTCTGTTCTGGAGATCAATACTAAACTCCTCATCGCTTTCCACACATTTTTGTGATAATGCATTTGATTTTGTGTTGATTCTGTCCCGTGGGAGCCCCCTGGACCAGCAGCCAGGCTGCATGACTGTAGCTAGTGACATTAAAGCTGGGCCAAAGCTTTGTTCACCGGGCAGATCACTGCACCAATAGCTTCTACTGCAAGTGGTTTACCCTCCCCAGACCTCGGCATGAAGTGCAGGAAGGACGTAGCAAGGACATACTTTTATAGCAGCAGCAGGAGGCAACTGACAGCTAACAAAATATGAAAGACTTCTTCCAAGGACTAGATTCATTGTGGATTTTGCCTCACTTCTCTTTATGGAATTGGAGTCTTATGAAAAAAACAGACATAAAACAATCTTTGTCATTCAAAAGCATAAGTTGTCTAATAGATCATGAAGATGACGGACAGTTATCTCCTTAGAAAAATCTGATGCCTGACAAAATGATGGACATAGAGACTAATGACTCGATGGGATTATGGCAGGTTAATGAGGTAAGCCTAGCCTACTGCATGAGCAAAACACCAGTATGACTTTTTAGACAGATGAATTGCAATACTTCTCACATGCTACTTTTAGAGGTTTTATTTTTGAAATTGAAAACACCCTTTAAAATTATTACAAGTTTTATGTGGCTACTCACTTTATATTTACGAATCATCAATAAGCTTTCCCCTTGATCTTTAATTGAAAGTTTAAGCCAAATATAGTTTCCACTTTCGATCACAAACCCATCATCTTTAAGTCTCAGCCCTCAAAACAATCTCTCAAGACCAATGAATGCTTCCTCTGTGTCACTACAACTAATGCACACCCTTGAGCACAGATTTACAAGCTGTGCAAATGCAGGTGATTCGCCCTACTCAGTGCCCAGTCCTGCTTGTTCAGTGCCAGCTGCTCCCTGGCACACGGGACCCATTAACTGCTCCTTTCTGACAGCAAACCACTGGATGGAAGGGATAACTTCTATTAAATAGGCAGGGGAAGAAACCCAAACAGCTGGTAGAGATTATAGAAAAACCTTTGGTTAGGAGGTCTTGGGACTTAATCTTCCATCCCATCTCTGTTTACATCGGCATGTAAAAAAATAAAGTAGCATTTACATCCAATCATAGAAGTTAAACAGCTATAATCAACAAACTAGATATCTGATTCTACTGTTCATGCAGCTCAGTTTAACGTTGGCTAAAGGCTTTTAAATTATGCATAAGATGCATAGCTTTTCCTTCAGAAATAATATCAAGATAACACAGCTAGTGCGTGAGCTTAAAGGTGATATGAGCTGTGCTGTTCTGAGGCTCAGTTCAGGTTGCATTGTGATAAATACCTAAGTAAAATATAACTTCCAGAATTACGTGAAAGTAGGATGAAGCATATTATGACACTTCAAAACAACAATCTCAGAAAGCACTCACACTAAAATGAGGTAGTTATTAGTAATATAAAGGAACGACTAAATATTTAAGATGTTGTTTTGGACTCACAATACAGCCATTCTGAAAATCTGTAACATGCTTGTAGGATTTATAATTCCTTATGGAAAGCATTATAATTCACTTTGAAGAAATTAAGCCCATTTGATCTTATATCATTTCAAAGAATTTATTGAAGCTTATTAAGAGCAGAAGATAGTTGCCATGAGATCAGTGGTAGATCTTGTGACAGATATTGAAAAGCATTTTTTTTGCAAAAGCATAAAATCTAACAAGAAATACTATGAATTTACTTGGAATGTAATAAAATATCTTTGGAATATGCTTCTAAACCAACCATGTTTGTAAGAGATAAACAATAGATAGCCCCTTAATCCACAGTCTAGAAACTTCTCTATTAACATTAATATGCTTTTCCATTTACCATTCAGGGTATCTATTATTTTCATCTGAAACTATTTAGAACTCTGAAAAAAACCCCAACAAAATCCCATCTTGAATCGTAATTTTAACATAAAGCATATCAAGCATTCAGATGCATATTTGCATATAAGTTGAAGCTATATTTCTTCCACATATTACAATAATTTTGATTCTGGCACCTTTATTCAAAGTAAGTAATCATCTAAGCCTAATCTTCCAAGACAGTATGGCACTAAAAATGCAGAAACTTACTCAGTAGGACTTTCAAAAGCAGCTCCCTGATCAACTCATTTTAGCATCAATGCTTTTATTTAAGTAATACAAACTAAATAAAGATACAGTGGCAACCACTTATGCAAATAAACATGCCATTACCGCGCTCTAGATAGGTGTAGTGCACCCAAGCTACTTTGAAACTCCCATTTGACAGGTCTTTATATTTAGGTGTATGACTACTTCAAAAGTTCAGCTCTTGGGCTTCTGTGTTTTCATGGACTTATCTGCAAAATAAAGATAATCCCTGACTATTGTAAAGATTAATATGATAAAAGACAGTGCTGTGCTCAGACATTAGAGTAAAAGGTGATTTAGCATCTGCAAAGATCAGAAACAAGACACTGTTAATGAAAACTTAACTGTATTGTGTCTTATTGTATTTTTAGGAAATTAAGAATTGATTTATCACAGAGTTCAGAAAATCAGGAACAACTGGAAGTGTTTCTGAATGGGAAGAATATAGTTCTGTTTTTCCAGCAAATCTGTCATATTTCAAGGTAAAATATGTAAATCTAAAAAAACTATTTAAAAAAAAAACCCCAATCTAAATGGAACTCAGTCAGGTCCTTTGTTCTCCAAATATAAGTAAAATAATTGTTGTTTTTACTAGTTATATCCTTTCTCCACCACATACCTATACAGCTATGGTTGGTGTAGCAGCTTTGTCCCCTGTGTATTTTCAAAGTAAGCCAGTAAACGCTATCTCTCAGATGTCTTCTTAGTCCCGAGAGCAGAAACTGGGATGTCAAGGTTTTTGGAAAAAGGACAAGGCAGAGCATTACCTTGAATCCCCACAGATCTGCCATAGGCCTTGCTTTGAGAGAGAAAGTGAGAGATTAGGGATAACAGAGATGATGGTTATGAAGGAATAATCCCTCTGGACGTTTGCCTTCCTGAAGCTTAAATCCCCCTCTGCCTCCCCCTCCAGCGTCAAATCGTCGAGGACTGGTTCAGCATCAATTTCTGTAAATAAACATTGTAGGGTGGAAGGAGCAAATCCTTCATTACCTTTATGAGTAACTCATTCGATGACCTTGAATCAGTTACACAACCCTGTTTCACAATCGCACTGAGCCAAAAGTGGGGGTGAAACGAGGACCACGCTCAAAGCCAGCTGCTACAATTCATCTTGTCTTCCTTTGGTAGACTGATTGCAATACACGTTGCAAACAGATTAGTTTGTCTGAGAGCAATCTGGTTTTGGTTACCAACTTGTAATCTGAAATTACAAAAATATTACTATTTAAGGGAAATGCAAAATGACCAATGTAGGCTGTTGAAATGTGATATTAATGCCACTTCAGTCTAAGTGAGGTGTCTCTTGAAAATGAGGTATCTCTTGGGCTTTTGGGAAATGACCTATAGGAAGAAGTGACAGGCAAACTGAGGTGCTTTTGGAAGCTGACTCCATGTTTGCTGTAGAACAGGAGTGGTGGATATAAACTTCATCAGATCTCCCAAATAATAAGTTTGCATGAACCAAATTCACAGAATTTCCTATGAAGACTTTTGATAGTTTTGTAAAAGCATACTTGAATGCTCAAAATTCAATGGTACCTTCAACTTGCTGACATTGGTTATCCATTGATCCTTCTGAGTGTATTAATTTAAGGAGAGTCATAAGGATGTGAAGAGCTACCATTAAAGTCTCACTGTCACTGAGACAGACAAGTTTCTCTACCACTAAGCAGGCATTACTTAAAAATGAAAAAGAATGAGACAACAAGCAGCTGAAGCTTTTTTCCCTCTGGTGTGCTTGACCTTTTCACAGCTGGCTGAACATTAAGAGAAAACTCCAGACTGTATCAGGCAAAAGGATACAATTGATGAAAGATATTGCCTGAAGCACTGGTACTTTTGCCTATCTCCACCAGATGCATTTTTGCTCTCAGTATACCTTACTCCTGTACGTATTCATTACAACCACTTCCCTGAAGTCACCAAATTCTAAATTCCATGTGTTTTCACTTCAAAACCCAGAATAAATCTCAATTTATTCTTGAATACAGAGATTTTAGTCTCCAAGCTTTGTCCTAAGCGAATAAATCAATTTCGATCTAAGTAGCACTGACTTTCTCTTGCTGTTTAATGCTGCAAGAATAGCTATACATATTCTACTCAGAAAAAAATTCACCTTATTGGGTACTTTATAGACTTTGGTGTCAACTGGATCACTAATTTACTCTGTCATATCAAATTAGTCTTGTCTCAAAGTTCACTGCATTGTGTTCAATGGATCAGAGATGAACTGCAAGTAATTCAATGGAAGGTCACGTTCAGAAACAACAGTGTATTACAGAAAAACAATTGAAGAAATTAATAGAATTAGTTTGGCTGTGGGGAATTATTTCTGTTCAGAATTTACTTTCAGAGAAAGGCCTGAAGTTTTTCAGCTTTAGTTCACAATTGTCCTGTATTCGCAAAACTTCAGTCACGCAGTTTATTCTTCATCATTAAAATGTAACTGATACATCACAATATATATGTCCAAAAGAAGTCCTGTCTGAATTGTATAGAAATCAATATACTCTTTCAAAATTGCAAAATTAGTTAAGCCAGAGCTAAATCCTTTCTACAAATCCTCTTCTACAAACACTCAAATATGCCATTTAGGATGCAACACAGCTGTTTCTATTCCAAACAGCTTACCATTCTCAGATTGTTTTTTCTTTAGATCAGTAAAATGTAATAGAATAAACAGAAAAGGCAAAGGAGACCAGCTGAGATGGAATCTGCATCATCTGTTGATGCAAACAAGAGTTTTGCATTATTTTTAACACGCTATCCCTACCATCAAACTTAACAGTCTTAAAAATCGAAGAGAGAACTAAAAAGACACCGATTTCTAAGTTCAGGGTTATCCAATTAAAAACTCCACTTCTTCCTTTTTGAGGGATGAGACGTGAAACAAACACCCACAAATAAAACCTTATCTACCATGGTAAGCCTACACTAATACTATATGACAGAACTTGCAGGATACAGATAGATGGTAAAGTAAAGCTGGGCAGAACAGTCCTTAAGTTCCTTTTCACTAGTAACATTTAATGGCCTTTACACTTTTGTAATGAATTAGATGCGCTCATGTCTGACACTTCAGAAATTAACAAGACACAAATCATCTGTAAAAGACTTTTACTACAGTGACAACTGATTTCAGCTGTCTTCACTTGCAAGGAAGAAAATTAGTCTTTCGTGAGCAGCCCTGAAAGCACTGAGCAAGAACCATCCTTTTACACGAGAGCTGGGAATTTAGCAGGAGCACTCAAACTGCACCGAATCAGACCTTTAATTTTTATTCTGCAAGAGCAACTTAGAAGAATTTGCTTTAGCAGAATTTATAGAGATATACTTTATATGCAGTCCATAAGATAGATGAATAGCACTAGATGTTTACGGTATATTTAAGTACACTCATGGGAACCATCCCAACTCAATTCTGTAATATCAGTTTTGCTATATATTTGCTGTGGGGAAGATGTTAATAGGCTGTTAAAACAGTCACTAGATAAAAAAAAAAGTATCAACTTCATAAATCCTAAAGCATCTGATTTCAGTTTTATGTTTATTCCTTTTACTAAGATATCCAAAAGAAGAGTTAGATTCCCAGTAAATGTTTTATAGGCTACACTGTTTTATAGTCTTAAAATGATAGCACTTGGTAGTTAATTTTGTTTCACAAAAAAAAAGAAAAGCAACATTATACCTATATCACGTCCTCAGCTTAACTGCACATTCTGTTCCCATTGCTCTTTAAGGAATCATAACTTAAGCCAGGATTTTAATTTGCCTCCCTCTTTTGAGTTTCCTTGAGCAAAGCACTTCATCATTACAAACCACCTTATTATACGAGGGAGATTAGACCACAGCAGGGATTACCCTGCTCAGGTCAGCAGAATCATTGCCCTTTACCCACAGTAACAGGGACAAGAGAGACAGCCCAGATACACCAAGAATACGGAAAACAAAAGCATGCAGAAAAAAAAGCAACCTGCTCAATAGTTTTCACTTTTGAAGAACGTTGTACACACAATTCTACCTAAGAAAGGCAAATGTAACTTTAACCAGGAGCACACAGACAGGCAAGCATAAGCAGCAGGTTTGCTGTGGCAAGGTTTGTGGCACGTGCTGAACCCGCAGATAACGGGAAGAAAGGTCTACTTAATTCACAATTTCAGTAGCCACCTCAGGCAAAACTGAGTTTTGTCTCCTTGTCCATTTATACCAGCTGAGGACTTGGCTTTTAGCTTAAAAAATTGGCTCCGAATGAATGTAACAGTGAGTGAAATATTAGAAATGCACATTGCAGGCTTACATCATGCTCACAATACCCTATAAATTATACAGAAAGCTCTTGGCCATGCTGTTAGGTTGGGATTGTTTTTCAAAAGTATTTCAGGAGTTTTTTGCAGCAATACTTATAGATAACAGTGTGAGTCTAGATACCTTTCACATTGTAAGTCACAGGTTTAGTCAGTGTAACAGAAGGGTCCCTTGAGGCCAAATCATCCACTCCTTACTTCTGTAACACTCTCCCCAAATCTAATGTCTGTGGCATTTTCCTCTTTCTCTGCACACTCCTTTAGGATGTCTGACGAATTTAATTTCTTAATTGTGAAGATTTAGAGCACATCATGCAATGCAAACCCAGGTGAGTTTTGCAAAACCATCAAAGTCAGAGATTGCTGAGAGCCCTTGTACCCCTTTGCTCCCTATGGGAAACCTACATACTACAATCAAAGGAAGAAAACAAAGCAATTCCACAGCCAAGTGCCAATAAAACTCACTGACTCGGAGCTCAGTACATCTGGAAACAGCAATGAATATGAGAGATAAGTGCTGCTAAAAGAGAAGGAAATTTGCAATAAAGAACACTGTAGCTACATGGTCCAGTCTCTCCCGGGGTAGCGGCTCCCTGTTCGCAGAAAGGAACTGCCACTTTCTAGTGAAACACCTTCTAAGTGAAAACAGTTTCCTTCTCTGTTCCAAAAGCATCTCAAAACACATTAAATGAGATGGGTTGCTTTCTGAGTTAATTGAAAGAATTGGTCTGCAAGGAGGCAAGTCTAGTTAAAGAAGGTGAGTGGCTTGACCACTTCTACTGCAGAGCACTGCAAAGCTGCATTTTCTCCACCTGCTCTGCGCAGGTTCTTCCTTTTCTGCCTCATCACAAAGTGCAGTTCCAGTTCTCTGGCTTAAAGAATGCTAAGGGCACTGCTGCATTACTACATACTTTTAGTTCATTCCACTTTGTACCAAGCTATGGCCATAGCTGTCAGGGGATAAAAAATTTCAATTCAGGTTCATTTCCATTTTGAGACACAATTTAGTTGGTTGGTGTTTGTTTCATTTTGGGGGGTTTTGACTCATTTTCAGTAGCCTTGTTTCCTTTTCCGGTTGCACAGAAAAGTCATACCACCTTTGGTGCCACAGGTAATGCCCATGCCTGGCAGCTGTGTCTGCTGTGCACGCAGACTCCCTGGGCTGGGGCATGAGGGGCGCTGGGAGGTCTTGCCTTCCTATCTCTGGCACATGTCTCTGTTCCGGAACAGTCACTTTGCTATGACTCAATTTCATCTCCCAGTAAAGCAGAACAGGCCTCTGCCTGGGCATTTTTACACCTTTCCCCCTCACCAGATTGGGGATGCTGCAGCTGAGCCATTGCTGCATGGACCTCAAGCATTAGGGCATCCCTTCATAAACGTGCTTTACAAGTTCTCCCTTCCTTGTATGCCTTCTTTGTATGCTGGGGAGAAATTACTGGTACTTGGGACTAAGCATCTCTCCTGAACACCAAAATGCTTGGCTACCACTTTAAAGACAAATTTAAATATTTCTGGACAAGTTAATTCCTTGAACATACGTATTCTGCTACTACTTCTCCCAGTTCACATCAAGGGCAATCTTGAGCGACTTCCAATACAAACAAGCACAGCCTCTCCAGAGACTGTGCCCTGTCTGCCTATCATAGGAAAACACCCAATAAAGTTGAAATCAATGTTTATTTCTAAGGAAAACAACAATAACTCCACAACCATCAAGGACTTCATGCAGTATTCATTATTAATAAAGTATTCAGGTCAGTAGTGACAGGAGAACATGCAACCTTCTTTGAAGCTATGAACTGCAGCCCCCAAGCCAATATAAAAATCTCATTTAGCAGTGTTTGGCTGTGTGACGAATTGGGGGAACTTGTCTAAATATGATTTATGAATTCCATTGTGCTTTTATGAACAACCTGTACTCTTATATCTTGTGACTTTCTGTACTGTCTTATGACTACCTTTTATTGTATTTTGCCTTATGGTTCTTATGCTAAGGACACAAGAGAATAGTTTTGGTACATCTGCTCTTAAATAATTGACAGTTAAGGAGTACAAGTTGCTGAACAGACCCAATCTGGGGAGAACAAATGACTTATGGCACTCTAGATAAGCCAGTTTTCTCCAATTTCCTTGCAGAGACCTGGGATTTGAAAGGTTGTGCTCTACCCAGAAGCCAAACAAACAAGATGAGATATTAGCAAGAGTTCCTAAAAGAGACATATTCTCAGCCACTTACTGAAGGGACTTGGAAAGAAAGTCCACTCAGCAAGAGTATTTCTCACTTTTAAGTCTGGTCTCTAACTTAGCAGAATACCTGACTCCATAAATACACAGGCAAGCTTCACGGGCAATGCCGAGTGTGCCGCCATCTCATCCGAGTCACGGGACAGACAAGCAGAGATAACCGGGCACACCACAGCACCTCCCTCCACAGTGTGTGCTCCGTCTTCTGGCAAGCTCTGACACTCAGCCAGCTGTTCGGATGCTGTTCCTTACAGGGGCACCTCAGTCACGGGTAGGGGAAGGAGGAAGTCAGTCCTACTGAAGTCATGGCCTTTGAAAACGTAGCTTAATTTACATGCCCTGAGCCTCGTGTGAGGTATGCTTTAAACAATTCCACCGCACACCAAAAACTTCTGGGTTTCAAAATAGTTTTTGCTACACTAATTCAGGATTCAGATCTGTAACTTAAATTTCATTAGCAAAGTGATAAGTGAATGTGGTTGTCTTTTTTTAGAATAAAGTCAGAACAGAAAAAAACCTCACCATAATCAGAAGCTAATTTTGAACATCTGCAACCAAGAGCATATGTTTGTTAACCTTTTATTTCCTAACTTGTCAAAGACAGAGTCAAAGAAAGGCAAGAAATCCAGCCATTATAACTGATAGAGGGTAATGGTCTTTAAAAATTGTTCAAGTGTGTAACTGCCAGACTACTTACATTACAGGAATTCCATGGTTAAATAAACAAATAATATTTTATTGCTAACAATTTATACAGGATTTTATGTTCCTAACAAGATCTCTGAGCCTTACAGTCAGCTCATGAAAGAGGATGAGCTGACAGTACAAAGGAAGAGCAGCAGCAGAAAACAGAGCATAAATGATAAAACAGAGTTTGAAGCCAAACAGCGGTGGATGGTTTTGGCACAAGCATATCCTTCATGAGAAAACGTTCCTCTTTGTAAACTTAGCCAGAAGCCTTTTAATTTCAGTAAAATGGAACCAACTCTAACATCTTTATTTCCTTCTCTGTAATACCATCATTTTGTCTCTCTCTCAAAAAACAGTTCTGCTTACAGTTTAACTGGCTTCTGAAAAAAATATTTTTATTCTATTTTGAAAACAGGTGGATTTGCCATCTTACAAACCAATAAGAAATCTTCAGTTTAAGAAACATCCAGATTGAGTTTCTGTAGACGACTTTGGAGACACAAGTGAGCCCCAAAGATGTGATTCAAAGACTAGCACACTCAGAGGAGGAATTCCTACTGACTTCAGCTCCATACAGAGTAGACTGGGGATTTTGTCAGACTACCATGACCTCTAATTTTGCTCGGTCAGAGAACAAACCAGTGGAGTTCTTGGAATAGATATGCCTGTCTACTGCGAGGAAATGTTGCCAGTGTGGAGAAGATGGGTTTGTCATTGCCACATTGGAGAGCAATGTACCACAGACTTTTCAGGGTGTCTCCGCATCCTCAGCGTAAGACAAATTAACTTAAACTAACATACTAATGTATGTTAAACATATACAAAACCATTTTGAAGGAAAAAGTTTCAGATCATGCAGCTTTCATGTCACTGTTTTGTAACTCCAGGAGCACTGCAGGCCTAGCTCTATGAAGCACTGAACTTGTTAAAAAGGCTAAATGAATAAAACAAATGCGTCCATAGATGAGTGACAAATAACATTCATTTCAGCAAGTTTTACTCTGAATCGGTTTATATTTTATCTTGATTCATAAAAATGCAGGCTTTTCTAATGCCATGTAACAAAATAAAGGGGCCTTTTTTCAGTCAGTGGGAACAGTAACAATCACAGATCTTTTTACCAAGAAATGTGTCTGCCTTAGTAGAAGAAAGGAGTGAATAAATTTTACCCAGTAAACAACGGATGAACACATGCATTTCTGATGTTTTAATTGTAGTAGTAGGGCATTTTTTCCCTCTACTGCAAGGAGAAATTGATATTTTAAAACACTTTCATAGACTTTCTACCCAGTTCTGCCTGAACACAGCAAATATTCCAAGAAAAAGCTAGTAGAAGGCAAACAAAAAGGGCTGGGCTGTTATTTAGTGCAGTTGATAACTTGAGCTAAATGAGAAATTTTAAATACATAATTCTGGTAGACTTTCTTAGATCTGCTGTAACACTGCATTCCTGCAAAAAGGCAGATAGAATTACCTTTTTAGTTATAATTGTGTTTTATGAAACAGGTAAACAAGATAGATTAAAAAAAGACAAACCCAGCAAACAAACCACAAATCTATTTTCTTATGACAGTATGCTAACAACTACACCAGCCAACAGCTCAAGGTCTCCACATTTCAGTGAGAAAATCAGCTACTAACACTTAGATATTTTACCATTGGAAGCATTACTTAAACTTATTCAAATAACCCACTACAAAGTTTCTACTTTTGAAATTATACACACTCTCTCCCGCAATTTGTTAAAAAAAGTTCTATCAAGATAAGAATCTAAAAGATTACTGCAAACACAAAGATAATTTTATGAGTCCCACAAAAGAATTAATTTAGGATGTTTATTTTTAACTGTTCCTTTATGTAGCAAAATCAAGTGGTAGAAAACTGAATATGAATAGCAAATAACAAAGATTGGAAAAGGATGTAAAGGCAGCTTTAATAGTCAGGGAAGATTTAAAAATTGTAAGTTAAGACAGACATCTTTGTGCAAAAAACAAATCTACTGCAGGATGACATCAGCTCCCACTAGAAAGGATGAGATATTCTGAAGTTATTTATAGTCTGTAAAAGGACTGCAATTTTGAGACAATTTTAGGAGAAAGATCTGACAATGTTATTTTACAATGACTTTGTTTTGGTTGTGTCAAGTAATTACTGCAGATATAACAACATGTCTGCTGTACACTGGAACATTTCAGTTCCTGTGCTATTACTGAATACCTTACTTTCAATGTAGAGAGCAAATAGAGTTTGTCAGAACTAAAAAAGCAGTTATTCCTAAGAAAAACTGGAATATACACAAGCAAATTAATGAACAAACTACTTAAGTTTGATAATTCTGCTCCAGTAAGCCAGTATTACTGGGATATGACTGACTAATCTTAGTCACATTGGTGTGTAATCATTATTCCTTCAGTATTTATAATAGAGAACTCAAGTACCAGTCTGAGTTGTAGGTGAATGTCATATTTGCTATTTAGCACTCAAGGGTGACTGTACCACTTAGCCTAGAAAAGTCTTCCCTTTTAACTAAGAATCCATTATAGAAATAGGTAAATAACCTATTCTTTCACAACAGAACGTGAGCAGGGACACCAAGTTCATTGGCAAAAATCTCTCCTTTTCTTCACAATTTGAGAAATTATTAAAGGAAGCATGGGAAGAAGCATTCTGGCCTCTGTAAAGTAGGTGGATCTTTGATACTGACTTCATAGCATAATGGATAACTATGCCTCAAACTCTAAGGTGTGCTGAGCTTTTTGCCTCTCAGCACAAAGGAAGCAAACATTGAGTGTTCCCCATGGTGCTGCACTGCAAATGAGTGGAAATCTAGCCACCCAGCTAAGCCTTTCTTTGGTCTGAAAATTCAGATTATCCTTTAGATTATCCTACTGAAAGCAAGTATATCTTAGTTTAACCCCAGCCAGCGATTAGGTAGCACAAGCACACAGCCACTTGCTCACTCCCTCTTCAGTGGGATGGGTGAGAGAATCAGAAGGGTAAAAGTGAGGAAACTCAAGGGTTGAGATAAAGACAGTTCAATAGGTAAAGCAAAAGCCATGCACGCTAGCAAAGTACAACTAGATTCACCACTTCCCATCAGCAGGCAGATGTTCAGACACCTCAAGAAAAGCAGGGATGCATCACATGTAACAGCTACTTGGGAAGAGAAACACCATCACTCTAAACCTCCCTCCCTTCCTTTTTCTTTCCTTAGCTTTATATGCTGAGAATTATGTCATACGGTGCAGAACATCCCTTAGGTCAGTTGGGGTCAGCTGTCTCAGTTGTGTCCCCTTTCAGTTTTCCGTGCAACTCCAGCCTCTTTGCAGGTGGGGTGAGAGGCAGGAAAGGCCTTGATGCTGTGTGAGCGCTGCTCAGCAGTAACTGAAACATCCCTGTATTGTCAACAGTTGTTTCAGCACAAATCCAAACCACGGTTCCATACTAGCTACTGTGAGGAAAACTAACACTATCCTAGCCAAAACCAGCACACATGCACAAAACATCCCCCATTTATCATGTCCCATCCAGGATTTTACTGTGATTTTTGTGGCTGTAACTCATGACCAACAATCTGGTTCCGTTCTGAAACCACTGAGCTGGTAATCAATTTCCAACTGTTATTTGGGTTGAAACCTAAACCTAAAAATGAAACTACTGATATATTACAAGTATGTACTAAATCTGTTAAGAACGGGCTGTCAGATCACATTAAAACATGTGCCCTGAAGCTCTAGGTGTTATGGCAAGTGACCTGTGATACATGATAGCGTTACTGACCTTTGAATTGTGCAATTTATAAGATGGCAAACACTAGGGTTTTCTCGCCTTTTCTTGGGGGAAAGCTTCATGCTGATATTGTAAGAAAAGTTGTCTGTAAAGCCTGGTAAAAGTTAATATTGTACATTAATCCCTTTATAGTAATTTAAAAGCAAATCCTATTATTCTTTTGTTGCTTTTATTTTTTATCTCTATGTATTCCATACAGATGACACAATCTGCCGCTACTATGACTCTGTTGCAGTAACAGTTTTCACATCTAAATCATGCTTCTGCTCGCTACTGAAGCTCCAGGACCTACAGGATACACGTCCATGCCTGAAAATCCTGCCACAGGATCTTTCTCATGGAATGGTTAACACTGGTTTGAAGGCAATTACGCAAAAGAAAACATCATCTGCAACACGGGAGTTTGGTTTAGCAGTAAATATTCATTGTAGCAAAGTGAAAGAAAGAAGAGTGAAGAATGAACTCCTGGAGATTAGTTATGCTGCATGTAAGTTCAAGTTTTGGCACGGGGAAGCAAATTACAAGCAATTTTTATGGATCTTTTAATTCTTTCCATTTATAATGCACTAAGGACTCTGTTTTAATTCCTGTTTCTCCACTAGTGGATGCAAACCATATGCTTTCAACAACAGATGAGCTATTTGGAGATTGTTCTGGGCACTGTTAGGATAGTGATCTGTATCTCATGGTAGGGAACCCACTATCCTAACCATCTTCTCTGTAGGCTCAATTGACCAACACCAGGCCTGCTCATTATTTGCTTCTTCCTGGAAAACAACAAAGAGAGGAGCCAAACCATAGAGGTTATGCAGATGGCAAACCCATCGTGGCCCAGGTCCAGAAGTCAAATGTGCAGTACTTCTAATAGCAGGGGAGGCAGCATGGAACAGTTTCACAGACCCTGCAAGTGCCATCAGTAAAACCAGCAGCATTAGATAACAACTGTCTTTTGGATTAATCATTTTACAGAATGTAACTGTGATCTTGTTACGGCTCCAAGCACATAGAGAGGCACTTACTGAGGAATGCATTATAACAAAGAGTTGAGTTTGGGCTTTTTTTAACCTCAGAACAAAAAGTGGGCAATTATCTCTGATCATATTTCAGACCTATGCCCAAAGACCAAATCCAAAAGATTAGTGATGTTGGACTTCATTCTGTTTCAGTTCACATTGATATAAACTGGCAACAGCACCACTGATTTTCATCAGTGAGAGACTAATAAAAGCATCATCAGAATCACGTGTATGATTCAGAATGTATTTTGAAGTCTGTGCACTCTTATGCTGCTGGGACACATTTTCAGCAGCAGTAAACTGGGACATGTTCACTGAAATCAGGGAAGCCACAATAATTTTGACCAGCTGAGCTGAGGGCCTGTATTCTCAGAAAACACTGATTTGAGAATAGAATCTGAAAAGTTAATCACACTTCATGCTAGGGGGAAGCTCTGCTTCTGTTGAATTCTCTGTCTGCAGTGTTTTTACAGACCATTTTGAATTTTCTTGCTAGGTTTCCTGTTTTTTTAAAACATAGTTTGCAAGCCACTTGCAGATTTTTTCTGACTGTGAAACTAGCAGAAAAGGATTTAAAAGCCTTCAGGAAACATTTGAGGTAATCCAGAAAGATTGAAGAGTACAGATGTACCTCCCAGGATGCGAGGACTAATGCATGTAATAACTGTATTTCTTTAAAATGACTTTCTCAGGCAGAGTTAAAGGCATAGATGTAACTAAGGGATTGGACTCAGGCCAAGTGGTAATGGCTCTGCTGTTTATCTTTTTTCTTTTTTTCTGCCCCCCCTCCAGCAGAAAGAGCAGAACAAGCATTTTACCAAGAGATTTAAGGTTTGCTTTCACTCCCCCTCTTACTTAGGCCTCCAGCCCCAAACATTCTTGGATCACACAAATCAAAAACTAAATTGACTAAAGCACAGCAAAACCAGAAACCCACTGCTCAGGCTATTTTTACTTTCCTTGTCTGCTAGGTAGGAAGAAAAGAAAGATAACACAAAGTATTCAATATTTTAGTATTAATATATCAAAGTAGGAAGAGTAAAAAACTCTAATTTATAGAGAGTGCAATTTAGCGGTGGCCACTCTCAACAAGGCAACTGGGATTTGTCTTACATAGAAGCTATTTTCTTAACATTCTTATCAAGAGCCCATGGAGCAGATGCTGCAAAGAATGTTTTTGTTTTTTCTCTTGCTGCTCTTCATATAACCACAGATATTCCTGCTTATAAACAAATCTTACCTGAAGAGACCAAAAAGGGTATTGTATACTAGATCCATCCTCCTGCCCATGAAGGACTGCTCTCTGCTCTGCTTATCTATATTCACAACGAGGTGGTTGAAGGTTTAATCCATACTGCCTCACAACCTCTCTTCAGTCCGTACCTATGTCCACTTATTAAACACATAAGGAGCATCCTTTCTCCTTAGATGGCTAATATGAACAATTAAGTACTTACATAGAGCTTAGAATAAAGTTTTGATGCCCTGTTCTGGGTATTTTAAATCGTTCAAGTGGCAATAGCAACTGCCTCTGCCCCTTTCATTGTAAATGCTGTTTGGAGACTACCCTTGTGCAAAGCACGTCTTACATCCTATAGACAGGTAAACATGCCTTGGTCAGAACATAGGACTCTGTAAAAAGAAAGGTGTGTGGCTTTAATGCCTCAGTATTTTATGCATTTCTAGTTTTTAGGCCTTTTACAGCCAACTTATTATGCAGGCCTTTAAAGCACTAATTTACAGATACATTCCTGAAAAGCCTGCAATGCCTAGGACAGAAGTGATTCAGTGCTACATTTGCTGCTACTCTTATTCCAGTCTCTACTAAGAGAGCACAGCGACAGACCTTGAGCTATGGCTAAGAGAACAGAGTGGTTTTTCTCTTACTCTTTCTAGCCATGCTATTCCAACTTATTTCTAGTGCCTTCCCCTGGGCTAAGTTCTACCTTTTGAAAACCATGCTGCAGAAAGCAAAATTTGGCCCGTTTCCATCATCTTACAAAGTAATTTTCAAGACTAACCACAGGAAAGGCAGATGAATTATGTGGAAACAATCATTTGCAAAGACCTTTCTTCAGGTGCTCTTCCCCACCCTGTCCAATTGCTCAGCATGCACTGTGGCAGTGGATGGACACAACACACTATCAGTCAGCAAATTGGTCAAAGCATTTCAATTTATGCAGCACAATAATAACTAGGTCCACAACAAGGCTTTCAGGGAGAAAATAAAGAAGAAAACTCAACTGCATTCCTGCCAAAATCTCTGGGAAACAAAAACAACCCTATAATAAAATCCTCTTTGCAAAAATGCTTCAGGGTGCCTATGTTCCAGAGATGGGAGCACAATAAATTAACTTAAGGAGCGGATGCCTAGGACAAAACCCTGTGGGATACCTGAGCCAACCCAACAGGTGGAGAAATTGAAAACAAATTGATAGCCTTGGGACAGGAAATATTAGAACCAAGAAATCATAGTGCCAGACAGTCTAGCATGAAACTCACGGAAAGCCAACAATGATTTGCATTGATATAGCACCATGAGCAGTACATGTCAGGTGATGTCCCAGAGCTTTGCACAGCAGTGGAACATCATAATGCACCACAGTGGAAGGTGAAAAAGAAAAAAACATCCCACAAAAATCCAGACCAAAACAACAAAAAGAGGAGCTCTTTTTAAGGCATAAGAGAGTGGTTTCTGTTATGTGGGAGGAAAGAGACAGGTAGCTGATCTGAATATATGCCTTCACTAGTACCAAAGGAGATCAGGTTAAGTGAGGTTTCTTTCACGTGGTTTGCACAACACACCTGGAAATCGAAACTTGCACAATGGTTTTGTTCTCCAACATGAACAGAAAAACCAAAAGGAGGACACCCCTTGTTCCACATGCGTCTCCTTTTCCCCATTTTCGTTTTTTTTTACCTCTATACTCTCCCAGCTGGCATGCTATCTAAATGCAGCTCTTTTGGTTTTTAATTTTTGTTCTATATGTGATGAAAATACGCACTTGGGACACTCTGCCTGTCCCTGAAAGCAACACCTGAGGTACAGGTTCTGCAGAATCAACTCTTGACAGTTTTAAATTGTGACCTTTGGTTGAGTACACCTCTCCTAGGAGCTGCTAAAATTTGTGATTAACAGCAGCTCCAACATTGCGGCCAGCTCTGTGCTGTTCTCTCTCTACATATATCGTTGGATTCTCTACTTACACGTGCATTATTAGCATTAAGGTTCAGAAAAATGCCACACTCCATTGCAGGAGAGAAAAGCGAGCGCATGGCGAGTTTTCCACTTTGCCCCGTAGGCTAAAACAATCACAGGGTGATCACATGTTTGAAATAGTGCGGGTACCACCTTATCTCTGAGCTCCTAGTATACAACCATCTCTACCTTGGAGGGAGGAGGTGGCGCTATGGTAGACATGCAAGGAAACAGGATTAGAATCCACCGTTTCAAGACACAATACCTGCTGTTCTCTCTCTTAAGGAGCCAGGAGTTTGGCATAGGAAGTGTACATCTGAAGTTTCCCCAGGAAAATCTTCCTCACAGATGTATTTGGAAGGCTTAATATTTTGAAAGCAGATCTCCAATAGAAAGTGCCAGAGAAGCACTCTCTATAATTACAATTTTACCACTTGAAAAGCTTGGCTATGTCATAGCAGTGGCTCAATTAAGTTGAAATACAGGACTGCTCCTGATGGTGCAACGGTTGTGAATAATATCATAAAACATTTCCTAGTCTCCTGGAAACATGCTGATTATGGGCACAAAGTACAGTCTATTTTCTTTCTGAGCACTGAGGCTCAACACATTTACTTACATTTGGAATCAGGACAGCTACTGTCTTTTTTAATACAACTTTATGTCATTTATGCTTCACATCAAAATAGCTCTGCTACAGGCAGCACAGGAGTAGATGCTTTTGGGAGCCTGTTTACTTCTCAGAACAAAGTCGCAGGTAAAACTGCCATAACTCTCCCTGACTGCCACAAAATTCAAGGTATTCTGTTGGACAATGGAGAATCAAATCAAAGGGAGCGAGGAAGCTCATGTGAGTACTGCTGATTAGACTGCACTAATTAAAAAGGTCTGGGACTCAAATGGTCCTATAAGAAGAAACTTGACTACAGACCAGGCCTGATTTAACTGACTATTTCTGCAAGTCTTCCACGACATTTTACTAGGCAACTTCAGGCAGGAGTGCATGCAAAGAGCAGATAAGCAGTTCTGGGTAACAATCTAATTGCAAGAGCAATCACCTCATCTGCTGAGACAGGTGAATCAGTGCAAGGGAACAATTTAAAAATCATTTCCCATGATACACAGCTCCTTTACATAAACTGTGGAAGGATTAAATTCACTCTTTCTCACTCTCAAAATGCAAGCCAAAGAATGTTCATGTAGTTGCTTGCTCTTTAAGTAGCATATTGCTTTCCTGTATTCTGAGCAATAGACAAAAACAGTGGCCAACTGTTTTTGACAAGCTAAAAATTTACTGTTAGATTTTTTTCTGGACTTTTACTGGACCATTTTCCAGGATAGAGTGGCTACATATCCATGAAGTCAGAGGCTTTGAGTGGAGAATGCTTTCATCATAAATAAGGATTATTCCCTCACCTTAAAAGGCATAAAAATAAAGCAAATACTGTGAACTTTCAGAGTAAGCCTTTAAGAAAATGTTGGCTTCAGCTGATTCCTTTAACTGCATTTTTAACTGCATTATTTTTCATGCTATGTTGTTTTGATGCTTCACTATAACTTCAATAGGGCTGTATGTACTTATACACAAGAATATAGTAAAATTATACTTAGCTTACACTAAGAACAGTTAGACCAAGTGTACCCTCAATGACAGTATTATTCTTTAGGTCAAATCCTCAGTGCCTCTGAATCTGGGCTTCACACAAAGATACCTGAAGGTCATATGTACCATGCTAAACATTTCTGAACTCCAAATGAAAACAGCGAGTGTGCTGTTCAGCAATCCCTCTAAGCCATTTTTTTTGACAGAGATACACTTCATTTCATATCCAAGTACTAGCATCGTGTCACACAATCCTCTACACAGCAAAATCACCAGTTCTGACAGTTCAGGACAGTCTCTGAAAACAGTTTCTTGCAGGCAGGATCCTGCATGAGATTTGCTGTTACAGCTTAGTTCAGCATTGGCATTATCCTTGACAAGATATATCAGATAAAAACGTGCAAGTAGCTATTGGGTCTAAAGTTTGCTGTAAGAGAAAGTACTGAACATGTTCATTTTGGTCATTCAGCTGGACAAGGGACCCTGGGGGACCATAAGTACACATTAAGCTGTTATAAGAAGATATAAATTTCCTTTGACAGGATGGCCACTAGCCATTAAGTGGCTACATAATAAAAGTTAATCATTTTAGACCTGATTCAGGATTAAAAGAGTCAGACTTACTTTTGTGTTCTAAGTTGTGAAATACTGAGGATGTCCTAAAATTGATTGGTTCTGTGTAAGAGCCAAATGGATGCTGTAGCTTGAAGTAGGCTGCATGCAGCCCTGAGCACCAGTTACACATTATAGAAACTGAGTTTCAATTGATACCTAGTTCTTCTCCAGAACACACTCTTTAGTTCTCCACATCTCTGCACCAGGGATGATATTTTAGCTCCCTTTACAGATTTATTTTTCAGTTAATTCAGCACTATAAAGGTATCTTTAAGCACGTTATAAGCTTTTTCAGAGACAATAGTGTAGGAGAAATATGATCACCTTGCTTATAGAATATAATCTATCTACTTGAATTCTCTATCAGTTCACTCTTTGAGTAGGGCCTTCTTCATATTCCTACAACCAGCTAAACTCAGTTACTCCCCAAACAATATCTTGCTACTACCTATTATCAGTAATTCTACTGTTCCTGGAAACTTAGTTTCCTTATTTCAATTATTTTAATGTTTTTTTTGCACAGTCTGCCCAAAAGGAAGTGTGATGTTAATGTGAACAATGCATTTATAACCACTTTGCTTTAGCTTGGAAGTGACAAATAATCCTTGTTTCTAACATTCCCTCAAGCCTTATGTAAGGTGTGATTTCTTATTTTATATTTTAAAGCTTAATCTCTGTTCTTTTACTGCTAACAATGAATCTCTATATATTATACACAGACATGTACACGCATAAATTGCCAGTCTAAAGCTGGAGGCAAAAAATTTAAATTTTATTGATAAATGATGCTAACTAGATTTGACATTTGACTAAACTTGTTAAAACAATCAGAACACTTGATATCATTAAATGTAATAGAGATGAAATATCCAGTATCACAAATTATACCACGCAGCCCAAGACTTGTCTTCTGCATAATGATAGTAAAACAGATTGCCTTTATAAACTTTTAGCATGGTCTGAGAATATGTGTTCGTGTCTAGATTAATAGCTACTGCAAACACATCTAAGGGCTAAAAATTAATTAAAAGTGCATAAACGTATATTTTATATTCATTTTGGAATCTTGCAGCATTGAAAAAAAAAATTATAGATTGGAATAATTCAAGAATCCACTGTCTTTTAGTTTTTACTAAGATACTATATCTCACAAAACCATTGAAAAATACAAAACCACGAACAAACAATTTCTGCTATAAAGGATCACATAGATAATGAAGAACTCAAAGAACTTAACTAAACCAGGATATTACTGCAAAGGGTAACAGAAGAATTAAGCACTTATATGCCAGACAATGGATACTAGTTTAAGAAACAAAAATCTAGTTGTACACTGTAATCAAAGCTAGGAGGAAGAGTCCAGAGCCAAGACATTGGTGCCTACCTGCACAGAGTTGGACAGATCAGCTGTTTAGATATACAGAGGGAAAGAACAAGTAGAAAAGAAGAAAGATGAAAAATTACTTTAAAATGAGGCTGTAAAAGACTTGGATAAAAAACTGAACTTTATCACCTCTGAAGAGAGATGGTGGCCAGGACAAGATGACAGAGGGAACAGGAGGAGCAATTTCAGTGTGTTAGGTATAGTTTTAGTTTCCAAAGCAAGATTTCCAACTATAAATACAAGGATGACTGGTAAAGGCTGGATTACTGAAACTTCTTAAAGAAACACCCTCTGACATCTCCAATTCTTTGCCACAGTGCACACTGGGGATGTTTGGACACCAACATTTATGCCAAATTTCCACTTCCTGATAAAATTCAAGAGGAAGGGGCTTTTGTCTGTTTATTTTGTTAGGGAAGAAGAGCAATGTTTCTAGTTGAACTAGGTAATATCTAAAGAAAGTAAAAAGATCTATAAGGGCAGAGAAAGCATCCACTTGGTTCCAGTGCACTATTCCCGGAGAGGTCTATAACTTACCCAGGTGGCTTGAAGAGTAATGAAAAGCCTTGCTTGTAAGCCTCTTGAGATACATAGCAGACAAAGACTCCTGAAGTCAACCACTTCAGGATTAACTTCGTTGTGTTGGTAATACAAAAATTTGTACATCAGTTCCTCTGAATTAGAGATGTTGGCCCAAGAAAACCAAAACTTAGAATAACAGAAACGAGACTTGAAAAAAAAATATCTATTCAGATCTGGATTAACTCCAGAAAGACTGAGGCAGACATTGGAAAAGAGCCTGAACAGGGGTCAAAACAATATGATGCTACACCTTTAAACAGAAACTACTCCATGCAGGACAGTGTCAGAACCAGGAAGGTCTGGAGAAGCTGATGGGGATAGCTCCCTTGGTACGGCCAAGGACCTACCAAGTAGCACAGCAGGCTTTTTACAGGCAAAGCTTAGCTTTTTCTGTCTGCATAAATGCTTGCTTAGTTCTGGTTTCTTTTGCCTTGACTCCTTTATAAAATTTCATATTACAGAATAAATTTGCATGGAAACAAGGTCTTTGTTTTATTGGAATCTATCAGGTGCAGGTGCTTATCCCTTGCAAAAGTCATAATCCTTTCTTTGTCATCATCATCATTTTGCCACTACCAAATGTAATGTCACAAATTAGATTATGACTTCACATTGGAAACAAACATCTGGATCCAATGAATCCCTATGGAACAAAGATCCTGTTTTCATGCAAATCAGTTCAGTAATAAAAATTAAGGAAAAACATAAATCCTCTGGAAATGCCCTGTGATGTATGAGTAGAATTCCCTCTAGGTAGAGGGAACTGCATTCCTACGTTCCCATGCCACATCAACCAGTAGATTTCAAAAGAGCAGATCTATTTTTGTACAAGTGTGAAATCCCTGTAATTATACACATTAAAAGGTAGCCTTTTAAAACCATTTGAAGCTTTTATTTGTGACTGCTATCAAAAGCCTTCTGTCTTATGACAGCCATTGCCAATGAATTTGAGTGTTTCACATGTAAAACTAATAGAAAAGAAAACGTTTGGGATATTTTGAGGGGTTTATTTGTTTTTAAAATAACACTACCGTAAAAAAAACCCAACATTCTGATGAAAATCCAAAACATGAATATTTTAGAAATTCTTTTGTACTTTTTATTAAACAGATATCCCTGAAATAGACGGTAATTTCTATTTTTAACATTGTTAAGGAAACTTTTGTTGATATTTGTATAGGTCATTATCGTGAAAGGCAATGGAAGGAGTTCCAATAGAAGTTTTCCTCAAACTATGTGTTTAAAAGTTTTCCTTAAAACCTCCTAAAATATTTACCTCTACACATGTGTACACACTGTCGATTTAAAACCGTTGTAAAATTATAGAAAAATGTTATGTTGGATGCAGGACTCTCCTCCCAGGATTACTCATTTCACAGGGGATGTTTCAGACATATTTGCCAGCAGAAAGCCTATCAAAATGCTACCAACACACAATACCAATGTTCACAACCTTGACTGGCCCAATGCATCATGCTAGCATATAGCTACAAGTGAAATTAATGAACGCACATCTCTTCATAGGTGCACTAGATTTACACTCTGTGCACACTCATCCAAAGTTTCCACTAGATCAGAGACAAAACGGTATACAGGCAGTGAAAAGCTGAGGCTGAGGTTTTTTGGATTTGAATTTAACTACTTGGCATCAAATAAATCTGAATTTTCCATTTATTTTCAGCATTACATTTATTGGAATGCTCCCAACATCTTCTGCGATACAGCTGTAGTTCAGGTGCATTCATGGGAGCAGTGTCTAAGTGTGCTCAAGGTGCTCCTGACTTACCTGAAGTATAAAAGGCTGCTATCGTCTCCTCTAATCAAGAGCCTGTTACCAGTCTGAACAAGCGCAAAGGGAAACACGGTGGCGGAACAATACAAATATGCACATCACATGGAAAGTTGTCCAATTTATCTACAGTAAAAAGGCAGACTGTAAAACAATAATCCATGTGGCAAGTTTACAAGCTTGTATTCACCGTTTACCAGCTTGCAAGTACATATAAAGGAGCAAAGTCCTTTATAATCAGTGTGCTCCTGGAATTTGCTCCCAACAACGTTCTCTTTTCTCACTTTGACAATTCTCATTAACGACTGCCTTTCCTACATGCTATGATGTGGAGAGGCCTATGTGACCTGCATGCTAACACACATAAGGAAAGCTTATTGCAGTCTAAAAAATTTAAATTCAGTACAAACATCCACGGAAAAAGGAGGGAAGGAAATAGAAAGAAGAACATTTAAAAAGCCACTAACGAGCTAGACAAACAAAATTGAAATACATGAACCAATCTCTACAGAGAGGATTAGGATGTGTTTGTTATAATGGTTTGCCCACAGAAAGTGTCTCTTTCAGTTTCTACAATTTTCTATCCTAAACCTTGTTTTTTCTAAGAAAAATATTGAAATTAAAAAGGAAATTTTGAAGTACGTTTTCTTAATATTTAATATTATTATTTTTACTAATACTTTACATTTTTATCTAATAACACATTATCAGCTACTCTCAAATGATCCCATAAATATCCAAAGAACCAAATCTGACTTTGGAGGCTAAGCCAGGAAAAACAGGAACCCAGTACACAGCACCTTGGTACCATTCAACTCATACTTTATATTGGCTGAGAATTCGGCCTAAAGGAAAATTTTTAAGAGAGCAAATCTGAGTTTTCAATATTTATCAATTAACTGACACAAAAGGACACTGATGAACTAAATCACAAATTAAGAATACAAGGTTCAACATAAAAACTCTTTTTAATGAACAAATTAAGAAAATCAGCTACAATCACCTTGAAATAGTTGTCTAATAGCTGCGTATGATGCTGTTGACATTCAAAGCAATTCCACAGATGATTTTCTGAAAGGCTGTTGAGGATCTCCATTGGTTTTGCTTTCGTATCTTCTATTCATAAAAAATGTGTTCCTTTGAGCACTGACTTGATCTTTGGGATCTCTTCACTATAAGCCTCAATCAATAATTGAAAAGTTTCCATTGCGTATTTCTTTAGTTTCAAAAGAAACTTGATGTTAACTTGCTGTTCACTCTTGCAGATCGACATTTTCTGATTGAGTGTAAGAAAACGTCCATATTTGAACACTGTTCCACTCATACCGAATAAAGTGATCAAGCTGAACTTTGTCCCAACGTGACAGGTTAGAACATGTTCTATAACCATCTCTTTACCTCTCTCCTCCCACTTTTGGGTCCCTAGCTATTGGGTTAGCCTCGGCTATTTTTTTGTGTTGGATCTCGTAGCTGCTCTGAAAGACCGTTCAGTCCAACACGGAGGTCAGGGCTATGTTGATTTGACCCTTTTTTTTTGTAAAGAAAAACCAAAACCAAACCCACAAAACCACACTGGAATACCCTTTTCTACTAATTTTCACAAACCACCTTAATACAAGAATTATGATTTTATTTCGCCATCATCCTCTCCAATCCTGTAAACTACAGCTTACTCAGAAGCAGAAGCAGAGGACAGTGTATGCTCACAAACCTCCCTCTGAGGTCCAACAAGCAACATGCACAGCTGAAAGCACGAGTCGCCTCTCTAAGATATGTTAACTCTGGCTCAGTACCAGAGTTATCTGAGAAGATTCTCAGAGTGCCTAATGGCTCTTCAATAATACTTGCTTTTACTCCTGAAATGTCACTCTGCTGCACAGTTAATACTATCTATTTCAATCAACCTGTAAAGCACACTTAATAACTTCAGGGTGCCTGCTCAGTGTGACTTCTCCAGGCTTACTGTGACCAACACTAATTTTACAGTGGTTCTATAGCTTGCACATGTAATTGCTCTTGGTTTTAAATATTGATAATTCTTGGGATAAAAATTGACCATTAGTTCCCAAATACTGAAGTAAATATTGCTGAGTGAGCACTTTTGCAGATGTACAGTACATCATCATCAGGACCATGAAATGTAAGCTGGTCATAAGAATAAATGAGCACTGGCCTTCATCTGATCTAGAGGTCATTGGGACTTGTTCAAGTCAGGAGACTTCTGCTGTGATGAATCATCATTTATATAGCCCTTCCTTTAACTTACACTCGGCTGAATTTAGAAAACAATTTAGGCAGTCAAGCAAAACAGCCTGCTGCTACCAAATACAGAATAAGCAGTAAAGCATGCATTTTCATATAAAAAAGATTGTGCAATAAGTGTTCAAAAAAATACCCCAAAGCCACGGATTTTTCTTGGTTCTTAAAGCATGTGCATTTCAGATGAAAGGAAGTCTGCTTAAACTAGGGAACGATTACTGCAAAAGAACATAAAGTAGAATACTGTCCCCAAAATGTTCTGATTTTTTTTATTAATAAAGAGTGTTTTCCTAAAAGAATCAACTGGTATTTTTTTGAAGCCCGTATGCTGTATTTGTCACTACTGACAACTAATTCAAACTCTGACAGAACTTACTATTCACATATTAACACTCTCCATCGATTAAACATCCTTTTAATGAGTAAGAGTAATTGTTACTCTGACCTGCCTCCTTCCCTTTTTTTAAAGTGACTACTGTATTTCATGAACAATTTTGTTTTCTTTTCAAATGAATGTGAAATTTAGATTTTCCTTTTCAATGGTGTGGAAAGAAATACATTGCTCTGACAATTCTTGATTTGACAGAAAAATATTGTATTTTCTCAAGACCAATTCACTCACAAACATAGATTATGTTGGGGAAAACCCTAATCAAAACTGCTATGAGTAACAACACATCTGTTCTTATTTACAAACATAAGAAGATGCAAGTAACAGCTCCCAATCAGAAGGAAGTGGCATTAAATGTGATTTACTCTTTGCAGACTGTAAAAGTGATTTAAAGGCCACCTCTTCCCCGTACACAGGAACTCTCCCCCCCGCCCACTTCATTTCAGAAAATTTTTAACACCATCAGAACAGATATTTACGCTGTTCTTGGCCAAAATCTTCTATTCCATTTTCAACTCAATGACAGCAGATATTGTTTATGCCTTTGAATTGAGCTTGCCTTACATTTTAAAGTGCTTTTGTGTATGTTATTAATTCAGGGGTTTCAAACCACAGAGTAAAAGGCTCTTCCAGTGATATTACATCTTTACACAACTTAAAAGTGTTATGTACAGGGATAAAGCACAGAAGCTATATTTAGAAGTAAAAAATGAACAAAAGTTGAGAGTCAAAGTTAAAGATTATGATTTTCAACCAGTCACAAATTACAGGCAAATCAGTACGGTCTGTTAACCACAATACAGCGAAGCACACGATACTCTCTGGTTCTCTGCAGTTACCTTTAACATCACAAGCTGTACTTTATATAATGCCCAGCTTGCTCCTCAGTTAGTGAGATTCCATGTGATGTGTAGCTGTTGTTACAGTGAATACTGGCTACTTTCAGCTATGTTAGCTTCAAATGACCAGATTTAATCACCCAGTGCATTTGCAGAGGTTCATCCCTAATCTTGAACCTAAATGCTGTGCTTTGGAAACAATCTCCAGGTAGGAGACACATGAATACTCTGACTTTTGAAACTGCTGAGAGAATTTATTTAGTGTTTGAGGGATATTTATAGTATTCCTGGCTGAGAATTTGGACAAGCCATTAGATGTAGCACTTGGTAAAAGCTTTATAGTATTTTTAATAACCACCAATGATCAATGATGGTTCTTATTCAAGGCACAGCTCCTCCACTCACATCCAAGTAAGAGCCAGCAATCCACTGCTGCCCATTCCTCACCTGATTCCACACAATTGTACACAGACAGTACGCGCAAGGCAAAATTTGAAAACATACTTGAGTTTCTCTTATTTTCTTACCAGTATAATATGGTTAACTTCCAGTGACACAGAAGTCCCTGGGCATGGCAGTTAAAGATGTTTTGGAGATGCGTACATCGAAGAATCAAAATAAAAAGCAGTCTGTAATGGTTGTAGAGTAGATATTACTGGCTAATAGAAACTGGAACATACAGGGCATCTTTGGAAAGGCATGAGACATGCTCTGCCCCATCAACTGGGCATGTGTTTAGCTCTGAGTAATCCACAGAACACTAGTTTTAACCTCATAAATGCTGCACGGTTCCAAAACAAACGAAAACAAAGACCTGTACAATCCCAGTGGAAACAAAAGCTGTGAGCGTTCAGAGTTTGGAGCTTGCAAAGAAGCTGAGCGACTCTGTTCAGACTCATTAAACAAATGTGATCTCCCCAGAGACAGCTCTGCGTTTAGGTCACAACTCTGCAAGAGACTGACAAGTGAATCACTCAAATTTATTTCAAAGTATGTAAATACTTGTGGGACTGGCAGGTATAGGAAAATGACTTACCATAAGCAGGAGGAAGAATCAAACTGCCTGCTCAAATTGGTACCACAGCTTCCTGAGGAGTTAATACATTAAGCTTTTGGTGCAATAGGTAAAAATTGATAAGACATCTCTCTAGCATTATTTTGTGCATCTCCTTATAATAACTGTTGTACCATCGTGCTAGTCCTTCTCAGTATGCATGCACACCGCTATCTCAGACCAAGGTCATGGCATTCCCTGCAAAACACCTTGCTGTGTTTTTCCAAGTGTGAAACTTATGGCTAGAAACACATCAAGACTTTCTGACAGCACATAACTTGCTACCTCCTCTCTGAGGAACACCCCTTCAGAACAAAAATGTAACATAGCTCAACAGTGTCATTGGAGCTGTTGTAAAATGCACTTGGGCATTGTGAAGATTCATGCTTAACGCCTTCGTACAATTTGTGGGAATATGCTCAAAATCTCCACTGCATACTAATGATGTATTATGCAGAAGAGTAGGATTGCAGTAAGTAAAACTTTTTCAGATGACAGAGAAGAAGAACGAGGAGCAGAAATATAAGTAAAGAAGCTTTCACCTATCTGCGATCACAAAAATATTACTGAATCGTCACGCTAGTTTGTGGTCCAACGTAGACTGTGTATCTCCACAGGGATGACCCTGGTATCAAAGGCTGGCTCATTCTTATGTCAGAAAGAATGATGGGCAGTCAGTGTACCCTCGTAAATAAAATATGAGAACTATGACTCAAAGGCCAAATTTGCCTGATTTCTCTGACCTCATACATCCCACCTAACATTTCTACCAATATTTCATGGCCTGATAAGACAGACGAACTCCACTGTTTCACTGTATTGGAAGAAAATTCCCATTACTTACTTTTTTTCCTGAAATTAAGCTTAAGTACTGCTGCTGGCCTTCGGTAAAAGGTTAAAAGGTTGTAACCAACATTCACTTCACTGCAACACAGAGGCATGCTTAACTATTTGGCTTAGTTTATCTCCTGGAATGAATAATGATTTAACTAATCTGCCATATTCTTATGAAGATGAGCCACTATTGCATCAAATGTTTCTCTCCTTTGTCTTGCTCAGTAGCTGAAATGCTGTAGGTAATGAACACTACAAGCTTTTAGAAGAAGAGAACTAGAAAACAGCTTTTATTATTAAAACAAATACCATTTGCATTCAGGCAGCACTAAATACTGTTCATAAATACATGAAAATAGAGCTACTGGCTGAGAGAGCTTACAATGTAAAAGACAACTTTTATTTACTTTTTAGAAACCTTTTGGTTCTTTTAAGCAGCAAAATATGATTTCATAATTATTACCTTATGCTATCCTGACATTTACATTACCATACAGTGCTGAAAGCCAGAAAATACCAACTGTTCTGCAGAGAATTTTGTTCTCTGCAGGGTAAAAATCTATTAAATTGCATTCAGACTTGTAAAAAAAAAAAAGTACATTCTCGAATTGCAAACTGGGAGAATTTTGAGTCCAGAACTCTATTCATTATAGATGAATGAATGACGGTAGCTTGGGAAGGGTTAAATGGGTTTTATGAAGCCTCCTTTTCAAAGGATAGAGTGCATGCACTTATGAACTGCAGGGAGAAAGGGCTGTAAAAAAGCAACAAAATTGAAGGGATATCCCTGTTCTCCCCTAGCTGTAAGTGTCAAGATCTGAGCACTTGTTGGAACTGTAGGTATGTCTGTATAATGACCAAAAATATTGCCTTTTTCCTATATTTGCATCGTTTACTGCAATGTATAGAATGTGCCCACAAAGCTGGAAGGTAAGGTGGGAGTCAGAGACTGGGACTTAATCCAAACCCCTTTATAACGTGAGGCAAGTCTCAGCTTCAAGGGTCACCGAGAGCATTATTTCTATACAGAGACTTAATCAATCCACCCCCCATCGAACTTCACACCTTTTACAGCATCCATTGTTCACAGCAGTGACATTTAGTGGGGATCGTGAAGGGCTTAGAGCAGCACTAATTTTTCCAATTCTTGCTGGACTGATGAATGGCTCCTATAAAAGGTTAAATCATCGCTTATCCTGCCCCTCAGAGTTGCAGTGCTTCCTAATCTAAACTGTGCCTTAAGCACTAAGAACACAAGGGAGAGCAGTGTGAGTAACAACAGCTTTTACCTAATAGCAAAGGCAGTGCTCCCCAAAGCCCAGTCGCTTTTACTTGTCTCTGCCGTTAGCATGATGGTCTCTGGTTACCTCCTGCCCACATGAAGTGAAGACCGAGGAAGGAAAAGGGATGGAACAAGTCAGTCACGCGCTGCGTCTAAGGTTTGCCCTAACCTTCACTCATGACACTGGAAGTTTGCTACATCCAACTGATTTGTTAGCTGGTGCAGAGGGGCCCTGAGAAACAGCTGCCTCCACAGGGCAACCACGGGGGCTCCACAGCAGGACATTAACACTAGAAGACACGAGGACCTTCTCCCTGCACCAGTAAACTGGGACGCCGCAGAGCGGACAGAGGACTTGGCTAGGCAATCTCTGCCCCAGCCGCTTGGTCAGTTCCACTCTTTCAAACAGTTGCAGATGAGTTTCAGCAGCCCCGTGAGCAGCTTGGATGCTGCTCCTGCAGCGGCGTTTCCGGATGAAATTTCTCTATTTCATATACTATTCCTAGCTTGAAGGAAGAGCTGGGCAAGGAAGTTTGTTCTCTACTGATTCAATAGGCCAAAAAGTTTAAAGGAGACATTGCCTTGATACTTACCCTGCTGTCACTGGTGCAAGACTGTACCTACAGATCATCAAGACAGAATGCAGCCAGGTGAAAATCAGAAAATAATTTAAAGCTGCAGTCTCTACATTCAACCATGCTGTGGGGAGTACAGCACAGCCTAATTACAGATAAAAATCATAAATTAAGATGACCTCTCCATTGACTGATGAGGGAACAAAAGCTTCCTTCGTGTCTTGTCCCTCTTCCCATCACTGTCTGCTCAGGCAATAGTGATAAATCAGCTGTGTAGCACCTGGCCTCTACTCTGTATCCGTATCGTCCACTCCAAGCATCGGTATGACATCACGTTTGCTGGTGCCCTTTGTCTATTGAATAATACTTAGTTGGACAGTTATAACAATGAGGTTTTATGTTCTATTGTTTCCACAGGATCTCAGTCTAGATTGAGACCCTGAGAGAAATGGCTTAGTTTGTAATTTAAAAGCAATATAGAACTTTGCAAAAACAAGGATAAATGAAATTTGGCTGAAAATTAAATCCCTAAGTTAACAGAGAGAATACCAGTTAACAGGTAAAGATGATTTATGTAATTAAAATACTCATGTACTATTAATAATCCTAATTTGCATGAGTATTAGGTCATTTTTATGTAATTAGCTGAAGCAGAAGGTTTTTTGTCAATTAAACTAATTGTTTTTCACACTAGGTGTAGATTGAATATTGATCTTTTTTATTCAGCTCACTTACATAAGCAAATTAGATCTAATTGCATCCTTACCGCATCATTACTCAGTTATTGTAAAGCAGAGAAAATATACTCTTGTATATTTGCTTTCTTGTATAATGCTTTCTTTATGGTGTTGATGTTGAAAAAAGGTTACTTGATTTAAGAACTTCAAACTATTTTTTCCATCTGTCAATTTAGTTCTTTGCACCATACATATGTCTCATTGTTACTTAACTTATCAGTAGAGACCTACACAGATACAGGAAAGGCCCAAAGGAATAGCTGTTTCTTCTTAAAAAAACTGTTAGAAGAGCTCAAGTGATGACAGCTTACGCATAAAAATAATAACTTATGTTTTTTTAAATTTAATAACATTACTGTCAGTTTTCCAGAATGAATTTTACTTGCATTTTAGGAAATGTTCCAAGAGACAAGGATTTTCAGTTTGTTTTTTTGTGGTTTGGGGTTTTTTTTGAGGGAGGATGTATTTTGGTTTTTTTTCAAAGAGAAAGGAACACTTAAGTTGGGACAGTGGAGAGAAATTTACTTGTCATCTTTTACTTGCAGCAAATTCCAGTCTCTCAGTAGTTTTACTGGATGTTTCACCAACAATTTGTTTTTATTATAATGGGATAGAAAAATTAGAATCTCTAGATTTTATTTATACAGTACTCCTCTGTGTGATCTATTTGTTAAACATCAGCTCTTGAAGAAAGACTAGACATAAAAGTCCAAACAGTTCATATTAAAAACTTAAAAACTTTGGGGACAGGGCAAGGTGGATTGTCTTTATCAGAGAGGTTTAGTTTAATCCTCAGAGCACTTCCTATTAGAATGTTATAGACATGCAAAATCTAATATTACTCAAGCCATACACGGGTGTTCTTTTTCTTTTCTTATTTCTGTACAGACTGTTACTTCATTTATGGTGCTTCTTACTGCATATAACGCAAGTAAAGCAAAAATAGTTTTTTTCACTTTTATCTCTACGTACTGATTTACAGATTTGTGTGTGTGTTTTATTTTGCAGATTCCCGCTGCTTTTGCTAGCAGCTATTGCAGACAGCTACCCCATCTCTCTCCTTTAAGCGCTTCTTTTCTGCTATATACTTTATAGGAGGGCTTTGATTCTGCAACAGAGACCAGAGTCAAAGTGTTCCAAACCTGGTACCCATCCTGCTCACCTCTTCCATACATCGCTCATGCACACATCTTCAGCAGTCCTCCTGACAATACTATGCCTTAAATCCTGATTTGAACTGGTGCGGGTGTGTGTTTATGCAGCTTATGCACTATCCCTTTTGCATGTTTTAATTTCCAAGTTTCTTAGAAGCTTCTACTCAGAGATACATGGAAAGAATCTCAAATTGCCACCACGGTTTAGGACGGTCTCCAATTTGGTTCAATGTGAACGCAGTTTTGTGGATGTCACTGTAGGGATCTATTTGCGACCACATCCATCTCCAGCCTAAACCTTGTACCACTGATCTGTTTACAAGCCATTTCTGTTTCACTGCAAACTCTCACAGTAGCTTGTAGACACAAACTGCATGGTCATACACATTTTTATCTCCTTCTGGCTCCCTATCCATGTAGTTCCTTTAAATACATGATGTAAGGAAGTAGTCTACCTACAGCACCAACTATTTTTTCTAAGTATAGCTGCTGGGATTTTGCTAGGCATCAACTGGCTAAAACTGTTATAGTCACACTCTTCTTCAAAAACGTTTTACCCTTGGAAGATGTGATATAGACCACATAGCCTCTGGATAGATTTGCTATTTCAAATGCATTACTTTCCCAGATTTTTTGCAGATTTAACAAGAAAAAGAAAATGCAATTTTCATTAGCCTTTGATGTTTGAAAAACAACTAATCCCTGGTCACCAGCTACTCAGGAAACTAGAGGCATCACTACATTGCCTCCAAAATTCACTCTCCCAGTATTTTCTTACAGAGTAATGCAACTATTGCCTAAACAGAAACACATTATTTTCCTCAGAGTATCTGAAACTCATTACCTATAAAATGCTCAGGTATACAACTACTCTAAGAGTAGTGGATTTTGACCTCAAAGAGCTTTGAAAGCCCAACATCACAACTGTAAAATAAGCCAAGACCAACACAGGAAGAGAAAGACATTGAAACTGGGAAAATTCCTGGGAACTGGGAATTTTTCCTTTTTATTACTTATAAGCAGAAAAGCAATACATTAGGTCTTTTGCAACCAGTTACTTTATTCTTGGGATGCAAAGGAAGAAGTACCTGACAAATTCAGATGAGGACAATTTTTTTCACCTGACTAGGAATCCTCCACTGAAACACAGCTGATGAAGTTATGCTATATCATAACCCATCTGATTTTCACACCCAGGATAAAATGCATAACACTATCCCCACTCACAAGTCAGTCTCTAGTGTTTATTTAACTGTGGTGCCAATTTGTGTATACTATCGTACAACAGAGAAGTCTTCAAGAGGCATTTGAACTTGTTATTCCAACAAAATCTTGGACATTTTGCAAAGAAAATCATACCTGTGCGTTTTCTTTAGTTCAGGCTAGAAGAAATGCTTCTGAAGAGAAGTCATCACTAAAAATGTGACTTAATGCAGTACAAATTGCTTTTCTTAAAAATAAGAAATTAACAGAACTCAGGCTTGATGGATTGTTTGTCGTTTGCATTTGTTAAAATTCTCCAGTGTTAAAACTGGGCCATATGGAACATGGTTGTTGGTGTCAGAGCCCAGATGCCAGCTGCCTACATTCTTATGGCAGCTGCATCTGGATTTCTCATCACTCTGGTTTCAGAGTTAAAAGAAAAAATGTTAATTTTCAAAGATAAACCACTTTTTCCCTCAAAATTCAAGCAACTAGAGTCTATCAAAGTCAAGGCAAAGGCACAGGATTCAATATAATTTTCCTCTGCCTGCTGAGCTGCCTTCACTAAACACATGACCAATACTGGCCCATCACACCTCTGAGGTGAAATACATTCACTTTGGCATCGCCATGGATGGCTTAGGTGAATGTTTTATATTGCTTAGAGGTAGAGGTAACAGCACTTGCAAAACCAGTGATAGAAGCTCAGCTGGCAAGTGGTAACTTGTTAAACCACTATAAAACAGTCATGTTCAATCTTGTACCAAGAGCCTACACAACAAGAGAGGTGGGTAGAAAAAGCTCTTAAGAACAAACAGTCTGTCATTAGCTAAATATAACCATCTCAGCAAGCTCATAGTTGGGTAAAACAAACTTCATGTGAGTACTATGCATCTGGCCAAGTTATTGAAAAAGCCAGTGTTTTTATTTTACATATTCCCTAATAAATGCAAATATAAACTCTTGATTTAGATTTGCAGATTCTTATTAAATGTGCAAAGTATTCTGCACCTCCAACTAAAACATCTAAACAATCACTTTGATATTTTAGCCAATAAGATTGTGTGGAATTATAATATTTCTGCTGAACAATGAAAACCACCCTCAAAACTAGCTTGGATAAGTCTGATAAAACATGTCAATGAGCTGCAAATGTTTAAATTGTTCTAAATCATCTTAAACTTATCTGGACTTAGGCCACCAATGGTGCAATGCTTTTATGTTCCAGTAAGTTAATTTCAGGTGCTTCTTCATTATTTTGCTCCATAACATTCTTATTTTGCATATTTGAGAGCCCAGAATGCAAACATGTCATAAGTCCACATTCTAACACCCAGGAAGGATTGTATCTAGAGTGAGATCATGCTACTCATTATCTTGAGCTATAGTTTCAAATACATTTATATATATGATAGAATGACCACACCAGTGGACACAGGAAAAGCAATGGATGTAATTTATCCGGACATCTGTAAAGCCTTTGACACAGCCCCCCACAACAACCTTCTTTCTAAATTGGAGGGATATGAATTTGATGGGTGGACTGTCCAGTGGATAAGGAATAGGTTGGATGGTTGCATTCAGAGAGTAGTGGTCAACGTGTCCAGATGGAGACCCATGACAAGTGGTGTCCCTCAAGGATCCATACTGGGACCAGTGCTGTTTAATATTTTCATTGATGATACAGACAGTGTGATCTGGTGCACCCTCAGCAAGTTTGTGAATGACACCAAGCTGAGTGGGGCAGTGATCACACCAGAAGGATGGGATGTCGTCCAGAGGACCTGGACAGGCTGGAGAAGTGGCCTGTGGGAACCTCATGAGGTTCAACAATGCCAAGTGCAAGGTCCTACACCTGGGTCGGGGCAACCCCCGGTATCAGTACAGGCTGAGGGCCGATGTGGTTGAGAGCAGCCCTGCGGAGAGGACTGGGGGTGCTAATGGATGAGAAGCTTGACATGAGCCAGCAATGTGCACTCGTAGCCTAGAAGGCCAACCATGTCCTGGGCTGCACCAAAAGAAGCGCAGCCAGCAGGGCAAGGGAGGGGATTCTTCCCCTCTGTTCCACACGGTTGAGACTCCCACCTGCAGTGCTGTGTCCAGTTCTGGAATCCCCAGCATAAGAAGACACCAAGAGTTTTTCAGTGGATCAATATTCAAGTTGTTATTTGCCTTGAGGAATCAACATAAATAGCAGAATTTCAGTCTTTCTCAACTTTCTAAATTAGAATATTTACATGTTTGTCTTTTGCTAGGTAATTTTGTAAAATTTATTTACAATGTGAAGTATTGGCACAAAGTCATTATCCTTCTAATTAAAAATACAAAATTCCACCCCCCAGTGTTTAGAATTACTAGCCCCTTTTTATAGAGTTAACTAAAAATGCATGAACTCAGAGAACTTAGATTTGGGTTGATTTCAAGCCTTGATAAATTTTGAAAGGCCCCGGCTAATTTAATTCTCATCTACAAAACTCTTGCATTTTACAGCAGAGTGTTTAGACAAAAAGCTGCTCCTGGCTGACTTTATAGAATAATTTCATTCTGCATAATATTCCTACCTTAGTGTACTCAAATCTCTGAGGGTTTTCATTTGGCATAATTAGATTACAAAATCTACATCATGTACTTCTAATAGTCTCAATATATATGAGATGGATAATACGCAGTCAAGAACAACCTATTTGCTATACTTGGGAAGAGTAAGTAGTGTTCTTTCAGGCTCTGACATTAAGGTGTTCAAAGATGCACATACCACCGAGTGCCACAAATTAAAAAGCACTCAACTCCATATATAACCTTTTCAAAGTAAAGGCTCTTAGCATCTCACCTAATGCTTTCAGTCTAATCCAAAGCCTATTAAAAACATGTTGCTCACCTTGAATGATGCTTAGCATTTTTGGAAAGCCTCACCAAGTACCTTCAGCTGCCACTGAAATCACCAGGAGTTGCAGGTACTCAGCATTTTACACTAGACAAGCAGCCACCATGATCAAACACCTTCTGAAGTAATGTTTGTCTCTCCTGCTGCGACTCACTTGCATTCTGCATCTGGCGTTCTAACCTTCCTGCTACAAGAAATCCCTCTCAAAGGAACATCCTGACTCAGAATCAACTGACTGGCTCTTTTTTTAGGAGTTTCTTAATTTAGGTTCATTCTTTCCTCCTGGAGGAGGAAAAGCTCTTCTGTTCTTTTTGCTTTCTGTGCTGTTTCTTTAATCTATGTGTTATTACAATACCTTCCTAGTATTATTTTTCCTGGCAAGGAAAAATCTATCATCAGCTTTAATACAGAGGTTTAGAAGCTCCTTTGGTTTATGGGCGAGTTTTCACTCTAGGTGAGGGGGGAAAACCCCCCACCACACCTAGTGGCATTCTGTCATAAGACATACCTTCCATTACTCCCATCTTTCCCCCTTGCTACTACACTTAGGCTTGAATATAGATTAAGAATTAAAAGTTAAATGAACCCAGTAAAACATTCATCTGCAGATAGCAAGCTCAGACAAAAAGAAAGCTTAAGTAGTTTTTTCTTGATGTCTTGCTCTCTTTTTCAATTTTAAAAAGTGAAATCTCCTAGAATGGTTTTTACAGTTTTTATGACTTTTGTAAGGCTTCTTTAATGACCCTTATGGGAGATAAAAAGTACTACTAAAGCCACAGTTCCCTCAGTTAATTTATATTTTCTTCTTGTGGCACTAGCATGATCAGCTTTATAATCCTGATGATACACCTTTTCTGTAGACCATAATTAGGTTCCCAAAATTTTCCAAAGCTCTTAATTTCATACCCATCTTTTCCAAAAAGATTAATTACAAGAGAGATGTCCTGCCTCTTAAAGGTGGCAATACCAAAAGAGACTACCCACTGACTTCTAGTTATTAAATTGGCAAAAGAAGTGCTTATGTTTGAATGCTCAATTGTGACACAAGATTTACACAGCCATTATCCTGGTATGCAGGTACACAACTCACTCAGCCTCACTTCTCATGCAGGGCTTGAAGTCAGACACCTTTTCACAGCTATGCTAACAGTCTCAAAAATGACAAAGCTGCTTTAGGATGTTATTTTAAGGAAAAATCTCTAGAGCATAGCTGCACAGATCTACCTTGGAAACTACAAGGGAAGGCATTCAGAGAAAGACTCTCTCAGTTACAAGGAGTTGCACATAAGACAAAGGACGTAAAACTACTCAAATTCAAATTCGAGACCAACAAGATCAAGGGAGCTCAAAGGTGGCTGAAGTCACTGGCCATCATTCCATAGCAAAGCTCTGACAAGGACCAGAGCTGTGGTCAAGTTCAGATGCAGTTTTACTTGGCCTCACATCAGACCATGGAAGGCAATGATCACACTTTCAATATTTTTGCTCAAGTCTGAGCAAATCTTTTGCTTTCCTAGGTGGGAGCTGAGATAGAATTTAAATGCTTTGGGTGGGACTAAGAGAGCTCCAGCATCACTGCTTGCATACAGATGCTGCACGAGTTTCTTAGAATAACGATTACAGTGTTATTTCAGTGTGTTACATGGACTTTTATCTTTTTCTTACAATGCAGTCACTGTGCCTTCACCGTCTTTCTCATTAGAGCCTCTTTCTTCCCTCTTCACTCCAGACTTTCCTTACACTGTTTGCACTTCTTTATTCTTGTTCTCTATCCATGTATCCAACTATTCTGTTGAAGAGCAAACGCCTGAGAGTGAAGGTTTTTTTGGGTATCGAATGTGCTTTTTGATGCTCAAAGTGCAGCACAAAGAATTAAGATTAAAAGAACTGAGTGATACAGTGGAGATTAGAGAGAGCAGAGAATGCTAAAGACACACAAAGAGTGCAGGAAAGCTAAAATCACTTCAAACATTAATATCTGTCTTTGTGCCATATTCTACAAAAGGTGTTCTGTATCGTAAGCTTGAATCTTTTATTCTTTTTATTTTATTTCAAGCAGTTCTCTGATAAGATGAACATCCAAACGTTTAAAAAATTAATGTTGTTATATAGGTATGGGTAAAAATATATATTTAAGGAATATAATACCCTGTGAGGACTTCTGTTAAACCAATAGTTAGTGCTTGAAAAACATAGTCATGAAAGTTTTACTATACAAGACTATTAAAGGAAGGGAAAAAAAGGCAGATGTCTTGGAAATATGATGAGACTACAAAGCAAAATGCTTTGCCTCTTTCCTTCATACTTCTTTTTCAAATAGCAGAGAAAAAGTTTTTACACTTATAACCATTAGTGGATGCTATGACACAGAAAAGGATATAAATGAGATGTCTCCTCAAGGAAAGTAAGGCTGAAAATCTCAGGGGTTGTGGTGGGTTTTGATTGGTCAGTTTGGGTTTGCTTGTTGGGTTTTTTAAAAATTTATACAAGGTTGAAGATTTCAATAAGCTTCCTCACAAGCTTTGCTTAGACCTTGTCCAGCTGTTCCTAGTTATGATCTATCCATTAAGTATACTGTAACCAGGAAGAACCTGATGAAAAGTGCCTTAAGCTCAAAAAAAGTAAAGAAAATTTAATCAAGATTATAGAGTTTTGCAAAGAAACACCTAGAAAGTTAAGAACTTCAAGCTAAGGCAGTTCAACTATGTCTAAAACCCCATATTTTTTACCCATGCCAATATAACAACATTAATTTTTTAAAAATTTGGATGTTCATGTTATCAGAGAACTGCTTTAAATAAAATGTCTACATTCACTATAGTTTTAAACCAATTCCTCTTTGTTGCAAAACAAAGATGACATGGGATGCGAGAGCAGACAAGTCTTTCCCAGAGGAAACGGGCACCCCCCGTAGTGGATCCTGTTCAGTACTCAACATTAGCGTCCTCACAAGTTTCCAAGAAAAACATTACTTTCTCATAGGAAGAAGGATGAATACCAATAAACTCCCAGAAGTGACATATGGAAAAAAACTTTCTTCTTGTTTACCTCCAATTTCCCTTCTCTGCTCCTGAAACCCTAGTGAAGCCATACCCATTATTTGTTTACCACGGAGCACAGTGAGACAAGCATAATGTTCGAGGCAGAACACAGGCTTCAATTGATTCATCCCTTCAGCTTTTTCCCTTCAATGTTTGCCTGCACATTTTAACAATTACACTTGTGTGACTACATGGAAGTACTTCAGGTGCTTAGTGCCACACAAAAGGTTGCTTCACGCCACTTCGCTATGGCTCATTTTCCTGCATCTGCCCCCTACTGTGTTCTTATGTGGATACAGAAATAAAAAGATCAGCTTCCCACCAGGCCAATTCTGTCTCAGCACAGCATTCACCATAGCCCAGATGTTCAACTGATGTTCTCAGTATGACTGGCTCCTATAACTTTTCCCAGAGCTCTGGCCAGCTGCCTTAGCTGAAGGGTTTCCAGAGCAATAAGGGGAGTTTCACAAGACAAACAGCTCGTATTTGTGACTGGCCAGCAGCACAATACAAATTCAGGTCATTCAGAACAAATAAGACAAAACTTGTCTTCGAAATGTTACTTTGGATGGTTTTTGAGAAAGGCTAGCTGTGGGGAAGGCAGCAGCATAAGAAAGCAGAGCCCTGACAGTAACTTGTCAAACCAGTATATTTGAATAAACAGGACAGACACACGATAGAATTGTCACCAACGCCAAAAAATACAAGTTACTTATTACACCTCAAATCTCCAGTTCAGCATTGCTTGTTTACATGCTGTTATCAGATATAACATGTTTGCTTTTGCTCTCGGCGTTACCTGCACAGCCTTGCTGAGCAGTCTAACACAGTCTGCCTATTTCTAAAATTGAACATTTAGCGTTCAACAGACTCCACAGGAGGCAACAGTGCACCCAGCCTGTATGTCCGATTTGCAGTTTGTACGCAAATGGGTAGTTTCTTTAGCTTAGCTATTCTGGAAGAATTCCCTGATTAAAAGTTGCATTATCAGAGCAGTCAAATGTATATAGGGTAGATGCCTGGGAATTATCACTGACTTCAATCATAACAATAACACACCAGATCAGGGCCAAAACACAGAACTAAGCTGTACAGCTGACACTCTAACACAGAGGGCATGACTGGAATAGATATTACATCATTATTATTACATTAGGAATATGTCATCAGGAATCCAAAGCTGCTGAGTATGAACTTATTAGGAGATGCACTTACAGAGAGAGGAAGGAAAGAATAAACTCGAGATTAAAGAATTGCATGACTTCCGTCATGGTAGATGGTACTAAATATGCTCTGGCCAGAGTCACTAAATCACAACATGCAACTTCCTCCAATTTGAGTGACTGATACACTGGGCCAGAACAAATGACAGGTTTGCAAGAGAAAAGATCAGAGGTGAACACCAGGTGGACATTACAACTGAAACCCTAATGTATTTCCAAACCAACATGACATGAGCCATAAAATAACCTGGAGAGCACCATAATTTTCTTTGGGCTGGCTTATACTGCATACTGTCGTTCAAAGGGAAAAAAATGGGAAAAAATGAAGGAAAAACCCCACATGCTTTACATTTACAGGTGAACACAAATTTACAGTCTCTGTGAGTTTAAAAAGAGTAATTAGACTGAATGATACAACGCCTGCTAGGAAAACGCACTCCTCCACCCTAACACATTGCAGCAGGCAAACTCCCTTCAAGCAAGCGTTGTCATTAATCCCACACAGTTCTCATAACCTTGCCACTACTAAAAATCACTCCCAGATTTCCTGTGCTTAGATACAAAGAGAGACAGTTGTTCTCACCAGGCGAGTATCAAGGTGGCAGTTTCCCTAGCAACAATAGCTTAAGAACTCCTCCTCCCCAGCCTTCATCATGTAAATTCTCAGTAATTCAGGACAAGTGCAGGAGAAAGGATTCAGTCTGGCCTTTATCACTGGAAGAACAGTTTATACAGTAACATGCATTCAATAGTTTGCTAACCTAATGGTGTTAAGGGTATAAGTATATTATTAACCAAAATCCTAATCCTACAGTTTGACTCCTTTTGTTTTCTTTTTAAATAGCCTGCAAAGAACATCACTGTGGTCAATGCTTTACCTGAATTTAGGACAGCAAAACCTTGGGCTACTTTAAATTCCTACCCAGTGTTCCAAGTCAACACTTCTCTTGTATTTTCTTAGCTCTAAATCTAAATCAGCTTTGGCAATGAAGTCTTATATTGTTTAAATGGGGCAAATGCTGCTAAGACGCCTGTGTGTTTTATTAAAAAGTAAAACTCAGAGGTATAAAATGTCGGTCCTACACCAAAAGTTCAAAGGTTCAAGGCAGATATGACAGCCTTAAAATTGTAGCTTGTAATTAGAGCTAACAGAGACTCTTTCATCCCACTAAACATCACCTCCTTACTATTTTTCCAATATCATGTGATTATGTACTTCATTAAGGCAATTACAGAATATTTATGAAGAGCCTCCTGTCTCTCCAAGCATGGCTGATGAATGAGGGAGGGGGGGGATTTTATTTCTAAATCTTACAATGCTTTATTCCTCTTCCTGTATTTTAAAATATTTTAATTAAATCCCTGGGCACAAGTGGTTATGATTTAGAAGGCAATTCAGGTCTTTAGGCCTACACAGATGTCACTTAAAATCATCTTTGAAGGATGATTTCAGAAACAACTAAAGCACCATTAATGAGAGTAAATTGGAGGTGCATGAGTAGCAACCACTATTATTTTGACATTCAAGTGAAACAGCAGCTACAAAGAATGTCTGCCCATTAACACTGAGCTGATCAGCATTCAGGAGAAGAACTCATTAGAATATCAGTCAAATTTTTTGAACTTTTTTTCAATGAAAAACCTCAATACAATGAAGAATTTGCAAGATGCAGATAAAAACATGAATTTTCATAAAGCACTAAACGTAGGGAATGAAACTGATTCACAAGGTTAAATATGCCTACTGAGATCCTTTCATATTTGGCTATGCTCTATTGAATTATTTGCAAGAGATATTTGATGGTTCTTCCAAAAGTGAATGGTGTAGCTACCAGAATTTTGAAGTTAAGATGAAATCAAATATAAAGCAAGGTAAAATTCAGCTGACATCAGGTTTCTTTGCAAACTGAAACTTGATTTAGCAGCATAAGAAGGACAGAGTTTTTCCACAGAGTTTTGAGCAAATCTAGAGCCAGTCTGAAGTGATCAGAGAGCAGCTTACTTTAGGAGGCAGTAAGGCTGCTCAGTCCTTCTGTGCCAGCCCCATGTTGGGGCAGATTCTGACAATCTCAGAGATTATTTATCCTCTGTGACCCATCATGACCGACACCGCCTAGCTGAATGCTCTCAGTGAACTCCTAAGGGCTCGGCTCTACTGGCAACCCTTTTACTCACCAGAGGCTTCTAAATGAGCTTACCATTTCAGAGCAACAGGGACCTGTCTTCTTGGATCATCATTTCACTATAAGATCAGAAGAGCCTCCGAGCTCTCCTAAATACAATGGCAAAATCCTTTCTAATAATTTCTGCTTCACAATGCCACCCATGCCCAGACACCACAGGTGAAGAAACACTACTGATAGGAGAATGTAAGGGTGCAAGTTCTCGTGACAAAAACAACAAACAAAGTATCACAGCTCTGTTTCTTACACTGAGAAGAGCAAGTGAAAGACCAAATAGCTGCTAAACACAAACAAAAATCCTCATAGCATCAAGATTTGCAGCAGCCCTTCAGGTCCATAGAAACGTACATCCAAGAGAGTCACACACACAAAACCATTTCAGGCTGTTGTGACTCAGAGTGAGCTCTCTTTAATAGCTGCTGACAAAACTTAGGAGTATATAGTAAAAATATTAGGAATGCTATGCAAGAAGGCAGTGCCAGGGAAGGTATGTATTCAGGGGTAAAGGTTTCATTGCTCACACAATCCTAATTCCTGCTTACCTTGCCTTTCCAGTTATTGTCATCAGGGTCATTAATCCCCAAAGAAACCAGAATACTGCTTCCTGTGGCTACATTTTCTGTCATTACCTTATAAAGGAGAATGTTATAGTTTTTAACCTCAGGGGAATTCAGAATTGTTACCCAATCACTTTGGGAGCAGCACGTGAAAAGCATGCAGGAACACAAAACACCATATAGCTTCCAATTTAACAGTTTACTAGTCCAAAGCTGAAAGTCATCTTAAAAACATCTCCCCAAAGGTCAAACAAAATCCTAGATAGGCTGTTCACCCACCAGCTTGCCACTTCTCAGCAGGGGAAACAAAACCATCTCCCTTTCAGGGACACCTCAAGCTGCAAATGAAAACAATCAAGTACTTAAGAAACCAGACCCCCACCATCCACCCTCTTTCCTAACTTTTAATAGGGATGAACTTCCTTTTTGTCCTTACTTGACAGCTGCATTAACTCCGTGGGATAAAGCAGGATTCTCTTCCCAGGGAGTTGGTTAATCCTCCCTTTCTCCACAGAGATCTCAACCTGCTGTTGCAAATGGTTATAAAACACATCTTTGTGCAGTAACACTGTTAGGTGCCTTCCTACTATCTTCATTATCTTCTGAGGCCAAAGGAAGAAGGAAGGTTCAAGAACCCTACCTGTCTCAAGGTTCCACATCACTTTAAGGAAGATTTGCCTGCAAGAGAGCAAGCTGTCATAGGATTTGGGTTTCTCCCTCCTTCTTTAAACTAAACTAAGTCTAGCTCCTTTTTTACTTTTTAATGAAGTCTGGGGCCCTTGCTCAGGCATACACCTTGAGCTGCAGGTGAGAGCTGGGAAACCAGAAGATAATACAGAGGGTTGGGCTGCAGGGTACTAGTAGAAACTATAGGAACTGGCTCCATGAGCAGTTCTCCTGGGGCAGAGGTGGGTTAGTGAGATGGCTGGTTGCAGTAGAAAGGGGTTTTTACTTTTTCTTGGAGTGTACACAACCCCTCCTGTCCCTGCATTTGCTATCTGTGAGCTTGTTGCTGAAGCTTTTGAAGAGAAAGGAAGCTAGGACTGCCTGGGCAAGAACTGATTTCTCTCCAGTGCCCGATGGAGTAACCCAAGTCACACACATGTGCAAATGTGGGTCAGCAGCGAGTTGCCATGGTCACTTAGAGAAACACCACAGCCCCCCAGTTCCTGCTACCTGCCTTGCCTTCACACACAGCCATAGAAAACGCGTGTCCTTCGAAGAAGGGAAACAGCAAGGGCTCTCTTGGCAGCACAACAACAAGGCTTGCAGGGCTCTACAACCACCCCTCAACTTGTGTGCCAGCGAGAGCTTGGCATAGCAGCTGCTGTCATCCCCTCTGCCCCAGCACACCCAAATAATCTGTTTTCCTAAAACTTAGAGAAAACACCTAAAACATAGCTCACTCTCTATTGCAGCCCACAAAGCATTTTATGCAACTGAAGTGGGGACTGATAGGGGGATACCTACCCTGTGAGCCCGTTAAGTGGCAATCCCGCCAGGGGCATGGGCATTTTTTGAGAATTTCCTTTATTAATGTGAGGACCCCAAAGGTCCCCCCTAACTGGAGTGTGCTGAGAGCGGGAGGCCTGAGACCCCCCATCCCCTGCTGCAGCCTTAGAGTTTCCTAGCACGAAGCAAGCATTTCTGAACACGCAAATATAAAATATAGCGGCAGCTTCTATTTAAACAACGGTCAAGTTTATGTTTCCCATTTACCAAACTCCTCGGTATTTACAAAAGTTTATTTGCCTAAGAAGATTCAAATACCTCTTTCCAGAGCACAGGTTTATGGATGTGCTATTGGTAGTAATCTCGCTCCTCCACCATTGAAACTGTTCTACTTTGTGGAAAAGAACAGAACTGTCAGAAGACAAGGCAAGAGAATGCCTGTTGCCTCCAGTCACGATGCTTAACCTCTCTGTGGATTATTTCTAAACTTGCATCTAGCAGCCTGCTCTGAAAATGAGCATTACTCAATACAGTTTCTCAGGTAATCAGAGAAGACAAACCTTTCCCGTTCCTTGCTTCTCCTTGAAGGAGAGCAAAGCACGTGTCTGCTTTTATCAGTCAGCTTACTCCAGCAAACGGCCCACAGAGATGCTGCGGTGCCAAAGGTGAGACCTTTGGGGGAAACTGTATCAGTCATTTCCCTTCCTCTAACAACTTGCATTTCTTTTTCTATTGCGCTTCTCACTTTCAGCATCCTCTGCTTCATCTGATCTATCTTCTTAGGTTTTTATACTTTAGCTATTGGGATGGAGGTAAAAAATACAACAAAATCAGGCTTAGGGGCTCATCTAAGCCTACATTCAAGTGTGTGTCTGTTTGCTAAGCGGTCTGTGCTGCATTATTGGAATATTTGAATGGGTTTTGCCCCGCAGCTTGGTTAAGCTTCTAGGGAGACAGCTCAGACAGGCAAGAAAACCTTTCTGGAAAAAGAAAAAGAAAGAAATCCCCAAGGGAAGACTCAGGGATGGACTCTTGAGGCAGGGTCAGGGCTTATATCTCTCCCTGGGGTGAACCTCTGCAGCAAGGGCTTTCCAAGAAGGACAGATCCAGTAATCACCCTCAGTCAAAACATCACCACATGTCAGAATGTATGTGACACGACTAATGCAACCCAACAAACATGGAAGCCTCTAAAAGAAGAAAAGGAAATCATTAAAATAACATTTTTTTTCCTAAATCTTTGCAAAATATACCAAGAAACAATAAGAACATTCTCTGCACATGAACTGAGAGCTATTTTGTGTCTGACTTAATTTTAACTGGTAAATTTCCTTAAATACTTTACAACAGAGCACAGAAACAAGATTACCTGTAAATCAGATGGCAGTTTGCAGAATATCTGTTCTTCCAAGAGCTCAGCCTATTAATCTAGTGAGTAGTTAGCAATTTACCTCATTCTTATCTCCAAAACACTGAACAAAGCACTATGCAACAGGTAACTTCTCTAATCACTGAACATTTCAGGGGTGAAACCCAGGCAGAGATAATCGTTGCCAACTACCACGTCACGCCACCATTCAAGGTGAAAATAGCTTCCTCTGGCAAATTAGAGAGCAAACAAGGACAAAAAAAATGGAACGAGGCAGATAACCAGGGTTAATAACTCACAACTCTGTGGCTTGGGCCAGTCAAGAGTTCAACTAAATATTTAAGTGCTACAAATACTTAGAAGTCTCTCTTCTTTCTTAACTCACATTAAAAGGAGGTTTTTTTGCTACACTGCATTGAGGGAATATCTCGTTTGAGGCTTCCCGGCCTTGTCTGATCCAAATTGATCATCTAGGGCCATACTCCAGGGCAACAGAGGCAACACTGACAATGACCGATAAATACTAAATGCAAGTAGCACATAACAACTCCTTAGGAGACTGCTATTGTAAGACTTTTCAAACTCAAAGTAGTAAAGAAGCATTTTTTCAGAGTTTCTCAAACTATATGTCTCTATGTTTCGAGGTAAGAAAGTGTTATGGGATTGGTTGTGTTGGCAGCTTTGAAGTGCACCCTGATTTCCAGTAGAATGACCAATTATTTTGCAAATGGTCTTAAAATATGGGGGGGAAACAGACAGAAAGAGAATAGAGAGGCTTACATCATCAAAGCCTGCAGTTTGGGTGTTTGTTTTTTTTTTCTCTCTCAACCTATATAGCCAGAGGATCTGTTTCATTTTGTGTAAAAACTAAAATTCCAAAAGCCCAATGGTTTTCTTACCTTAGATATGGAACACTCAAGGTCAAATATCTTCCACGTGTAACAGAACCTGTATTTGAACCTAATTATTCTGTAACCCTTTTTTCCTGAATATTTTGGAAAGACTCTCCCTCTTTGACCAGAGGTTCTACTCCAGGATGATAAATGTCCAGAAAAATAGCTGCAGGAAAGGGATATTCTTCCTTCAGAAAAGGCATTTACACCAAGAGAATCTGTGTCTTTCTCTTTACTTCTCACTGTCTCTAACAAGGTGAATAAGGGATAACAACAGTTTAGGTATCTGCAGATCAGCCTCTGATGTTCTCATTATATTTTTCATATTATTGTTTGATTTTAAAGACACAGTAAAAATCTGAATAAAAGACTGGAAAAATTCAGTTCTTCATATTCCATGTGTTCATGGAAGCACACAGAAGACTCTTCATTTTCAAAAATACAGAGCAATGTTTAAATCTTTCATTTCCTTTGTTGGGACAGATAAAATGACGTTTTGTCAGTTACATATGCAAATAAGTGCACTGAATTGTTTGAATTTTTAATCATCTTGAGAGTAAGTGCTATTGACATTGAACTTTCAATACTGTGTTATTAAAAACCCACACTTTGGGGTAGGAAAAGATTTTTTTTTCTTCACATACAAGCTGTGCCTTTGTTCCTAGAAAAAAAGCTAATAGCGTATGGAGGAAAAAAGGGGGAAAAAAAAACCCAAAAAGCTTTAATTTTTCTACTCAGACCAATGATGTTAAGGCAGAAAGAATAAGGCTCACTTAGAAATTGTATATTAAATTCACAGGTCTAAAGGAAAACATGCCTTTAACTTCATACTGAGCAGAACGTGCTTTTTCTGCTTTGGCATTTATCACACGTTTGACAGTGAAGGAACTACTGAATCACAATTAGGCATGGAAAGATTACCCAGGGTCCAGACATTTTGAAGATTTTTTTTCAAGCTCAACGCTTGTTCAAACTTTATTAAGAACTTTGGATAGGACTTTTCCTCTAAAATGGGTCAGAGAATGTCTGAAGGTCTAAAAACCTCTTGGTACCAGAATACCAAAGGTTAGAGCCAACTCTAATATTTCCCTGAAAATTTCTGTTGTCCCCTAATCATAAACCTGTCATTCAATACAGACATATTAGAGTGCTGAAAAACTGAAGCTAAAGGTCAGATTTAGCAGATGAAAGGTCTGCTTGAAGGGTGCGTTTGTAGAATTGGATTCCTTCTCATGTCATGATGTAGATTAGAAGTAAACTCCTTGAAATCAAGGGAGTAAGGGCAGCCTCCTTCTGGTGTTGGCAGGATTTGGGTCCGCTGTCTTTGTGGACCAGTGTGAGCGATGCAGAGTTTGAAACAATAGATTGATTTATTATTCAACAAAACACAAACACTAATTCCTGCCTAAAAGCTTTAAGGTTTCTACAAGAGCCACTTGATAGGGCTTTCAGGATTCAGTTACATGCCTGTAGTGTTAACTATGAAACATGTACTTTACCAGTGGTATAGCTGAAGCAATATATTTAACACCTTCCATGTAGACTTGTGATATCGTGACGGGTAATGTTCCTAGAATGCGATATTATGTAGTCTTCAGATTTCATCCCCTCCTGCATATGCTTCTTCTCAAACCAAGTAAAGAAAAAGCACTCAGATCAAGCCATTGAGATCCCTGATTCACAAAAACTTGCTTTTATAGGCACTTTGCCAAAAATGTATCTGTAATAGGGTGATATAAACAACTGACTCAGTAGAAATGGGAACTTTAAGGTTTTTCTCCAAATTGCAGTAGTTCATTGATGAAATGAAGATGGGTTTGGATTAATTTAACCTAATTTCATCCATATCCAAGTTTGGAATCATGGAATTATAGAATCATAGAATGGTTTAGGTTGGAAGGGACGTTAAAGTTCCAATTCCCCTGCCATGGGCAGGGCCATCCTCCACTGGATCAGGGTGCTCAAAGCCTCATACAGCCTGGCCATGAACACCTCCAGGGAAGTGCATCCACAACTTCTCTGAGCAGCCTTTTCCAGTATGTAATCTAAATCTCCCTCTTTCAGCTTAAAACTATTACCACTCATCCTATCACTATGCTTCCTGATAAACAAATGCTTTTTAGGGAGCTTGAATTACTCTTACCTGCATCCTCCATAGTCAGTGCAAAAAAAAAGTGATTTGTTCTACCCTAAGATGGAGAGATAATCTGTGCTGTTAAAATGCTTGACTGTCTCTTGAATAGGGTAGCGCTGGGTGTCTAACCTGCCATCTACAGAATTCAGTGTGTTACGTCATTCTACAGTGTTTCACACTGAGAATTCCTTGTTCTTTCATCTTCCTTGGCACGAATCTCGATTAAACCCATTGAAATCCTTGACATAACATCAATTTCTAGAAATGATTATTTTTTTTACAGTTAATAGAAAAATTTTCAAAAGAAAAATGCATTAAACGGTAACAAATCCAACACAAGAAAGTGAAAACTTTAGATGTTCAATATTAAACTGTTTTACCTGGGAAGAAAACCCAACAGTTTAAGATAAATTTAAGTACGTGCAAAATATGCAAATACTGATTAGAGATGAAAATTAGAATTTCTAGTCAGTAAGGAACTATGAAATGCTAATATTTTTCACGTTCCAGTATAAAATGCTGAAGCATCAACGTATTTCCACGTATGCCAGAATTTTTGTCAAGAATTTAATTAATGGCTTTAATCAAGAATTACACTGTTTGGCTACTTAAATGTGAAGAAGCTGAATGACAAAAAATTATACCAATAAATAGTTTTAAAACTCAATAAAGCTTTCTTTGAATCTGCGATCTCTGTAATCAGAGGGCTCTTTCCCAACTGCTTTTTTACATGCCTTTATCTACCTTTTTCCATAGCAGTAGGATCTATAAAATACAAGACAACTGGACAAAAATAAAACATTTAAATTACAACTTCAGCACAGAGATTTTTAAAGGCATTTCAGCAATTATAATGGCAGGAATTACCCCACTGAGACTGGGTAAGTGTGTCTATGTCTCTATAACACCTATGACATACTCAGAATGCCAACGATTGCATCCAGGTTTAAGCAGCCAAATTTAGTCATAGCATTACATCATCTCATGTATTCCTAGAACTGTTTTTCCCAGTAGTCTTGTTGCACCAAATTCTCCATGCATAAAATTCTTTTTTCAAGTAATACATGTAGTGTGGTTTTGACAAATGGAAAAAGAACTGTTGTTGCTGTTATTGGCATTGCACTTCCATCTCACTTCCTATGCTTTTAAACTCATGGCCTGACCTGACTGCTAATATATTTTTTACACTACATAGTCTATACTTTTCTCAATGAAACATGACCTACTTACTTCCACTTGTGCGTCCCAGCTTATCCATCTAACAGCTATGAGTTAGGTTTGTTGTGACAGATCGTGCACTTCAGAGCTGTCAGTCATGTGTGTTGTGGGAGAGAGAATTTTGGAGGAAAGTCTTCACCTCTATTTACCAGTGATAAAACTTAAACTGCTTATGGAAACATAAGAAGAGTTTTATCAGAGCATTTTCTTCGGGCCCAAATCCACTACCCTTTTTGACAGAGAAGTCTATTCCTCCACAAGAAGTTCCCGCGACATCAAATTAAATCTTTTAATATTGATATTCAGGTTTGAATGCATTTCTTGGAGGTAATGAGAGAGAGTACAAGACAAAAAATTTCCTTTTCCAGGATGGGAAGAAAAGCTTTGCTTGACTGCTACTGCCATTAGTACATAATGCATGGAGACCAGAGGGAGAAGTGAAGGCATTGCCAGTTTTGCCAATTCCTTGAATGCAGGATTCAAGTCCCTGAAACCATGAGATGTATTTCAAAGCAGCATACTTTGATTTCAGTATTTCGGTTCTGAGTAGTTCAGGTTTGCTTGCTTTACATATTGAAATTTTTGTTCATAGGCTAAGAAGATTAAAATCTACTGTTTTAAAATGGTCCAAAATCATCCTATTTGTTAGCTTCTGCAGCATATACCGGAGATATCTAATCATACAGAAGGAGTGAGGAAAAAAAAACGGCAGTGTGAAACAGTGAGTGAGAATTAGTACATCCTGCAGGGTCATTTTCTTCAGTTAATATCTTTTATTATGCCAGTGGAGTGATTCTGTTGCACACTCTATTTTCATTAGAGCTGGGTAATCTACAATGTAATACTGCAGTGCTAGTTTTCTTCCAGTTAAAAGGAAAGCCAACTGGTTCTCTGCAAAAGGAATTGGAGCTGTGCCAGCGGCTCCCTGATTGTGTCCTTGGAAGGTCTGACCGTGCCAGCCATCATAGCACAGGAGACTAGAATTCCAACTGCAGAGGAGTCAAAACCCTGCAAGGCTTCCATAGGGTTTAGAAGAATATTGAGAAAATTTTGTCTAAATAAAACATTTGAACTTTGTTTAACAAATAAGTTCCTCCCTAAAACGATGCTTTTTTCAAAAAATTTTAACTCAGTACAATTCACACTTTGAATATCTGTGCACTGATCTCTACTTACTGGTACAGTAATGACCCTTGTCTATGAGGTGACACAGGTTGACAAACAAAACCAGGATGTAAATATCTGTGTTTTGAGTAGATCTCAAAGACCATTAACGATAAAATAAAAGTCTTCAGTTTGAAAGCTTCTGAAATTTGAAAATTGTCAGAATGTACCCTGAGACCCCAGATCTAAATTTAGCAGCATTGCTTTGAGAAAATTTATGTAAAGTTATCTTTATTTCTTTTTCAGAAGTAGATTTGTTTTGCTAAAGTAAATAAATCCCTCACACCCAGTTTCTTGGAAAACTACCTGCTTCCCAAAATAGTTGTTTTCTTTCTTTTCTATAGTGAATAAATAATATGCATCATCAAAGAAAATTGCCTCTTCAATTGAATAAGAATACTGAATCATCAAAATGAGATACCATAATGATGAATTTCATTACAACAAAGACTGTTGACATACAAGGTCAAAGAAAAGGTTTACACATTAAAAGTCAGCTGCCTTTACAGCACATGAGAAACTACTTTTCACACATGGTCAGACAATGTGACTTACACATTACATCTCCTGGAAGAACATTTGGATTGCCAGGAAATGTAGAATAGTTTCTCAATAATAGGATAAGAAATATGCAGAGGTAACTAAAATTCACATAATGTGAATTTCTCCACATGTAGCACAAATGTTTCATGTTAGTTATGCTTATTACACTCTCCTTGACATCCCATTTCTAATGAGATAATGGATTTTTTTTTTTCCAAGGAAGTTGAATCAGCTTAGCTTCCAAATACATTTTATCAGCATTACTGGTCAAAGTATATTGCTGTCATTACTCAATATATTACAAGATCCTGAAAGGAAACCTGTTATTCTTTATGAAAAACAATTTTCAGTGGGGCAATTCCATCTCAGCTCTAAACATGGGACTGCATAGGTATAGGATGTGGGAAATATATCCTAATATTCTTGTAATTGCAGTGCTGAATTTGTGGTTATTCCATTTTCTTCGGAGTGCATTTCTGGACCTTATTTTAATTTTTATTTCAGTCTATATTTCTATATTCATACATATGTGCATATCTTCACAGACGCTTGTAAAAAGCAACTAATTTATTCAATAAATACTCACATAGAGGAATGCAAAAACCAACCACAAACGCCCCCCCCCCCCCATCCCCATGGTTTGGAATTCAAAATTGAACTGAAATTAAATAGTAATGTGTTGATTGAGGGTTCAAATTTGATTTAATGTTTCAGAGGAATGTTGTTAAAATACTATTGTGGTAACTAAATAATGGGGGAAGCAGGTTTGTTTCTTATTAGCTGGACTAGAAATTAATAAAATAAGCATTATGTTCTTTTCACTACTGTTCAATTTGAATAGAATTTATCAAAGACAGGTATAATATAATCTGGCTTCTGCTCATGTTTATATACAAACAAAATATAAGAAGTTGCACCAGGGAGGTTTGGATTAGACATTAGGAAAAATTTCTTTACTGAAAGGGTGGTCAGGGATTGGAACAGGCTGCCCAGGGAGGTGGTTGCGTCCCCATCCCTGGAGGTGTTTAAAAGACGGGTAGATTAAGTGCTTAGGGATATGGTTTACTACTGGACAGGTACAGTTGGACTTGATGATCTCAAAGGTCTTTTCCAACCAAGCTATTCTATGATTCTATTATATCTAACTGTGTAGTGTACAACTGCAACTGGTGTTAACAAAAACTCTCTAAAGGCAATCTGTACCTTCTGAAGTTAGTGAAGTCTGAAAATTACGCCTCAAATAAATCTCAAGAACCTCTCTGAAGCAAGCAGCATCAACTATGTTATGGGAAGTAATTCTGAAAATGTATCTTCATCGATTATTATTTTTAAAGAACATGGAAATTCATTATATAAGAATCTCTACTTTAGTATACAAATCTCCTCAGTACTGAGAATTTATATCAAGACATACAGGAAAATCTGAAGGTGATTAAAGACTGACTAGAAACAATGTAACCAGCCCTTCTAGAAAATTATTTTGTTTTGCTACCAATCATTCATATAAGAACAGAGAAGGTAGTTTACAAGAAATCCTGACATAAAAAATCATGGTACTCTGCACACTTTTCTATACAGAAAGAACAAAGACCAAGCAATACAATTAACTCTCCTGTGAACTGTGGTGGTGCGATTAACTGCTTTGATTTAGTTGATGGTAGAATCCTCATGGGTTTCCTGACAGATCAATAGTTAAGAATATACCTGGACACCAGTATGACTTAGAAAGACAATGCATCAAACAAGATTATACCCTGTGTGGTAGTGAATGGTTAAAATAGGTACAAAGCCTGTTGTTTATAAGTATTTACAATAAAACCAAAACCTATTGTAGTCCTGAATCTTCAATATAAAGTTATTTATGAACCACTAAGTAACGGACAGTTATTTTTTTGAAAGTTTTGTTAGTAAAGAAGAGAGGATTTTTTACTCGGACAATTTCATAACCAAGATTTTTAAAACAGAGTAGAATACTTTAAGTACAAATGAGAAAAAATGATGCCACTGCCCTTTCAGGAATCAAACTCTGCCTCCACCATGAAGCTATTTACTGTCATTCAAGACCTCAGGTGTAACAACCTACATATCTTGACATCAAAGTTTTAATCCCGTTTTTGTATCAGTTATCATTAGACATTTAAAGGCTTATTTACATCGGTGACCCAACATGCCTACTCTTTTCAGATCTAGTGTGAAAGTCCACATGAGCACATTAATGTCCCTGGGCTGATAAGGACTTCATTTACCTCATTGACATTAGTACATGGTTTTCAGACTGGAACTGTGCAATGTCTAACCAGCTAAGAATGAAATGCTGAGGTTTGTCTGTACCATCCAAGTATAGAGATATATGTCTGCCTTTTTGCACTAGCAGTTATTTGTTATACAACAATATCAGTATGTTTAGTTTTATTTACGTTGACCTTTTTTCTAAAAACTTTCTAGAAATTTACATGTCATTATTCACAGATGGTTTGGTTTCTGTGGAACAAAAATGACATACTCAAGTGGATTATATTGTCTTCATATGATAACATAGCTTTCAGTAGCAAGCATCTGAAGTCTGCAAAAGTCACATAATCTGTGGTATTTGTTTTATCTGTTTGCATTCAATTAATATGATCTTAAGAATTATTTACTACTTGGATAAAACTGAGTAAAACCTCGTCTTGATCCATTTTTTGACAGGCCCCAACAAGACACAAATCAGAAGTCAATAGTGTCACGCTGTTCACTTTCAAACCACTCTGACTTTTCAGTCAGAACACCTAGGTATCTGTCTCAAGTGCCATATTTTTAACCTCTCCTTCCTCTTAACTCGCATATTGACACCATTCATTTAAATTCTAATTAAATCAAATTACATGAAAGCTTGATATTTGATATACTTGAATTAGCAAGAAAATAAGGCTCCAGCCATGACAAGAATTTGCAACACAATTTTAAACCCTAGGTAAGCCTACTTGAGTCAGTCATATTACTCATATGTTTAAAATTAGGTACAGATCATCAGCTCTGCAGAGTTATGACTTTGGTTTTACTATAGGTTCCATCAGAGCTCCTCGTAAAAAAGAAGCAGAACAAGTCAATATATAGACATAAATATAATGTTTTTTGGAAATATATATCATTTTGTCTCTTGTCCTTCGTTGTTATGATAAGCGAAAGGAAAGATTTAATAATTAACTATATGATTAGTGGATTTGTCTTTTTTCTACTTGACATACTGCATCAATTTATACTCACTGATATTTTAATCTTTTTTTACTGAGAAGTTTGCACAGCCATGCCGAGAAATAAATACTGTGTGTTGTTAATCTATCCAGTAACAGATGTCTGATAGAAACTAGCTCTGTAAATCAAAACGTGAACAAAAGCAACTTTGTGTACTGCCAAAGACAGAATGGGGCATATATTTCATTTTTCTTTTAGAAACCAAAGACTTTGAATCAAATCCCAAACTTGCTTAAATCTCCAAAGTCTGCAGGAAGTTCCTGGCCATCTGACATCCAAGGCAACAATGCGTCTTTGCATTCTTTGTAAAATTCCCATTCATTCTCATTTTCCAGTTGAGAATTACCAGGGAATAATCATGCAAATCTCTGTCACTTTCTCATTTTCCTTCCTGCTGAAACTTTAATATTTGGTTTTTGATATCCAAGAATGATGTCTCTTCAGCCTTGCATGTTCCAAGTTGACGTGTTCACTTACTGAATGTGTCGCCATACAGCACTGGTCAATACATCCCTGTTGTAGCTTTTCATTGACGGTGACCTGTGTCTCTTTGGTATTTCCATTGGTACCTCTGAATGAGCCACAGCAGATTTTTTTTCCTCTTTGCCACTCTTGTAACTCCACCAATTCTGCACGCGCAGGACCTACCCTGGACCTTAGAGGCTCTTTGTGACCTGTGGATTCTTAAATGAGAAACACCAACAGCTACTCTTCCAGTCACTTCTCTCCCATTCTGCTATCACTATCCCAGTCTCATCTGCTTCAAACTCCTGGCAGATAGTTCCGAATCATGAGTTCCTTGCCCTGCACAGGTCAGATGAGAGCGTGTAAGTGACAGCAGACCAAGAACTTGCGCCCTTTCGCCTCTGCCTCTGAAGCTTCACATCTAGTTTGAACAGGGCAGCACACCACACACTCAGCACAGCCTCTTGGCAGTTCCTCCAGACACTGACAGCCCAGGATCAGTCAAATTTTCCTATTTGTTTACAGTTCCAGTTAAAAGAGAAACAGTTACCCTTCACTACCATTTACTTCCGAATAAAGTAAAACTGTAGAGTTTTATCATCTACTTTTTTTCCTTCTACTTATCTTCTTTCATTTGCCATCACGAAGATAGACAAGTGTATATGGTACATTGATCAAAACAAATAAAAGGAAAGTACTATCAAAGGTCATGTTTATTTATTTATTAGCAATACAGAATGACAACTGACTGCAACTGAGATTTACCTGTTGGTACAAGGGTGGTGGAGAAAAAAAAAAGGCAACAAGAGGATTTGCTGCATGTGTAAAAGGTATCATCCATAGGAGCCATAGAGGCTGTATATGACTGCGCCTGAGGAGATTGTATATCATGAGCTTTGATCATTTGATTTCTGAGCTTTCGTTTTCTTCAAGGATTTTGGCAAAAATCAAAACAAAACTCTAAAATTTGCCAAAGGTCATTTTCTTTTATTATTCGTAAGTGGTAGATATTACTAACGATGGCTTCATAAACTGGAAAAAGTTTTCACAGTCCCACCTGCGCAGTAACATTTTATGAGAGATATATTACACACATTTATCCAGTATCGAGAAAAACGCAACACAACTTTAAAATTCTCTTAACAGTGGGGGAAAAAAAGCCATAATAAGCAGCATTTGGGAGGGAGGGAAATGGTGAGGTTGGGAGGAAATGTGAATAATTATCCCTGTCCCAGGGATACTTGTTATACACATGCTCCATCTTAATTAAAGTAATCTACTAAAACTCCATCACATATATCCAACAAGGGCCAAGAAATAAGTTTTCTGCTCTCCTTGGTTTATATCCAGAACAAATCTATTTCACAGAGCTAAATGTTGCTGCTGGTGTGGGAATATTTGTTAAATGGCTATAATGTGATACAGTTAAGTTATTTACTACTTGTGACTGGTGAGAAAATTGAGGCTTTTCATAATGCTGCATTATGAAAAATGTAAAAATCGCATTTATGAAAATAAATAGTTTGGGACTTCTTTGACATTCTATATTTATCATATGGTAAATAAGATGCATTAATGTGCTTTTAATGTCATCTAGAAGAGTATGAATGCAGTATTTCATGTAGGAGTGGCTACAAAAGTATGGATACATGCCAACAGCATTAGTAAAACACTGTCTGTCACTATTTTATACTGATTTTTTCCAGAAGTGTCAGAAAACTTGTGTTAGTGTAGTTTCTAATAAAATATTGTGCTTTCCCTTCAGCTAATCCCCTCTGTCTCCTCAGAACCTGATCCAATCTTTATTAATTCAAAACCCTCTCTTCAGCCTTACTATTTGCTAGGCTCTAAATTTCACCATAAAAGTAAGATAAAGAAAAACTAGAGAGCAAATCCCCATAGCCGTGAGAGTGCTACCCTGCCTAGCATTATTTCACAAGAAATTGTCAGATTCTAAGCTTTCATTTCATATTGGGATGAACATTTAACACTGTTATAACCCACTGCCTTTTAAGTTACTAATATTTTTAGGCCTGATCTATACATAATGCTCTACTGGCATTGTTACACCAATAGAGGTTTGCTTCAATACACAAGTGCCAACTTATGCCTTACCATACCTATTTTATCACTATCCAATGCCACCTTATACAGTTTGTTTCAATTCACTAATTCAGAATAGGCTGCAGCGGGTTAAGCACTTCTCTAACAAAATGGTTTCATCAACATAACAGAATATGATGTCTTTAGCAATGCCACTATAGTTATATGGCTTAACCCAGCCAGCTGTTAGTACAGTTTTATGCAAATGTCAAAGAATCAAATATCACACTTAACCACGAAGTCGTCATGCCACATTGGAAAACAGCAATCTTTTTTCTTCTTTTTTTTTTTTTTTAATGAAAACTTCAAAAATATTGAATATTTGATCTTATTTATCTGCTAATTCATGCTTCATCCAGATATTTTAAGCAGCCGGAATGGAAACAGGGATATGTCATCAAATTAACAACATTTTCCTCATCTGGTTCACTTAGGACAGTGTTTCTTATGCCTCCAACCGCAATACTGATCACAGGACTGCTGCAAGTTTTTACCACCTGTAGTTTGCTGTCATTTTAGCCTTCAGGGCAAGAGATTGAGACCAGATTGCAGTGACTGGCTGCAGCTGTAAAACAGACATAATCCCACCACAGTGGAACAGAGCTGCTGCCAGGGATGAAAGGTTTGCAGCAGCTCTCCTGCTCCCCCCAACCTGCAGAACCCAATTTGCAAGCTCATTATTTGGGAACAGGTGTGCAAGACTACAGTGAAATCTAGAAGGTCAGTTTAGACTGGATTTTTCAAGGCTCACTGAGTACCTGGGTACAAAACATCGAATTACTTTTTGTGTTTGGTTAATTGAGTAGAAGAACATTAATAGTCTTGGCTGAAACATAATGCTGTCATACTACGGGATCAGAGACAGGAATGTAAGGGTCTGCAAGCTATGTGAGCAAGAAGAAATCATAGTTTTCACATTCTGTGAAAAAATTGATTTCGAACAGCAGCAGGCTTGGCCTATGATGCTAGTTGTTATGGAGAAACACAGCCAAGCAACCTTTTAATAGAAGTTACTGGTATTTTTGATAGAGATCTCCTAGGTTGGCTTGCTCTTATAAAACTACATGTGATGGCTTCACACAAGTTCACCAAAGCAGGAGAGTAAAGTCAGAAACTGAGAGAATAATGCAGGTCAAGTGTTCATGCCTTCAACTGAAAAACAGTACTTTAATGAGAGAGAACTTTACCAAAGCTCCAGTTTTCTCTACAACAGCAGCCTGGCAATCCAAAAAGGCTTTGGGAGCCAAAGGGAGAAAGCTTAAGGGTCATTTCAAGTTTTCTCTGCGGGGAGTGTCAAGGGAATGATTGAATCGCATAACTGGCTGAGCTGCAATGAAAGACAGTTCTTTTGATGAAGAATGCTTTCTGTTGCTTCCCCTATGGGTGACTTGCCCTGCAGAAATAAGTTGTGTATCCCCCACTCTCTACTGCAAGTCATTGACCTAAAAATTCAGCTTTATACCACTGATATTCACAACCAAACATTTTTTCACAAATTGGTGAAAATTTTAAGGGATACTGCAAAATAAAAAACAACCTGGGTTTTTTTTTTGGGGGGGGGGGGTGATTGGTTGGCTGGTTTGCCCCAAAGGCTAGTAAACATGTGCACCAGAAGTAAGCTTCATGAATGATCCATTTATATTTTGAAGCAATCTATGAGTGAGCTATTCTCAAAGTCTTCATGTGGCAGGAACCTGTTGGCAAGATGGAAATCCTTGTATCCTGTAAGCCACATCCTAGAGCTTGCACTGTCCTAGATCACAAACGACCTAATAGTAAGAGGGTACAGAGGTAAAGCAGCAACTTTTCCCTCCAGGGTCTAATGTAGAGTACAGTACTTTAAATCACCATCAAACAAGTGGCTTGTGATTGATCAAACCCAAAGATTTTAGAAATGCATGAGCTTGGCCACGAAGAAACCCTACCTCCTTTCCAAGACAACCAGGAGTATCCTGAGAAAGCAATGGCAACAAGAATCTGGTCATCACCGGTGGGAAGAAGGTTTTTCTCAGGTTTAGTCAAAGTACTGAGAAAACTGGTGACTGGATGATGGGAAAGGTGATGATCACTCCACTTACGGACAATGAGGGAAGTGTGAGCACGTGGTACTGATAGGTTAATGGAGCCTGCTGTGGCCTTTGTAAGTGTATAAAAGGCTTAGTGTGAATGAATAAAGGGTCTCAGAATCACTGCAGATCTGAGCCTTTTAGCTGCCCATTCACCCCATAAATCTGAAGTGGTTGCACAGTGGTTGAGTCACCAAAAACCTTCAACTGGGGTACAACACTAACCAGGTAGCATGGAATGAGCCTGAAGTATTTACTAATATATCTTTTCTGAATTGAGGATAGCAGCGTTAAAGAAGAGATGGCTTAGTAAATGTCATAGTAAAATCGGAAACCAAAATAACAGAACAAGGTACATAACTCGAGCTTCCTACATTGTAGAAACAAACTAAAATGTAAGTATAATGCTATCAGGCTGATAACTTCTCAAATTTGATGATATCTTAAATCTAAGGCTTTATAAAACCATCTAGCCCTCTCTCACATTTATGCAACAAAGATTTCTTCTAAAAGTTAATTTTTCTGCTTAAATTTACCTTTCAATATGTGAAAAAAGTGAAATGTTCCAGTGATGGACTCCAGGTACAAGAAAGTAAAGAGAAATGAGTAGCTGAGGCATGGGAGCAAATATCTGGTTTTGCACGTCATCTTTTTTCATCTCATTTTTTTCCTAAACACCTGAGAGCTTACATTACAAGCACAGAGGCTAGACATAGTGTTATTAAAAGGATAACACAAAGAAGGCTTCAATTTGACAACCACGGAAGACAGAAAAGACAGATTTGGGGTTGTCAGTTGAGCTATGCTGGACACAAAATAATACCATCTCTAAGAGCACTCTCTTTATCTTCTCCTCCAAGTCTTCAAGCACATACATAAACTACAGAAGCCATCTCAGGCTGCACAGTGAAGGCCTAGAGCACTGATTTTTCAATGAAGTTAGCAGAAACATAAAGGATGAGGCAGAGGATTATATGAGGAGGAAGATTGCTTCTGTGAGGAAGGCAACTGAAGGAATATAACAAACTGTGTGATGACAAGTAAATCACTCAAACCAAGTTTTGAAGGATGGCCTCTCATTAAATATTCTATACTGTATGGGTTCCCAGCTTGATTTCTGAGGTCATATTTCAGAAGAACAGAGCAACTGAAGCAGACTAAAATTATTACAACAGCCCTGGGAAATGCTAAGTACTCTGAAAAAATCATGCCATAGACCTTCTATACTGGCAACCTGAATTAGAGTACATTTTTGCCATTGATGTCAAAATACTGTGCCTCTGTTTCTGAACATCAAGAGGGAACAATGCAGCACCCCCTTCACCCACCACACTTTTCCTCAGCTTGGTGAGGATTTGTAATACCCCAAATTATAGCAAAGCAATCAGAAATGTGGTGAAAAACAAATAACTTTGCATCTGGAGTTAGATTACAACCTACACAAGTCCTGCAGCCATGGATTACAGCGAGTAGCTGTTAATTTTATGGGCCCTGTCCCTCGTGTTCACTGAACAAAACAGAAGCCTAACATGAAATACAGTGTATGCACAAGGTACTGCGTATATACTGCAGACAGTAATGCTGACAGTAAAAAGTTCTGAAACTTTGCAGGCACCAAGTGTTTCTCTGACACCTTAAATTATTTTAAGTAATATGTAACATACCAGAAGAAATTTATCATCACAAGAATGCTGGTGGCTTTAAATTTTTGTTTCATTAAGGATGCTGGTTTAAATCAGATGTAACTAGTTGGGTTTGCTTTGGCTTTTTTATGTAAGAGTAGGTTGTTAAACCTTGCTTAATACTGACTGACTGAACAGTGTTAACAGCTGACAGCCGACATGCAGCTCTATTATAATTTGGGTATTTCGAGACTGCAGCAGCTCAGGGGTTTAGTAGAAAATACTGAGCAAGGCTCAGAATGAACTAGGTGATTGATACTGTTTTTCTGAACTCAGCATTATATTAAGAAAAAAAAACAACTTAAAAAAGGAAAACGACCATCCAAGAAAGCTGTGGTTTTCACCTGATACATTTCCAAACTTACTGCAAGTTTTAGCACGCTGGGGGTATTTTCTTAGCTAAATTTTTCAGGCTTCCAACTCTGCTCGGCCCGCGGTGGCCCCGCAGTCCCCCTCGAGCACCAGGCCCCCGGCCCCTCCGTGTCCCCCCGTGCTGGCGGCGCGGGGCCGCCAGAGGGCGCCGCCGCCCCGGGAAGCGAGGCTCAAAAAGCTGAATAAATAGTCCTTCTTTTCAAATACACAACGTTCGGGGCCTCCTGTGATTAATTTTACGTTTTCTTGTGGCCCTCTGTTACAGTAACATACCACACCTTCCCCTTTCCTCCCAGAAAGCACCGAAAGCTGGTGTTGATAATCCTATTAGCAGCCTCTGCGTTTATTACCTGTAATTAAATGTTGCAGTTTACAATGTAAAGAGACAATAAAAGAGCTAGAAACTGGTTAAATCCTGTTTTAAACCTACAGCCTTTGACAAGAGGGAAAGCATTTGGGTTTTTTTCTCCTCATACATTTCAGACTCATGAACATAAGACTCTTAAATGGATTTAACAAAGCATAACATAAAAATATTCAGACAAGCACTGAGCTCCTGGCCAGACGTCTATTGAAGATGATTTTGTTTCTTCCTTCCTTTGACTTCACAGGGGACATCAAGATGGATCCAAACAACACAGGCAGACACCACATCTATCAGAAAGTTCTCAATATTCATGAGCATTTGCTTACACGGTTCCAGTTTGCAGATTGCTTATTAGCTTTGCTGACATAAACACAGTGGTGGTGGGTTTTGTTGTTGTTGTTTTTTAAGTGAATAGCCTGGGTGGAAAAACAACGATATAATTAAAACAAAACAGGACATGCATGTGTTGTAAACAAAAGGACTGGTGATCTTCTTCATACAAATCTTCACTGAGCTGCCATCTGTTCATTATAACAAGCTTATATTTCTTCAGTATTCGCCGTCATTTTAATTTCTGTGTAACACTGAATAAAATGAAGGGAAATTAATTTCTGAGCGTTCATGAAATTGTTTCCTCATGGAACAAATATTCTTCTAACCCTATCCTGCCTATCTCAGCCCCCATGAGGCTGCAATCTAAGGCTTCTAGTGCACCAACTATCTCCAGGCCAGAGCTGTTCCCACCCCTTTTAAACTCACCACAGCAATATCCAGCATCAGTGCTGGGCAAAATTCTCAAGTTCATTACCTTCTGTGCCAAATATCAAGATGTCTTACCCCTATCCACAGCTCCAGTCCAGTTGTAGAGGCTTTCACTGATCTACAACCCCAAACCACCCTGTCTTCAATCCCAAGCACGGCAGAAAGAAGTTGCCTTCTGCCTCGAGGGCTCTAGTCTCCAGCTCTTACTCTAGCCATAGTAATCATCTGCTTGCAGATGAGTTGCAAGCTGTCCAACGACAATCTCATTATAAACCTCAAAGTATTTTTTTCTTAATTGCTGCTCAGACCCTTATCTCTCCAAGTCCAAACCATATGAAAGAACCAGGTTAAATCAAGCTTGCAGGCAAAATTCAGTCTTGGTTGAGTAGCCCAACTAATTCCAGCTGTATTTTGATTTTATATCTAGGTGTCATCCTAATCCTGTCTTGCAGTGCCCATCACTAGATATGGCTCTGTCCAACTATAGGACTGTAGCCAAAGACCATCTTGACCATCCTTCTGATCCAGGACCACTGTCTGCTTCCAAACAAATACAGAGTCTCAGTCCAGTTTCAGACATCTTTCTTAACATGGTCCAAATTTAATCACCCAGAAACCTCATACAGCCTCTTGGTTCTTGTCTGCGTCACTCATTTTTCCTTCTAACTTCAGCCAAATCAATCGTCCTTGCAACTGCAACCTTTTTGATCATCCCGTTTACTTGTGTATTACCAAAGCTTTTGTGTCAAAGCCAAATGCTTTAATTTAATGTTTTAATTCCAGCAATGCTCTGATACAATATTCTGTAATCTCTGCATTTCTCTGACCTTAGCTACTTTCAAGCATAGAAAATTACGACATGATTTTTTTTGGCTGATGACAGCAGGTCAGAGTTCACTGTCTGAATATTTTTTTCATACGGTTTAATATTAAAACCACTGGATGCTTTTTAAATCAGAAAGAGCTGTTAATAGACATAGGCACAGTATTATGTTTGTAGTACTGTGCCTATATGCCTGTATTCTCTTTAAGTAACATAAAAGGCTAGTATTGGAGAGTGTTCAACAGCCATGAGATCCCTTTTATCCTGTATAAAAATAGGATATAGGCTGGATTGGGACAATCTTATTTAAATGATCATTTTGCCTTTAATACAAGGTTAAGATACAATTTGAAGAATATATAATTGAACTTTTATCAATACAAGTAGTGCACAATAGGCTTGGCTGCAAATCAGAAATTTACTAAAATTACCTAAAATGAAAATTTCTTGAGTGTCAGGTTAAAACTAACTTTGCCAGTAACTGTTCCTAATTAGACTGAGCGAGTCTGTTGTTTTTTTATTATTATTGGTTTTCTTGATATCATTGTAAAATACATCATATAGGTACCTGTGTCAGGCTGAGTACTTTAGAGAAAAAAAAAAAAGTGCTCCTGGTTTAGGTGTGGGTCATTTTTTCTACTCCTGTAGAAACAGAGAATGATTACATAGATTCTCCTGGGCATTATGTCAACCACTGCAGGCCTGCCTTGCTCTCAGCAACCCAGAGAAAGGATTTATTTGATGTTTGGAAGCCAAGGATTGAGAAAACCTGCTGCCCAAGGTCTTCTTTCTTCCACAGGCATGGAATAACCTTTTGGATATCTTAAGCTGAATGAATCTTGCTTGAAGAAACAATTAAATTATGCAGCTGCTGTCCCTTTGGAGGCTTATTTTATATTTTGTGTCCCTTGTGCAGATGTGCTGCGAATATCTTACCATAGATGTTTTTACCAGGCTGATAAGAAGAGTTTAGAAGGAATCAACCTCCTGTGACCCAGCCTCAGAGGCCTCATGTTTTCACAATGTTTTCAAACTGATTTGGACTAGAGCCTCTCACGGAAACCTTTAGCTTCCCATTCTACTTCCAGTTCCTCCCCGAGGAAGGATAGAAATTCTCCTCTGCAAGTCAGAATAAATGAAAAACAAAAGACACTGAAGAATAATAAGTTGCTTTGCGTGAACTGAAACTTCTGTGGAAGTTTTGGGAAGTGGAGGTAAACTGGCTCAGGCAGCTTTTCTCTTTGGAGAACGGGAAGCTCAGCAGTTTCCCAACCTGGAAACTTGGGCTGTTGGCATCTGGTTGCAGAGGGGAACCATCTCTGCAGTGAACCTGGTGCTCTCCTGGCTGCTTTGTTTCTGCAAAATGAGCTCACAATTCAATTCCTAAGGCTCACACATTGAATAACAGACATTACACCCTGTTTTTACTGCAGGTCTCAGGAGAAGGAACAACTGTCTGACCAGGCCACGGCTCCCAACCCACCCTTCCCCACCAGCACAGCTCTCCAGCCGGACTCCAGGCCTGCCCACAAAGCAGACGCGCATGAAAACGGTTTCTTCAGGAGCATGAAACTCGCTTTAAAAACTTAGCTTTGTGTACACAATGACAATATCAGGAGAGAGTCTTGTTAAAATATTTTACTGAGATAGACTCCTTCACAAACAAAATGACCGTGGGATACAAAAAAGAGCTGACAAGGGATATGAAAACACAGATGGCCAATGCAAAAGGTGACTGACTTTTCCAGGAACAAGGTGCACCACCTCTGATAACGTGCCCTGACAGAGAAACAAGTTACATATTGAACACATCACCCAGTTGGTACAGGTGTGGTAAAGGGCACACTCTACATCGGCAGTTAGAAAGGGAACACACATATACAAGTCACGTCTAACAGCACGTCCAAACACAAACCCCTGTAACCATGTGTAATGAAAAACACCGCGTTAAGTTTAGCACACATATCTATATCAAGCAATATGATATTTCCTGCCCAGTAAAAATAATTCTAGAAGTTTAATATATCAGTGTGAAAGTGGGGAAGAAAATTATAAGTGTTGGAGCATCTTCTTTGCCTAAGAGTATGTCCTTATTTTCCTGGAAAGCCCTGTTTTCAAACCATTTATAGAGCTGCACCCTCTAAATTTTTGGCATAAAATGGAGGTGTTGTTTGTGCTCCTGGGGGTAACTTCTGCTTGAAATTAGCCAAAAGAGTACCAGCATGGTATCCACGAAGAAAAAAAACACATGCAAGTTACATAGTAAACACATCAACAGCAAAAAGTCAATCTGCAAATGCTGTTTGCCACTTCACACTGAATGTAATTATACAGTTATGGCTTTAATTAGAATTTTTCTGTTATTATACTATCTAGTTTTCCCACTTTTTTTTTTTTATTTGACTGATCGTTTTGTTGTTTCACTGATGTTCTCTTTATACTCTGGACTTCAAACAGCTTCATGCCCTAGGGATGATAAATACTTTCAGGCTTGATTACATGTAATGATGGATGCCTATTTTGCAGGTAAAGGAGGTGGGGGGAGTGATCTCTTAGTGTCCCCATTCTCCTCCTCTGCCAAGCAGATTTCTTAGAGGCAGCTGCCTGACTGGCACTCTCACCTACCTGATCCTTGAGCAGTGAAATGTTATTAATTAATGACTTGTTTTCTGATAGTGACTTATACCATATATTTTGCACACCACAGAGATCTGGCAAGAGTGGAATAACTATCATTTCAGAAGAGACCCGAGTGCCATCTGTTTTTCCTGGCACCAGCATTTCTTGGGAGGTTAGAAAGGTTGAGTACCAAATATTTTCTCGTCCACTTTTCTCTAAATCATTGTCAAAAAAAAAAAATGATAAGTTTTGAAACACCCTGCTGCCTTCTTTCTCTCAGAGTACACACACAGAGGTTACATGTACTTTTCCACAACATGATCTTATATATTTTTTTCTGTTGCCTGACAAAATCCATATGTTCCAGGCTCAGACCATCTGTCACTCTTGATTCTTTTGCACAAAACTTTTTGATGCATTACTCTTATGATTGATTTCTTTCTATAATTTCACAGGGGGGCATTTGACAGAAGGAATTTTCATACCTCACCACCCCAAGGTAATCTACATGCACAGGCCTCCTCAGTAACAAAAGACTGGATGAATAAAGAGCTTTCAGTTGCTAAGCAGAGCAAGGTTTGGGTTTGGTTGGTTGGGCTTTTTTTTCCCCCCCAAGACAGCAAAGCACCTATGGAAAACAGTACAGCAGTTAAGAGTTGTTTGCTATAATTCAGGATTAGTAGTTCCTTGCAAAAACCAAATCCCAGAAAATTAAGCAACTCCAGTTCTAACTATAACATCCACCTTTACAGGGCTTCAAAAGGACCAGATTCAAGGAGAATAACTCATAAATACTGTAAACATTGGAGAGTTTTAACAACCGACCTGGGGGCTGCATGTTGTCTTTTTAAATGGAAAGTAAATCATACATGTTTATTTAGGTTTCTAGTCAGTATTATGGCACTTTGCAAATAATTATTTCATATTCCACGTGTTGATAAAAGTGTAAATGGGTTCCAGCACTGCAAAAAAGTTGGCTGCTTTAAAATCTGTGATTTGCTGGTTGCTCCTTTCTTTCCCAGCCACTTAGAACATGCAGTCCTTCACCAAATTAACCTGCAACAGAAGACCCTGTCTACATTCTAAAGGTCAAAAGTAAGGTTCCAGAGTTTGCATTCCCCTCCACCCTCATGTAGAAGAGGACAACGGCAAAAATAAAATCCAAGAAGATATTTTCTAGAGAAAAATGTTATTGCTGGGAAAAAAATTATAAACTAAGTGTTTAACCAAGAAAGGCACTAAAGAAGGACTTGAAGTCCAAATGACTCTCTCTGGAGGCTTCTTTGTTAGGCTGTTTCTCCTATGTTCCATCACACAGAGAAGAGAATACGTGATTGAAGTCTTACGTGTGAAGTGAATCACACAAGGTGCAAGGTAACAAGCCATATGCTACACTGGAAACGGAGGCACAGGACAGCATAACCAGGTTTTCCAAAGGAGACTGCAGCTTCATATCTAAACTATTTTTTTCAGCTCTCCTTTGAAATATTCAGTCATGGAGGGAGAAGAGGAACATATCTTTTTTTTCATTTTCAGATAATATTTTTATCACCGCCACAACTTGTCTTTAGTCTAATTTGGAAGGAAGACATTTTAAAAACCCTTGCTCAGGGTTTTATCATTAAAAACACACCGACATGAACATCCAAGGGTATCCCATCTTCTCCTGCCCCAAATGCTATAAAAGTATATGTTGAGGCCATTTTTGTCAATGGTTTTGTGTATTAGGACTAGAGGTAACGGCAGGAAGATGCCAGGGGAGGGTTAGACTGGACATTAGGAAAAGGTTCTTCACCCAGTGGGTGGTGGAGCACTGGAACAGCTCCCCAGGGAAGCAGTTGTGGCACTGGGTCTGCCAGCATTCAGTAAGCATTTGGACAATGCCCTCAGCCACACGGTGTGAGTATTGGGAGTGTCCTATGTAGGGACAGGAGTTGGACTTGATGATCCTTTTGGGTCCCTTCCAGCTTGGGTGATTCTATGATTAGGACAAAACAGAAGAACTGCTGCTAGAAAATTCTTGACTGATCACATAAGAGTCTAACCCCTAAAATGAAACCCTTTTTCCAGTTAAAGCATTTTCAGAAGAGGAAATTCAAATCATATCATGACCAAAATCCAAACTTTTCCAAAGTCAGAACTAAATGTCTATCTTCAGGTCCATTACAGAGCAATCACGTGTGTAGCAAAGGTCTAGAAATCAGTTGAAACTCACTGAAATAGAAGCCATGAATATGGACAACGTAGATCTGATGTTTCCATGCAAGCCTACCTCCAGTTTCCATAGGTACCAATTTTGCAAACCCAAGTAATGGAGGGCTTGATTGTACCTCTCCAGAGCAATTGCTGCCAAGAGCAATTGACTGAACCCCACTGTCTCCACATTGTCATATTTTGCTCTGATTTTCTGAGGCTGCTCTGTAAAAGGGTGTTTTAGTGTCAGAAACCTCTAAGAAGACTGGGCTGTGTGCTGTGCTTGCCAATTCTGTCTGACAGCTCCTGTTCACAGGACTTCAAATAAACAATGCTCCATATCTGTAATTCTTGACAGCCTGCTCTACTATCTTGTACAAGAAGTCTTTTTTTTCTCTTGACTGTAAAAATAAAAACTATAACATAAACAAATAACTCCCTTACATATTCTGTTTCACATTATTCAACAGCATTAGTCACATTAATAGATAAGACATTTTAAGGTAATCCAATTCTGTAGAGTTGTGTTTGTTTTCTTGAGCTGCAGCTTCCTCAGTGTGCCTAACTAAAAGGGATTTGGGGTATCTCTGGGAAGGTTCAGTATCAGCTTTGCTGAATACACAGTTAAGGTAAGAGCCACATTTTTTTCTCTTTTTTAAGATGTTTAAATAGTGGGGGTGTTGTTTTCCTTTTTTGGCAAGTGTTTTTTGAACATTCATTCCATTGCAACCATAATTTCACTATAAACACATATTTGGAAGAACTTGTTACCTGGCATCAGGTCAAGCAGCAGGGAGGAGACTGATTTACAGACGTTTAAAAATCATAATGACTTTGTACTTACCTCTCACCAAGGCTTGTTTTCTTGCCTAATCTGTTTTCAGTTGCTCGCAGCATTTAACATGCGCAACTTGTAGAGTTTGTCGAGCACAACAGGAACACCAGGTCAGAACCAGCATCCTGGATGGCTGCAATTACTGTTTCATCATTAATTCAGCAAATCTTTTCCTTTCCAGTTTTACTATTAATAAAAATACTCAGCTTTTCTTTCAAGGTGAATTAAGATCAGATGTTTGGCTTCAGTGTGGAATAACCCTTGACTTTGGCTGTGTAGGATCTACACCCAAGACTACTGATGGTGCAACAAGAAAGGCATGACAAAGTGTACCTCACTGACACCTGAGAGACGACTAAAAAAAGAAAGTCTACGAGAAACAAATATGAGGGCAGTCTTAGGAAACAAAGAATTTAAATAAGGAGCTTTTAATCTTTTGCTCTTCTTTCAAATATAATACTCTTAAAACAGTAGTATTCCAACTCCTTTCAGAAATCATTCCATGCTTGCCTTCAGGCCCATTTCCATAGGTTCTGAGAAGTCTTTTACTGTCAATGAAAACTGTACTTTTCAAGTAAAAAAGGGTCCATGCCTTACCGTGATGGTGTATTAAAGGGTCTGAACAGTTGAAGTATCCCAGAACTTACGGATGCTGCTTTGTAAGTAGACAGGAAAACCTCCCTTAGATTTAGTTTCTGATAATGCTAGAGATTATCTGTTTCATTGGACAAAGCACTTTAGAAGAAATTTCATGAGTTATCAGGCATGTTAAGATACCGATGACTGCCTAATGGCATTTTTGAACAAATCCAAGTGAGACAAAAATATGTCCTGCCATAATCTAATTTCCATTATTTTTTTCAACATAGGGAAAGAAAGAAAGAAAGAAGAAAACCGTACACGTATTCCTACCACACTTAATACTGATAACTGAGAATTGCTGCTTCAGTGCATTGCTTGCACTGCTCTTAAACTAACCTTACACAGCAGCTGTGCCTTGGTGGGTTTTTAAGTCAAATTATAGCTTTCCATAAAATTATTTCAATTATAATGTATTTGTTCCTTACTCATGTTAGCTTTTGTCTCTGTAGAAGAAATTTTTAACTTTGAAAGATGATCTCCAGAAAATAATTAATTCTGTCCTTAATTCTTTCATTTTGACCTTCTACCTCTGATTTCTGGCAATAAAGAATGTGTAATATTGAACATAGCATAAGCTTTTCCAGCCAAAAAAGAAATAACACGACTAATTAAGAAACAGTAAAGACAGTGTTAGAAACCCTTCAAAATTACAGTCCATTAATTTCAGTTATACAGTAGAGCTACATATTTCCACATTAATAATAAATGAAATCCTCATAATTAACATTATTTCAGTACTAAGGAACTTACAATATATCATGCATGATTTATGTCTGATTAGTTCTATATGACATTAACAGTCCAGTGGATAATTTATAGTTTTCCCTATCAAAAGCAAAGCAAAACCAGTATATGCTGTAAATTGCTGAAAGTAAACTCACAATTTGAATTTGAAACAATCTAAATTATTTATTGGGAATAATGAAGGCAGGAATGAAAGTTTTGACTGTTTCTGTACTAGCAGTTGAATTGCCCTTGGTTTGTGTCCATGTTCTTAAACTAAAGCTGGCTGGGTCTCTCTCTGGACCTGATTTATTACTCCTAAATTCCTCCAGTTCCATGCCAGTGATACTCTGTTCATTTTATAATAATGCAGGAGAATGGCAAACCCCTCTTTTTCTTTTTTTAAGAATGTGTCTGTACTACTATCACCCACAAAATATCCAAGTTCTTCAGTAGTCCCAGGGCCATTAAAATTAAATTTTAAACAGTGCTTCTCCCAGATGAGACACATGCTGCCCCCTCTCGCCTCAATTACTCTGTACGTTCAACTCAACTCTGACTGTCTAACCAATTTTCTCATGTGGGCAGATCCTTTCTAAGTTTCTAGCACTGGTTCATTTTCTTTTATGTTCATCTCCATTAAAATTAAGAAAAAAAGAAGTTAAAAATATCATCTCCACTTCAGATGCAGGCTTTAGCCTTGCAGCTCTTATTAGAGTTAATAGGATTTTAGCCTCCTTGTACTGGAGGGTCAAATAGCAGCATTTACCCAGGCATTTAAGCACATTAATTAACAAAAGGACAGTTAGTTCTTCTGGAAAGGTCTCGTGGACCTGCACTGTTTACCCTCCTAAAATAGGCAACCTGTACTTTTCAAAGGGTAACATCAGTATTTATCTTAAAAGTTTATAAACTGCATCTGTCCAAAATGTCTGTGGAAAGCACAGCATAAGTTTCTCTTATATTTGTATTCTCATTTCAGAAACAGGACCCAAGAGATGACACTGATTTTCTTGAAGACAAAATAAGGTGTTTTCACTTTCCAGTAAACAGCATATTCTCCTGTTTTGTTTCACCCTGCCATGTGATTCATCAGTCAGACCACACAAAAAAAAGAAAAAAGAGATAATACTTCCACTTAATGTTTATCCAAAAGATTGGATGATTATCCTTATTGTTTGATGAGAACTGGCTGAAGAGAAAGCCAATTTGTGTTTAAAATCCCACCCACCACTTCTCTGCTCACAAGAGGCTTCAGTAAGGTGACCTGCACTGATGAAACTAAGCCTTTAAGACATAAAAGTCTGAGATTTATCTTTTCTGATTTGCCAATTGGTGATAAAATGATTTTGCAGGGGACAATCACCATGATGGGAAACTGAAAGGAAAGACAAAGTAGAATGACAGGTTTTGCTCTCTTATAGTTCTTTCATTTCAGGCTTTCCAAATCCTTGTGTAACGTTCTTGGCAATTCCACAATTGCTACCAAATCTCAGAAAGGTAATGGACACATCGTGTCCCTGTTAACTTTAATGTTGTCCAACGTTATGATATTTTAAAAAAATAAATTTAAAAAAATCAGTACTGCAGTGCCTCCCATGTCACTTAATGGCCCAGCTACTGGTTAACCAGTTCATGCTTTGCAATGGTAAAACTGGACTTCGGGATAAAAGTGCTTACTAAGGCAGGACTGAGCTTCACTATTCCTGAAGCTCTTCAGTTCCAGAATTTCTGCATCTTTAGTCATTATGAAATAACAGAAAAAAAATAAATAAAAAGGCCAAGCACTGACAGATGGAATGAATTGCCAGAGATTCACATTTTCTGTGCAATGCTCAAACCAGAATATGAATTTCTGAGACAGTGAGAGTTTTCTAACACCTTAAACAGAAGAAAAAACAGTTGCTGTGTTAGCTCGAGCGCCAGTGCACGAATGCTACCAAGGCACTTGCACTGCAGTGAAATTTAAACCCGCTCAAGCTGATGGTGCTGCTGGAAGAGGCTCCATTCGGCCTCTCCATTCCCAGATACTCATTCACAGTATCACAGTATCGTAAGGTTGGAAAAGACTTTTGAGATCATCGAGTCCAACCTATGACCCAAGTCCAACCTATGACCCAAAAGTATTCCTTCTCCAAGATCCCCCTCTTCTTTCAGTGTGAATCCCATAGTTCACTGTCTCAAGGAACAGACACAAGTTCAAGATTATTCGGAAGTATTTACTTCTAATTTAGTTAACAAGTGCCTACCACCTTTGTGAAGCTCTAGTCACTGCTGCAGCTCCAGAAGGTGAATTTGTGGAATAGATGTGGGCTAGAGAGTCACACAGATACTGTCTAGGCAGAGTTAAGGTGCCAGAGTGTGCTATTTGAGCCAGGACATTATGCACTGTAATACTTAAGCCTGCTTTTATTAAATTCCTAAAGGAGGGTGAAATACTTTCTCCTCCTGGCATTTGTTGGAGACCTTTTGACATGAACTCTTGCCACAGCTTAAGCATTTTTTCATTTCTAGCAGCCCATAAGCAACAAAATAATGAGTCAGGAGCAGCTTTAGATCCCTCCTACACTCCCAAAAAAGACCTAATATCAAAATTGGCTTAAAAGCTGAAACAAAAAAGGAGAAGACCACATCTTGTAAGACTGAATAAAAAACCTGCGACACAGTGAAAGACACCTGGAACCTGCTGATGTGTACTGAGAGACACCATGCAGACACGGAACAAAAAGATGGTCCCTGATCTGATCCCCAGAGCTTTCGCTCTAAGCATAGAAACAGAAACAACAACCAGGTAGGGAGAGAACAAGACACCAGTGTATTAATTAAGATTACAGCATTAAGCAGAGTGCAGTACGCACCGGCTGTCTAACCGCTCACAAGCACTTGGCGGATCACAGCTGCTCATCAGCTCATTCTTATTTAACTTCTCCATTAGGAACAGTGCAATCAGGATCTAGTTTTTCCCTTTTAATAAACAAAATGAAAAGCTGTTCTCCCAGTTCTTCTTTAAAGTCTTTCTCCTTTTTTTTATCTACATTTTTACAACCTTTTTACATTTGGAAATAACAATTATTGCTTAACTACATGTTTAAAGAAACCTTAAAACCCAGATAGATGTCACCTTCAAAATGTGTAATGTATGTCTGAACCTTCTGCAAAATTGTTTTCTGTGAAATCAAATTCTGCTGTTGATCTCTTTGAACTAACTTTTTCATGTGTTCACCACACACGGAGTCACACGCAAGCCACAGCAGCAAGCTATATTAGAGGAAATATTTGCAACTGCCCAAAGACAACGTCTGATTTTCCTAATATTTTATATTATTTATCTATTTTTACTAGCATTTTACACATTCCTTCTGTACATTGCTGGCAGAAGGGGTTTAAAACCTTTGAGGGGTGTGTGAGTGTAAGCGTGACATATTTGAGATTCCTTTCTATATAACTAGTAGTACACAAATAAAAAGAACTGCACTTTAGTATTAAATCTTTGAATATGATTGGGATGCTGTTTCTATGTTAAAAGCTTCCTTCCTTATGGTGTGGGCATTTCTACTCAGCTTTCTCTCTGCTGCCATAAAGCTTCAGACCAAACCCTGATTAATCAGACTATCCAGTGGATATCAAATGAGATCATTCAGCTTTACAGCTTACACCTAATTAGGCTACAGGATACTCAAGGAACATACACATCGTGTTCTCTCTCCCTCAAAGAGAGCTCCAGAGAAGCTGAAGACCTAGTGACTCCAAAGCTTTATTCATATAATATAAAAACTTTATGGAGAAACGATACACTTAGTATTTTTGCTCACTGGTGTCCTACAACCTAAGGTCACTTCTTGTGAAGAAAACACATCGGGAATTGTTTTTAAGGTTACCTTGAAATGTTGTCCTCCCAGAGGAAGGAGACAGAAGCACAAGCAGAATTTTGCCATAAGATCATGTATTAGGAATGTGGAAAAATAACGGAATACACTAAAAACTTGAAAATCAGTATACGTGCAGCAAGTCTGTGCTCCAAGTAACATTCAAGTAATAACCATTACATGGTTCTAGCAGACCAGAAAAGCATCTACAAGGTTTGAAACTGCAAACTCATGAGAAAGATTTTAACCTAAAAATGTACACGTTTCTCCATTTTCAAGTCAGCAGGAAGAACAAGAACTAATTTATGTTTACAATCACTCAGTTTGATTAAAAAGTCATACTTCAACAACTCTAAAGATGCATTTTCTGAACATCTTCCTTTCCATTCAATTAATTCCAAATGATATTTGCCCAGAAAATGTAGAGCATGTTTAATGGCAATAGAGATAATGCTAAAGCAAGCAATCCCTGGTTAAAACTTGGACTTACTTCTGTCAGCATTCTTGCAAGAACATTACACCTTGGTTTCCTCATTAATATTGTTCTACATTAGCCTAATGTAAAACTAAGTAATGTGTCAGGCAGCAGAAACAAGCATGCAAACATAAAGCATTTTACATATGGTGGGTTTCAAATGACCTCCATTTTACTTACCATAAAATCAGTGATTTTCAAGGCTACAACTGAGACTTTGCTATGCTCTTAAACTGTGAGCATTACTTGGAAAAAATGACTGCCAATGGAGTCACAGTTCATTAGGGATAGGGACCAGGACTGAGATTTAGGACACTGGCTCTATTTTGACTTGTGATTTATTTCATGGGTAAGTCATGTGAAGCCAGAGATGACTGACATAAATTGAAATGTTGCTACTAATGCTAGGAGAACAGATATGGACCTCTCTCCTCTTTCAGTTTCTTAGGCTGCCCAAATACAAAGTGATACTTACACTTCACCTTAAACAGGCAAAAAAATTATCAAATTCTAGATGAACCTACTGACACTTGGGGATTCACAGTAAATACAAGTCAGCATGTGCTTGCATCGGACAGTCTTCACACTGAAAAAGTATATTCCATGCCTGCGCTGCTCTGACACAGAGACAAACGAGGCTGGAAGGGACCTCAAGGGATGATCTTGATTCCTTTTTCCATGTTTCTCCCTAGGATATTCTGTTGGTCACAAGACAATCTTAGGACTGTACTGAGCTCTTAAGAACTGCTAGCACAGAGGTACTTAGATCTGGGGAGCATCTTCCATGACCTTTCCAGGTCAGCATTCATGTCTAAGGAGTTCTCAGGGTAAGGACAGCCCCTGGCAATGAAGAATTTGTGACAGCACTTCAGAAGGAAAATGTAGAGAAAAAGAGAGTGTCTGTAGCTGTTGAGTGTGGTTCTACCACCTCTCAACAAAGTAGGAGATAAGGAGATGGCTTAGGCTATGGAGTGGCTCTTAACAACTATTAATTCCAGTGCTTCACCATTCTTCCCTTCAGAAAGGATTTCTTGACATCCTGCAGATTATCAATCACCTTTCCAGTATTTCCAGAGCTTAGCTAAAAATAGAGCGCTGCAAAAAAATACCCATAATTTTAATTTAAAATGTTTGCACCTTAGTGCCTTTTTCCTGGGTAAGGGCTTAGTAGGGCTTTTACTGCCCACATGTGCCGTTTCCGAGTCTCCTCCAGGGATGCTAAAAATCATGTGAATAATTAACGAGTGCAATTGAGCATTTCACACCACACTCACAAAGTTTGTTAGCCATGAAAATTTATAGTTTAATAATCTAATATGGGTTCAGTTTAACGTGTAAAATACAGCACTGCAATAGAAACAACTGTGAATTTTCATGGCTAACAAACTTTGCAGGTGTGGTGTTTCATGCTTAGTCACCCCAGCTAATTATTTCTATGTTTGTTGAGATTCCAATGGAAGCTCATGAGACAGCTCATCCTTGAAAATCAAATCATTTTATTTAAAATCATGAGTATGTAATCTTAAAGTTGTCCTGTTACACCCATAACTGCATTTTAGGTGTATGATAGAGAAAACCCAGTAGAATCAAAATAAATTGCATTCAGACTTACATGTGAACAGAAAATAGGAATTCATGTTTGCAAGGAAAATTGAGAAAGAGGGAAAAGGATACTCAAATTTCATGTTTGGCCCAACTTACATAATACCAAATTATAAAACACTCTATCTACCTGCTTCATCTTACTAAAAATGACTGATTAAATCAAATGCCATCAAAATCAACAGAAGTCTTTCCATTGGCTTGAATCATTTTTGGAACAGGCCTTACTATTCAGGAGCAGAATCTTGTTTCTTCCACAGTGAAAACATTTATCAGAGAGCAATTTTTCATCTCTGTGTTCAAGTGGTGACTCGTCAAGAGTCTGAACTTTGATACCTGCTCCGACAGAAGAGCAAGCTGTGCCAACACCTTTGGTTTACAAATCACTGTCAAGCTGTCAAACCAATCAGGAATTCAAAGCACCTAAGACCTTTTAAATGCTGCCAGTGTTCTGTCATGAAATATATTTAAATATTACGAAGCTTTCAGAGTCAATGTCATTTCTTATAGCAAAGTGTTACAAGGATTTTCTAACTATTGCATTCTATTATTTTTCATTTACTGAAACTACAAACCCCACCATTTTTTAAGTCAAATTCTGTATTATCCAGATAGACAAGAAACACTTTTACCATAGTTAGCATGACAGTTTGCAAGGCCTTCAGATAACACTTGATACCAGGGTTGTCCCTCATAGACTAAAAGGCTACAAACTATTCTCAAATGGATCTTTAAATGGAATAGAGAATATTAGTATGTTAGAAAAATTTACTGGATGATATATCTAAGGATAAAGAGAGTTGAGAGGAAATCCATACAGCTCCAGATAAAGGCTCCCACTAAAACGACTTTTGGACTGATCCAACCAGAGACTACATAAAGCTGCTGAACCCCTGCATTACCTAAAGCACTTGGCAGAATTCAGGGAACAGTAACAGTGAGTAAAACCACCTAACGATGAGAAAATGCCCTCTTCCTCCCTGTACGTTTCCTCTTTTCCTTGCCAGAAGAGCACTGACTGCCAGAGGAGTTACTCTACCTTAACGTCCACCACCAAAGGATGTCCTTATACGAAAACTCTCCCAGCCCACCCAGCTCATCTCATTGCAGCAGAGGATGCAGACACAGATGTTTAAGTAAATTTCCCACACCTTAGAGAACCATAGAATCGTTTAGGTTGGAAAAGACCTTTAAGATCACCAAGTCCAACTGTAAATGCCGTGACTGAACCAACAGCTTCAGCACAGATACCAAAGTATTCACACATCCTTCAAAGATCATGTAGAAATAAAAAAAATTGAAAGAGTTTACTAACAAAGGAGGAGATTTCTATGCACTGAAACATATTATTGAGCCTTCATAGAGCAGTGTTACGCCTTCCACTCTTCTAAGGGTTTGAAGGGCACATGCTGAATCGGGGATGGTGAGATGCTGCAAGGGCACTCCAGTATGCATGAGAGAGAAATTCAGGAAGATGGAATTTAGATGTTGTGATACTGGTGACAGAGAGCTATTCCTTAGATTTGGTAAAAAGTCAGCAAAACATCAGTCTGCAGAGGAACCACATGGAGGGATATGTCTGTTAAATGACACGTAAAATTTATCATTTCCAACACACTGATTTTTATATAAACAGAATTAATGCTGAACTCTACTACAAATAGATATGGTCAGCTACTAGAACATATTGTTGTATGTTGACAATGAACACTTGGATCATCTAAGCAAATTTGATTTTAACGCAGTATCTTGTGGACAAAACTGAAGTCCTAACTTGAATTTCACTTTTAGCTAGTCTGCTCCCATCAGCTGCAACATTTGAACAGATATTCGTCTGAGTAAAACTAAGCAAAAGTCAGCAGGAGCTAAGGAAATAGAAAATAAAACAAATTGCCACAGTAAAAGTGAATGTTTCCTACTTCTAGCTGTCCACTGTAGTCTCCATGTCTAAAATACTGTATAGTGTTAGCCACTGTATTTGCTGCCACATTCAGTTCCAACGGTAATTGCATTTCAGGTTTCGGTGATATAGTGTGATCCCATGATGTACAGCATTACAAATGAAACACCTTGTAGCAAAGCACTTCAGTAAGTGCCTAACTTTTAAACATGGAAGTTGTTTCACCAGGACGTTGGGCTGGAGTTCGCAGCTGTATATAACACTGGGACATGCAATTGGATATAGCTCTTCAGAAGGCTTGCAAAAACCTAGAGATAAATAACAAGTCTAATACTTCAGGGATGAAATATTAGTACCATTGAAGTCTCTAGGAATCTTGCAATTGGTTATACTCGGATCAAAATTCCACCCTAACTCTTCTGCAGCTTTTGAAGTTATCATAAATAAGGGTATTATCGGATATCATGAAAAGAGATTACGAGAGTCGCAAAATAATCATCCATGTCACTGAAATCTTTTCCTCTAGAAACTTCTCTACCAATTCTGCAACAATAAATCTTGTATACATAGGAAAAGCGGCACATTCTCCAGCAGAACTGTTCTAGTGCATCATTGCAAGTTTGGAGAAACAGAGGACATGTCAAATACCTGCCCAGTGATCCATGCTGTCATTTCTCTAAGTTATGTCAGAGGCCAGCACTTCACAGGCTCAGTTACACTCACCCAAGACATTTCTGAGGATTGAAGTCTTTTTAAAGAAAATAAGAAAAGCTATTTCTCAATTGTTCTCTTCCCTTCTCCTCAGTCTGAACTTTCGGAGTTCTAATAATCAGACATTTTTTGTAATTATTAAGTTAATACGTGTTGATTTCTGAAAGGTTACAACAAGGAGCTGAAAGCACACGTCTAGTCCTTCACAGCAGAATTAAATTGATGTCTCCCAGCACCCATTCTGCTGTGACTGGATCAGGTATCAAGCTTGTCAGTGCTGCTGCTATTCTGGCCTGAGAAAGAAAGGCAAGTCTCATTGTCACAGCTATTTTAGTTAAGGCTAGGGCTGTAGAGAAATATTTTTTCTCTGGTTTGTTAAAGACTTCTCTTCCCATCCCAAAGAACATTTCCAAGCAACCATGCTAGAGTAAAGGAATTATTCTGCTCACTCTCATTCAGGGATTAGAGTAAAGATAGATGTTTGGGGGATTTTTAAAACCCATCAAAACATTCAGTTCTTCAAAACTGCAGGAGATAAAATAAGTCATCCTATTCATTTTTATTTCTTGAATCACAAGCTGAAAGTTTTCATTTAGTTAAAGCTTCCATTATCTCCTCCTGGCTGGACTTCCCACTGTCTGTGTCGCTCCATTCTGACTACAGATTTTCTCTCAGAATAAAAATAACAGCATTATTTCCAAAAATGCAAACGATTTTTTTTGAAAATGCAATATTTTTAAAGGAGATTCTGCCTCTACCACCCAAGTAGCAGCAGAAAGAACTCACCTGAGCTATTCACAATAATGTTTTCTACCTGACAGAAACATTGTTTGAAAATATTATTTTTCCTAAGCACTCTTTGGAGCGGTTTTATTTAAAAAAAAAAAAAAAAAAAAAAATCACCAAGGAGCAGTCCTCACTTTCTGGAAATATTTCTCTTTCCTGGTTTGCACTTCTCAGCTGTATCACAATGAAATAGTTTGACATGACAATTTGAAGTGCAAGAAAAAAATGGTAAGCACTCCATCCAGTAATTAGAGAAGCAATTGTTTCCAATATCTTTGCATTAGCTTATTATCTTTTCTCTGTGGCTCAACTTTATTTGATCCCCTAATGAGACACAGGCTGCATATTTTACTTTTAGACACATCTTCCAAAATGACAAGCTGCTTTATTTTAATAAATAAAGCAGCCCATCAGAGCTTTTCCAGTATCATTGGGTGCATGACAAAGAAAGGTAGGATAACTACCTCTACCGTGAACACAGCTGCCAGGACCTAAAATAGATCTTGTAATCATTAAGTTATCCACTTAGCTCCAGCAAAGATATAGTTCTGAACATCATTTCAGGATCCCAAAAATGTTTCTGAAGACAAGTTTCCACTACTGCACTATGACATTTTTTTCTTATAAATTACTGTTTTCCGTGAAAAATATCAAAATAAAGTACATTTCAGCAAAAAGTCAGTCATTGATTTTATCAGCTGTGCCTAAAGTAGTGAAATTAACTCAGTGATTTTATTAGGGGAGATACTGGGGTATTATTTTTTATATGACGTGATCATGTCTACAGCCTTCCTGCATTATTTTAGTATCACATCCTGAGAAACAAGGCCCTGGAGAGTCTAATTATAAATGAAACCAGCTTCCACAAGAGATCCTCTATGCCCTGTATAGATAAATAGGGAGCTGCCTTTCTGCAGCAGCAGAGTTCACAACCTGAGGATGACACTTTCTGCTAATGAAAGTGAATACGCTGGCTGTAAGCCTTCCCCCGTTGCGCCAAAGAACAAAGACATAATAAGGCACAAGGAGAGGCTGTACTCATTTGCAATATGCCACAGGCATTTCTATCTAGGCTAAGGAGTGTATCGTAAATAAAAATGCCCAGTGGGACCACCTAGCTCCAATTTTGTGTGGATGGCACTTGTGTGTATCCTTCATGCCTCTTCTTATGGTTTGCAAACAAAATTGCGAACTAAGCTGAGGATACTGGAGCGCTGACCTTAATTTGGTCAGAGATTAAAAGGTTAAACTTTACTTCCCTTCTCATATTTGCAAGTGTATTTTGTAGCAGCTGAGTTAGAAGAAAATGCAACCATTATGCAATTTTAATTATTTCTGGTAATTATAAAGAGAGCACAAATGGAACTACATAACATCCTTTATTTAATATCTTTGAAGACAAAGATTGTACTTGTGGTGTCTTTCTAGTACTGTAGCATCTGTGCTTCTGAGGAGAAATCCTTAAAATAGGATCTCATCTGATGCTTTTTTTTTTAAATTCAGAGCAATGATTGAATGAAGTGAAGGCAACGATTTTACTGTATGTTTGCAGCAAAATTATGTATTTCAAATATACATTCCATTCTTTCATAACTTGCATACATCCTTCCCTGCCATCAATAGAACTGGTTTGCAGTAAATGCAAGGGCCATTCCTGAGGTTCAGCTCACTTAGCATAGGGCTCTGGGCTGCTGGAATTAATTCTTCCGTGGTTACCCTTCCAAATAAAGAGATGAAACACTGGTTAAAATACAGCAATATTCTCTCATATTATGAGAGAATTAAACAGATGTCTGCGGTTCTGGGCATATTAAAATTTGTACCATCTACATTAATTCCAATCAAAGCTATAATTAATTGCAAATGCAAAAGCTATAAGTTAAAAATGGGTGTGATGGATTGTCCCATAACTTTCAATTTCTTCCTTGGTTTTGGCAAAAGCATATTTGATTTAGAATTGCAACTGTGACATTACAGCTAGGAAGAAGGTGCAGATTTCCTTTTACCTAGATTAGAAAGGGAGGTTATTTATTTTAGATTAATAGTGGCGAGTCATTGTCCTTCTTAGTTATTCAGGTTTGACTCACCATGCAGAGTAGAGGTCACTTCAGGCAACCATGCAGAAGCAAACAAACCTTCCCAGCCTCCCCTGTTTATGTAATAATTAATCTGAAAAGTGACAGAGCAGGATAACAGGCTTACAAAATGATGACGTTTAATTTGCTAAAATATTTTTAAGTGGGATTTATTCGCCAAGCATCTATAGAGACATCTAAAAATAAATCAATCAAGTGAGTACTGCTGGCAGTTGTACTCTGCAGATGGGATTTTGCACAGCCTTGTATTTGGTGAATTTGTGGACGTGTGCCATCAAAGAAGCCATGCAGCAGGTCTTTGGCTTTCAGTGAGGACAGGAATGTTCTCCCCTTCTCCTTACAGAACAGACCCACACAGGTGAGAAATCTATCACAGCTGACACTTGAACAGCCATTCATCCTGAAACTTAATGATAACCATTTAGATATTGCATTGCCTTAATCCCTTCCTATCTGATGAATTAAAGAGGACTTCATTTGTAGTCTCACCAGTAACTGGCACGTGCCAAAGACGGGATGGTACCTGGGTACAAGCAGCAGTTGCTTACATAAGGATAGCAGGGAACATAAATGCACATTTGTCTCCGATTCAGCATCTTTCCAGAAACGCTATTAGTACCATGTTGTATGAAAACTCAGATTTGTTACCAGCATGCAAATAGCCAATCACACACACCAAGCTGAGACACTGATTTTATGTCAGAGTTTCGCAAGGCTGGGTTCTTGGTGGCTTTCCACAAATCAAGCACACCTAACCAGAGCTTCCACGCTCAATTTATTACAGAAGTTACGAAGGCAATACATGCCAAGTACTTCCCTTGGTAAATGACTGATGAATGATTTACGTATCATTGTAATAAAGTTACATGTGATTGCATCATACAAGTTTTCTACTGCCCATATTTAGTTAGTAGGGGTCTGCTGCTGGAGACAGGCAACTTTCCTCTTGGAGTTGTGCTTTTTTACGTATATGAGTGTATAATGAGACAGTTCATCTAAGGACACTTTTCCCCTATGTTTCTCAGCTGAATTGGCAATCTTGATGAAAAGGCCCAATTTAACATGTCCTTCTGCAGGCCAGATGCCCCTAACATCAGATTATGAATGCTTTCATCTTCTAGTTAGTACAAGTTTTACTACTCAATTTAATATAAACAAAAGCTAGTCCTTTACTATCGAGGTGTTCAGAGCAGCGCACGCTGCTTTGCAACACTGTTTCCTCTACTAAAAACTTTTAGACCATCCCTCTGCAAAGCAGGTGTGCGCCCAACACATACTATGCAAATCATCAATGCTGCAAAACTTAACAAATCAAAAGCATGCATTGTAAGTAATTTTAAAAAAATACTAGAAAGACACAAGTCACATGGTGCTATCCATTCTCATCTTTTCTAATTAAACACTGTGAGGGACTGCTCCCCACTCCCAGGCCGATCCCCTCCACCCAGACCTGCTCAGTCAGGGGGTGGGGGACAGGTCCTCTGAAGTCTACGTGGCGAATTAGAGACGAAATACCTCCCGGGGTAAATCTAAACAGTGTTCACTTTGGGCACAGCCAAACCAAAAAAATCAATACTTTTCTTAAACACAGCCAAAAGAGCAAAACAGTATTCTGGGCACAGCCGGAACATCAACTCTGTATCGGTGTTGGACACAGCCAAAACAACAAACCAATATTTTGTTCAAGGCCAAAATATGGAATCAGTGCGAGTTTTGGATATGGCCCAAACTACAAATCAGTATTTTGGACATGGCCAAAATATGGAATCAGTACTGATTTTGGACACGGCCAATACCACAGAAGTTGCAAAACACAGATCCCAGACTGTTCAGGTCCCTCTCTGATGCCCTCAAGGCAGTGGGACAAAACAACACAACTCGGATCTGATCCGATGCACGGTAGTGTCATGGAAAACAGAAGAAAGGAGCGGAGAGAGAAACAGAACTCCACGGGCTTCTAGAAAACGTGGTCTGCAAGAGCATGTGGTCCTGCAGCTCAGGTGGGTTCCATGGGGTAGCAGGCGCACGGCACCTGCATCTTTGTGGGCTTCTCTTTATAGAACAAGTCCCTGGCGTGAGTGGGGTCTTGCTGCGAAAGTTCTCGAATTGTCGCATGCTCAGAGGCTTCTTTGGGAAGGTTCTGGCATCGGGGCTGGGGGCTCCAGGGTCACTGGCAGTTCGACAGACCCTGCCAGAATCACCTCTGCCTGAACCCTCTGGGCCCGCATGTGCAGTCAGGTGTGGGGGCAGCACCTGCTGCTGCACCTGCCCAGCTCCTCTGCTCAGCCCAGCAGGAGCCGCAGCACTCAAGAAGTTGGTAAAGATACAACTAGAGCCAGATGACATTTAAGACAACAATAGAAGTAGAGGCGGTCTCTATAAACACCTTAAAAAAAATTAAAAATTGTCAGCACTGTTGAACCTGCCTCTGCAGAACGAGCACGATGAGACCCAGATTTATGATGCCTTTCACAGAGCATTTACCTTTGTTCTAATGCCGAGTACAGGTGGCTTTGGCTGTAAAACACCTTCCGTCCTGAAAGATTCACACTTAATCAGCTACTTAAATATCACCGCATCGCAGATGAGATGAAGTCTGTGCTCAACAAGCATAAAGAAACACAACAATTTACAGCCCAGTTCTACAACAAGATTTATACGTAAAGAAAATAAATGGGATCTGCAGGAGTGTAACCCAAGCTTCTCAAGATGATTTGGAAGCCTCACAGTGTCTTTAAGTGCATTTTAATATAATTTTTTTGTGAAACAAAACACAATTGGTTTTAACCTCTGTGTAGGTGAAGAGACAAGATGGGGGGCAGATGCATTATTGATTTAATCACATACATGAAAATGAAAGTCGCGCATAGCTCACTCCATTAGGATTTTATATTGCAATAGCTATTTCGAGTTAGCTATCTCGGTATAAAAACACACTTTGCATAGTTTTCAGCCAAATAAAGGTCGTATCCATTGAAACCGGCAAAGAAATTATAGCCTTCAGAATACCAAATGTTTCTTAGAGATGTTTCACTTAAGATAAAAACTCCAGCCTAATCAGCTTAGAAAGGAGAAGCCGCAGAGAGAAGCTGGTGCAGGCACACCCTGCTGGGGGAGCCCCGCTCGGTGCTGCCCTCGGGCGGGACGGCTTGCGGGGAGGGCGGGGACGCGAGGCAGCAGCCGGCTGAAAAACGGCCTTTCAACTAAATTAAAAGTCCAGGCACCAGAGAGATCAGAAGAATTTCTTCTTTTCCGTATTACCTTTTTCACGCCCGATTGCTCCTGAGCTCCCAGGATGCTCCTTCCTGTGTAGTTTTTTCTTTAAATAAAGTTATCCGCCAGCCCCCGCCTGTCTCAGGCGCCGCGACTTGTGCGGGGAAGGACAGAAAGGAAAGAAAAGGAACGTTTTAAACAAAGAAATGGCCCAGCGGGAGAAGAGCGGGGGCAGCCCCGGCTCCCCCGGTCTCCGGGGGGAGAAACAGGGAGGGGGGGAACGAAAAAAACAGCGGGTTTTAAGTGCCCAGGCAGCTGCGCGGGGAGATGCGCAGCTGCGCGAGGTGAGGTGCGCAGCTGCGCGGTGTGAGGCGCGTGGGGAGATATGCATCTGCGCGGGGTGAGGCGCGTGGGGAGATATGCATCTGCGCAGGGAGATGCGCATCTGTGCGGGGTGCAGAGCTGTGCCGGTGCTGCCCCTGCGACGCAAAACAGCTTCAGGGCTCCATATTTCAAAATTGCAGGAGAGGATCTAGAATCACAGGGAAAACAAGTGATAATTGTGGGGTTTTTAAAACATAAATATGTGTAAGACTTCAAAAAGAAATAATATATTTTATATATATAATATATATTTCATACTTACATTTTAATATATGTAGTAAAAAGAAAAAATAAAAATTGCAAGAAATGATGCTGGGGGACGGAAGCAGTTTTGGGCCATTCTGTGCACTTAATTGTGGGAGTATCAATTAGAGAGTATTTACTATACCTAATGGTGTTAATTAATGTTTGCAACAGTTTTATCGATATCTGAAACAAAAGCGATAATCATGGCAAAAGTTTTATTTACAAGGGGTTTATTATTACTGAACATTAAAGATGGGGTTGGATTAGAGAACAAATTGGTTGTTAGCAGTTGATAGGGCCTGTGTAAGGACATCCAGTGCTCATATAATCGAGTCTTAAATTGGTAACATTTTTTTTCCCCACCGGGATGTGAGCAATTAAGTAGAAGAATTAGAGCTCTTTTCGCAATTGCCAACAAAATTGCCTTCAGACTGATGGAATTCTGTCTCCTGCCACCCCTGTGAGGACTAGAAGAAGTCGCAAAGTGAACGGTTGATTCTTCATCAAACTTGTTAACGACCGTTTACAGTAGCTGTTCATTAAACATCTCTGAAGAACCTGACCTTCAGAGAGGAATCAAGAGAGCAATCTGCACAGATACAATCAGTTGAGGCTCTAAACCTGCAAGACCCGTGGTTCATGGTATAAAGGCAATCCACATGAGCTTGTAGCAAAGTACAGTTTTATTCATTATCTCTGCATAACTTGTTTCCTATAGTAAAACACTGACTTGTTTGCATTGGGTAGTATGTGGTTTTTCTTTGAACAGATGAGAAAAATAGACGTTCCCTGGTTTCACTGTATGCTTCTTAATACTGCTGCAAATGATAGAAAGTGTTCGGTTACTCAGTTTCAGTTCTGAACTCTTCTGAAACTCCCACTTTATCTATTTTTTCTGTATTAATTAATTTTTATTATTGCGTTCATTATTTGAAATATAAAGTTGGGGGTTTTTTCATTTAGTAATAATAAAAGGTGTAAATCTATAATGCACGCATTATAGCAGCCCTCTGCTTTTCCCACATGACACAAACTGTTATTAAAGCCCATGGCAGAGACCAGCAATAACTTCCTGGAGAGGCTGCGAGGGTCAGGCTACTGGACACAACTTCTGTTATAATTAAAAAAACCCCAAACCTTCAATCTGTTTTGTGTGTCAAGTACAGCAAAGCAAGCCAGCAGCTTCCAGTGGCTGTGTTACTCAGACAGTCCATCCTCTCCTGCAAGCTCTCATGCAGACTCCCCAGCTCATGGCAAACGGAAGTCAGGGTGTCCTTCCATCTGCAAACAGAGTGTGATTTTAGTCTGGAACATCTCCAGGGGCCAGATTGCCATCTAGTAAATCCTTGTGGCTTCGCTGGTGCTGGCTCTGCTTCTCCATGGCCAGCCAGAAGACCTGCAGGAACATGCTTCACCTGAAAGGTGCCAATCCTGCCTGAGCATGGATTTTATCTCTCCGAAACAGGTACTTCTCTTTATCGGTGTTTGTGCAGCATTCAGCACAATAGGGACCCATTGCTGATCAGGACCTTGAAATACAACACCAGTATCCCAGATTCAGGACAGGGTGGAAAGAAGGAGAATACACACAACCAACAGTGGCTTTTGGGTCTCAAGCTAAGGGATATGCATAATGTTTGATGTCAAGGAGAAGTGTAATTGTGAGACATGGAAATCCTTTCTGTAAATAAAATCAGAAATTTTGGTAGCAAAGACTGTGAGAGATGACAGGCTTTCCATTGTGGTAGTACTGAAGACATCAGGACTCATTCCCACAGGTTGTTTTACACGTAATAAGGTTTAGTGATGTATCTTCTTACCAGCAGGGAGCAAATTGCTAAATAACACTGACCTCGCTGCCACTGATGCCTGTGCAGGCCTTTGAAAAGGAAGTCTGGCTTTGTGATTCAAGGGATTACTGCTCTTTTAATGGCTGTTACATTATGTGATTAGGTTCAGACAACATCCTAAAATGCTTAATTTAGCAGTTATCTCATGGCATATTATTTAAGGCTTTTAGTCATTTTTTTTTCCCCTCCCTTTAAGAGTCTAAGTTATAACATGGGTAAATTAAGTCCCTCGTGGAATTCAAATTCAAATCCCAACTGATAGTGCTCCTGATGCCTCACCATGTCCTCAGTGACAGCAAACGCACAGCAACAGCTCCTGACCCTCTCGACTGAATGATCAAAATCTTGGTGTGGCCAAAATCCATGAGCAGTATATTACAAATCTTGGCGTGTCGAGGCTCTTTGTGAGTGGTTCAGAGGCCAGTGGGAAGGGCAGCTCCAGCAGCTGGCTGCTGTCTGATGGGGCTCGGCAGGACTGGGCAGCCTGCTGCCTGTTACAGGAGCAGGGTAATTGCATCCTTGGCCAGACCGCTTGCTCCTGTAGCCAGAAATTCAGATTATCCAACTGCTCCTGAGCGCCAGAGTTACGCTAGAAATGTGCAGGAGGCAGATATGTGCTCAGAGCTGGGAGGTGGCTCCTTCTGCTGTGGTCATAAAGTCTCTCTTTTTTTTTTTTCTGTTTTAGAGGTTGGACAGTCTAGCTCTGTGTGTGCTCTCTGTGTAGCAACCCCTTGTACCATGGCACCAGAGGACACGAGCTGGCAAACACAACAACATTACAAAACTAGTCTGGGGTTTAGTTTGGGGTTTTTTTGTTTTCTTTCTTGTAAAATCTCACTTGTGTAGCTGTATGACATGAATTATTTATGAGCACGGTCTTAGAGCACAGCGAAATAGCCAGGCAGTATTCAAATCTCTCTTAGTCTGCTGTAGATTTGGAAAGATGAGGAGGGCTGAGGAACAGCCCAGCGAGGGTCACTGGCTGTGGCCAGAGCTTGCAGCTACAGCTTCTGTTTGAATCTATGAGTATACTTTAAATACTTCATTGGTGAATGCAAAGAAGGCATGAGGGCATGTGGACATGGAATAAGTGAAAATGGGCTGTAATTGCTTTAAGTTTCAGGTTTATTAAGGATTCTTAGGATATTGTTGGAATGGAGAGAAGATTTACAGACATCCCCCTGCTTTTCTGTCTCCTCTAGGAGAAAAAAAGTTTGTGAGGTTTTGTTTGTTTGGGGTTTTTTTGTGGTTTGTTTGTTTGTTTTCATATAAAATGAACCATGTAAAGACTCTTACAATGTTTTCAAAGTGCATCTTTCCTCTTTAGTGCTGCCGTGGTCTCCTAGTGGGGCTGGAGGAGGCTGGGGTCCTGGGTGGCCCTGCAGGTGGGGAATACATACTGACCCTGGCAGCACTGGGTTGCATGGGTGAAGGATTACAGAGGGTGCCAGCATTCAATGCATGGAGCATTGAAATGGTTGTTGTGACTTCTCTCCATCTCCTTTTTAAAAAAAATAGTGGTAATATTTTTAGTAGGATCTGGATCTCAGCTCCCAGGTGTGCCCCGGGCTTGCGACCGCTCCATTTACAGTCCCGCAAGGAGGTGGGCGAATGAGGTCTGTTAATTGCTGCCATTTATATCTTTCTGCTCATGGCCCCGTGGCTAGGATCAGAGTACAGTGTCTGCTGTCTCAGGCTGAAGGCACAAAGTTGAAGGGGGCTGAGGTTAATGCACCCAGGCTGAAGCCGAGACGTTCCTCGCAGCACATTGCTGTTAGCTCAGGAGCATGATGCATCCAAAGCCCTTTGCTAGCTTTCAAGTTCATTTATGCATATAGCTACTAATTCTAGTTTAGCACTGACACTCTGACTCAATGATCGTTAAGCAAACGCTGTTGGAAAGTTTATAAGAGGTGGTTGCTCCTGGAGGTATATAAATTCGTATTTACTTTCTGGGATGTCTCTTGTAGATCGTATCAACAGTATGTTTTTCTGCATCTCATCCCTTGCATAAAACAACTGGAGTCCTTCAGCATATGTTTGAGTCTGTGATTAAATTTTTGAGTTTATCTGTCGCTGGAGTAGAAGCTGGCTAAGAGGACAGAAGCAGCTAATCCACCTTGATATGCTCGGTTGTGTGTGAAACTGCTTACCCATAAAGGGATGAGCAGACCAGGGAGACCTGGTTTGCAACCAGAGACTGCCTTGATAGATCAGAACTTGAAAACATCACAAAATGAGAATTTGGAATTGAAGGAATAGGTAAAATGCCTGGATAAATAGGAATTCTGGACTCTGTAGGTTAACCATGATAGATTTGTGCATACGGAGCTGTGATTTCTGTAAGAAGAAATTTACCAGCGATTTTTCCAACATAGCAGAGTTTGTCCCTGACTCATTTGTACTTCTGTTTGGAAATCCTCTTTTCACTGTAAGAGGATCCCTGGGTCTCCATCAAAGCTGATTAATTACCCCACACTGGGGAGAGGGCAGTGATAAACTTTTTTGAAGATGACAGTTAATACATTTTCTTGGTTTCAACCACTTTTATTCAGCCTGGGACATTAAATTAATCTGCACTAAGCATTCACTCTTATGGTCACAATTTTATCATCCATATGAAGAAAGACAATCCTAATAACAAAGCAGTTAATCCTACAGTATTTTACCTCCTGAGGCTTCTCCCAGACAATTCCAGCAGTATCTTTATTAGTGCTATATTCCTCTGCTGGGAGATGTCTTAATTTACATATCTGCATTGCCACACAGAGTAATATAACTACAGGGTTTCTCTCCCTCACCAGGAAGATCCTCTACAGGAGGAAGCTATAAAGAATTCCCTTCTCTTGTTTTCTTCTTGTCTGCTTTATAGCATCGATGTGAATTGCTGCCTGTTACATGGAAAAATGAAATATTTTATTAAAAAAAGCAAGAATCTTCACTCTATGTCTTTATAGTCATTCATCGGAGTACGTTTCCCTGGAATAACTAGTTTTGAAAATTGAGATTTGAGCCTAAAGTAGTATGTCTCTGCGGTAGACTGAGTGCTAAATGTAGTACAGTAAGGAACAGGTAAAATGAGATCTTTGGGTGTAATGACAATTACCTTTTTGCCTCTAGGGTTGCAAATGAAAAATATTTTAATTTTGAAATGGTGCTGTATGGGACAGTAACATCAAAGTCAGTTGTGCTATTTCTCAGGAGGATGGAAACTTCAGCTTCGAAGACTGCTCTTATTTAATAAAATACCAAGTATTCTGTCATTTCACAAAAATAGGGAAAAATATGGGGGTAAAAAAGTGTCAAAGATGGAATAATAAAGAGCAGGAGACGGTTGTCTCTTCTATTAATAGATCCTTCTTGCCCGTGTTTCTGCATTTTATGCATTCAGAAAAGGTTAGATTCAGCAAAAGTAGAAGGAAAATAAATATTATATTTGGTTTCCAAACTGTTTTAGTATAAATCTGCCTACTTCAGTGAATGAAAAAAAATTATCAGCTGTGAATGCAAATGGTAGAGAATGAATGGAAGAAACCTATTAAAGCAATGTTAAAATCCCATACTTCACTCCTGGAGTGGCAGGAGGTGCTGTATGTGGGACTTGACCCTTCTGGCAGGCACTGTCTTCCTGTTTCTTACACACGAGTCAGCATTGAGTCCTCACTTCTGCCAGTGCAAGCAGAATAGAATAGAATTTTTTTTCCATGCCATTAGTTACCTACCAGGTCATTTTGGCAATGTAATCAATGTATCTCTGATTTTTATTAAGTAGCTATTCCTCTTTATAAAGCTAACAGCAGGTTTAGTTCATTGTCCGTACTCTGGGTATTTACCTGAGCCTGTCCTGCTCAGTTACAGCCTGTCCTGTCCAGCTACAGACATCTGTGGCATTAATTTAGTTCAGGAAATTGTCCCAATGGGTTCAAACCAGAGTCAGATCTTGTGTCTGCCTTCTGCTCTTAAGCACTGTCTGTTAAAATAACGTGCCATCCACACAGCACAGCTATATTTTAGGAATACACAGCTATCTGGTTGGTCTTCCTCATGAGCCACAGGGGTGAAAGACTGACTGGTTTGAATATGCTCTTGTCTGCACTGTGATTTTTAATTAAAATACTAGAGAAAAATACAGCTTCATGAGTGACACATGTACCTACTATAATCAATAATTTATATTGACAAATTTATACTATCAGTGTTAGATAACGTTTGTCACATTATCCATGCATGGTGCACAGGGCTGCTGAGAAATAATCTCTGGATCTGGGACTGAAGAGGACGGTGCTTTTTAGACCTGTAAGACGAAACCTGACCGATGGGACTTGTGTTTCTTCACACAGGTCAGTTGCTTCAGGCCTTTAAAGATGGTGCTACAGGACTAGGGCACTGAGTTTCTTTTCCTTGAGGGTTTTTCCCAGTGCCCCTTGTTGGTGTGGATGTCGTATGGCTTTCCTCCTCCAGTCTCTGTAAGATGGCAAAGAGCTTATCCTGTGTCAGAGTGACACAGAGCTGATATTAGACAATATCATCTCAGGGGGTGGGGAGAGACTAATTCTTGTTTCAGCTATTGCTCATTGCAGGCACATGGCATGGGCGAGCTCAGCCGACGCTCTTCCACAGGTGGCACTGTGTGCAAAACTGTGCGATGCTCGGTTGATGATGGCAGCTGGCCCTGGGCCAAATTGAAGAGTAGCCTTAAATTGGTTTGAGGGCTGGACAATACATCAGCTAGTCTGCACGCGTCTTGCAAGATTGACATCTGAGATACAGCAACTATAAACTGCAATCAAGATACATTGATCACTTCATCTCATAGACACCGCCTGCGTGGTGGGTAACAGAGATTTAATACCCACTTTTTCTCTGTCACACAGTTGTCCTGCTCACAAAAGTGATGGGACCTGTATGTTTTCTTTTCCTGGTTCTCTATTCAAATTCTTTATGGATGCAGCTCCATTTTTGTTTCATTTGACACCAAAGTACGACAGCTTTTGGGGAGGGAACAGTGGCAATGCCAAGTGTACAACATGTTGCAACAATTTAGAAAATGAAGTTGATCCAGCCAGATCTACATTCATGCAAACTAGGCTAATAGGGAGGTTTGGGACAGCATCAGATCTGGAAGCTGTGTGTTTGATGCATAAATCTTCCAGCATTAGGTTTTTTTCTGTGGATTATGTGAACCAGAAACTGTGATTTTCATGGAGTCGGTGGTTGTGTCTTTGCCCCGAGAGGATCAGTGGTTCAGCTCTGTGTCTTGGAGGTGCAGTTTCTGCCATGAGAATATCCTGCAGTGCAAAAGTCTTTGAGGTATCTCAAGGTATTTCCGATATTAACAGAGCAGAATTTTAGCTTTTAACTTTAGCTTTTCCCTCTTAGTTGACAAAGTTAGGCTCAAATACACATTATAGCCTTTTAAGAAACAGCTATTTCCTGATGCATGTTAAGGGAAGGAGAGAGACAAGTGTTATTTGCTCAGTGAAGAATCGAAGAACTCAGATTCTGACATGTTTGGATTTTTCTCCAGCTTTCTCTAACTTACTCCCTATGAAAGGACAGCAGTCCAGGCAAACCAAAGAAAAAAGTACCTCGTGCTGTATTTAACTTTCACGGGGACAAGAAGGGAGAGGAACCTGAAGGGAAGAGCCTGGTCAGCCAAAGCCTTTTACTTATTCCCTGAAAGGTAAATATGTAATGTAATGGAAAGAAGTCAAAAAATGTATGTTTTCATATAATTTTGAGGGACTTGGGGTGTGTAGGGGTGAAGGAACATCTAAAATTAATTGTTGATTCCTCACAGAATATCTAACAGCTCCCTTACAGAGTCCACTCTCTTTCGCCGAAGGGGTGAAATGAAATCCAGTCCCCAATTCAGCGTTTTCTTTGATCCCTGGCTACACAGTGTTCAATGAATGGAATCCTCCACATAAAATCATTTCAGGCACTGAGCACTACATATGTTCTACACACCAAATACTCATGTTTTGCTTGTAGCGTTTAATAAATTCATATTCAGTAGAGTTCAAAACCACACGTATAAAAGCAAGCAAATCATTCAAAGACATCTGATTTAATGGATTTCTGAGAAAGAGTCCTGTCTAGGTACGTTTTAGTTACAGGAGGACATTTCACAACACAATACATCAGAAATCTCATAAAAGTAGGACAGGAAGAAAGCTAACATGAAAAATGCCAATAGGTGTGTATACATAAAGTGTGTTTGCATCCACATGCAGGCATCAAATAAATGTCTAGGTCATATAGTGATCCAGATGTTGTGAACTGGAGTTTTGCGAAGTTGTTCAGCTCTCCTTCTGTATTGTAATTAATATTTATTTGAGTTAATTGCAATTATTTCTTTCATAAGAAGACAATTCAGGCAAACTTTGAATGGAGAGCTGTGTGTAGTTGTTAGTGCACAGGCAGTGGAGATGGCTTCTCAGTTCTGAGCTAGGTTTCAGCCAGAAGTTTCCTTCCTAATCTTCCTTTCCTAACCTTAACTTACCCATTAGCATATTCATTAAATGCGTTGTGGCAGGTATGCTGACTGCAGTGCTCTCATGCTGGGCATGAAATCATGAAGCTGCAGTTTATCTGGCTTTGGATTAGATTATAAATTAAAACCTCAGGCCACTCTCTGAAAAATTCATGGAGGTTCAAATATCTCTAGGGCAGACCTGTGTTAATTTACTATTATTTTGTGTAGCAGATGTGCAAAATACACCATTGTTCAATAGTTTATGTGCAGAACAAGGGACCTCTCTTTTTCTAATAAAATTGCAACCTGTATTATCTAAACTGAAATCCTGCTGATCTCCTCAATAGCAGATCAGTAAGTGGAAGGTAATTTCTGGTGGATCAGGTAGTAAAATAGCATTCACAAATTGTGGAGAACCACAGCTGCCAAGTGTCAGGAAACTCTGCCATGCTGCATTATTTTGCTTTCCAAGATCAGAGCACAATACCTTTCCTTGATACTTGCATTCCATTTGTTAATTCTTTTGGTACCACTAAGGGTTTCTGACAGCAAACATTGGAGAGGGAACTAAAATAATGGAGCAGAGTAGGCAAAGCTTCCTAAATCTCGTGAACCCCTTAGCTTTGGTTTAGCATGAAGGGCATGGAGTCATGCCAGCGGTAACTCTGAATGTGCTGGCAAGTAGGATTATGTCTTTCCTGTATTTTACCAACTCTTAAACATGCAAGAAGATAGATGTTGTTCTCTCTCAGTTTGGATAACTTTTTTCCTGGGGAGCAAACCCACCTCTGCTGTCCATCAGCATTTCTCTGCTGGGTGCAGGAGTGCTGTGGCAACAAGGATGTGGCTCTCTGAGGTGTTATCCCATCTGGGAACCACCGTGTCATGCTGGCAAGATCTCTAGGCTTGGTCTTGCCCTCTGAGATGAAGGCATCAGCCTGTCTACAGGAGATGCCGCAGCTCACGGACTGGCAAAGTTGGTTTACGTGTTTGATGAGACAGTTCATTTGCTGGTAGGGTTGTCTCTGGAGTGCCAAGAAATGAGCTTTACCAAATGTAGTTGCTTTATGAAGAAACACAAACTAATCCAATTTTAAAATAGAGCAGAACAATTTGAAATCGTGCTAATTTACTGTGTAAACACTGACCACAATTAAATAAGTATACTTCACTTTGGGGAAATACAAGGTTATGGATATATGGGGAGATATTCGGCTCGGTTCAACAATTCCAGGCAAGCATCATGGTGGTAACTAACTTTCATTTTTACTGTGATACTGAATTAGTGTCCTTTAGAGAACCGCCGGAGAAATTCAAATTAGAAAATAATCAAGAGCCCTAGTAATGTGTACATATGGTAATATATAATGTGTTACACAATCAAGTCAATGTTAGTTCAAGGAAAATCTTTGAAAATCATTCACTGCTAATGCAGTACCAGATTGTGATACCACATAGCCCCAGTTCAGCCTTGGACCTTCACAGCACAATATTAATTTGAGCTCCAACAGCTTCATGCTTGATATGAATGGGGAAAACACTTGTTTTTCACCCTGAAAAATGCTATTATTGTATTTTCATACCTCAAAGCAGTTTTAAATCTTCCACCTCTCGGATGAATATCTAAATAAAAGCTGGATACAACACCAGTAGCATGTGGAGAGGAACCCACACTGGTCAGGAGCAGCCACTGTGCGTTCAGGTCCTTCCAAGAGCGAAGAGGTGGCAGAGGGAGACCACGAGTGAACTGTGCAGTGTCTTGGGTTTGCATCTCCCTTCCTGACTGCCCACTGTGGATAGATAGTCTGAGAGTAGAAAATGCATGCTTTGGTGCAGAAAGAACAGTTTTCAAGAAGGGATGAGAACAGACCCTCTGAGGCAGGATAGTACAGGACAGCAGTGATCTTTCCCTAGGCCAAAGGCAAATATTCAGTCATCTTAATACTTGCCCGGACTGATTTGAAAAATAAGTTTAATTCCAGAACTGTGCTCTTTCTCTCTCTTGCAGCTGCAGAGGGTTTGTGATTTGTACTAACCTTGAAGATACGAAACAAAATATGTGCTAATGATATTCCTCTCTCTCAGCTGGTGTTGGCAACTCTTTTACTGCACTGCAGGACAAGTGCAAGTACAAATGCAAGTACCAGAACCTTGTTGAGAGCGGTGTCCCACATTTCAGTCTAACCATTCAAACTACAAGACATGTAATAAAACAGTTTCTGCTCTGAATGAATAATTGAGCTGCTTCTGTGGGGAGGCCTCTGAAGAGCCATGCAGCAGAATGTTTTTTAAGGCACTTATGAAAGCTATCCCACCTGGAAACCATCCCACACACAGAGCCCACGTTGCTCTTCCTCTCAGCTTGGTTTAATTGCTCGTTCCATGTCTGTACCTAATCTGAATGGTGTAGAAATACAGCAGGCTACATGAAATGCCACAATTATTTTTAAGGTAGAGTAAGACTTCCGAAATCGTGAAACTCCCTTAATGTCACTGGGCAGTTTTTTTGTTTGAGAATTCCTCCCATATGCCAAAATTCCTTCCAAGGATATCAAAAAGAATTTAAGAACACTTTAATGCTTGGTTCTTGAAGCAATTGTGCAGCACATAAAAATTTCACTGCTACATCCTCCACCGTACAGCAGGTGCTGTGGCCCCTTGTAGAGGGGGAAACATACACCTCAGAAATTCCCTCCTTGGGGAGGCATCGTGTTCGAGCCATAGAGTCAGATTGTATCAGAGAATAGTTCTTACATTCTGAAAAATATTTTGAGATAAAAAAGAAAATCTTTCTTTTTCCTTGGGTTGTAATAGAGCACAATAACAATGATAATAATAGCAACAACGATAATGATATTGACAGTATGACAGTATTTGTAACATATAAATGTTTCCCAGTGTAGGATGTTTTGTCAGAAAAATCCAATCAGCTGGAGGCTTACCACCAATATCATGACAGTGGTTACATTTCTCTTAGCGATGCATTTGGCAGCTTGGAATGCTATACAGAGTCCTACTCCTGTGGCAGCAAGTGAGCTGGGAGTAAGGTACAGCCTACCTATCTCTGAGTATTTTCTATGCCAAAGACAGAGTCAGAGGAGAGAGGTGAGTCCCTTTGACAGCCTCCAAAGATTTTCTTTCCAGAAATACAGACACTTAGGTAGACAGGGATCTTTCACTGTATCCTCGGAGGACATCGGTTTTCTTCCAAGGACTTTGTAGGAAACTGAAGCAATCAGGGGGACCAATTCCACTATTTTTCTGAAATGCCCATATAATAAGTCCTACTTGATACATGTAGTGTTGCTTTTTCATTCTAGCAACATATGTATGTTTTGGTAGATGGAATGTTCTGTATCTGGAGTGAAGGTAGGGAATTTAGCAGTGTCTTGCAGTCCTCTTGTGGGGACTCAGCTCACAGCATATGTTTGCTTCTTGAAAAAGATTTTCCCTCTTACTTACTTCATTTGAACCCACGTGGCTACCTTATGCCTGAGGAGCAGATTTTTCTTTGTCTCAAAGCTCATATCTTTGATTTATTCCAGGCCCAAAGCACTCTGTTCCAGAGTGCAGGAATGGAGAACTTGATTCTTCTACTTGGGAAGCTGGTAGTCAAGTTGAACACCAACTCAGGAAAAGAACATTCTTGTGAAAAAGAGGACACACCTCGAATGCAATTTTTTTTTTAAAGCGTTTGCATTTCTATTTAGTATGCAATTTTCATACCTGAGCTGTCCAAACTATTTAGATTACAAGTTTCTCCTCTGTGGCACACCATGCTCTCATCTGTGTTATAAATTAATAATTATAATACTTAAGTCACGCAAAAAGGGAAATGAAGTCAAGATACGGTTCTATTATTCATGTTACATGCTATTACTTTGTATTACTTAGTCTTTGGGGCTTTTAAAAGTGATTTTTTTATGATTATTTGGGGGAAGGAGGGAAATCCAGGAGCAAGATAAAGCTGAACTAAGCAACATATGCTGGAGGTGGAACAAATACCCCCTACTAAGATTCAGCTGGTTTGTGCTTTAGGAAGATACTGTCTTATCCACATCCGTGCCTTCCTGATGGACATACTAATGTGGTTTTGACATAATTTGTGCAGAGGCCACCTCCAGCGAAGCAAGCTTTGAAAGCAGCATTACTGTCTTGCAGAGAAAACACTGATTTGTTGGAACTCTGCACCATACATCAAGACCATACCTTCCGGGAGTGGTCTTAACTCACAGCAGGATGGAGAGATGCCTGAGTTATTGTCATGTTTGTGGTTATTTGCGAATACAATAACTATCCATCATGGAAGTATGAACCACTTTTGAACTAGAAAGGAAACCAAACATTCTGAGGAACAACACATGAATCGAATATGCCCTTCCTCATTCTCAGTGTTGTCATTTGATTTAGATGAGATAGCTCCTTTCTTTCTTTATGGCCCACTGGATATTCTATAGTTTTTTCCCCAACAAAATTCCTCCTGAACTTTTTCTTATTTCAGTTTGATCCAAAGTTCCAGGGCTTCAGTAGAGAATCCTTCTATTAGCTTCAAAAGCCTTGTATCAAGGTCTTAGGTCTTTATTTGATCTTTAACCATCTTCTGTTTTAATGTTCTAGGCAAGCTTCCTGCTAATTCTTAAATTCTAGCTCACCAACAGACAGTGGTGTTACATGCTAGCCTTTTTCCATGTCTATAATTGAAATTACTAACTTGGAGGCTGTATAATTTTAGGGCAATTCATCAATGCTGTACAAACTGTCAGATTTCTTTTCTTGATGGTAAGCTACTGTTTAAGTCTTTGACACGATGTAATTGGCATTTCCTCCTGTACATACTCTTATTACTCTACCTGCAGTGCAAGATGGAGGGTTTCATTACATCATATTACACAGAGAAATATCAGGCGTGTTTATGTATCCACCACAGCTTCTAAATGGTGCACAATCAGAGAACAGATCAGGTTCACTCCAATGACCTTACAAAAGATCCCTTTGCTATTATGTCTACGGTTTTAGTTCAGTTACCACTACAGGCAAGGAATGGGAGTGAAAGAAAGGTAGCAAAGAGTGGAGAAAGTTGGAAGATAAATTTATAATACTGTATTTATATTTAAAAAGTTTTGGTTAAAAAAATGCCCATGATTTTTCTTGATTAACATACTAATCTCAGTGAGTAATTTATCATCTACACCTTATTGATGAATACTATTTGAGTAGAAGTTTGAGTAAGTTTGACCACGTGGAGTGGATAAGGATGTCAAAGACAAAACTGACCAAAGCGATATTCCATACCGTATGGTATCATGCTTAGCAATAAAAGCTAAGGTAAAGGAGCAGGAGGGGGCATTTGTTGTTAAGGGCTTTGTCTTTCAAAGCTACTGGTACATATATTGAGGCCCTGCTTCCTAGGCAGTGGCTGAACATCACCTGCTAATGGGAAGTAGAGAATAAATCTTTTTGTTTTCCCTTGCTTCCACACGTGGCCTTTGTTTATTACCTGTTTTTATCCTGACTAGTGATTTTTTTAATCTTATTTTCTCCCCTTGTCTTGCTGAGGAGGGGAAGTGAGAGAATGGTTGGTGGACACTTTGTGGCCTGCCAAGGTCAAGCCAGCACATAAGCGTAACAAATAATACTTTAAAATTATGTCAATGACAGATTTCTGTTCTTAGGAAGCTTCAGGTGAACGTTCAAAATGTGGGTTTGATTTCCATATTTTCTTTAGTTTATTCATTGCTTTGTTACTAAATACACCTGATTAGCAATACTTATGCTTAATTACCCTCTAGCTTGTATGACTTGTAATCTCCAGTTAACACTGCATCTCTCATCTCAGAGTAATACTGTGACACAATCTGACGTCTGTTATTTACTTCAGCATTATTTCTTTTTTATTTGTAGAGAAACGACTGCGGACACTAGACTGTAAACTTGAATTCTTTGCTAAGGCATAGAGTGGAGAACAGAGCATAAAGATGACCCAGGATATATAAAGAATCAGACTATAACATTGTGCCCAATGAAGAATTGTGCAGAGGAGGATATGTTACAAAGAATCTTTTTCTATTAAAGCACACACAAAGTTTCAATAGATTTCAGTGCTGGGAGCTGAAATATTCAGTTTTAGGAACTGAAGAATTTAATTCGGGGTTGCAAGAGATTTGTAGCAGGTATTTGAAATAGATTCTATTAACTGTACAGAAATGCAGTCCACACAAGGATAACAGAGGTTTTCCAAATGTCCTTTGGTGATTTTGTTGGTTTGTTTGGGGTTTTTTTTGCATGCCACCACATCTGGATTTTTGACGTCCATCCAGGCTTGTATGACCACTTTTGATTTTCTGGAGCCTGTGCTGTGGTTGCATTTGTAAGGGACTGCCAGTTTAATTTCCAGCAGCAGCACACTTTGGAGGTAGATCCTTCAGTGAGGCTTCTTGCTGAGTAAGGCACTTCTCAATGTGAATAACGATACCAGGATTTGGCCTGTACCATTGTAGTTTAGTGATTCTGTTGACCCCATAGCAGGTTAATACTCAATTACACCAGAGAAAAGTAGACCTGTAACTGCATAAACATGCTCCACAGTGTCTATGTTTAAAACAAACAAACAAACACACAAAGCTCAACAAAACAAACTACCAAAAATCCCAAACAAAAACCCTAAAATCCCACATGGCAGCATGAGGAAAGCCTGCCTCCTTAATAAGCATTTTGTGTAGGATCCTCTCCTCCAGCACTGACAGAAAGCCAACGAAGATTTCCTGTCTTGTTAATAGTTCTTCCTTCAGGGGAGCGAAAAGAAAATTACCTGGAGAAGAACAAGCCTCATGGCAAGTTCCTTTCAGGCTTATGGACTCCAGAGATTGAAGAATTTTTTGCCTTCAAATATTTTCTAAAGTATTTACATAAAGGGTTGTCAGAACAGCATTGTACACCATCCTTTAAAGGCAAATAGAGTCTATGAACAGTGCCACCAGCAATGAAGCTGTACGCTGCTGGTGCATGGATGCTCAGGGCCCCTTAGCTTCCCTTACTGCATCCATCTCCTTTATCTTTCTTTTTATTTACCCATCTCCTCAGCAGTTTTTGTTGGACCAGTATAACACATCTGTTTATTACCACTGCTACTCTATATGTCTGACACTATATACAAGGATATGTGTTCTCATAAGAGAAGAATAAATATATTGCACTAACATGATTTAGTTTTCACAAGCCTGATCTCCCAAGTTGTCTGGAGAAAACACAAACAGCTTTTACTAAGCTCGCACACAACGATACTCACAGGTTTATTCTGCAGCTCACTGACAAAGTGCCATATTATGAAGGCTGGAATACAGGCAGGGATTTGTATAATAGTGGATATTTATAACACCTTGGGAAATGATTCCTTTGCTTTACTAATGAACGCAGGGGTATTACCAGGACTGGCTGGAGACGTGTTTCAGAAACCTTGTACTTAGAGTGCTGAAGCTGACAGTCCTCCCCAGGGCATCACAAGAAAAACTGCCTCTGCTAACCAGTGCCTTCACTATTTCCTTACACAAAGAACATCGTGGAGCTCACATCTTCCGATGAAAAATGTCCGTTTCTACTCTACATCCCATAAAGTACCAAACTGTGGACACCAATGTGTGGTATAATGGTATTATCATTTTGTTCCATGAGGTATATTGTCACTCTGAGGGCTACAGAGGCATTTATAAATTGTTGTTTTTCCCAGGTTTTGTTTTTAATGAAACACTAAAGAGTTTCTGGGTAACTGTGAAAAATTAATGGCAAAGCAAAACAATTTGGTTTTGTGTCATGGGGTACACAACAAAAGAAGCACATAAACTTGCCCCTCTGCAGCAAATAAACTTCAAATTTGTAAAGCCAATGGATAAAATGTGAACTTTTCGGAGGAAATAGTAGGAAGAAATAGAAGCATTTGTGCTTTTGCAGAAGTTGATCTGATCTTGGGAGAGGGATGAAAACACAGATGAAAGTGCTTTCAGATAGTCAGGAAAAGAAGAAAATGAGGGACCAATTCCCTGCTCCATGGGCTCTGGACCTCCCGTGTGGATTTGTTTGTGTTACTCAGCCCCTTGGTACATCCATAGCCTATAATATCAATTTAATATGGTACTGTGAAATAAATGACAGATTTAGGAGGTGCTGAGACGCTGAGGTAACAGGGACCACGGAAGCATCTATCTTACATAAAAGAGAAATACAACTTGTCCCTGCTGGCATTTTGCTTCTGTGTGGGCGTGTATGAAGAGCAAAGATATATCTTTTAAAAATGTATCTCCACGCTGGCTCGTTTGAGCTGTTTGCTAGCTGTGCATAGCTTATTGCTCAGTGTAACAGCGGGCTGTATCCGTCGCTGTTGCGAAAAGCTGAGAATTTGCCTTAGTCCCAAATCCTACAGCTTATGGTGTTTTCCTCACTCCAGCCCTGGCTATCAGCTTGGGAAGCACCCAACTTTTTTCCACTTTGGAGCCTGATTTCACTAAGAAAGTGTTTTCTCAAAGAGGAAACGATGAATATTTAGCACAAGTGAGTACAGCACAAACACACCTGAGCTTTGCAGGTTCCAAGGCAGCCCATGGGCATGGCTCCATACGTGGCAGCAGGAGAAACACGAGAGAGAAACTTTTTAATATTAATTTTTCATTTCCAGTGACAGGAAGGCAGCTGGTGACCTGATAGCCACAAAGAGCTGTCAGAGAGACACCTCAGAAGCAGGAGTCCAGGATGAAGGTCCTACCACCCATCCACTCTTAAAGAAAGACCCTGTTTCAAAAGAGGTGCTTTGCTGGAGCCCTGAGCAAGCTGTTAAAGGGCCTGGAAACTTTGCTTATACACTCAGAATTCTCTATGCACCTGCTGAGCCAGTTTGTTTTATGAATTTTCCTGCTCAGCAGTCAGATGCAAGATCCTCTGTTTGTGGTGCTAACAGTAAGGTGTACTATTTCTGCCTAAAAGACGCAGGGTATACCAGGTGCCTAATTTTTCCATGTATAACAGGAAGAGCCTCCATGGTGGCCTCCTCAGCTGTCTCCAAAGCAGAGAAAGTAGGAGTAACAAAAGCTGCCACTTAACTCCTTACATCTTGTACCTGATCTAGTCCAATTTACAATATAGTCCGTTATGTGTCCATTACTCAACTACCTCCCACCAAGGGTAATCAAATTACTTTCCTTTCCCCCATTTGATTTCCTTAGTACAAATGCACACACTTCTGCCTGTCAAATGCTAAAAAGAACTTGTTAGGATCGGTCATAAAAAATCCATATACTACCTACAAATAATTGAAATCCTATTTTCAGCTTTCTAGATGCATAAATCACTTTTCTGCTCAGCAATCCATATCACAGCCATTAAAACCTTTGATCCTGAAGGACAACAAAGGAGAAAGTACACTTTCTTATCTCTTGCCTTGGTCCAGTGGGAAATACGTGGAGATGACACCAGAGGTGTTTACAGACTCAGATAGATAGGCACAAAGCACTCTGACCCACATAAAGAGTGGGAATGAAATTTAACTTGTTGGAGAACAGCCATTCTCTCATGTCAAATGCTTTCTCAGCACTTAACGATCATATTGCCATAACCTGTGGAGCCTCTGCAAGAAAAAATGCACAAATGTTAGCTAGTGAGATTTTCCTTAAGCATGCTACCTGCGGTAGAAGCCGATTTTTTAAGTATATATGTAGTTGCAGTTAAGGAATTAAAAATCTGAACTCTTGTTGGATCATAGTTCTTGCAAGTGGATGGAATTTGCATCTTATTACACTGGAAAACTGTGGTTTCATTCATGTTCTTCCAGGAAGCGAAGTGCAAATGAGTTGCAAACGTGGATTTAAATTTTGATCGAGCTTGAATGCAATGTCTGTTTGCAAAGCCCGTGCGTCCCTGCTGAAAATCAAGCTTCCCAATTAATATACATTTATTCATTCGCTTATTCATTTATTTATTGCAAGGTTAACTTTCAAGAAGCTCTAGTAAGATGTTGCAGCAAATATTGTTCTGCTCCTTAACTGGGCTAATACAAAAAGAAATACTTGAAAGTAAATGCAGTTTCACAAAGAGAAAAAATATTTACTTTTGCTGATTTGGTGTCTGAAGCTGAGTTTAAAATCACCGACGTTCTACAATAGACCAAGCACTTACTTTTGTATTCCTATAAACCTGTCACAGGCAGTCCATGATTCCTCTGCTTTCATAATGATTTCTCAGAAAGACTTGTCAGACCTGGATTAGACCCTAAGAGCAAGAATGTAGATCCAGTAATGCCTGAAGGACAATTAGAAACTACAGGCACAAGTCATCAGCACAGTTTGGGCGGAAGACGTTATCCAGAATAAAGTTTAAGGGTCTCTGTATGAGCTACCAAAGTTTCTTTTTGAACTGGGAAAGATGTGAAACCGCAGGCCAGGCTGTTTTTCAAATGGTTTTAGTACTGTAAAACAAAGTTTTTCAAGGCATTTTTTCTAGATAGAGGAGAGAACACTATTTCTTTTGTCCTACCTAAACTATTTGGAATAAATAAATGATCTGAAATATTAGGACAGCTCTTTCCTTTTCTCCAATTATTTATACACATATCGCAAGCTCTGTGCATGGATTTCTCTTGCCTAAGCCCACAATATTTCCACCTATAAGTTTTTCTCACATGCTTGATCTGAAAACCTACTATTTTTACCTTGCTGTAGCTGTGCTGATTTATGGTGATTTGATTTCTTAACCAATGCTTTTGCCTCCAACTCTCTTTAGAGCACTTCTGCATATTTTTCCTGGAAATTTTAAATATTTCTGTGCATGCTGGAGCCTTGAGGTAGCCCAAATTCTGACACAGATTTGCCTAAACCATCTCCCACAGTGACCCTGAGAAAGAGGAGCTCAGGAAGTCTGGTACTACCCAAAAAAAGGCATCCACCAGTGTAATTGTACCCCAGCCTGCTCGGTGCGTGGTGCATGAACTGCTTCACGTTGGGGGTAAAGGAGAGGATGGCAAGGAGAGGGCTCTGCCCTGCCACAGCAAGCCCCCTCCTTTTGCCTGAAAGGCCTGGAAAAACGTTTTTAACCTGTGTTCCACTAGACCGGAGGATTTCTCTGTGGCCTGCATAGTTTCTGATGAGTATTCAAGCTTTTGGGTATTTATTTAAGTTAGAGCAGTAACTCATCATTTCCTGCTTGTCATAGTAAATGATAGTTAAAAGAGATATATACTGATATGAAGCATAAGAAATGCATAAATAATGCTTAATAAACTTCCCTCAATATTGCTGATGGACTCTTAGCCTTTGGAGAGGACTCGATTAGGGAATGGTGACCTGTCAGTCTGCACCACGGGTCTGACGGAAACCTCCCTTCCTCAGGGAACACTGCTGGACTCATCTTTAAAAAATAAAGTCAGATCTGCTTTGTAAGTCATCTGAGAAGACTATCAATCTCCCTGGCTACATCAAAGGCAAGGAAAACCTTTATCTTTGGTGCTGTTGAACATCATCTGAAAAAACTTCAATGAGGAAATGTGAAAAGACATTGCTTTGTGCTCTGAGACTGTTTCAAACAAGTTTTAAGAGGATGATAACACATTGTAATAACAACCAAATTTCCCCTTTCTACAGTTAGAGCATTTGCTTTCAATTCTGGGTTAAATTTCCACCAGTTAATTTCTTAGGAGGAGCTCTTGGACATTAACTTCTTTCTACACACTGCCGGGCAGTCAAAGGCACTGCACTCACCCTGGGTCTGCACAGGGGTTTCCAATCTGCACATTTCCTCTGCAAGCAACAGCAAAAGCTGCCTATGCCTTCATTTCATAGGGTTTACTTATTTAGGAACAAATGCTGAGCATATGTTCATAGTGAGAAACACTTTATTTTGCAAACAGGTTCTGCTCAGACCGGCAGATCTGTTCTCAATCTGTGATACCATACGACAATGGAAAAGGCATGAGAACCTCCCTCTGCCACAGCCATCCACCTATGCACATTTACACTGCATCTTATTTCTAACTGAAAAGAGTATTTGTAGGCACAGCTTTGGAGAAGATTTTGTAGTCTATTTTCAATTTTTTTAAAAAAGGTTTCAGTCAACATGACACGAAAATTTTTCTAAGCTTTTGGCAGACATAAAAATAATAATTAAGCTTTCTTTCCAGGTTGAACAAAATGTTCCTTTAAAATCCAAAATTAAATATGCCTTCCTCCCTGAAAACTTGCTTGGACATCTTTACAAACAAGATGAGAATGCAGTTGGAAAGTAAACATTGAAGCTAACAATTAAAAAAAAATGTATGCATGTTTTGTTATGGACAAAACTGATACATTACTGTTTGATTTAGTTTCTTTTCACTGAATCAATCTGGCAAATTTAATGGTTTAATAAAAGCTTCAGATTTTTAAATAGTCTGCAAGATTTTTTAAATGATCTATAAGAAAGGTTATATTGTTCTTTGATGTCCAGGGTGGAGAAGTTAAAACAAAAGATTGAGTTCTGAGGGTTCTCTTAAAATTATGAAATGGCAGATAAAGCCCTGCAATTGTGGAGGGCCTGGGCTGAGCCCTCATCAGTTTTATCCAAAGTTTCTAGCAGGAAGGGGGATCCATTTTCTAATTCTACTCCTTGTCAGGCTCTTGGAGCCATGAGGCATGAGCCCCCCTGATCTCCTCGATATACCTGCGCATCGCCAGGTAGTTACGGGGTGTCAGGAGCGAGTAAAGCTCTAGCAGAAAATGAAGCCACCTGAATCCCTCAGCCAGGAGCTGAACGTGGCCCAGGACTGGAGGGGAAGATTATAGCACTTGTGATTTTCATTGGAAGTGAGTAGTTCTGAAGAGATATTGAAGACAGAGAAATCCTCTGTTTGTTCCAGGTGGCAGGTTTAGAGGCATTCGAAATAGGCAGTACATTACAGTGGGATTACGAAGAAAAGTGCAAACTACAGGACAAAATCATTCTAAAATTTAAAGAGAAATACCAAACCTGTACTTCTTCCAGGAGCTTGTAAAAGCTGCTTTTCTCTGCAAGAAAATATCTGCCAAGTGAGAGCACTGATCATGTTGATGCAAAGCCGTAATACAGCTAAGTCACGTGAATTTGAACAGTTAACAGCTGGACTAATTAGAGAGCACGGTATTATTGGTATAACTGATAACCAGGACTAAGCAAGGTTATTTTGCAAGTAATAGATTTGACTTTGCAAAGAACAGTGGATATTTGCAGAGCTAATGAAAACTGCGCTTCCCAAATTAAAGTGCGAGCAAGCAGGGAAAGAACCAGAGTGCGCCTAATTAAAAATGCATAGCGAGGAAGGAACACAGAATACAAGGGTAAACAAATGACAGAGACCGGGTTTGTTTGCAATAAATATGGGAGGAGGCGCAGTGCAACTCAGAGGTGCAGAGCCTGAGGGATGCAGTGGTGCCTGTGGAAGCATTTTGCACTGTTGCTGGTGTTGCTGTGTCTCCTCTTTGAGTAAAGGCCTTAGAGCTGGCAGCCCAGCATCTTTTACAGAAACCAAACCCATTAGCAGTGTCTCCAAGAGGTTATTGTACAGCTTACAAAGCTAATACTCAGAGTTTGCATTTTTGCATGCAGATAAGCTTTGATTTATACTCATTAGCATTTCCCTTTCTGCACTCTAGGTTGAGTTATTCTTAGACTCCTTTCTCTTGGAGGAATTATGACTTATTTATCTGACAGAGTGACTACTATCTCGCATCTCATTTTTGTAATCTAACATAACTGTCACAATTCTCAGCAGCTTTGTTTGACAGATGCCTACAAAAAGAAATATGTCATGGGCACAGCTGTGTTGTATCTGGCTTTCCTAGCCAGGAGTTTCCTTAAACCTTCCCCTTTGCTTTGGTCCCCTGGGTTTGTACAGCGAGAGCCCAGCTCTGGCACCAGCTCTGGCAGAAATGCCAAAGGGTTTGACTGCTCCCAGCTGTGCACAGCCAGGATAAGAGTGATGGGTTTGGTCCTTAATTTTGGAGTTCAAAGTAAAGATCTTCTTGAGCCTGCCTGAGTTTATGATTATTACTGTTTTACTAGCAGAGTATCCCTCCTCATCTCCTTAACAGGGTATTTGCTGGCACTACCGGTAAGAATCATATATGAGAGGGATATCTAGGATAAGGCATAACATAAATATTCATTATAGACGTAACTTTCTGGAAAAAAGTGCTAACTAATCTAGCAGATGCACAGAAGGAAGATTTGCTGACCACTTGCTGATTTTCCTCTTTAGTTATGGAGACAACTTCTTCATGGTCATAGGCCTTAGAAATTAGCAAGGCATTTGAAAAAAACAAGGCTGTTCACTCTGGACACAGAAAAAGAGGGAGCATTATATAAAATAATGAATGACAGAGAAAATGTTCTTACTGTCTCAGATTGTACAAATGAGGCATCATTGAACAGTGGCATAACCTCAGTGGAGGAATAGTTTTCACATAGTGCGTAAGTAGTTAGTGAAATTGATTGTCATAAAGGTTACTGGTGAAAAGCATGTAGCTGTATTCTAAAAGATGGTTGTTGACAGGGTTAAAGAAAACATTTAGCATGTAATGACATTATTTTAACTTTTCAGACTTTAATAAAAGGACATGCTTATATCTAGAGCTGATTTAGTTAGAAAATTTTACGAGAGACATGAAGCTTCATGCATCTGGGTTTAGAGCCACATATTTAATGGTTATGAATAAAGATGGAGTGGCTAGCATCCCAAATCAGCATGTTGCAGACATGTACTTCCTTCCAAAGCATACGGGTGCCAGGTCCTTGTCAAAGAGAAAACACAGAAATAAAAGACAATGGATCTGAAGCAACTGAATTCATATAGCTAAACGAGAAAATAATTGGCAATATCCGCAAAGGAAACTCATGCCCCATAATACGTCCCCTTTGTCAGATGTGGAAAATGCTAGCAGAAACTGTCTGTTAATGTCTTGACATTATTGCACTGGTTTCTGATTATAAAAACTTTCACATTTCAAGAAAAAACTAAGGTCCATTTTGTTTTGCCCATCTTTACATTAAAACCATAGGGGACAGTTCATCTTTTTAAGGGACTTCACTCGAGCTTGCTGGAGAAATTGAGCTGAAGGTCAAGGGCTGTCGCAGAGAGAGGTCGCCTCCAGCTCTGAGTGCCACCTTCACATCCTCATCATCTGAGAGTTAGCTTAACGTGTGTCTTACTCATTAGCTGAGCACATTACCTGTTTGCTGGGGGATTGACAAATAACGCTAATGTTGCTGTACTCAAATGGCTGTAAAATCATTAGGCATATCTTGTTTTACTTAACCTAAAGTAATTTAAATTGTAAGGCTTCTGGAGAGAGTTACTGAGACTAGAATTCCGTGATGTGATAGGGGAGACTTTAATGCAAAACGAAGTCTTGTCATATTAAACATAATTTTTATCATACCAGGAACTTAGCAGATTAGTAAATATTATTTTTCTAAAGTTTTAAGAGAGGTCCTGATATGAAAATCCTGATATGGATCATTTCAGTTCATTTTCTCCATCAGCTCTGCAATACTGCAAAAAGCTGTCATTAACATATGGAAATCACTCAAATTTCTCTCATAATTATACTTCACTGGCCTTTGCTATTGACACATAAATATTGGCTTATGTCTTAGAGAAACCCATATTTCCTTTTAGATGCATACAGAACAGAAGTTATACAAAGTAAGGAAGGCTAAAAAGTGAAGAATTTTTAAACTCTGAAACTCATGAGTATCCGGTTCCTTGAATATTTGCCAGGAGGATTTTAAAATTATTTCAAGGATTACATTTTCAGCTAGAGGAACTGGAATTGTAAGGTCTTTGGGAATGTTACTTTTTTATTCTTTAACTAAACTCTGTTAAATCTCATCAGGTTTTGAAATTTGGTAACTTCAGCCCAATTTCTGCGGCTTTCTCTTAGCAATTCGAATCCACTGGGCCATGAGTTTGTGGGCCACTGGAAAGGCGACTGCGGTTCATGGAGTGAAAAAAGTGCTGAAGATTGTGTACACACTCAAGATCAAGTTCAAAGTAGTCCAAATGCATCTCTATACAGCTGTCTTCAATTTACATTAAAGTCACAACTGCTTCTCTTACTGAGAAAGGTTTTCAGTATCCTGGTCTGAAGTTTCTATGGTTGCCCCTGCAAGGAGCTTTGATAGTACTTGAGAGACTGATCCAGTCCCATAAAATCAAGATGAAGACTTTTTCCCTCTCTCTGTACTACAGTACAGGTCACAAAATTCGCCCCTTATTTACCAGATAGATATTACGTGTCAAATCTGACCGCCTGAAATAGCTTTCTTGTTGTTCCCCTGCTATTAGCAATACAAGCATTATTATTGCAAAATCATCACAATTCAATGACAGTATGTTCAGCAATACCCACTGCTATAAATTTATGTTCATGTATAAAATGTAGACACACATTTTAACTTTCATATAATTTCCTCTCAACTACTACTAGTAGTATTTTGAATAATTAGTTACAATTCACCCTCAGGGTCTCAATTTGCATTTGACTAGCAAACTTTTACAAGCAGCGCACATTAACAGTTTTAAATGTCACAGCAATGTTTAGTCATGCAAGACAATGCATAGGAATACTTAAAAATGGTTCTAATTGGCAATTCAGTTATTTAACTTATTGTCTAAACTTAGTCGCCATGCACTTTGTCCAGGACTTTGAGTGCAGACTTCCCAAAATGAAAACAGAAAATCAGCAAGGCAAGATCCTGAAAGCAACTCCTTTTACTGCTGAGCAATGTCTTGTGCCAGAACTAAACCCACTAATGTGGCACAGATTGTGAGGAATGAAAGGCTGAGGAGCTTTATAAGGTGTGTTGCATGTTTTGGAACAGAGTTTAAATGCACACAGGTCTTGCTTTGGTTAAGTAGGGGCACTCTGAGCAGGGCAAAGTGCTCCATGAAACACACGCCTGCTTTTTTGTGGAGCACAGGCAGCTGACAGTTCCCACTCCAACCTAACCAAAGTGTTCCTTTCTGAAAGGCACTGATATTGGTATAACAACTTCTAAAATGTGTTTTATCAAAATATGTTCCTTGCTCCACAGTAAACACCAGGCAGTGCTTACTCACACCATTAGGGATATTTCCTTCATTTCAGACTCAGCTGCACCCAACCTCAGCTTGCAAACACTAAATCTTGCGACGGTTTTCTCTGCTGAACCAAAAGAAATTTCCACTGTCAGGAATTTTCTATTCATTTAGGTATCATATGCCATCTGGATAAAGAGATAAATTAGGAAGCCAGGAAGTCTCGCAGGTACTCTGATGAACCATATCTGTATATTTCTTTAAAGACAGGAAAAAACAGATGCCATATGTGCCACTCTCTCCCCACACTACATCATAGGTGTCTTGTCATCAGTGGAGGGAACTAGTCCTTGAAGTGAGAAGCATGATTAAGTGAAATAATCTTTCTTTACTGTGTCTTTCAATTCTCTGCTCTCTGCTCTAGCTTTACTCTTCCCCAGGGAGCTTCTTTTTTCCTGTTAACACTGCTTTGTCCCTAAGGCTTCATAAATCACCTCCTGTAGAACCAAGGTATCACCGGTAGCTGTTCCCATTCGTACCCCGTGCAACAGTTCCTTTTTAGCTCCACAGCTATATGTTAGATACAAATTAGAAAGCAGAATTCAAATATTTAAAACAGTTTATAGTCTTGTCGTATGGCCCATTTGAAAGCCAGGGATAAGTTTAAGCAGAAGAGAAGTATCTTGTTTCTGATGTTGTCAGTCTTGAGCAACATTAAGAACATAAGAGCTGCTACAGCTGGCCAGACTAAGGATATATTTAGCAAGCTTCTGCTCTGTGGCAGTGGCGATTATGGGAGAATTTAATAATATGGCAGGTAAAGAATAATCCTTCCTGTTCTTGGAAATCATCACTACCAAATTTTATATCTTTTGAACTGTCATAAGGAAATCATCAAGATTATGACCCAAGAGACTTGAAGCTGCTACCAGCGTTTTCTCTGTTCTCTCTGTACTTATTTCTGCGTCTCTGCCTGTAGAAAGGTGATAACTATACTTCTTACATTCCACATTTTTTTCTATTTCCAAACCCTATTCTCAGGATACAGAAGGTGCTTGTAAACGGAAAGCACCTCACTCAGTTGATCTAAGGTCACAGCAGGATACTGGTCTTATTGCAACACAGTAATAGCAGCAACAATAAAAATAATACCTCTTTAAAAAGAGAAAATAATCAGCAGAATATTGAAAGAGGCTGGGGTTTTTCCCTTTTCATCGCTATTCCATTTCCCTTTTCTTGTTCTTTCTCACTCCTTCCCTCCCTGCCAGCCCTGCAGAACATAAAATGGATTTTCCCACTGCAGACGCGAGCCTTCAGCGGTGGATATTGTCACCGCGTAATGCTCTTATTTCAAGGTGTTGGCAGGTATTGTAAGACAGAGCTGAGAAAGCGAGTGAATTCCAGACTTAAGAAATTACATGCCTACAGCACATCATAGGGTTAATAAAATGGAAAAATTGAAGCGCAGGTCCCATAAGTTTTCTCTTTTAAAGCACAGACACCTTTAGTTTATGAATTAGTAAGCCTTTTTCATATCATAGTCCAGAGGGAAGTGCTATTCCTGCCCTGTTCCTCATGGTCTTGCTGTGCTTTCTTGTAACTTTTGTTTTAACCTTCTGTTTCTTTTCATTGCATTTGAAGAAAAATTCTGCTCAGGAAAATGCTGTCTTCCTCCCTAACTGACAGCAGTTGATTTTGGAAGAGACAGAAACATCATTAAAAATCATAATAATTTTCAGTTCACATATTCCTCACTTTTCAGCCTTACTGTATAGCCCCTACTTCTGATGTCCTCAACTGAATATCTAAAACACAGTTATACCTGAGGTTAGTCTGCATGCATTAAACATGCAATTATTGACTCAAAACCTGCCAGCCAACGTGTAGACCAACTTTATGTAATAGTAAAGGTTTTACCATGTATAGCAGCACTCTTTCATCACACATTTTCATTCCTGAGTAAGTGGCTGGATAAATAATATCTCTAATCGCTCTAATAAGAGGCTCTATCAATACTTTCAAAATGACTAAAAGCATTTAACTTATATTTATAAACGGTTGCCACTTAAAGGATTGTATAGTTCACTTTAATGAGTGCTTATTGAAGGCTTGTGTAGTACAAATATGTTCCTTAGTCTGTGATAAAATGGTACTCCTAGGAATACTTGCAACAATGACTGGTTTGGCTAATCATAGAAAACATACATTTGTGAATGCTATATTTACACAGCTCTCCAATTTATGTTTTTCTTTGTTTCTGGAGCTGGGTAAAAGCATGCTTCCAAAACAGGCAAAACATGTACAGAAAGTGTATCGAACCTTTCTTTTTTTGGTCCATTATTGGAGTGCATTTTTGGCTTTGAGTATTTTGCATACAAACCACATCCACAGTCCTTTGCTAAGCAAATGAGGCTTAATCTCTCTGTTCTGATCTCATTTGTGCTAAGGAGCATCTCAGCTGTTAAGGCAAGTAAGGTGTTTAACATGTTCTGCGTGTTAGACGCTCAACAGAGCTCTGGATTCACCTCCCTTCTTGACATTTGTTTCTTATCTCTGACAATTAGTTGTGCTGAAATCACCTTGCTTGTTTTATTATCGTGGAAAGGGGACAGCTTTGCACTCAGAACACTGTCTGCAATCTTGCTTTCTGCCTCTACGGTGCAACGTGTTTTATTAACCCTTTGGTCATGTCGATTTTGTGTGTTCAGAAATTTCTGCCTGCAGACTGTTTAATGTAAAAGCAAGGAATGAATTTTTCATTTTTAAAGGAGTTATATGAAAATTATCCTTACATGTTTGGATTGAAAAGTACCCTTGAAAGGAAAAGCTACATAAATCAGATCAGTTATAATTGTTCTGATTCTCTAGGTTTGGTAGATGGAAAGTGAATAACTTGATTCACTAACAACTTCAGCAGAATTTTGATCTTCAGCATCTTGGATACCTCCAGGTTTCTGTATTATATAAATCAGTTAAGCTTTCAGCAGCAGGCTGCTCTCTGGGTTTATTCTTCCCCAGATAGGCTGCACTTCCACATACAGTCAAGGTTCAAGCTTTTTCATTCTGTTTAGGTTAAAAGGTTTTGTTTCTGAAGCAGCCATTATCTTGAGAGAATAGATCAGTCTTTAAGACCTTTCTCATTAACACCTGCCTATTAAAGTGAACATTATATAGCAGACATTAATGTAGAGGCAGCACAGAGCTCACTCTGAATATTTGCTCTTTCTTTATGAAGGCTTTTTTTTTTTTGGTGAATTGTAAGTGATGCTTAGTTTTATGCTTTGAACTCCATACTGCTGGTCCCTGTAATAAATGCAGCCCTGGAGGACTCTGCTGAAGAATAACTTCGTTCCTTAACACTTGAGAAGAATATGATGAGCCATGGTTATGCTTCATGACTTTTTAAATGTATTTTTATATATATATATATGTTCATTTACATTATTCAGAACTGCTAAACTTTATAGTCCCAATCCTGACTACTTATCATTTGGTAAAACTTTCATAAAGCAGATATGAGGATTCACCTAAGACATGCAAGATTATTTATCACAGACACCAGCAGAGCAAATCCTATACTTAATTCCACACTCTCAACCCCATTGACGTTAAATGAAAATATTACGATGCAATATTATTAGTACAGAAGCTACAACGTGTTTCTTTTTGCTTTTATGTAAGAGTTAACATGACAGATAGGGTAGATAGGGTTTTTTACCTGATGCAAGAAGAGATGAAATATCATGAGCCTAAAAGATAAAAAGCACCATTTTGAGGACAGAAACTACAAAATAGAGACCTCTTCTAAAGGAGACGAAAGCTCAGAAAGAGGAGGAAGCATAATTCAGCATGGATCAACTTGGCAGGCTGCTGCCAGGCAACACGGAGCTGGGGAGGAAGCGGCTAGTGGGGCAGGATGCGAATCCCAGCAGCCTGATGGCCACCAGCACGAACAGGGCTCTTTCGTGCCTTTTCCTTCATATGGAAACAAGCTCCCCTGAACTCAGTAAAAATCTTTCTACTGACTAAGTGTTGGATCAGGGCTGGAGTACAAAGGAGAAATCCAAAGCAAAATTATGTGTGAAAACAAATTCATTGTGAAGTGACATTAGATGAGAAGAGTACAGAGATGATATCTCTGATCTTCCCTTTTACGGAGCTCTTCAAAAACCAAGTTCCTTCATTTGCACAAAAGTTTCGTCTTGGGGAAGTTTCTAAGACAACCACCACACAGCAACAAAGTGCTTGCCACAGCCAAGACATTTCCCTCTGACATTGCTTTGAAAACGATTAGCCTAATTCTCTCAAAACTTGACAATTAATTGGAATTTGGATACTTTCAATCACTGGAATGAAAGCAAAAAGGGGAAAAGTATAACAAGGTAAAGCTGGTAATAAATTACAAAATCTCTGTTCTGATTGCTTCAGAGTTGATAAAACCTTTCTGTGGTATCCATGTGTCAAAAGTGCCAGGAATACAAATATCAAAATGGAGTCAAATGCCCGGGACTGGCAATTCCAACTGGTTTAGGTCATAGAGACCATCCACACCACCCAGATAAAGCTGCACATGACTCCCAGCACCGCAGGATGAAGTTCCATACACTGACTAATCTCTCTCCAGCAACTCCAAAAATAAATAAAATGTGATTTCCATAGGAGAGCTGCATGGTGGTAACTACTGGATGTATTTTTTCATCCCAGACACAACAGGTTGGGGTATTGCTGTGCAGTGCCTATGCCTTGTGGATCACTGACTTCACACCTGGAGCGTACAGAAGACATCTGAATTTTTTGAACCGTACAAAAGAAATAGAGAGCAGGCAAATATCTAGGAAGTTAAGGATTTTAAAATGACTTCTAGGGCTGAAGATTTCCTGTCAGGCTCAAAAGTGCCCTGCACTTGCAGAAATTTTAATTGCTGGGTAGGAAAAACGGGTTGTGGGAGAATAATTCCTTTATTCCTTTAGATAAATTGAGACAAATTCTGGAGAGCTTGTATGAATGCAAATAAAAAGGGAGATTAACGCTCCATAACAAATGTGAAAGGAAATTGTGTTGCCTTTCACTCTTGAGCCGTACTGCAGTGTACAGGGACGAGCTAGCAGACGTTTTTTCTGTTTCCTTTTTAGTCTCAGCTTACTCCCAGTTTAAGAGTGGCCTACAGACAGACCTGATCTGAAATCCTTAGGGGCCATCTAAAAACAGATTATCAGGTTTATAAAATTTCCCTGTTCTGCTCCGTGCCTCTGTGACAGGGGAGCTGGAAGACCCAAGTTCTTTCTACATATTGGGCTCTAACAAGAGAATTTGAACCATTAGCTTGTAAAGTAAAACATAATACGTCAAAAGAAAACGTTACTCTGAACAAAGCAAACAGACACTGATTAATTTATTTTCTAAGTTGGCAGCAGAGGTCTGTGAGGAAGACAACAGAAAATCAGATTTTCTTAGCTTGGTTTCAGATTGTTTAGGGAGGTCACTCTGAGCAACACAAAGGTAATTGCTCACCTGGGCAACAAAAATTTACCTCCAATTGCTTGCAAGTTCTGGTCGATTTTTGTACTGGTTATTTGTTGTCACATATGGAAACCATCTACACGTTTTCACCTTTGCAAATATTTGTCCTGAGACACTTGATTTTATGTGTTTCTTTTTCCTCCATGGCTTTTCATTCCATTAAAATTGTTTTCCCTACAACAGAAATTATCTTCTTTTAAGTGTCTTGCCCTCTTTCTCCCTTTCTTTTCAGTTATTATTGGATAGTGAAAAAAAATAGAAGAAAGTGGGAAAAATGCCAGAGTTGCCATTTATTTTAAACAGCTTCTCTAATCCGTGCTTTTTTTTTTCCTATGCCTTTAGCTCCAGTAAAACCTTGTTGTTTAAATACTGTACCCTTTGTAAAGCTTATCCCTACGATACTCTTGCAATAACAATTAATGTGAAGTACTAGCTGTCTCAGCGGTTCTTAAGCTTGCTCTTCAACCTTCATCTTCTATCCCTTTCTTCAAACCAATCAGTTCTCCACACTCCATAAACCTGAAGACTACCATTAAAGCCATACATACATTTTTACATAAAAAGAAAGTAATATAGGAATAGGATCATATCATTATGGTTTTAATAGGGGGAGTGAATTCATCAAGTTGAAAAAACACAAGAAAAATCAAAGTCACCATGAATTATATAATATTTTTTTTGTATACATAAAAAGACTTAACAAAGAATAAAGGTGCTGCTGGTTAGATTTTCATTGTCTAACTAGGTTTTACTCAATGAAGACTTGTTTTATTTAGACACACTGAGAAAATACATATTTTTTCTAAATTGGTTTTGTAACCATCAATGCAAACTACCAGGGAAAAATATTTGTTTCATCATTATAAGCTATGGAGCTGGGTAAATTTTTTTTGCAATTTCTGCAGTGCAGTGGTGAGGTCTATTTGTAGACAACCAGAACACTTCTTTGATGTGGGTGCTTTTAAATAACTTAATTGCAAGGCAGATGGTAAGAAACAAAAAAAAAAACCCTGATGAAACATAACAAAAAACCCTGCATAAAGGTGGAAAATTGCTTGAGGAATGCTGTGGTCTCACAGGGAGACATCTTTCTATTTGTAGCTGGTAACTGCAGACTCCAAGTCTGTGATTAGCCTTTAATGTAGAAAAAGTAACATGATGTAGCTGATGAAAACATGTCAACACAGCATGAGGAAAAGAACAAGAAGGCAACTTTTCCCTCAAATGAAAAGTTTCAGATCTTCAAACACACGCTGTCTTTAGTAGCAAGAATTGGAAAAAAAAATGCTTTAGTATTTGTACAAAGCATCCATATTTTTTTTATCATATTTCTTCAAGCTTGTTAACATTACGGACTGCACAAAATCTAGTTTTTCATTAGGTTTCTGATATTACATGCAATATGATATCATGGCAGGATTTGGTTACAGAACCAAACACAACTAAAAGATATCATAGAATCATAGAATCGCCTGGTTGGAAAAGACTTTTGAGATCATCGAGTCCAATGGTACCTGTCCACTACTAAACTGTATCCCTGAAACACTCATCTTCCCATCTTTTAAACACCTCCAGGGATGGTGACTCAACCACTTCCCTGGGCAGCTGTGCCAGTACCTGACCACCCTTTCAGTGAAGAAATTCTTCCTAATGTCCAGTCTGAACTTCCCCTGGAGCAACTTGTGGCCATTTCTTCTCGTCCTATTACTGTCACTTGTGAGAAGAGACCAGTACTCACCTCGCTACAACCTGCTTTCAGGTGTTTGTGGACAGTGATGAGGTCTCCCCTTCAACCTCCTCTTCTCCAGGCTAAACAACCCCAGTTCCCTCAGCTGTTCCTCGTAGGGCTTGTTCTCCAGCCCCTCCCCAGCCTCATTGCCCTTCTCTGCACACGCTCCAGCCCCTCAATGTCCTTCCTGTAGTGAGGGGCCCAAAAGTGAACACAGCACTCGTGTAGCCTCACCAGTGCTGAGCACAGGGGCACAGTCACCTCCCTGCTCCTGCTGGCCACGCTGGCCTCCAACTGGATTTAATTCCATTTACCACCACCCTTTGGACCCGGCTGTCCAGCCAGTTCTTTGCCCAGCTCTTTACCCAGCAGAGGCTGTGCCTGTCCATGCCAGTAGCAGCCACTCAAACAGAGTGCTCTGAGAAACAGTGTCAGAGGCTTTATGTTCATCCTAAAGCTGCTGCTGGTGCATCCTGCCAGGTGGAGCGTGACCACAGAGGTGAAATATTTGGTGGTCTTATGGGGAACTTGGCCGCTGGAGAGGTCTCCTGAAATATGCGAAGGTGGGCAAAAAGGACCTCAACTCAGCGTGCTCCCCGCTCTAACCATGCTGATGGTAATTGCATTATATATGGATACAGACACACACGCTTCAAGCCAAATGGTGCAACACAGAAGAGTACAAAATATCAAAGGCAAGCAGTATTATTCATTCTCTATGCAATACCTATCTCTCTTCGACACACCAAAGACAGAGCTGAAATGCTACCTGAAATGACACATATGTATAGGCACTATAAATGTTGGGGAAGGGGGAAATCAAATTGTGCTACACTGCAGTCAAGAACCACAGCCCTGGCGGTCCCGGAGGGATTTCACCTCAGCGCGGTCAGGGCACCAGGAGCATGTTGCCCAGAACAAGTAACATGGATTGAACCAGTAATGGCTAGAAAAGAAAAGGTAGTGTGTTTAGTTGACAGATCATGGTAATAAGCACTCCCAAGTTTTCTGTGCAGTGGTCATAAGAGAAAAAAAATCTGACCTGAAAACTTAAATTGTGAGTATAGGCTCACAAATCTTTCTGGTAACTTCAAAGTTATTACACTATCTTAACGGTGCGTCTGTATAAGCCAGATATTTCTGAGGAGTTGCAATTGTTGTTTTGAGCAATGTTGACTTCTGACCATGGCTAGGTCTAAGTAAATGGGGAAAAAATTAATGCTGAGATTAAAATATCAAACAGGGGCTTTGTGATTGGTGTATTGTTATTTAAGGAAAGATAATAATTTTGCATTTTTAAGGGGGGAGGAACAAAGGTATGGGTACTCTGAATTGTGAAACCTGGACTTGGATGTGAAAGGGTTTGCAGATCCCTAAGTAGATATATTTAAAGAATTACTGAGATTATTGTATGGGAAATTATGACCAATAGCAGTGAAATTAGTAAGAGCTCTCTGCAAGGGTTTCCCTCTAAACGTCGTGACTGCCAGATCATAATCTCAGGTATGTGTTATGCATAGTTTGTGACACAGAAAGTGCTGCTGCATTACTGCCTGCATACCCATTAGCAAGGTTTTTTTCTTTCTCTTCTGAGATTCTGAGATATATTGCCCTTCTGAGATTAAAATCTAGACCTAAATCTTCAAAGCAATTACATAGACAAAAAGCAGCAATCTCCTCCTGCCATACAACATTCAGGGAGTAGAAATCGCCGGATCAGAAAGTGATGGTAGACTATCAGCCCTGAGAAAAGGCATGATATCCTGCAGAAGTGATCAATACAAGATCAAATATTCCTGCCTTGATCTTGCTCCTCTATAAAGCTGTAGGAGTTCTTTGCAGATTTTAATGGAAAGACAATTGGCCAATATAGATTCCAGCCCTCCCTACGCCATCAGAAAAGGCGCATATAAAGAGCTAAAGCAAAACAAATTAAGACTGGAAACAGAAGGAAATCCATGCTTTCAACCTTGTTTTGTTTTCTTCCTTTGTTTGAAGTAAAATGCTACAGATTATTTTATCTCTTTGAATACTTTTTTGGGGGAAGATTTGTTGAAAAGAAATGAGAAAGCAAAAGAAAAAAAGCTGCCTTTGAGGTCCTCAAAAACTGCATTTTTTAACGTATTGTACCTGTTTATAGTCTAATTACTAGCAATAATATAAAAATGAATCAAACATTTTTACAAAGAAAAGATTATAATGCATCAACTCCAAGTCACATTATTCTGGCTTTGTTCTCACATGCACTTTAACTATTAATGGCGTCTGTGATTGCTACATTTGTTTTTATTACTTATTTTAAAAGGCAAGAGGCAAGATTTTTAAAATGATTGGTGTCATTGTGATTCCACAACTATCAATAAACGATGAGATTTTTTTTTGCCACCGCAAAGAGACAATTTCATAATGTAGGCAAAGTTTCTCCCTGTGTGTCAACAGAGCTGGGATTTCTCTGAAATGAATCAATGAACTCTTAATTTTCTAAGTTGAACATTCGATTATGACAGCAGAAATCAGCATATTTTCGTGCTCAATTCATGCACAAATTGTTTGATGAATTTGGATATTTAAAAATTATAATTGCACATAGTGATGGGTCTGCATAATATATTGTCTGTAATCTAACAGAAAGCAGGTTGAATCCTCAAACATTTAAATATTTCTTGTTACCTCTGAAATGAATGGCAGTCAGAAACAATTATTTAGGAGGATATGGATCAAAATCACTGTAATCCTTGTAGAAAGTTTTTTGCTGTATTACAGAGGAGGAAACTCAGGAAATATTTTTTGAACAATTTACTAAAGATTACAGAAGACAAGCAGGTCATAAAAGCATTAAAATCAAAGAAGTTTTGAGTCTGATCATGAGCCACAGTTCTTTTATTCTATTAAAAGTAAATCCTCTGAGGTTAGCAAAAAATATTTTTCTGTAGTTTGCTTATTTTGAAATGGTAATAATTAAATACTGCTACAGTTGTCTCAAGAAACAAATACTCCTAAAGATCAAACATCTCCTTTAAGATATAGAGAGGATTAAATAGTATTGCAAAAATTTTCAGTCACTGTATTTGAAGCCATGACTTATGTATGTAGAAAAAGACTTGTAGCAGAAATAAAATAAACCCCCCCTTATAGGTGGCATTTATAATTTCAGATATAGAAGAAAGCACCTCGTATTATGCACCTATAGTGTTGCAACAATAAAAAGGGAAATTTGGATCCTCAGTGAAAGAATTGAAATGGATTTTCACCTACCAGGGTCTTCAAAAATCAGCACTGTGCACCATTTACACTAACAATTTGGTTATTCCACATTGCAATGGATATTTTGATGTGCATATACATTATTTAACATTATTGAGAGGGAAATCATGGTTAGCTAGAGCAAAATCAAGGTTGTACCTAAATCAGCTCTTGAATGCCTACAGGAATTTGTTTACTGGTAACTTCTTATAGCTTTCACTCTGTATTTTGTTCGATATTCATAATGTATTTCAGGCAGCTCCTAGTCTTTATGTAGGAGCAAATACTCAACTGGACTTGCAGCAGATATACAATGACATATTACAACTTCAGCTCTCCCAAACCACTATGGGAAAAGTTCAATGAGTGGTTGAACAGTGATGGGTCATTGCCCAGTTACACTTTGCCCCGGTCATTTTGAAAAACCCCACCTCTTAAGCACTGAACACAGGGTCCAGGACTGCCCCTCACTTTGTAAGTGGTCTTCCCCGAGACAGTGGGTCTGGTTAGTGATGCTTGAGTTTAAAGCTTCTGGTCTGATGGGAAAGGAAGGCCAGCTCAGGACTTTTTGCAGAAGATTCAAAGTCATGTTTTCCTTCTCTCACAGATCTCTTTTACCAGCTGGGTCAATGCTAGAACTTGTGCTGTTCTGCTTTTATCCAGAATTTCCAGATTCCCAGCTAGTGTTACGGTGCACTAGTTTCAAGTAGCTGTCATAAGGTTTTTATGGAAGGAAACATGGCATAATTTCTCTGACCATTACTGAAGAGTAGCTTGAATTACTCTAAACTGCTTTCTTTTTCTGTGCAGTTTATTTAGCTGTACAGGCAAGTGAACACCTAATACCTGTGCCCTGATTAAGTCTCAGTTTTGGACAGCTATAAGTAGAGCTGTAGGCATAGGAAAATTTTATCACTAAACTCTGAACTGCACGTGGAGTTTCAGTGACTTTAGGACCTGGTGGTGGTGCGATGTGTAACAATTCTGGATAGAGAACAAGGGGTATGTCAGAGTCTTACTATGAAACCAGCCCCTGGGCCAGGTTTCTGCTGTAAAATTGAGACTGCAGCAGATGTCTATTTCTTAGGCACGTTATGAAGATAAATACACTTACAAGGTGTTTTGATATGCTCATGTGCAAAGTCTGTGGAATGCTTTCAGTAATTTTATTAGAATTAAAACTGGAGCTTAATTTCCTTTCCCAAGTTTTATATTTCTTGCAGTTCTTTTTATGGTTTCCAGAGGAAAAAGAATTGAATATTGTAAATAAAAAAGAGTCTTTAATCCTTTGATTAAACTTTTGTTATAATGATGAGGACTATCACCTGAAGGAAAGGTTTTATTAGTGAGATATCATTAGATACTGTGACTGAGATATTTAGTATTTGCTATAAATTTCTCTTAACTACTGTTGGTACTTAAATATAATCCACATCTAAACCTCATATCTAATCAGCCAACTAATCAACTTATTAATCAACATTTCACAAGTGGTCTTGACCTCTCTGAGACCACAGCATTATCAGTGATCCCAGAAGGCACTGTTCCAAGATTTGAAAAGCCTAGCCAGTATATGAGACTCATACAGCTAGGATTTTTATTCAGTATTTTGACTTAGAAACCTCTTGATTCATCAGACTTGTCACTGACATAAGTAAGGTCAGGTCCTGGGCATCTGGGGACCCTCTGGCAGTCCTGTTTCATTTTCACAAGAAGTCAGTGGCATGCAAATGGTGCGGCTGGCAGTCCTCCATCAGAAGGACCATCCGCAAGGCCAGCAGACCTGGTCGCCAAGGGGTTTCCCATCACAGCTGACAAGCATTGCTGTTCACTTAGCTTCACCCTGGTGCACATGGCAGAAGAGAACAAGCACTGCTAGGCTCCCATTGCATTTTATGTCCTGCAGCCAGGTTAATCCACAACACCCGCAGACAGCTTGACCTAAAGCAAACTACCTCAAAAGCGGTCTGTTTTATACTGGGGACTAGGCCAGCTCCTGACAACCTGAGATCTGGAGCTCATGAAAGGGAAAAAGTCATCCTTGTGAAATTGTGGCATACAGAACTCAGCTGCTTCAAAAATCAAGCCAGATGCATTTGTTGTCAAACAACAGATGTTTGAGGTGTTACGCTTTTTCAATACAGTTTATACACCCAGATGAGACAAAAATGATGCAATAATTGCCATAAGCACGTTGAAACAAATGGCATTAAGGGGACAGGGACAACTGAACATAATATTTAGATCTTTATGGGGAAAACGATCTTGGTAAGTTGTTCTTTTCTTGTAGACTGAGAGGATTTTTGAAGATTTTGTCAAGGATTAGTTGCATTGCTATAATTTAAATCAACATTGGGTTTAAGAGTGGGTGATTCCTCTTTGTGTCATTCCATGCTGAAGTTGTAACATTTTTTTTTCAGTAGATCAGGTGCAGGGTTGACCTGTTTGAAATGTAAAATTTCATGAAATCATGTAGAAATCTGGGGAACAACTTAATAGAATAGCAGTGACATAGGGTGAAAGCAAACCATTCAAGGATGTGAATTGCTGGGTTTCAATGCTTAATGTTGAAACCAAAGGGAAGGATCTGGAATCAAGCTCATGAACAGAAAATATCCTATAAAAGGACCAAATGCGCCTCATTTCCTCACGCATTTTACCTAACAGTTGTGACTGCAGTTTTATGGAGGAAGCACCACAATTTCTGAGTGATTGTTTCACCTAATTGTTTTACTCAAACCGGTTTTATAAGTAAAAATGCACCTTTGCCCACAAGACAAGTTTTATTTCATGCAGGTAACGCAGCTAGGCTATAACCTTTCTGACATTTAGGCGGTTTGATCACTGGCACTAAATGCTTAACAAGCAGAGATTTGATTGTATGGCACGAAGCCTGCATAATTTATTTTTAATAGTCTGATAAAATCCATTGCACAGTGGAAAGATGCATAAAGATTTGGATAGTGGAAAGGACTATCCATACAGAGATTTACACAAATGGCTATGTTATGGGAAGAGTGATGGGGTGTTAAACTGCTGGGAACCATTTGAATAAGAGCATATTTTGAAAATGGTCTAAATGCTGTCATTTAAAGGAGTCCATGAAAATCAGATGGTTCAATGTCCTTCTAAAAATGTGAGAGTATTTCCCTCCATTAAAGCAAAACCAGTCTCACTACGTACTTCTCTTTGTAATGTTTGTTACCTCCTTATATCAGCCCAGCTGAGTCCGTAAGCTTCTCTAAAGAGGAAAACAAACATGGTGTTGGTTGGCATCCATAGCAAACTTCCTATAGGTTTCCCCTACCATTTTGGGAAGACTGAGCAAATAAAACCCTTTCTGAGCTGAGATTTCTCTTTCACAAAGCTATCGCCTTTGCAAGATTTATCCTTGTAGGCTTGTGTGCACCCCTGAAATATATCAGGAATTTAAAATGGAAAGCCAGACTGATCCTTGATTACAGTACCTCTTATTACAATTCTACAAGGCAACAGCAATAAGAAATTATCGTGTGCGATACAAGAACTAACCTGCACAACTTCATTATAATCATAAGCGATGGTCTGTTTTAAGAGAGTGTAGTTTCAATTAAGCTAATCTTTGAGAGGGGAGTTGATGGGATTACATAAAGAGATCTCTTTTTCCTCGTGATGAAGGTTGGTATAACTTTGCAAAATTCAATTATTTCTATCCAATGCTGCGTAAGAAATATTTGGGAAACGACTGAAACAATTCTTAAAGCAAATTATACCACTGTCAGAAAACAAGAAATCAGTGTGTCAAAACATGAGGATATTTCTATACAAAGCATCTAGCAAGTGACTCTATGCAGACGATCCCTGTCTGAATACTATATTCCTCTCATTAATTTTATCTACAACCAGAAAGAGGAATATTTCCCTTTTGCCATTTGAAATTAAAAAATAATAATCCAAGTGAAAAATATCTTCAAACATAATCCAAAGAAGGATGCAGGGAAGAGTTATGTTTTTATTCATCTAAGCTTACTCAGTACTGTAAAAACCTAGGTACAGGTTTACGGCTTTTGAGATCACGCAATAACTACACTTTCTGCAGTAAAAACAGATCTATAAAATCCCATCTACTGTTCTCACGTACATTTTTCTAACAAGTGGATTTTATATACTAGTTACCTAAAGTAAGACTTAATATAACAGCGAGTGTTATTACTTGTACACTCCACTGTTTATACTTCCAATTAGATCAAATGGTGTTAAAGCTAGAGATGCTCAAACATTGGCATGGCGAGCCTTGTGGAAACTGGCTGCCTCGATAAACAGAGCTGGTTAAATTATTCTTTTACACTGATCTAATTCTGCCGACATCAATGCCAAGCTTAAAATGAAGGAATCAGAATAATAAGGAGCTATTGCAAAGAACAATACAACTTGAAGGATTTGGGGTATATTTTTCTAAGAGTAAACTCAGTGCAGTTTAATCTGGCTGTGGTTTATATGAACTGCAGCAATATACATCTTTTCTTCTTTTAGATGAAGATGGGTACACTTTAAAGCCTACAACCTGCACTTTCTTCCAGTGCTGAAATGTGCTGAGAAGGGAAACTAAAGTCTTTAAAGCATCGAAAACTGACATAGGAAAAGTGAATACATTTTCTGGCTTTAATCCACTTTTTATCTATCTCTGTCTCTGTGGAAACTGCAGTTAAGATGCAACATATGTAGATTTTGATTCCTAATACCTTAGTATTAACTATAATACTACGTCAGGGGTGTCAAACTCACTGCTCCTGCCATTCTCCTGCTCCTACAGCGTAACGCGCATCACCCATGGTGCACATGTGCCCAGCACTGGCAGGGGCGCAGGGGCAAGAGCTCGGTTCTGCTGCCAGGTAGAGACAAGGTGCCAGGCCAGATAAAATCAGGTGGAGGGACAGATTTGGCCCACGGGCTGTGAGTTTGACACCTGTGTACTACATCCTTTACCTGGTCAAGTGCATCTACATTATTATCCCTGTTTCTTTCATTTTTTAACATTTTCCAACCTATGTTACCATAATCAAGTTGTGCTCCAGATGGAGAGCAGGTAAGCAGATGCTTGTATGACTGTCTCATTGGTGATGGATCCTTCCTTGCTGTAATTCAAGCAGATTGTTAGAGATAATTTTAACTTCTTCAGCAAACTTTAGCCTGCACATCATGGAAATCAAAGCATCGTTGACATCCTTCATATTCCTAATGCAAATTAATAATATTGGTGAGGTTTTTTGTTTGTTTTATCTTGGAAGGATTTTTTTGGTGAGGTAGGTTTTTTTAACCTATAGTAAAACAAACACAGAAACACATGGGGAGCCGCATGCTGGATGTGTCTGGCCAGCTGAACTCCGTTCATCCACAGGCAGGACACGCTAACATCAAAAGTAACACAGATTTTTGTTTTCTGTCTTGTAAGGGCTGAATTGCCAGGACTTGTGAGAGACAGGCAAAGCGTGGCTTGCATTCATCAAGTCACAAAAAGACACATCCTCTCAGGTTTCAGGACTGGCACCAGCTGAAAGCTTTCTCTGAAACCAGCTGTAGACAGGGCCGCTCCAGACACATGCACTTACATCCACGCCAACATACTGTCTTTTCACCTTCTGCCCACATTGTTATACTCAAGATATTTGAGCAAGTTAGAGAATTACTAAAGGAGTAACTCCATAATTCTACTGTCTATAAAGGTAAAAAAATGTGGAGATGCAAAGTCATCTACAACTGGGTATTTCAGAGATAGAGCTTTATTGCAGGACTTGGATAAGAAGCCCACTTGAGTTATCAAAAAAATCCCCTTTACATTTTTTGCCCATCCATGTGTGCACAGCTGCACAGTTGTCCCAATATCGTGCCCTATTTAAAGGCCCTGAAGCCCATCAGTGGCCTTGGCATCAAAGAGAATTCAGGGAGTGTCACCCCACTGCAGAGGACTTCTAAGCTCTTTTCTCTTTTTTTTTTCTTTCATGCTTATTTGCCCTAAATGGGCTGGTTGTACCCCTGCAGTTTGAGAGAAGATTGACAGGGTCTTAAGGAGAAGCTGAGATTGTGACTCAGAGGCAGAACTTCTCCAGCCCAGCTGCAAGTTGTTCTCTATGGATATTAAGCCATTATTATTTAGATATTAAAATATAAATATAAGTGCCAAGGCTTAAAATAATGTACTGTTTTCACTAGCTTTATTCACACTTTTTTACTTTAATTTTCTTTCATGCTAAGCATTAGTCACTCCCAACACATACATATAATTAAAACCCAAACTAAAATAATGGATTTTCAAGTTATTCAAAGGCAATTCTCATCTCACACAGCAACATTTTATTTTTCTCAGGAGATATTGAAAGTTTAAGAAATATTGACTTCATCTGAATCCGTATGAACCAGCAGAAAAATTCCATAGCCAAGAACTCTCAGCTTCTGCAGACATACTTTTTTTGCACTTGTTAATTTTGATGGGTTCGGGGGTGCATAAGTGTTTCAGGCAGAAGGCACAGCAAAGTGTTTCAGGTTAGGTAGACAGGGCTGACAGCATTGCACATGAACTAAACCATAGTAGCACTGTGCACTAGAATGACAATTTTACTAAAACCCAGAAATGTTGCAGACCAAATGGTCTCAGAAACAACTTCCTTCTCCCAAGCTAGGTAAGTAATAGATGCTGTAGCCTGAAGAAAGAAATGCCCCATGCAATCTGAGACAGAATTGGAGTAGGACTGCAGAACAACTGCAAAGGAGGAAATGGATCAGGGTGTGCTAATGCAGGATGGCAGGAATTGCACATCCTACCCTCCACTTATTAATTCAAAGGATAGTGCTCAATAGTAGAACCAAAATTTCTTAAAAGCATATGTTATAAAAGCATTATATGTCATAATGACATATATAGGAAATGCAAATTGTCTGATGAAGAAAAGAAGGTTTGCTAGAAGTATCAGAAGTGATTTTTGTAAGACTCCATTGAAAGATATGTGGTTTTACCTACTGACATTTTGTTTTCCCAGGGATCTGGGAAAAACTAAGTGTTCATGACGAAAATAAAGTAATGATGTCAAAGTCACTTGGTACTTGTACAAACGTGCATGCACGAGGGAGAAGAAATGCACTGAAATCAATTGGTGTTAGCTGGTGTTACAGAAGCTGCAGCAACTTAATGGAAATGGTGGGGAGCAAGGATCACAAAGAGTGGCAGTGCCACCAGGAGATTGTCTTCTGCTGACATCAGAATGTCTGTCCAAGGAGATGCATCTGCAGATGGATCAGATTACATTTGCAAGCACTTCTGCAAAATGTGACCTCTGAACAGCATTGCAAGTGTTAGATAAAAGAAAGTGATGCTTGAAAGGAGCAACTTCAGGTGTAGCTACACAAAGTTCTGTAAATTGAGAGGTTTTGTGAATTATTCTATTTTAGTCTAGTTTTCTGAGCTCTCTCTCACACTGCTGAACGAACACTTCCAGCTGATACCCATTATGTGACATCTACTATCCTATACTTATAGTCAGTGATGTCTTTGTAGTCTTCTCCTCTACATGGCACAGATGGTGGACATTGATCCACTGACCATTTAGCAGAATTGTAAGGTGTTAGTAATGAAAGTTCATTGCAATTCCCAGACTCCATTCTTCTAGTTTTCTCTCCCTTAAGGAAAATCGATGTGAAAAGTGACCCACTTATCTGATACTTCACATCCAGGAAGCTACAACCACAAATACAACATTAAAAGTCTGGAAATACACCACTGATGTCTTTTCAGATAGTGGAAACACACAAAAAACCCCCCCGCAAAAATAAAAGCAAAAAATCCCAATTCCACGTAAAATCCTGAAGGAAACAAAAAAATAAATTGGCCCCTCAAATTGCTATGAAAAGAAAATCATACTGGAGTTAGCCACAAAGCCATTCTGAGAGCATTAAGAAGTTTCACTAAGAATATTGTAGTTGTCTTGATAGCTATGGCTGTTCAACAGTGTTTACACTCGGCTACGCTTTCAGAGCAGGAACCACATTCAATAACACCACCGTAACTAAATAACTTTAATAAAAGTCTTGGTCTTTATTTTTGCTTATACTTTTAAAATTTTCTTGTCCAATTATCTCCAATCGGGCCTGACATTTCAGTCCTGGTGTTAGAGAGCTTCCAGTTCCATTATAGATAAGCTTACAGGTATTGATTTGAGCATTTCCCACCCCCAGTCAGAACCAGGTATCTGCAGAGAACGGAAAGTTTTCAAATCCATTGCCATGTAGCAAAAGTGAAACGGTATCAGAAAATAACACAGATCAAATGAAAGCATAGAACCACTTAGGCTCTACTCAAAGCGTTATTCGTGGCTCCAGAGGTCACCTTTGCTGCAGTGATCATTAATACGCGCTGCATTTTGCAAGGATTAACACCCACTAAACCTCTGCATTTATTCTAGAGATGGAGATCAATGTGATGCTTTAACACAAGGACTAACGATATCGCTGAACAGTTTCTTTGCCTCTCTCATCTTCCTTGTGGGGGGTAGTGTCTCAAGAGTTCAGAAAGCTTGTTTTCCAGTTTATTTCTTTGTGCATGCATGCATGAGTGCTTGTGTGCATGTGTAGCTGGAAACTAATTCCTCCCCGTGTTACCAAAGCATTGCCAGTTACCTCTGCTCGGTCTCTACAAAACAGACACCTGACCGAACTACGTGCAGGAGACAAAGACTGAAGTTCAGACAGAGGAAAGAGTTTTGTGGAACACGAAAAAGGGTTGAACTTGTTAATTTTGATTCTTTGATGGACCTAATATGAAAAAGACCAATAAGAGCAATATTTGTAGTTGTGTCTTTTTACATTCAGCAGAAAGACAGATAAATGCTTAAACAGATTATGTTAAACCTGCAGATCCTTTTTCTTTTAGCTTCTCTGCTCCTAACCCTGTCCCCTCCCCAAGTAAAACCCAATCTATGCAGACTATGGAAGAAAGAACTATTCAATGTTAAGGTGAATTTCCTATAAATTATATTAGTTTTTCTATATTAAAATGTTTCCACAAGATGACTCATAGTGCTCTGCTCATACAGAGAAGACGTGCTGTTGAGATTGAGTTGCATGGCAAGAGCATAATAAAGATTAAAAAATAATTTAAAAAACTTTAACAAAATAGAAAAAAAAAAAAGTGAACATGGCTTCCAGAACAAATTCCTTCCCTGTTCCTGGAAGACTGCAGAAATAACTCCATAAGACCACATGTCTCTGAGTATTTGTTTGAGATGCGGGGCTTCTCTTCAGTCGAGATCTATGAGCTGATCAGCCATCTAAAGATGCTTCCCACTGAATAAATAGCAACACACTGGAAAAATGACCAATCTCAATGGGTGAGTAAATCAAGTCATAATGTACAGAAGAAGTAGGTAGGCACTGACTTTATTACTCTCCAGTAACTCAAGCACTTCATTGCTCAAGTGACTATCACCTCCCTTCCTAATGGAAGTCTCTTGCCCATGAGTCATCAAAAATTTAGGTGGTTTTTTTTATTTGTGTTTTCTTAACTGTTGCTCTGCTGAAGGGAACAGCACAGCTGCAGCAGCACAATGTTTGGGGAACTCAGGGTGCAAAAATACATTTTTCTGTGGTATTGCAAGGTCTCTTACTCAAGATCAGATCGCTCACCAGTGCTTCCACTGTTCACTGTTCAACTGTCCAGCTTGTCCAGCAGCTGAGTTAACTTCATAGTATATTTTTATGATAATGCAGGTGAGTTATTATGAATTTTTGCTTTCAGATTTCCATCGTCCATGTTTTACAATATCTGTCTCTGACAAGGCTTTCAGGAATACCACAAGAAACAGGTGTTATAACTGCATGAATTTGAAATTACATAGCTTATTTCTGTATTTAAAAAAATTGCAAATGTGCATTCATCTAAATGCCAAATAGCAATTTAAGTTGCTTAATAGTCGAGTTTCAAAGCAGTAGGTGATACTGCCTGAATAAAGCACCTTGCGGGATGCGTTCACATTCCTTTGTTCAAAGGAGTTTCATCTTAGGCCTTGCATTTTGTGATCATAGGGACTAGCTCAAGGACAAGTTGTCATTTGAGCACAGCAGAAAGAGTCTAGATCATATTAATCCTTGATCTAATTCACTTTAATATGTTGCTAAAGACATCTTAGATTTATATACTCTGTCTAAAGGAGAGATAGAATAACTGACACAGCCACAAGAAGTCAGCAGTAAGCTGGAAAGCTCCGTCTCCTTTTGAAGGCGTAGTGACAGCTCTTACAAAAAGGCACATGTATCATTTGTAGGCATCTCCAGTTTTTGCAGAGGAAACAGAGGAGAAAGTGTCTTCCACATCTTTCCTCAGCAGAGTTTTTGCAAGAAACACCTTGGCCCAACTCCTACTAATTCACTTCTGTCTCCCAGCTTCTGCTCCAGATCCTATCTGCTGTCTATTTTATAGACCAGATCCTATCTCTGAGCTTTTTTTAGCCTACAATAGTGTCCTGAAAAGTACACAAGGACTTTGTGCAGTTCATTCTGAGCTATGAAACTTCTTCCACTTTGTCAGCCAGGGCTAACCTATGGGGTGACTGGAGCCCTGTTATAGACTCTTGAGGGTGCTCGAGTTTCATCTTGGATTGCTTTACAACAGAGGCAGTTGCCCGGGTGTTGACACTATCAACTCAAACAGGAATAGCAAGAAGGTTTAATGGCTGAAAAGGTTTGTAGAAGGGGCTTATGACTGCTGGAAACATAATAAAGTTAACATGATAAGTAAGAATATTTATCTGTGGAGGGGTTTTACTTTTTTTTTTTAAAGAAAAACAATCTATGGTTAGGCAGCTTTTTCTGCAATGGCAATTCTTCAAAAGCGAAACAATTGACAAAGAAATATCAATGTCAATGAAACTGAGCAAACCCACAACATTTTGTTAACATTTAAATGTTCTGTCTTGACCTTCAGGAAGAGACTGTTATAATAAATTTTATCACATTTTATGTCATTTTTAAACATATAGGCATAATCTTTAATAGATTGCAACATAGTTAAAAAATCTAAATCAGAACTTCACAAATTTTGTTAAAAACACAGTTCAGAGGTTCAGAAGTTCAAAATTCAGACATTTAAGTGTTATAGTTTTCCCTGAATGAAAATGTTAGATCTTAATAATAATAACCTACCTTTAGAAGGGACATTTCTAAAATGTTTCTTTCCGTTCCCAGTTGGAAACAGTTTTAACAGAAATAGTTTCCTCAGGGACAAAACTTCTTTCCCTGACAGTCTTGTTAGAAAACCAATATATAAGCAAAATAAATTTTGGTTTGACATAGAAAATCTTAGATTTTGAATAAACTTTTTACATCAGCAATGAGAGGCTTGGTTTAATCTGTTGTAAGCAACTCTCTATTTACTCTTGATGCGACTTAGAAAAAGCACTGACATTATTTAAAAGAAAACTTCCATGAGGACTACCTAAAATTCCATTTCAAATTTTATTCCTAATTAAAAATAGAACTGCTAATGATAATGCCTGTCTACTTTAGACGATGCTGCGAGGCTTAATTAATTGTCGGTAAAGCTCATTTGAGATGCTCACACAATGGAAGTGTAAAATTGTTTATGTTAATCAGGAGGATGACTATGAGAGCTCTGCAGTGGGAGGGAAGCTCTTACCCTACCAGCCCTGTGGGGCTTCCAGAGCATGTCTGCCACTTCTGTGCACGTCCCGTGAGTTCCCATAGTCCTGCTGTCCCTGCTCTACAATGAAAGAGCTGACCAGAACAGCTGAGGTGCTTCCAGAGTCGTAAGAGAAGTCCTGCAAGGAAGTTGGCTTGAACCCAGGTCACTTAAACCAGCTCCAATGAACCCCCCTTCTCTGCAGATGAATGACAGAAGCTTCCTCCTCTTCTCTCCTTTTAGGAGGGACATCATATTCATCTTATCTCCTGCTACTGTTACTTCATGTTTTTCAAAGGTGTCTGAACACAACAATGACCTCAATTAACAGCAACCTCACCATTGCCACTCCGCGATGCCTTTGCATGGGCTGACGATGAGCACAGAGGCTCAGTCACAGGGCAATAAGCCACTGCACCTCAGCACATCCAAACTGCACTGGGGTGGAGGGAGGAAGCAGCTCATAATGATGGGTACTGTGTCTTCTGCACTTACCATTGCTCAGACAGGCATGCAATTAATCACATTACAAACTAATGGATTTACACTGAGATTACATTAAATCATGGTGAAGCAATGGCTATGACACAACTACACTTTTCTTGGCAGAAACATTCCGAAAACTGTTGTTTCCTCTTCTGTCCCCTGTGAATACAAATAACTTTTGCTTACTAATGGAAACTGCAGGAAACTGCCTGAGCTTCGTATTTGATCTCTGCTGAAGCAATCCCAAGAGAAAAAAATGGAAATCTAAGAAGGTTTGAAGTTTATGTGTAATCAAGATTTACGTCTGTGTTACTTTAGACAAGCAAGTTTCCTTTTTTTAAAACAACAACAAAAATGTAAATTATGGAGAGGCAGTTAAATGTTTCAGGAAGACAGTGCTGCGATGTATTCTGAGTGTTGGCTCGCATCCTGAGCTTAATCTTATGGAGCTCAAGAAGCGATTGTGGGACCCAGGACCAAACAAAATTATTTCCATTCCTGTTCTAAACCTAATACTGAGTGGTGACCCAGTTTGCAAGAAGAGAGGTTTCTGATTACCTGACAGGAACTCATATTTGTAGGAAAAGAATAGCAAGAGCACATTTAATCTTTTATGCTGCTAATATGACAGCTGCACTTTCAGTCTCTCAGCTTGCTTGAAGGATGATCAATGCAGAGCTAATTTTCATATGGTCGAGATTTCCAGATAGGAATGTGCATAAACTGTAGTAGCTGTTTTCCTGATTCAACCACTAATTGTGTGGGTCCTAGCACGACTACAACGGGAAAGCAGTGTATTTCACGGTTAATGCCAGCGAAGAGACACGCAATGCTCAGTGGATAAAAGGCTTGTAGTCCCAGCTGGGAAAATAGTTCCATTATCTCCCAGCTGCACAGACCTTCCATACGGCTCCGTTCTGCCTCGATGAACACTGTGGCTTGCTGAGAGCTTGAAACAGTTCTGCAGAAAATTGTAAAGATCCTGAGACATTTCACTGTTAAGATCTGTAAGTACAGAATTGTGCTGTCTGCTGCAATGTGAATAATGCTGGGGGAACTGCATTTTCTGTGGGGTTTTTCTTCCCTTCCTTAGTAATTTTCATTAGCACAAGAGATAGAGAATGAAGAAAATTCACTGCTTTGTTTATGCTGTGTCTGTAAATGGCTGATGCTCCAAATGTATACATTCTTGAAAGAGAAAAATGTATATAATGACTTTGTATGCATGTGAGGTCTGAGCCAAACAGAACAGGAGACCGCTAGTAACAGACACCACAGGTATATTATTTGACTGTATCACAGCTCTATGCTGCAGTAAAACGAAAAACAGAATGACAGTGCTAATTTTGGTACTTTCATATGACTTCCTACAGCATATTAAAAGATGAAGTGGGTAATGAGAGCCTAATCTAATTTCTACCAGCTGACGGTACAAAAGCAATAAACATAAATCTTCAGGAAAAATTTAAGTAAGTCCTAAAATAGAAGTTTTCCCTGCTGCTCATTTTAATGACTTAAAAAAAACCCCGAACAAACCAAGATCACAACATATACTGAACTTTTGAGTTTGGATCCAAAGATTTACAAGAGTTTTAGTTCTGATGTAGTCATTTGTTTACACTGTATAACACAGCTTTAACCAAAATGTACTACTTTATAAAAAGTTTTGGAATTCTGATGTTCCAAAAGCAAGCAACTGCTTGACTAGTGCTTTATTTAGATCATATATTCCTGTAGTGCTTTTTGGGTGAAAACTTGGATTTGGACAATTGTTGCATGTGTAAAGGCTCTGCTCCAACAGCTTTTGCACTATCAGGCTCAATGCTAACAATTTCCTGCAGTACTTATGTATCTGAGTGATTAAACATGATGCAAACACTCTGCAACTATTTAAATAACAGTTACCTCTTTTGTCAACTCTGCAACTGTTTTCAGGTAAATATTACAAGGTAAAAAAATCAGACTATTAACTTCTCTGAAGTAGCATTTCCCCCTGCCCTCATTTCCTCCCGTCAAACAGAGAGGAACCGTTGGACTCCTTCGACATCCAGTGTTTCCGAAGTTCTGCAAGTTCAGGGAGTTTTTGTATGTGTACAACTAAATCCTGCAGTGTTTAATTCCAGGCACCACATCACCACAAATAACCCATCTTCATCAGCCAGCTTTTGCTTTGGTGCTCCAGAGGCACCATATCAGTGTTTCACATTCCATGAGCCTCTGCTTCAGAGGTTTTATGACACTAAAAAGTCCCAAATCAGTACCTATATGAAGTTAGCAACTACCATATATCACATTTTATTGTGTAAAAAGAAAAATAAAGCACACTAATGTATGCAGCTATAGTTTTCAAATGCTGGCGAGGTACCGATCGCCACGTATTAGAAGTATTACCTTCCATGCTGAGGACAAAATTATAAATAATATATATCAACTTAAGTACTTTAAATCAAGTAGGAGACCTGTCTCTCTTTCTTTTCTTCCAGCTTTATGATCAGTATTAAAATGCTTTGTGGTGCATAATAATCTTCTCTAAAATTAATTTCTTGAAGTTGAAGCAAATATTTCCATCACAGAACAAGGTGCCAGCATCCCCAAGAGGACCCCAAACACAAAGTTGTATGTTTGCATTATGTGGGCATGAAGCATTATTTGTATTTGAACAGAAAGTTTTCATTAGAAGCGTGTTTGTCTCTGTCCTGTGAGTATATGAAAATACATCAGCTCTTCAAAATGGGATTTGAATTTTTATTTTCTCCCAGAAACTGTATTAGCTGCATGTTACTAGAAGACAATATTCCTTTTGTTTAAAATCATGACTGAGTTCATTCCAGATGACTGGCACAGATTGCCTTCTGCTAACCCCTGCCCATAGATCAACTACGATGCTGCTCACTTTCCCGGCACAGGGCTTGCTCAGGGAGACTGAGACACAAAACCCATCTTAATTCTGCCCTGCTTTCCCACAGCTTCCCACCTGGCCCCTGGGTGCCAAGCCAAGCCCTTCTGACCTGCTGCAGAGGAGCAGTTTCAGGGAATGCTCTTAAGGAGGATAAGCACCAGAAACTCTGGCTCAAAAAGTCCTTCATTCCTTCTTATCAAAGTTGCACTCAAAGTTGATTCTAACTGTGCATGAGCAAATTTATAGCCTAGTCTTCTAGGTAAGAGGTGATCTCTTTTTGAGAAGTGAAGACAAAAAGAACTCCAGATACAGTTTTACAACTGCAACTCCCTGCGCTGGCAGTTATCATCTCTGGGATACTAAAAAACCTACTTTGAAGGAACCTACTGGTATTTAGATGATTAGGTGACTTTATATCCATTCATGAACTAGCAGACTTCTGCAAATCTCTCTTATTTACACAAAGTCTTTCAACAAGTACAGAAAATGGAAAACCCACCACAACATTAAAGAAAGAACCAAGTGGTTTTGAGTAGCTTAATCGTGGAAAATAAAAATTACCCCTAGCAAAACAGATGAGGGCACTGTACTTACAGTTCTCCATCTTGCTGAGCAAACAGTCTTGTACAACTAGTGTGAAACAAAGCACAAGAGGAACAGAAGAATCTGACTTAATGCTAGGAGGGTGTTGAACAGACCAGGTCAGCACAGAGGAAAGCTTTAGCCAGAGGTTTTTGCACACATCAGTTTCAAATATTTTAGCATCTCCAGACTGAGGTAGAGAGGAGAAACCTAAGCTTTGCCGTACCTTTCTGCTCTCAGCTTCATCTCCTGTCCTCAGAGAAGCTCCTGCTGGGTCCCTAGCCCAGCTGCAGCACCTTCAGCCATGAACCTGCCTGGTGGGTCAGGGGCAGCTGATCAACACTTTATTTTGCTTTTACTCTTGAAGACGAAAAGTGTTTACATTCCTTTGTTTAGGGACTCTATAATTAATTGTCACATCATAGTCAAAGAGATAATTAAAGACTCTTAACAACTCACTCAATTTTTAGTAATTTGCATTACAAAACTGCTTATTTCAAGTTTTTTTTCACTAGGAAATGCTTTACTAAGGTCTCATTAGCTCTGTAACTTCACTGCTGAGTTAACTCAAGCAACTCACCTCTGCCCAAGCCTGCAATGAGAGTGTCTCTGTACCAAACGCTTGCCTGTAGTTAGTATTGTCTCTGCATACTGACACTTGCCCAGATGAGTTTTATAGAGCAGCCGGATGCTGAAATCTTCTCGGTGTTCCCAGGTGATTTGATCAGCTCTAGAAAGTGTGAGAAAGGCACAGTACGAGAAACACCTGAGAGATCTCATCTGAGCTCTCCCTGTCAAGCAGGCAGCTTCCAGCCTGACTTGCTCCACACTTTCCTCCTTCCTCACCACGATGCAGAAGCCTTCGCTCACAACACCTTTAAACCCAGACAGATGTTTGAATGTGTGCAAGGTCCAAAAGGTAATTGGATAGGACCTGCCTTGAGTCTCCTGAAGAGAGAAAAGGGCAAAACCATGAATCACTGCATGTATGGAAAGAAATAACTGTCCTTCTTGTACATGACTGGATTTTCATGAGTGCAGCAGTCTCCATGCTCTGTTTGAGGAAAGGAGACAGATGATGTCTCTTCTGTATTGCTAGCAGCAGCTGTGCAACATTTGATTGAGTTACATGTTATTGTCATATTTCCTGGTATCTCTTCTCCTTTTGGTCCTCAGCAACTCAATATTACAAACCTCCTATATTGTCATCCCTTTGGATGATACTGTGGTTTGATCAATCTGTTTTCAGGACGTTGGTGGAACGTGGCTCTATCCACACCAAGGATGCTCCTTAGCTGTGCCACCTTGCTCACTGCAGCTGGGCTCTGTGGGCTGCAGGTAGGAGCTCTGTACTACAGCTGCCAGTGTTTGGGTTCACCCTCTTGTCAGCACCCCTGGGGGCTGAGGATGAGTTCTGCTATGATCTCAGGCCCTTTTGGAGCTCGGTGCAGGAGGCAGGGATGGGGATTGACAGTCAGTGTGACTAAATATTCAGGCAGACACATACATTCTGTGGGGGGTGGGTTTTGTGTTTTGGTTTCCTGCAAGAGGGAACACTCCACAGCCTGCAGTGCTCAGGAGAATGAGTGAGAGAGGGATGGGGAGAAGGGAGCAGGAGAGAAGAGTCATTTCCCTCACTTAGACCCTCTCATATATTTCTAGTCTATAAAGTCAAGTAGAAATGGATAAAGATGGTCAGAAAGGCAGTTTGTTTTATTAAAATTCTCAACAACATCTGCTGTAATGCTCTTGTTAAAAGAGATAGAAAACAGCAGAAAGATTAAAGAAATAGTGTTCTGTCCTTGCTCTTTACACAACATAATATGGGAACTAATATAATTGGCTTCCGGGTAACTGCTTCTATTAGCCATATACAAACACAAGTGACCCAGTTGCCCAGGTACACAATAACCTTCTCTGGGCTTTGATCACAGATCCCACCAGAGGCATCTCAAAGAAATAAAAAAGATAATTTTTCTAAACTACATACTCACTTTTCTTCAGGACATCAATACCAGTAGGATCCATTTCATACATAATATTCCTCAGAAAAAAATATGATAATTGTTTTTTATTTGGTAAAGAATTAAGCTCTCCTGTATTTGTCACCAAAGCACAAGGATCTCAAGTTCCTATCTATGGTGATGCCTGTGAGGAATCTCTTATTAAATTCATGCCATGTGGGAGGCCTGGCTTGAGAATAACATCCTTTACTGTTAAAAATACTGTAATTTTATTCATTCCCACTCCAGTGTGGAAGGGGCTGAAGTAGCCTGTCTCGGAGAAGCTGGTGGTCTGGAACTTAGGGCTATCATCTCATGTCTGCAATCTTGTGATGCATGGAAAAAAAAGTGATCAGTAGTTAATTTGCTACTCTGGATCAGGTAATTACCCACTGCTGTTCTTGCTGAACCTTTCTCATGAGGGTTTTCCCAGGGTCAAAATGATCAAAACACGGTGTAGGTCTGCCCACAACAGCCAGCAGTCTGAGATCAGGGTGCTCTCCAGGGACACAGGACGTCAGAATTTAGATAAAGCAGAAATTTTATTGCTGCTCACAACCTTGTGCTTAAACTCCGGCCTGTTCTGGAACCTTGCTCCAGCAGTTTTTCCATATATACGAGAAATCTTCCCAGAGGAAATTTTGTCAGAGCTGGTGTACTTCTAAAGAGGTCGGGCTTTGATGAAATGGCATCTTGCTGAGTACTGAGTGTGAGAGCTGTTGCTATCACACTGCACTGTGAACTGTGCGTGTTCATCTCCTCGGTGCTCACACTCCACTGCTAATAGAGCTGGGGGGAGGGAGATTTCAGAGAATTCTGCTAATGAGGAGTACGTTCTCTCTTCTGGACAAAGGACATGCTAGGCTGGGTTGTCAGCAAGTATGAGAAGAAAACTACCTTTCACCAACACCTTTTTTTAATTCACATCCTTGTGATTAATGCTGTGAATAATTAGAGAAGCTGCTTGGGCTGAAACTCAGCACTGAGTTTCTTCGATTCAAATTAATGAATTTTCAGATATTTAGTGCTTATTTTGCCTTAAAACACACCTTTGCTTTCAGGCATTTTAGGCTTCATCCTGTCCAACCTGTCCATCCTGTCCACTGCGAAGTCACTCCACTAAAACCAGTTCTGGCTGGACCACAAAATATTAGCCACTCTTTCTGAAACCCTGGTGCACTGTGTACTTTACAAATTAAAGTCCATTTCTCTCAGGCATTCCCAGTCAAGTAATGTATCTGCTGAGTTTGGTGTATGCAGCAAATATGGTACCTTTGATGAGAGAAATGGGGATTAAAAACACTGAAGTTTCTGCAACTTCACGTCCTCAAGCAGGTTCTGATAATCCTACCATGAAATTACAAAACCAGCAGGACCAGAGCGAACCTCACTCTAAATTGTGTTCCCTCCATTTGTAAAGGAATCCAGATAAAATGTAGATTTTTATCACCTAAATTAAAGAGCTGTTCCACATGGACTATCCAGCATCCTGCACAGACTCAGTTTCCCGTCCCTCAGCTGAAAACTCTTGGTCTTGCTAAAAAGAATCTGGGCTTGTCTGCAGTGACCCATGCTCCGTCCCTGCCTTTCCCCTTATAATTCCAAGGAGTCTGTCCTTGAGCCAAGTAAAGAAAACCAAACATCTCATTTACACTGTGGGAGTGTTCTCTGCAGAGAAAGCAGGTGCAGTCTGTAGAGAGCAACACACACCAGCACTTCTCTGGTATGTCTGGCAACAGGCACTGTTAGAACACTGTTTGTGATGCTTGCTTTAGAGTCGGATAAGCCCTGGGGTTTGACTGCTGCGTACTGCGCTGTTTTGCGAATTGCGCTGTATCTGGTCCCTGGTTCTGCAGCACTTAAGCTCCCCTCAAACTGATGACATTCTGCTAATTTCCTTAAGTCAGGCACTTAGTCCAAAATGGTTTCGTTTTTCTTAAGCTGATAATAGCAGGGAAGCTTTGCAATTGCCAGCAGATCTAAACGCTGAGGAAATTTCTCTCCCAGAAATTGTTTTGTCTGCTGGTTTAACAAGAGTGCTTAGGCTGCACAGCAGGTTAGAGGTGTTACCCCTATTATACTCACTTAAACTGCCACCTTTTTCTCAGCACTGACATCATTAGGTATGACATATTGCTGAAGCCTCTTCACAGAGGTGACCCAGTGCCTTCTGGAGCTATCACACAAAGCTAAAAGCCAGATATGTTTTTAACTCTCTCCTTTCCAATATTGCTCACTCTGAAGCCACCGGAGGTGCAGGTCTAATTTTATTGCCCTAAACTCCCACTGGTCCCTCTGTTCCACGGTATCCACAAGTTAGGTCTGTGTTTTCAGTCCTGGCTCACTTTTCCCACCCAAAGGTCCATACTAAACAACAATATTTACTAACTATATAACTGTGTAATGCCCGTCCAGCTGCATAGCCGTCTATTTGGTGAGGGCATGGCCACAGGGGAAAGACTTGTCAGAGAGGTTATCTTCTACTTACAAGGAAAATCTTCATTTCCTACACAGATGAAATAGGAACAGTTATTCACGCATTTCTTTGAAAATGAAAAGGAGGTAACAGCCCTGTGACTGAGTTCATGGGGTATCCTCAGCACACCCTCGCTCTCCACTGCTCAGTGAAGGCTCCTGGCTCGGGCAGCCTCAGCTGTCTCCTGCCTTTCTTTTCCATGTTTACTGGTGGGCAGCTGAGCAGAGGGCTATAAGTTTATTGTGCTGTTTGGCCACTTTTCCATATGTGTTTCTGTCTGTTTGTTAACATTCGCCCCCTGTGCTGCTGCCATGCCCCAACACCAGTCTGTGCTGCAGGAATCGTCCTTGCCGCAGCGGCAGTGAGGCTTCATGCCCCACTGCTGCACCTCTCTGGTTTCGTCTCTGTCTGAGACATCACCTTGGCTTTCAGTAGCCGCCTGGAGCAGAGCAGAATCCTGGCTTATGAACCCGTGCACAATTGCTGCAGTTCCAGCCAAGAATAAACTGCTCTTAACCTAAATACTCCTCTGAGGACACTGAGCTTGGGGGAAGAAACATAACCGTGCTATATCTAGTGCAAGCAGGATTAAGTGTGCTCAGTATATACTGGATAACTCCAGGAAGACATAGGGAAAGCAGTGGGAAAGAGGGGGGAGGGAAGGCAGAGCAACAGTGAACACAGCTAAACAATAATGGGCTCTTTATATTATAGTAAACGCAGTGTTTTCAAATAAAACACATATTACTGCAGCTATGAAGACGGTAAAGACCTCCAAAGCAAAAGCTTTGTCCAAAACCAGGCTGTAGCATAATACCTCAAAGAAAATAAAAACTCCAACATGTTACAGCCCTCTTCCATAGCAGGGGGGAGTGGGACGTGGGTGGGGGCTGTGGTTAGTGCTGGGGCCACCGCGATGGGTGCTCCCCATCACCCCTCCCGTTGGGTCAGGCTGGGGACTCTGAGGCAGGAGCACTGGATAATTTATATGACAAATTAAAGAATGATAAAAATTATAGAACAAAATAAACTGGGCAAAGAGTGTTAGTGCAATAAGCAGCATTGGGGGTACATTTTGAGCACTCAATTTTATCATAAAATGGGCGCACTGTGAGCTGATCTAAAGACTACTGTTAAATTTACAGGAAAAATATTTTACATTTTAATGCAAATCGTTCACTAGATGAGCCAGGATCTACCACCACATTTGAAAGAACGTTTGATAGCTAGAGACTTCAGGGAAGGTTATTGGTATTTTGGGATGCTCTGAGAAAGGCTATGGGGAGTGCTATTTGGAATTATTCTGTACTTGAGGTATTTCGACATTAATTGCTCAGCTTTACTGAGAGATTACTAGTTTTAAAGTTAGTCTTATTGGAGGTGTTGAATAATGGATGATATTAAACTTTAGGTTAGGGATTCAGAGGATTGATTTGGAAGAAATAGGCAAGAGATACCGAAAATCAAGCTCTGTCAAAAAAATGGTAGAATAAAAGTTATACGTGAAGTGTAAGAACTAACAGAGAGCACCTTACTCACTGCTTCAGGTAAAATATAAATGACTAACCAAGACACGATTTTACCTCATTGTCTGACTGACTTTCTCAGCAAGATTGATTCAAAATCCATCTAAGCCCTGAAAGGAATTAGCAGGCACCCGTTTTGTTTGATAATGCTGACGGGGTCATTTGAGCAGCCAGAGCAACCAGCAGCAATAGCCCAAAATAAAGCCCAAACCCTGACTAACCAGGAGGCCCCGTTAAGAGCAGTAAAGTGTGAGTAAGTCATACAAATCTCTCACTCAAACGTACAGATGCAAAAGAAATATTTCAAGAGGAAAAAAAGAAAAGAGTTAGAAATTGAGCATGAGATACCTCTGAAGCTGAATCACAGGGATATCAGTCAGTCACTGGTGATTTTCTAGACTGTCCTGCAGAATGTTATGTCATAAAACATTGGAAACTTTTGTTTGTTAACAAAGCAAAATCAAACATGACCCAGTGATATAAACCACGAATGCCTGGGTGATGTCTATGACCTTTGAATGAGCTAAAAGTAGTAAGGAAATACAAGTGTCACTAAAAGAAAACCAGGTGAGATCCTTATTATTAACTTTCTTGCTGGGAGCTCACATTTCAAAACCATATTGGACAAGTTAAGAGGTAGAAAATAGAAAATTCGTGAATAAAATACTTCACGAACAGCACAGTGTAAATAATCTCAATTCCATATTTTTTTCCTTTCTGTGGGGATGCCCTAGAAGGCAATCTGCAACCGTCTCCTTGAGGCTCTGCCCTTCCCACACATGCTTCCTCTCCTGGGGTGGAGGGATATGGTGGAAGCTCCTCTGCATGGGAGCCATATATGGCTTCTTTTCACTGCAGGAAGAGGCAAGTCTCCTTCCTGATGCTGTCGTCAGCAGTGTAAGAGATTTCTTTCTTAACTGAGTGGTTAAAGCTGATATTTCAGCCGCACGTGGGATGGGTGGTTAAGGACACAGTTATAAAAGGTTTGGCCCAGAAACTTGAATATGCCAGACTGCAAGCAATCTGAGAGCCACATAGTGTGTCTTGCCTGAAATCCTCACTTATTTATGTAGAATGAGGGTATTTTTTTCAGTCTGTCATGCCTGGTCAACAATAAATATATTTTTAACGTTATTTCTTATTATGTTTATACATATTTTAGTGGCCACTTTTTTGCATTAAGCTTAATGGCTGCATACACTATTACAAATACATTATTAGCTGTCATATAATTTATACCATCGCGTTTATTCTGAATAGTGCAGCAGCCCATGCTCTAATTCATCAGAATCACTGATTATTGAAGTGGGTAATTGCAGAGGCTGTGGCCCGATGATCAACCCTGGGCGAGGCACAGTCCAAAGACAGGATCAAATACAATGAATGTGATTGCAGTGAGGGTGTTTGCTGTTGATAGGTTGCGTTCTACCATGCAACATAAATCACTGGAATATGGCTTGTAAAATATTGGCGCCTTAGCTTTTTCCTCCAAGAGATCTGTAAAATAACACTGGTCGAAAGGTACAGCCACTATTGCCCATTTCTGGATAGAGTAATTGTAATTAATGCCAGTAATTAGAGACTTGTTTGTGCCTCACAAACAAACCTCACTGCTTTAAAGATCCATATTTTTTATTGCATGTCTCTGCACATGTACAAAGAACACGTACATCTGTATTTCTTCTACTTTATATATATGTTCTGCTTTTGAGATATATATAAACACACAAAAATTCAGCCAAATACTGAACATTACTATGAAGCCAATCAATGGCTTTTCTCTGGAGAAAGCCTTCCTGCCATATAGTCTTTTACTCATATTCTCCCAATTAAAAGAATTAAAAAACAAACTAAAAAACCTGCGATACAACTACCTAGGCTTGTAAATATCTCCAGATCAGGGCAAAGCATGGAAAAAGGCCAGTCTTTAAAAGGTGTTTTTGAAAGATATGCCATAAAATTAGTATAACTTCTGAGAGATTGATATAATTCCAATAACATGAGGTTTTATACTCGGGCAGGGAACGTCTCCAGGTAACATATCAGCTAACCTGTCGGTTTTATTTCTCGTGTTGCAATGATATACCTTGCATTTTCTTGTCTGTAGCTTTTACTTTGTAATTGCACATGTGTCTGATTGCTGTCCAAGTCTAAAATATCAGTTGTTGGCTACAAGTGGAAATCGTGTATTGGCCTTGGTGAAACACAGTCTGCACCTATGAGAAAAATATCTGTTCCCATGTGTCCATTAGGTAAAAATCATAGCCTCCTTGTTTCTTCTTGGTCCTCATCAAGCACTGAAAGGTCCTTGGTTTAAAGTGCTGTCTCTTTGATATCTCCCTGTGGATTCTGAAGTCCAAACAGTCGAGTGAAAATGGCTTTGCAGCCTCTCCATTATTTGCATTGACTTTATCTCCCACAAATCTCTGCAAACTCTGCATTTCGGAAAGCAGGTGATTGTGTAAAATGAACAGTGCAAACTCTTGATTTTTCACCCACAGTTCCAGGCAGCGCCATTGTTCCTAACGAAGAGTAAAGCACTAACATCTCACAGTGGGGCTGTGGCAACAGCGGAGCCTTACACAATTGCCTTGCAATTGCAGCCCAGCATCAGCACGTGTTTCTTGGCTTTGTGGTGAACCTCAGTGCTAAGCTCCTTGCTGGAGCTGCTCTGCAAGGTTTTCTCAGTCGTGTGCAGGGAAGAGACAAGGTGAACTCTAGGCTGTTTCCAGGAATTTGATTGCATCGTTCAGAGATGTTTCTTGTGGTTACACTTTTAAAAAGAAACTGTAATAGAGATTTCTGCCTTCCTTTTATTTCAGTGTTTTGGTGAAACAGTAATGCTTTGCTGCTGGGTAAAATTCAAATCAATGCAAACCTCATAAGCCACTAAAATTTTATAGATTGTTATCCAATATGTAATTTGTTACACAATATCTCTGTGGCTTCTGTTTATTGAGACATAAAGACTTTACTTTTTTTAAGGTAGATTTTATGTGAGAAGGGGCATAAGAAGGAATAACCTTTTGTACCTATTGTGCCATAAACTAAATTATCCTTAACCTAAATCATTTATCATGTAGTGTCAGCCTAATGAGACCAAATAAACAGAAAAATCTATCTGAAATTTTCTTCAAGGGACAACTGTTATTTGTATCAGCATAGTCTTTCGCTTGTAGCTTCACAGGTTGGCCACATGGATTTTACAGTGGATAACATCAGATGCTGTGAGCAATAACTGAAGAAAACTTATGAGGCTATAAAGCTTGTGAAGGGAACTTTTTCACCCTGGAATCACATATCACCGGTTGTGAGCGTAGAAGAGATGTTATAGGACAGTTGCATACTTTATGTTTATATTCTGGTAGTAACTTTCTGCTGGATGTGACTAATACAAGGAAGGGAAGGAAGCCTTCATTTCTCCAACATATCTCAACAGCAGCCTGAGGGATACTCAAATACAGATCATCGGGGCTTTTGTGACTTGGATCAAGAGGGGTGGAAAACCTTTCAGAAAGAATGATAGCTACCATACTCGTGAAACAGACTGTAATGAATTGTGCTTACTACTAAGATGTTCTTTTTCTACTATAACACTTCTCTTCTATACATTGGCCTCTACACAACGTGCTTTTTTGCAAGTGTAGTTTCAAAAAAACCCCGAGCAGATCTTTAGACAGACACACAAACAGAAAAGAAGCTTTTACTCAGTAGGTCCTGAATGCCCCAACTTTCAGATACACACGAAGAGTATAACCTATTTACTGCAACATGTGATTGTATCATAAGTAAAGATCCAAATCTTTAGAAAGCTGATGCAATCTTACTGAAGACAGTGAGATGTGTTTCCCTGACTTTCATAAGACTGAATCAGACCTTGTATGCTGCTTATTAGCTATATTAATTACTGTGTGATTTACCCTCCACATAATGTAATTGTGGTTGATATATTCTGATGTGTACAGAAATTGAAATACATGTTGATGATCTTGCACACTGATGAGGACTGATTTGCTTATTAAGGAAATAAAAGCTAAAGATAGTGGATCCCTTCAGACCTAGTACTCGTTATTTCCCCTAAGAGATGAGAGATTTTTCTAAAAGAAGCAGACTAAGAGAGGAATATAATTAATCTCTTTGTTGCACTTAGCCTAGAACTGGTGAAAAAATTTATTTGTGTGACTAACAACAACTACAGCATTGTTTTATATGTCAAGAAAAAAAAAAGTCCATTATTTGGATCATCACCAGTAAATGGATGTTTTCAAGAATGAAATGCAGGTCCATCATCTTCTTCTTATCATCTCTATTCAGTCTTCTAAACTCTTGCTGAACCTGTAACACAGACTGCTAGAGAAAATCCTGGACTGCAAGAGAGGCTGTCAGTGATCAGAGTGACATGCGGTGTAACATCAGCAGAAGTTATTAGTGCCTACATGCAATTTACAAGTGCAATCAAACATGCAGATGACAAGAAGGGGGGGAAGAGCTGCAGTATCCCAGGAAACTATCTGCATTATTAAGGACATAGCTCTGGTGAAAGTATGATTAGCATACAAAACTGCAGACACTTCAAGATCCTCCTCAATGTCTCTTCTTCAAAACAGGAAGCACATTTAAGCCTGTTAAAGACTGAACTCTAATTTGAGGTTTTAAAAATGCTGTTCCAAGGAAATCTATAGAAACTTATTGATGCAGAAGGTTTGTAGGTATTCAAAACTGAAAATGACACTTACATAATAATGTTTTTTTTTTTCTACCGTCATTAGAATGGGTTTGATGGTCCTGGAAAAGCATCACATTGGGGTTCTTCTGGCTCATTTATAGTATGCTGTTCTATACATTCATCCATAGCTTTAAATAGCAGAGTTACAGCTAGCCCCAAGGGCTGGCTGTTACTGGTATCAGTGTTGGTATGCCAGCTGAACTGGCTCCAGATGCATCCTCACCAGGGCACAGCAGAGAGGGAGGAGAACCTTCCTCGACCTGCTGGCCACAATCTTCTTAATGCACCCAGGATACCATCGGATTTCTTGGCCATAGGGGCACATTGCTGGCTTGTCATCAGCTTGTTGTCCACCAGGTCCTTCTCTGCAGAGATGCTTTGCAGCAGCTTAGCCACTTGTCTGTATTGGTGCAGGGGTTGTTCCTCCCAGTGTACAGGACTCAGCACTTGCTTTTGTTGAACTTCATTAAGTTCTTCTCCATCCAGTTCTCCAGCCTGTCCAGGTCCAAAAAAATGGTTGCACAGCCTTCTAGTGTATCAGTCACTCCTCCCATTTTGTGTCATCAGCAAACTTGCTGACGATACATTCTGTCCCCTCATCCAGGTCGTTGATGAATATGTTGAAGAAGATTGGACCCAGTACTGACCCCTGGGGAACACCGCTGGCTGCAGGCTTCCAACTAGACTCTGCACTGACACGAAGTTCTGAGATCTGCATAGAGCCAGTTCACAATCCACCTCGCTGTCCGCTCACCTGACCCACAATTCTTAAGCTTGCCTATGAGGATGTTAAGGGACACAATGTCAAAAGCTGTCTTGATACAGAAAATGTAAATGTGATTCTTTACTAAGAAATATACTCAAGGATTAAATGTGATAGAGTTTTTTTTTCATGTGCTACATATATTTGCACTTGTTTGGGCTTAAAACAAAAGACAACTTTTTAAGTGGTTTGGGGAAATCACATGGTTTAGTAGGAACTTCAAAAGGTAATACTTTTTTTTTTATAAGGGATAAGGCAACGATAAGGGGGTAGGGAAATATCTAGTCTTAGACCTTCATGGAGAATTTTGACTGTAGTGCTCCATCCTCCTTCCACGACTGTAATCCTTCTGAGAAACAAACTCTCACAATCCCAGTGCTATTACCTGAATTTCTTGAGTTGCATCAGCAGCAATACCTCCTCGGTGAAAACAAAGCTGAGAGCCTGAGATCAACCATGTAAATCTTGGAGAAATCTTACCCTTTAACATCTCGCTTATTCTGTCACTACGCAAATACAGCCACGTATGGATTCAGAATGCAGCAATTGTTTGAGAAGCGCACAGAAATGCTTAGAACGGAAAATAGAGACAGAAAATAGGAGAATGAAAAGGGACTTAATAATAGTTAATCCGGCAGGTGAATCTTCACCAGTTTCCTTTAACTGACAAAATGGTAATATGGAAAACATGAGGGTTTTTCATTATGGTAATTTCTTTTGTTAATTTGTGAGTCCAGTGCAGCTTACCTAGATGCTAGGGATTGTGCTCTGTTGAGGGATGTGCATAGTTCCCCAATACCTAGTTATATTTTGGGGTACTTAATCAGCAGAATTATTTGCATAAGTGCTTTGCAAAATAAGTGCTCCTCAAAATGGCCTTGAGTAAGATAGCAGTGTGTTTAATTCACTCCTATTTCTTTTTTGTATTATAACAGATCATTTGGCATTGTGCAATTTCCTCTCGATTACTCTCTGTGATTCCAACAACATATTTTGGTGCATAAAGAGAGTCTAAATGAAAGTGCTGAAGAGAAGAGTATAAAAGAGCGTTCTCAGAGCATTGGTGTTACAAGAAAACAGGTTAAAGTCCTATTAGCTTTCAATGCACAGTCTAATAGACGAGAAAACAAAGCAGAAATGAAGAGTCCTGCCTCTAGAAAAAAATGCAATATTAGTAAAAATCTCTTGCTAAGTATTTATATCCACTCATGGCCAGAATTGATGCAAATAGTTTTCATGGACCTTCATGGTTTAGAATTTTAGAATTGATATATTTTAAATAAGTGCATACATAAATAAGTGCATACTTACATAAGTGAATTCTAAATATCTGTCTCCGTATAAAGAAATCCTAAGTGAAATCATTATTCTTACCTTACAACAGATAAATTTAAAGTTTTTTTTCTTCCAAATATCTTTGGTCCTGATTCCTAGCTGGTGCAAATTAACGTTTCTCCATAAAGCTATTCCTACTTACACTACTGGAGTATCCAACCCTGCTTATCTGTCAAAACCCGAGAACACCTCCAGAATAGTAAGTTCACATTCAAATCTTGTTAGTGTATCCAGGAAGAGAAAACATTCATAAATAGTGATTACTATTCAAGCTAACATTTTCCTTTTCTAATGCATTCTGAATCTGTATAAATTACTTGCTGCATATCCAGCAGATGCAAATGTATCGATACTTGAATGTGTGAGTCATTTCGAGTACAATAGAATTATCAAGAAATAGAATCAATTTCTAACAAATCATCTGCAATGTGCAAAACAGGAGTCCAGTAGCAATCAATGTAATAAAATTTCTTAATATTTCTCTCCATCTCTTTCTTTTATTTATTTGGTGACACTTGACATGGTTGGCTTTCTGAATGAGTGCACAGCTCATGCATGGGTCTTAGGAAATGGGATGAATAGCTGAAGAAAATCATTAATAAGCAAACCAAAATCAATTAAGTTTAAAAGGCCTCAACCTACATCATAATTTTCAAGCAACATGATACAATTGGTACACCTTATGTGAACTGATTTTGAAGTGACTTTGAAGTAACTTCTATGGGTCTATGGAATTCTTAGCAAAAAGAAAGACACTTTTAATTGTAGGGAAAAGGAAAATAGATTGAATTTGTTTTAAATTTACAAATGATTCTCCCAAATAAAAGGAACTTCTGACCTTGGGCTTACATTCAGATCGTATTGACATGTACTCCTCTGTATATATTCAAGTACACAGCTCATAATCAAGTTTTCTTTTCAAATTATGAATTAAAATAGAAAAAGGAAGTCTATAAATTGTACCATGCTTTGAAACTTAATCATCTTCTAAAAATAAAACCAGTGCTCAATGCCTGATGTGTGGCAAGATGTTAAAAAAAAAGACATGGCTATTTACATTTATTAAGCACTAATAAATCATTTCTTTTCAGAGCCTTAAGTGGCATTAGCAAGCCTTCTGTTCACACAGTTCAGACTCTCTTGGGCAGGGAAGCATCACCTAATTTCCAAGCCCTTGCCCTTCCTCCTTTCTGCCTGAACTAAGTACATTAAAACCCTTAGGTAGACATCACCCTTTACTTGCTCATCTTTGTCTCACAGGTGTGAAGACAAGGTTTCAAGCAGCTCTCTGGCTCTGCTACTCACACCAGGCCATGTGTGAGTGCTGCAGGTGAGAACACGCGTGCAGGAACTTTTTCTCTCTGCCTTGCCCTGGAAAAGGAAAACATTCCGTGGTTGTTTCCCAACAGCTTTCTTGATTAGCCTTTGCAAAGGCTGTGTGCAGTTTGCATGTTAAGAACTGATATAGATATTTTTTCAGAACTGCATACACAGACAAGGACGAATCAGCCTGGTTTTTGATATTCAAACCATGAGCACAGCTGAAATATAAGACCTGTGCCACCATTGCACGGGGCGAAAGTTTAGGATTCTAAACTCCTCCTGCTGTTTGCAGGTAACTCAGGGTTTAGATCTTCTAGCATGTGGTGAGAGAGTTTGTGAGACACACTAGCCATGCCACAGGACATCCAATGTCACTCCTATTGCCCCTAGAGTCCGCACCTATCTCTCTCTTTAGCTTTTCCATTCACAACAGCAATGAGAAACCACCAAAGCCAAGAAGCTGCCAAGAAATGTGCTCCCTATGCTACTGAATGTGTAAAGAGAGACCGAAATATTAGTGATATTTAAATACAAGGGAATTTGCACAGGGAGATAGTCAATGTCAGTGGACTTGTAGGGGACAAAATGATGATTTAATGACAGACCTTCATATGAGCTGGCTTTGCCTTGGTTATTAATTTCATTATTGTTTAGTCAGCCTGAGAAGCCTTTGCTCCTGTCTCTTGTTGTAGCACCCAGAAACCTTCTACAGAAAAGGTACTCAGGATGATGAAGCTATTAGAAACTCCAGCACTTTTCTTTTTGGCTTTTGTTTAAAAGTATTTTTCCTTTTTTAAAAATTCTGGATTCTGCTAGCTTTCAGATCTACTGTTTTAGCAGAAGAGATAATTTCTATCTCTAGATTATCATGAACTCTCTCTATACATAAATAGTCTGTTTGCTGCACTGATTATTCTACTTGGATATATTTCCTACCACAAAATATATAGATTGTGTTGATTTATGACCAATTTCATCTAGAAACCAAGTGATTTTCTTTTTTCCTTATTATCAAAGAGATTCTAAATGATAGTACTAAACAGAAATAGCATCACCAAGGAGGAAGGAGTGGTGAGTATTATAATTTCACACTTGTTAAACAGTACGCCCTGAAATTAACTTTTCCTCGTGACACACAAGCATGCACATATGCATGCAAGTAAAATTATTAAAGACTTTATCTTAAGCAAAAATAGTTGCTATGTATGGTTTAGCTAATCTTAAAGTCACCCTGACATTACAGTCCTGTCTTGTTCCTATTTATAATATTTAATATTAAACTTAGTCTCATTGCTAACTGGTTTAAATTCATCTAAACTGTAAGCATTTGTGTCTGCCTAGGTCAGCACAGAGCTAGTCCCAGCCGCCTTATTTATTGCTGCACAGCAATGCATGGCTATTACAAAATTTAAATATTTCCTGACAGCTCTCTGAGGAAATCTAAAGTTAATAATCTACATTCATGGTACTGTTAATGCTTTCTGCCAGGCTGAAGACCAGTCGCTAATAACTTGGCAGATTTCCAGGTTCTTGTCTAAAATTAACTTTGTTTTCACTTTTTGGTTTTGTTTACAAATATTAACTCTGATCCATGAATTCCCTGGGCGGGAGTGGCAGGCAGACTCCCTGAAAACATTTCTCCATTTTTCTTGGTTTAAAAGAGCTCTTCTCCAACTCTTCAAAAATGAACTCCACTGGTATTTTGCTGAGCTGTGCACTCACTTTTGGAAGAGAGTTTGGGGGACTGCTGGGTGTCTCTGTGGCCACTGTGAAACCACACTGCTTTGGCCACTAAGAACCCTCGTGGATACCTGTCCCAAGACTGGGATCTATGACCGCCAGTCTGCATTAGTTCTTTGGTTCACATCTGCTTTTCTCATGGCACACAGCTGCCGCAGCTCCAGGGTGTGTTATGTGCTGCCAAGGTAATGAGGAAGGTCCTCTTTGGTCTGGGTTTTCATTTTTTTACAGGATAGCCACCATATTTTATCCTACTCCAAGACCTTAGTGAACACAAGATGTCCATCATTCTCAAAAGCAACTAGGAAGTGCAATGTCAGTAAATAAAACATTTATTTTTCCAGGATAGGCTCTTTCAGACATAAAAAAAGAGGAGCGGTTAGAAGAACTAAGACTGGTGCTAATGAGTGTCTTGCTGCCTCTGCTACTGGCTAAAATAATTTCACAGAATCATAGAATCACAGGTTGGTTTGGATCGGAAAGGATCTTAAAGACCATCCAGTTCCAACCCCCCTGCCATGGACAGGGACAACTGCAATTGGATGAGATTGCTCAAAGCCCCATCCAACCTGGCCTTGAACACCTTCAGGGATGGGGAATCCATGACTTCTCTGGAAAACCTATTTCAGTGCCTCATCACCCTCACAGTAAGGAGTTTCTTCCTAATATCTTGCCTGAATCTCCCTTCTTTCAGCTTAAAACTCTTACCCCTTGTCCTGTCACAGCACTCCCTGATAAAGAGCCCCTCCCCGTCTTCCCTATAGGCCCCATTTGAGTACTGGAAGCTGCTATAAGGTCTCCCTGGAGCCTTCTCTTCTCCAGGCTAAACAACCCCAACTCTCTCAGCCTGTCCTCGCATGGGAGGTGCTCCAGCCCTCTGATCATCTTTGTAGCCTCCTCTGGACTCACTGTAACAGCTCCATGTCCTTCCTGAGCTGAGGATACCAGAATTGAATACAGTACTCACGAGAGCACAGGAGGAGAATCTTGCCCACGTCAAGACAAGATTTGTAGCAATTCATTAGCACCTTTTAAATAAAAGAGAAAAAGGACTTGAACACATCTTCCTAAAGTCTAGAAGGTCTTTCTGTTCCCTGGAACTTTGCTGCAGGACTCTGTTATCAGCTGAGAAAACCTACCTGCTTTTATTTTCCTGAGCTAGAGTCCCAAGATGACTCGATGCCCCATAAATAAGTCTGAGAAGCAGACATGGGACTTCTGATGCACCACGTAATTCATGTCTTGTGTTTAATACTCACTCAAAACCCCTCACAGCACATGCTATGTCCTGCTTTCTTTCATAGCTTTGGTTTCAAAGCCCATTATTCCTCCCCTTTATCCTCTAGAATAGAGAATATGAAAATTAATAATTTCTTAATGAAGTGGCCATAACAGTATTTTTTAAAAGTAGGAAGAACTGGTAGCCAGGTGTTGTGATGACTAGTGATTAGTCTGTGTTGGGTTTGGAAGCCCAGCATTTGAAGCTTGCTGACTGTAATTGAGAGGAATAACAAACAATGAGCAAGAGTGAAATGAGAATGAGAATCATTTCAGATGTTAGAGCAATAAACTGCAAATGAGGTTCAGTGCTGGTAAATATATAATATATCAACAAGCCAAGAATAATAAAAAAAGGTCTCTCTCAGTAAATGGTAAACACCCGTTGCATACTGATCAAATGAGATTTGTGAGCTGTTGCAGGGAAATCCCCTTGGCCATTAGCACTGCCAGGTAAGCTCATCTGTTGGGTGCCTCTTACAGAGCCTCGTTATTACACTTCTGAGAAACACAGCAGTTCAACCCTGTCTGGAGTGGGAGATACCAAGTGAGGTGACCTGAGACTGCATCAGTCCCACTGTGCACTGTGATTTCCTCCATGGCCACCAGCTGGAGGTATAGATGTATAAGAAATGCAGAAGTAAGAGCTTTGATACTAAGGATATTATTTTGTTTGAAAGGAGAGCACCATAAAGATATCACAATAAATTTAATATGGATTTTAATAAAAAAAATCTGAGATAATAAATACGAAGCAAGCGAAAGATTAAAATGAAAACACTGAATAGCGGACTTTAGGGTAGCACAAATTAAAGTGTTCCTGTGATATAAGACTTGTATTGAAACAACTGCTGCATGAGATCTTGAAAGAGGTGAAATCTTCAAGATACTATTGTAAAGGTTTATCAGCAGTTCCTTTATTAAAATCCCTATCCTTCAAGAAACCTACACAGTAACTTTTGATGACATTCTAATTTTTATCTTATTTTACTGAAGAAATGGGAATTTTGCTATTAACTTCAGTGGGAACAGAATCAATTTTTTTATCATTATTACACTGATAATATTTGGAAGGCTCTTTTTAGAGTTCTTAAGCTTTTACTTATAGATATGAAGTAGATATTAAACTTTCCATCTTTGAAGAATAATATATACTCTTCAGTCTCAATATTTGGGTACCATCTAGACACTTTGGTGTTTGTGAACAAGTTAAAAGAAATGTGCTCATTAGTTTACAGGTGATATTGTAGGCTTTGATAAATTTAACAGCTTTATATGTCTTCAAAAAATGTATTTCATAATGTATTGAAATGAAAACTGATCCATACTTGCACTTCTGCCAAACCTTTCTAGCATTTGTGTAAGACTTTTTCTATCTCGATGTTTGCTCACTAAATACTGTAGACGGTATTGAATGATTAGTAGAGAATCTTCTATTTTTTGGAAATCATCTATGTGATGATGATTCTAAACTCTTCTAAACTCTAATCCACATGGAAAATCTTCTCTTCTGCATTTCACAGAAGTCTCTAAAGACTAGGCTGAAGTTTCCATCTCACCAAAATTCAGGACAGATTTCATCCAGATGTTTGAATGTCCATTGCCAAATATGTAGAGATTGAATGAGGAAAGCACTATTTTAGCTGAAGAATGCATAGAACTCTTGCATTTGGTCCTTGCAATCCTGTCAGTTACTTGGCAAAGAGCTGGAAATTCCTGCCTACCAGGATGACCATCTGGAATGGCTCAGGAGGGCTGAAATCATAACCCTAACCCTTGCATGAAGCTAGTATATGCTTGAATATATGATGTCGTTGCAGATGTTAACACCTTTCTGCCGTGTCTTTAAATAAGTGTTCTAATTAGGAGATTCTAGATGACAATTTCTACTTTAGACAGTTTGAATAAAGAATGCGCTGCCCGGGGAGGTGGTGGAGTCACCATCCCTGGAGGTGTTTAAAGAGAGATTGGATGAGACACTTAGTGCTGTGGTTTAGATGATGAGTAGGTGTTGGTGTTGGGTCATAGGCTGGACTCGATGATCTCAAAGGTCTTTTCCAGCCTTGTGATAACTGTGACACTGTGACACTGTGACACTGTGATACTGTGATACTGTGATACAGTGACATATACAAAATTATTTAAATGTTTAATAGCTATGATTGTTTGTAGTTTTCCTCTATGAACATTTTGATGGCAGATGATGATTTTGATGGCAGTGCAAAGACATGAAAAAGGATGAAAATAAAAGAGTAAGAGGTCTGTCACGTCTGTCCTGATAATTCAGAAAAAGGCTTATGTGACCTGAGCATTGTATAGGGACTAAGGTAGCATTAGATCTTGTTCCTGCCATCATGAGGAAGGTCATGTTCAGAAGGGACGGTGGCTGGAGCATGACTAGGTCAGCCCAAACTCCCAGCTCTCCTTTCAGTGAAAACCTGATGTGAAGGGTTGGGAAACTCCTGGATCTTGACTCTGTCTGGAGTTAGGCTGTGACTGGGTTACACATCTGGACCAAGGATTCAGCATATTCCCAAGTCTAGTAATATATGTAATAAATTTTGCTTTTTCTCTCATCGTGCATACTACATATCATAGAAGGAAAGACTTAAACTGCAAACAAAAAGAGAAGTGAAATGGAAAATTGTATATGAGATTAATTCTTCAGGCATGCATCCAAGATCTGTGTATGTGCAAATGCAAAAAGATGGCAGGTCAACAGCACATAATCTTTAGTTGAACCACTGTACATATTGCCTACCGAAACTTCTAAGCTTGAATTAGTTTTGCGTTCTCTCAGTTGCTGGGAACATGGCAGTCGTTGCTAACTGCTACTATCACTGCTGCCAATCTTTCTTTAAGAATATCCATTTTGCCCCAGGAAGCTTTTGTGGCTGACGTTTTTCTTTTTATCAAACAACATAAGATAAATAATTACTCTGCCTCACTCTACTTCTGCATCATTTCTCTTTAGTTTATAAGAAGAGTTGCAGGCTAGAAATCCACTGTCAAAGGCACCTATGCTTATCCCAGTTACAAATTTGATGTAGAAGACACATTTTCCTGAAATCAAAAGCAATAATTTCTGGTAGGAACATAGAACACATCACTGAGATACGTGTAGCTGAAACTGCAGCACAACTGGAGTAGGATGTGAGACCTTATGTTTCTTTATATCACATTTCAGTATCTTAAAGAAGAGGAGATTACTCACTGTAAATGGATGCTGATCCTTGCTGCTGCCTCCAGGAATATCAGTAATGAACACTAATGTTCGTGACATATTTCTGCACTATTCAAACTGATCTAATTGCTTTTTGCATTACATAAGGTAAAATGAGGTGACTAACAGAAAACAATAATTCACTATTTTAGGAGACACATGCAGTGATGTGCCTCACTTAATTAAGTGGCAAATATTTTGTGCTAGCCTGAATCTGGATAGTCTTACACATAAATAACATTCCAAAAGATGATCCTCCATGTGATAGAGACTGGAGAAGTGCTACAAACTAATATATTGACTTTGTAAAAATATATTGTCTTCAATTGACTTGAGACACAAAATATTTATATAAAAAGCAAGGCATGATGAGTGACCATAGAATCCATGGAAAAGGTCTTATAACGAGAAATGCAATTATTAGAATTTTATTTATAATAAATTCAAGTCCCATGCTTCTGGTAATGGCATAGCAGTTTACTTGAATGTCATTTACCATTCTGGGCAGTGTCAAACTGAATTTGTAGCATATTTTAATTTTTTCTTTTCCTTGAAAGGGATTTGTCAATGAATTTAGCCTGAAGCCAGTCCTTGGCACAGTCCAGTGCTGTTCTTGGAAACTGCAGGTGTGACATACCCCGGAGTGCAGTGTATCGGCTGTGCAAGGGAACCCTAGCATTTTCTATGCAGACTTATATCCTTGTTCCATATGTCCCCCAGTAAGAGACTAATAGATCAGCCAGGGTGTGTAACTAAGAGAAAAGACTTCACTACTCTTCAAACTAAACCAAATTCTGTGCCACTTTATCCCACTATACCACAGTGAGATTTTTCTGTTTTTATTTATTGTACATATTGCTGCGAAGAGTAGAAATAGCACCATAAACTTACTTGTCAAAAAAAAAAAGACAACACTCCACCTCAAGTGCTGGGTTCGGTTTTGGGCCCCTCACTACAGGAAGGACATTGAGGGGCTGGAGCGCATCCAGAGAAGGGAACGAGGCTGGTGAGGGGCTGGAGAAGAAGTGCTACGAGGAGAAACTGAGGGAACTGGGGTAGTTTAGCTTGGAGAAGAGGAGGCTGAGGGGAGACCTCATCCCTGTCTACAACTGCCTGAAAGGAGGCTGTGACAGAGTGGGTGCTGGGCTCTTCTCACAAGTGACAGCGATAGGACAAGAGGAAATGGCCGCAAGTTGCACCAGGAGAGGTTTAGACTGGACATTGGAAAGCATTCCTTTACTGAAGGAGTGGTCAGGGATTGGCACAGCTGCCCAGGGAGGTGGTGGAGTCGCCATCCCTGGAGGTGTTTAAAAAATGTGTAGATGAGTTCCTTAGGGACAGGGTTTAGTAAGGAGACAGGCACGGTTGGACTTGGTGATCTCAGAGGTTTCTTCCAACCCAGTGATTCTATGATTCATGATTCTATGACTTGGGATGATTGGATCAAATTATACCTTTGTGCTATATATATATATACACAGACTTACATACATATATACATATAGACACATAGGTATATAAAGAGCTAATATGTCTCCATCTCCTATGTTACAAGGAAACACTACCAGCAATGTTGGTACATGATCAATGTGAGAGTGTGAAGTAAAATTTTACATTTCCATGAGACAGCTCTCTCGGAATGTTTACTGGCATTGCATACTGTGTGTAAATTGAAAAAAAAAGAGTATCAACGTACTAGTAAATAAGCTCCAAACAACATGGTTCATATAACTGCACCTTTACTGTGCTTTCCTAAGGCTTGGTTAAGCACAAGGGCTGTGATTGTATTACAACAGTTATATTCATTACGACTTAAGCTGTTTACTGTTGAAAGACATTTTTATGCTGATTTGTCAACAACACAACACACCGGGGTTTATATCTTTCAGTCTTTATGTTTGGGTTAAATACAACAAATTCTCTCATTGCCTTTTTCCTATTGAGACAAAGTTACTTACAGTCGTGAATGCCCACACAAATGTTTGTGCTATTGCTTTAAGCCATCATATATTCATAATGTTCTGGGGAAAGTGTGCACTCACTAACACCTTCTCAGGGCATTGCAACAGCAATGCTAGCGGGGTGCTAGCTGCACGTAAAGCACGTGGATACATTCTGCAGTGCATTGATGGGAGAGGAGTGTTTCTGGTTCAGCTTTCTAATTTAAGCTGTCTAATTGTTGCTATCTATGAAAATAAAACCATGTGAGAAAATTATTTTTAAGATATAGAAATCCTGTTGTATCTTGTACATAGCTGTTAGAAGATGTGAATCCTCAGAAAGATCCTTCATCATGGGAAGATGAGTAAGTTCATCTGATTCATGGAGGTGGATCCCATTTGTTCAGCATCTTGCTTAACCTAAGCTTTTTCCCTTTCTCCAGATGTCACAGGACTACCAGAGTGCCATTATTATTTAGTAAGCCAGCTATGGCCTACATAACTGTTTATTTCAATACTGCTGAATCCATCTAGAAAGCTGAGTGAGGCTTCGTCAGACACCAAAGTAAAGTCCAGAGCATCACACCTCATATGCCAGTAAGGTACCTTAATGTGGAGGCTTTAAGAAGTAAAAGCATCTGTAGTTTCACAACATATATGAGTCCCAGTGTCAACAGAAATGTAATGAGCTTTTAGGATTTAGGAAAATGTTTTGAAAACACAAGATTTAAACCCTCCCTGAAGAATTTATGTACTAAATTTGAATTGCAAATAAGCTAAAATATTTTCTCTTACCCTAGGAAAAGTAAGCAGTCAGGAGTGAAAAACAAATGAAAATCCAAGTCCTTTAGTGAAAACGGGAAAATAGGAGTGATCGGTATCAGAAACTTTAGTTAAATAACATGGGGTACTTTCCTCTTTGAGAATATGGTTCAATAATTTTAAATAAGCAGTAAGTACTACAACAGCATAGGTAAATCTTGCTGGAGACTGTAAAACTGGTTGCTTCTGCTTCTGCTCTGGTAGTTACAAGTATTTGCTATTCAGTCTGTAATGGATATCTGGAAAATAGTTTGAGTGCAGAAAGTGCCTCAGGGATAAAAAGTTTGAAAAGAAAAATGCAGCTGTATATCATTGACATTCATGAGAAAATCCACGTTAGATGCCTTCAAATCAGGTGCTCAGGAGACAATATAGAGATCAGGAGCAACCGTGTGCCAAGAATGCAAGTCTAGCTGGGACAGGCTCAGCTTATTTCCTGGCAGATGAAGAATACAAAAGTATGTGAGGCCAAATTCAAAAGATAATATAGATGCTGGTGGGAGGGAAAGCTGATGCTGCAGAATAAAAAGACTATGCATACAGTCCCTGGATTACAGTCTCTTATCTTCACATTTTTATTCCTTTCCTCCTCTATGCGTTCAACAGATCTCTTTCTATAGGCAGTTACACTAATATACCAGGCCTGTAGTGAAGTTCCTCTGCCAGTACCACTGCGGAATTGAGCCCCAAATCCCTGTTGTAAATCATTGTTTCTTACACCAGGTCAAAAAGTTACTATTTCTGCAAACATAGCTACATTTTGCCATGGGTAAAAATGTCAATTTGCTTGAATTTAGCTAAGAGCAAAATCTCATCATTCCTACTGCTTGACAACTTTTACCTCAAAAAGATGTCAGTTCGCCACCTGAAATGACTCTTTCTTGCTTTTACAAAACTAAAAGACAATTATGGCAAAAATGTTGCATATTTTCACGAAAATGCAGATGACAGCAGAAGAGCATTTTCTCCTTTGACAGAGACTTGATCTTGTAAATGCTTTGTTACTCAAAAAATAAGTAGCTGAAGAAAGTTTGGGTCATGAAACCTAAAGCTTGGGCACCAGGTTGGGCTTCGGCTCAATAAAGAACAAAATATTGTCACCTATGTTGACGCACTAAATATTTGTCAGATTGTTTTAATTAATGAATGAATCTATAACATATCTCCTTCTAAATTCCACTCCAAGGGTAAACAGCAATACAATTGCAAGCTTCAGACACAAGACAAAAATCCTTTCCCTCTATGTGCTAAGTGCAATGTCACTAAGTCAATGCATCTACTGATATCCCATGTTTAGACTGACATTTTCAATATTCCGATATCCAGAAAGAAATTTTTTATGAAAACAATACTTTTGTGCACTTTTTTTCCAATAATATTACCCAGAGTATTAGACATGAGAAGAGGATTCTGCACAACACCTTCAGGCAGCAGCTTGGCACTGTGCTGCAGGCAGAGCCATAGCTGACCAGTGGGTTTCCCCTAGCCGTATTTCAGCCACCCTTTTTTCCACAACAGTATTTCTATCTATTCATGGAATCATAAAATCATAGAATGGTTTGGGTTGAAAGGGACCTTAAAGATCATCTAGTTCCAACCACCCCGGCATGGACAGGGACATATTTCACAAGACCAGGTTGCTCAAAGCCCCATCCATCCTGGTCTTGAACACCTCCGGGAATGAGGCTTCTGGACTTCTCTGGACCTATTCCAGTGCCTCACCTCCCTCATAGTAAAGAATTTCTTTCTAATGTCTAATCTGAACCTGCCCTCTTTCAGCTTAAAACCATTACCCCTCATCTTATCACTGCACTCCTTGATAAAGAGCCCCCCCCCAGCTTTCCTGTAGCCCCCTTTGAGTACTGAAAGGCTGTTATAAGGACTCCCCAGAGCCTTCTCTTCCCTTTCCCCTTCCCTCTTCTAAACAAGCCCAGGTCTCTCAGCCTGTCCTCATATGGGAGGTACTCCAGCCCTCTGATCATCTTCATGGCCATCTCCTAGACTCGCTCTAACAGATCCTTCCTGTTCTGAGGACTCTAGAATTGAGTACAGTGCCCCAGGTGAGGTCTCACAAGAACGGAGTAAAGGGGGAGAATCACCTCCTTCGACCTGCTGTTCGCTCTTTTGATGCAGCCCTGGATACAGCTGGCTTTCTGGGCTCCAAGTGCACATTACCAGTTCATGTTGAACTTCTCATGCCCCAACACCCCCAAATCCTTCGCTTCAGGGCTACTCTCAATCCATTCTCCACCCAGCTTGTAATTGTGCTTGGGATCACCCTGACCCAAGTGCAGGACCTTGAACTTGGCTTTGTTGAACTTCATGAGGTTCACACAGACGCACCTCTCAAGCCTGTGTCCCTCTGGGTGCCACCCCTTCCTTCCATCGCGTCAAAGTCACTACATGGCTTGGTGCCGTCAGCAAACTTGTTGAGAATGCCTTGAATCCCACTGTCCACGTCTGCAACAAAGGTGTTAAACAACACGTGTTTATCTCTGTACATCCCACACATCACCTTTGGATATCTCAGGAACAGACCTCTTTCCTTCCCCAAGAGATAAGAAGAAAACCAGCTAGAAGATATCTGAGGATTGAGTCCTTTCCTACAGACTTGTTTTCTCTAATGGGAAAACAACAAAAAAAATATTCTGACTACTTCTGGAACAAACATATTTGTATAAACTACATACTGTTGACAAATGAACATGCAATCGATATTTTTAGGGGAAAGTGTAATGTTTCTCCCATGATCGTATTTAACATACTTTGTTTTCCATCTGCCTATGTAGACCGACTGTTCAAACTGTGGCATAACAATTAGAATAAGCGATAGCGTTACATCCAGAAAACAAAGACGATGATGGTACAATTTATCTTGTTACATTTCTTGATTTAATGCCCGTTTGGGATTTCTAGTCTGAACCAGATTTTTCTTATGCTATAAATATTTCATTTTTTTCATTTATTCTTGATTTAGTTTGACAGTAAATAATCCCATGGAAGCTGCTGTTGGAAAGACGCTGTAAAAATTATTAAGTGCCTGCTCGCCAGTTAGGCCCTTGTGTTTGTCAGAGTGAAATAAGTAAAACAGTTGGGTTACTTAAAGGAAAGGGAGGGGGTGTGTATGTGTATATATATATATATATTTACGATAATGCCCCATAACTTGCAATCTTTGAAGCAGAATTACAGTTCTCAGGACCGATCAATACCTTATATGAATACAAAGAGTTATGAGTATACATTCTGGATATTGGCAGCAGCAGGTACTTTCTTCTTGGTTCCAAAGACTCATGTGTAACTCAGTGAGAGGGGAATGGAAAGTAGGGAATCTTTCAGAAAGATCTGCCCTTGCAATAAAGAAAAGTATCCTGGAAAGGGATTGATTTGGTCGGTTTATTAGCTTTTATCAGTGATGTTTTGTTGTTCAGGGTATTTCCCCTGAGAAACACATTAGTAAAATTGAAGATTTTAAGGGGTTTGGGGTTTTTTTTTAAACTGTAATTGGGGACTCCTGCACCTTTAAAAAGGATTTCAGGTGATCTGCACAAAATAACTAACACACCAAATGTGTAATTACCAAAAACATGACATGGGTGAGAGGTCTGGAGGAAAGGGAGTTGGGTGGGACCAGAGTAAGCAAGACTGGGAAAAACTCTCTGAATCAAATAGAAATGCCAAGAAAACACAGCTCATGGGAACGTGCAAAATTAATTGCAGTAACTTCACCAAAAGAGGACAAATGGTGAAAAAAACACTGGTTGTTTTCTACTGATGCTATCAGAGAACATTTTGCACTCAGCAAGATGCTTTGTCAGTAAATGGGCAAACTGAGCCTCCTCACCTGCTGTTGTTGCTGGATGCACAGGTCAGGGTTATTCAGGGAATCTTTCTGGAGGCAACAGGTCCCTCCTGCTAACCTATAGTGAGAAAAGAAGGCAAAACTGGGACGCAGGGAAAGGCAGGGACTCAAAGTCCTAAAATTAATATAGGAGGAGTGAACATGAAATATTAGTAAATAAATAAAATTCTAACTTTTTGATCTGAAAGGATACATTCTGTTTAGGAAGGACAAGGAGGAAAGGATAAAGTTTTATTTTTGTCTCAAATGTTACAGATGAGTAGACCAGCTTCAAGACAAATGAGACAAACAGGAGAAAGGGTGTGAAATAAATATGCTGCAATTCAAGAAGGAAAGGTACAAGGTTTCACACTTAAGTAAAAATAATCAAGGCACACCTTCAGTATAGGCAGTTTAAAGAAGGGCTTAGAGTGAAACCTGAACTGAATGCAAATATATTTAAAAAAAATAGGCACTCTCTTTTCAGAACGGGTAAATAGCAAATGGCTGTTGGTCATTGCCCTGCCTCGGCTGAAGGGCTGTGCCCAGCTCTGGCCAGGGTGCTTGTGGGAAAATGACAGATAGGCTGAAATAATCCAGAAGAGACAAAAATGAGAAGAGATGATCAAACAGGAAAAAATAAATAGGAATCCTCTAATATAAAACATAATAATATTCTTGAAACATGCAAAAGGTACAGAGAGAAATGGTCATGCCCAGTGAAAGTACACAAATAAAGGCATTTATAGCCAATGTTAGGAACAGCATTGTCAATGTTTCCTGAGGAAGTTACGGAAAGACTTATATCACCATAGGTCTTTGAAGCATGACAGTCAAATATTTATTGAGGATATTTTAGGTTCAGTTACTGTCTCTTGGGGCAGGATTGATGTATAAAGGCACCATCAGGCTCCTTTTTCTCTGTTTCTACCTTGACAGAATTATCGGAACTTCAGTGTCCCTTTTTTTTTTAAACAGCTCAGGCCATTTATGCTTTTAAATGATGCAGAAGTGCTTCAGTAGACCCCAGACGTGTGTGAAGAAGGACCTCACAAAAGATTAAAAGAAACTCTGCTTTTTCCATACATTTTTTTTTTTTTTTTTTCAAAAACTTAGAAGCTTCTTAAGGTTTGATCATTCCCCACCTGGAATGGCAACTAGCAATGGTGCACCAGGCTTCTATGCGCCTCCCCTGAGACCACCTGCAATTTTTAGGTGAAGTTTGTAAAAAACCTCCAAACAGAATGAAAAAAATATCTCTCACTTGTAACAGCAGTAAGTTTCAGAGCAACCCTGTATTATCATTATTCTTTTCCCACTGGCATGAAAAATGAGACAAATGAAAAGAGAAAATGGATCTGTAAATGTGGATCATAAACATAATTTCTCAGTGAAAATTTTCAGCACTTAAAAGGTTTAGAATGATTTTGTAAACCCATTTTATTAAGTGATTTCTGTTTTCAGCTGTTTATGAGCTGGTTCGCAGCAGTTTGCCCTTTGGGAGTATAGGCCAAACAGGTACTTTTTTCCTGGTTTTATTCATCTTATGTTGACTGAAATGTCAGAGGAAATTAAAGGTACTGTTACGTAAAATCTTACAGGTGAATTTTTCATTTCTGAAGAATAAACCTTGGCACAAAATGTTTGTTTTGTTTGTTTTACTTACTGCATGTATGACATCGTATTGCCCTCTCCTCCCGTAAGAGATCTACCGTTTTGCACCGATAACTGCTTTTGTTACAATACATTCCCCAAAGGATCCTTTCTGGGTTCAGAAGCCAGACTACTGTAGGGCAAGAATCATGATAAAATGGATGAACATTTAGGAACCAAGGTGTTTTTGTAAACACCTTTTCTTCCAACCCAACAGTGATGGCAAATGGAGCACAGACAGATTTTGCTTTCTTACTTGGAGAAACTCATTCCCGTGCCAAGTGATCTCTGTGCCACATGGGGTGGATGGATGAGTCTCAAACATTATGTATGGTTTTCATTGATATAATTTCCAGCTCTGTGTCACTTAGGAATTATTTTTATGCTGGAATGATCCTATCTAGACTATTTATTGCATTTTTAGTGTCTGAGTCTTCAAATGGTGCAGTAGGACATGATTTTACACTGGGAAAATTGGGTGTTTATTTAGAATCTGTAGTTTAATTACCCAATATCTCTTCCTGTTTTTACAGAATATCAAGGTAGTCACAGGAAGACACACTTTACTTTCCACTGATTGGATGGGAGGAATTTTTGACCTTGGAAAGTGGAGATGATGTTGCTATGGAAACTAATAAGTCTGCTGCCATTCATGAGCTGCAGCACAGGTAAAATGTTCCACTATTAGTGTTTGTGATTGATAAATCTATATCAGTATCATAATTCTTCTAGAAAGGAAAAGCAATTACCAAAACTAACAGTACTTATTCACATGAAGAAGTGACCTAGAAGTTTTTCATTGGGACACACTTTAATTTTAAGCAACACAAGGTGTTGCCTTTGAACCAGGAAAACACGTTTCAAGATCATAAGAAAGCTGTACTCCAGGTAATAGCCTTAAAAATATTCTAAACTGTAACACTTGAGAAAACGGTACAATCGTTACTTGGTTAGCAGGATGCACATGAAAAACATTTCTTAACCACAGCACAACTAACCCAAGCCAGCAAATGGAGCAGGATTGAAAACCAGAACAGTTTAGTGAGGTGTTTGGGAGTGTTGCATGGATGGTTTAGATTCCCCACATAATACCCTAACCTTCCAATGTCTCCATACTAATAAAGTGTCTTTAAATCACGTTCAACTTAAGAACAAGTGAAAGCATTCATTTATGAAGTCCAAAATAGGTAAGAATCATAAGGACTATCACAATATAAATATCAAAATGAAAATCCTGCTTAATGCCCCAAAGCAATGCAAATGTTCCTTCTTTGCCTTTGGTTGGCATGGTAATTGACTTTCATGCAACCCACCCTGTCACTGAACCTGGCGCTAGGCATCCTGTTAGCCCTAAGGTTCTACGCAGAGGAGAAAGCGTGGCTGGAAGAAGCAGGACTACCTTCCCTCATTCTTCTTACTGAATATCCTTTCTGTTTAATTGAAATAGCAGCAGGTTGCAAACATATTTCAAGGTAAAATGTTCTTTTCTGCCTGGCTAGACATTGTTCATGGTGAGGGTTTGGTAGCTTAATTCATTCCATTTCTGAATGTTTCTCCTAATTCAAAGCATATAATTTCACAATCCTGCTTCATAAAACCATACAGATGGGATTAACTCCAGTAATTTATTTCAGTCTCATCTAAAAATGGACACAAAATGGTAATTGAACTCTTTGAGGTTATAACGAATTTGGAGATGAACTGACCCTTCACAGTTGTCTGTGATAAAAAAACATGACAACTGACTTTTGTCTACAATTAATGTATTGAACTCTAAATAGCTGGGATGTTACTCACGTACTTACAAGGAAACTGTATTAAAGTAACTTCAAATGATACTTAAATTAATTATGTAGTGCATGAGTCAGAAGCTGTTTGAAATGAAGAAACAGAAGCAGAGTGCAGACTTCAGTACTATTTTTAAATATGATTTAAATTAAAATAACTAATATTTTATCTAATAAATTCCAAGTAAAAATGTAAATCCTGGGATCAGACTTTCTGTTAAATCAATACTAATTGCCTATCTCAGTGACAAACAGCCAGCATGTTAAGGGCTTCAAATTAAAATATTTGTAGGGATTTCAAGAAAGCAGGCATTTGTTTAGGTCCAGATATGCTGAACTAAATACAACAACAACTGGTTTAGGACCCCAGTCATCCTTTTCATTACTCACTAAACTGCCACAGCATCTGTGGGCCCTCTTGGGTACTTCTCATAGACCACTTCCTTCTCTAGTAGTTTGAGTAAAGGACTTGTACCAATCTTTTAGACTACAGCATTCCCCTATAATGTCTTGATTGCTTATAGCAGTTGTGAAATAGTTGGTGATTCTGGCATATGAATCACTGAAAGAACATTACTGCTTGGTGACGAACAAGATATTTTTACAACCATGTTTTGTATTTCCAAAGACATGTAACATTTTCCTTCACTTATTTCATTTTTCAAGCTTTCACTTTTCAACCTTTTGGTCATCTTCATTTTTTTTGCTAAAGGATCATCTTTTAACGAGACGAGTGTCCTGGGCTACCCGAGTTAAAAGATACTAGGAGCTCACTTCTATGTTAACATGTTCAGGTTTTTTGAAGACTTAAGAAAAGATAAAAATTTAAATGTTCCATATTCCCAGGCAACAAAAGTAGATCACAACGGCACCTTTGTCCCGATCCTGCCGTCGATTAAATGAACAGCAAAGGCTCCTACTGACTTCACTGAGATAAGCTAATTTAAACCTGGGTATAAATTAACTTCATTGATTTCAGTGGGGATATGCTGATTTTCACTACATGGCATTCTGAAATATGCTTGATGGTAATAGTCAAACCTGCAGTTATGAGCAAAACTTCTTTGATTTATTATATGAGTGGTTCACATCAATTTATCAGTAATAGAACTGAGTAGGAAAATTAGGAAGAAGTCACGATATTGAGCAGAGCAGTCTTGTGGGCTGGGGCTTGAAAGATAATTCAGGTTGTTAGATGACATTGGTCTTTCTTCCTTCTTTCTACCTCAGTTCTACCAGAAATGTAGAATAAAAATGATATTGACCTATAAATGAATTTTAAATCTAAGAATTAAATGTGCTGTACAGCAGAGGTAGATATTAATAGCCACTCACCCACACCCCCCAATATGGTAATTCAATTACTCAAAAATCAAACTACCCTCAATATTCCCTCTATACGGAAAGATCATGGAAAGACTAATATTCCCTCCAACCCTTATTTTCCAAGAGAGCTTTTTTATGCGACACAGGGAGAGAACACATTTATCTTTTTTTTTTCATAACCCATTGCTATTTAAATGAGATAATGTGATCTAAACAGAGCACCAGAGGCAGCAAGGGTGATGAAGATAAACTCAGAGATCATTACATTAAATTCTGCATACTTGTTATAAGGGTGCATGACAACCACCTCCTTACACTACTGCTGAAATTTAAACATTGCTTGATATCAGTAAGTTAAGAAAGAGAACTCATTTCTAGTTTAAAGATCTAGACAGAATTTTGAGAAGCTGAGACAAACAGGAAGGTGTCCTAAATGTTCAAGGAAGAAAATAACTGTTTCTTCACACCAAAGCTGTCTCAAGTTTTCCACCTATGGCTGTTCCCAATTCATATTCCTTCCTCTGGAGCTATTGTGTGAGACTGGTTGTGAACATTATATTGAGAGACGAAGCTGTCTTAAGCATCCATCAGATGCACTTTAAACCACTATTTGGAAATGGATGCCAAGTCTGCTTCTGTAGCAGGTTGCCCCTGCAACAACAGGGGTCCCATCTATCTGTCTCTCTGGTCCCTCCATTGTCTCCTCTGTCAATAAGGATTTATGGATTCTGTCCAAAGCCATAACGCAAAGAATGATTTGATCATAAATACATTGCAAAATCCATTCTCCTGCCCTTTTCTATTACCCAGTTAAGGAACCCAGGACGAGTACATGTTGCAGATCTTAGACAAGAAGAGAAAGAGGTGCAGCTTGATTTTTCCTATGGCTGACCATGTGTGATACTGGGAGAATAAACAAGTCTCTTAGTAACTCCCTACCCAGCAGATTATGTACAGTCCCACTTAGTCACCAGTTTTGCTGAAATATCTGAGCTCCCCTACTTCTTTCTTTCAACTCTCCAAGGCTCTTCAGAGTTCTGAAAGAGAAGGAGAATTATCTTCTCATTATTTCTGCATTTTCTGTCTTCCTCCATGACAGTTTATCCAAAGTTTTGGTGTCCCTCCTGTTCCTAGAGGCTGTCATGACACCTCTCTTATCTGATTCACACTGGTTTCTGCCCTTCAAATAAATACATTCAGTCTTCCATGTAAAGGTGGGCTTTGCAACTGTCCTATGCTGTGCTGATGGTTTTGCAAATGGAGTTTCTAGGGCTGAAAATAAGGATAAAAGAAGATGTCAGTAAAAGCTATCAGGCACTTAACATTAGCTATAGACAACAAAAGTATTGAAAGTCGAAGCAGCAAGACTGATCCTTCACTTTGGAAATGAGATGTAACTGTATTTGTACACAGTCCTTGTCTTACTGGCTTAAATTGAAGAAGCAGCTGCAACCTCCTGGGTTGTATTTTGGCCCATCATTTTGAAACTGCTAAATTAGAGAGAGAAATTTCATGATGTAAAGTGTCCTGATACTCCTTTGGGTCACAGCATGATGAATATTGAATACATCACATCCCACACTCTGCCTGCAGACTCTTGCAGATTTATTGTTAGCATAACAACACCTTTAGGAATGGAGCAGCAGACCATATATTTTAAGACAAGTGACATCTTTTCTATTTCTAACAGCGAACTGTGGAGATGAACTAGTCCAGCCTGGAAATGTTAAGGCTTCTCTGAACAACCAGAGGCATTTGGAGACCCACAGATGAATCAGAGAATGATAATAATTAGGTGTCCCTCGGACAACTTGGAAGTTTGCATGACTTTGGGAAAAAGTGACCCTGAAAGCTGTATTTCTGTAAATGGCTTCTAAGCATCTTGCAGGACAGTATGACTGGTAACAAAACGACCTTTTCAGAAGAGTGGAGTCACATTTAAAGAAAACTTTTGTTTCCATTTTACGGAGTGCCATGTGGTTCAGCCCTTTTCCAAACATCAGTGAACTACAAAATTACTCTGGTACAACAAAGCCAGTAGAAGGGATCAGCTAACGCCCCAAAGATGTAGTGCTGGGTCAGGCAAAACAGTGGTGGTGAGCCACAGAGAGGCGGGCAGCCTTCTTTGGCTATTGGCAAGACACAGGAAGAGGGACTGTGTATTTAGAGAGGATGGGCTATGAAATAGTTTAGTTAATTTGATTTGATGTTAACAGGCTTTGCTCGATTTCTTTTCTTCGAAACCCTTCATACAGATTTTACTGATATGTCCTTTATGTTATCTTGCACTGTGGCCAGACATTCATATTTCTCACACAGTGGCTTATTTTGTCTGCTTTTTGCCCTTGAGTTAGAAACAGTTTGTGGTTCTGATAAAAGATGGGAAATGGAAGTAGTGAAATCGCTCATTCTCGTTCTTAAAATGAAATATAAAGGGACCAGTTCTGCATAAGCCCTTCCAGGAAAGAACTGGGGCAAGCAGCTCATTCTGCAACTCACTCAATATTTAGGATAATATTTTCCAAGTGTGATGGCTACAAACCTGGGTAATGTGTTAGAAAAATCATTTTCCCTTCTATGTACGATGACTTTTCCCTTCATCTTGCACATTTCTCATGTCTTTTTTGATAATAATATTTTTCCTGCTAATGCAAAATTGTTAGGTCCTGACTTTGTGTCTGAGCGTATGTGGGACTGTTCCTGGAGTAACAGCTTTTAGCTGGGATGTCACTGGCACATGTCAGACCCAGACAATCAGTTCATTGCATGTAAGGTGAAAGCCAACGAGGTACCAGAGGAACATGAGAGCGAAAGTCACACCTGAGATACCTTCTCTCCCATCTCTCAGTGCCCACATTAACCTGTGCCAGGGCCTCTAGGTGGTGGAGAAGCAGCTTGCTCCATTAGGAAAGTACCTCCCAGAGACAGTGTCTTCCTTCGGAATCAGAGAGAGTCAAAGCACTATCTCCTAGAGCAACTCAACTGGGTGTGAAGGAGAGTGAAGCTGTGATAAAGAGTACCTGTGCTCAGGAAGCCTGTGAGCAGTTTCTGACTGTACCACTTGCCGGCTGCTTGAGCAGGAGAATGTTACAAAGCACCATGGAGTGTAAGATAACTATTTCCTTCGCTGCTCAGTTCAAAGAAGGATGTATTCACACCAGTTTGTAGCTTTAGTTGCTATGATAATGAAGTACATGTAGGAAGAAATGGCAATGCAGTAATGATAATAACTTCAATAAAGAAGTGACAACCTACATTAGTAGCAATTAGCTGGTGTGACAGTGAGAAGGACTCAGCATTGGTATTGTTATGCCACAGATCGCAATGGCAGTCTTATCGCTTGCTTTGAAAAGGGAAGAATTAGGGCAAGGCATAGCGTTTCTGAAAACCTCACTTATTATGTTTAGTGAACCTAAGGGATTTCACAGCTTTTCACCAAACAGACACAAACCCACCTCAAAGCAGTCATTATTATGATTGGCAACGGAGTAAACCACACCGTGTCAAACTGACCTGCTGGATACAGGGAATGACAATCATTTAATATTATATAACATGAGCTAGACTCACATTATGGAAGACTCTTACTTGTTATACTCCATTTCCAAGAAAAATATCTATTTTGAATTCCCTTGAGTGCATAGACATATGGTGAAAAAGAGGTTAGAACTCAGATGCTTCTCTGAGGGTGCATATTAAAATTTTAGGTTGCATTGATTTAGCTGTCAAAAAGATGTTATTTACAGTTTTTGAAGTTAAGTGGAGCATGGTAGAATTCATGGAAGTCATTATTAGAGTTTTATGTTTCCTACATGGCTCTAGTGTATAAGTATTTTCTATAGTCTGAAAGGCATAGCCCACTTTTATAGTGGTTTAAATAATTATTGCTTCTTAAACTTTCCAATTAGTTACTTTAAAAAAAAATAAAATTGATTTTGTTTATCTACTATCAATTTTAGATGGTTTCTTTTTGTTTCATATCAAGTCATTTGATGTCTCTGTATATTAACTTTGTAAAATAATATCCCAGTACTTCAGAAGTCATTCAATTTTTTTTTAATTTTTTGTTTGCAACAGCTTCAAAGACGATTCAATTACACTTTATTATCACTGCCAAGAAGCTGAAATCAGCAGGTGATTAAAAACGTAAAAAATTTTGAGTATTTTCTATTGCTAGCAACAGAAAAATTAAGTATAAAATAATTAAACTTAAGATGACACAATAATATAACACTGAAATAGTTTACTATTATTTTATTCAAGTACACTGGTTGAAGTAAAATGTAATGGAATATAATTCTATTTAATATAAATCTCGGTTGGAGAGTCTGCTTTCAATACTCCAGATCAGTTACATATGAGCATTAAACAAACTGAAACTTTGCATCTCCTGTAGCCTCCCACATTGCACGAGCCATTTCTCTGCTCCTCGTGTCACTTATTGATTTTTTTCACACCTAACACCTTCAGAAAGAAGCCCACAGCCTATGTTTGATCTCTCACTTCTGTAACGAGCTGACATAGAAGTTAACTTTTGAATTGCATTGTTTTGCTGAGGTTGCTATTCCAGCAGGGCACTTTGTTTATGAACAGTAAATTGAAGCCACAGGTCTGGATTTTGAAATCTTCCATTTCAGAGTTGAGAATGCTGCATCTTAGTCTGGCATATTGTTATGGTAATCAAACACTTACCAACTTGGATTCCCTTTGATTTTAATAGTGAAATCCATTCTCTTTTTATCTTCACAACCAATGTCTCAATTAAAGCATTGGCCTGTGAAGCCTTACGTTTTGTTTTGGTGAGAATGATGGACACATCCTACATGAAATGGAGAGAAACTCAGCTGTAGCCTCTTAATTTCCACTAGCAGAAAAGTGACGTAAGTAGACAGTAAAGAATGAAGAGGATTGAATTTGATTTCAGAAAACAGACCTTGGAAATGCAAAAAACTATTAAATCTGCTTTACTTAGAAATAGAAACCCAAACCAAATTTCCAGGCAGTTTAATATTCCCATCCAGTAAATCTGCACACATTGACATGGATGACGACCTTACCCACTGACTTTTAAGAGATGAAACAATATCTACTACTTCCACGTAATCAGAGACTGATCATCCCTTCCATTGTTTGCAGAAGCTTTAAAACAAAACGTCTCTAGTTATCGATTTGCCACTTCTTTTTCATTTAGTGACTATTGATTGCTGTTTATGTGTGCGTGTTTCTTGTTGAGCAGAAATTAACATTGAAAACTTCTTGGAATTCACTGCATTCATACATACTTGACATTCCTGGAAGAAGTTTTCTACCACAATCACTGTAACTCGGGTTTTCAAAAATCAGTTTTGTTTTCTTCTGCAATCTCTTGGCATCAAAAAAAGATTTATATACAAAATATTTTTATTATTATTATTATCGTTGGCACTTGCCTGGGACAGAAAATGTCATTGTCACAGAGTTTGAGCTCAGAGTAATTTAAAAACACACAATATTATTTAGGCTGTGGTTATTGTGCCTACATTACAAAAATAAACCTCTTAGAGACGTGAGGCATTTTTTCATGAATATCTGGAAGAGAAGCTCTTGTGATTACCACTAAAATTGCTTGCTGGTGTGTGCATTCGAGCCAGCTCTGAGACACATGCTGATCCGTAATTTGAGAAAAATATGGATGGATTAGTCTAGTGGGGCCATGTGCAGGGGCTGGATGAATGAAAATATCTGAGATAGAGATGAACCATTGTTCAACCAAAGCTATTACATCTGTACCATCTGTAAAATAGTCCTCTCATTGGTCTTATTATATACGGATTCTATAGTTTTTCCAGTTTGGGTTCTATCAGCTCCAAAGTACAGTCAAAATCACAGGCCAAGTGCACATTTTCCATGAGACTGGGTTATTCTCCTGAAACTCCTGAACCACCAAATAATAACACAAATAGATTCTTTTTATATACTTTGTGTTTGTTTTTCATCCTCCAGAACTCCCCTTTTCTATATTCGTTCACTAAACTTGAGGGTTAGACTCTTAAAAAAAATATTGAATTCTCATAGAATTACAGTTTCAGGAATCAGGTAAAATATTCACACCTGCCACTCCAGGATTTGTGATAGTTACTGTGTAAGTTGATCTCTGCACCTATGCAGAGATAAGGCTCTCTACAGTTTCTTCTGTGGGAGTTAAGAGGGGAATGAGTAAGAGGGCGAATTTGGAATGTGGAGGTAGACGTCAGATACGCAGGAGATCTACAGCCCGACTTCTCTGGGTCCCGCTGCTTCCCTTTGTCTGTGCAAGGTCCATCTGGATATGACAATCCTTGTGCTAATGAAGCCACTTAAGGAGAAAGCTATCTGAAGTCCTACCTGCTTTGCAGCCAGAGGTAAATTTACAGACTTTAATCCAGATCTTTATGCCTTTATTTTATGTCTTTGATTTTTAGACCCTTTTAGAATTTTGGCAATAGGATTTTTTATTTTTTTTTCACTCCTGTATGGCATAGTACCATGGTATTTTGTCCTGCTTTATTGTTCTATTCTAATTACAATCACATTATTAAAGGACCACTATGTTTTCCTCTGACAGATATTGCATCTAATTGTTAGTGGATCTTGGTTATTTTGTACTTATTGTTATTAATAATCTGTAGCAATTGAATAGGTATTAGAATATTACTCTGTTAAATCACTTTTGCTGCTAATTAAGGCGCTATCTGTGACATTGTTTAGCTTCAAACATCATGCTCCTGCTTTTCAGCCTGGTATAATTACCTGTAAATCATTCATTTCTACTTATATAAGTCAGGTCTTTTAATCAAGACTCCTGTGAGCTTTGCCGTGGTGTGAGCTGCTATTGGTAAGAATGAAAAGTTCTCATGGACAAAGATATTATTGTAATGGCAAATTCACCTTTCACTGGAGCCCTGGAAATCCTTAGAAATAGAATAATTATACTTGATTGTTCCAAAACGGGGACAAAAGAAGCAGGAAGGTTTTGACAAAGAAGTGAAAGATTACTGAAGTAATCCAACTATTCATCAGCAAGGAAAGTCACCACAGCTTTAGAATGCATTCCTCACAAAATGCTATCTGTAAGATCAGGTCTATCATACTACTTCTTGGAATAATATTTTCTCTGAATAATAACATCAAATAATAACTTCATTATTTGCCTAGGAATATTATTCATTTTTTCTCCCAAACAAACAGGAGACACAAAAGGGTCATTCTTGAGTCATTAGTGAAAACTCACACTGATGGCTAGGGGACTTATTGATGTGTGTTTGGCATGGGTTCTGATTCTCTCTTAGGGATAGGACATCTGACATATTCGATATGTTGTGAACATTTTACACAGATCCAGTAAAATCAGAAACTCTCTTTATTTCTATGCAATTCATTCCACTGTTATTTTACTGGACTGTAAAAAGGTATAAAAAAGTGGCAGAAATTTGCACTGAAATTGTTGTTCTGGAGCTGTTCTGCACATACACGTGCACACACATATACATTACGTGCACATCAGTGCCACAGTTACATTAAATTTGGCTTCTGTATCTTCATTAGTTCATTTGCATTTCTAATTTAAGCAGACAATACCAACAAAGTTGCAGTCATCGGTGCAGTTGCAAGCATAGCTGAGCAGGGCTGAAGTCACATCTCACCTATTGGAAATGTCACCCTGAGACCTTTGTTTTTCTGCCAGTGCCTGCCCACCAAGAGGGCTGCTTGCCCGGGGGCAGGCTAGCAGCAGGAGAGGGAAAGCAGGGTTCGAAAGCAAAGCGTGGCACTCTGTTGTCATTTTCACCTTCCTCTTACCCAAATGATATGGGAGATGTTCTCTTTCCTGTCCCCTCCCAGCTCTATCAACAGCCTTACGTGTCTTCTGTAGGAACACTCTCAGCACCAACTCAAAGCTTCGTTGCACCGTGCGTTATTTGTATGCATAAATCTGGTGTACGGGTGTGTTGTTTGCCACGGGATTTCTTTAAAAGCGGATGCAAAGCTCATTATCGTTTCGGAGAATTATCTCAGAAAGTGAAAGCATGTTATTAAATCACAGAACGAACACTGTCCTTTGGGACCTGCTTCCCCTGAACTGCTGTGTGCTCTTGGACAGATTTTTGTTTATATTGTTTCATTGGCCCAGCAGACATCCAGGCTGCTATTCCTCCCAAACTGCAGCACAGCCTCCAGCTCATAGACTGTGCCCTAAACTCACCTTGGACAATGGCTTTGTAGTTTAGAGTAAAATCTATCCAAACTTTGACTCACGTGCTTAGATGGCTTTCCTACCAACAGGAAAGTGATTTATGGAATGCAATTTCTTCATCCTCGTATTGTCTCACTTCATACACTTATGCCAAATAGTTTTTGATGATTGATTACTTTTCCTACAGCTTATAAAAAAAATTAAATTGGTACAGGCAATGTGAAAAATTCTACAGGGGTTAACCTCTAGTAACGTCCTGTTGAACATTAATCAGATTCGTATTTGAGTCATATTAGTCTAAAGCTACTGAAATCACTGACGGTATAATGCAATTTAAATCACAATATAACATTATACCTCCAACTACTCTTTCTGATTATATTTGTTGTGCTTTACACTGAATGTAGTAAAAATGAAAGAGTTTTCTATTCATCTTTCTTGTAAACATTTGTGGTTACAGTTTTGGATAAAAATCTAAGCCACATGATTTGAAAAATCAATTGAGATTCATATATATTTTAAGTAAACCTAGCCTGACTCAAGATTTTATGTCAAAATCTCATATGTGTAAAGTACTACACCATGCATATACATAACTGATTTATGGGGAGAAGTTGAGAGAACAGCACTTTTGTCAGCCCAAAGTTGGATGTTCACTGTAGGTCAAAATAATAAAACAACAATATCTTATATTGTACTGACGTTGCTAAAATGTCCATGTACTTTTCAAGATAATAGAGGTGTGAAAATACTAGCATGCAGAAAATAAATGCATTAAAAGAAGATGTGTTGTAAATTCGGTTGGATACAATTATTGAGGAGAGGAAACATGTAATATCCTACTTACTTTCCTTTAAAATTCTGCAGTCTAAACCTCCCTAAATTAGAGCAGTATCTATCATTGATTATGTCATTCCACAGATATATGGTCTTCAGATGGTTTGTCATAACTCTACTGGTGATACTACACAGCAGACACATAAGTATCAGTCAAGATGATACAATTTTCCAACTACTACAAGTCAAGCAAATATTTCCTCAGCCTTCTGGGACAACCTTTCCTGTAGATGGATGACACCAGACTGTGATGGATGGGCTGAAACAAAGCAGTTCCTCACAGGCCTGTATCGTCCCTTTACCCTGGTTTTGTTCAGGGCCCTAACCCGTATGGGAAGGACTTCCATACCTGAAGTCGACTGAAAATCAGGGGATCAAGAGCCTGAATTCAAGGACCACCTGACCTTCTCTCTTTACAGCCCCAAATTCTACACCACCTCCATCTCTTTTGATTTTCTTTTTAACAGTATCAGCTTTACGTTACTGAATGGTTTTTGGGATTTGCCTTTGCATTTTATTTTGCCTTTGCATTTATTGCATTTTACTGCTCACATTATCCCCATAATTGAAATACTTTCTGCCCCTGCTCAGGCTTGCTGTGATGAGAATTAGTTCCCGCATTGAGTATACTTCTTCCTTTGGCTTATTACAGCATCAAACCACTTTCCTGTCTTTCAAATCTGCCTGAGTTTGAATTTCACCACTGGCATAGATGAGATGACTAATTCAATTTCCCTCTATGCAGAGAGTGCTCTTGTAGTTCTTTTTGCACTTTTTCCTTGAATAGTCATCATTTAATGCCCCGTTATCTTAGATGGCACTCATTTAGTGGTTTATTAAGCAGTAATTTAGCAGCCTGTTATCAGTTCCTACTGTAGATAGGAAAAATTTGCAATCCAAGTATGCAAGGTTTCTGCAGAATTACAGCATTTTCGTTATTTTTGGATTAGAGAAAAACTACAGAAAAGTAATACATATGAAATGTTTTCCCTGCATTTCATTATTGTCCTTCCGCTAAAGCTCCCATCAGGCTCTTCAGAATGTAGATTGCCTGATGTCTATTTCTGTTCCCAGCCCAAGCAGTGAAACTGTACAAAATTGCAGATAGTTCGATGGACTGAGATAAGGGTAAGGAGGTCCCAAGCCTGGACACAGTTCTTCTGCCTGCACTCGTACTGTCTGTTCTGTAAGGTTTCCAGGAGGTGAGAAAGCATGAGTCTTAGATTAGTCTTCACGAGCTTCTTAAAAAGCAGGGAGTTCAAATGAAACAGTGGGCAAGAGTAGAAACCAAGTTGTGCCCTAAGCATTAAATACACCAGCACGGAAGCATCAGTGTAAATCCCAGCTGGAAAAATTGTTTTGCAAAATACTTTTGATGATAACAAAGCCAAAGACTTGATTTGAAATTATACCTTTAAGATCTAAGTGAAAATAAAATAGTTTTTAATAATAAATAATTCCTGTTTCTTAAAATTGCCAGATTACAACAAATAATGAAGGCTAAAAGGAAGCAGCTAAGATGGCAATAAGATGCCAGCCAGTTAAACTGCCAATGGCATCTGAGCAGGTACCAGAGATGTGGGATTTTTCATATTTGCCTATGAAAAGCATTTCTGGTTCTGCTTTTCTCCAGAAATGTATGCACAAGATACACAAGAGGACAAATCACATGAAATCTCTCGAAGTGGCACATCATCCCACCCTCTACAGACCCTTCTCTGGAGTGAACGCCTCAAGAAGAATGAAGAGGAGCACCTAAGGAAAACTGTAGTTTGGATTACTGCCATTTATACAGTATAACATTTAAATTATGTCAAACACTGACATTAGAAGGGGAGAGGACTGTCTTAAAGGCACCTTTCCGATTTTCCCCAGGTTTTTCAGCCTACTAACACGGCCAGCAATGTTTCCACTTCACATACACTTGGTTCCAAGCCCTTCCGTGGTCGGGTTAACCCTGCCTGCTGAACTCTTGCCTTTCTGTCTCTGCTCCAAAGTAGAATTTCAGTGAAGCCCTATCAGCCTGTGGTTTTTTCCTTCTTTTATTTCAGTTTTGTTTTGCTATTTATGCTGTCATTTTTTTTTTTGAGAACAGGTCAGATAAAGGTCATTTTTTACTTGAATGGAAAAGAACAGTAATTTGACAGTGATACATTCTCAGCTTGCCGTACATCATAAATGTTGATAGTAGCTCCTTTAAAAGAGAGACTAGAGACAAACATTGCCCAAGCAACCTAATTGCTAGCAGTTATTTTCTGAAAAATAAGCATTTACAAAGTTATGTTTGTGGCTTTTGCTAAATTTTAGGATACCATGATTGAAAAGACTTTAACTTTATTTGTATTTGCTCAGAAAAAGATCATCATGAAGATATTAAATAGTTACAAAAGACGAGGGCTTCAAATAGTGTCTTTTAGCTGATCTATAATCATTTGCTTTGGCAATTTTATTCAAGAACATTAGCACTGATCACTTATGCTGTGTTCCTAATTATTTCTGAAGCATTGTGCTGTTGCTCATGCTGAAATGCATAACGAGCAAAGCGGTAGGTTAGTTCGAAAGGCAGTGTTCTAACTGGTTTTTAATCAATGAGTGATAATGATAGCTTGTGTTTTGACTTTCACTGTTTAATTGCCAGTAATAAAGCAGATCTTAGTTGATGATATTTAACAGAGTTCAGTTTCATTTGTCTCTGTTTATTCTATTTATTTTAGAAGTGCCTGGGAGCTTTCACTGCTTGACACAATAGCAAAATATACAAAGCTAATTATATTTTGGTTGCCTAATATTTTTCCACAATAGAGGATTATGATGCCCTTTCATGGTGAGCTATTGCACCTCACTGTTTTCAGCAGGTTTTTGCAATGCAGAAGGTGTCTAATGGTAAAGCTGTGTTCCATGAAACCCCAGCCAGATTTTTCTGAGATACAGACTGTTCAAAACACCATTTCTATTCTGCTGTTTATGGTAGTCATAATATTTTTGCCAAAATGCCAAAATAATAATAAAACATAAATGTTCTAAAGGTGAGACAGATCTGCAGTTGATGCTACACACGGAAGCATATCTGGTAAGAGCAGTCATACTGGCTTAAAATAAAGGTGCATCCAACCGATTACATGACAATCAGCCAAAAGCAGATGATAAGAACATATAGATCGAATACTATCTTTTATATTTCTCTGCTTTATACTACGTGCAGTGCCCAAAGCAGAGCTGAACGATTTTTCTGTTCAGGATTACAGACACAATTAAGCAAAATGCCCTGGGAGCAAAAAAGTGTGCGACACACGACGCACCAGGCAGCATTTTTCTATTCGTATGGCAATAGGAAGGGCTAAGAATGAAAGTGCTTTCTGCTTGACCCTTGAGTTTCTTCATTGACTGATAGCCAATCTGGCAATAGACTGCACCTGATCTTTGGTCAAGAAAGACCATTTTTTTGTTTAGGTTTAATTTTAAGTTCCAAATTTAGTTTCCATCTACTAAATCGATGTCAATACTGTGATGATAAGCATATGTAAATCAGTCAGTCAATACAATAATTATTTCAATAATATCCTACCTGATTAATTTAATTTCAATCATGATCTGCCTTCAGTTTAAGATGTTATAAATATCTTTTGCGTTCCTCTTCAATTATATGTAAGAAAATAAGGACCTTTTTAATCTTGCCTGGTTTGACATTACCTTAATTGCTTAAGATGATTTATTTTCCAAGATTTTATTTCCAAGTTATCAATCATCTGAAAGCAAGAAGTAGGTGGCAGCCTGAAATTTCTATATCAGATCTTCCAGTGCCCTGAGGATTTTTGCTCTGGTAGTAATTTGGACTACAAAAGTAAATTCTCTCCACATGTTTTTCTATTATCTTCATTATTTCTATTATTTCTAAGCTTTATTCCAGAATATAAACCATTTTAACTACATACAGAACCATTTCTGATATCAAGTTCTTACAGTTAGTTCCTGGCTAACTTCATTCATGCCTATTATTTAAACCCTAACCGGAAAAGTAAGCATCTGTGAAGCAGCCATTTTGTTCCAGTTATTCAAAGTAAATAAGCAAAATTTAAATAACATGTACATAGAGTTTAAAAATGCGACTGTAGTTTAAGTGCCCTATAATGGTGATTCTAAGCCTTCTACAAGGTCTGGTACTCATAATATTGCAAAAATCAAAATACTACTTCATATTACAACATGTTTCTTATTGAACACAAATGGGATTTACAAAATGTGTTGTCTGGAAAGAAAATAGGAATTGTTTGCTTTATTATATTCAAACTATTTGCAAACTAGACTTCCCATTATTTCTTTCTCATACCAATGTGGCTGGAATTTTCCTGCTAAATATCTGCCAGAAATAATGCAGCTGTCATCAATAGCCGGTAGGTATCGTACAGCGAATTGGTCCAAGTTTCAAACACCAGAGTATTTAGTAAACCAATTAGCATTTATTATATATTATATACTTATTATATATATTTAAATACGTTTTAATATATTCCTATATATAAAATTATATATTAAAATACAAATAGAACAGAAAAGAGACGTTCTTAGGTCTCTTCTCCCTTTCCCTACAGTGTCTGTGTGTGTGTGTAATTGCTTGTAAGGAGGTATATGCACTATACATTTATATACACACGTAAGTATAGGAGAAACATATTACGTAGTAGAGTGTTTCACATACAGAGAAGGTTTTGAAAAAACGTAGAACCAGTTGCTTATACTTTATTCAGTAGAGGCTGAGCCAGTGCTCATTGGAGTTTATGAAAGGTTTTCATTGAATTCAAACTACTCTCTACATAGAAAAACCAAAAAAGAATGATAAAGGATGAAACTATATCTGCTACTGGCTGTTATAAAAAGAATGACCGAGTAAATTCAGCTGGATTTGATCAGTATTTTTCACAGATTCCCCAATCCTTCCTGCCATGAGGCAGGAAGAGGGGTGCCATGAAATATAGTAAAGGTTTTTGTAAATTAAATTGGAGATTAAAAGGCTTGGTTGTCCCAGATGCCTCAGGTTAGCCAAGAACAGGGGGCAGGGGAATAAGACATTTCAGTCTAACTCCTTGAAACCACTAGGATGGTTTATCTTAACACAGAAAAAGAGAGAAAAGAGATATAGAACTATCCATCCCCCTAGGCTTGCTCACAATCTGGAGGAAGGAAGCAATGGCGCAATTCCCTTTTGTCTCTGTCTCCGGAGTCACAGGATGTAGGGCTGTAAAGCAAGATACTTAATGAAAAGACTGAAATGGATCTGAAATAGAGCTTAAAGCCTAGAAATTTTCAAAAATCTCTCTTTTTTTCTGTTTTGAGTATAAGTAGAACTATATCTTGCCAAGTTATTTTATGTTTATTCAAGTCAGTCTTTCACTCTCTCCTCCTTTTCTGCAGAGCATCTATCAGTAATTGCAAGGGAGTTTTGGAGTGGTCACACCAAACCTCAGATCTGAACACTAGCAGTGGAAAAAAATATTTGAGGTTAATAAATAATCATCCTCCTAAGATAGTAAAGAATAGTTACATTTTGCACAAAAAAAGTTACTGAGGAACAGCTAGATTTATTTAACTGCCAGGGTATTCAATGATATAGCTGTTATCTTTTCCTGTAATATAAATTATTGAATTAAGCCTTCAGTCAGTTTGGCAACAGTGCCAAATGAATATTATAACAGTACAGTGCAACAAACAGTATCTGTCATCAAATCTAGGTTCACTTACAACTGAAATTACAGTGAACAAAATGCTTGTGCAGTAGATTGGAAAAGGTTCATTATTACTTATTCATCTTGTCTAATAACACAAAAACTAATGAAATTTCTTTGAGAAGAGTACACGTCAGGATTACTATACATCATAAAGACACATTCCTCTAACTTCATTGTGGATATTTGTCTCCGTAATTAGATGTCTGTTTCACAATAGTTCTGTATCTGAAGGACATGACCAAGTTCATGAAATAAAACAAATCACTTTTACAAATGAAAAGACTTCTTTTATCTTGTCTACATCTTGCACGATGGCACAAAAGTCTTCAGAAAATCTTTCCATAATTCAATGAGGTCCTGCATCGTTAGTGACTCTTGCATCATTACTTAACCTTTTTTTTAAAATAAAATATTACATTACTAATATAGTTCACACAGTGGTATATTTATAGCCCCTATACCTCCTCAGGCCTTTACACATATCACCACAAAGATTTGTTCATCATCTGTGTTCATCTGTAGCCAAAAGTGTAAATTAGTGAAGCTCCATTGAATCCTATCCAGAATGTATCAATTATGGGCAATTTTCCTTCACTGTGGTTTGAACTCCTGGATCGGAGTCTTTCAGGAATATTTTGGGTTTGTATTGAATGAAGTTAGTATCATGTAAATCTGAAGTAAGAGTTTGATTGCCGTTCTCAGTATGATATTATGAGAAACATCACATTTTGATGTTTAGAGATTTATCACTAATTATTTTGGAATTAGAATGCTTGTATCTGTTAGATCAAAATGCAGATGGGTAATAAATTCACTGATACCCAATTACGTTCACAGAAATTTAGCTCAAAGAGCTGAAGCAATACTGGTTAACATAATAGAACTCTTTAAAAATGTTTGAAGCATCAGATTTTGACAAAATCTTTTGTCAATATGTATATTTAATTGAAGAAGACCCACAATTCAATAATATGGTTGGTTTTGCATAATATTTCCTTACCTGTGATATATTACACCCTAATTTTATATGCTAGATCCTGGCAATCCTGACAGCTGGTTATATTAGTGATTAAAGTCATACTTTATACATGTATTGTTTGTTTTCACATCCAAGTACTTCAGGAAAATGTGCAGCTTGCATGTAACCTGAGCGCACTGTTTGCCACGTTAACCTCTGATCACACTGCCTACACTACCACACAGGTTATATTTAAATATTAGGGAAAATATTGAAATATTTGAATAATTTTTCAAGGAATAAAATTTAAGGGATACAGAATTGTTCCCACTGAAGATATTTAAAGTTTCTGCTCCATTTGCCAGGTATGAAGGAGTCCTAACCACGGTTCTCCAGGTGAGATGCAGGCGACCTCCACGCATCACACACAGGAAGAGGGGACAAAGCAAGGCGGGTGCCTGGGGTGGTGGCTCCAACTCTGCTGATGGAAAACAGCAGGTTCACAGCTACCCTCCTTTCATCTGCTTACACTTACTGTTTTTTTTAAACCTGCAAGGAATGGGGATCACTAGCTTACCGTTTCCCAGATGAAAGGGTTGCCTTGCACTGTTGACTGTCATTTTATAGACAGCTTTGTATAAAAAATCTGGCTCGAGTGCCAAGCTTCACTTCATCACTGAGAGTTTCTCTGACTTCTGTAGGGCCAGGACTTCACCCTGCGTACCTCCTCGGTACCTGCCTTTCTCCCTACATCAGTTAGCTAAGTGTCTCTCTCTTTCTGGTGCCCAATAACAGGAACAATGGGGAATTTCATCACTGCTCCCAATTTGACTTCTTCAACAGAAGCTGAAACTTGAAAGGAGACCCATGTCTCTGGAGCTCTATACATCACTGTCTGAAGGGAGAAAACACATGAGGGTTGAAGGCCCTTAGGGAAAATCCTACCGGTTTTAGGCTGCTTCTGACTGCCCAAACCTGTAACATCTTTTCTAATCTCCTTTTCTCTTCACGTAAGTCTCTTGCTTCACTCTCTGATTGAGACCTGAACCTCATTGAGAGGGAGAGAAGCCTGTAGTACTGACAAGTTGTTTTTCTTTTTGCAGAATGCTTTCATGACCCTTTTCTGCTGCCTTTTTTCCCATCTTCTCTTTCAGCATTACCATCTCACATCATTTGAACCAATGTGTGTTACTTTACACTTTCCTGCTAGCAAACAGTGCCTCATCCATTACCTCTCATTTTGCATCTGTCATGCTCATTAGAGTCCTTGAGCTACCTGATCCAGGCTTTTGATGACAAAAATAATCATTCCGTTCTTCTTCTGACAAGATTCAATCAAAAGACCCAATGTTATTTGCACGGAAAGACTCAATCCCATTTAAAAATCTGTGGGCCGTACAAATTCCCTCTCTTCCAATTAAAACTTTCTAATGTCTTCAGCTGTGAGGAAAATTAAACAGATTTTGAAGTCATTTGGATTTGTCAGAATTTTCCTACCCATGTTGTCATTGCAAGGAGGAATTCTCTAACTCACCTGTCCTATCCCTTTTTTGCTAGAAATGACAAGTGTTTTACTATCAGGCTGATTTAAAAGAGGCCTCTTAATCAGATGTCAGCTTTGGCCCATAAAGTCATATTAATGTTTTGGATCAGATATGAAGCTCTATCTAAGGCACATTAAGAAAGATTCATTAGAAACTCACTACCCCTGGAATTTACAGCCTTCCTGGAACTTAATAGCCTGGATAAATTCCTCCTTATCTGGTTTGCTTATGTGAATTATAGCAGGTTTGTATTTAGAAGCTTTCTAGAGTACAGGTTTTACCATTAATCTGGCCTCTTTATTCTTACAATCTTCAGCAAGGATACACTAATATCGTACATACACACCTGCCTAGGCAGCAGCGCAACCCCTCCATGCCTACTGCATGAGTCCGAGAGAGGAGAACAGCCCTAGTCCGATGTTTCTTTGAGGTTCCTCAGTGCAAGCCAGGACCTCGGCTATGTGTTCTACAGCATAAAGAACTAATCTCTATTCACCTGCACAAAACATCACATCAACAGAAATCATCGCAGCAGCTGTGATTACTGTACCGGTTTTGTCCGTAAGCAAGGAATTCTCTTGATTTTGTCTACTTGGAAGAGCTTCACAGAGATAAACCAAAAGCCTGATGTGGTGTTTCTCTGCAAATGGAACATGGTGTTTTCAAGGACAGTTCCAGTTTCACCAAATAGAATTTATTTGATATTACTGATCAATTTGGGGTAATAGTACTTTGTGAAAACAAACAAAAAAAAATAATAGAAAAATCTGAGGATGGAAAGGGATAAAATGAAAGTTGGCTGCAATATTTGTTTACTCATCTACACATGCATTACAGAGTGAGTTTTGGCCAGCCTAAATTGCTCTCAGGCTGTATTTCCTAGCATTTCTCATTGAGCAGATACCTCATAAGTAGTTAAATATGTAGCCAGACAGAGTCAGACAACAGGAAAGAACAGAGAGCAGGATTTGGCTGGAAATTGAGTTGGTTAAGTATGGGCTCCAGATGTGTATTTCGTTCTTCTTGTCTAGATGAGACAATGCATGAACATTAAAATACTTATTGTGACTAACCCAAACCTCTTTTCCTACATTTGACATGATATCACAGCCCAATATAACTAACTGTTGCCCATAAAACAATGACAGGAAAGCACTGTGATATCCTCTGGTGATACATAATTACGAAAAAAATAGAGCATCTCCTCTTCCATTGACACTGTGTTAATCTCTATATTGGCTGAAGACAATATCATATAATGAATAAGAGAAAGTTGATTCATTTTCATACTTTAGATTGAATTCAGACTAGCATAATTATGGTCTTTCTGGAGATCAAAATGATTTGGTATCATAAAAAAATACATCTTAACTTCTTGTAATATGTTTCATAACAAGAGTTTATATTTGCTTTCAAGCACCATGCTGAGGAGTCACACAAAATTTTATGTATACAAATGGTACATTTAATAAAACATTCGTATTCCAATAGATTAGAAAATTATGAATTATTAAATCTGAACAAAAGTAAACAGTCCCATAAAGATTCATTTGTCATATATATCTCTGGAGAAATCATCGTGACTGGTATTGAACCTGAGAACAGGGGAGAAATATACAGCAATTCTCTATACGAAACACAAAAGGATGCATCAGGAAATTAGAAATGACCGCTGTGACCTTTTCCATAAATAAGAGATGGACCCATAGCACACCACTGGCTCTGAAAGTGCACATCATTTCTCACAAATTTGGTGTTATTCTCTGTTTCAGATCAGGCAGCAAGAAAGGATATTAAAGAGAAAACAAAATGATAGCACGAATGCGCTTTTACTAAAATTCACTGACCATGTTGTTATGATGGTGATTGCGAGAGCCCTACAGTGCAGGAGCTGTTGGGGTACATGTAAACTAGTGTGTCCTTATTCGGCACTGCTGCATTAAGGATACTGAAAGAGGGTACAAAACCAAGATGTTCAAAAGTCTGTAAATGGCAAATGGGTCTAAATTCCATTAGAATTCTTCCCGGGAATTTATTTCCAGATCTACCAAAATATTTACATTTTTATCAGATAAACCAGGGAATTCTGTGTCTGTCAGGTAGCTCACCATTGTTAACTTCAGGCCCACCCAGCTACACTGATTTTGAAAATGCAATGACAATCCCCAGGTCATTTTGATGCTTTAGGAAAGATTTTCACTCCTCGTTCTGGGGAGGTAGTGAGAATGACTTATAGAGTAACTAAATTAACCCTGAACATTCCTACAAAAGAAAAGACAAACCAAAAGATCAATTGTAGAACCAGAAAAAAAAAAGCCTTAAGGTTTATCAAAAGAATAAAGAGAGAAAAGTAACAGGAAAAGAAACAAAGATAATTTAAACTATATCCTGCCACCATCTCTGAGAGCCTTTCTGCCTTGCCCTGCGTGGTTTGCTGAACAAATTGTCTTTTCCCCAACTACCCACAACAAGAGAGACTACCATGAGAAACAGAAACAGTTCTGGTTTGCTTTACGATCATTTGAAAGTATGAAATAAAGGAAAAATAATTGGGGGTCTTAGGTCAATATTGGGAGATACATAATCCTTCCAATCAGAAAGCTGGCACTATAAGATATGAGTTAGTTATTTTTTTCCTACATCTTGCACTATGAGTAAAGACCTCTGGAAGAACCACAATGTAAGGAATAAAACCTGCGTCCACTAGTTATGAATAAGTCATGAAATATTTGGAGTCTACTCTAAGTTCACATATAGTCTGCAATGTCTACAGAACGTAAAAGTTATTAGAAGTGATACTTTTTATGTGATTTACTGCATTTTATGGTCTGTTATGTCACTTATCACATATGATGTTCTGCCAAGTTCAATATTTTATCTTCAAACCACAAGCACAACTCAGCTTTTTACTAGTCTGACTTACTTTATATCCTAAACTGAGAAGGTGTATTTTTCTTTCTAGTATACCCATGCTATCTCCTTTATAACACGAGATATTCTTAAAATAAGATGTGTCTACCCAAACAGCTATTGCTCTACAAAACAAATTCATCTTTTCTGACTGCTACTTAGAAATTTACTCGAATTCTTTTGAAGGCTATTTCTCACAGGTGTTGCTGATGAATATATGCTCACATCTGGGCTGACTTTGAGTTTCCTAAGGATATACAGTGCAAATCAGGCTAACAGACATATATGAACGGACAACTTGATGAAGATATGGGGAAAATATTGAGATTATCAGATGTCATCCTTAAAAAGACTACTGGTCAAAAAAGACCAGAATAAAACATTTTTCACTTTCCAGAGTTTTGCCAGATGTTCTTTGCTTTCCATCCAGTGAAGTTGAAAAGTCTGACTACATTAGTCAGTAAGTGTAACAAGAAGATGAAAGATGACAACCATGCTGATCTGGCTTTTTTTTTGAATTTAGAGGAAATATAATAGATTGAAGTGTTTGAAAAGGAAGGGTGATGACTAAGTATCCAGCTGACAGCAGACACTGAGGATTTGATTTTTGGCATGTACTCTGTCCAGCTGCCTATGGCTCTGCAGAAGGCACTCGGGTTGAAAGGGCACCAGTGGTCAGAGCTGACCTGGCTGGGGTGATGAAGCTTGGGGAACTGCCTGGGGGTGTGCGCTGAGTTAATGCATTGGGACAACTGATCATCTTTGGGGATGCAGGAGAAGACTCTGCTGGTGTCAGTAGAGCAAGACTTATTTATCACAGCTGAGAATAGCCCAGGATCACAGCCCCACCACAACATGCCTCCTGATTCAAAAATTATTTGCTGGTTTGCTGGAGAGGCTACCTCTCCCTCTCCTTTGCTATGTGTGCTCATGAACTGCATAGAAATTTTTGTGTTGGCTGGAGTCAGTGAGCTGCTTGTCTTTCAGAGGGTGATGTGAGGCTGACACGTCCATTTCACAAGGTGAACAGGGAGGTAGAAGCACCAAAGGCAGCCACAACTTCATCCTTTCCTCCTTCCAGTCGCCATCTAAAGCACAAGCATTAGGTACTTGGCGGATATTTAATAGACGGCTATATAGCTTCGATGGAAATACGCAAAGAAGCTAGTCTTCACTGTCACTTGAAAACAAATCATCAGCATCTGGGATATGTGATTTTATTATCACTCAAGCTTGAAATATTTCCTGCTTAATAACCAAAATATCTGGAGCTGGATTCTCTGCCAAATATAACAGCAGACCTTGATATTTGACCAAAAGCAAAGGACAACAAAGGAGACTTATGTGTAGGGACACACTAAAGATGACTAATTTTAAACTATTTTTCTTTCACAGGGGAAGAAACTCTTCATGGTCCTATTTTTATCCAAGAGCCATACGATATTACTTATTCCATGGGCTCAGCAAATCCAGAAATCCTACTGAACTGTACAGCTAAAGGATACCCACTCCCGTATTACAGGTGAAGTCAACTTTGGAAAAGTATTTTCTCACTGTAAATCTTTTAACTGTGTTTTAATAAGTAGTGCACAGTCATACATACCTCAAAAGGTAGCAAAAACGCACAACGAGACTGGCTGCAGCCAGAAAATGTGGCCCCACAACAGGGCTTTGGGACTCAGTGTCTTGCTTTTCCATGGTTGGGAGTACAGCCCATAGAAAGACCCTACCTTTGTTTACTTCCAGGAGAGAGAGGATTTTTTGTTGGCAGATTTGATGCTGGTGTAGTACAAGGAAGGTCCTGAGGCTAAGGCTTCTTCGAGGACTGGTCATTTACATGAGAAAATGAAATAATTTCACCATCACTGATTTTATTTGAAGAAAAAAAGCATATATTAATGTTTAAAGCATTTAATTTATGTAACTGTGGTATCACATCATTAGCAGCCTGCTCATCAGAAAACTGAGGGGAAGAGGACGAAAACAGTGAAGGGTTAAAAGCCATGTAGGTACAGTAAATCTGAGGAATGAAGGAAAAAATATTTTTGCTAGTCTACTGCTAAAAAAAATTAGCACAGGAAAATAAAGCACATCATTGAAAATTGTCCCCACAGTGTTTTAAAACATACAAAATTACTGCTGAATCCACAGAACAGCTGTGAAAAGTGGAAAAATAAAGATGCTATGCATCTGTATTTGATGAAAATTTCAATACATCAATAAAGGCTTGGAAAGAAAAAAACCCCAATATTCTTGCCCATTTCTAATTCCAGCATTTCATGTGTATATTTATAGTGTTTAATCAGAGAAAGGGCAAGGCACAGCTCTGGTATCTGGCTTACAATACTCTGTAGACTCAATAAACTTTGGTACGTAGGATTGTTTGTTTATTCAATAACTATGGACTAACCAAAACCTAGCTTATTACAGAAGGGGTCTGGAAGCATAAGTCTAATAAAAGGAAAAGCAGGAAATCTGAAAAAAAATGACAGAGTGTTTTCTTCAGAATAGAATGGGGAAAATAATAGTCTTGGAAAAGGAAAACAAAACCAAAAAAATTATTTGTGCAAGGCATGGAATAAAATTGTGTTCTGCTAAATACTCAGACAGTAATTGTTCAATAGCTTTTCACAGTGTAACTTCTCTTCCTACAGGTAGAAATCCTCACCCACTTCCCATCCTATTTGTTCTTCCTGTTTTTACTGTGATCATCTACTGGATCATGTCATGAATTTCAGGTTTTTCCAGTTCACCCATCCATCTCCTTCATAGTCATTCGTACAGGCAGCTTCCTCAGAGACCTATAAAAATTACCGACTCATATTCCAACCATGGACTCTTCATATGCACAAAGAGCAGATGCAGCAGGTTTAACCAGACAGGAGATCTACGAAGTCTCCTCCTGTCCTATATCTGATATTAATATTTTTTCTTTCACTTTTTTTTACCTATGATTTACTTAGATAATTTTCTTTGTACTATAAGGACAGCAAAGCCTCAGTTACTCCAGTAAGAATTCTGGGAATGAACCACCTAGGTCAATTAGAAGTTATCAAACTATCACTGCTGCTATTACAACCTGGGAGCTTTTCACTGTGACCTGAAAGGAATGGGAAGTCTTCAGCACTTTTCTTTGATTTTACTACAGCTAATACTAATTTTATCAGATAAGGATCGAGAGCATATATTTAAAGTTTTAACATCTTTAGATAAATAAAGCACAGTATGAAACAAGTCATATCCTTTGAGAGTGATGGAAAAGAACTGCAAGGACTACTGCAAGGTATACCTTTGACTCAGAAACACAGAACCACAAGAGGAATAAATTTATATCCAAGTTAATTTGCTATTTAGTATCTTTTGCAAAAATAAATATGATGCTTAATGCCTTTTCTTTCAAGAAAAATCACGTAGCATTTTCTTAACGTCTTATTATATATTGTATTATATTAGCCTTATAGGTCCATTGAATATAGTAATAACTTTTTGCAACATCATTTAAAAATTCTGTGTCTAACAACCAGAATTGCACAGAATTGAAGTAAGCATAAGAGCTAAGTAATAAAAATAAGACATTACTTTCCTGTTGGATGCTGTTGAACGTAACAGAGAACATAGATCTGATTATAACGTAAAGAAAAACATGGATATAAATGTCCTGAGAAACACCATTTTGCTTTTAACGCCTTTTTCTAGACGGTCAAAATGTTTTATAATACCAGGTACATTATTTCAACTGCTTCCCTGTGTGATGTTAGTGGTAAATAAAAACATTCAAATTAGATTTATAATTCTTTGCAATTAATTTTTTCTGTTGTAGTTGATTAAGGGATTATCAGCAACTAACTTAAGTAATTAATTTTACTTCTTTTTCTACTTACAGCCTATACACACACATGTCACAGTTCCACAGTTTTCTTCCATCAAGTCATTCAGTTCCACACTGGGAAAAACCCCCCCACACAAAAAACCTAAAAAGAAGTCACCTAGACCCTGCCAAACCAGTGTTTTCTTCAGTATTTTGAATTTTTCTGTTTGGTTTCAGGTGCTGGATTCTAACTCTTTTTCTGAATTTACATTCCATACCCAGAGGAATCACATAATCTAGCATTTTCATGCAAGTTTGAAACTGAAGGGTTTTTTTTCTCCATGATCTTGATAGAAAACCGTCAATGGAACAAATAAATTAAAAAATCAAAACCAGCATAAGCATTATTCATTGTAACAATATTTTAATGTTTCAATATAACTTAAAATGATGCAGTAAAATAAGATAGAGATTCAAATTTGATCCACATCAAAGCACCATAGAAGATAACTGTGAGAGACAAGTAAAAGTGAGGGGAAGAGAAGCACAAAGTCTACGATAATTGCAAATCACATAAAATATGTTTACAATCATTGCAATAAATTTTAGAATGATTGCCTGTAACCCCCAAAATATATTTATCTTATTTATACCCTTGACAAACAAATGACAACCCTGCTATAGCGTACTTGTTCACTAAAATGTTGTCCCTTGACTCATTGAAGATTCTACTTCATAGACAGAGTAGAATTAGAAATGCCTTCAATCTCTGTTCTCCTGTTCACAGTCAATTTTTAAACTTTCTGTTTTCTTCCTCTATGGAAATATTGTATACTGGGAGTTTTTGTGAGGGGTTTGTTTTTCCAGTTACATGTAAGTCTCAGGTGACCTGGCAGGACATTTCCCTTTGAAAATATATAGTCTAAAAAAAATAAAACTCAGTGGAGACTTAAAAAATATGTATTTTTATTATAACAGTCCACTGAAAAGATAATCCATTAAATCATGTACGCATATATCCACACAGAAAGTAGTTTAAATTAAAGTGGTGGCTCCAGGCTGAGGACTCCATCACCTCAGCTCTATGGATTTACTGGAACATGTGTCAGGGTGTAGGCAATGGCATTGGGATCGTAGCGTCAGTAGATAAACGGCGCAGAAGACACTCTAATCGGAGAGGATAAGGGAAGCCTAAACACCAGAGAAACTTGTGGGTGTGCAGTAATGAACGTACTGACACTTCTCAAAGTCCTAAGAATAACTGGATTCTGCAAAGATCTCTAATATCTCACCATCTTTGTAAGTTTTATGTGCTGCTGTCTTCTTTGAACATTTTTAGCTAGATCAATATTTTTTCAGTGTGAAAACATGTTAGAAATTCATTATATTATTTTTTCCACAATTCTTTTACGAGTTATTACCCTAAAGACAGATTGCATAATTTGCAGTTGCGTTGTAAATACGCATTACTCACACACTCGTGTTCATTAATAAATCCTACTCCTTCTCGTTTTTATTTGATTTGAGATAGAGACTATTTGAACAGCAAATCACAAGTATTGATTAGGTAGTATGAATTTGAGTAAATCACCGTATATTACAAGTTTATCCTTACATAAATGAAGCTGAAATGATTCAGCTGCCGTGTACTTTAGGCGGAAGTTACCAATAAGTCCAGGATCAAAGATTTAACATAACCACTGGCTTGGAAGAATATCGATATGTTGCTATATTCAAATATTATTATAAATTGTTAACAAGTTAAGAAAAGAGGATGAGAAAAAATAGATTACCTTTCACTTGAGATTTTTAAATCGAGATGGGAGTCAAGGGAAGTCCCACTAATATATGTTCCCAAAGCCTTTGACTCAGGGATGTCAAATTCATGGCCCACAGTCTGAATCCATCCCTCCACCTTGTTTTATCTGGCCCAGCACCTTGTTTCTGCCTGGTGTCAGCACCGAGCTCCTTGCCCCTGTGCTCCTGCCAGCGCGCTAGGCATATGTGCAGCCTGTGTGATGCATGCGGGAGCCGTGAGTTTGACACCCCTGATTTAACTTAATGAACAATTTATTTGGAACATTTTATAACTGGTGATCTATAAAAGGTTAACTTTGAAGCAAATGGAATATGATTGTTTGTTCTACGAATTCATAAAACACAGATTCTGTTTTTTTAAGCTTAGATGTATCCATATGATTTGAAGTATCTTACATTCCTAGGGAATTACTGAATCCAACATCAGAATTTAAGACATTTTTTAAAAGTTTAGGGTCTGAAAAAATTTCCTATAATTGACTAAAAGCATTTTTCAATAGTTGCATGAAGAAGTACATGAAAATATATAGGTAATCCCTGCCTTCACAGGCTTATGTTAAAATTTTCTTAAGATGTCTTCAAATATTTCTGAGTACAATACAGAATACTGCAGAAAACACAAAGTCATTAAATCATCATCTATCACATGAATTCATTAATTCGTTTTCTTCAGTGGTATAAGCGTATTAATTAGGAAAAAGCCCACACCAGGAGATGAACCTCTGATCTATATGCAAAGTTTAATAATCATTGTACTACGGTGATTAGAATGATTACGGGGGATACTGTGAAGAATTCATTTGCAGCAACTAAGCCAACAACTTTGCATTTGTTTTGAAAAACAATTACAGAGCTTAATTGGGAGCCATGTAATGATGACAGCAGTTATTTCAGTGATTGATTCTGAAATTAAAGAGAACTGGCAAACTAAATATCAGAATATCCTACATTAGAAAACCGAAAGACTTAGACAGCTTATAGCATATGTGAATCTTGAAACATGGCAAAATCCTAACACTGCCACAGACTACAGCTTCATAGAACAGGCTCATGCGTGGGCACCATCCAAGATTTTCGTCATTTTGGGGGGAAAAAAGAAAAGCCAAAAAAAAAGGCCCAAACTCCTCCAAAACAACATCAAAAACCTAGACCAGACAATACAAAACATAAAAAAGAATAAAGAAGCATGGAAGGTAAAAAAAAAGTCAGGTGAAATTTGGAGGAAGAACTACTAATAGTCCATTGTTGTGTCTAAATTTCTTAATGTTGATGCCTTCATGAAAGAGGAGGCAGTGATTTTTAGATGCAGATAAATTATTTAATACGACTAGAACTTGTTCACAGAATTCAATTGATTTCATATTTTAATCGGTCATTGTTAATCTTTAAAACCAAGAGCTCTTAAAAGGTCAGGATCCTCACTTCATCTGTACGTATTGGTCAGGATGTCCCTTGGAACACAGAACTGCATTTCACAGCAGTTTGAAAATCTCCTCGAAAAAACCAACTCCCTGTGCAATCCGATTGCGTAGAGCAAGGTTGGTGGGTGACAGAAGTACAGCATTGTGCTGCATACCCAGGTCACATCTTCCACAAACATAGTTACGGCCCAAGTTTATTTCAATGTAACTGTGGAAACTACCATCGCTGTCACTAACTCCATCTCTGCAAATAACAAATAGTAGAAATTTTTTATGCCGTGATCCTTCAAATAGTTAACGAGACACTTGCCCTTGTTTTGAGGACTGCCATAAAGCCTGCTGCAAACCCAAAGTGAGCCTTTAGTGACACTTGTGTGGTCTTTGCATCCTTTGGAGGAGTAGGCACCGCGCCCACATAGATCAACAGAAATGATACAAGCTGAAGAGATGGTTGTGGTATAAAAGTAGGAGAAGAAACTATGGAGTTACGTAGTTTTTAGAATTGCTGACAACGTAAAGCGTGTTGTTAAGAAGCTCAAAGCTTGCAAAGAGCGGGAATGGAGGTCCTTTATTCTTTGGACCTCATGTGGACCAACCCTTATATGACTAATGGTAAAGCCACTAAAATTCCCTTCTTAAAACATAATATGTATTTCTTTTGTTTGTAAATAGCTGTGGAATGTTGCAGACAGGACCCATTTTCTACTTAGTGGACTAACAGGGATAAATCATGTTTTAAAATAGCAGTGTTCTCATCTTTAAATTATCAGTCTCAAACTTGCTGTATAAAATCTCCTCTCTCTGCTTTTGCTGTATAAAATCTCCTCTCTCTGCTTTTGTCTGTCCTCTGAAGCGTAATCCTTCCTAATCTATATCTTCAAATCATTTTTGGAACCAAATTTATGGCATCATTTGCAAGAACTGTAAAGCACATTCAGGTGCCTTTTGCATTACAAAAAATAAGGTAGCTGTAGTCGAGGCATATGCTCTGCTCCCAATTGGATGGATAGCTTAGTTTGTAGAAATAAGTTGTAATTATTTTTTGAAGACATTTGGATGAACACTGGTGACTAGCATAAAAGCAGTAAAGATTTTTCAAAGAACGTAATTATTGATATCATTAAGATTGATATAAGAAGCAGTCTGGTATGAAAAATGATACTATTTTGTGATATTTAACTACATTTTTATCATTACAGGTGTGCTACAGCACACTATTTAAGATAAATATGAATAGACTCCGTAAATTATAAGCATAATTTGATTTTTTTCCCCTCAAAGGTGGAAGCAAAATGGCACAGATATTGATCTTACCATGAGTTATCACTACAGGTTGGTTGGAGGCAGCTTGGCAATCAATAACCCACATAAAAAACAGGATATTGGAACATACCAGTGTTTGGCCACGAATTCATTTGGAACAATTCTAAGCAGGAAGGCAAAGCTTCAATTTGCATGTAAGTTTGGAAGATCACATTTATTACAGCATTATTTTCTGATTAATTCTGTACATGAGCTGTAATTTATTGGATAATTAAAGTATTGGTGGTGCTGTTCAAAATGTTTGGGTTACTTCAGCAGTGCTTATTCTTAAAAAAGTTATTCCTAGTAAATATTAATAACAAAACCAGACATATGATGGCTGCTGGTCCTCAGGAGCAAGAATAACTTTCAGAGAATTGAAAGGTCAAGGAATATGAGTGCAATTATTTTCGTTTAATAAAGGTGTTCCACTTTTTAAGACAGGGCTTTCTTTGCCTTATTGCAGGTAGCTACAACTTGGGGGGAGACACTGGAAAAAGTTAGGGTTTCCATTTTTGGTAGTGTAATGAGTTCTAACTGCAACACAAAAACGCTGTATCGCTAATTGCCACACGGACATTTTGTTATATTAACTGGATAAGAAACACTCCTTTGCCTGACACAGCGTGCAAAATGGTGAGCTCTGTTCTGAAATGTTTCATATTTAATCTAAGTTGGGTAGAGCATGTATGCTGTCTTAAGATGACTTAAAATTCATTTTAGGTTTGTTCCCTATTTCCTTTCCTCACAAACTCACAGTCTTTTCCACAATGTTTATATGTGGTGACTGAGTTCTGTTAATATCCTGGGCAGGGGAGGAAACAACAGCAACAACACACACACAAAAAAACCCCCAGGTATTACCACCATTCCTTTTTCTTCAATATAAAGGTCTGAGCTGTCTTTTGCTGAGAAAAAGCAATTGTTTTCAAACTTCATTAATAAAACATGTGTCTAAAGCCAACCTTGTGTCGCTGTTTCAGACACCAGCAAACATATTAATTATTAATCTTGCTCCATTTCTCATAGCAAATCTCATGTCGCAGGGGTTATACAAAGGAGACATTAGAGGTCAGGACGGTTCACAGACTCTCTTTTAGTGGAGCTGATCAAACGGTGTACCACTAGTATCTCATTTAATAATGCTTTACCCTGAATTTCTCCCAGAGCATTTGATTCCCAAGAGCTGGTCAAACAGGAACAAAAATATCGATTCATTATTTTCCCACTTTTCCTGAAACATCTTTGCAAGCCAGTCTTCCTTTATAGGAAATTATTTCAAGACCTAAAGATGAAAATTGTTTAGTGGCAGAACAAATTCCATTTTAGAAAGAATCAAGAATAGATGGCCACCTCAAAATTGATAACGGAATCTGTAATCCTCAAGGATCCAGGAATGCAGCTGGGAAAAGATCTAAAGAAAAGGAATCCTGTCAAATGAAGGCATAAAGGAGGTAATATAAAAATAATATAAAAAAAGGAGGGGAGGTGAAAGGAAAAACAGGAATATCTGTGAAAGACAGAGGGTTCTAGTGATTTTTCAGCATATCATATTACTCAATGTTTTAATCTTTTTCTTGAAAATTCTGTCCCCGATTCAAATTGCCAGAAACCCTCTGGTTTCCTGGTCAGTGCTCTCCCAGCCCGTAGGGAATCACAATAGCTTGGTGCATCAGCTCTTAGGATATATGAACAGTTTTTCTGGCCAGTGCTCCTTTGCATGGTCTTTAATTACACTTCCTTCCTGTAGTTTTTTTATTTTTACTGTTACCTATCACCATTTCATAACCGTGGACCAGAAGTAGCTCTGGAAACCCTCTTGGTTTAACTCTTTGAAAGGAGAAGGGTTTGGAGAAAGCTGAAAGAGAAGAGGGGAAAAAAAACAATCATATGAGGAAAGCCTTACTGGTAAGGAAGAGAGGAGAAAAGTCCCTACATTCACAAATGCATCCCTTATAGTCCTCAAGAGAAAGAAGTATGCTGGTTGGCAGAGAAGTGTCTCATCTTCACAGCAATGCAGAGTTTTCCTTGCGAGTCTGAATTCAGTGAGGATATAAACATGGGTGTTCATCTTTCCATGGAGAGCAAGGTGGCTCTGCCCTCTGACAATTCCTGCTCTCCAAATGCAGCTGCGGGCCAGGGGGCTCTGCCCAGTCATGCAAACCCAAAAGAAGTCACGTGTGGTTTCAGGTCTGTTTGAGGCAAAGCACATCCCCATGCTGAGCAGCTGATGCCACTTAGCAGCTAGAGGACCTGTTTGCCAGAAAATAGACTTTGTCATGGCATTAAGTATTTTCAGCTTTTAAAACACCAGTTCTTTAATACTTCGTGCTGGTGAAGCATTCCCACCGAAGTACTTAACTCACTAATAACTTGAAGTTTCTTGCCAAAATACAACAATCAAAATAGGCTAAATATCAAGCAGTTCCTTCACTTAGGCTTCATTCTCCAATTAAGACACTTCTGATTTACTGTGGGAAGAAGGTCACGACAAAGTTGGATCTCTTTTGTCCACAGCAGCAAACAAACCCACAGCTACCATCCTGCTTTAAGCCTCCAGTTCTTAGCAACAACCATATAATGATAAATGCATCCCATATTCAAGTAGCACATTACTTTTTCATTAACAGTGACAAACATTTACATCCTTTCCCATATAAAAGAGAGGACAGACAAATCGAAGGTTGTCATTTAAACCAGCAAACACAGGAAAATGCTTTAATTTAGCAAGATCACTGTGAAACTAACTTTTAACTTGTCTTCCAACAGAAAAACAAACAGTACGTGGAAAAATGTTATAATGGCCTGAAAAGAATAGTGGAACAAATTACCTTGAAGCAGTTATTTCACAGTTAACATTTTCTTATTTCTTATTTTCATGTTGCCATCCAATTTACTTCTTTGTTTCAACCAATACATCAGGCTATATTGTAAAATCCAGGCAGGCATGTGGATATTATGACACTTTCATTCAATACTGGAAAAAAATGGGACTCTTCCCTGAATTAGGCTGCCGGGTGTATTAGTGCAATCACTATGATAAATACTCCTAGTTGAATCAAGCCTATTATCCAAGTAACAGTTTAGGCATATTTGCCTTTTTACACCAAGGTAACAGAGTTTGAATTAATGATACCTTTGGAAACCTATTGTACATCTCAACTTAATATGTGAAAAATACTTTCTGTGTTCAAGATAGTGAGCTCTCCGAGCAGCAAAATAAATGTGGTATGAGATTAGAAATATGTCTTCAGCTTCAGCTGGAGTTTCATACTTATCCTCTATTAAAAACAGAGCTGTCAAATGAAAGCTGCAGGAGGAATATTGTACAGAAGAAAGTGGCATAGATTATTAAAGCTACAAGCTGAAAATGAGAGACAACATCAGTGAGAGTGAGCAGAGCAAGAGCACATAAATGCATTAGCAGGCTACATAGGGTGGCAGTCTTATGTTATTCATACTTTCTGGTGAAGGTTTGTTTTGTCATAAATAAAACTGAAAGTTCCCTATAAATCCTGTGCATCTTTTGCTACCCAGAAAGCAGCACATTTTGAAAAGCTAACGTGTGTTTTGCAAGAGCTGGAGTTGATGATCTGTATCTTCAGTCTGGTTTAAACCATTGGTGTCAGATCCCAGCTTGCATAGCCAGAGCCTGTAACAGACACTGTCACGCAGACTGGAGTTCTGAGCTTTGCCCCAGTGTCACAACCTGCCACCCACATGGCACTTTCCTCCCTGCAAGCTCAGTATTGACATCCAACACAACGTCACCAGTAATGTTTCAGCGCTACATAAAGGAAAGGTCAAAGACAACTCTGTGAGGAGTTCGTCTTTGTGAACTATGCAAGAGTCAGCTTGAAGAACGAGGTGGGGACGTGGAATGTTTACTTCAGATTTCACACAACTTAGTTTCCAAACTGAAAAGAAGATGCTTGTGCACACGCTTCCTAGATGTCGTAGGCTTTGCTCCTCCTGCATGCACAGAGCATCACCTCTGAGGAAGCAGCTGTCCTGAGCCCCACCACTGGCAGAGCCACCTCCTGAAGACACCACAGAACCTGACCAGGCACAAACACTACAGCTATCACTGCTGAGCCAGAGCCAGAGATCACAGTCACATTCAAAACTCAAAAAAAAAGCGCCTCTCAGTGTAAAGAAGTATCTGATCATTAAACCCAGAGTTTCTTCTATTCTGTGGTGTTAAGATGCATTCACACGCATATTAATGAGGTATTCTGCAAAAATCTATTTTTATTAATGAAGAGCATCTAAATTGCATTTAATGCCTTAAAAAAGACAAACAAAAAAAATGTTATAGAGAACTGTTTAAATATGGCTTCAATGAGAGCCCCAGCCCATGCACACAGGGGATTCGTTTTAATTATTTCATCAGTTTTAAGTAAAAGTAACTTGTGTGTAAACAACAGATCTTGAGGGAAATCCCTTTAAGTAGCTGCAGTAAAGCAGTCTGTCCAGGCTTGATACTAATTCTTTTAGTTCTCATAATGTATATGTTATAAACACGTAACAGATACATAGGAGACACAAGAAGTGCAATTAAACAAACTAGAAAAAGCAAGAATACTCTACTATGAAAAAGAATCACATGTGAACCTAATTTACAAGTACTCAGGACATTATAATTGGAAACATCTAGTTGCCTAGGATCTTAAATGATATTCTCAATCAAATTGTTCTACCATCATAGATAGACAGTCGTGATGATTCTGGCTTCCTCAGACCTCAGGCTCCCATTATTAACCATGAATTCTGAGAAACAGTGACAACAATGTAATTTTGTGTATGCAATTAGTAATTTTGTCCTGAACAACACAGGAGGGCACACAGTGGAGACATTAGACCACATATTTACGTTTACCCCAGCGCTACAGACTAACCAGGAGGAAGGATTTGTCCTTGGCATTTTGGGGCTGTAGCCATATTCCTGTTTTTTTTCAAAGGGATATTCAGAGGTTTGGCCTGGTGCTTATTCTCTATAGCATTTCTCCAAATACGCACATCCTCTCTCCTCTTGGCCAGTGACAAGGTGCTTATAGTGTTGTGGATGACAGTGATAGAGCTGGAGCACTCAGGGTAAAATCTGGAGCTCACAAGTGCTCTTACACGCTTTTTGTCAGATACATAGAAATTGACACAATTTTGCTGAAATAACAAATTAAAGAGGTGATAATTCTTCCTGGACAGAGTTTTTCCATTCTGAAACATAAGGTCCATCATTATCATTTAACCGTTTCAAGAGAAACGTATTAAAAGCAACGAAGTCCATTTAGTCTTTGCTAGATCCTGACAGTTAGAGCATTTGCAAAGCCCTGTTAGTGACTGGCTCTGAGATGCTCAGCTAGCATGAAAGCCCACTTTTCATCTGATTAATTCATCATGTAATTTACCTTTGACTGCACACAAATTACACAAACATCACAAAGCAATACAGCATGCCTCAAAATGTCATAACCCTTTTTACTTGTAGTATATGCTTTGAAACTGAAAATGGAAAAATCAATACTTAGATCAGATAGTCTGAATTTGCAAAGTCTGGACATGCATGAATTTTAGTTTAAATGGCACATATGCTTCTGGATTGGTTGTATTGTGGGACTGTGTGTGCCCAGAAGTCCCTTTTGTAACAACCAGCTTTTGATTAAAAGGTGTGTTAAATGTTGTACCTACCACCTCGCATAAGGTGCTCTGGGTGTTTAAATTGATTGTTAATTCACCACTTCATGCAAGGACTGGCATACTGATCAGGCTATCTAGCAGCTTGTATTGAAAGAATGAATGCGCAACTTCGTTTTTTTTCAAAAGGAGGTATATGGTTCTCAATTTAGCATTCAGTAGGCACTCTGGGGTGACCAACTGATAACTGGAGAATGAAAAGGAGCAGAAAAGAGCTCAGCTTTTTAGTGGCAGAAGCACATCACTATCAAAGAGACATCTCCCAAAGTTTTAGTTCATTTACTGCATTCCCTTACCCTCTATAGGGACACTTCAGGTAAAGTCATAGATTTGCCTCTGTTCACGTCATTTTATAACCTACAAAAGCAAAGCAACACGTTAAGCCTACCTCCCTGTTTTTTCCAAAAGTTATTCCTTATATATAATGCAGAAACATATCTCAACTCGTAGATATGTGGAGAATGGGATGTAAAACTGTGTTCTTTCCAGGCCCTGCACAGCCCTCGTGATGGTCCTGGCAACAGCTCAAAATCTGCATCTTTCCATGAGCAAGTGAGAAAAGATTGCAACCTGCAGCAGGAATGCTCCCAGCAGATCGATCCTGTCTGGAGGATGGAAATGCTATTGTCATCTCTACTTATGTCACTAAATAGGCTTACAGCTTAAAATTACCTTTTGGACTTTTAACCACAGTTAAAGAATCCAATATAAGTAGAGCAGCAGTACGTACCTCTCCCTGTGTACGGGTAAGTGGAGTGCAGGCTTCCGAATAGAATGAGCTGCAATAAATATACAGTTTATTATTTGGAAATAAAGCCTGTATTTTGTCAAAACTCTGCCTGGAGTAAAAAGAAACTGAACTTTCATTTATCAGATCTTATTGCTATGGACACTTTGCACTAGAGCTCCAACACTCTCTGCAGCAGTTCCCCACGGTAGGAGTCAACATCAAGGTCTTTGCTTAATTGATGCTCTCCATGGAGCAGACACAGCAGCCTCAGGCATGTTTTCTTTTTGTCTTCTTCAAAATGTTTCCCCACAAAATTAAGGAAAACATGGTGAGAACCTGATATGCATTTCTATAAGGGGCCTGTACACCACTCTATCTACCCTGAAGTGAGGCACCATGTTTCCTTCAAGGCTACTTTGAACAGAACACTTGCAGAGAACTCACTATAAATGATGCAGCTTATTCACTCGGAGACCACAAATGCTGCAAGATCTCACTACATTCAGCTCAACTCCATGGATCTTGTTGAGCTTTCCAGTATGTATTTCTTCGCAGAAGTCTGAGCACACACAGGCTCTTACAGACTAAAGGAAAAACAGGAGCCATCAACAACCATTCAACAGTGGAGAAGCAGGAAGCCTGGTGGGGTTTCACCTGCCTGCTGACAGGACAAGGCAGGGCGATAATAGCATTTCTATTTTAAAGCTCAGATGCTACAAGAATAGAGTTATGCAAGTATCAAGATATTCCTGAACACAGAAAGAACAGCCTGGAATCAGAAAATCAGAAGATATGGGTAAATCTAAATAATGAAGGGGGTTTACTTCTTTCACTGTTCCCTAAAGGTCTGAGTCTGCCCTGTGCCCTCAAGGCTCATCTAACATCCATTGATGCCAAATGCAGTCATCACCTCCTCTCTCTTGTTGAACACACCAGCTGGAGCTGAGGGGAGCCACATTCCCCCTTTTGTTTAAAATCATAGCAGACCAAGCAGCATCAGAAACCAAAGCTGCATTTTTTTTCTCTCTCACACGTTTTTAAATATCTCAGATTATCTAAGCACCACCTTCAAGGCTATGCTCTATCAGAACACTTTGTTAAAGCTGTTTCATTCCGATGGGCTGGTTCCCTAAACTTTTCTTACAAAAGGAGGCTCTTACTCCTCTTGCACAGGAATTCTTTATCTGTGAAATGAAGACGTACCTTACAGAGCTGTTGTAAGGAGCATTACAGGCAGGGAGCTAGTCAGATAGAGTAGTAATAGGGAATGTATAAGTATTTCAAGATTATCTTTTAGTTATATATTACTTATTCTGTAGTTCCTATGGAAGTGTTTATCCTAAATCAGGCCATTGTGAGTTGTATTGGAAAAGCAATATATGTGATCAAGATACGGTAGGTAACAAAGCACCTGCAGGTCCCAGAGGTGCTAGATTCTGATTGATAAAATTTAATATTTTTTGAAGGATAAAGCCAGTCTGTATTTGCAGTTTGGGTGATTTTTTTATCCACTTTACTTACATTACAGACAATACGAATTAGATTCCAATAAACTATTGAATGAAACATCCATAATATCCACATTAACTTCTTCATTCTTTGATATGACAAAAAGTTAAAAGTTACAGGAAGAGGCTTGCAAGGAAAAAGAAGTAATTAATTGAATTCTTTGGAATAAATGACTTGCTTTTTTGAATAAAAATAGTGAAATTACTTGATTAGTTATTTTTGCAGTGACAGTTGATCCTAATAAAAAAGTTTTAAGGTGCAAGATAAACTATTCTGCAGCTTATGCTGAAGGAGAAGAGTATGTCATAAATACTTCCCATGGTGCAAAGGAATAAGGCCACAAGCATAGTTTTTTTTCAATAGGCAAACCATAACTGGTACAGAGAATGCACCGAGATAAAAATATTCTTTTCTAAATGCTACTGAAAGAACAACTAATGATGTACAGAACACCTGAAATCCCTCCTGAAGATTCATATTCAAAAATCCTTTACATCAGTCACTCAGGTAAACCTTGACATTCCCACTGGAAGGAAGTCTTTGATTACTTTGCAGCTCAAATGAGCGAGGTGGAGTGGTGGTGTCTAAGGATAACCCAAAGGGGTTCTGCAAGAAGTAATTCTGTGCTGGATGAAGATCTCCAAAGGGACGGGCAGATATCTGGGAAGGGCTGAAGTATGCATGGACATTCTTGTTCGACACTTTCAGCAGCACGTGAGAGCCTTCTCTTCCTTGTCATTTTCTTATTATGTGTTACAAGCACATAATAAGCGTTATAAAAACAAAATAATAGGCTGAAGTGGAGCTGTGTGGTGTTTAGCAGGAGGCACACACAAGGACCCCGGACGTCAGGGTAAAGAGAGCTCTCTGCAGGACTACGGGTGTGGCTGCTCACTGCCAACAAGAAGGTCCAAGGGAAGAGGCGAGTTCACAAACCACCTCCACACACCAGGGAAACCAGGTCTCTGCAGGAGCACGGGCAAATATAAATGAAAGAAGTCAGGTTTGGATAAGAGTTAACATCCCCGCCCAAGACATAGTTTAACAGACGGGACCAGGGTCATCTCTGGTGTAAGTCAGTCAAACGGGCACAGTTCTGGCAGGGATAAATCTTACTCATGAGATTTAGACTGGGGAGAGAAATCTGTTTTTAAGAGTACTCCAATCTGGAGAAAACTCATGCAGATGGCAAAACGACTCTGATGACAGGTGACAAATGAACTCTGCTGTGACAGGTGAAAAACTGTTCAGGAATATAAAATATTAAAGATATATTTCTTACATCTCCCTCCCTTTGAGGGGGTCAGATCCTCAAACGTGCCTGTGGCCTACAGATGGGGTTTAGAGTAAGAGCCCTAAGGCTGCATCAACACTTACTGCGCGATGCAAGTCCAATGTTCGGTTTAGAAGAGAGCTTTAATATTTTATGCTGCTAACTCTGCAAAAGGAGAAAAACTAACAAAAAACAGATATAGACCAACCCTGCGTCACAGCATACGTTTCTTTGTGCTGAATTTCTTAGAGTATGAACACAAAAAAACCCAAACATCAAGGCACCAAAGGATTTCCCTCACACACATACTTCCTGTTTAATTTAATTGTGACCTTCCATTTTTTCCTCTAGAGAAGCTTGATATTGCTTTGTAAAGGGCATTTTCACTCTTTAATTGAAAAAGACAATTGGACTGTGGCAGAAATTATTGTTCCCCACCATGAAAATTAGTGCATGGATTGGCTATTCATACCATTTAAGCTGAATTGAAGACCTGGGGCCTGTGTGCATCCTAATGTTTAAATTACAGTTCCTTTCCCATTAGAAACTCTAAACAATTTAACTAAATAAAGGAGCACTGATGAAGGTCCTTGTTTGATTATGCAGCTTTGGAGAAGGACAAGCCCCAGCAACTGTGTTTGGCCCTGCTCGTTTTAGTGGGCTGCTCTGTAGGGGTAGAGAGGGTTATGACTTTGGGGCAAAGGCAGCAGTGGGGGTTTCCTGGCAGCCTTCTTCAGAGGGAAAGCAGGGACCGACTTTTAACCAGATCGGGATGCATTAACCTCAGATGGAAAACCAGAGCAAAAAATGAGAACTACAGTTGATTTTTAACCCGTCCCAGTGAAAGGGAACACTCAGGTGTTGCCCAGGCTTGTCCTAGCTTAAGAAGCTTCAATTCCTGCAGACCCTGTGATCTTACACCAGTGACAAAGTTGAGGCTCAAGTATACTTCACATAAAGAGGGATAACTCAGGAGGTGTCTAGTGGAAAATGCGAGTACTTAAAAACCAGGAAATGGGAAATGCTAAGCAGCTTTCAGACACCTTAATTAGAGATAACACCACTCTTAATCTCAGAATTGAATTCATAGAAAATCAATTAAAACATTTAAATAATTAAGATTAGATGGTAAAGGGAAAAGATTAATATATTGACACTATTATCAAGACAAAGGAACTGTCAAAGGGTTTGTTTAAACAAGTTTACTATAGTTCTGAAAGCTTAAAAAAGTTTAATTTCCAATGAAAGTTGTAGGAAATGAGATTAGCCATTCCTTTGGGAGATATTTGGAGAAAGACAACACACTCTATTGGTGACCAAGCTGCGAGAAGCTGGTACTACTCCCCTACAAGATCATTCGATACAACAATATTGAGGAGAAGCAAGATGGCTAGATACACAAGAGATCTTCTGGAGTGTTCTAAACAGGTGATCACAACCTTCCAGCAACAGGCATAGTCTGTACGTGAAAGCGTTTTACCCAATGAATGTTTGGGTCTTTCTCTATGTGAAAGAAAATAAAAACCAACCCCAAATTCTGGCCAAGTATGGGACTTCCCAGAATATGAGATAATTTTAAAGTTCCAATAAGTTCTAGTTTTCCTATTTGTGGCTATAACAGATCCAGGTCCTCAAAATTTGGCATAGAATTCAGATCTACACTTGTCAATGGGCCCTCTAATTCATTACAGTCACAGCCAAGTGAAGGTAACTAATTATCAGCTCATAACACAGGTGTTAGAAATGCTTATAGTAAATCATAACCATGAGCTTTTGAAAACTGCTGAGGTTGTAATTTTTATCCTACTTCCCTGCAAGAGGATTTCTATTGTGATACATCACATCCAGTAACACTCATCATGTTGCAATATATCACAGCCAATAAGAAAAACAAAAGAAACTGAAACAGATGTGATATATCACAATTTGACACAGCCACACAGAAATGTGAACAATTCTATTGATTTCTCCTCAGGAGCATAGCTAATTTGCAAAGTGCTCTTATTACTAATTCCTTAACATTCATTGCACATTTCAATAACAACTAATTACAACTATAATATTTGGGATTATGTAATGACAAAACATTTATGAAAAAAAATCAAAAGTTCAAGAAAGCATGAAATTACATTAATTCAGATGAACTGTTAGTAATTATACAAGGTGATAAATTGGACTTTCCCTAATTGTCTGCAACAATTTCATATATTAAACACCCCGGTTTCCTTGTTTACTGTTTGGTAATACAGAGCTGTCCCATGCTGCTTGTTAAGATGAACTGGTTTGGAAGTGCGACACCAATCCTTGAGCAGTTTCAGAAATTTCATACTCATGATTGGGTGGTTGAAACAAATGAGTTGTTACTTGAGATTAGGTTTTTTACTTCCTATAAAACATATTTAACAAGTAGTTCCCTAATCTCAGGGAAGCTGACCGTGTCACAACGCTTTCTATTGTGCATGTTAAACCTACCACTCTAACAATTGTAAGCCATTTTTATATTAAAAACCCCACTCAGATGTGTGGGTAGTGGTGATGGGCAGGGAAACAGAAGAGCTATATTCATGATACAGTTGACAATTACATCAACGCTGAGCTTTAAAACACTAAAGAAATAATACTGTGTGGCCGAACTTAATAATTAACACACGTACTTTCACATGAAGTATTGTGTGTATCAGTTACAATTCGTTTCTATCGCCATAGTTCATCACTTCAGGTAAACTTCTCGCTCATTGTTGTGGGTTTACTTGCCTTCACTGAATGGCAGCTCCGTACTCAGTAGACCTACGCTGGTGGTCACCCCAAAATGCTGTTCTTCTCAGCTTCTGCTTTTGTTATAACTGAATATCTACATGAAGACTCGCAAGCCGTGCCCTGTGTCACCTTACATAAATAAGCAGAACTTCCTTGGTGACGGGGGGTACTGCTGACTTACACCAGCCGTGAAAAAGCTCTGTTCTGGCCCATTCCTTTGCCACATTCTTCCCTTCATACCCGGTATGGAGCCGAAAGCCTGCTTCACCTCGAGTACCCCCACTTACACCACAGAAAGCCCCATCATTCTCTAATTCGGTTTCCACAAAGTGCCCTATGTTTTACTTGTTCTGAGCACATCTTGCTTAGGTCTGCAAATGCTCCCAGCTGAAAATGATGACTTCTTGCCACACACAGCTGAGTCCAAATATTTCCACTCTTCACTGTGAAGAATCATTTCTTCACCTGAGCATTTTGCTTAGCCTACACGACCTCATTATCACATCCAACTGATTAATTGTGCTGTACCAATAGTAATCTGCCAACATACACGGTGCTGGAAAAAAAGCTGGGTTTTGATAAAACTCACAGCTGAGAGAGCCAAGCAGTGTGAGGGAACTCGTTGTTCATAAAGTGAAATAAATGCAGACAAAGAATGGAAGGAATTATGTGGGAACTAGGTGATAATTTATTTATAGATCTCCACAGAAACACTGAAGTTCGCAAATATACCATCTGTTAAATAGTCGTACTATTCCTAAGTGCATATTAGCAATCTTAATGTGTGCCAAACACCTGATCTTAGCAATCTTATTTGATGCACTTTTTGACAAGCAACATTATGTTTTATCAGATTATGTCATGTTATAAAGCTATGCTAGGTAACAGTAACTGGGAGAACAGAACGGCAGCGTTCAGTTGGTGTAAGTACCTGCTCAGGGCAGTGGTTGAGAAGTGGACAGATTTTCTGACTAACAATAGGAGAACATACATTTATACTCATAAAGTGGGTTTTTTTTTCTATATATATTTAACATTTCAGGCTGCAAATAATCCTTGAAAATATATGCACCTCTATGGGCGGGGAGGGGAATGGATGTGAGCATCTTTTGGTCAAAAATAACGCTTCCAGTAAGAAGAAACGTTATTCCTAATGGTCCACCCTATTCCTATGTTTATCATCCTGAGCTATGTAACAAAGACAGACAATTTTATAACTCATTATTGAATCCCATCTGAATGAGGTGTCATAGTATTTCAGAAGGAGGTGATGCTTGCCTTGAAAAAGGGTCCAATAAAGATAACAGAAGATTGACTCCCCTAATGAGTTACTTTTACTCATTTTGCTTTGTTTTGCCCCTTTCAGAATTTATTCTTCCTTAAGATGCAATGACTCTTTATTACAGAAAGAGACACCGTATGAATTCATTTTGTACTGCTATCTATCAAAATCAGCTTTTGATCATTCCTGTTTAGGCCTAATAAATTCTGAGGGCTGGAGTTGCTAAGAGATACAGTGTGATAAAGACTTCAGAGTCAAGCACTGGAATGGACTGTCTAAAGAAAACGTCCATCCCTAGAGGCCTGCACAAATAGGTTAAATAAGTATCTGTTAGAAAGAGCACAGGGTATTTGTATCTATCCGTTATGGGCCAGAAGAAGAGAGTAAATGACAATTTATCTGCCTCCATACTTAATTTTTTATACCTATAATTCACTAGAAAGCATGATGGGATGAAAATCTCTTCTTTGTATAACAATTATAAACATGCTATGAAACAGTAAGGACTCTTGCGTACAGATTTTGACACTCAATTTAAGGATGAGAACTGTAGAGTAAAAAGACAAACTCAACTTTTACCCCACATATAATCAAAAGTATTCCTACTAATTATAAAATAACAGATGCCACAAGAGACCTAGTAATACTACCGCTTTTTTTTTTTTATATTTAGATCAGGAATACTTGTCATGGTTTTAATGGAGAAACACAGACAGGTGATACAGTCTCTAAAATTAGAGTAAAAATGATACCATTACATATGTCATTAAAATAGGAATTTCTATCAGCAATTTATTACTTCTCCAAATCTCTTCCAATTTCAGAATAAAGTATTACATAGTTAATTTTCAACTGTCATGAAAAGTTTTTGCTACTGCTACACTGCACTTGCTTTTTTTCCCCTCCTTTCTCGAGTGTTCATAGCAAGAGAAATTTTATTCTCAGCAAAAAAATAGTCCTGATTTACCACAGTAGAAAGCATTAGAAACCACTAGTTAGACTACACATATTTTCCACACCCAAAACTGTTGTGTGATTTTTTTGGTTTCCTTTTTATTTCCTTTTTCATGTAGAAACCGCACTATATGCATTATTAGCAGCTCAAGGAAAGCAACAGGAAAAGGAAATGGGGTCATTTTGGTTGCTATTGCTTGAATCCTAAGAGGTCTGAATGTTTTGCACCTTTCCAATCTTTCTTCTATTTAACATCATAAATAAGAAAATTCAAGGGTCTTTTCCCCTCATACCAAGCTGTCCCCTTCTCCCAGAGCACAAAGGCCTCATGAAAGCCAACACAAGCAAATCTCCATGTGACATCTTGAGAGCTGGCCCAAAGGCCAGTTTTCCCCCAAAAATATATTGTGCTGGCCTTTTCCTTCTCAGAAAGATCTTAAACCACGGGGGGGGGGGGGGGGGGAAGAAAAAAAAAAAAAAAAAAAAAAAGAGAGAGAAAGCTGACTAATTTTCTCATGTTGAATTTTGAGAAGAGGTAAATAAATAAATTCCCACATTCAGAGATTCAGCAGTAAGGATCTTTAGGAATTCAGACTCTGGTTAGTCGTGTTACTGGAGAAGAAAACAGCGGATGGATGCAAGTGTTGCATGATGGAATAAAACTAGATAAACTTTTTTTCTTTTTGACCTTTGTCTTTTTTTTTTGTCCCCCTGGACTAACCAGACCGCAAGGCAGAGATCTAGCCAGAAGGCAATTAAAAGAACATCAGAGTTTAAAACACTTTTGCAGTGCATTGACAGGTTCCATCTATTGTGGCTATGACAGTGCAGGGAGGTGCTACAGTTGACTGATTCAATTCAGTCACCTCTGAGTAGACAATGTCTTCACAGGATACCAATATACCAGAGATGAAGAGGACGAAAAGAAAAATTAACTGTGTAAAGTTCAACTAAGGGGGAGAAAATTGATATATTGACATAAATAGCTGAGCCTGTACAGGTAGTAATCATTATTGCTTTGACCAACAAAAACTGTTTCTCTCTCTTGAACTCTGGTTCAGGTAGTTGTTCAGCTGATGAAAAATGGAACAATTATTTGAAGCAAGATTCTGTAGCAAGGTAAATAAAATAAGCTTAAGGGAAGTAGTATATGACAAGAGTTTTAAGTGAAAGATGATATTATTAATTTTTTATTATTATATACTAAACACATTTTGAAAGTATTTCAAGCAATAGTTTCACAGAACACTGACAAAATTAGTTAATTTTCGAATTAGGATGAGAACTGGATCAAAAAGTAAATAATTAAAGTACTTCTCTTGTGTCATGTTTTATAATTTAATTATTCAAAAAGAATGAGACTGATAATATTTCCACATCTCAGTGAAATATGAGAAAGCAGAGGAGATTAAGCACAGAGTTATTCAGTAAAAAAATAAATTAATAGCCATAAAAATCACATGTGGGAGATAGGCATAGACGTATTTATACAGGCGATTTCCCCAAACCTCCACAATCTCCTTCTGAAAACATCCTCTTTTTCCTCTTTAAAACCAGTGTTAAATTTTGTTGCAGTCAATTAAAACATATCCACTTACTGCAGCCAGTTTTAGGACAGAACAGACTCGTTAAGAATACAACATACTTTATCATCATTTAAACGCACACTCTCTGGGAGTGCTGATGATGTTTAATTACCACTTGTATATATAGAAGAGCACATGTGCTTTTTATTTCTATAAAAAAAAATCCCACACAATGAAAAATGGCCTTTTTTTCCTACTTCTCTAGATAAAGAGTCTCATAAGTTCCAATGAATAATGCTAAAAAAAAAAAAATGCCATGGAACAATTACGTTAGCTTTGAAATTAGGAATCTTGAATACAAACTCATGGGGTTAGGGTCGAAGTGTGTTACAAATAGGTATTTTGTGACTGCCAAAGGACTAGATAATAGATTGTATGAGATATTTTTCCATACAGCATGGCAATTCACATACAGAGATTATATTATGCTATCAAATACGTTCTTGAGTTATGTAAGCATTGCACAGCTTGGGGTACAGTTGGGAAAAATTTGACAGACAATAACTGGGTCTTGTTTTCTCATTCTCTCTCAAGATCTTGAAAATTTTGAAATGAAAACAAGAAGCACAGTGTCAGTCAGAGAAGGACAAGGAGTGGTGCTGCTCTGTGGTCCTCCACCGCATTTTGGAGGTAGGAGTAGCTCTATTGTGTGCAGCCTGAACACTGACAGCTATAACCTAGGAGAAACGGCCTGTGCCTGATTAGCGCTGGAATTCATTTGTGCATGAAGTGTATGAGTTTACAATAAATTTGTATTTCATTTCTCTAAAGGACACACAAGTTTACATTTCTTTAAGGGCCCTTCTTTGTTATTCCTTGGTTACTTGGGGGACTAGAACATGCCATCACTCTTGGGGTGTTACACAAGTGAAGAAAGCATGAAGGCCTTAGACTGTCTCCTGACATCACTGGTTATCTCAGCTCCTTCACACACGGAATGGTAGAAGAGCAAATAGCAGCAATTCTTTCTACGTTAAAACCACTTCAGGTCAGAGTGGAATGATTATTTTGCCTTTTGGTACTTGCTACTTCAATGTCATAATTTGAATCCTGCATTTTATGCATTAGATATGTCACAAAAATCGGCGTATGTTCTTGAATAGCCAATCCTCTCCTTCCCGATAATCATAAAGATAGAGAAATTTAGATTGGAAGAACTGCTGGATAGGTAAGCTCCCTGATCAAAGGAAGTCTGATTAAATCAAGTTGCTTGATAAGTTTCAGTCCTTCTGGTAAAGAAAAAAAAGATTTTTTCCACAGATTTTATTTGAGGATGATTTGCATCTTTTGCCCTTGCCTGTTACTGCTGCTTCTTAACTATAAGACTCTTTTTGAGGTGTTCCTTTCTGAATGAGGTTAAGTCCAAGTGGCAAGCAATGAACCAGTAATACACTTAAACACGATTCAGACTTTCATTTAAGACATGCCTAAGGGCGGGGCATGATTTTCCTTTCCCTTCTTTGTGGGTGTATTAATCCCTCCAACCTTAGCATTGTCAGAGCGACACAAGGATTTGAACGCGTATGAGCACCGGTGCAATTTCCTCTTGAGACTTAAAAGTAAGAAGCTCTTAAACGGTATTTTTAAGTCCAGAGTAAGAATTATGGTTTCCTAATATATAGCAGAAGACACCGGGAAATTTTACTTTGGAAAAGCAAACATATCAAATATCAATATTTGATATTAGGGAATTATCAATAGCATAGTTAAACTTGCCTTGTCCTGGACTGAAAGAATCAGCAGGTTTTAGATGAGTCGTGTCCTGCTTTCAGCAGGAGTGACCACACATCCACAGGAGCTGCAGTTATCTTTGTGCTAGTGCCAAATTCCTGCTCTCAGCGATGTTTCTGTAATTTTTCTTAAAGAAATAGAGTTATAACACATATTCCCATGAGAAGGTAAATAGTGATGTATACAGCATCCCCTGTATATCAGAGATGTAGAGAAACCCATCAATCAATTTAAAGCCTGCAAGTCTTGGACTGAGAGGAAATGTCAGTTCATTTAGTGTTTACAAACGTATGAAAGAAGTATATAATCAAGGAGATGAAGTGAAACCTGGTCCTTGTGGGTAAGAAAGGCTTGAAAGAGTTCCTGAAATGTATCAGTGGGACAGACAGAAAGACAACACATCTATCCTTGAGTCAGTAAGCTATATATTTTCCTCTTGCTGTGGGTAAAATTATGATTTGACAGATAGGCATGAGTAGAAGAAAATACTCAGAACAAATAAATAGTTAACAAGTGAGTACACCCCAGATTAATTGAACTGATAAAAAAATGGTATCCATTAATAAAGCCTCTACCATAATGTTTCTTAAGCTAGAAATGCAAGTTATTGACTAATAGGCCTGGAAAATACATTATCTGAGATAATAAGTCTTTGGATAACAGAAACTGAGTTCTTTTGTTATCCATAAACGCTGTATTTGTGATCCAAAATTATATGCCATGGGGATGAACTACACAGTGTGAACTATGATAAGTTGTATACTATCTCAAGACACTTAAGAAGTTGTTTTTATCGAAAAGGATTGTATATTTAGCTCCTAAATTGAAACCCTTGCCTCTGACTCAATACCTACCGGAGAAAGGATTACTAGCCTTGCATACAGCTTCCATTATGAGTATTCCATATAGCACCTTACGTGTGAGAGGAATTAAACATCAAGGAATGTGGAAGATACAACATACCAGCAGGAAAAAAAGTTGCCTTTCCTATAATGCTAACATAAGTAAGACAATGCAAGCACTAAGAAACAATATTACTCTTAGAATTTCTCATGGGACTTAATAGATACAGCCTTTATCAAATGCAGACCTTTGCACCGCATGGGCAAACTGAGATTAGTAGTTTGGGTAGAAAATACTGACTAAGCTCTGGGGAAGAGGTCATGAGTGTCACTGAAGGCACCTAAGGGAGCCAGAGCAGATGACTGCAGCCCTTCAGGCACTCCTTCCTATGGACCAGCTGCTTGTTTCTCCAGAAAAGGCCCAGACTGGGCCACGACCACGCATTGCGCTGAGGGAAGAGGCACAGTTCTGACAGTTCTTGCCCTTGATTTCCTTTAACTTAAAGGAAGACAGAAAACTTCAGAACAGCAGTTAATTGAAACAAGTGTAATATAATTATTTTGGAATACAATGAACTATCTAAATCCTATTAATTTCTTTCAGTCTGGAAAGTCTGTACCTACTTCTTCCTGCAATAGAAGAAGAAACAGAAGGGCAAGAGCCTAAGAACCTAATACAACCAAGGAGCTTGTATTAACTGAGGTTTCTTCCCATGTAACTTTCAGAAATAGGAATACATAGATAGAGTGAGAGCTCAAGAAATATTTCTGCTATCTATGGTATCTAGAGAAGCGTTCATTTCTCTTTCTACTTCTCACCACTGCCAAACTTATCCAGCTCTATACCACAAACAGGCTGAAGTTAAACCTTCTGTTAGGTTCACAGGAAAACAAGCACTGCAAATGTCATCAGACCACTCAAGGGTTTGTCATTTGATATAAACACATTTCTACATTCAAAATATTTAAAACATTTAAAGTTTAATGATGCTTAGTTTTCAGATATAGTTAATAAGAACAGCTGTATTACTGCTTTCCGTGTATATACTCCTTAACTGAGATTGTGCTGATAATATTTTTGTTTATACAAGAGAAATAAGTGATTTCACTCTAAGAGGAGGTAGGAAATATATTAAGTATCTAAATAATAACAAAGAAGAAAAAATTTCAGGGTACTCCAATAACTTTCATGCTTTCTTTGAAGTTAACCAACACTAAGAGAACAAAAATCTTGCAGCTACTGTTAAAGCTAAATTTAATATCAGAAGAGAACCTACTTTATGTTACCATGGATAAACATTAGCACTTTAAAACAAAAAAAAAACCCCAAACATAAGAAAGAAAGAAGATCTACCTTTTAAAGCTACAGTTTATATTTTACACCAAGAAAAGGTTAAAAATTTGCTACAGCTATTGAACAGGAAAACCACAACCTATAATTAGTTTTTAGGAAGAACTAAAAAAAAAATTAAAAAAATCAAGACAATAATAATAATAAAAAAAAAAAAATCTCTACCTCGTACTACCTGACCCAGCCTGAATCCTTCATTTCCTCCTCCTGGCCCTTCTTGCCTGTTTATGCACAGACAGCTCTCCTGCCTCAGCTGTTGTTATTTATGAGGCTCATTAACACACCTTATAGAGTTCAGCAGGTGAATTGCCTCTTGCTTGTTAGTGAGGCTCTGGAGTGCAGGGGTGGGAAGATAAGTTGTATTTCTTTCTTTGGGAAGTGTTTCTTCTTTGTCGTAAGTTCTTTAGGTCAGCTGTTTTTTTCCCTATGTAATCAGCCTACAGTATTATTTTATTATTAAAAATAGTGTTTTATATAGAGCTAGAAAGTAAATAAAGGTATTTAGGGAGGAGGAAGTAAGTCTGAAGGTGCTTTTATTTCTGTAGTTACATATAAGCTTGACCTGACTACGATTAAGAAGCTGGTGCCTAAATGGTAATACTTGACACAAGACTGCGAGGTGGTCTGTTATTCCTTTATTTTCTTAGAACAGAAGCCTGATATAAGGCCTGTTTCCTTCAAGCTGGCTCCCTGCAGAGCTTTAAGGAAGTTGCTAATCTTGTTAGAAGCAGCAGGATCACTCATGTATTTGCATTTACTTGTGCAGAAGAGCTGCCAGGGTTGGAAGCTGTGCTGCTGAGTCTGTAGGCTTTTCTCCCTGCTGACGTTACTGTATGAAGGCTGTATTTAAACAAACAAACAAACAAACCCCAGACCACTCATAAGGAAGTAGGAGCCCTGTAAACCTGCTTAGTGGGGTAATATGCCAAACCCTCAGCCAGCAGAAGTACGGGGAAGGAAGTGTATGTGAAAGGAGGTAATAGGCAACTGGGTATGTTGAGAGGATGGTGTGAGGCGAGCAGTGCTACCTCCAGTAAAAGGGTCTTCAACTTCTGCCTCAGGTTGTTTCTGCAGTTTACATTAAACAATCTACTTGATAAGATGTATGATTTTAAAGTGAAGGGTTGAAGCGTATCTCCCCTTATAAAGCTAAGTCATGGGTTTATAGCCTTTTTCTCTCTGCTCCTATTTCTCAGTGCTCCTATGAATCTTTAATTCTTTCCTGCCAGCTCTGATGGGAGGAGAGTCTCTTCCCTGAGACCAGCCTGTAGCTGTTCTCCCGCAGAACAAGCAATATTGATTTGAATTTGCTTGGGCTGAGGAAAGCACTGAAATGTTATATTCCCTAGACTAGTATATCAGGAGTGATTATCAACTGCTCTTCTTTCCCAGCTGCGCTCTGAAAAAAAGAGCTCGCTTCTGACAGACACGGGCAATGCTCCCCCTGTGCTTGGCCAAGCTCAGGACTTGCCCACCAGGCAGTGCTTGGCTGGAAGGTGAAGTGGAGTTAACCTACTTTTGAGGGCCTCTGAAATAAGAAGGGAGACTGACACCACACAGTCATCTACTTTGGACTGAAAAAACCCCACCCAAACACCGTAGGACTGCAGCACTAATGAAACAGCTCATGCACTGGCATAGGCATTATGAAGTCTACATTGCTGTAATTATCTCTCCTCTGACACGAAGCCCCTTTGAAGTAAAGGCAGTTCTGTGCTCTCCAAAATGTCTTCTCACAGACTCAATAATAACATTGGGATTGCTGTCTTTTGAGAGCAAATATCATCTTCCAGTGTTTAGAGCTCAAATATGTTAATTATTTGAGTTGAGACCAATCAGCTGTACATGTGAAAAGGAATTGTACTGTGATATTTATGCCATAGCTAGACAGAGTAGAAAAAATTAATTAGTTGAAGGTGATTAATGTTTTCAAAGCTTGTCTTGGAAAACACCTTAACACACAGGTGTTAAATTAAAAAACTGAAGATAGAAATTATATGAATAATATTTTTTATTGTTAGTTTTTTGAACTAAATTCTGAAATGTTCCTAGTGCCCTGAGTTTTATACTGTCATTATTTGTAAGTCCAGATATCAGAGGGATTCTTTTTGTGTATAAAGCTCCTTAAGGCTAAGAGAATTATTTTCTAACCTAAGGGTAAATCTTAATTTCTCAGTCTCTTTCCCTCTGTCTTTGGAATAAGCTCAACTTTTCTTGTAAGCAATTTCCTTCAAATGTTTACCTAAAAAAACCCCAAATAATCTGGGACAAAATTCTGCTTCTTTAGTCCATATCTAAAGAACCACTAAGCAAGGACTCACCCCAAATTACCCCAATTTGCTTCTCATTGCACACGGCAGAACCCTGTGATCAGTGGACATCACTGGAAGGGCTCCCTTCCCCAGCTACTTCTCTCCCTTGTGCCACACTGTGTAGTTTTACGCCACAGGTTTATTCTCCTAAAACCTCACACATTAATTACAGTGAAAAGACCAATAAGAAAATCGGACTAATTCATCGGTATAGAAAAATCTCTATCCCTTTACTTCAGGTGTGTTGATTCATCTTCACCACCACATGGAAAGTGATAACTCCAGAAGGAAAGTTACAGCGAAACAGGTCTATGCACAAAATAAAAAATGAAATAGAGAAAAACCCCACAAAAATCTTTGGTGCTGATAATGGATATGTGTAAGACCTTTTGTGCTGAATCTCTTTCATAATGGTTTCTAAAATTCAGTAATTCTGAGACTGTCACGAGTATGTTGCAGCACGATCCCAACTACTGTCTGCTTCAGAAATTCTGTGCTTAAATGGACACCAAAAAAAGCCCAACCCAAAAATAGCTGCAGTTTTGTTTGTTCTTCCATAAAATAGCTGGCACTAGTAATTTTGAAGTTCATTTTAACTAGTTCATTAGCAGGTTACTACCTCTTTATAATTTCTTTTCTATACCTCTATTGCCTGCTGTTCAGCATTACTTTTACCAGACTCTTTCCAGCTGCTAATTTACTCATGCAAATAAATGTAACCCTAAAAGTGATGGCATGAGACTTTTACTGCTTTCCTTTGTTCATTTCATAGTTTTGCTATACATCTGATTTATTCAGAGTGATTCCAACAGGAAATGTTTAAGTAATAATAGGTTCTTTTATAATGCAGCACTGGGTTTTCTAGCCAATTGCATCTGTTGATATTGTCACTTAACTTTCTAAGAAAATATATTGTATAAGGGACTAGGCTGCTAGTATTAATCCTTAGAAGGGAAAGAAGTTTGATCTTCAAAGTTTTGTTCCTTTCTCTTGAAATTTTATTCAGCTCCCAATGAAGTCAATTAAAATTAGGGTTTCTACAGAGTTTAGTGGAGCTGAACTAGGCTCTAGGCAAGCATGGCCTGAGGACTGGTGAGGAAGAATCTGCAGTTAGAAGAGAGGTAGTGTTTATAGCTCTCATAACAGGGGTAAAAATGGATTTAAATATGAAAAGGAGGGGCCTGTACTTGTTCCCAGTTAATGGGGAAATGTATCAATAGGCTCCAAGGCAATGATGGGTACAGAAAAGGAGAAACACAAACTTTGAAGACAGTCAGCTGGAACCTCCTGAGAACTGAAATCAGGACAGAGAACTGGCTTTTTTACTGATTAATTAATTCACAGACTGACCTAATGAAAAATGCCTGTATAGCATAAAGTTGGGTTTAAGAGTTTTATTAGGTTTCGTGTACTTTATCCTACACCGAATATAGCTGCATCACTAGGTCCTGCAGCAGCAATCTGTTTCTTTTATTGCATGCCATAAGGTAGTTCGAACAGCCTTCTCGGGCATCTATTTAGAGTCTTAGCAGGAACCAGTGTCCTTTTAGAGGGGGTCATTGCTTTCTTTAACCCCTTAATTGCCAGCTCCAGAACCAGACTTTGGGAAGGAAGACGCCAAACTCATTTTTCCTATTTATCTCACGTTTTTAACTCCTTCTAGTTTATAATTAGATACACTAATTTTTCATGAAATCTATCTAGCTGTCAGTAGTTCAAGCTCAGAGCAGTTTTATTGCATATAAGCCCGTATGTGCCTTTTTGTAGGTATGTGTGAGAAACAAGCCAAGGGTTCCAATTGTCACAAAAGGAATATAGGGGCACCAGCCCTCGAGTGTTCTTGTGAAATCTGAGATTTCAGATCCAGGGTATTTATTCCACAGAAATATCAAGTTTATACCATACTGTTTGATTCCCATTAAACGTGGATTAAAGTATTAACCATGCAAATATTCAGCATTTTCTTTACAGTCTCTAACTTGCAGATTAGAGAACTCAAAAAAAAATTAGTTGAAACCATGGTTTTGCCCACACCACTCACTTTGATCTGTTGGTTCAGCCAGATTACAAGCATCAAACTTTGCACCTAAGACAGGAACACAGCTTGTATATAACAAGTCTGGAAGTCATATAGGGTCAAGGCTGCATCAGTTATGTATAGCCATAGGCTGAATTCTCCCAGTGCAATACTCCACCCACCATCAGATTTTCTTCTGTAAAATAGGTGTTTTAGCCAGCTACCTAAAACTACATGGGCAAGCAAATGGAAAAGGATGGTGCTTTTATCTTGTACGTATGCACGAACGTATGTACACACGTGTTGTATTACATTGCTTTAGGAATTGTTGCATCTTGTGGGTTTGCTCTGCATAAGAAAAAAAGTTAAGCATTAAGCTGTAATAACACAGAGCCTACTGCAGAATTTAGCCAACTATAGAAAGTGGCATTGATTGCTCCCTGGAGATGCATTATTTCTAATGAGAGTCCTAAAATATTAGAAGATGATAACATAAAACTCCACAAAACTACCAGAGTTTGCAAACTTATTACCATACTGTACCCTTGTTGTAACTGAGGGGGGAAAGAAACGTAAATAATCTTTTTCAAATGGGAATGTTGATGGAGGAAATGTGTAAAAATGAAGCTGTTGGCAGAACACTGTTAGCTTATGAATTATACATTTAATTAAGGAAAGCTAAACTGGTGGATTTGAAACTTCAGATTTACTGTGCCTTATTAAATACAGAATTTCAGTCCTGCTCCTGCTGTTTAGTGTCAGCAGCAACACGGAGCAGCCGCAGCGTGGGGGTGGCAGGACACCTTGGGTGTACCCTGCTGCGGCATGCTGTTATAAGCACTGGACCTGCCCTCTGTGGCTCTCATGGCAGAGTAACGAGGCTTGGCCAAAAAGCCTTCCAAAAAGCAGAGTCTTTGGATGGCCAGCTCACATGGACATCTGCCCTTCCAGGGTGGGCTAGTCAAATAAATTAGTTTTAAGTCACCTAGACTGTAGACATGCATTATAAAGATATGCATTATGAAACGCTGTATGGAAAAAAGATGGTAGAAAAGAATTAAGAAGTCAGACTAGGACAAGAAGCATGGAGCACATGTAAGCATGGAAGATAAGGAGAAGGGTCAAATATGTAATCGGATCAAATATTGAATCATCTCAAAAATATTTGTGTGCAGCTAACCTCCCCCTTCATAAAAATGTCATGATAAAGCTCCATGTTGCCAGTTTCATGTTTCTGTATTTAGTGTGAAGAAAGGAGCAATTTGTTCTTCGGATGTTCAGAAGGGAAGTGCTATAAATAGAAATTATTTTCTAAAACAGCTTTCTTGTGGCTTTGTATCCCCGCCACTTCTACCTAAAAATAGGCTGTGCAGGAAAACAAAAAGTAGTGGGGGACAAAAACTTTTGTGACCTTATGAAGTGGCTGGAAATGAGTTTAAAACTAAAGCAATTCTCACCTTGCCTTTGCTAATTTGTGCATCCCCAGTGGTTTGCTCTGTAACTGACTTGTTCTTTTGACCGGCAATATTGCACTAATAGGAAGCAGATTTTACTGGAAAGGATCCATGATGTGTATCTGGTGTTTCCTAGGCTTGTCTTACACATGGATCTTCAACAATAAGACCTTACATGTTCAGGAAGACAGCCGCCGCTTTGTTTCACAAGAAACGGGAAATCTGTACATTGCGAAAGTAGAGCCATCGGATGTGGGCAATTACACCTGCGTCGTAACTAACTCTAAAGCAGAGCAAAGTGTGCAGGGACCACCCACTCCTCTTACTCTCCGCAGTGATGGTAAGTTATCTGGGCATGCTTGGCTAAAAACATGTCGCACAATGCTAACCGGGCCATCTCTAGTTGGTGGAAATTGATACTGCTATGCACTCTCCTGGAGGTAAAAATCTCCCAGTAAAAAGTTGTGCAGTGAGACATGATCCCACTGTTTGTACTGGGCTGAAATGAGATTTGAACTGTCATGACAGGGACGACGAGATAAACATATGCAAAGAAAGCAGAGCTTAATATAATTGAAAAATAGCAAGAGAATGGCAAATCTTAGGAATGTTTGCGTTGAGGTTTAAAACTGACAAAGCTTTCTAAATTTATAATATGTGTATAGCTCGAATGTCAGATCTAGAAAGCTGTTTCAAAGTGAGTTATTGAGGTGAGAGACTCACCTGCATATATACAAACACCTTTCTGGCAACACCTCTAATTAATGTTCACGGCAAGAAATATATACCTGGCAAACCTTTACACAAAGTTGGCTTTGTAAGTTTGTTCACCTAAATTTCAATATACTTGCACTGTTTGCAAAGCGTTGGCAGCAATCAGTAACAGAAGTCCGCACAGAGTTCTGTTTCTAGGATAAATAAAACTCAATTATGCGTTACAGAATAATACTTCCACTATGAGACTATGCTGCTTTATAGCATATTCAATAGATCACCCAAAACACAGTTATAGTTCCACGGTTCAAAATTAATAATTTGGTACAAAATATGAGTATAAATGCTTAAGATCTTTTCTGATTATTTTCTTCCTTTTCATAACTCTATTCCTTTTCTCAGACTTGTTCTGACAGACTCTCTTGACCTCCCATTCACTTTGTTGGCCTCTGGCTTGGGTCCTAAACAGGCAGCCTCTAAGGAAGGCAACGGTGCACACTGTATGTGTAATATTAGCCACGTCCCTGTTAAATATAAAGTAAGAATCAGCTCATTTTTAGTGTGGGATCTGCCCTAAACTGGTAATGGATTGTCTGTGGTTTCTCAGATGTTCAGCCAGATTTTCAAATGTGATCCTTACATCTCATTACATCAGCCTTTCTCAAGCCCGGAGCTCATGTTTGGAGGTTTCAAAGATGTTTCAAGTGTTTTACAAGTATTTTTGACACAGAGATTTCCATAATTCTCTCTTGCACCCAGAAGCTGACATACTGAGAAGTGACCAATGTTAAAGGCATTGCTTACCAACACCTGTCAACAAGAGGTGTGAACCCTAAATTATGTATAAACACACAAGTATAACATATTTGTACATATAGAGTGTGTGTAAAATCGTGCTCTGCAACTCTCAAATGCATAGAAACTTATAAATTTCACATAAGCTTTCAGCATAGGGTTGAATTTCATCCAGCAGGCTAAGCCTGCTCCGTAGACATCGCATGTTGATTGCCACAGGTGGAACATAAGGCTCTAACATCAATGCCATCCTTTCTTTTGCACCAAAATTCTGTTGCACTAGACAGGTCTGAGGCTCAACTGGAGTGCTAGCTGTTTTGATGTTCAACAGGTGTGATGGGGGAGTATGAACCAAAGATTGAAGTACGTTTTCCAGAAACAACATATGTGGCGAAGGGCTCATCTGTTAAACTGGAATGCTTTGCTCTTGGAAAGTAAGATTTCTGATTTTTATTAAAATAAGACTTCTAACAGTATTCTACAGTGAGAAATGATGGTTCTCTATAATTTGCACAGCAGCTTTTTTTTTTTATGGTCAGACTGTGAATTTGTAGAACTTATTTTTTTAGTCTTATCTTGGTTTGCTTTTTTCTGCACAATGTGTTTCCAAGGAAATGAGCAAGACAACTATTCCATAACTGAAGCTCAGTCAGTTGCTGCTTGAATCTGGGGAGGAAGGGAAAAACAGAGCAAAAACTATGTTCCTTGAGAGCAGTTTTAACCCTGGGATGAGACCTGACTTCAGTGCAGCGTTCAGTCTAGCTGCACATTCACATCCGATCTGCATCAAAACATGAATATTTTCCTGTGTGACATCATTGTTAAGAATGAAACCTGAGGAAAGAGGCTGTTTTTCAAGAGCATGTAGACTAGAATGGATTTAACAGATTCACGTGGCTCTCAGCACCATCTCCAAAGCAATTCTCAGGAGCCCTGAGAAGCCCCTAGCAGTAACCCTTCTTTCTAAACCACATGTCTTAGGCTTGCAGTAACCTGTGTTTTTCCTAGGTTACTTACACTGCTGTATTCTTTTATAGAAGCAGTAGGGCACTTAAACTGCAAGGAGTGCTCTGTATTCAAAGAGCAGATGGTTAACTGACTAAGTGTAACCAGACAACAAAAACTAGTCTTTCCAATGAACATTCATTTTCCTTGGAAAAGCTAAAATAACCTTAGATTGCTGACCTCTTTTTAGTTTAAGTTTGCTTTGACAATCCATTTTAAGGCTGCAAGCTTTTAAAGTGTTTAGAGTGTTCCCAGAGGTTAGAAGCCTGACTTGCAGACACCACAAATTAATCAAATGTTCCACTGGAACCTACGCTGAGAAGTAGAAAAATAAAGCAAATAAAGAGTTATTAAGAGGGGAAATGGCCTTCCCTTTCAGATGAGATTTTTATATAAACTAATCTTAGGGCTAATTTTTATTTAAGGATTAAAAATATTTCTACAGAGCCATTTTCAAAGGCATATGCATTTTTTTGGCCCAAAACAAGTACCAGACTGGAACACTCCTACTAAAGCTGATTTTCCTTTCCAAATACTGTCAACATACTTCTCTTTAAATACCTCCTTAATTGTGTGTGAGTCAGTGCAGGCTTTACATTTCAAGTTGTCATTTCATATTTCCATCTGTTGCATGGAAAGCATTTAGCAGTGATACATTTACTGCAGAAAAGCCTTTCAAAACCAGAGTAAATGATATGTACAAAACAGTGCCTTCTTACCGAAGAGGTAAAGATGGGTCATGCTAATGTGGCACACAGGTTTTACCATTTTAAGAACTTCTTGAGGAGATAAAAAAAATGTGCACTGAAAGGACATAACGGATAATTAAATCCTTCAGCGAGTCTGCGTGCAAAATGGGGTAGCTGAGAGGGTTAATGTAGCTTTAATATACATCATCTCCTCCATATATAAGACTACAGCCTGAAACAGCCCTGTTATACTTTCCTGGAGTTACACTGTATAAATACCATTGACCCATGGGCATAAATCCTTCCTCTCAACTCTTTTTCTTATCATATTGCTAATGTGCATGCGTTTGAGATGTGCTGTTTAATTAAAGGCTCTTTAGTGATGTGGCTGGAGAATTGTCTTTTTTTTGATGGGTTAGATGTTTCATGCAGAACAGTACTGTTTTCAGTCTGCTTTTTTCTCTCTGCACAGAGTCTTGAGTCACGTTTTCACTAACATGTCAATCAGTGATAAAGCTTTATTTCAGAGCTGGCATGTATGTGTGAATAAAGCAAGAGAAACAGATTGTAGGTGAAATACTCCTAACTCACTAGATAAGGCCAGATTTCTAAAGGTATGTACGTGATTAGCGACATCGTTAAAACCTGAAGTTTCCTACCTCCAGCTGTTTACAATTGTAGTTAGGCACATATAAACGCGGCGATGTGGCCATCTACACCTTCAGATGCCTGAATTCCACTAAAACTCTAGCCTCTACTATTGTCTGTTTACGTTAAAATCAATTCAGCTCAACATTTGTTGAGCTATACCTCTGATCTGCCACAAGCACTAACAGTTATTATCTCTCTTGGATTTCAGAACTGCTTTCCCATTATCCATAATTTTCTATATTCATATTGTTAGTCCACTGGTTCAGACAATGCTGTCAGCTGCTGCTACCTCTGTGTTATGAATAAGAGAAATCTTTCACATCTAAGGCAGATTATAGGCAACCTGCTGTGGTTTGGTCTCCAAAAGTCTTAAATTAAAGTACTTTTGTGGTATTTAGAGAAATAGCATCTCTTTTCTATATGGAACAGCAAATCATACCTATCAGACCTAGCTCAAAAAGCACTTCCACATTTAAAACACAAGTACAAGAGGCTAGTCTTATGACTGAGTTTTAAAATGCCTTTTTACCTGGGGGGAACTTAACTAAGAAGTGTTCCTTCAGCCTGGCTGTGGGACATCCAGAGGAACATTCCACATACCTCGCTTGCAAAGCTCTCTTTTTGCATTTTACATGAAAACATCATGAATGACTCTTACAAATGGTGTTCTAGCCCAGTCATAAAACCTCGATTGTTTTGAGGAAAATAAATATAAGGGAAGAAAACGGTCAGTATTTATTACTGGGATGAGGGTTTGGAAGGACAAAAGCCCTTGGGCCAGCTCTTGACTCTGAATCCTGTTTTGCAGATGAGAGACCATGAATACTAAGATGTTTTTGAAAAGTAAATTAGTCTTCCCTGTGGTGGAAATAAAACTGGGCAGAAACAGAAATAGCTTGCAACTTTCTGATGGTTGGGATGAAGAATCTAAACTGGCAACAAATGCACGTCAGGTTTAGTTCTTTAAGAGGGAAAACTGAAATATGAAATAGTAGCTTGGCTATTTCAAATGCTGCAGCCCATGGCAATTTAATAGAAGAGATGAGGCTTTGTGTTCTGCACTAATATTCATTACGTTGACAGTGTTTAATACTATGCCAGTATTAAAATTCGTGGTTTGGATCAAGCTATATTAATCATGCCATATATCTAAAGGGTTGTTCACTGTGCCTTTGAGTGGATTGAGTACCATGGAAAGAGTTATGCTCAGTTAGAGCTAGTGTGCTTCTTTCTCTAGATTTCTTCCAAAACCCCTTTTTGCTGTTGCACGAATAATAGTTTCTAGAATGAAAAAAAAAGATAAACATTTCCTGTGTCTAGTGCACACATTTATTAAACTGTGTATTTTATATCTTTCTTCATTCTGTTCTATAAGATAGTGAAATAACTTCTTCGGAATCCCTGCAGATGGGCCATTGCTACCTGAGGTTGTAAAAAGCATACATGAGAACAGGACTTCTTTCACCCCAGAATATTCATTCTTCATGGGAAGACCCCACGTATTACTGTAGATGTATTGAGGAAAGGGTTTTTCTAGTATGTTTCTAGTGGTTTTGGTATGAGTAGATCACACAGCTACAAGTGGTTTCCAAATAACTGTTTTTACTAAAGTTACATAAAAATACCAGGCTTCACTTCTTCATTAGATGGCTATTCTAGTATATTCTCAGGGAGTTTTTGTAGAAGAATATAAAAAGATCAATTACAGGATTCTAAAATCATATGTATAGATCAGTTGTGCCACCACAAGTGAAGTTTGCTATTTTCAAGCCACGTTCCTGATAGAGTTACTTCCTTAAGATTTGTACCTTAAGGGATGGGTAAGCAGCACTGGAAAACCCTCTGACATTAGTTAAGGTGAGTGGCTTGTGACCACAGGATAACGAGACACAGTGTGAGGTTTCAGAAAACTTTACTTCTTTTCTGTTTCCCAGGTAATACATCAGCATGATTAGAAACCTGAGTGTTTTAATTATTATGCCCCTTGGATCCTAATTCTGCCTTGTGTCAGCAGCTGATGCAAACATGATAGCGCCTTTCAAACCTCAGCTTTGTTTCATTTGTTTAACTAGACATAGTCTTCATTATTGAATACTGTAGATTTAATTTTATTGGGAAGTGGCCTCAGATGCGTAGGACGAAAGATGAGGCATAGATGCAATGTATCATCTGACTGCTGAGTCTTTGCTGGAAAAAGGTGGAACTTTCATCTTTGTGTGGGCTGTAATGCAGCAGACAAATTAATTTCATGTTCAGTGTGACAAGACTTGTCACCAACCAAAAAATATTTTCCATCACCTTTTCTTTCTGAGTTAGTAACTTATGGGTTTGCGATCCTGCTGCCTCTGTGGTAGAATATAAATTAAATTAGTACTCCTAGATGCTATGAAGGTTTCAAATAAACTGCAGATTTATGTACAAAGACACTCTCATATTTATACACTGTTTTCTTATTCACTCAGGTGAGAGCAAGACTTTGTCTATGAAGGGTAATAAATTTGAAAAGTGTTCTCTTTGTTTCTTTATATATTCCAAAACTTTTGGGTCCCAAGAAGTTATCTATTTTAATCTGGTTATTAGTAATAACCGAATGAGAAAGACAGTCTACCAGTTGCAGGACTACCCCGAATCTGCACAGTAAGGTCCCAGTCTGTGTAGCAGTGTCAGACGCTGGCCTTCAATAGAATGGGATTATGCAACATAATCCTACAATATAGGCTTTGTATACATTTACCTATACCTAAAGGACAGGTTTCTTAAAGCATCCACTTGTAAAGTAGATAAATTGTTACAAAAAGAAGTTCCATTAAAATAAAATTTAAAATTAAAATCGGGGTGTTTTTTACCTTGAAAAGTTTCCTAATGCTTGTAGTGTTGGTTGCTGTTGAGATTTGGTTGTAAAAATGTAAACCAACATCAAAAGAAGGTGAAACCAACAGAAAGCCCCGCCTTCTGCAAATTACAGTGACTGAAGTTGCTGGAAGGCCTATCATAATGAGATGTCAGCAAAAGCAATGAAGAAACACGCATCTTCTCAAGCTGCTGTGATAAGGAAGGTCCTTTCTGTGGATGATGGGACACAGCTGAGCCATGGATTCTCCTGCAGTCTGCTCATTTAACCTGTAGCTCAGGCTGACGAGGAGCTGCTGTCCTGACAAATGAATGCTCTCTGCCGATAAAACTAGGCCACTTCCCTGACGGGAGAACAAAATGCTGTTAACTGTTTATTGCAATTATATATTTAAATACAGAAAAGGTCATGAACAAAACTCTGAGATTTTTATGTCACCTTGCTATGGTTATCATTAGAGGGAGTGCATTTTAAACACCCTTGTGTTTGGCCAAAACTGAGGAGAGTTTGCCTTGAAACATCCCCAAGGATGTCATTAGTATGTGGTGTGTATAACAAAAACAGGACAGCGTTTTCAGCTCAAACCTTCGTAAACTTGACTTGACAAGTTGACAGAAGAGGCCTTTTTCCACAGAGCCCTGCCTCTGGCCTTGGTGCCAGTGCAGGCTTTCCTTATTCATGAATAGTCAGTACTAAGAAAAAACATTGTTAATACAATAGGAAATATTTAGATGAAGAACTTTCAGGTAGTGGAGCATGAATGAATGCATCTAATTGCTGTTTTTCTTCTCCCATATGGCTGTTATTTTCCTTTAACCTCTGTTGCAAAGAAGAGATGCCTTTAAAGTAAGTAGTTAAATGCTTCTGGCATTCAATGCACTGCATGCTTCTGTTATACAGAAGCTATTCACCCACTGTTTAATATGCAATAGCATTTTAAAAGCCAGCCATGCTCTCCTTCATGTCGTCAACAGTCTGTATCAATCTAACGCAAGACTGCAAAACACCTCTGGCTGTTTTCCTGACTAGAGCACAGCAATTGTGGGACAGACCTGTTCCACACAAAAGCTTCATTTCTTTTAAATGACTAAAAAGTAGCTTGGTTTACAGAAATTCTGCATGAATAATGTCACACAAGGTTTGTGGAGGAGACAGCACCTTTTAACAGACCAATCAGTGCACTTGAGAAAAACAGATGAGTCCTTTGAAAGTTCCTAGTGAGGAATAATATTAAACAAGTTTGCATCTGAAGTAGGTTTTGGTCTCATAGTGAAATGCAATTAATAAAGGTGGTGATGACACCTACTCCTGTCCAAAAATATCTGAAATTCAAACTACTATGTAGGTCTTGAACCAAAATGCGAAACAGAAGAATAAAATCTTAGTTGTTCTTCACAGCTCTTTCACTGGTTAATGCCATCTGACACATCCCAGTATCTCATTCAGAGCAAATTTTTAGCTATATCAGAGAGGCCATGTGAGAGTCAAAACTTGTGTGTGTATAAATTGTGTGTGTGTGTATGGATGTATGAGTTATCCATATATAGACTTCTCGGTGTAGAGCTAACTCCAAAATCTGGAGCGAATTTTACTTGGTTCCAAAGCATTTTCACAGGCAGTTCAGTTGTGATTGAAAACGTAAGATAGTTAGAGAAAATATTATGCTGCTTAGATAGCTTTTAGAGATCCTTTAGTTAAATTTATAATCTCAGGACTGCAATTTTGTGGTTTATGGAGCAGGAGGAAGGGCAGCTTGGAGGCTCTGTTGCCCAGCTGAACTCTCACCATCACGAGGAAAATTTTACAGACTTCCAGTAGACTCGTCCTATTATCCAGGCTTAAACACAGACCTAAGCAAATTTATAGGGTTGTCGTTCATCGTATGCTAGAGCAGTCTAACAGCCCATTGTCCTGTACATAATCTATTTCTGTTGATTTTATGTTTGCGGTTACTCTTTTAACACCTGCCCAGTTCGATCCATGTGATGTGTAACGTGACAAGTACTCACACTTCTCCGGGATCCTGGTTCTTCTGGCTTTTGGGTCAACCTGAGAAAATCATAGCCACACAAACTGAAAATGCAGATATTAGGCCTAAATGTAACTGCATTAAGGAATTCACCCATTCTGCAATAGTGACCTGATTTCTTTGGTCAACAAACAAGGATTTAAACCAGGAACCTAAATAATTCAAGGTGTGAGCAGTTACATGATCTGCTAAAAAGGAATAAATACTTTGTAAGTCAGCAGTGGAGGCCAAAGACCTTGGGAGCTGACAGACAAGGACAATGTGCACTTCTAATTTCCATTAATGTTACATTTTCAAGCTCAGTATTGAGTGGTTTTTGTTGCTGTTAGTTCCAATGAAAAAGAAGTCAGCGTTTAGCCAAGGCCTCTGTAAAAAGCTGTTCAAAATGTAACTGCTTGTCTGCTTAGAAAAAGCAGCTTTCATTAGTTTGCAGAACAGAAAGCAGCTGTGAAATCCAAGACTATTAATATTTCAAAGTGTTTTGGTGACTTAATCATAGAGTCACAGAATGGTTTGGGTTGGAAGGGACCCTGAAGATCATCCCGTTCCACCCCCCTGCCATGATCAGGGACACCTCCCCCTAGACCAGGCTGCTCACAGCCCCATCCAACCTGGCCTTGAACACTTTGGCCTTGAAATAATAGATCATAAATATGGAGTTTGTATGGTTTGTGAAAGTACCAGAAATCCAAGAAGTATTTATAGCCACTTTCACACTTCAGTATTTTTTTATTGCATGGAATACATTAATCCAAATGAAAATGAAAATGATAGAAAGCTACAAAAACATGAAACAAGAAATATTTTCCTTTGTCTTTTTGTCCTCAGTGTCTCGTGCTTTCCACTTCCTCACTCGGCTGTCTTTCTGCCTTCCTCTACTCTGTCTCCGATTTTTTTGTAACTAGATATATTGGTATTTTTAGGTCCTTTGAGTTCTTGTCCAATATTTCTTATTTTCAAGTGTGAAAATACCTCTACTGCTACAGGGAATTCGTTTACTCTGAAAAAAACAGTCAATAATTTATGCTTCTATGGTATTTATTTGGACTTTTAAAGGCATTCCTTCAGTGTCATGCTGTTTAAAAGCAGAACTAATTCAAATTGGCCTAAGAAGTAATTGTAGACTTGATGAAGGACTTCGTGACACTTTTGGTCTTGTGCCCCTAAATAAGTTAGGTTATAAACTCTCAGTTTTATGAACTCTGTATGTTGGGCTTAGAAACAGAAGTGATTTTTTAAAAAATATTAATTTTATGAAAGTTTTTCACATTATCTTTTGTCTGGTGTAACAAATGCTCTCTCTTTTTCTCTAATGAAATATAACTATTTAGTCCTGTCCCTAGTATTAGCTGGAGGAGGTCTGATGGAAACTCATTGACAAAGAAAATTGAACAAAACAAAAGCAAAGGAGTTCTTCAAATCCTAGACGTTCAGCAAGAAGATGAAGGCTCTTATGAGTGTATTGCAGGGAACATTCGAGGAAAAAACATTGCAAGAGGTCAATTATTTGTCTATGGTAAGCAAATTGATTAATTTCTTCATTTATGGCTTTTTTACAGATCATGATGGTGTTCAAATGTGTTTTGTAGATGAAGTCTATTAGCCCCTTACTGGAGGTACAGAATGTGGTTCAGGTTAAGCTGATTAAAAAATGATTGGAGGTCTGCAGTGACCTTCACTGAATTACATCCTCAGCAAATAAAGATATTTTGCATTAAAACTCAGATAGAAAATGTGAGCTGTGCCATGATGAAGTTGTAAAGGTTAATACAAGGCAGAAAGAAATCCCTGGTACATTTACATGAAACATTAAGGGCAGGCAAAAAGCTTTACTCTTGGTAGCTCACAGCAGCACAAAGCTGTGCTGCCCTAGATGCAGATCAGGGAAGGATTCATGACGGTTTGGTTCTTGTGAGTAAAAGATCATTTCACCTCCTATTCTAGCTGAACTGCATTGCTCCATAAACAAATGAGGGCAAACCAGCAGAAACTTATTCCCTCCCTCTCATTCCTCCGTGTCTAAAAATGGGGAATAGTATTTCTGTGAAAGTCTTCTCCCTTTCCTCTTCCCTTCCCGCATGCGTTACTTTCCTGTGATCCAAGTCACACACGATGGGCCCTCATAGCCAAGGTGAACTGTACGCTCTTTAGTCCCATTGTTTATACTCAGGGGAAACCAAATATATTTTGACATGAATAAGAAGGGACATCTTTTTTTACCTCATAAATCTTTCAAAACAAAAGGAAAAAAAATGCAAAAGTGAGAAAAAAGTTACAGAAAGCTAGACTGAGCCCACTATTAACATCTGCTGAGAAGACCTTAGCAAGTATGTGTTATTTTTTTTAAGTAAATCTCTTCTAATGAAAAGATGCAGGCTTTGCTGATAAGCTACCAGTTTCCTGCAGGCATGGCTAGTATCAAAATCTATGCCAGGAACAGAGCAGTCTGCTGCTGTTTGGAATATTTAATTATTTCTTTCCTTTTAGGGGGGCGTTTTTGTTCTCATTGCTCACTAATTTTTGCAGAACATCAATCAAGCAGTTCTATTACAATTAAGTTCAGTAGATTACCTGGACATGATTGATAACAGCATAGGCAATTACAAAATTAGGATCAGTTAATACAATCTAAAACAATGTGCTTATTAAATGTGCCTTGTAAATTAATTAATAGTTGTTCATAATGAAATATATAAACAGCATTTGTGAAGCTTTTGCATGAGATTTTTTTATAATATTAACAGTGGGCAGGTATATTATCTACTTAATGACTTCTTCTTGCTTAATTTCTGTACTGCTGTGCTTTTACTCCATAAGCAGCCTGCCTGTAGAAAATAAGGCTTCTTTACTGGGCACTGTCTTCTGCTGTGTGCATGAAGCCTAGATCCCATTCCTTAGGCTCTGAAAGCAATAAAACCAGCACGTAATTAGAATAATTTTAAGCACGGTGAATTGTATCCCAGATACTTTCCCATTCTGTGAAACGGTTCATTGGCATCATGTTCATCTAGTGTTGGACAATCTCGGGGTACTTTGTTGGGGCAGAGTCATGAGCTACTCCCAGGGTCGTGCTGTGGAGGGAGGCTTGTTCTACTAGTCTCAAAGGATTGACATTTAAATTCATTTATGCAAGAGCTACATGGGGTTTTGTGTCTATATATTTATATATTTGTTGAGACTACAGCATTATAATGTAATAAAAAACCCAAATATTTTTCATGGGATGCTAAAACACCAACTATTTATGCTAGAAGCAGAGGGATGCAATGTCATACCTAACTTCCATGTGGCTTTTGTCTACCCCGAAATTAGATGGATGTTAGCCACTCTCCCTAGGTCTCATATTCACCTATACCTTGACAACTATTCTAAATGTCAGCCTGCCTCAAGCTAATTCCTGCTCAGCTCAGTCCTTGACTACTCAGTTGGATGTTTACAGAGCTCATATGTGATTCTTGCAAATTCTGCTTTTATGCAGCAATGAATTCAATGTGCCAGAACTCTTCAGAAGGTCTTATTCTGATCTGAGTAGCCCTAATTCCTTTGTGCAGTGTATGTGTTGCAAATTACAACCAAAGAACCCATACTCTGAACCCATGGTCTCAGGTATGTGAGTAAAACGGAGGGGTAATATTTATAACCCATGATTTTTATTAGTTACCGACTATTGGGTTTGATATTTCTGGTTTTCATACACAGATCCAGCTACCTTGAGAGAAAGACTGATTTTTAGAAAGTAGGAGTCTCAGTGCTTTCAGAGAGCATGTCCAGAATTTCAGGCATCTAAAATCACTACTGCTGCAAATTTTGGTCATCAAGATTAATAACTGAACTTCCTGTCCACTGGCCACTTGATCTCTAATGTTTTCCCAAGTTGGTCCTGGCCAAGGAATTGTGCAGAATTCACTTGCAATATAATAAGAATGTGTTGGACAAATACTAATTAACCTTGCTCAGTTCATTAATTAATGGCAGCGTGCCTCCTGCGAAATAATTTTTCTCCTGCTTAAAATGATTTGCATATTCTTTTCAGCTCTCCCTGAATGGGATAAAAAAATCCAAAATGCCTTTCTATCTCTTTATGATAGTTTATTTTGGGAATGTAAGGCAAAAGGAAAACCAAGCCCTTCCTACAGTTGGTTAAAAAACGGCCAGCCGCTCACATCAGAGGTAAGGTTCCTCTTGACTTTTTGCTTTCTTGCTCTTTTCCTGTTGTTTTTGCATTATTTAGTCTTGACGTTCGTTTTACAGTGCATTACCCTTCTTTTTTTCATAAATATTAAGGCTTAATATATCAAAATAAACGTAAGAGTAATAGCACAAACCCTTTGCAACGCAAAACCTCATATCTTGGCGTTCATGTTTATTGAACATCTGTGGTATTGCCAGTTTATATATATACACTCACGCACTCCGATTTCTTCATGTGATTTATCTTACAGAGCATCTAATTGTTAAAAGGTACACAGTAACTATGGACAGATTTAAAATAACAATTACAGTTAGGCAAAGAAGGGTCTGTCCAGAAACACTAAATGCATTTATAGACATAATCTATATATTGGAAAACTGGTTGGATGCCAGTTGTCTGTTTGTGGGTGAGTGTTTCAGAGCTGAGATTTCAAACTGATCAACCTGTTAACTTGCACTTTTCTTCTCTCTCTGTTCTTAATCTGTAGGCTGGATGGACCTTTGGTCTCATGCAGTATGACCGTTCCTGTGCTATGTTAATCCTTTTACTGAATTAATCAGTCAGCTACAAAATTCAACTAGTCTTGAGGTTAATGCGTTTCTGGTGCTTAGTAGAACAATAATAGACCAAAAAAAGAGAATGTATGAAGTTATAAGGAAAAGCTGAGTAAGTGAAAAACTCACTTAAAGATAGAAGAAGGACCAAGTGAAATGGAAAGTAGTGAAGTGGGAAGTGCAGGAGGAGAGGGGAAATCAACTGGAGCTCAAACATTTAAGAAAATTAATCAGATACTTATGTAGACAGGTCTTTGAGAGCCCAGCTTTGTTTCTTTCTAGCCAATATAATTATACTTCTGTCGTGGTCAAGCTTTGGCACATCCGTCTTTCAGTCTCCAGTTTTTGGCAACCTCATTGAGAATGACTTCTGTGGCAAGAGACTCTTTGTAACGTTTGCATTCTGCCGAGGCCAAGTTTTCCCTTATTATTAAACGTCTATTCAGCATCTCTCAGGCATAAAATGGCACGGCTCATCTGTAATGCATTTTTACTTGGAAACAAATAATACTGTGGTTAATTTTTGTCTAGCAAGAATAATACAGAATAATTTCCAAAACATATGGGCCAAATCAGAGGGTGGTCTAATCTTCCATATGATTTTCTTAGTCCTAAAGACAGCCCAGCTAACATCTGAGAAGGCTAGCTGGAATTTACTGAACCTGATCATTTTACTCACTGTCACCTCTTCCTAAGCGAGATTGTGTGGTTTCTGTCTTTTTAAGACAGCAATATTTAGAATCTGTCACTCTTCAATTGCATCATTTCAAAAAAGAATAAAACACTCTACAGACATATTTTCAACCAACATTTTCACAGTACTTATAGTGTACTGTAAATGGAATACTTCAGGCAACAAAATGCTGAATTTTATTGCTCAATGGACAAAATGGATAGTTTGGAAGTGAAAGTACAAGGGAGGTATAATAAAATATTCAGTCTGTCACAGCACCCTGCTTGTTGGAATTATTACAGGAAGAATACCTTCCAGACACTTTCCACCTTGGGGCTGATTCTAAGGATATTGTCTACTCTTTGTCAAATCTTTCTCCCTGACCACCTAGTTGGTCATTCCTGCATTATTCCTGCTTGTGTACATGGTGTGCTTTATTCTTTTCTTCGTCTGAAGATCTCAAAAGAGCCAGCAGAGAATAGTGGGGAACTCGGTGTGTGTGTGAAGCACATGTGTTGCTTCAGAAGAGGCTTTTATATTCAAAGGATATAAATAAAAATAGAATGTATCGAGAGGAGAGCAAACAGCCTGAAGGTAAAACTGAGTATGCAAAAAAGATAACTGTAGCAAAAGCCTCAAAAAGCCCCCAGAACAGCGGATAAGTAATGTAACGTTGTTAATTAGTTTGCCGTATACCAGCCCTACAACCGCAGGCTACACTCTCATCAGATTTCCAAGCTAAACAAGATTGGGCTGGGTCACTTCTTGGTTGGGAGACCTCCAAGGAAAAGCCAGAGTGTTGGAAAATAGAGGTCCATGCCTCAATAGATGGCACTCTCACCTCTGCAAGCACTTCAAGAGATGTCCCCCCAATGGGCTGTGTGCCTGGCTTATCTGTGACAACTCAGCAGGTCAGGTTAGGTTGTGTGTGTTCCAGCAGTCCACAGATGCGTTTCAGGTGCTCGTAGCTGTTCAGCAAGGGCTGTACTGTATGGTCTGACGGTGCACGCTCCCATTACTCCTTCAGAGGCAGCAGAGCCTGACGAAAGGAGCAGCATAAAAATAACAGCTGTATCTGTTGTTTCAGTGTTACATTTGGTGATGCAATTCATATTCCCTGTTGTGGGTTTCTTCCACACTGATCTGTTTTGAGGAATGTATTTTCTCCCTTCTCAACATTATGCTTTGCACTGGAGCTATTATTGACTCTGCAGGCTAGTAATTGTAAAACCACAAAATATTTAGCTTTAAGTTAAGCTTGTAGCATGAAACAAGCTTTTTTATTTGCCAAAACAGAGCAAATAAGACTCCTTTTAACACACCAAAAGCCAAGCCCTGGTCCAAATTTACCTACTGTGCAGTTTCCTGTATTTCAGCAGAATTGCACTGAAGAAACTTCACGTGTATAGAAATTCAAGCCATGAGAAGCACATTCTGCCTCTGATCTGCAGCTGCCTGTGGGTTTCCAATAGGAATTTAAAAGTGTTGGCTTTCAGTGGAGTTCTTTTCCGTGGATCATTTTTATGTGACTTGTGATCTGATGACATTTGAAATTTTTCCATTATTTGAGTACCTCTGCATCCTGCGGAGTTTTTCTGATCATCTTAGATTATCATCATCAGATTCATCTAGTCAGATGAGAGGGTTAGACCATGCTTTACTTTGCCCCCAGACAGGGCTGCAGGTGCTGCTTCTCAGGAGCTGTGCAGAAGATGCTCCAGGCTCCCAGAGCGGAGCAGCCGTACCTGCCCTGTGGTAGCTGCTTCTGTGGCTGCTTCATGGTGAAGCAGACCCACAGATTCACTGTTCAGCAATGCAGAGAAACACATGCCACAGCTGGAACATCTGTGCTGGAACAAACCTGCCCAAGGCAATGACTCTGCTACACATGCCTGGTGTTCTTGAAAAGTTTGAAGAGCTAAGAGGTCTGAAAAGGTAACCACCGTCATATAGCCGAGGTGTGCGTCGTATTTCTGATGTTCTCAATCACATTGCTTCCAAGAAAGTAGTATTTCTGCTTCTGAATTATGATCAGGTGCATCAACGTGATACTAAAAAACTTTGGGATTGTACACTCATTGGCTTTGTCAATGTTTTTCTTTTATCAGGGAAGAATTCAAATAGAAAATGGAACTCTTATCATATCTATGCTGAATATGTCAGACTCTGGTGTCTATCAGTGTGTGGCAGAAAACAAGTACGATACTATTTATGCCAATGCTGAGTTGCGAGTGATAGGTGAGTAAATGCCACTAAAATGAGCAGGTATTGAGTACAACAGGACAGTCTCTGAAAAAAATTGAAATTAAGAAATCAATAGATTAAATTCCACTGGGCTGTTCAAGTCTGTTGATATTTCTTTGCTTGTTCTTCAACACCCTTGTGTGATTTTTTTTTTTATATCATAGCTGGTTTTGGAGGAAAATTCTAATCTCATATTTGGTGGGGTTTTATCACATGCACACAAATTAATGAATGCTGTTTCTCATTTATTATTATGAGTTATTAAGAGTTGTTCTGCAGTTTTAAAAAGTTAATTTCAGAAAGCAGGAAAAACAGTTATAACTATAAACAAAGAGCATATGGCAAATACGTATATAAAAAAACAGACAGTGAGTGATGTCATTAAAAATTACCAGAGATGCACGTAATATGGAATTTGCTCATATATTATTAAAAGTGTTCTGGTATAGATATCCAAATATAAAGTTTGTGCAACAGCCAAATACTGGTGAAACCAGAAAAACAGAGACTTTAAGAGCACTTAACTCTTGTACAGGACTTGAGTTTTCTCCTTCTCCAAGAGTAAATTTTCAGATAAATAAACATATTTTCAGAGAACAGTCCCGTTTTATGAACAGAAAGCCATTGAAAAACTGTATTTATAATAGAGTACTCTAAACTCTGCAGACAAATACGGGTGGCTGGCATCAGCAGTCTGATGTTTATCCTGCTGACATCAGTCTGCTTAGGAATGTTGTTTTTCATTGCAGATAAACCCATTCTCCCAGCTTGCAGATAACCCTAAGGAAAGATTGTCGGAACAGACAGTTTCTAGGTAGATGGTTTGGAAACACCTCAAATAAGATACAATGAATTCCATTCTTTGGTACTTAAATACATTTTCCACGTTTGATATATCCACTTTTGCAAAAATCTCAAAAGCAAAGCAATTATTGGATTCACATACCACATAAATTTAGGAGAAGAATTTAGCAAGTTCATTTAGTAACTTGTCAGCTGCCTACTGTTCTGCTCTTCTTTCTTCTTACTTCTCTATTTTTAGCTGCAGCACCCGATTTTTCAAAAAATCCTGTGAAAAAAACGTCTATTGTTCAAGTTGGAGGTGAAGTTACAATTGGTTGTAAACCAAGCGCTTCTCCCAGAGCAGTTATTAAGTGGAGAAAGGGCTCAGAGGTTCTCCGCCACAACAAAAGGTATCATCATAAACCGGTTGTTGGATTATTGGGTGTTCTCTGTTTTAATGTCATTTAAACATCACTGAAACGCAGCTGACTTAATATTGCTTTTGACAGCTCATTGATGAAAAACTTTGATGCCAGAGGCCTATTTGTCTCTAGCAGTGGCCATACATTTCTCCAGATATAAAGCTGATTGAGAACAAAGCCAAACTAAATACACATGGGTAATTGTGTGATACATACGTTTATGTTCACCGGCAGTTAAATCACTGCAACGCTATCAGAGCTGACTGTTTACTGCACACAAAGCCTAAGTGAATCAGCTTCATGTAGGAGACATCAGTGGAGGCTTCAGGGAAGCGGAATATACCCCCAGGCTGCAGCATAATTGCTTAGCAGCTGTATAGCTTGTACAATAACCCATAGCTAAATCAGCCCCCATGTTCTGTCTCTTCAGTTTAGGCAGCATTTAGCCACTGGGCCAGCATGCTGATACCCTCCTTGCCAACCAATAGGGAGCTGCATGGTCTTCGACAAGTCTTTACTGATGTTTGCTCTGTTACGGCTGATAACTTATTTGTGAGCTGCCACAAACTGTCTATAATATTACACGCTAATGTCAATTAAATGGTAAAGCATTAAAATCAAAACCAACTTACTGACTTCAGTAGGTTGTGAATAGTATTCACAACATACAACCACGACAGCTCCATCTACAAATGTAGACAGATGAAATGGATGACACTGTCTAAGAATTGTAGTCTTTCTCTGTATCTTTTTTTCAGTTCACAAATATAACAGCAACACTCTTTTATCACGTTGTTTTCAAAGACTGAAAATGGAAAGTGATTCATAAAGCTCAGGAATTTGAGCACCATATTTTGCACACAGGTCCAGTTGCTCAGGGAGGTTAGTTTAGGTCATGTAAGAATTAAAATAATTATAAATCTGTAAAAAAGAGTCACCCCAAACTGTGACACAGAAATATTTCCCTATCCCATACTCAGTAATGTACAATGAAGATAAAAATATATGTGAAAGAAAGTGCAAATCTGAGAAGACGTATTTCACACAGGTACTTGCAAAGAATCAGAAAAAAAAAATGGGTAAGCAATCCATGCTACAGGATGTACAGAACTTTCCAGTGATTTTTCCCTCCTATCAGTAATGGCAATTTTGTTATTTAACTGCTCTGCTATTTATGAAAAATAATTTTCTAACTAGTGTTCAGTCAAAGCTTATGTGCATTTTGATTGTACAATCTATTTGATAAAAAATGCCTGTTTATTCCTGTTAGACGCAGCCTATCCCTACAGCATGTAAAAAACACACTCAGTATACAGTTTGCCACTGGTAATCTCTGGATTTTCTGACATTGATTTGAACAGGAGCACATAGAGCACTGTTTAAAACTCACAATTTAAAATGTTGGATTAAGCCGAGATCTTCAGGTTCTAGTACTATGATATTCCCCATCTGACTTGCTTATAAAAAATATTTACATACTGCATACAGTATTTACTTGTGCTTCTGTATTAATTTACTAACAATAATTATAAGCACACTGTAATTTCTGAGCATCCCAGAAGGCCTTCTGCTGCTTAGCAGGAGTAAACAAAAGGAGCAGGATTTACACTGAGGCAAAGAGAGAGACTGCTTAAACTGCCCATGTGCAAAACATTGCTACCACTGTTTCCACTGGTGCAAAGTAGAATTTATGAAGCTTTTTGATTATTAAATGACAAAGTAGCTAATAGCATGGTTTTAAAGAAGAGAAAATGAGTCATCTATACAGTATTTTTCCAGAGATCTTTGTGACAGTAAATAGAAAATTAAATAAGGATTTATATGGCTGTAGTTAAAGAACACAGCTAATTAAAGTACTAAAATTACATGTATCTTTGCTCATAAAAAAGAGAAGGAATCTGCTCTGCCTTTCCCTACTGATATGATTAAACCCTGACATGTCACCTACAGATTAACTACTTTAGTTAAAGCTTTCCTTATTTTTACCCCCATTTTATTGTGCAGAATTTATAATCTCTATGAACTCCTTTACTAGCTTGTCTTTTTTTTTAAAATAAAAAAAAAAGACTATGCATTTTGAACACTGAAAAAAATAAAAAGGAAATACCAGCTTTTTATGGTTCTGACAGCAAAACTGTGGTGGACACATTGCTAAATAAGTGAGATCACATACCTTCTTCAGAATGATTCAGACAAATTCAATCTTTTGTTACAGAAATAGTGCAACTAGACCTATTCCACCCAAAGGCAGAAAAGGATACCTTTATTTTTTTTACTTTCTTTCTTGCACTCACGATAGTAGTTTATTCCTGGTAGTCATGCATGGTCTTTGCTCTCTCTGATTATCTGAGATCTTAATATGACAAGATAACATTGCTTTGTATTAATCTTAGTTTGTAAGTATGAAAAGAGAAATGTGCTAAATAGGAAGAGCTAATTAATAGACCATCCATATTAATAAAAGCAACATGAAATTATTTGTGTTTTATTTCCTTTGAGGGCTTTTTATCAAGCTTTTTCAAGTTAACTAAGCTGAAATATTTGGGCCCCTGCTATTTGAAAAATAACATTTCTTGAGTCTGAAGTGTAATCTTTTGAATCTCTTGACACTGTCCTGCAGGGAAGGTCCTCGGTCCCCCTTTCAGGGTACAGAAAGTTTCCTCCAGCCGTGCTTGTCTCTCCCATCTTCTCTGTAGTTCAAACACATCATTTTCCAGATCTTCAGCTGTTTGTATGCTCTGATTTATTTAGAACGCTTTATTACATTTGAAGCAATAAGCATTTGCATATTGTAGCCTTGTTCATAAAGCTCAGCCCCTGCACAGTGGAGTTTATCTTTGGGTTATGCGGCTGCCACCTTAGGCAATTCAATGTTATCAGCTGTGGGAATCAAAGAGAAATCCCACAGTTGGCTAATCCTACCTGTTTGTACCTGCTGCTCTTCACATGATGCCCCAATCAGCTTCTCTGGATCCTCTAGCAGCACAGCTTCAGGGGGTTTTTTGGGCAATTAACCTCCCTCTTTGCATCAAAAGCTTGAGAAATGGGCTTTCAGGAGCAATACCCCTTGTCCAGTGGGCAATTGTTTGAAAAGGCTTTGGTTGCCCTTTGCTGACTGCACGGCTTTTTCCTGGCATGTGCTGTGGATTTCAGCTCAGTGTAGAAATAAAACGTTACAAAGAAAAAGAACAAGCTTCATGCTCTGAACTCCCACCCTGTGGAGCCTGACACAGATATGGGCTATTTTCATTTATGTTCTATATTCTTAGTAGGTGTAGTGGGCATTCTCTTCATCTCACTTCTATCATCTCATGGGTCCACTGAGAAGTAGAAAGGAAAAATTTGTGTATTAAATAAAGCAAATTTCCAAGTCTAAACACTGATGTCATCACAAATCTATGTCTTGTTATCACCTTCCCTGGATTCTAGATCAGGACCCTTATGGAAAATTTATTCTATAAAACTACTTTTTGATTGGATTGTTTTAATAAATGGGAATCAGAACTCCTTTTGCTTTCCAGAGAGAGGTGCTGTTCCCTCACCACGAGCTGAGGATCCACAAACACTGTAGTGAACGCATATAAACATATGTGATACACTCCACTCAGAATTTAAATGAGGATAGCTGAGGGAAAACTGAGAAATGAGGTAGGCTGAAAGAATGCATTAGTCATATAGAGCACTTTCCATGCATTAATAATCAGTAATAAGCAAATATTCATAATTTAAATAGTTTTCTGGGGACTGGACAAGAAGTATGTTTAGGGGTCAATAAAATGTATTTAATACTTGTTGGCTCCCAGACTTGCTTGTAGGACACAGTTCAGTCCCATCTCTGTGAAGGATGGTAATTGATTCTCTGCCAGAAACAAAGCTGCTGTATGTGGTAAATTCTCTCTCCCATGCCGCACTTGGTTTTGGTGTTTTGCACTCAAGTTATTGCCGTTTCTCAAAGGGAGCGCAGGAGAACGACTGAGCACTGAAACAAAAAGCTGTCTTTCATCACCCTTATGTAAAGAAAATGGAGCAGATGTTGAGACTGGAAACTTCTAACACTACGGGTGGCGGGGTATTATCTGGTAATCGCTGAGGTCTTACAGCTGCCCCGTGGAGCCTCAACCTCAAGAGGATTCTCCTGCTCCCATGTGAAACACAAGGACCCAGTGGGTTTCATTAACCAAAGGAGTGGCTCCACTCACAGCCACGTGCTGCATCTGAATTACTCCAGCGGTCTCCTGGGCAGGACCATCCTCCTGCAGCCTTCCGAGTACTCACAGCCACCATCTGCTTCTGCCTTTCTTCTGCTGCTCTGCTGTTGAGAGTCAGGTTCCAAAACCATGAACGCTTCAATACATTTTAAAAGTTTTTGTTATTTGGGAAAAGAAGTCTGTCTTGTGACTGCTGTTGGAATTAGAGAAATATGAACTTCAATAAATAGAGACAATTAAATGGTAAACAGAAGAAGTCCTCAATCCACTGATCAAATAGAAGATACAAAACACATTGCACTGTGAAACAACATTTCAGCTTGAACCAGTTTTAGAAGAAATGTGTCAGGGCAGTTCAACAAACTTCAACGAAACATTTCAATTACCAGAATGTCAGCAGTGTTTGTTTAGCTTTTACAGAAACCTTTCACAATATCCATTATCTTTTTTTTATTTTTTTTTTTCTTTTAAATCTGCTTGGGGAGGAATCCAGACAAAATGGATTGAAAATTCCAAAATTCGCGCTACTCTACTAACAAAGCAGGAGACTGAAGTCACGTAACTTTTATTTAGCTGAAGTCAATATGCAGTCCAAGGTAGTTATTTACTTTTTCTTGGCAGGCATTTCTATTTTAAATGAGATGCCTAACTTTTAGATGAGAAACTCTAGGGGAATGAAACCTATCCACAGTGTCTGAACTTCCCCCGTCTCCCCCACATTGAAGTCAGACCAGATGAGTAGCACAGGCAAATAGAAGATTTGCTTTCTGCTGCTTGGTGACACAAACCACCCTGCTTCATGCACCTGTTATTTGCAGATGAAGATAGTATGGACATTTGTATGCCAGTAACAGGTTTCATTTTAAACTTATTTTCTTATGCTATTCCAGCATTTGCCATTCTATTCCCAGCTTTCTATGGCAATGTAGTTAGGTGGATAGCAAAGAAATATTAATATTACTATTATTTTATTTTTTAAGTCTGGTTTTTGAAGCCTGGATTAAGTGTGTCTCCATTTTTATCCTTCTTGCTTTTCTACCACAAGAAGCTTTGCATAGCTTTGATGATATGTCTTAACCCTTCTATCTTATCAGTGTCTGAGTGCTTATAAAGGAGTTCATTTCCTATTTTAGTTTTTAAATAGAGCACTTGAAGTGTGGGCATCAGCAATCAGAGCAATTCCAGATATCTTAGACACCATCATTATAAGTCAACATGAATACAAATTAAATTTAGCTTTTGATGAAATTCTAATTTTGCTTAGGGAACCAATGGAGTTGATTCCACATCTGCTAAATTTGATTAATCACTTCATTTCCATTCCTTGCTAACAAATAGACTGACAGAAATCAAAGGCATGGATTTACCTTCCTGCTTTCAGTGTTTGGGCTGAACTTACACATTAAGACATGAAATCTCCTTCGAAACCTGAGATCACCTTGTAAAATCACTTTGTTTTTTCTTCTCTTGGGCCACACTACTCCTGCATATTCAGTGCTAACCAGACAAAACCTGTCGTTACACCTTTTCCAAGGGAATGCTGAGTGCTGCAAGAAGTATTCCATGTTCTAGCTAAAAATATCTTATGCTCAGACTACAATGGTCTCAGTTTCTATACGAAAGACAGCAGAAAAGAGGATGTTGAAAAAGGCTATTGAACGCAGCTATATTTCTTGAATATTTATTTGCTAACAGTAGTGGTATTTATCTGGTTTCAGTATTGGTTTTAGGCCAAAGTGTGCAAACAATTACCCTTTCTTCCTTCTGAATAATGTCATAGAATACAGGAGAAACATGATACGGGGCAGTACTCACCGAAGAGTGAGAACACCTGAGCAGAAATATTTGATGATCCAGCAAAACTAAAGGTATTGGCATAAGAAAAGTTTTATAACCGAAGAGATGCCAGAAAATGCCTCAGACTGACCTGAAATGCCTTCAGTCTTTTCTTCTTTGTGTTTCCAGCTATTTCTGTCTTCTCCCCAAAGCTGAGGGCGAGTGCAGGGGAGTGGAAAGCATATGAGTGAAAGACAAGGAAGGGAGATTCAAGGAGAAGGAAGAATAAGCACAGATGAGGGGAAGAAAAAGCCAGTGTTTTATTTTTCTTCTTAATCTTATTTTGCTTTGTTTTCCCCCTTTCTTCTTCCTTTGTTATCTTTCTATTTGAAGTCAACCCACTGCAGAGTAATGAGAAGGCAGAAGGGGACCCCCATTGCTACTTGACCCCAAGAAACGTTGGCAGGCAGGAGGCAGAGAATATTAGTGCAATGGAAGACAGAAGAAAAGGGTTTTTCCTTTCTTTTCTCTCTCCTTAGAGAATTTTATAATGGAACAAGCCAATAAAGCTAATTTCATCATGTATTTCTGACTACTTAATGCAATAATGTTTAGCACATCAGACAGCGTGAGCATCAAGTAAGCAAATGAACCATATGCTCTCACGTATAAGGAAGAATGACAACCTGCGTGATGCTGGATTTATTACAATTTCCCTTCTGTATGACACCTCTCTAATACAATTTTAAATTGTTCCTACTCAACTCCTGGGAGCCTTGTTATGGTAAGCCTTTCTGAGTGGCTGTCCTACATTCGGAGTTGTCCCAAGCAATCTGTCACTCTTCCATGTCATATGTAGTTGCAATAAACTAAACCCCAGTGAATGTCAGTGTTGTACTCTCTCTCCCTTTCTGTTCGTGTTCTATTCCTGCTTCATGCACATATTCTGATTGATGTTCAGGATTTGATCCAAAGCCAGCTAATCTCATTGGAGTTTTTCCATTGATTTAAGCAGCCTTTGAATCAAGGTTCTTAATTGGAAGTTTGCACAAAAAATAATGAGAGAAGGCAACCTTCTGTGCTTCTCTTCGAGTCCAAGTTGTACTGCCATGCACGTCGTTGCCATTGCACCGTTCTGTGTGTATTGCCATAGCGTACAAAAGTACTAGTATTGGATGAAAACCATGCTGTACAAACACCAAATAAAAGATAGCTCCTTATCCCAGAAGTTTTCAACCTGAGAGTAACATTGAAGGTAACAGAAAGATCAGGAGATGTTGGGGAGGTTATATAAAAAGGAGCAATAAGACATTGTTTAACATGACACGCAAACGAACTCTTGCCAGCCATACTGTAGGCATGATGAGCAAAGAGTGTTCTAGAGAGGAGTTTCTGGGATCATTTTGAGTGTGAAGTGTTATGTGGGCAAAGCATAGAAACAGCATCTTGAGAATGTGCCTAAGGTTTGGCCAACGTGAAGGGTTTGTAAGAAAATACTAATACCTCTGGTTTAGCCATAGGTTTTTATTACAAAGAAATACTGGTATTTCATTGCTTCTTTTCTGCAAGAACTAAAAATCTTTCTTTCAGTGAAAGGAAGATTTTGCCTGAGGGACACAAACAGATAATAGAGTCTTACTTGCACATTAGAGGGACATAAAATTTCTCTGTTCTGTGTAATTTTGGGTGAGGGTGTGGGTCTAAGGCTTCAGTGAAACGCATGCAGTCCCTACCACTATCTCACAAATTAAACATAAACTCTAGAGCCCAGTGAGGATTGCCCCAGGGCTTCCTTCAAGCCAACAGGAAAACCAACCAACTTCTCAGTGGAAGGAAATAAGGATTATTTTATTTTCCTTCATTTTGTTCTGTATTAGAAATTATTTACCTAAGTTAGGAATTTTGAACTATTAACTCCAAAATTCCTTCCCTGATTTGATTGTTCAAAATTCATCAGTCCAACATCAGAACACACCTACTGAAGGAGCATCTCCAACTCTGTGTATCTTCTCTCTCTCTCTGTGTGTGTGTGTGTGTGTGTGTGTGTGTAGACATGAATATGCTGTCCAGAGTTTCTGAAGGCAAGTCGATACCATGCTGTGTACCTGGTGTTGGTTACGTGTTTTATATACAAAATACTTTAAAGTTAACAGCAGGCTTTATTCTACTTTTATTTTTTAAATATGCTCTGACAAGGAGATAGGGAAGATGATTCCTGTAATTGAATTAAACTCCCACGCAGAGTGAAATTCATGGCCTCGTGTACTGTTTAGTTTCTACTTAAGTCCCATATTAAGGGTTTTGTTTTACACCTGGAGTGAATTTAGTCGTATGAATGTCTGTGTCTGAACTCCTAATAATGTCTGAATCATAAAAATAATGATTAATGCTGGGAATAGATTGAATAGTAGTAGTGTAAGCGTACCCCCCTGTGCTGAAGGAAGTTTCCTCTGCTATACCGGAGTTGTAAAGATTTCATAAAAACGGCAGAAATAGAAAAAATGACAACCTTTTTCTTTACCAGTTTGATTTGTTTCCCACCTGGATTCTCATCACAGAATTTTGCAAAATTTACTTCCTGATCCTTTCCTTCTCATTGTACTACTTTATAACTGTATTTTTTTCTGTTGTGGATGTTCGGATTAATCAATGCATCGCTACATAAATATGATGTTTCATTACATCCTGTGCACGAAATAGACTAATAACCCCAAACTCTTTCTTTTTGCCTGGATATGCTAAGGTATGGCTCTTGTCTCAGTGCAGGATTTCGCCACATGGAAGAAGGCTGTAGGAAGGTGGGTGCTGGTCTCTTCTCCCAAATATCAAGTGATAGGATGAGAGGAAATGGCCTCAAATTGTGACAGGGAAGGTTTTGACTGGATATTAAGAAAAATTTCTTTACTAAAGGAGTGGTCAAACAGTTGCCCAGGGAAGTGATGGAGTCTCCTTCCTTGGAGGTGTTCAAAAAGCACGTAGAAGGGCACTTCAGGACGCCATGGGTGGCAGGCACAGTGGTGTTGGGCTGACGGTTAGACTGGATGATCTTAGAGGTCTTTTCCGACTTAATGATTCTGTGTTTCTGCATCTCTCCTCTCACGACCTCCGCTCTTTAGATCCAGCTTTGAAATAGGACAAAGAGACACAGGAAGAGAAGAGGCATAAATGGGCCGTATCTTGTAAATATAAAATGAGACCAAGTGCTTTATGAAGGAAAAGACCAGAAATGCGCATGTTTGATTGTTAAGCGCAGCAGACTGAGAATGACCGGACACCTTAAAACTAGCACAAGGTTTTACAATGATGAAGGGATTAAAAGCAACATTTTTGGAGGTTACTTACTTGTTTTGTTTTTTCTCTAAACTAGTTGTTTGGTTGGAATGTCTGCCTTTCCTTACACACACAGGAGCTATTGCCCAGTGTTCCCTGGCTGCACGTATTGAGATGCATTTCTAAAATAAGTTTAGACAGATTTCTACAGACATGGTATTTCTGTCACTCTTTTCCTTTGGTCATTGCATAAGAACGTCTACCTCACATTTAATATTTGAATATGTTAAAGATGGGCCAAACCAACTTTTTCTGTTTTATATTAGAGAGTACCATCTCATGGAAATACTGTAATACTTTTGTCTGGAAGTTTTATGATGAGGTATAATGCCAGTGTCTGCATGTATGTACCAAAAAAATAATAAATTTGTGGTCACAAATTCACAGAATCACAGAATAGTTGAGGTTTGAAGGGACCTCTGGAGATCACCCAGTTCAACTTTCCTGCTTAAGCAGGGTTGCACAGGAACATGTCCAAGTGGGTTTTGAATATCTCCAGAGAAGGAGATTCCACAACTTCTCTGGGCAACCTGTCCAGTGCTCCATCACCCTTATGGTAAAAAAGCTTTACGTTTGCAGCGATTCTATGCAAAATTAATGTTCATTTTAGGAAATAAAATAACAGTGTTATAATGTAATCTTCTGTCATTGTTAATAATATTCTTTTCAAAAATATTCTAATAAGACTATTCAGCTAGATTTTGTAATTTTCTTTTGGTCCAGATAGTTAATACAGAGTTTAGTAGTGTTTATTTCTACTTAATTGTCAGTCAACTCTAAAGCTCATTTATATCAGCAAACAGATAAGGAAAATCTTCTTTTAAGCATAGTTTATTAAATGGCAATACTATTAGCATACGAATTACACTCAGAATAGGATAAACAGGCACAAAGTTCATTAACATATAGTACAGACAGTCAGATCTCAAATGAGACTCAGTGGGGCCTTTTAAAAAATACCAGAGCTGTCATCAGCAGGTACAATTCATTCACTCGGTCCAATTTCACTCACATTTACATCTGCATAAATCACTAGTAATTCTGAGTCACTTGAGAGCTGGGCTTATGTTTCTGACCCTCACTTACTGCCCCTTGAACGTTTTAATTCAGCCTCTCTCATGCTTCTCAGTCTTTGTAAAATTAGAAGTGTCAGTTATTGTCTCAATGTCTGCTACCATATCTGAAGACATGTATAAACAATATATCTTTTCATAGCCTACGAAAGGAAGAGTGGGTTTGCTCTTGAGCAGTAAAGTGAGACTGAGAAGACATGGTTTCAAATAGGATTTCTCAGATAATAAAAAATTACTTTGCCTCTGATTTCATCAGATCCAGAATACTCCCTTTTTATCTGCACAGTGCTATGATGATGACTTCAATAACATTATGAAGTGTCAGACACTTGATATTAAAGGCAGGCAGGAGAAAAGAAGAAAGAATCTTTACATTAAGTATCAGGGTTACTTTATTTTGAAAGGCATTATTTTATGCCCTTGAAGAGACAGCTACCCTACTGGCAGTGCTGAAATGGGCAGAAGTAGGCTTGATTCACTCCCAGTTCTACACTGTTGCAGATCAACCAGTTTTTATGGGGTTTTCAAAGACATGTGCTGTGTTGAATTAATGCAGTTCACATCCATGAATTAAAAATCACACCTCTCTCTAAAACAGATTGGTCGAACAGTACGGCAGTGCACAAAAATTACCTCTGAAGCATTTTAAAATCTAATGAGTTGACACCTCTTTCTTTTCTCTTATTTTATTTTTCTATCAACCTTGTTAAATACACATTATTCTTTTATGGTCTTAAGATCAAAGCAAATAGCCATCAACAATCTTTTGTTCACATGAGACAACACTTTCAGAGATGGTTTGTTTGGCCTGGTTAATTAAAAGCTGTACCTATCATCCCTGCTTGATTTCTCAAGTTCTTTACTTAAAAAGTATGTGTGACAATTTTAATGAGATTTTATTGCTTCCCAGTCTCACATCTTCTGCGGAACTCTTCTTTCTGAACAGTACCCAGTTTTGACTCCAGCAGATCTTTGTTAGGCTGTTTGTTTTCCCCTTCTGTGTGTAACTCTTATCTTGTGTACTAATGGAGTCACTCAGAGAGGACAAGGACATGGATCAATCAAATGGAATAAGTAGATTAAAAACTAACAAAAGGACATCACTTGCACTATGCTTAAATAAACTGGGAAAAACTCACTAACTGTTGTGAGACTAAAGGTTTGCAGAGGTTTGAAGGGCTTTGTATTCGTTCATGAAGGCAGATTTTTATCCTATTTAGAAAAGCGTTGTCTCTAGATCCAGACCCTGGGTTACAGGTCAGCTGGTGTTGGGAATGGACTGTGGTACCTGCTGCTGCATCCTTCCCCCGCCCTTGCCCTCTACCTCAAGCACCCTACAAATGGAAAATTGGCTATGCATATCCCTGAACCGGGTTTTAAGAACTGTCTTATGGTCCCATAATGCACATGAAATTAACTACATCCAAAATATTCATCTTTTTGCAGGATAAGTTTCCAGGTTTGTTACATATGAAATGGTATTTCTGGGTATTTCTAATTAGCCCTTGTGTGTAGGAACTTTGTATGAATTTATATAACTAGATTTCAATCTCTTCTTTTCCTTACAGCAACTTTGCTTAATGGAGCTATTTAGCCAGAAGTAGCACCTGTGTAATTCGGGCACAAATGTAGGCGTCAGCACTAGTCTGATAAGAATTTAAGCATTTCGTAAGTCAGAGATCTGGGTTTAGAGTTAGGGTTGTGCTTAAGCAATCCCTTGCTGCAATGCAGCTTTACGAACAGCTGTGTCCTGAGGAGTGCATTTCATTCTTCCTTCTCCTTCTTCTTTCTCAGGGATGGATTTATCAGATCTACATCAGATCTTTTGCTTTTTGTCCCTTTACAGGCACACATTTACTTATTGAGAGAAGTCTGGTTTTCCTGGCAGACAAAACATTCTACTTGCGTTGTATTAGGCAAGTTAAACTTTTCTGTCTTGTTGCAGTACTTGGAATTACCTTGTCTTCTTGTGCAAAAGCTAAGAATTATTATCTATAGCCTCCACACGGTCTAAAACTTTGTGAACGGTAACGGTTTTCAGCAGGCCTTTCAGCAGGTGAGACATGCGTTTCACAGCTTCTTTTTAAATCATGTTAGAGCTTGATCCAAAGTCCATTAAAGGAAATATTCCCATCGCTGTCAAAATCACAGTTCCATTATTTGAAACATAAATGGAAGAGGATAAAGTATAGCCCCTCTGAACTCACCACTGTGTAAAGTCCTGGCTCTGAGGAAGTTTATGGCAACTTTGTTGTTTATGGCAACTGGGTTGGTATTTTACATTGGTTTTTTTCTTGCATTTTAAACGATCATCTTGATTTTGTGCTGTGCTCTGCTTTCTCGTTGGTTTCATGACACAGACATCAGTACTGATGGAAATCATTCACTTTTTTTTCTTTAATTCTTTAATTCCTTTTCCTGCTAACAAATTACTGTGAAGTCCATTGTGCTTTCAGATAAATTCTGAGTGTTTTATTTACTGCTACCTCCCTAGTTGTCTTTAGGTAGCATGACCTCTGTTTCAAACAATTCTGAAGCTGTTATTATCTCATAGTTTCTCTTTGCTAGGCTCCGTTTTGATCCATTCAAAGAGCCATTTCATTCCCAGCCTGCCCAGCTGTGGAAATGTTCTTTCAGAACAGTATTTTTTTCAGAACAAATGTTACCTTGTCAGCTCTTGAGTGGGTAAAAATCCCTCTTAGTGGAGGAACCAGAAAGCTGGGAATTATTCAGGTTTCAGTTCTTAATGAAGAATACAGGGAAAAAATCTTAGACATGACTAAATGTCAGTGAAAAAGTTGTAGCCAGAAATCCATAGAAAGCTGGTGTATTCAAGGATTCTCCCTTTTATTATTCTCTAATTTTACAAATTGTCTTTCTTGTTTGTTTACCTACATTGGAAACTTCTGATGCCTGGGATTGTCTTTTTTTTGGCTCATGCCCACTTCTGTATTCTGTTTTGTACCAAGAGCTTTTAGGTGCAACTGCGGTAAAAATAACAGGGCATCAATATTTGATGGTGAGAAAGACACTACAGTGACTTGTTATAACTTATTATTCAGGTATCCAATTTATGAACATTTGCTGATTCACACTTGAATCTCACTTGATATTGTTTGATGAAGCCACCATATGTTAGCTAAGCAGTCAATCATAACTATTTTATCACTAGCAGTTTCTAACGAGGGTGTTTTCATGTGGCTGTTGCAAACTGATATGCAGAAATGCATCATTAATGCAAAGAAAATTGCAGAGGCAGAAGTAAAATATTTCAAAATGTTTCTTATTTAAATCTGCCTTTGAAACACTGTAATCAGGTGTGCCCCCATACTGAGAAGGAGAGGCACCCGCGGTCTCGTTTTGATGCACAACGTCGTTAAGCCAGCAGAAAGGCTCAGTTCTTTCATGCTTATTCATCCTTCCTTATCCGAAAAACGTCATTTAGTTGATACATCTTTACATTGAAGACTATAGTTAGTTGCTTCATAGTTTACTCATCTCCAATTTAATAGGGATAAATGATGGATTATTAAACCCAAACTTAGTTTCTCATTGTACTACAAATTTCATGCAAACGACTGCTGCACTACCTGGTGATTATTGCCAAGGTAACAAAGATTTTTCATTCAAGCCTAAATCCCTTCCCCTGTCAGCTCTGAACCTCAGTGAGAGAGTGCCCAACACTGCAGGGACACCTCAGCTTTCCTCAGCTGCTCAGAGGCAAATCTTTTGGCAGGGCAAGGACAGACAAGTGAGGGAAGACACAAAACTGGGAGGATGTAACAGAAAAAACACCAGAAATCCGAGTCTAGTGCTTCTCTCCATCAACTGAGATTCTGGGAGCGTGTAACAGGAAGCAGAACAAGGTCTAACATGTGTTACACATATAGCTACAAGGTATAAATACCAGAGTGCAAGGCAGCAAGACACTATGAAGTTTTTGTGTGTTTAATGGCTATGATATTGCTGCCAACTTCAACTTCTGCTCTTGTTATTGTTCGTTTCTTTTAATAATTCATTACATCGTCCAATCTTATGTTGTTAGTAATAAATATTAAATACCCAAACTGTGATGCATGAATTAGATATTTTCTTTTTATGAAAGAATTCTTGTATTAGATTTAAATGTCAATTAAAATAGGAACATAAAAGAATAACGCACTGCTTCTGTCAGTGTTGGAATGAATGAAGCCTGGTTTCCGGTGGATTTGTACCTTACAGCTGGATCTTGTCAGATATAGGAAAGTGTGACATTCGAGTGCAGATCTTCCCTGGTTAGGTGCAGATTCTCTGATGCCTACTAAGGAGCGTCCTCACTGAATGACCCCACCAGCAAGAAGAGTTATACATATAGAACCTGAGCCCATTTTCAGGAAGGCAGGAACTTCATTTCTTTCAGCCCACTCTTCTTCCAACTCAGAAAAAAATGGCCAAGATCTTCATACAACAGGCAGATGGAAGAACAGATACAAAATTACAAAGATAGTATTATTTTCTGTCCAAAAATTCATTGCTTACCTAATTCAATTTTCATTTTGAAATTGTCTGTCTTTGATGTATATGTATTCTGTATATTCCCCGAAGAAAATCCCAAAACTGTGAGGTGCTGTCCTTGTCTGTAAAAGCAAGATGATGTCAATCAGGCCATGAAAGCTCACCTAAGGAAAACATACATTGAACTCTGTACTGACTTACATCCTAAAGTATCTCATTGACATGAAGAAGCGTATGAACAAGCTTAGAAATTAATTTTGTCTGTAAAACCCAGAAGTGGTCCTGAAATTACTATTAAATGCAATTTACCCAATACTCTGCAAACTGGTGTAAACAACACAGTGAATAATAAAGTGATTTGAGGGCCCTATGGGACACACATGTATTTCATTTGGCTCCTTGGTTTGTGAGATGGCATTTCAGCATCTCAGCTACTCTGCTAATATCTTTTAATAATCCTGACAAAATTGCACAGGCAGCTGGGCTCAGACGCAGCATTAGTATGGCACAGGAGCAGTGGGATCTGAAAAAACAGCTCCCTGTGGTAAAATATAGCACAATTAGATAACAAGTTGGATCTTCCTTCTTTCTCTTGAGACTCCAAATTTTACTGCAAGAAAGTCAGTTAGTTAAGTTAATGGTCAAGTCCAGTATGTCAACATAGCACTCCTAATACAGAAATCAATAACAAGCAGAGGTGCAAACGGGTTGATACCTATTCAGCTTGCTGTAGAAGACAAAAAGGATAATGGAAGCAGTTAAGTATGAAAAGTAGCATTGCATTTCAATCAAAGTTCCTGTAACATGTCTTTTTTCATCTTCTTTGTTTGTTAATTTTTTCCCCAGGGTCATCTTACTAGAGGATGGCAGTCTCAGGCTCTGTAACATCACCAGATCAGATGCTGGGGTGTACACTTGCATAGCAACAAATCAGTTTGGAGTTGCCAGAAGTTCAGGGAACCTGATTGTGAAAGGTACTTCAGTATATTCTTTTGTGCTTTGTGAATACTAGAAAGTAAGTGCTTTTTTTCATTGGGATACCCAACACTGCGCCGATCAGTGCTGGTATTGTCAGGTTTTTGCTTGTGGTTTAAAGCTGAAACTGAGCTTTCCACTGCCTGCAGCAAAGAAAACCTCATGACTGCACCACTCCAATGATCAATTTGTATAGCAGGGTGATTTCCCAAGATATCCACAGAAACAGGGAGCCAGCATCAATAATTATGTGTGCACTGCAGTACCATTTAGACATTGGGGGTATGGGCTGCACTGCTGCAGGCGTTGGACAGCCAGAGCTGGAAACACCATGGCAGTGGGGAGGCCTGGTGTACCCTACGCAGTGTGCTTGGGTGAAGTCGTTCAACTCCTTTACAATTTACATCACATCTAATAAAAACAGATGAGACTTTAAAGCTGGGATGCCATTAAGAAATAAGATGTTATGAAGTAAGCTAAAAATCAAGCTGGTTTATTCTCTTCAGCATGGGACAAATATGTGTTCTGTATGTTGCATTCCTGCAGATCTTGAAGCAATCCACTCCTCTGCATTCCCAGCTTGGTAAATAACTTCAAACCAAATCAAAGACAAGCAAAAACTCTGCTTTGTTCCTTCACATGACTTTTTATTCTGAATAATGAAATGACCATGGCCCACAGCCCTCCCCTAGTCTAATTGCTGCATTAATAATAAAGCAAGGGATCTCTTAGGGTATCTTTCATGTTTTCAGCCTGTTTTGTTTCCCTGCATATTAATCCCAAGGCCTCACATTTCAGAGGACACCTCATCATCTGAATGCATTTGATTTTTTTGCGTATGTTTTCTTAAGTTTGATTTTTCCTTCGATTAAATCATTTCAACAGTTAGATTTGGATTATTGAAACTAAACAGACCTTTTCCTGAAGAGAGAATGAGGAACATCCTCCTCTTGCATTACCATTATTTTCTTCTCCATAATACATATGAACTAATATTGTAATTCTCTCTTCAAAATGAAAGTGACTTGCCTCTTTGAGAGTCATTGCTATGAACTTATCCCCTCAAGATCATTGTAGGAAGCCACATCCTAAGTGCTCTAAGACAAAATGACTTTAGGACCAGATGAAATCTCTCATAATGCAAGTACCAATTTATGCGTGTTGTTCCCCAAACTGTGCAAGGATGTCAGCAAGGACTGGCCTGACCGCGTGCTACAAGTCATGCTTTCTTCTTCTCTGTTTCCTTGATTTTCCCTCCTTGTTTTTGATTAAGACACTAAACACAGGTAATTGTCTGCCAGTCACATTTGGTAGCACTTGCATATAGAACAGAAACAACCTTTAGGACTGGAAAGCCAGGTTTTCCTCTTCAGTCCTCTCCCTTCCTCTGTATTCACTATATGCCCTAGCTGGGGGTGGAAACCAAGTTTCCCCTAGGCTGCTGCTTTCATTGCTTTCAGCTACACAAGTCACGGCTGAGAGAACCCAGAGGCACAGTGTTCACCACCCTTAGCTGGGGAGGGTTAGACTCCGGGCCTCCTGTTCTCTGGATGAGCGCTGTGACCACTACTCCAACTACTAGTGCAAAGGGTGGACAGCCCCCAGGTCACTGCTGCTTTGAGGAGTGTGCTCCTTGCCTGGGAAGGTGTGTACTCACAGAAAGGCCCTTTAGTGTGAGGTCCTGTGTGGGTGAGAGTCCTTAGCCCCTGCCAGCCAAAGCTGCCATGGGTACAGCCAGTGATCAGGCTCAGGGCTCAGCTTAGCTTCCCCTGTTGGTCCATGCGATTTACTGAGCAGTCTGTGTTGCTTCTGGAAGGAGGAGTCCTTCCACTGAAAACACTGGCAACTTCAACACCTAATTCAGCTTTTCAGACCGCCTTGGTGAGGCCAGGAGTTTTATTTGTAGATGTCATGATGTTTTAGTTAGAAGTGTATAAATAACTTCCCTAACAGCCATCCTGTGATTATCAATTTAAACATCCAGAAAAACATGTTACAAGGTAGGAGACACATCATATCAAATGGTCACATCTGCCATAATTCTTCTTTCCTCCCAGGCTGCAGCTTTGCGCTGGAGCTGAGCTTCTGGTGTGACTACACACTCTGGCTCTGGTCCCAGTCCAGTGATGCTCTGTTAGAGTAGTGTCTTCCCTACAGGTTTTTTCACCTTTCTTTGAAACACAGTTAAATACATTGTGGAACAGATCAAAGTGCATTATGTCCAAAGCAGTCTTTTGCTTCGGGTTTTGCTTTGCTGAAGGATGTTCTATCTCCATTAGTAAAAAGCATTTGTATAAACTTATCACTTAGGTGGACTAGTCCAGAGCTGGAGGGAGCTGGAAGACATGAAAACAGATATATAAATTACATAGATTCCTGTAAGACAATGCTCTGATCTTTGATCACTGATGAAAACAAAAGAAGAAGAAAAATGAAGCAGACTTAGTATTTTTTTTCTTTATTGCTACGTGATCTTTCCTATACAGATATTTTCTTATACAAGTATTCATATTTGTTAATTTTTAATGTGGAAAACAAGTTAAAAAGTGGAATTTCTGAGATTATAGTAAGCATATTTATCAGTTTTGCAGAACAGCTAATAATAATAATGTCTATAGTCACAAGAAGAGCACATTATTAAATGTAATTTTTAACTCTCTCTTCCTTCTTAATACTCTTGTTTTCAATGACTTCAGAATGGTTACTCTAGCCTGAAGGCATGACCTCCTCCTTAACCTATTGCAGCTGGGAAAATCTTTTTCGTATTCATATTATGGAAGAGCAATTAGCATTGATGCAGTGCAACGTGTAATCTGAGACAATGTTACAGCACAGCTAGCAATGAATAAACAAAGAATTTCAGGTTTTAGGCAGTTCTGGCTTCATTAAGGTTATATACCACTTCACGTATCACATACGTACATCCTAATGGAGCACTATGGGAAAATCACACTAAAACATGAAAAAGATATTTTGTTTGGCATTTATGAAGTTTATTAAAACACTGAGTAACAACATGGTATAAAAATGATCTTGTTTGCAAGGAACATTTGTTTTTGTTTCCCCTCTGGAGAAGTTTTGGCTGTTCAATTATAGGCCTCATTGCTTCAGCATTATTTTCAACCGAAATGTCAGAACTTGGAAAAGCATATCTAATGTGCAAATTAAGTTTATTGCTGCTCATTGAGTTGTTTATTCTTTGTGTGAGAAGTCTTTATTATACCTCCAGCATTCACAACATCTTATCTGTTTTCTCCTCTGGAATGGGATTTGCCATATAATGCATGTCTGCTAAGCAAGATAGATAGATAATGTAGAACCAAGAGCTTTTAAGAAGCTTTTAGAAGTATTTGAGGTGGAAGTCTTAAAGACAACCCCATAAAAGAAGCAGAAAAAAAATCACGCAAGTGAGCCACTCTACATCAGTGGGTGAGCAGGCTAGAACAGGAGATACAAGAGTGTAATAATGCAATAATAAAATGGATTTTTTTGCTGACACTGCTAAGAAACCACAGCTCACACGCAAACTCAGTATAATTCACAAAACGGAAGTTTTCAACATCTGTTTTGTGGAGGCAAATATGTTGATGCTAATAAGAAAACAGACTTCTTTTAATACTAACAACATATAGCATCTTGAATTTACTGTGTTATAACAAGTATGTTCTGATATTCAAAAATGCTGGTTCACTAGAGAATTCTGTAGAATGTGTTTTTTTTACAAAATAGAAAAATAATCTCTGGAATTCCTATTCCATCTACTAACATCCTATGACAGGACTACAGATGTCTCATTTCTGATCTCTCTGAATGTATGATCAAATCATTACACAAGAAATTACACAACAGACCTAACGAGGCAACCTTCTGATGAAGAAAAGTTTCAAAAAATTCCCAGCCAGCTTCATTTCAACCAGCTGGAGGTAATGCTCCCTTTCCCATAGTGCGGAACACCAACATAGATGCAGGCTTAAAGATTTTACAAAAAATACAGGACATAATTTTCTATCTATATTCGTTGGGGCTAACTATTGAATCTTATTACAAATTCTATGCCACCCTGTTCTTATCATTCTTGCTTAGTCTTACTTTGACCTTTCCATAGAAATAAAGTAGTTTATTTATAGTGTTTTACTTATTTATAGAATGCTGTAATTGTACACAGTGTATTGCAGGACAGTCAAAATGCAACGATTCTGGTGACCAACCATCCAACACAGAGAAGCAGGACTTAGAAAATGATGTGTCGTTAAGTCCTGTGGTGCAGAGAACATGTGGGTCTTGTGAAGGTGTGATGGGTTGATGCTGGCTGGATATTGGTTCCCTTGAAAGCTGGTCTATCACTCCCCCTCCTCAGCTGGGCAGAAGAGAGAAAATATAATGAAAGGCTCAAAGGTTGAGATAAGGACAAGGAGAGATCACTCACCAATTACCAGCATGGGCAAAACAGAATCAACTCGGGGAAATGGATTTTACTTGCCAGTCAAATCAGAAGAGGATAGTGAGAAATAAAAGCAAATCTCAAAAACACCTTCCCCTCACCCATCCCCATCTTCCTGGGCCTAATTTCACCCCTGATTTTCTCTATCTCCTCCCCAAGAGTGGTACAGCAGAATGAGGAATGCGGGTGGCGGTCAGAACTGGGGCCACAAGTCCTGACAGCGAACTTGCTCCAGTATGGTCTCCTGTCTCCACGGGTCCAGAGGTCCTGCCAGGAGCCTGATTCAGCACAGGCTTCCCACGGAGTCACAGCTTCCTTTTTGTACATCCACCTGCTCCAGCATGGGGTCCTCCCTGGGCTGCAGGTGGATATCTGCTCCACCATGGACTTCCATGGGCAGGGAACAGCCTGCCGCCATGATCGGCAAAGTGGGCTGCAGGGGAATCTCTGCCCTGGTGCCTGGAGCACCTCCTCCCCTCCTTCTTCACTGACATTGATTTCTGCAGAGTTGTTCCTCCCACATACTCTTACTCCTCTCTTTAGCTGTAGTTGCTGTTCAGCAGCTTTTCCCCCTTCTCAAATGTGTTATCCCAAAGGCCCCACCACCATCACTGATGGGCTCGGCTTTGGCCAGCGTGCCTTGGCTCTGTCAGATGCTGGGGAAGCTTCTAGTAGCTTCTTATAGAAGACACCTCTGTAGCTTTCCTACTACCAAAACCTTGCCATGTAAACCCAACACAGAAGGGTAAATATTTTAAAGAGAAATTTGAAGGACAGGAAGTACTTGATACATGGAAAATTCATTAGTGTCACAAATCTTCATTAATACTGAATGGAATAAATAAGAAAAGGTGAATTCCATCCCTGGTACAAATGCCTTGATTTGGAGATTCAGCAGAAAACCCAGTTCGAAGGGTATCTTCAGGTTGTTATCAAAGCAGTGCCGAACAGGTACATCCAAGTTAGCTTTAAGCAAGACAGATAACAGCAGCACTTTACACGTGGCAGCAAGGAACTCATCCTAGGCTTTGGAGTCTATCTGAGAGGGCTGGGGAGCTGAATTCTGCAGCCACTGTTTATTCATATCCAGATACTGAGCTTAGAAATGGAGGGCTCAGGAAACATGCTATGGTCCATCTAATTGATTGACATTGTGAATGAGCCTTGTTCCAGCCAGCCCTCTCCGTTCCCAGGGGCATGTTACACTTTGCAGGAGACAGGAGCTGTGGAGGCGACCCTTCGCAGTAATTTTAGCACAGCTGGTTTCCACCTCCTGGTTCTCCCAGCTCCACTGCACAGGCCAGACCCAAGGGCTACCTGAGATGTGAGACAGCCTAGGTTGATTTGCCAGACCCTTCAACATCCCCTTGTAAATCAGGCGTAATCTTTTGCATCATTTATGAGAGCATATGTGTGGAGACGTCTCTCCTGCAGAGCTAAAGACAGAGCAGACAGAACTCAAGTGGGATGTGGGAGAAAGCGTACCACAAATGTTCAGATAAGTGTAGAATTTCCACGTTGAAGTCAATTGTGATGCTCTGGGGAAGACTTTGTTTCTTCAATGCCATTATTACTGGCTTTAAAAGCTCAGTGTAGAGGAGCACACTGTCTGTAGGCTTCAGGATAAAGTCTTACAGGATGGGTTTGAAGGAAGAGTTCACAAGTTCAGACAACTATATCAAGAGAGCAGATCACACATCTCCACCTGTTGGTGGCAAAGAAACACTGGATATCATGAAAGCAACCTTCCAATTTTTAGCCTATACCAAGGTATTATTTCTTTTCTCTTCTTTCAACATGTAGAGCATTATTTCAAGTAATAACATTTTTCTCCTCAAAGTATTATTAATGCAGATCTATTTCAGCTATGAGAATAAGAAGTACAGAAGAAAAAGCAAGAAATGAAAACTTGGTGGACATTCTCTGTAGCCTCCAGATTCTTTTCAACATTATTCTGTAAAAGTTACCTGTACTTCACAATGGAATTACTTCATTTGAGATTTATGGAGCCAAGTTCTTTGCCAGCATGTGCTGAAATCAGTGGAGTTCTGCCAACAAAGGATATGGCCCTTGAATCATCTGGAATTTATTGCATCTGACATGCTGCTTCCAGGGAGAGGAAGAGGTTTCTCTAACCTAATGATCGAGTATCTTCAAGACAGCCATCTGAGGCCTTCACAGTTCTGCAGTCCTTGACTTCAGACAAACTGATGATGCTGCCGCAATGACGGTTTTACATGGATGTGAAGAGCAATCAGAGTACGCAGAGAAATCAGAGAAAGCTTTAACTCACAATAAGAACCTCTGACACTCTTAAAAATAATAGAAAAACTCGCCTACTTTGTCTATAACAATAAAAATCAGACAAATTCTTTCTTTGTTTTCCTTGGAAAGCAGTATCATGGAACAAGCTCATGGGACAGAGGCCTTAGTAAAATCAAACTCCTGAATTCTGCATTTTCCAATAGATTTATAACACACAGGGTTAGGCCAGAATGAATGCTGAACTAATACAGCTCCTGCAGATTTTCTTATCCTGTCACATTATTTTCAGAACATATTAATATTGTTGAAGAGATTCTGCTCTCATTTTATTCGTGTACCTCTAAATTCTAACCATTTTATAACACTTTCATGCACAAAGGCTTTATTCAAGGGAACCAAAAGGCTTTATTCAAGGGAACCACTTACAACAAAGTGGTTGTTGTTTCTAATCATTCATAGCAACAAAAATGAAGCTGTATAAACCTATTTCTTTCCTCTTCAGTGAGCTACAATTTCCCTTAATAAGAGCTGCAGGTTTGTTTCTCAGTGTAAGGGGTTAAAAAAGACTATATAAATAGTTTTCCTGTCTGTGAAGATAGATTCTTTGAGGCTGTAACATATGCAGCACTGTGCAGTAAACTGCCACTAACATTAATATAGATTAAGAATCTCAATGTATAAAGTAAGTGGAGATGAACAGCAATTTTGCTTTTGCTGCAGTTCTTCTATAAGGAGACTTTTACAAGTTTGCAGAACCGTGGGCATGTTTTTAACAGTCTTAATAATGAATTCTGCACTTTTTGAGCTGAAATCATTTCTATTGACTGTAGGCTTTACAAAGTAACATATGACTAATTTAGCATGTTGCCTCTGACATCTGCTCGCTCTGAGAGGCGCACAGCGTGCTCATTGTATTGATACTGCAGAAGTAATAGGCTACACAAGGGTAAGAGTGTTCTGAAATCATCACTATTAGAGATAATTTTCTATATTATGGAACATTTGGGCCAATTTTAAATCATTTCACAAATGGTACAAAACTCATTTAAGATTTACTATTTTTATAAGCATGTTAATAAAAAGGAAATTTTTTGTCTCCACAGAAAGGACTGTAATTACCATTCCACCATCTAGTATGGATGTAACAGTTGGAGAAAGCATAGTCCTTCCATGCCAGGTGTCTCATGACCCCTCCGTTGATGTGGAGTTCACGTGGTCAATCAATGGCAATACAATTGATTTTAATAGAGGAATATATCATTTTGAAAGAACTGGAAGAGTAAGTTTTTTAAACTCCTTAGTGCTTAATGAAGCTTTTTGCCACAGTGTTTAGATGACACAAGTATTTATCATAATTCTTCCATCGCTATTTATATGCAAGGCAAATCATTTTTTCTTTACAAGGGCTGCAGCCATTTATTTTTCTTTCTTAAATTTCATAAAGGCGCTTGAGTTATTTGTGAAACCATAATAAAAATGTCCACATAAAAGGAACTGATGATAGCTATGAATATTTTAATTTAAAAGCTGAATTTTTTCTTAATATTGAGCAATTTATAAAAATATCCAGTATGGAAAGCCTGTTGTGAGTGATTAGTTTACTTTCTTTGTATCTCCAGGAATCTGTCGGGGATTTGATGATAAGAAATATTCAGCTACAACATTCTGGGAAATATGAGTGCATGGTGCAAACAACTTTAGACAATCAATCTGCGACAGTGGATATAATTGTAAGAGGTATGTCTGTTAAACGTAGACACATATATCTTCTGGAGAAATTAAAAATTCTTAACATCAGCTTGTTGTCTAAATGGTTCCTGGGATATCAATTCAACATTTCAATAGTGAAATGTTATATATCTTATACCCTTGGCACCCAAATTGGATCGAGATTCTGGCCACCATGATCCTAGTGTGTAGCTAAACCAGGAAGTTCTCTGCCATAGCACTATGACCTCTTTGGAACGTAAACCTTTCTGGATATACAGGTCAACATGGCAGGGCATAGGATAGTCCTCTCCTTTCAGAAGGCTGCTGTCATCTGCTCCTTGCTGGACATCTTTGGGTCACTGTGCAGGCTGGGGAAAAAAAAAAAAAGAGAGACCTGGTTCCTTTGCACTATTTGGAGATAATATGAGATTTTTTTCCCATGGTCAATTAACTAATCTTTTACTGCCAGTAGTGAGAGAAATTCTGTGATGGGAGCAGATCGTCTAAATCCTAGCAGAATTCAGAAATGTGTATCATGCACCATCTTACATTCTTTTTAAATCTCAGTTTTGACTAAACTCAATAGGAATTCTGAAAATGCTGGATTTTTTCGACAAAAGACACATTGGGTAACTTTCTTTGTCAGACAAAAAAAATTATTCTCTTTTTTATAGTTTTCATACTAGCAGCATAAAGACATTCATTTTTCTAACTTAAAATCTTTCATTAATTAGAAAAATGTAGAACAGGCATGAAGCCATCATTTAGAAATTGTGTTGCTTTTATGAATCTGCAACTTCATGCATAATTCCACTGACTTGAGAAAGTAAGAGTTGCCCAGCACGTTCCAGCAGTGAATCTTCTTTACCTTAAGCTTAAAATCCTAATCCTATTAGGCCCCCCAGGTCCACCAGAAGAAGTTAAAGTTGAAGATATTTCTAGCACTACTGCAGTTTTATCCTGGAAGTCTGGAATAGAAAATAATAGTCCAGTCCAGATCTACAACGTTCAGACGAGGACTCCTTTCTCAGTTGGATGGCAGGCAGTTTCAACAGGTGAGCAATTTGAGAGTTGCGGTGTATTTTTTGCATATGCCATTAATCTACATATAACATAAATTACTTCAAAAATACATTGTCATTGACATCTTTATTTTACCTTTAGTTCCTGAAGTTATTAATGGTAAGACACACAAGGCAACAGTGGTTGACTTAAGTCCTTGGGTTGAGTATGAATTTCGTGTGGTTGCCAGCAATAGCGTTGGGATTGGGATGCCAAGCAGACCATCAGCTCTACTGAAAACTAAAGCAGCAGGTAAGTCGCTAGTTTCTGTCAGTTTTTCCCCATACACACACGTTACCTAGCTCCTGAGTGTGAGAATTTCACTGGAGCAGAGCTGCTCACTCTTGCAGGGTTATTTACATACCTGTCTGGCATTTCAGTCTGTGGCTGCTATGGCTTCATGACAAACAGACCTGCACTAAGGATGCAAGGGGTGCTTGGGCATGACTGAAATACCATGCACTTAGCTCTCTGGTTTGGAGATCACTTTGGGCCATCAGTAAAGGCCAGGGCTGGCTCATACTTCCTCCTTTCAATATTTTCCAAAATATATCTAATCCTCCTGCCTGAACACAAGCTTTCATTGAAGCAATTGGAGAACAGCATTTGTTTTCTTCCAATTATAAGCACATTTTACCCTGCTTGGGGACTTCCTTAGAAAATTATAAAGCCACCTATCTGGTATATCTTAGCGCAAGTATGCAGAGCTTTTGCTGCAGAGCATGCTTGATATCTGAGCATCAGTCAGGACAGGATATTGGCTTTAACTGGAGGAGATAAATTACAGCATCTGAAGCCCAGTGAAACTAATAGCTTCCACTGACTCCAGGGCAGGATCCTTACTATTGGTCTATGTAACCTTTTCACATTTATCTTCTGGGACTTGGAAGCTCATAGGAAGAAGACTCATTCTTGGATGACCGACATTGTCAGTTCCCTGACCTACTCAGTTTGATACAATTTATTTGAAGCCCAAGCTGTTGGTTTGTTCTATGTTTCTCCCATTCCCCTGCTTACCAACTCTTTTCCACCTATATAATCAGTATTTATAGGATGGAAAGTAGTAAAATGGAAGCAGCTTTTACAATCCTTTTTCCCTTCTCTGTTTATCTCATTTGCCAAACTCTGAGGTTTGGCAAGCTGCATTTCAAGATCAAATTCAAAACACAGTATTGTATGTTACACAGAAAATATGTATATCCTTAGAAAAGGTGATCCATTTGTTTCTCAGAATACCTTCAATATTTGTCCCAAGGCAGAATTACTTCAAAAGGTATTAAATCAGTTGATATAAATTTAATTGGGTCTTTTTCCCATTGTTGAAGCAAAAACTTATACTGAGTACTGATGTCAGAAAAAAATGCTTTGGTCATGAGAACACTGATTTTGTCAGCTTTACCAGTGCAGACAGACATCAAATGAGTCTTAGCACAGTCAGGACTGCCTGGTCATTGTGATAGGGAAGCAGACTGCATTGTGCTCCCGAGCAAAGGGAGGAGCCTGAGACCCTTCAAACTGGAAAGATGCACTGATCTTGCCTGGGCTCAGGTCTCTGGGGGATGCAAGCCTGAGTGATACATGAGCCCTTCCTCCAGCAGGAGAACCACAGGAAGCTTTCACACACAAGGAGTAAAGGACAATGTGAAAAGGGAAGACTTAAAGAAAAGATGGAGACATGAAGAGGCCAAATTTTCTAAATTTCCCAGCAAAGTATCACAAATATATATTCTCCATCACATGTTTGATCATGAAGTCAAAATTAGTCTTGAGAAGGTCTTCTTTCTGTTGCTACCTTGGGGCTTTGTAAGGTGTGATATTCAGATCCACCTATACAGTCACTTAAAGATTTCATCTTTTAAAGCTTTTTTTATTAGACAGATTCACAAAACTAGTGCTGGAAAGAGAAAGAAACAATAAAATTAATATTATTTATCTTGGCAATAACACAAGGAACATTATTTCTTTACTGCATAGTCCCATCTGAAGATTACTAAAAGTAACAGAAAGATTCACTTCGGATTTTAGTTGCTTAACATCTTCACTGCTATAAATCATTGTGTCTCAAAACATTGCTTTGCAATGGCAGGACTAAACATGCTTCATTTTTTATCAGAATAGGAAACTGAAAACAGTATCACAGTGTGGACAGGAGACCACTGGCCATGAAAGGGTGAATTTGAACTTCACTGTTATAATAGCTATTTTGCCAGCTGAAATCTGAGCATTAGTAGATTTGTGGATGCAAATGAGCCACTCTTCATTTCATTAAAATGGAGCTGAGAATTAATTGAGCCTCTGTTGGTGCACTCAGCTGTAAATTTTCATGTTTCTCAACTATGACCCAGTTGAGGCTCTGCTGAGCAGTAGTACAATATTCTTCCCCATGCAAATGTAGTAAGTACTGAACACATTTAACACACGGACTAATTAAGCATCAACCGGTTCATGAAACAGTGAAACACTAGGCTTGAAAGTCTGGGGTTTTTTCTTTTTTTTTTTTTTTTTAACTTTAATGCTGTTCTTTTTGGTCTTAAATTGTTTGCCTCTGACCTACACAAAGACATTGATTGTGAGTGACAAAATTGAATACCTACGCCAAGCTCTCCAAAAGAACCTGATCCATTTGCATTTGCACTCACTTTTATGACTGTGCAACAAAATTATGATGTAATTTCTACATTTCTAGAGAGGATGAAATCAGATAAAGATTTATATGTGGACTGGAATCTAGAAGTGATAGGGGGTTGACATAAATTTCTGTGAACCTAAAGGGTTCCTTTATTGCCACTTCTGCAGCTACGCTCACACTGGGTGGAAGGATGGAGAAGGACAGGCAGACATGGCAAAACTTGTCAAAATCTCTGAAGAATCTTCTTAGGTGTGACTGTCCCACCTATTTCTGACCTTATCTTCAGCCCTGTCTCAACACATCCAATTTTCAGGTGGCGAGTGCTGAATGACAGGAACAAAATTATCTAGAAATTTCTAAAAATAGTGCCAAGGATTTGGAGATGGCAAACAGTACAAATGCCCTCTTATAGGAGGCTTCTGTCTCAATCAGTTCCAGGGTAGTGCTCTTTTTCTATACTCTCCAGCAGCTGAGAAGGAACATGATAGGATCCTTGCAAGTAGACGTATAACAAACGATACAATAAGAACAAGGCTAGTCTGCCTAAATTCCATCCATTATATCACAATCCAGTTTCTCCAAACTGTCAATATTTACAGGCTAATGGGGTAGGTGTGTTTATAGATACATAGAGCAAGAGGCAAGAAATGCTGATATTTTCTTTGCCCTTCCACTAATACCCATTTGAGTGAAAAGAAGCCCTTTCAGCCTGGAACACGAGCAAATTACTTGACCTTAACCCTGTACCTATAGTGCCATCCACCTGGAGCAACAGTGGGGAAATCAAGTGCTAATCAATGAACTTTTGGACACTTACATTGTTGGGAGAAGGAGAAAAGCAAATTGAGTTTTGCTTTTCCTAAGAAAAGCGTACAGCCAATTAAAAAAATTAATATATTGCTCCAACAACATGTTTACTGAACAAATACATAATTAGTAAATCAGTAGTGTTGCAGCTACAGTCTGAATGGAACACCATTTTGGCAATTAGTTGATGAGGCATAATAATGTCAGATACTTGATGCTACTAGCTTCTTTTTGAACCAGGGTATTAAACACATCTGTGGCTTCAGCCATAGAAACTTGAAATGTGTAAACGTAATTCCCATTCATTTAAAAGGTACTCTTGCATCTTATAGTCCCTGGTCTACATGTTGAACAGCAGAATAGCTAGGAAAACCTCTAATCACGCAGTTGACAAGACTCTCAGCAATAGCTGTGGGTAGTTGCAAGCACCAATGTCTTTTCTTCTCCAGTTCCTGTTGTGGCCCCCACGCACATCAATGGAGGAGGAGGGAGTCGTTCTGAGCTGGTCATCACATGGGAGGTAATTGTCAGGTCAATTAACCTAAGCTGTGTAATGGGGAAGAGTCCATGGGTAAAAATCACAAGCCCACTGAAATCCAGAGGCTTTTGGTCATTGGCTTTGGCTAAGTCTGGATTTCATCCTGCATTTGCAGAGAAAACAGGCCGTAAGATATACAGCAAGTTTTCTGTGTTATAGAGAACAATTTATAAAAATAAACAGTTTAAGAGGCATGTTATAAAGATGTTTAGAAGTCTGTATAACCTTCTTATCTCCATTATACAGGAGGTGCTTAACACACTAATCTGCTTGGCCGTTTTCTGCATTAACATTTTTCATACTTTTGTTTACGTGTTTTTCATTCTGGAACACTGTGCTGACAAGACATATCCTATTATGCGTTAAAGGAGATGAACCCTTTAATTCTTCAGCACTCCAGTGAGAGGAGAGAATATGCATTTTCAGAACAGTTAATACCGTACTACAAGTTGCAATGGGTGAGTGCAGGTCATTTCAAAGAGTAGAAACTAAACACTGAGGGAAGGAGCCGTCCTTCTCCAGCCACCCAGCAGCCTTCCCGTGGGGACTGCGATGAAGGCAGGCAGCCTCTTGCAAAACCCACCCAGTAATGGGGCGGGTGCATGGCCACGATTCGAGCCCCTATGGAAAATCTCCCCAAAACACAGCTCCTAACCTGTTTATTTCATTACCACCGAAAATCACATACAAAGTTAATGTGATTCACCAAGTTAAATCTCTCCCCTGGCTTTGACAACATCTAACTAAAGTAAGTACTACTTCACACCATCAGCAACAACCAGCTTGGAGGGCAGGGGCCAGGCAGCCTTGCCACGTATCTTACTATCAGGTATGACTGTCTCAAAGGCTGTGCAAGATGACCTCTGTTTGGTTCCTAATTTGGGATAAGCCCTCCAAAAGCACAGTGTTCCCTCTGTAAGTCATGGAAAACATTTCTTCATGAAAATAAAAGCCTTCTAGTTCACTTTAAGCATTGAAAGAAATTTGCTGTCTCCTTTGGCAACCATTCTTTTTCCAAAAAAATAACCAGGCTCATGTAAACAGTTTGAGGGAAAAAAAAAAACCTAAACTAAAAGTGATGTTACGCATCAGCTGAGGGTGTTACCTGTGTTCTCCTGTACGCTAAAAACTGGTCATTTAACCAGCCCTTTAGGGGACGAAGGCTAGAGATAGTAAAAATATGAGGTCAAAACTAAAAAATCCTCACTAGATAAATAATACTGCAAATGCTTCCCTTTCTCCATGCTCCAAACAGAGTGAAACTTCACTTTTACTCAACTAAGTTTTCCTCTGTATGCACCTTCCACTGCTTTGTTTCATTTTCTCCTCTACTGATCCACTCTTTGGGAGCAGAAGAACATGAAAATTGAAAACAGCCTGAGAGATCTCAATCAAATTATCCTGTCGGACTCCATAGTGTGTCCTGAAAAACAGTCAGAAGAAATACTAATTATGCCAAGCTAACAACACCGAACATGACTCTCCAGCTTTCTGTGAAGAGCTCACTAAACATCTTGATTAAATCTGAGGTCACAGAAGCCTCAAAAACAAATTAAATGCTCTAGAAAGTAGCTTGAACTCTTATAAATCCCTGGCACACCATCATCACTCACACTTAACTCCCTCAGAACTGGATAAGAGCTAGAAGGAGGAATGTCGGGGGATTAATGTTTGTAAAACACCTAGGGAAAGGCGCATTTGTTACATCTGCCAGGACAAGGTTCTAACTAGATTTAGAAGGAAATTATGGATAAAATAATAAAATAAATGCCCTGAAATCTTCTGATGTACTTTCTGATTTTTTTTCTCCCATTTTCTCACACTGTTAGTGCTCCCACAAGTTTCTCTGGAGGAGAGGAGCTTGGAGCCTGGGACGATCACAGAGGCAGCAGTTCTGTCCCTATATTTTTCTCTTTCTTTTCGCATCATTTTTCATAGCTGCTTTTCTGAGTACTTTCTTTAATGCAAGCATCTAAAAGAAATGAATTTTGCTGAGAAACCTTGCTTCCTCCCTCCATGTATGAGTGGACTTTTCTTGTTTCATAAACATTCTCTTGATTTGAGAAGGCCATGTAGAAGTGTTTTTATCCCAAGAAAACAAAAAAGATCATGCTGGATACAGTGTTGACGTAATTGCCTGTTCAATATGAGTCATTAATAAGTATCTTGACATGAGATTTTATTAATAGAAACAGTAATTTTTCCATGTTGGCTTTTCTTGTCTAAACCAACTTCAATAAGAATATGTTTATGCACTTCAGATTTTCACTCGTTCTAAAAAAAACCTTAAGTATTGTACATATATGCCAGCAATTATATAGCTGACGCACACTTCTGTGTATATATTTGCTCCTTTCCTGATGCTTTTTTTTTCCTTAAAATAATTTCTTTAAAATTAGCACACCTATACCCCTTGGGGAAAAAAAAACAGCTACAGCCTGTGCTGAGTGCAATGCTTTTAATTTTAAAAACTTCATACCTGAAAGAGAATAACTTGAATGGAGCTGATCAGACCTTTTGTTTCTAAACTGATTGCCTCAATAGATTTATTATTTTGATTTTTATTTCAATATTACATTGACGGATGGAGCAAACATTATTATCTTCTCTAAGGCACAGGCAGCTAAATCAATACCACTAAAATATACTCAGAGAAGGACGATTCAATTAAAACAGTATATACTTGCAAATGCCTATTGACTGACTGCCTTGTCGCTACAGCCAGTTCCAGAAGAACTACAAAATGGGGAAGGATTTGGCTACATCGTTATGTTTCGTCCTCTTGGCTCAACACCTTGGACGAAAGCAGTGGTGGCTTCGGTGGAAGCAAGCAAATATGTTTATAGGAACGAAAGCATTACACCTCTCTCTCCTTTCGAAGTGAAAGTCGGTGTCTACAACGATGAGGGAGAAGGGACCTTGAGTTCCGTATCCATTGCCTACTCAGGAGAAGACGGTAATGCCTTACTCTTACTAGCAATGGTTGTGTAGTATCAATAGGTCACAGATATGACCAGACAGCTCTCCACACAGATATTAAGGAGACTGCTCAAAGCTGTGCATTGAAGATTGACAAGAGACATGGGACAGAAGATAAAAAAAGCAAGGAATGAGTTTTCAGAATTGCTTTAAGTAGACAGCATGTTTATTTGTCCCCAAGGAGCTTTGACTGAGTGGGCTGAGATAAAACAGGAGATTTTCGAAACAGTTTAGCTCTGAGGTCTGGATTTTCGGACCATTCATTGCAGCTATGTCCTTTGAAAAATCTGTCCCAAATTATGAGTAATAAACAATTTTGAAAAATTACAGTTTTGCTGATTTTCCACAATAAATGGGCAGAAAATCCAGGGATTCACACCAGGTTTCCTGAGACTCTGCCTGCTGCTTCTCCCCAGAGTCTCTTTATTTTTTCTTGAATCTCTCTCAATCGCTAACATAACACCCTTCTGATAACACAAATGTTCCACCAACTGTGTTTTCTCCCATCACCCAGAGCCACAAATAGCACCAGTGGGGACTTCAGCACTGAGTATTTCAGCGGCGGAGGTGGAGGTCTCCTGGCAGCCCATTGCGTGGAACAGGCACACGGGCAGAGTGCTGGGCTACGAGGTGAGGCAGCCGGTGCTGGTGTCTGACAACTCACAGGTGCCCCTTTCCCAGCCACATTTGTATTCTGGTTCCTCCTCCCTTGCTTCCAAGTCAACAGACAATGGAGCTCTTCACCCGACTCTCATTAGCAACATTTCACCTGAGATAATTGCAAGCATTTACAGACCAGGACTGCATCTCCGTCCCAGACTTTTTGTAATGTAAATTAAAATCTCAAGATTAATCATTTGTGAAGGCTACTCTGAAAGGATTTGTGCACAAAGCAAAGCTGATCCTCCTCTTCTTACACAGCTGTAACACAGTCTGAGCAGGATGGGATCCTTGATAGTTTGAGGGCAAGCACATGACCCATAGCATTGCTTACAGACGAAACTAAGATAAATGCACTTTACTGCTACCCAAAACTAGTGCTGTGGTGTATTTGAAAGGTCTTTGGCTTCTCACTCCTCTTAGAATCACAGAATCATAGAACCATTTAGGTTGGAAGAGTTCTTAATGACCATAAGCCTAACACTGCGAAGTCCACCACATCTACATGTCTGATGGCTGGTGACTCAAGCACTTCCCAGGACAGCCTGTTCCAGCACTTGATAATCCTTTCAGTGAAGAATTTCTTCCTAATACCCAATCTAAACCTGCCCTGGCACCACTTGAGGGTCTTTGCAGTTATTTACTCGTAACTAATACGCGTTTGGCCCTGTGTTCTGGTGTGCATTCCTGATCACACAGCATCAGCTCCAGGGCTGGATCCAGGGACAGACATTGCAGGGTCTGAGCAGGGGGAGCTGCAAGATTGCATGGATGCCGCCAGACCCAGGCGGCACTCAGCCAGCTGTGCTGCTTCTGTCTTCGCTCTGGTCTCCAGTACCCGCTGGGAGCAGAAACCCTGTGTCAGCTGCCTCTGATATTCACAGCACAGACCAGCAGTGCCTCCAGCAGAGCTGGGGCGGGGGACAGAGCAGATTTTTATATTAATAACTGGACCTCAGGTATGATTCCTGGGCATTTTACTCGCACCGTGAAACTTTTCTTTTTGGTAGATAAGATAAATCAATAGCAAGGCAAGTCAGAAATACTTTGAATTCTGCCCCATCATTACAAATGTATGAATGAAAATAACAGGAATCATGTACGCTACACGAAACTTCCTAAATCAGTTGCTAAAAAAAATAACCCAGTCTAAATAATTGACCCTGAATCAAAACTAGAGGCAGGATAAAAATAATTCAAAAAACTCTCAGATGGCTGAGATAAATGATTATTTGTATCTTTTAAAGTATTCTTCAAATGTCTTCAAACCATAAAACAAAACAAGCCCCTAAAATTTCCCACCTTATCAAAGGTTTCCTTTTGGTCATCTATAAAGCAAAGGATTTCATTTATTTCTTTAATTGGCATTTGGTCTCTGAAGTTTTATTTCTGCTCTATAAATATTCATGCTCGGTTTTATTTCCTACTAGTTTTCAATATAAAAAATCCTGTATTCTTTGAAATCTTGTCATCGCGTCTGCTTCCCAGCCAAATCTGTAATTGATGGAAAACAATGAATTGCCTGGTTTTCATTCTCACTTTTCAGGTTTTATATTGGACTGACGATCCTAAGGAAAGCACAACTGGTAAAGTCAGAGTGAATGGGAATGTAACAGCCAAAAATATCACAGGGCTCAAAGCTAACACGGTGTATTTTGCAACAGTTCGAGCTTACAACACTGCAGGGGCAGGGCCCTCTAGCACCCCAGTAAATGTCACCACTAAAAAATCACGTGAGTATTTAATTTCATACAACAAATGTTGCGAACTCCCAAGTGTGATAGTGACATTTCATCTTACCATGACCCATCTCTGCTAAATGTTACAGTATCAAAGAAAGCTGGATCCCAAATTTCTTCAGAAAATTAAGCAACAGAATCTGTGACTAAGAAACTTCTCTCTCACTTCCTTGACAATATTTTTTCACCATCAAGTTTGCTCCAACTCTGGCATTTCAGTCTTACATAATACTTAGCTTGGGCTTCAGTTCTGCCTCAATGGAAGCCAAAATTCTCATCAACTTAAATCAAACCTGGGAAAGTTTTTTCTTTTACCCTATTCTATTTATGTATAAAGAAATTCTGTACACTTATGAAATTTAATTAGATCAGTCATGTTCCTACAGTATAGGAACCTTTAGGAAGAATTTCCTTTTGCATTGCAACAGCATATGACTTGCTTTCAGGACATTTCTAAAGAGATGGAGATTCCATGAAATAAAGATGTTCCACAAGTCAAACAGTAAAATCTAGGGTTTTTTACTGGGTGTGGGTTTGTTTTTCAAAGATAACTGTTAAATGCTCCCAAAGCAGTGCTTTTTACAGACTTTAAACATTGCATTACAGAGGGTAGCATACATTCATATAAATACTACTTAGTCATTATTGTTTTAAAATTTACTGTAATTCTAGAAACAAAACTACATGCTATTATTTTTGTGATAAGTAGCTTCATGGAACCGATGTTTTCATGGAGCCATCTTCCATGGTAACAAGGAAGCATTGAATATCATCCTACAGGATTAAACCCATGAAGTAAATGGTCAGTAAGAGCAACATGGTCATAAAGCAGGAAATCTTGGTGATCTGCTAGGTATCCAGGTGCCACAAATTCATTGTTGTTTAAGCTCCATATTTTAAATTTTCCTTGGACTGTGTTTTTCCGGTAAACAATTGATCATCCTTTTTCCACAAAAAGGGAAATGTTTCTCCCAGCTTTCATCAAATGCCCTCCTGTCTGTATGCAGTTCCATGCTATTACTAAAGTGCAAGACAGGAACCAGCTTGCAAAATGAGTTTGTGGCAGAAGTTACTATTTAATATAAATAACATAAACCAAAATTATGCCAGAGAGGGTATTTTTTAAAGACTCAAACGGGACTCATGTCTGGAATGATTTTCTATGTTCCTATGTGTATATGGATGAAAGATGAGTTAAAGATGTGACAGTCAAGTGACGAGACATATAAGGAATAAATTTTCCTTTCTTTTACATTGACATTATCTTCTGTCAAATTCAGGATCATACTAATGGTTCATTTAAAAATTAAAGTCAAAATAACCCTGTTAATATTTAAAAACATATTAAAATTTTAAGCTCTCATCTCTGAAAGATGCAAGTACTTTCAATATAAGCAGAGATAATATGTCAAGAGAATATAAACAATGTACATCTAGAGCAGCAGCTTTAGCTCCAAGGTAATAGCTCTGTCTTCCTACTTATTGTCCAGGATTCCTACAATGTTCTGTGCATTATCGCAGAGTCTAAGCAAAACTAAAATGGTTCTTCTGCCAAATAGGTGCAATTCTGATTGAAACATGCTTGTCTAAGATCATTTTAAGATCTAAGCTGATATCCACATTTAAGTTTAAACTGCTTAGGGAAGTAGAAATGATGCCCTCCTTCCACAAACATACTGCTCCATTAATAGCTGTTGTGAGGCTCACGTCTTCTGTTTCTTTACTTTCTTTAAAGGAATTCTTTTTCTCTTCCTTTTTCTTTTTCTTTTCATTTTTCTTTTTCTTTTCCTTTTTCTTTTCCTTTTTCTTTTCCTTTTTCTTTTTCTTTTTCTTTTTCTTTTTCTTTTTCTTTTTCTTTTTCTTTTTCTTTTTCTTTTTCTTTTTCTTTTTCTTTTTCTTTTTCTTTTCCTTTTCCTTTTCCTTTTTCTTTACAAACACATACATCAACAGATACAATTATTAGAAATATTTTACAAAGATAAAAATTTAATGCAGTACCGCAACAAAGCCAAGTGTTGCCTAAAACATGAGAGTAATGTCATTAATTTAATAAACTTCAGCATATACTTGGGACTTCTAATATTCTTGACAATGTTGATTACAATAACTTAGTTGTGGAAATGATCTGTTAATCTTAGATCTGAAGAACTGTTCACAGTGTATTTGTTTGTGGGTATTACTATGGATTTGGGATACTGCCACGTTACCACCCATTCTGGTGGTAACCAGATAATTTAGTTTTGAAAATCATCCTGTGATCAGCCCAAAGACTATGAATTGAGATGATTTTAAGTGTTACGTTAAAAAGTTTTGAATAAGGCAGTGCTCACCCATTTTGAATGTTGCCAAAACATTTCAGAGTATAGTTAATTAAATATTTTACATGCTTTGCCTCTTATGAGGTTTTTGTTACTAAATTCCTTATATAAAATATTTGCTGAAGGCAACAAAGAGTTTTCGAGCAACATTTAAATAAATTTTCAGATTATACATTTTTATGTATAGGAATGTCTTCAAAAAGAAAATTAATCTTTTTCCAGCCCTGACAGTATGGCTCATGGAAGGACATCTGCTTATATTCACCTCGTTGGTGTACTAACACCTCCCTTCCCTATTGGTTGGATGAATTAAACTTCTCCACAGTTATCAAGCAGATAGATCTGAAACAACAGGCACCACCACTTTATTCTATCACCATGGGAAATGAAAGAAATTGTGGAATATTACCAAATCAACAGTACCTTCCAAGTTACATACATTAATCATCAATACGTAGTAACTGTAGGGAGAAAAGAAGGATCCCAGAAGTTAAGTATTTTAAAGCCAGGTCTGGGACACTCACAACCTGTTGCTCCAAATCTCTCCTTCTTTTTCTTAATTCTGTTCAGAATTTTATTTCCTCTAACACTCCCATAAGAGTCCAGGAGAATGCATGATAGAGAATGAGATAATATGTAGTTCTAAATCTGAGATACAGTTCAAAGCCTCAGTTTCAACTTTGCATGTTCACACAGGATTCGATTTCAGTCACTTGTAGGCAAATTTTCAAAGTCCTGGCGCTTAGATATAAAAAGCCTTTGAAAAGCTATTTTCAGCCTATTGTGCTGAGAATTTGTAAAATCCTACAATGTTTCATGGTGGATAACATGGAGACTTCAATGTGTAACTCTTTGTAACCTGTCCTCATGACTGATGAAAATCTGATCTTTTGTATTCTGCTCTTAAATTTAGCTTTTTTTCTGAAATCCATACTGCAAAACATTCTCTATTATACTAAAATACAGATAGGAGCATCTTAGTACTTAAATAAAATCTATCAAATATAGCTTGAACCGTGAGACGCTGTCAGACTTTTCCTAATTTTGAAAATGACCTCTCACAGTAAGTGGTTTTGCACTAGGAATAGGTCTTTATTCTGACTAATATAAGAGCAATGATGAACTGTAAAGTTTTTTTTACTCTCAGATTCAAATCACCCATGCATTTGCTACTTCCGTGTCAGCAGGTAAATTAAAACTCAGTTGTATATTGTAATTATCATCATCTTTTTTTCAAAGCACCGAGTCAACCCCCAGCAAACATTGCCTGGAAGCTGACAGATTCCAAAATCTGCTTGAACTGGGAACACGTGAAAACAATGGAGAATGAATCAGAGGTGCTAGGCTACAAAGTAAGTAATTTCTTTCTCTCATTTATCAGACATATTGTTTATAATAGAGATACAAATGGCAATTTGTTGAAAGCGGTTGCTCACTACCTGGAAAACACTGACTTTTCTGGAATGGTTGGAATGATTGGCTGACGTTAATGGAAGAATGGTTGTTAGGACCTCTGTAACCAACACAAGGATTTTCTGTCCCCAACGCTGAAGCTCTCTTGTCCCATTTTTCTGTAATCATGTAAGATTCTCGCAGTGACATCTTCTTTGGAAAGGAGTTTCACGAATATATAAGAAGTGGAGAACAGTCTCCTAAGCATTAAAAGCACATTTAAAAGTTCTGACCCACTGACATTTCATAAATGTAACTTTGAAAATAGATAGGGAGATACATAAAGATCAATGTGAGTGAAGTAAAAAGCACTTCCATAAATCAATTTTTTAAGGAAAATAAAACTTAGTTTAAAGCATGTTTGCAGTACCTTTGACCTCAAAAGTCTTATAGAAAGACCTTTTTTACTCTTGAAGCACTGTAAAAATGGATGTGGAGAGTACTTATATGAGGATAGTTGCTCAGGATCAAGATCCTCATGTTGCTACACATTTTAGTGTCCACACAGTTATTTCTGCCTAGGGAGGAAAAGGACATAATCCTACACACACCTTGCAATCTTTCTTGGGATTGTATTCGTTTTCACCCTAGTGAGTGTGTTTGAGTAGCTCCACACACTAGGAGAGAAGGTAGAAGTCGACTGTTAAGCTTTTTTCCTTTGCATCTAAGCTACCTGTTTCTGGACTACAGTCACTTATTACATTTTGATGTGGAAAGAGTGCTTTAAGTACTTGTCATGGTATTTATTGTATGATCCCTGTTTCTCCTTCTGCTTTGCTCTTCAGTTGCTCTTTTTAGCATAAATATGTCAAAAGATTGTCAAGAGAAAGGAGTCAAACACTGTCATTGCTGTGCTAGCAAGGAAGAAAGGCTTCTTGGAGGAAAAAAGCTGATCAAAGTCAGTAGGTTCCCTGTCTAGACTCCCCAAGCTGCTCTGCACCTTGGTCCAACGATTTATCAGCAAAAAAACTTAAATACAAGTAGGCACTGGATGCATCATGTTTAGTTGTAGAAATGTGCCTCCTAAGTGGAAACAGATGCTACTATCCAAATTTCTGCCCTTTCTTGAAGTCTTTAAAACGTACCACTATGCTATAATTATGTTTTCATTAGCAGTGGTAGTTGTACATAGAAGTCAATGTGAATATTTCTATTTGACTATAAATGCTCACCACAAAATAGTATTTTTTTTTTTTAAAAAAGTGTTGAACCCTCTGTTTCTGAAGCACCAGGTGAGTTCTGCATCTAAGAGGTGTTCCAGGTTGAAGTCTTGTGTAAAGGTGTGTCTTACTTCCACATTTACAGTCGAGATTAAATATGTTGGTTAAGCATTTCATAACTTTGCTTTCAAGGCAAGTCTGAGTTCTAGTAGACAAAGGCTGTCCTGCAAAATGCCTACTGTGGTCTCCATCACAGAATTCTGCAGAATACATTTCTATGTTCTGAATTAAGCTTAATACTTTGCAAGATGTTGATAGTGCCCTGAAAAGTTTAGGAAATGACAGAAGACATTCTCACTCCCCAAAAAAAGCATCCAATAAAACTTTAAAAACCCTAAATAACACTTGTTTTCTAACTCCTTTTTACTTAGATTTTGTATAGAAAAAATAGACATAGCAAAGCGCATATACTGGAGACAAACAACACATCAGCTGAACTTCTGGTACCATTTGAAGAAGATTATCTCATAGAAATAAGAACTGTCAGTGACGGTGGGGATGGCAGTAGCAGTGAGGAAATTAGGATTCCGAAAATATCAAGTACGTGAGATTTTTTTCCTCTGAATGTTATTACGTAATAAGAAATCTATGTGCCTCTAAGTACAATAAATTAGTAGACCTTCCATTATGATAGATGACCCCCTCCAAAAGCTTTGTAATGCTGGGCACATGTAGATTAGTCTCTAATACTCTAGCATTCATTAGTAGAAAGTACTTTGCACAACACCTAGATACAACCTAATTTTTGGTGTAGATCTCCATCTGTCCTGGTCTGTAATACTTAGGGAAAGACAAAGAAATAAGCTTCCCTGATAAAGTCAAAGCTGGAGCTCTCAAGTGTAATGTGGCTCTTAATCTGCTCTGGAGCTGCTGCTGTTGCTGAGACAGAGGCCCCTAGCCCTGCTCCATGGCTCGAGCGGAGTTGCCCAGAGTCCAATCTCTGCCCTCATAAGTATCTTATCATTCATGCAAAAATGGACCACGGTTCTACAACAACCCAGCCAAAACCCTCCTAAAAGCAGATATTCACAGAGACTGGGAAGCTGATTCAAAACCATACTCCATGGAATTGCTGTTACAACTTAGAATATAAATAGAAATAGCACTTGTGGATAAAGTTTCATTTTGAAAATAGAACAAAGATCGTTGTTATGCTAGAATGCACAGATATTTTTTTTCCCCACAAATTTAATTTTGTCAGAAAACTTTGTATGCTTGTATTTCCACAGGTTTAATCTCTGGAGGAACAAAATTATCCCAAAGGGTAAACTGTATATTGACACCTGGGATCCTGATGTTGTGTTCTGTTCTTGTATACTCTTTTCCTTGATGATTAAAGTAATGTTCAGCCATGTACCTTTAAAAATAAACTATGTGTAGATTTTATCTTAACACTTTAACATAACTAACATTCCCATTAAAGAAAAATAGTGGGGAAGGGTGAGGGAGATAGAAGTGGTGTGTTAGTAAGAAAACATTAAGTATCAATATTACATTAATTTTTAAAAATAAGCTATGAAATTAATGGATAAATGTATATACATTGATTAAATGGAGTGGTGCCAAACATAACTTGAGACTGTAAGGTGAGTGGTCTCAAATTTTTTTACATACAGTATTTCTTATTAAAACTCCAGTGTAATGGTGTGTCAAACATGAAATATCTGTGCCAAACTGTTATAACTGAGAGAAGAGATTTGCAATTGCTTGTGGTATGGATATTGTTCATCTCATGTTCTTCAACGCCTGTAAAAAATCCCAAACAAACAACACTTTCAATTAAATAAAAGCTATTTGTTTACTTCTTGCACTTGTTTTAATTATAGGGAATGTCACTGTGTGAAGTGTACTACACTATATTCCTCTGAAAATGGAAACAAAAAGCAACTGTATGTACTAATCCAAAGCCCGCTGGATTCAATAGACTTTCCATGGCATCAGCAAGCTTTGAACCAGATCTGAACGAGACAGTACTCTTTATGATATAAGATCATAGAATCATAGAATCATGGAATGATTTGGGTTAGAAGGGACCTTAAAGCCCACCCAGTTCCACACCCCTGCCATGGGCAGGGACACCTCCCACCAGCCCAGGCTGCTCAAGGCTCCATCCAGCCCGGCCTTGAACACTTCCAGGGAGGGGGCACCCACAGCTTCCCTGGGCACCCTGTGCCAGGACCTCACCACCCTCAGCGTGAAAAATTTCTTCCTAATGTCTGATCTAAATCTCCCCCCTCCAGTTTAAAGCCATTCCCCCTCATCCTATCCCTATTCTCCCTTTTAAAAAGTCCCTCCCCAGCTCTCTTGTAGGCCTCCTTCAGGTACTGGAAGGCTATAAGGTTTCTGAGATACCTGACGTTCTCAAATACACTTTAAAGGACTTTCTCATGCAAAGACTATCCTGATCAATAAAACTAACAGAGATGCTGAATAACTTTTTATAAGGGAGTTGGAAATATATCCATCTTCAAGCAGGTTAATTTACCCTCTCACCATGGTATTGTTATTCTTCGCTGTAGCTTGAAACTGTAGCTTTCGTTGTGGGCTGGAAATGAGAAGAACATTGATTTCCATCATCTTGAAATATAAGTAAAAGCATATAATTAAGACTTTCAATCTATTGAGTTATTAGAATGAGAAATTAAACACCAGAGTGAGCATAGCTTTCAAGTGGGTAGACAGAGCTCAAAAAGTGAAGTCACACTCGTGTCAACTTTAACAACAACCAATAAATGGTATTTTTTGTCTCATATCATTACTGGGGGACCTTTTCTTCCTTCCCATTTTATTCTGAAGTGTATTTTCTTTTCAACATTGACAAATATGTATTGTGTCGTTTGTATAACCAACTATAACTACAAATTAATTAAATCCCCACCCCTATATTTTTTAAAAGAAAAAGTTCCAAATGGGGGCGGTGGTATGTAAGCACAAGAATGAGCAAAAGGATAGAGATTTGTGTTTGATAATCCTTTAAACAGTATGGTAAATTGGTCTCTTTTCCATAGATATTGGAGGTCAAATTGGCAGCAAGAGTCTAAATTGTGAATTCATATAGCAAGGTATAAAAACATTCATACATGAGATCACTCACAGAGCCCACGTGCTGGACTTCAAGGGAGAACTACACACACAACATAAAATACAACCATAAATGATAAAAACATTGCAAAAGTACACATTACAGACACTATCCAATTTTGATTTAAAGACTCAGAGGATGAAAAGGATATTACATCCCTAGGATGAGGTGTTTCACTTGGAGTTGCACTCACCATTAAACTTTTCCATCCTGTGTTGACTCTATCAAAGCCAAAAGAGATTGTGTTTCCTGTGCTTGTGGCTGTGCAGTTGCAGTCTCACTAAAAAGGTGACGGTAGAAACTTGGGCTCTTTTTGTTACTGTGGATAAGCAAATATCACTTCCGCCTGATGGTGTCTAATAATCTCCATAATGAATTCAACAAATTGTTTAACAGAGTTGACCCCTATTTAGTGGAGCTTTGAAACAGCTCTTGCATCATCCCTTCTCAGTATGTCTTCAGCAGAAACTGCGCTCTGCCATGGCACCTCATGGGTACTTTTTTTTCCCCCTCAGTTAAACTGAATCTAAAATTCTTATGTTGTCTAAGATAAATGCAATCCTTCTGCTAACTTTAAACAAAACAGCTCTTTTCATTCAAGAGAAGAGAGATTTTCTGCAGACCAGTTATTTACAACTGAATAGAAGGTCTGATAGGTTCTTAATTACAGGGAGGCTCTAGAAATATAATGACACTTTTAGAAGCCTGTCTTCAGGGATTTCTACAAAGACGCTAATAGCAGAAGTTATTAGGAAGAGGTTTAACATAGCTTTCAAAAGAAGAGTTTAGTGGACATGGTATTAAAAATCTTGATAATAGCCTAACAAAATAAAACCATTTTTATTTGCAGTGAAACTAAATAATGTATAATTTCTTCAAATTTGTTTTTGTTTCTATATGCATTACTGATATTCCTAGCAGGTGCTACTCTTGCTGTAGAAGAACTTTTAAAAATGAGACTCTATATCTCCAGTGTTTAACTTCATAATTTCTCCACTAGTCCTATTTTATCATTCCCATAGGATTAGTCCTTTTTAAAGTAAGGCACTACCTAGAAAGACTGCTAACATGAATAAACCTGTTCCTTTGCTGAACTCCCTTAGGGCTGGAGAACAAGTGGATTTCCAAGTGGCTATTCTGCAGAATTTTTAAGCAGTCTTAAGGAGAATACCTTCAAGTATAGACATAATGATAGCCTCCCCATGCTCCCTAAATCAATGTAGTCCTCTAACTTGTGCAAGTTTGTTTTTTCTTTGGCTCCCCGATACACTTTTGGTGTTTCACCAGGATGAACTGGTGTCTGAACTGCCCAAAGCGGTGAAAATCCAGCTCTCCTTTTTATGTGAAAATGTTATTAGAGCACATGATGCTGAAATAGAAAGAGCTCAGATGATGGACAGCTTTCATTAAAAGAAAAAAGGTTCAAAAAAATAGTTTTGTCACTCACAGTTGCAGGGAAAAGTTTGAAAATAGGAACGGTATAAATCCCCCAAAACCAGAAGTCAAAATGAAAACACTGGAAAAGGGAAAATAAAAAACTCTGCAATGCTCCTGATTTTTAGCAGCAAAGGAAGCTGAATTAAAAACCCTGGTGTACAATACAGGGTACTTTAGGCCCAGCCTTGTCATATTTTAGAGGCACCAGAACAAATTACAAACCAGTCTAAGTTTTAAAATAACTGGAAGAGTAATACCTATTTTATTTTGATAACCTAAGCAAAGTACCAAAAAAAAGGAAAAATATTCAGTCAGAGATTTTCATTTTAAATTTAACACATCAAAAAAATATTTCTCCATGAAAAAGCAATCTTGAGTCTATCCAAATGTTTCAGTTCACTCTAAACACAATGTTTCTTTGTGATTTAAGAGCATTGAAACTTTTTTTAAAGCCTTATCCCTTCTTTATAGGGCAATTTTTGAATACAATTGCCAAGAAACTAAATAAAATAGCCCATGTGTGCTATTGTACCAGCCCCTAAATCAACATTATCCTGAAGTGCAGAAACACCCTGTGTTTTCTGCAGGTCATTGAAATTCAGCCCTGGTGACGACTTGACACAGAGCTCTAAATCACGCTTATGTATAAATGTGTTGTAAAAGAAGAAAAAGATTTTATTAATATCTTACTGTACTGCAGTCACAGAGAATTTCTCTCAATGATTTGCAGAGTCTGTGTGGCAGAGAGAATTAATCTGCTTAGAACGGTTTTAGGACCCACTGGGCTTCTATGAGCCAGTGTCTGGGGATCCTCCCTCCCTCCCTACACCCCTCTACAGACTTTTGTCTTTTCCAGGAGCACATGTCCAACTACTCTCTGTCTTTTCTTGGGCAAAAGCTAGGGCAGAACTTGTCATAATCTGAATAAACCAGTGCCTTTGATCCCCTCTGGCATTGATATTACCAAGGCACCATTCCCCACAATTTCCCTCGAAGTACCAGAGAGCTGCTGCACCTCAGTGCTCCAGAGTATAAGGTGCAGCCATAATATGGCCTTTGGGTGAACATAGATCAAGGTACGGTGGTACTAGCAGACTATTGAACTGTTGCTACAAGGATGATGAGCTTTTCAAAGCACAGGTAGAGTGGGAGTGTGCATCACCTTACAGTCTTCTCATTATTTATGCCAAGGAGTGATCCAGTCTACTTCAACAATTGAGTTGCGGTAATGTCTATAGGCTGCCTTCTGCTGCTGAGTATGAATTAGTGGAGGGCCACCACTCACAGGGTTTTTATGGACTGAAAGTATAAAATAATGGCAAATGATGTATTCAGAAATATCTGTCCATCTAAAAATTTAAACAAGATTGCAGAGACTTAGTATATATATAATTCCCTGGTCACAATCAAAGTTTATGTAAGGATCTGTTGTTTCTCTTGCTTTGACCATTGTCTAATCCAAAAATAACGGAGGGACGGGAATCAATGCTATAAAATAGCTTGCATAAAATATTTCTTGGAGAAATTTACTGTGTAGAAAATGTCAGTTGGGCATTTTGACAGCATGGTACAGTAAAGGCCTCTAAATGGCTTCATTTGGGCTTTCTTTAATATGAACTTCTTCTCAATTCCTAGCACTCAGTACTTGAAAATATGTCTGACATAGCCATTAAAATGTCATATTAATAATACTGTTATGTATAATTTCTTTACTCAACCTACTCTATGTATGCCAATGTATTTCGGTCCTGAAAAAGTCTACAAATATTTCCCATCCTTAGAGAGTGAATAGGAGTAATTCTGAAACACAATGGGATACTGGAAGACCCCTCATAATACGTAAGTTTTTCACAAGATGCATTCAGGGCTCTAGAATTTGCACTTGAATAAATACAGCTTTCTACAAATTATGTGGGAGATGGGCCAGGCTAATTAAGGTACTGACTTGGACACTGTCGTGTATGGCTCTGGTTTCTGCTCTGCCAGAAAAGGGTGGCACGACTTTAACTTGCTCAGCATAGCTCTATCAGGTGTTACTTTAAAGCACAGGTGGCAAATACAAGACCCATGGCCGAGTCTGTCCCTCTGCCTTGTTTTATCCAGCCTGGCACCTTGTTTCTACCCGGCAGCTGCACCAAGCTCCTTGCCCCGGCGTTCCTCCCGGTGTGCTGATCACATGGGCGGTGTGTGTGACACACATTGCAGAGGAACAACCTGCTGCAAGCCACACTGCTGTCATGAGCCCAGTTTCCTCAGGCATAACCCAGATTTTCCCTTAAAAGCAAAGTGCCTATAGTCTATGGCAGTGATCTTGCAGGGGACTGCTATTACGACAATACTAAAATAAAAACTGAGATGCTTAGGTTCAGGGTTTTGTAAGAAATGGAGGTGCCAAAGAGGAGCAAAACTCCTAGAGCTGCTGGGGCTGTAAAATAACCAGATTGCAGCTCAGCCTTCCCTTCTCTGTGCACCCCTTCCTACTTAGTCTGGCCTTTGCTCCTATGATATCACACGACACCAGAAATCCCCTGGTGCTGGCAGATTTGAGTTAAGAGACATTTTCTGTGGCTTTCATTGAAGTAGACTTTGTGTGTGAGAGAGTACAAGCACTGATAGCATGATTTAATTACATTATTCTTCAGCCCTGCTATCCCAGAGATTTTAAAGAGAAACAGCACAAATCTTTCACATGTCCCACTGCCCTTAGTAGATTTAAAGCCTATGTAGTTTGAGAGGGTTTAGAATTTATTTGAAAGCCTTCTTATGCTGGTACAATTTATCCACACAGATCAGCAGTTTACATCGTATTGATTAATGTGGGTATTGATTTATTCTGCGATTGTACTGGCTGGGTATATATAGTACTGGAAAGTGCTGTTTTCCGTGAGTGATTGACTTATTTCTTTATTGACTAAAATGAGCTGATAAAAATCATCCACTGGCTGAGCTAGAAATACTTTTGTATTTCTGCTTCTAGCAGAGAAAAGTAGGAGACAAACACTGATGCAAAGCAGAGGAAAGATGTTGCAAGGCTTATCCTCTATGATATTACCCTGGCTGGGTTAAATCCAGCCCCCAATGTTAACAAGGTAACAAGCTAAAGGCTTGGATGGTAAGAAGATAGGCAGGCATTTGAATTTTGAAGGAGAGGATTAAACTGCTGTTCATTCTGCTAACTTCAGAAGCTGAATGCATTCTTCACAGCTTGTTGCTGTTTCTAATGCCAGTATCTCTGTCCCCTTCATGCAGCTAGAGGTTGGGAGCTTCAGATGGGCTCCAATGGAGGAAAGGCTTGGGGCTTCCCAAGATCCCTCTGAAAGGATGAAATGTTACTCCTTTTCGTGCTGTATTAGGAAATGCACTATCATCTGCAGAAAACAAAGCTGGAGCACCTAAGAACTGTTCCTAGCAACTCTGCTAGGTAGCTCTGGTGTACTGGCATTGCACTACAGTACCTTAAAGTGACTATAACTGCTGTTTATCATGACCGTTCTGAAGTTCTCCCAAAAGGAGATAAGAAGGATGCTGTGCTCCTGATACATCTGACTGGTTACATCACATAGGCTGTTTGCTGCTCTCCCAGTAGAGACGTTCTCTTAAGCCAACCTGCCTAAGGGAAGTCCACTTTCGAACGAGTGCTTGAGTCCCTACACCAGCTCCACCCCTCCAGCCATGCAAAGAATCGTGCATTGCTAATACTTCTCTGTTTCGTTAGGAGTTTGGACTTCAGCAAGGCCTTTGACACTGTCTCCCACAGCAGACTCCTGGAGAAGCTGGCAGCCCATGGCTTGGATGGGAACGCTCTGCACTGTGTTAGGAATTGGTTGGATGGCCAAGCCCAGAGAGTGACAGTGAACGGTGTCACATCCAGTTGGCGGCCGGTCACTAGGGGTGTTCCCCAGGGATCAGTGTTGGGCCTGGTCCTGTTCAATATCTTCATTGATGATCTGCATGAGGCGATTGAGTCCTTCATCAGCGAGTTCACAGATGACACCAAGCTGGGAGGAAGTGTTGATCTGCTGGAGGGTAGGAGGGCCCTACAGAGGGACCTCGACAGGCTGGAGAGATGGGCTGACTCCAATAGCATGAGGTTTAACAAGTCCAAATGTCAGGTTCTGCACTTTGGACACAACAACCCCATGCAGAGCTACAGGCTGGGGACAGAGTGGCTGTAGAGCAGCCAGGCAGAGAGGGACTTGGGAGTGCTGGTGGACAGGAAACTCAACATGAGCCAGCAGTGTGCCCAAGTGGCCAAAAGGGCCAATGGTGTCCTGGCCTGCATCAGGAATAGTGTGGCCAGCAGGACTAGAGAGGTCATCATCCCCTTATACTCAGCACTGGTCAGGCTGCACCTCGAGTGCCGTGTCCAGTTCTGGGCCCCTCAGTTTGAGAAAGATGTGGAGATGCTGGAGTGTGTCCAGAGGAGAGCGACAAGGATGGTGAAGGGGCTGGAGCACAAGCCTTATGAAGAGCGACAGAGGGAGCTGGGGTTGTTTAGCCTGGAGAAGAGGAGGCTCAGGGGAGACCTTACTGCTCTCTACAACTGCCTAAAAGGAGGTTGTAGTCAGGCAGGGGTTGGTCACTTCTCTCAGGTGACCGGTGACAGAACAAGAGGACACGGTCTCAAGCTTCGTCAGGGGAAGTTTAGGATTGATATTAGGAAAAAATTCTTCACTGAAAGGGTGATTGGCCATTGGAATGTGCTGCCCGGGGAGGTGGTGGAGTCACCATCCCTGGAGGTGTTTAAAGAGAAATTGGATGAGGCACTTAGTGCCGTGGTTTAGATGATGAGTAGGTGTAGGTGTTGGGTCATAGGCTGGACTCGATCTCAAAGGTCCTTTCCAACCTTGTGATACCGTGATACTGAATTAACTTCAAAGACAGATACTGTCCTGGGCAAATTCTCTGTTTTGAGGCTATGAACACAGGCTTGAAATCTATACTGCAGAATTTCCAAAAAAATTTTTAAAAAGAAAGCAAACTGATACGTCTAATACTGCAGCTTTCCCCCCCACCCCACTGAGGATTCACCGCTGCTTCTATGATAACAAATTTCAAATGGAATTAATGCTCCTGGAGCATCTCTCACGGCTCGCAGGAGCTATAATAGAGCAGAGGGAAAAAAGGGACACAAAAGGCCAAGTGAAGAAATATGAAAACAAATAAGAAAAGATAAAGAGAAAACTTTGTTTCAAACTTTGCACTAAAAGACACAGTATGATGTTTGTCAGTACCTGTCCCTTCACAACAGCCACAAAGAAATAACAAAGCCAGTTCCTCTTTGATTTTACACAAGCCCTCAAAGCCAGAAGCTACTTCAGATAACAGCATGCCGATACAGCTAAATTACAGCAAGAATACAGAATCATTGGTGGGACAGATCATTTGTTAAAGCCATAGGAAAAGAGAAAAAGAGTAAGGTGGTCAGTGCAGAAAAGTTCTACTCTAGCTGGCAGGTTTTCCTGCTTGTTTAAAAAGAAAAAGAAAAAGAAAAAGAAAAAGAAAAAGAAAAAGAAAAAGAAAAAGAAAAAGAGAAGAATAAAATAAAATAAAATAAAATAAAATAAAATAAAATAAAATAAAATGGAAAAGCAATAATCAGCTCTGAGTATCCAGAAATTTGGCAGTTCTATCATTATTTGATTTTATGAGCTTGTCTGAAAAAAAACCCACCATTTTACTGAGGGGGGTTCCATAACAACACTTTTGCTTACTCAAGGTCAGGAGAGAGGCAGTTTGGTCTTCTGGATTTACATTAGGTTTCACTCTTTTCTTCAGAATGAATTTGTGTCTCCAAAGAATGAGTAGATAGCTCCAAAATCATTGCAGGCTGAGCTGTCCCAGCAGTACTCGGCAGTAGTGGCTGCGTGTGGGGCACAAGCATCTCCTGCAGCTACGCATACATCCCCTTGACATGCACAGAGGGACTGAGTACACTTAGCAAAAATAAAATTAGAAATAAAATTTAGTAACTAAGTGAGCTTTCACATATATATATATATAGACACAGATACATATATAAGGAGTAGAAAATAGAGAGCTGTGTAATGGAAAGAGTAATTCATTTTTTATTTTCTCTCTTTCCCTGAGAAGGAAATCATAAGAGTAATTCTGCAGTAGCTGGAATGTATAGCAGCAGACATTGGTATCTAGGGCCTATAATAATATGTCTAATTTAGCTATGACACTATATTCATAAGTATGAGCTCCCAATCATTTCTCTACATTAGGGCATGTATGCATCTACCCTATTACCCCCCAGTCGCTGGAAGTTATTCGCTATAAATACATCCTGCTATAAATACCACACTGGCTCTCTCACTTGTTAGTTGTTCTGAGGAAATAAAATTATAATATGCCTTGCACTTTAAAACTTTGTTTATAAAACATCTTCATAAAACCACTAAAAGGCACATACGAAATAAAATCATGGCTATCGCTTACCATCATGCCAGCTCTTCAAATTGATTCTTTTTTTAAAATTAAAGACATCAACTATAGTACAGCCACTTTGTGGCAGCTCACAACTTTAAGTAAAATAAGCCTGCCAGCACTTATTGATTCATAAGCACTCCAGGCTTATTCTGGTACAAACCTTGGCATTTAATAAAATTAAATAGCCCAGGCCAAATGATGCCATCGGTTTTTAATCAGTACAACATCCGCTGTTTAATAAGTCTTTCATCATCATTCTTGGTTACCAGCGTGATCTCTGCTTATCCGTGAGCCTCTCTCAGCCAAGCAGGCACTGGCAGAAAGACATCTCCCCTCTGAGGATGGACGATTTCAGTTTGGGAAACACATCATGTACTGCTTTATCAGAGACACTTGATTTTTATGACGTTTCTTTCACGGTCCAAGTACAGAAAAACATCTACATATTTTCCCAGCAAAATCTTCATTAAAGCAATTTGCTGATAACCGAAGAACTGCAAGCGGTTAACAGAGACTCTCAGACAGAAATGTGGATGCCTTCATGTTTCTAAAAAGCTGTCAAAAATGTTGTTACTTGTTGGGACTGCAAATAAATGAAGTTTTACTGTTTTCCAGTTTCCCTTGTTGGTTTTAGGTTTCTTTCTGGTAAAAAAACTAAATTTTTTTCAATTTTTTAGAAGAGTGTTTTCATGTTTTAACATTTGTTTAATGCAAAAATATAAGTTTAAAAAGAAAAATGGGATCATTTCTTTGGTTGGATACTAAAATATGGGGTTTTTTAGATCAGTTACACATTTTTGTCTGCATTATTCTTATGATAACAACTCTATTTTTGCAGGCAGCAGGCACTGCCAAATCCTCCTAACCAGATTTTCCTAGATCTGTGTTCACTAGAGCAGTAAAAGCCAAAAGAGGCAGCAAAATGCTCTCGGTGTTATTCTGCAGTTGTTCTTGGCCCCTTTGGGAGCTTCACGGATTGGACTCGTCCCCTCAGGGGGGTCGGGAGGAGATGGCAGCCAGCCCCGCTCCAACACAACATTTGTTCTGTGAGCCGCACTTTGGCTGCTTACCCTGAGTTTTTGTTTCTACCCTCTACATGACAACTGTTAAGTGGAAATAATTTTAAATTGGAGAATGAACTTACCAAAACACAGTTAGAAAAATATCTACAAATTTCTCCTACATATTTTTATTCTGCAAAGATTAATGTATGAGAAGAAGTGATTAATTCAAGCTTTACTTTGCAAATGATCTCTCAGGCCAAACAGAGTATATGCACAGTCAATATTTTGAAGATGTTTTGATTAATAAATCTTTATACAGCCCACTGCAATTCTGCAGATTTCAATTGATGCTTGCACTATTCAGAAAGCATACTGATTTTCCGTGCGTGGATTCCTGACTCAGGCCAGTTCGCCAAAAGAGAAGCAAACAAAATAAATGCACACAAAACCTTTTGTGTGAAACACCTTGAGTTAAAAAAAGTCTTTGCTGGTGGCTGTGTTCTCCGCAGAAGAAGCAGCCAACATCACTCCAGCCTGACACCCTCCCCTCCAGCCCAGTCCAGTCTCCCCCAGCATCGTCTCTGGCTCTGGGTAACCCATGCATGGCATCAACTGCTCTCAGATCAAACACACTGGCAGGTGCCCAGCACCGCTTCCATCCCCTCTCACTGTATTTACAAAATACAAACCAAGAACCAACAGCCCTTTGACATCACTCTCTGGTGAGGGTCTGGATCCGGGGAGGAGGATAGTCCTTCAGCATCCAAAGAGACAGCACAGATTTCTATGCAAGCTTGCACAACAAAGACATTCATTTTAATGCTGGAGAATAATTTCATTCTTTCCTTGCTATTTGCTTTGAATTTTGCTTAATGCCACGAGTACAGTGATTCATCTCTGGTTTCTAAGGGCTTTAAAATAACCTTTGATCACTAAGGGCCCAGCTGAGGCACAGATGGGTTGAGCTCGCTGTGGGGGCCTGGTGTGAGGAACTGGGTTATTGACCCAACTTTCTCCAGCAGTTTTGCACAGGGCCAACACCATCCCAACTCCCCTGGACACTGCTATTAAATGTAGTCATCAGAGCCGTGTTTAGATTAACATCATTAAAGTCTGGGTATTGCAGGAAAATTCTATTGTTAATAAACTTGGTCTGCGTGACTCAAGGGACAGTGAAAGTCTTGTGGGATGCCTTTCTTAGGGAGAGAAACCAAGTAATATATCTGGTTTGACAACACTTAAGGGGAAAAATCACCCCAACAGGAAAAGGCAGTGGTAGTTTCTAACACAACAGGATCAAACACTGGAAACCACTTTTTCTTACAGCTCCATATGCAACCCACAGAGACTCTCATCCTCTTCACTTTCTTTCATGATCATATTTTCAGTCCCCTCATGCACCCCTCTAGGCTGTTTCTTGTTTCTTGGCATTTCTGTAAACATACAAACTCCCAATATACAACCAAAGAAACTTCTCTGGGACAGGTCAGTGCCGATGGCTCTTGGACAGCAGGATATTTTCATTGACCAGGAGTGGGGTTTCATTGTTGATCCCTATTATTTTCATTTTTTGTGGCTAAAAGAAAAGCTTTAACAATTTACTCCATCCATCTAGACTGAAGATTACATGTCAAATCCAGTGAATTTTCTAAGGTTTTACCAGCCTCGTTGCCCTCCTCTGGACATGCTCCAGCACCTCAGTGTCCTTCTTGTAGCGAGGGGCCCAAAACTAAACACAGGACTCGAGGCTGGTGACGGGCTGGAGAACAAGTCCTACAAGTGGTGACTGAGGGAACCGGGGTTTTTTAGCTTAGAGAAGACAAGGTTGAGGGGAGACCTCATCACTGTCTCCAACTGCCTGAAAGGAGGTTGTGACGAGGTGTGTGCTGGGCTCTTCTCACAAGTGACAGTGATAGGATCAGAGGAAACGGCCACAAGTTGCACCAGAGGAGGTTCAGACCAGACATTAGGAAGAATTTCTTCACTGAAAGGGTGGTCAGGGATTGGAATGCTCTGCCCAGGGAGGTGGTGGAGTCACCATCCCTGGAGGTGTTTAAAAGATAGATGAGTTTCTTAGGGACATGGTTTAGTAAGGGTACAGGTACAATTGGACTCGATGGTCCGAGAGTTCTTTACCAACAAGATCATTCTATGATTCTACGATTCTATGAATGGAGTATATTAATGAGAAAACTCTGAACCCCAGCATTATAACTCTTCCAGCAGATATTATCATTGCTTGCATTTTACATTATTACTAATTTTGTATTCAGCATACCAAGACCATTAATTTAGATGTAGTCTGCAGCTGAATAAGCCAGATTGCTTAAGAAAATAAACGTCTCTATTACTTTTTATAGTGTTGAAATTAATTTACAGTTCCAGATTGTGATAACTAAAATTGAGAATTAAAACTATATTTGCTACCTGAGATTTCCCAGAGATTAGCATGCACAAGGCTGTAAAAATATTAACTACTTTAAATAATGTTTGCAATATTTCTAGGGTTATAAAGCGTCTTCCCTTAGCTCATTTTAATTTATTTAACATCTATCTCTTTAAGCCTTCTTTTAGCATATTCACACTACTGGAAGATCAGATGGAGATTATTGCATTAAGAGAAATGTTATTTACAACAATTGCTGTAATACAATACATATTTCCAGAGGCTTTGAAAAGCATGGAAATAAAAATTCTAATGATGTCTTTAAGGGTTCTTAGGTTGCCTTTGTGCTACAAGAAAAGTTGAAGTTGAGTAGAATTTCTGAAGCAGAATGGCATCAAGTCAACAGTAGATAAAACCTTTATAGGGAAAGGGGAACTCAATAAAAACACACAAAAAGGCAACATTATTTCTAGCTTAATCTCTGAGAATCATACAAAGCACAGAAAGGAGAGAAGGGGGAAATGGGGAGCTGGAGTCTTCAGACTAAGCCAGTGTACGTTGTCCTTCATGATTCTCTGATAGTTGCTTCTGTCTCCTCTGAGAACCACACCATACCTTCAGCTGTCAGTGGGGTTCCCTTCCTCTCTCCTGCAGCTCCAGGCAACAAGCATTGACAGCTTCACCGAATGCACCGGGTTATTTCTGGGTGAATGCATTAAAAAAATTACAAGTGCTACCCAAAACGGGCAGTAATTTTAATATTTATATATGTAGGGCCCACATCCTGCCCACAATGTGTACCCCAGCCCACAATCCTGCCCGTTAGAAATACATTTCTTGATACGAATGAAAGGCTGAGCTCCTTATACAGCTGGTTGATACAAGCGGATGAAGCTTAGGGAACCATCAGATTTCATAAGAACATTGGGTGAGTTGGAGGTAGTGCCATTGTACGATTAGGTTCTCAATCAAAAACCTCTGTTCTAATATGTAATTTGTAGAAAGAGGAAAATATGATTTAAATTTATAGATTGAACAAGAAGCAGAGTAGGACATTCAAAGTTAGCAAGGTGCAATATTTCCTCAGAGGTTTTGGTAAATTCTTGCCTGATTTTGATATTTGCAGATTTAATGGAGTACCTGCCTAATTGTATCTGTCTGCAAAAGGTTCAGAACTGAACAACCAGGTAGCAGCTGGTCTAACCTTTTGCTGGATTTTTTAAACTTTAATTTTGATTTGAGTGGCATGGATGCAGTAATTGGAAGGTTATTTTGTCAAGGGAGCTGCTACAAAAAGCTCTGAAGTACTGTTAGGACTATGTGTGATGGTAAATCATTTTGCAGATCTACTGCAATAGCAATTTCTTTAAAGTTCATCACTTGGCCACCCTTCCATATAGACATCATTTCCTTTGGGTACCACTGGAAAAGGAATCACGTTTTCAAAGACTTTTACTTTGCTTACATTAATACTAATTTTTATTATCTCAAATGGGAGGGTTTTCTATAAGGAATTTCAGGATGATTGCATCTCAAGCTGAGATTTCAACAACCAAGTTCATACTCTGAAACCACAGAAATAACACTACCTCAAGTTTTCCTTTTTTTAAAAAAAAAAAAGAAAATATACTGTTCCTAATTCTGAAGGCTGGAACCCAAATGCCTGGGTGTCATTTTATGAAAACTGCCCTTACATCATGAGTGAGTCTCCAGTGTTCCACGGCTGTGCCTTTGCAATAATGGTTTAAAATGGAAACATTTATTTTTCCCCAGTTTTTAGTAGCTACAGAAGAAGCAGGGGGCTAATTACCAATACTGAGCTGCAAGGGTCAGATCAAGAGGAAAAAACGAAACTAAATGTTTCAGAAAATAGGTGAAGGATCCTGCTGTGGCAAATTTGGATGATTTAGCCTAGTGCTGTGGGGTTTTTTTCCCCTGTAATGTATGTTACAGTGGAGCTGGTGTTATTAGAGTACTGAGTTGAAACTAGCAACTACAAATAAAGAGACATAATCAGAACTGAACAAAACAAGTTATTAAAAGATTTAAGGGTTATTTTCCCATTAAAAATAATACATATATTAATTTAAATATATATAAAATAAGAAGCTGAGAATTTAGATATATATTCACAACAGAAATACACTTCAGCTATTCAGCAGCAGTGATATACCTTCAATTCCTATTGCTCTTTTATTGCAGGTAGAATGTTTGCTTAAATAGAAGTATCCAATTAGATCATTGAAAGTGAAAAGGACTGAGTTTAAAATTACTTTCTTAGTAAATTATACTTCCGTGTCATCCTAGGATCCTGGCAGAGGAAAATATGTGGGACATGTCTTGTGAAGATGATCTCATGATGATGTTATTGTCTGATACAGGGGGGCAAAACAAAAAGAAATGCCCGACTCTGCGGGTAAGCCAGAACAGCAAGCCCTTGGATCATTGAATCATTGAAAAGCATGATGGCACTGGTCTATCTGCCTTACGAGTCCAAGAGCACACAGTGCTGCTTCCCTCGTGCTCTGTCCTGGTCTGCCCCACTCACACACACATCTCTGCCCTCCCCCACACCTCTGGTACTGCAGCTGGTGGGGAGATGCCTCCTGTAGATCTGAATGGAAAATCCTGAATTGCCTGATCAGATGTACTTTGACAGAGCCTTGAGCAGTAGTAGAAGACCAGCACGGTCGTTGCAGGATATCGGAAAGTCTGGTTACCCTCTTTGTGCTATACAACCCTGTAGGACTGAGAGAGCAGGTGGTATTTGACTCCAGCTCTCAACTAGGAGCCCCTAGCCTGCCAAGGTATGCTGAAGACACTGGCATACAGAAAGCTTGCCAGAAATGTGTGGATATTGCTTTAGTTTTGCCACCTAGCAGAAAAAGCTTTATTACCCTTCCAGACTCAAATATTAAATAGTTAAGAACATGTGGGAGTATCTTCCTTTCTTCTTGTTGTGGAATTGTGCTTTGCCATGGATGTCATAGCAAGATCTGTTTAATCAGATACCAGAAAACAACAGGCAATTATGGAGTGTAGCATTGGCGGCATAAATGAGATTAAACACCCACTCATATCAACAAACTTAAAGCAAATGGAAAAGTGTGGGAAATCAGTTCCTCAGAGCACACTGGAATCCGGGTTATTTTTTCTTTTTCCTTTTGTCTTTCCAGAAAACACTGAGTAAAAGGTCCCCTTCATTATGATCGGTTTGAATGTAGCGTCTCACTGCAGTCATAGAAAGGCAGGCACTAAGAAGTTCTCAGAAGAAATAAAGAAGTTGAGAAAATCATTTTATTGCCTGACAGAAGGGGAGGCTGCCTTAATTTTGTTGTCACTGGGAGTCTAAATGTATAAGGACAGCTGCTGTGCTCAAGCAACAATGCAATCAGTTAATGCTTTCAGCAGGGAGACATTAGCCATTTCTCCCTCCTGCCAGGCAGGGAGAAACAAAGTTTACTAAAAAAAAACAGAAAAAAAGGAAACTTTTTGACATGTTTTCTTTTTTTTTTTTTTCCAGTGCTCCTTTGAGCAGAGGGAAGACAAGCACTGCAGCAGAAGAGCCTTCCACAGTGTTCTGATTACCACATTTGGTGGTAATATTCTGGTGTGCACATTGACCATGGCATATTTTTGAGACAACTGCAGTAAAGCCACATAACGACCACTATAAAACAGTACACAGTAAGGAACAGATAGATTGTCACCAAAGTTACTTTTATTATTGACCAAAAAGATCAAACAGTAAGATGTTGAATAAGATATAAAATGAAGCCAAGAAACCAGGAAGAAGTTTGCCCTAAATAGCGATGAAATTGGCATAAACAAAATGAAGACATTCGCTATTTTTACATTCCCAATATGAAATGAAGGTAAAAAAAGAACAAACAAGCAACTAAAACTGCATGTAAACTCTACAATGTGTTTCTGCCTCAGAGCTGTAATAATGAAGGCTTCTAAAGAAACAATCTTCAGCACATACATATGTTTTACCTTTAGAAAGTTTTGAGGTGATAAAAACGAGAATCAGAGGAGCCTTATCTTGGCATAATGATCTATTTTCAGGCATTTCATGAAGAACTATAAAAAGCTTAATAGGACAAGAGGAGAAATGAACATAGAAAAGAGAAGAAAGAAAAGAGAAAAGATGAAATCTTACATGTTAGGTACAACCATTAGTCAATTTCAAATTAGGGACGTAGAATCATAGAATTATTTAGGTTTGAAAAGACTCTTCAAATCCAACTGTCAACCTAACACTACCATGTCCGTGGAGTGGCGTAAGAGAGGGATGTACTAGGATTTTGAGGACCTCAGTTATATTTTCAGATCTGGAACAGAATTTGTTGTGCTTTTTCATAATTGGCTTAGAACTGAGTTTTCAGAAATCCAGGTTTCATACTGCCATCTATGTTGGCCCAGGCACTATCAGCATCATATGGTGAGGGTACTGTCAGGATCATCAGAGATGTCACTTTCTTCCATCACTTTCTTCCAATTCCTGCACTAGTTTCATTCTCTGATGGGCAAGAGGAACAGCTGCTGACTATATACAGCATGAATAGCATGAAAGTGCCGGGATTCCATCTCTAAAATATCTTCATTCCGCAAAGGACAAGAGAAGAATAGGGTAACATAGGAATTAGGAAGCGGAGTGGGTGATAGATGGGGAAAGAGATCATCTTCCTTAAATCATTGAACTCTTTTATTCCAATTTTGCTTATGTAGGTCTTTTAATGATGATGTGCTCATTAACAACAAAAAAAAACCCCTGAAAATAATAAACGGGTGTGTAAATGGTAATTGAGCTGAGAAACTTACTCAAAGCATGGATGGACCCAAGACAGAAATGGAATTTGGTCAATAACTTGCACAAATTTTTGAATAAAGAAAGACAAATCATACTTTAACTTATAAATCCCTACAAAAACTATGTACCTAGTCAAATAACAACACAAATTAAAACTGATAATGATTTAATTTTTTTTCCTAAGATGCATAAACATTTAGTGGTGATGTGGGTGTGTTATCCTCACTACGGAGTATTGGAGAAAGCAAACAAATGAAATTTTCAAATTTCATGTCTCATTCACCAACATGAGCAGCTCTGGTGCCTGCATGATCTGTAGTGGAGTGCCCTAGCACAATATATAGGGGGAATTTCTGATCTAGGAGAAACTCAGGGGAGATGAGAGATGTGTCAGGAGCCCACAGCCCATGTGACAGCAACTCTTGAGACCTGGGCAGGGCTAGGAGTAAATAAGCCCTTAGGGAATTCTGCATCGATGGTGGTTCAACAAGGCATGGTGCGTCAGCAAGGACACAGTGCCACAGTCTGCTTGGCAGATTGATGTGTCTCCTCTGTGACTATCCCACCGTCCCAGGTGCCCTTGCGTACTAGTCATGAGGCTCTGCAAATGGAACCAAAAAATAACGAGGACTATGGTTCATCTAGCTTGGAGGTGTTGACAGGGTTAATTCAGCCTACGCTCTATGTCAGAACTGCTTCCATAAAAAAAAGATGGGTCATTGTTATAGGAAACTCCCTTCTGAAGGGAACAAAAACCGGTTATGAGATCAACAGCTCAAATGAAGTGTCTCTATATCAATGCACGCAACATGGGAAACAAACAGGAGGAGCTGGAAGTCATTGTGCCATAGGAAAAACATCATGTGGGATGATGCACACAACCGGAGTGCTGCAATGGATGGCTATAAACTCTGCAGAAGGGATAGGCAAGGGAGGAGAAGCAGTGGGGGAGCCCTGTATGTTAAGGGAGTGTTTTGATTGTCTAGAGCTTAATGATGGTGACAACAGGGTTGAGTGTTTATGAGTAAGAATCCAGGGGAAAGACAACAAGACAGACATCATGGTGGGAGTCTGTTACAGACCATTCAATCAGGGTGAACAGGCAGACAAATTATTCTATAAGCAGCTGTGAGAAGTCTTACAGTCACCAGTCCTTCCCCTGGTGGGGAACTTCCAAGTGTCTGCTGGAAACACAATACAGCAGAGAGGAAACAGTCTAGGAGGTTTCTGGAGTGTATGGCAGATAAATTCCTGGCACAGCTGGTGAATGAGCCAACCAGGAAAGGCATGTTGCTGGACCTCATGTTTATGAACAGGTAAGGATTTGTGGGTGATGAGATGATTGGAAGCCATCTTTGGCATAGTAATCACAAATTGATAGAGTTTTTGACTCTTGGAAAAGCAAGGAGGTGGTTCAGCCCAACTGCCACCACAGACTCCTGGAGGGCAGATTTTATCCTGTCTAGGGAATTGGTTGACAAAGTCCCTCGGGAGGTGGTCCTGGAGTCCAGGAGCAGCTGAGGGAACTAAGGTTGTTTAGCCTACAGAAAAGGAGGCTGAGGGGAGACTTTGTCACTCTTACAACTACTTGAAAGATGGTTGTAGCAAGGCAGGTGCTGGTCTCTTCTCCCAAGCAACAAATGATATGACAAGAGGAAATGGCCTCAAGTTGCCCCAGAGGAGGTTTAGACCGGATATTAGGAAATATTACTATACTGAAAGGGTTATCAAGAATTGGAACAGGCTGCTTAGGCAAGTGGTGGAGTCACTATCCATGGAGGTACTTAAAAGACCTGTAGACATGCGTAGGGACATAATTTAGTGGCGGACTTGGCAGTGTTAGGCTTATAATTGGACTCAATGATATTAAAGGTCTTTTGCAACCTAAACAATTCTGTGATTCGATGAATGAATATCCCAGAACTAAAATATATTTTGACATCCACTACAATAGATCTGAATTCAAGAATCACAAGGAGAGCATTACCACTTGTTATAGGCTCATGTATGTCAGCCTTAAGGAAGTTAAAAATTGCCACAGAAAGGGGTAGAACAGAAAAGGAATAACAGTAACATTAAAAAGCTTTTTGATTTTGACAAATTAAAATATATCTAAAAGATCAGGATTTGAGAAACATTTGTGATGGATACTTCAGTTCTTCCTCTGATCACTGTTGTTCAGCTCTTTCTCATATCCAGCAAATAATCTTTTTAATAATTCCCTGGGGGAAGCCTGTGGGGGGCTCGCAGATAAGACACAGCTTCTATCCTCTGTTCCACTAAGGAGCCAACAGGCCTGAGGTTACTCCCAAACCCAGATCTCAGGAAAAAGAACCTAAAGAACAATGTTTTAAAGGCAAATTGACCAGGCAAAATTTGGATCTTTAGTCAGCAATTCTGAAATGTAAGAACATTTAAAAAAGTATATTTCAATACCAAGGGGCAGCAACAATATCACCTCGAAGGAAACAGAACAATGTTGATTTTGTAACTTTAATGCTTTCAGGCCGTCACCAGCTGAAATGAAAGACTTTTCCTTAAATTGCTGTAAGTTCCAATCTTGATCTTATTCATCATTATTAAATGTTGAAAGTTTAAATATTTCATATAGATGAGATGAAAAGATTGCAAGAGAAACTGAATAATCTCCACAGACTTTAGAAAGCATAGACAACCAACCTAAAAGGAAATGAACACTAAAACTACATTGTTGATTAAATCCTTTATTTATAACATTTGTCTTAATTTCAAAGATTTATTGAAAAGGGATTTAAAGAAGATGAATTAATCTTAAGAAATGACAGACTAATCCTTTCTTTGGGACAAGTGATTATATGAGGTGTATTGAAAACAGCAGAGAGAATGCTAGGTACTCTTACTGGACAGATACTACTGTTCAGTTTAGACATTAATCTGCAAATTGGATTAGCAAAGTCTGATGGTTAGACATTTTCACAAGGATTTTATTCAGCCTTGGGAACAACATAAGAATACACGAATATTGTATAGCTCAGAGAAACCATCAGGGAAGGGAGATGGAAAACAGATCTCAATTAATTTGGAAAGATTAAATGTTGCCATAAAGTAATCTAATTAGTCAGATTCTTTGTTCTTTTCGGGACATCTTTAGACCTGGCCATTTTATTCTTCTGCTGCTTTGCTCTCTTTGTCCCCTTGGAAAGGACCCTCCTCTGCACTGGCAAGGCTCCGAAACATGGCTGAGCGCACCAGAAAAGGTCATTACACAGATCAAATTAAACCAGATATAATAAGACTCATCTTTAAAACCTCTTGCTAATTAAAAGACAAAAATCGGAGCCTGGTCATGTTTCCAGTCAAAACAAAGAAGGCTTTGCAGTCATTTCAATGGCAGCCAGATCAAGTTTCTGATAACATTGATCAAGCATCAAATGCAAGAGGGCAAGGCAGTAAGTATGAGAGTCACAAAGACAGCAAGCAGTGAGGACACTAAGCAAAAACATATTCTTTGGTATTGGTCTGCTGATACTATTGAGTAAACTAATTACAGATGATCTTTGGAGACTTATTCTTAAATTTTCATTCTTAAATTGTTATTATGATCATAATAATAAATTATCGCATGTTTGTTAAAGGCATTTCATATCGCCGTTGCCTTTCAAAGCTTAAATTCAGAAAGTCTGGCTTGATCTAGGATGTTAAACAAGAGGTACGAAGGAGCACAGATCTTATGCATTGGTTGGAGAAAATTACATTGGAGGGTACTAAAATGAGATGTTAAATGCTTTCATTTAAGCATTCTGGAGAGGATACTCAAGTCACTGAGACCTAAATATGTTGGAGGGGGGAGATGGAGCTAGATGAAGACACAAGTAAATGAAATTCAGACCATCTTGAAACAGAAATGAGTTTACAGATGATAAAATAACGCTGGTTTTTTTATGAAAATCAGGAAAATATGTCAAAAACAGAAAGAAAATTAACTATGACCAAGCAGAAAATACAGTCACTTGCTGTGAATAGCACATATTGAGTCTGAAGGAAAAATGATCTGTACAATAATAAAGCAGACACACCATTCTGTGTGATAATCGTCTTTCCCATGATGCAATAGAATTGTAAATTAGATAATATAATCACTTCATCCTGTTTAAAAATTATCATGTCATGTTGCTGTGAATAGTTCAAGAGGTGCCACAGATCAGGGAAGTGTAAGCATGCCAGTGGCAAATCAAAGATTATCAATCTATTTAATTTAATTAATTAAAGCTTTTTGTTATTGCTTTTTAGATCAAAATAATATAATAATTTAAAATTATGTTCTTAGGAGAAATAACCAGAGACACCTTTGGCAGACTGTTTATAAAGAGTCTTGGGGTTGTTGCAGGCTCTGTTTTTCAGTGGATAATAAAATAAACATTTTTCAATAGAGATGTATTCATTTCTAAATAAAGGCCTGAAGAAAAGCAGCAGACTCCCAGATAAAGTGTCTGTTCTTAGTGATTCTTGGTGAAGGGGATTACAGAAAGCGTTTTCTGACTTCTATTCCAGAAATGTTATTTGTACATTAAGACAGCAAGTTGCAACCAGGAACTATCCTGTAATTCTAGAAAATCTCCTAGATGTTATTAAGCATTTCCAGCACCTTCAAAGAAAAGCTCATAATGACAGAATGGTACTTTGAACACAGAAGGCAATGTATACTTAAAACTGGTGAGAAAATGAAAAAAAACCCCCAATTTTCATCTATTTTTCATAAACATTTCAGTCTTGCTGAAGTTTCCCAAAGACTTTTTATTCAAATTCCTTGCCTTGAATAGCAGTTTTAATAGACCATTGATGAGGCTGAAGAGGTTAAACCATTATACTCTGCCTTTAACCTGCATTTACAATTCCATTTGCCTTTTCTACATCTAGGTCCAGTTCTGAAAAGAAGGAAAGGCAGTACTCAATTGATTCCAACAGGTGATAGAACAAGCCTCCATTCCTTCAGAGCTGATTTAAATTTTTGGCAATTTCCATCTCAGTTCTTCTGTCTATACAAAACAACAAGACTTTTTCTTCTTTCAAATAAGAGCTAAAGAATATACAAATGAGAAGATATGCCAACTTCAGTTTCTCTCCTCTGAGGTTCTTTGAAATTATTTCCCTTGAACTTCCATCTTTAAAAAAGCAGATGACTTTAAACAACCCTTAGAACTCCATAGAGGCATCTGTAAAATGTTTTCTCCCAGGCAATCAAAGGCAGGAGACTTTTGTTTCTCAAATCCTATGATAAATAAAGAACTTTGACTTAAAATATATCTATATAAACATAGGAATCATGTTAAAATCTTGTCATCTTGCAGAAAGCTGCACTTGACTTACAGTCTGGAAAGACTTTCAGGGCATACTTCAAAGTCTGTTTGTTTTCCCAGACTTGCCAGAAAACAAGGCTCTAAGGCAAACTGTTGTGTGCAGGAGAGCAGCATTTTACAGGGGTCATTTGAATGTTCAAGGCTACAAGCTTTTGAGATGTTTATGTGGTACTGGCTGCAGACACCCATAGCCACAATAACTGCTGTGGGTAATTGTCCCAAGGAAGTAAACGGATCATCAACTGTTGAGTTAAGATACCAATCGGCCTTAAAGCAGCAGCTAGATCTTGGTCTTGGACTGAAAATATTTTAGGAACCTTCTGTTAGTGTTCACTGACATTGCTAAAGAGCTGATCTTGAAATAAATGTAAATAAGAGTTTCTAGCAGGTAGAGAACAAGAAATTTAGAACTCCTAAAACAGCATCAGCCAGACCATTAAAGGGGACACTTAGGATAACTGCACTCTATCTTCATAAATGAATTAAAATTGCTTCTAGATTTATGTTTTGTTTATCCCTCACCTTTGGTAAGAATCCTTGCCCTGCATTAAAAACTAAATGAATGCTACTTAAAGTTTAGCCTTATTGATTTGCATTTTACATGAGACAGTAAATTAAATTTATGCTAATATGATACATACATTCTTCCCTGACCCATTAAAGGGGAGGTGGGGCTACGCAGTGCAATAGTTTAAATAATTATGGCTGTCACTAACAATTTTTCAAACTGTTGTGCTGATAAGAGACCTTAAAATCTTAGATATAAGACCCTGAAAGCACCCCAGAAACAGTGTGAAATATCAGAAGACTCTAAAAGTAGCATCTTTTGGTTTTAAATGATTTTGACAGATTTGCAGCATGGAACCAGAAATGACAGAATATTGCTTTCATTTAATTTCATCATCCTGTAATTAAGATCATATAAAATTATGCATTAATAACCAGGAAAACTTTGTTAAATAATGATGCTTTCTCTATGAGCACAAAGACCTGTGAGTAAACCTAAGGAAAGTCCTGAGTACTCGGAGAAACAGATACCCTGGAAAGTGCTTAGCAAAGGAAATCTGTCGGATACCTCATCCCGAGAAATCTGGACATACCTGACGAGAAAGCTGCTCCCGCTGCCTTGGGGCCTGCAATGAAGAACTCCACTTGCGTGTTTCCAGGAGGGAGCCCAGCTTCACATCTTTCATGCGAATCACTCGAACCAGAGGAACATCTGACAGAAGCAAAAGGTTCCAGCATGCCTTCTCCTCGACCTGTGAGCCTCTCTGCAGAGATGCTGTCAGTTCACGACACTTGTGATGACAGTTCTGTGATAGGAACAGGTCTCTATCAAGCACAGAGGAAAGCAGCCAACTCATTTCACACTGGGCACTGAACACTGGGTAGCAATGCTTCTCTGTCATTTCCTGGCTTGGGTGTATATACATTTTATGTACAAATATTACACATTTTATGCATAGATATATTCATGCATACATATTTATAAAATCAAGTGACCTACAACTGAAGGATTCTACAGCTCATTACTGGATCACCTGTATTTTCACTCAAATTCAGTTAAAAAATCAATAAATTTTGATATTAATAAAATACTGTCTCTGGTATAGGGGACATTATCTTTACAACTGTTTGGCTCCTAGAATGATGTGACAGGTCCTTTGAAATGCAAAGGTAAGACTAAGTTATTAAAGCTCTTTTTTCTTCTCACAGTATTTTTAGTCTATTCTTGCCTTCAATTGCCAGCACTGAAGTAACAATACAGGTGTAACAATGGAGGTCACAGGAAAGAACAGACGAAAATCAGGTCTTAAACTGTACACAGGCAGATACTCTGGTTCACAATTCATCAGTCCAAAATAGTGACCTCTAGAGAGTGACAGGGAAAGATATCTGCATTCTAATTCCTCCACCCCATTCACTGCAGGGAGGAGAGGTCTGTGATGACAATCACTTCTATGAATAAAGAGTCTTTGAGCTCAGCTCTCAGACTAAACTTCTGGTGTGCTAAAGGCAAGCCGCGGTATAGATTTTTGTAGTACTTTGCACCATTACTGTAATACATGAATTTTAAAAAGTAGCAAGGGACAGGGAATGGAAACGAGACTGATGCCAGCATAGAATTCCCAGCTCTGAAGCACTTCTAGTCGGTGCCTCTGCTCTTTCCTTAGGCTGCTCTAATGACAGTCTGGGTAGCCAAAAGAAGCTTTGAGCCAAACATTTAGTCTGAATCCATTTGAGGATAATGGGTTCGTGTAAATGGAGAGAATATTGTGAAGTGGGTACAAGTAGGTATATTTCCAGTTGATGGAGAAGGTTGAACAACAGTCTGCAAAACGCCACTGTGTTGCAGTAGTTGATGCAGACCTCCAATACTGCTAAAAGAGATCTCAGTGCCTTAAAAGATATATTGGAGCTTTGGATGAGAAGGAGGAAGTTATAAGGTATCTGGGTATAATATCACAGACTTTGTTACATTTTAACCAAGTCTCTCAACTCCACTGTGTACACATTTTGCATGTCAGCTCTCTAAATTGCATCTAAATCTTTGTTCTGTGACATTTAGCATCACTCTGCTTTAGCAAAGGTTGTTGGGGTTTTTTCCCAATGCCTTTCTGACCTGTCTTTAAAGTCAGCACTCTCATCAGTCTCAGCTGACATACAGAAAATAGTGACATATTGACTTTTACAAGAGGTGACACAACATGAATAGATGAAAACTTGGCACTGGATTTTCCATATGAAAGGAAGTGTCAACAAAACAAACAAAAGTCCCCACACTTCATCCAGTTAATGAATTGTCATTGTCCGTGTACTTGCCTATATTCAATGCTTCATGGAATACATCTCCTGAGAGAAACAAATGAACTTTAAAAGAAAACTAAAACTTTTAAACAAAAACTTGAACTTTTATAAACATAAAAGCTCATTTTTTAAAAATACGAATGATTAAGTTAATTGATTTGACTTGTGTGCTGCTTCAGAAGGGGAGAGATCAGCTGAAAAAACCACAACTTGCATTTTGTTTAGACTAAACACTATGTTTCTTCTTAGAGTTTCAAAAAGACGTAAATTGTCTTTCTTCTCCCATCTTCTTAGAAGCATAGGATAACTGAGGCTGGATGGGATCTCAGGAGGTCTCTAGTCCAGCCTTGGATTCAAAGAGCTAAAAGCTCAGCTAAGAGCTTAGATGAGGTTACCCCACACTTCCCTCCACAGCATCTTTTTCCTACAAAAATGAAGCATTTTTTATTGTTATTGCCCAGTATCCTTACGTAAGATTTCCTTCACGTTACTGAGTAGCACCTGGGATTAGTCTGTGCCCACTGACAAGAGATGACCAGACCAAAAAAGCATGTTGAGGCAAAGGTGGTTTGCAAGCACTGCAGTGGTCCTACGTTCAGCTCTGGGTGATGTCTTACCCAGCAGGTTACCCTTGACTGAAAAACTAAAGGTGCCTGTTTTGAGGCTAAATCAACTGCCCTATGCTTCTGAACAGTAGTTTTGGATGGCTAAATAAAATGGTTGGTTGGGACTCGCTAAAATTTTAACTTTGCAACTTGTGGTGAAAACTAGCAAAATTGTCCTGAATTTGAAGCACTGAACCAAGGAATTTCTAAAAATGTTTCTGATTTTTTCAGCTGCTTTCTATTCCCACAGAGCCATCCAGTGTTGCCATATACTGAACAAATCCATAGCAAGAACTCTAACTGACTTCAGCTGATTAACAACTGCTCTAAACAGAAAGTCTTAACTGGTTCCAAAGTTGCAAATACTAAAATCCACCAGAACTTTCATTAACTAGATTTTTTCACTGGCAGTCCCAGTGCAGAGGTCAAAAAGCCTGCTTCTCTATAGATGAGGGAAAGAGTAAGCTACTGTGAGGAACAGCTCAGTTTACTGCACGGTTAGTATCCTTTGGGAACAGAGGTTTCTTGTGGTGCTCGTAGACAAATTTTCATAACAGCACACTTTCTTTCAATAGTCGATACTAGTCATACAATACACATGTTATTGCCTTTCAAGAGTTATCATGTATAGAATTATTTATTATTGTATAGAAATGTTATTATGAAATAACGGTTGCCTCAATACCCTAAAGCTGTAGGGTCATTTAAATGCAACTGTCAGTTTAAATGAAAAGCTACATGCTGCTTATAAAACTGCAGGACTTGTTAGATTAACATCTCAGTCTTCTGAACTGAATAAGCAGATTTGAAAAATGAATCCAATATAGAAAATTGGATGTTGAGAATAGCATAGCTGAGTACTTATGAAATATCATTTTCCTCCCAGAAATATAGACATTTAGAGCTGAACGTTTACTTTCTTATGCCATTTCAGAGGATGGGTTTGACACCAAGCACAGCAGGACCGCTGCAGCATAGAGGCCTGGTGGCAGCTGGAAAACAAAGCCTTGAGGCATTACTGTACCGTAGCATCATTGCACCGCAGCAACAGAAAGTGAGGCCTGCAGCCAGGCCCAAACAACATGAGTTTTAGGACTAGGTTTGCAAACACACACTGAACATTGCTTTCTGGGAGGATGGTGACCAGTTGCTCCTGCAGTTCACTGTTGGCAATGATTGCAGTTGCACACCCACATGGGTAATGCTAAGGGAACAGAGGAAGGGTGAGGACACCTCCCCTCTAAACACCATTAGCTCTTTTTAGCTCTCCCTTCATAATGTTCTTTTGTTTCCTCCTTTGTTGTCAACCTGGGGGATGAACAGAGATAACATTTGGCCCACAAAAGTTATCATAGAATCACAGAATGGTTTGAGTTGGAAGGAACCTCAAAGCCCATCCAGTTCCAACCCCCCTGCCAACACCTCCCACCAGCCCAGGCTGCTCAAGGCCCCATCCAACCAGGCCTCAAACACCTCCAGGGAGGGGGCACCCACAGCTTCCCTGGGCACCCTGTGCCAGTACCTCACCACCCTCAGCGTGAAGAATTCCTTCCTAATGTCTGATCTAAATCTCCCCCCCTCCAATTTAAAGCCATTCCCCTTCATCCTATCACTAAACACCCTTGTAAAAAGTCCCTCCCCAGGTTTCCTGTAGCCCCTTCAGGTACTGGGAGGTTGCTATGAGTTCCCCTGGAGCCTTTTCTTCAGGCTGAACAACCCCAGCTCTGTCAGCCTGTCCTCACAGCAGAAGTGCTCCAGTTCTCAGATCATCTTCATAGCCTTCCTCTGGACCTGAGAGCCCTGGGGCCTTCCTTTTCAAGATGTGCCCCGTTGCAGCACAGTCATGGTCTGTTTCCTTGCTTTGCAGCCCCACAGCTGTTCAGTGCGTTGCTGCTGGGTTACAGATCAGTCCAGTTATTTAGGAAAACTTTCTTCATTGAGAGGGTTGTTCGGTCCTGGCAGAAGCTGCCCAGGGAAGTGGTTGAGTCACCATCCCTGGAGGTGTTTAAAAGACAGGTAGCTGAGTTTTTCAGAGATACAGTTTAGTAGTGGACAGGTACAGTTGGACTCGATGATCTCAAAAGTCTTTTCCAACCAGGCGATTTTATGATCCTATGGTTCAGGAGAGAGGGATTACAATGCATTGCTATGAGCGTGCAGGACACTGGGAGAGCATGAGCAGGCACCAGCAGATGGTGCTGAGGCAGAGGAGAGCTCAGGGGGACCCCTGAGGAGACTCAGTCCCTGTTTCAGACAAGGCCAGTGCTACCCCTTTGTTCAGACAGGTGCCCTGTGGAGGTGCTGCTGGCGGGAAGAGCCGCCAGTCTCCAGAGAAACGCCTCGAGCCTTGCCCTGCCTGTGGTGTCATCCCAGCCCCACCCTTAGGGGGTAACGGGGCCCCCCCAGGGATACAGGTGGCTGAGGTGATGGCATCCTCAGCCCCACACAACACCAAAACTACATTTTGTCATTTACCTACCTTCCAGTTTTAATGAATCACATTAGTTAAAACTGCAACAGAAAGGGGAAAACGAAGCCCTCAACCTATTATTCTTTTGATTAGCTTGCCCTTTAGGCTCATTGACATAGATTTGTTTCCTACAAGATCAATAGCAAAGTCACGTATTTTGAAAAAAAGCCCTTCCCTTTGTGCAGAGTCTGTCAGAGGGGAGGGATGGGGAGGCACACTGTGTCTTTGAGGGGGTATCACAGAGCAAACCCAGCTCCACTGCTTCCAGGTGGTTCCAATACAAATTTAACAACTACAAGAAGAATGTTAACTGTTTAATATTTGAAGACTTGTTTAAAATTTTAGACAGTAAAATTCTTCCTGTTGCTAAAACCAATATTGCAGTAAGATGGAAACTACCTGCTAGGATTCTCTATCAAAGAAACTGATGGGTGAAAAAAAGTCATGTAAGCTGTCTATCCAGCTCTACCGCTGATCGTCAAAGGCAGCATGGATAATGTACCCCTGCAAAGATGCTATGTGTCACTGAAGTTTTCTATCAGGAGCCTTTTACATCTTCCAGTTATTAGTGAGCATTATCCTGTGAGCACAGTCAACTATGAACTACAGTTGTCTTCTAATGTACTCTTCCTCCATCTCAGGCTGTTTAAATGTATTCAGTGTTGAAAGATTCTTGTGATACCAAGTACTGAGAAGAAAATAATTCCTCTGGCCTTTTCCAGTTATATAACTTTGGATGTTTACATGATAGGGGAATCAAGGTTAATGTCAAAGACTTTGTGTTTAAACTGATTTGGGGCTTGGAAATGAGCATAGCTGCATTCAGGTAGGAACCAGCAACAGGAAAGCTTTTCTTACATCCTACATCAGCAACACAGCACATTGTGTAGCTGTTAATTCTCTTCAACGTTACACCATCTTTAAATTTTGAAACTGCTCAAACTGAGTCTTTCTAACTTCTCTTTCAGATTTTTCTTCAATTACCTTTCCTGTTAAATATCATTTTATGCTGCATATTCCAAGGCTACAGCAGTACCTTGGCAGCCAACATGTGCCTACTGTGAATGGTTTCAAGAACCTGGACTTCTCTAGTTACAAACCAGCCCAACTGATGTGAAATACTGGCTACAGTATTTCACATCAACACGGGACACAATTCTTTATGCTTTCCTCCTACTGCACTCTTCTCTGGGCTCATTACAGACTTGGCATTGGAGTCCATTGCACTTCTCCATTTACAATCTACACAAGAAATATGAATTTGAAAGTGAGTACATATAGCATTTTTGAAAAAAAGACAAAAAATCATGAAAGAAAACTGATCTCAACTTCTTTTCCAATAGCTTGTGATAGTCGAGTCAGTTATCACTGAGTGTCTGAATGTACTGACATTAATTCTGTTTCTGCAGTTAAATACAATTGCTTAATTCTGCTTCTTGAGCTCCACATAAGATTACAGTTACCTTTAAACACCTCAGTTTTATTTTTACTTTCCTCTTGTGGACCTTTTTTAACCACTTCACACATTGGGAAAGATCCTGCATGTTGAGGAGGTTTAAAACCTCTTTGGTTGCACGTGTCCCATTATGAAAACCAGTTATATTTCCTGAAGGATTTAGTTATTTTACTTCATAGTCTGGAACCATCCAGAAAACAAACCAAAAAATACAATTCTGGAAGCTTTGAAGTACACCAGCTATTTGAAAGGAAGAACCAAAAGAGGAAGAATATATAGGAGAGTATTGACATAATTCCTTTTTATTCCATGGGCTTTTGTTTGCTTGTGCCTTGATTTGAGGACTGGATAACATGTTCTTTATGCTACTTATTTTTTGCTTTTCCTCTTTAAGAGAGGAGAGGGGAAAAGGTTCAAAACTGGAAAACTATGTTTTGGTACTCAGTACTCTTCTAACAATCGCTTTGGTAAGACCTTGTGGTGCTTGTCAAACACAACACTGTCAAATAGCATGCAACGAAAGAGTAGGTAAATTTTTTTCCAGCTTAATATATCTTCCTCAATATGTCTTTTCTCAATATATACTTGTGCAATATTCAGATACAGATTAGTCTCTAGATAAAGACAAAAACCAGAATCTTCTTTTCTAACATTAGGCACCTAAGTGGCAGATGCAGCTTTCCGAAGTCACATAGAGGAGAACTGAGCACCCCTAGAGGCGACTCAGCTCCCAGATGGGCTGAGTCACCCCAGGACTGCCCCATTGTCCTTCTACACTCAAGTGTAGCACAGTGAGCGCAGTACCTAGCGTTCCACAACAACAGCCCGTGCCTCATCTGCCACACCTGTACAGCCTGAAATCCTGGCAAGCATGTGTGGCCCAGGAGCCCATGGGGAAGATGCAATTAGACATCCATTTGGGCAGTGGAGATTTACCAATTTTAATACAGGAAAAAAGTGTTCCCAGGTGTCAGAAGTTAGGAGAACACTATTACAGATTGAAAAAGGAGTCTATAACAACCAGCTCTCACATTACTGGTGGTGCCCCAATGAGATGCCTGAAGGCAGTGTCATTAAGCCCAGTCCAAAATGTTGGAAACACTAACCTGTCCACAGCTTTACTTTCTGTAGTAACCCCAAGCAGTGACTGCTAGGAATAAGTCACAGTTTAGCTTGCTATCTAAAAAGCCAAAATGTTTTGCTGGTTTTTTTTTCACGAGGACAAAACCACCTGAAAATGCCTGGTTGTCCCTGCCATTGTAATTCTAAGGAAACCTAAGTGTTAACTACTTGTGACCTTCATTTCTATTTAAATGCAAAATGGGAACAGCAGTAAATGGTTTCATGTTAACAAACAAATACACAAGATCAATTAGTCAAAATCAGGTGACTCATTTGTCATTTACACAGCACTGCAGAGAAAGTCATCCACACTAGGGTTCTGTTCATCATCCAAGGATTTGGCCTTGTACTGCCCACAGCTCTTGAAAAGATCAAACAGCTCAATGATCTATGCGTCCACTAAGCCCTGTTAGAAAGAATCAAGAGGAAGTCTGCTTGTTCTCTACTGGATGTATTTTCTTACATCTGAAATAGGTGTATTAGTCATCTTCACATGGTCCAGATCCCTATGAGTGAAATACTGAATTGTCCTTCAGTGAATCTCCTAAATCTCATCACACTGGTACCTTTAAAAGAAACAAAGCAATGAATATAAAAACCCTGAAGCAAAGAGTGAACAACAATGTGTATTCAGGTGTCTAGCTAAACCACATCCTCAACATTATGTTCCAGTACAGTCTGGTCTAACTAATCTATGCTAATCAGCAAAGTCTCTTATTGGGTTGTCTTCCTAATACCTGCAATAAAAGCAGGTGCCATAATGTCATGCTTTTTTTCGGTTGCTCAGACAGGCTTTTTGTTTGTCTTAAAGTAACAAACCCAAGAGCCAGTCTCTTTCAGTCTTGCTGTACCATATTCTTTTCCAGCAGGGGCTTCAAAAACTGAAATCACTGTGACCGTTTTCAAAGGTGCAAAAGTGACCAAATTCTTTCTGAACCTTTCCTGTTCATTCAAAAAAAGACGAGCTTGCTGCTTCTGTAACCACATTGCAATCATCTGATTCACATCCAGACTAGCTCTTTGGTGGAATCCCACCATACTCTTCTGTAGATTCAGCTAGTTTCTATACCTCCTGTAATTTAATTTCTATATATAAACATAGAGCAGGAGCAAAAGTAAGCTATTTACCTTAATAAACAGATACACAAGGAATGTTCGATTAGGCTAAATGATATGATTCACTCGTAATTAACACAATCCTATGGAGATGTTCATCCATACAAGGGTTTTATTCATCATCTGAATATTTATTTAATCTCACAAAATTGGTTCAGCATTAGACCCGTGACCCCCAAGCAGTGGTCTAAATCAGGATCTGAGGTGCTTCAACCAGTAGCATCGATTGCTTCCATTTCTGCTGAAAGATATTTAAATTTGTACTCACGAAGAGCAGTAAGAACAAAAACAGGATCAGGAAGCTGGTCCAGTGGGTGTGCAAATCCAGAAATGAGAACAAATTCATTTCTCTAGATGCATGACAATGTAGTCACAGATTTCACAAAACATCTTGGCAAACCATCCCAGTTGTCCTCCACATCTTCTAGGTGATTTTATGTGGAATAGTGAGGGCAAACTGCAGGTGCGTATGTTTGTTTAGTTGGTAGGGTTTTTTTATTCCTGATGAATTAACCTGTTTTTTCAATCCTGCCAGGTTGTAGAGCCCAAACACATCCATTTTCACTTTCTAGTCTGTCTCCCAGGACTAGAGGGAGAACAGAAATTTCATTTCCCAAATGTGAGAACGTTATATGCTGGAAAATATGACACATTTTTCAGGAAATCTTTGTGAATACCCTAAATCCTGCAGAAAACCTTAAACGCACAGAATCCCCACATGCATAGACTTCTGTTGCCCCAGGCTATCGGTCTGAAATGTCATTAAAACACAGAATGACAACATGCCTTGCAAAGAAGCCTCAGCATCGAGCAAACAAGTCCCCTAAAGCCTATGAGCTAAATGCCGCTCACCTAGAGGCTCACTGCTAATTGAAAGGTAGAATTGCAAATGTAGTGCAGGTCAATGGAAAGGGAGTTTTCTTGAAGGCCGATTCCTCCAAAGTTTCCAGAGCTTTCCTGGAAACCCAAGCAGAAAATCCTCTCTTTTTGGAGCACAGGTCTGTTTTCATCCTCTCCATGCAGATGAAAATGGCTTGTCAATAGCAATGCAGAGGGTTTATTTTTATGAGGCTGCATGCAGGGAAGCATGGTATGCTAATTGGGGTGGGGGGTTGTAAGAGACACTACTCATTGTTTGTAGGTTATCTGTTACCTTTCCTTACATCCACATGGACTGTACTTATTATACCAGCAGTCAGAAGACAAAGGCATACAAACTGCAAGCTTAAGCTTTAAAATGCATCATGATAAGGCTTCCTTGATAATATATCTCAAACAAGGAGAGACTGAACAATGCTGTAGGAATTTTTTAAGATACCTTAAAGTATGTCATGGCCTGCATCCCCCTATGCATATTTACAGACCTCTTTGTCTACCTTGTTTCAGTCATACCCTGAACTTGTTCAGTTTAAAACACACAGTCTACTGTTTGAGGCGATCAGTGGAGCCTTTATCTGAAGCAGAGGTGTTCACCATGGCTGTGGTGCAGAAATCTGGTAGCATGTCCATCTGTCTTTCTGACACAGAGATACTGCAACCCCAGAGGTAATGACCGGCTTAGCTGCCCTAGATATTGCTGGGTTTACCACACATTGTTGCACAACCCCCCACAGGTATCTAAACCTCTCCTAGGCTGGGCATAATTACAGTCAGCAGTTCCTAAGGATGAGCTTTCCAACAGTCATGGACAGATAAGTGCTACCTCATACTAGGTAGGAGTGTTTAAATATGCCCAGCTGATACCTCTTGGAAATAAAATCACAGTTGTGTTACCCTGGAGTTAAGAGAAAAAACTTATGCTCTTGGTTATGGACAAATGTAGAGGCAGCAAATAATTATAGACTACAGCCTGACTAAGGGCATTGTATAATAAGGGAAAGACACTTATACAGAACATCTTATTACTATTCCAACAATAAGAAAAGGAACATGATTGATAGAGAAAATTTAAAAGGCCAGAAAATGCTTTAGGAAGATGGAAAAAACAAGTGAAAAATCAATACACTAAAATGTCCTCTGTTCCACTTCCTTTATGCTCTCAAAACAACACAAACAAGGTTCTCTTGCTTTGACATCTAGAGCAGAGATGACAGCAAACAAGGCAAAAACTACAATACTCTTCGGGACCTACCTTGAATTACAGTACTAATAAAAAAAAAGTCATTCTAGCTATCTCCTTAGCAACACACTTGCCGACTGCATTGAACCATTAATTGCATAATTGTTCAGCCACCACAGTCTATTTTACTGGCTTTGAGACTATCAAAGGAAGAATAAGAAACCCTGCTAATAACATCATATAGTGTTAGTTTAATTAAAAATAAATGCAAGGAGACAAACATAGCGGAAACCACACAGAGTAAGCTGTTGGGATATTCTATTTGTTATTCCCATTCCCCTTTTCGTCATTGATGTGTCTGGATTGATATTGCAGGTTCATGTATTTGTCAGAGAAACTCCTGACCTTATCTAACAAAGTTTTAACCTCTTTCTTGATAACAAAGAGGCATTTTCTAAGGTCAGACAATTTTTTAATAAAGAAGAAATGATCAATCACCAATTAGGATAGGATTATACATTCTGGTAATTCTATATAGTGAGTAAAATAGCCTAGAGGAAAATGAATAAAAAACCCCAACAAACTGTGGTACAAAGAAGGTAATTAGGTTATTATCCATTATATTAACATTTTTGCATCTTTTTAATACAATCAAATTAATTTAGCCAGGTTTGGAAGAGCTCTACTCTGCTGGAAATGATGGCTGTGTCAACAGATATAGAAATGAGTTCTGGCCTTGGTCTTACTGCAGATTCCCTTTATGACCCTTGGTTAACCTCTGCAGGCTAGATCCTATCAGCAGTGCCTTCCTCCCCACTGCCATCAGGAGAAGCACAGGGAATCACCAAAAGAGCCCTCCTGCTGTCACTCCCCAGGTTTCTACTACAAAAAGAAGACGAGAGCACCAGAGCTACAGCTTAGTGTTGCTCTTCCATAAATTTATCTGCATTCTATGTCTGGCTTTCCACCTCTTTAAAATGTTCTATTACTACTACTGGTTATTAGAAGTAAACTTATTTTATCCTTAAATCTGAAAGCATCCCATGTAGTCTCCATAGTCTGGTAAACCACTAGGTAATCCGGCTCTGTGGGTGAGACAGGCTCCAAAATCCAGAGACTGTGCTGTACCACTTCTAGAGTTGAGCACTTCTCCTCCTCTAATGTACCCCCATGCTGATAGACTTATCTCCACTAAGCTTCAACAATTTGGAGGTTCATCATGTAGAAAGCCTATAAAAAGCTTGTCACTTGGCATTACCTGAGAAAGCACCTTGTTATACTCCAGAACAATAGGAAAACTAACTGAACCTCAAGAGTTTTCAGGGAAACGTCAGATGTACTGCATTGCAAAGCATTTAGACTGTCAATTTATAGTTCTGTCAAATATTCTCCCATGGGGTGGCAGTGGTCTAATTATCAGATAACTAAAACTGGCAACCTGTTGCACTCACCTCAGAGAATCTAACTTGTTATTTTCCTGTGCTTTTATCCCCTTTGTAAAAGTGAGGGAACAATGCTTCCTTCTAACCTTTTGCTGTTTTCTTGGGTTTCATGCACTTCATGCCACGTAATTCATTGTGCTGTGTGCTTAAATAGTGCACAGAGCAAAGGGCTGGGTCTGGGCTGGAGCCCACAGATTCTGCAGTGAATACTGGTGAGCTCTTCCCTTGGAGACAAACATGGAAGGAGCCACCTCCACTGCAGCCAAAGGATGCTTTGGATCCTGTGCCTTCACCACAATCCCAAAACAAATCCTCTCAGTTTGCAAGTGAAATCCAGTCCCAGTCCCACAGAGGTGGATGTGGTTTTACGATAGCAAGAAAAGGGATGACGAACAACACCAAGGACTGGTCCCGTTTTACTACCCAAAGGTGAGTTCATAAACCTCACAAATCTGTCTAAGAAATTATGAGCTCCTGCTTGTATTGCGGTTTCCCTTCATTCTTGCTTGTGATGACAAGGGGAAGCATCACTTCAACTGTGTAGCATCTCAGCTTGTACCCCCTCTTGGATAATTTGTCTTATATGGAGATAAGTTTTTCCATGACAAGATTTATTCCATCTCTGTTTGTATAGCACCTACCACAATAGAGCTATGATTGTTGCTGGGTTTCTTAAAGTATCACAGTACCACCACAGCATAGCACAGTACCACCACACCATAGCACCATGAATTCAAGGACCATCTGCCCAAGTGTAATTCATTCCCCTGCCCACTCAGTTCCACAGTCTGTCAAAATCATCCAGGTTGGAAAAGGAAACCAAAATCCTCTACTATTAAAAGTGTTCAAATTAACTGGATCTTTTTGACAGAATTGGGTTGAGGAATGACTACAACTACAGATGCAGTGTAGAAGATCTGGAGGGGCAGAAAATTCTGTCAAATTGGTAGTGATGGACGCTCAGGATGATATGGAGCAAGGGCAGGCTTTTAAAGTTGGTGTTACAACACAGTTTTAGTACCAGTGCTGGCGAGCCTCCCCACACCCCTCGGGTCTGGGAATCACGGAATCATAGAATCATAAGGTTGGAAGAGACCTCGGATCATCAAGTCCAACCGTATCTGTCTCCCCACTGAACCCAGTCCCTAAGGAACTCATCTACCTGTCTTTTAAACACCTCCAGGGATGGCGACCCCACCACCTCCCTGGGCAGCTGTGCCAGTCCCTGACCACCCTTTCAGTGAAGAAATTCTTCCTAATGTCCAGTCTGAACTTCCCTGGGGCAACTCGTGTCCATTTCCTCTTGTCCCATCGCTGTCACTTGTGAGAAGAGCCCAGCACCCACCCCATCACAACCTCCTTTCAGGCAGTTGTAGACAGGGATGAGGTCTCCCCTCAGCCTCCTCCAAGCTAAACAACCCCAGCTCCCTCAGTCTCTCCTCACAGGACTTGTTCTCCAGCCCCTCACCAGCCTCATTCCCTTCTCTGGATGCGCTCCAGCCCCTCAATGTCCTTCCTGTAGTGAGGGGCCCAAAACTGAACCCAGCACTCGAGGTGCGGCCTCACCAGCGCTGAGCACAGGGGCACAATCACCTCCCTGCTCCTGCTGGCCACGCTGGGTCTGACACAGGCCCAGATGCCTGAAAAAAAAAATTGAGGTGGTGAAATTTCTCTTGTATTTTCCCAACCTCTCCATCTTCATGTTGTTCCATGAGCAGAAAAAAAAAACCCATCCAAGCATGTTTAGTGTTGTACAGCTGTAAATTCAAAACTGTCCAAGCATTCCTCTTACTTTAAGGCTTCAATTGTAAAAAAATTCTCTTCCTCCCTGTTATAGTTTCAAAATCTTTCAGGGAATTATTCTCTCCCTTGCCAACACAGGGGGGGGTGTTTTGATTGCTCTCAGTTCCAGTTCCGTGGCTGGGCAGAGCAAAGGGGGGAGGGGGTGAAGGTTTCTTTGGGTTGGCACCACTCTTTTGTTTGGCAGCTGTGGTGAGCGGGAGCCACTGTTTTGCTGGGCTGGTGGAGGCACCTTGGAGGGAGCTCCCCTGGCTCAGCCCCAACTCCACGCACCCTGCGCTGTCCTTTGGAGAGAGACAGCAGTCACCATTGCTTGTAATTGCTGCAGACTCCCTGGGGACCTCCCCTATACATAAAAACATCCTAACACCCCCTAACCTACAAAAGGACGGGGAGAAGACGACATCATGTCCTGCTGTCCGTAAATATAACTGCACCAAAAAGAGCAGGGATAGAACTGAATTCGTTAAGGTGGTTTTTTTTGGCTACAATGTTTTTGTGTGTCCTGTTCTGCTTTTCATTTTATACATACATATTTGTAGTTAAGAACTCTTACTCTTCTCTATACATTTTTTCCTAATTAAAATCTCTTCATTTCAGATACGTATCTTAGTTTTCATTTAAACTGAGACACTCCCTTAATATTTAAAAAGGTATTAAATCTTAAAAGGAAAACAAAACAATGAAACAGACAGATCCATTAACAGGGAGCTCAGACCAAACAGGTCTTCGAGCCAACTCACCATTTCTAATTTTGAGAACAAATATTCTGGACTTTTAAGACTTTTTCCATAATGAATAGTCTCTTTGTGCTTTTTTCCCTTGTTAGGGACATAGAGTTCTTTTTCAGTTTTCATTTCCAATTTTATTTCTTTTTCTTTTCTGTTTGACAATGTCAATCAGGTTTTGCAGTGCACAGGTTGATTCTGCTATGTTGCTCTCCTACACAACAGTAGGATTTCCTGAGGTGCCTATGCCTTACTGAGATCTCCAATAGTAAATTTTGATCTGTGGACTGCAAACTCATTTGTAATCAAATAAATAAGAGATACCTGGAATAATAATTTATGCAGAGCTATTTGAAATAATCCTCCAGTGGTTCTGAATAAACTGGAAACAGAAGAATCCAAGACATCTAAAGTTGTTTTTCATCTCCTGTGAGCTACATGACAGGATTTCCTGAAAAGAGGGATACTTTCATTGAACCAGTTGTGGTTAAATACAGACTGTGGTGGTCAGCGGCGATGGCCACAGCTCCACGTTGCAAATCCCTCAGCTGATGCAGCACTGGGAAAGGTCCTCCATTCTGCCAAGGTGGCTATTTCCACAGGGGTGGAAGTTTTAATCTAAGAATCATTGTACTCAGCTGTGTTGAAAGACTTAGCAAGAAACAAAAAATCCACATTGCATTTAAAAGGCAGACTCAGTCTAAAGACACATGGATATTTGAGGAATTTAGCTCATTTTAAGATTATATAAACACAAGCGCACAAAAGAGTATTGTTCCCAATATCTATGTCTTAATTGAAGAAAGGTTTTGGATGACAACTAGCAAGGCAATACAAAACCACTGAAGGCAGAAGAGCATTTTCTCAGGCTGAAGCATCAGACATCTTGGCCCATTCTCCTCCCCTGTTCTGCTTTGTTCCTTGCTCTCATCATAATGCAAGGGCTGTGCTGTAAATTGGATCAGCAGATGATCCGAGTTAAAAAAATGTAACCTGAAGGTTTGTTGTGCTTTGAGTTTCTTAATCCGGATAATTACATCTGTCCTGCTTACAGCACAGCCCCCAAAACAAGTGTGATCTGTACCATGGAGACTGCAAGCTGCAACAGAAGGGTAGGCAGGGAAAACGCCAACAGGGAAAGGCTTAAAGCAGCTTTGCTAATGGAGAGAAGTGTTTGTGCAACTTCACCCTGAATTCTGAAGCTATGTTAAAGCCCTGTGATCAGTGCAGTTCTTAATTATTTGCACTTCAGTGCATTATGCATATAAACTCATCAGCACTTGAGACACTTCTGTCATCTGCTCACATGTAAATTTGAGATTTTTGAAACTGAAGTGGTCTTTTACACTGAACCAAATGACTTGTTAACAAGAGGAAGATTTAGTCTCCTCGGAAGGAAACCAAATGATATTGTGGTTTTGAATGTTTCTGTGAGTTAGCTGTTTGTTAGTTGCAAGCTCCCTTAAACTTGCTCAGTTCAAGTACCCCTTTCCTCATGGGAAGCTTTTCTTTATTTTTAAATAATGTATGGCCCAGTGAAAAATAATATTCCTTAGCAGTCCGTGCCATTTCATCTGTAAAATAAGGTCCAGCTTAAGACTTCAGAAAAAGGCAAAAGACTCCCACGATCCTGAAGCCCATTTTTCACTCATATATATGTATTATTTCAGCTGCTGTACGCACTGCTCAACTACATTTTCCCCACTGAATACTATTTCACGACAACAATAGTTGATTAAACATACTCTCCACCATGGTATCTCAGGTTACAGATGGCCTTTTTGCTTTTTCACTTAAAATAAGGACAAATGCATTGCTAAAATGAGCCTCAGGTCCCTCCTGCAAAGTCTAACACAGCAGTGGAGGGATGGAGCCTGCTGAAGAAGCGGCTCCATCTCGCAGGGAAAAGTGTGATTATAAACCACATGAAAGCGAGATCTTTTAGGGTTTCTGCTAGTAGTAGTGCCTGGAATCTTGCAAGACTTCCACCCACACTAATTCTTTTTAAGCTTTTTTTGAATAGGCATATTGAAGGGGAAATGAGCAAATGTTGATTTAAATCTGTGATCATAAAGATCGCTTTTTACCCCAATTCAGGCAATTGCCACTAAATAAAAGCTTTCCCATTAGCATACAGGAAGAATCGTGTTCAGGAAATATCACTTAAATATAGCTAGGTATCTTATTGGTGATACAGCAGTATTGATCTGTTGTATGACACATAGGGTAAGTTGTTTTGTATGAGGACAATTATTTGCAATTAAAAATTTTTTAAAAATAGAAAAAACAAGTCTCATCCCCTCCTGTGCTTGCCTCTCTCATTTAACTTGTAATTGCTTTTATTGACAATTTCTTCTTACTTCCCTGGAGTAGAGAGGTTATTAAGCAAATCTGTCTTTTTTGTACAAAATGATAATTTAACTGATTAAAACAGTTTCACTGTCAATACACTTCCCTATGAGATTCTAATCCCACATACCACACTGGGATTTTTTTTCATCTGAAGACATCTTAGACTGTGTAATGACAAATAGGGCACTACTGGCTTTTTTGCTTTCTAAGGTTTTGCAGGCATCTCTTTAGATAATTACAGCTGTTGTCATTAAAAATACAATACATCTCCCTGCAATAACTGCTGTCACAATATTAATTTTTCTAAGCAGGTATTATCAGTTTCACAGTATCGCTTGCAGATTTCACAAACGCTTAGTGGCATATACAGATGGTTTAAGATCTACCTCAAGCCCTGTATTAAGGGTTTTCCACCAGCTGGCTGGGAGCCCTCAGAGGCACCTCTCCAGTAAGATAATATTTCATGCAGGGACTTCAGCCTTCTGATTTCGACTTACTCAAGAGTCTTACACCATAGGGTCACAGGGAAGAAAACATAGTGTATAGAACTCCCTCCACCTTCTTTCTTATTTTTAGTGTGCCTCAACCCCTGCCAAAAACGTCTCCCCCACCGATAGAGGTTGTTCCCCAAGATCTGATGTGTCATTCAAGGTTTGTGGTGGTAATTGCCAGCACGATTAAACAGGGCAATGTCAATTCCCAAGTCCTGATCCGTCCCAGGCAGTACTGTTTCTGCCTCCTTGCATTTTGTCCACGCTGAGATGAATACTCATATCACCCCGTTTGCATTACTGGTGAAGTTTCAAACTGACACTCCAGTAGGAAACTAACCTGGACAACTTAGGGCTGCTTGGTCTTCGATGTACCACAGCATTTAGAAGCAGTAGGAGGAGAGTTTTACATATCCCCCAGAGCAACCAACCAACCAGGTTAAGGTTTTCTTATGTGTATCACAGGTTGCTATAGTGTTCTCCAAACCCAGACTAAGTTGCATCCACTGGTCCTTTTTGGAAGTTCTAGTAATTTCATGATGTCTTTCCAAATGTTGGAAAGTTTTTCAGGAGTTTACATTTCATTATCTTAGAAATGGTTTCTCCCCTGAAGCTGCAGGGGACACAGCTGGATGTTAGTTATTGCAGTTTCCTTCGTGTTTTCTGATTTACACAAGACAGTAAGAAAGCACCAAGCCTCTGATGGTCTTTTTAACACGAGCTGAAAAAAGAAAGCGTTTTCAAGCAATTCTGTTGTCACCATGCAATAGCAAGTCCTACATATTCTGAAGATACCTAAAGGGAAGCCGCTTCACACAAAATTCCACCCTGCAATTGCTTTTTTTCATTTTGTGCTGTACTCACAACTGATATTTAAGCTAAGATTGAAAGATTTTGGGGTAAAGCTAGACAAAATCCTACCTGTACAATGATAATATCAGGTTCCCAGAGCAGCAGACACCATAGAGCCACCCTTCACACTGTGCCTGTGTCAGCAGCACCCTGTTTTCTAGAACACCATTTGCTTCTTGTGTCCAATTACATTTGACCATCAAAACCTGGAGCCCTGCACAGATATTTTCTAAATATCTCCTCACATCTCTCTTTTTTCTGCAGATGTGAAATGCTTCTCAGAATTGCTGTCCTTTTTCCCCCAAACTTTTCTTTCTGTAGTTTTGAAAAGTTATTACTCAATTTTATTTTTTTCTCCTCTGTTTCTAGTCTAATAAAAAAAGAAATTACTCTTCCGTTTTTTTCATAAAGTATTTAATGAAGGGAGGGTGACTGCTCATGTTCAGTTACTCCAGGAGTTCTAGCAAAGTTCTCAAACAAGCAGAAGGCTTATTAGGTATGCTAAATGAGTTTCATTTCAAATTGAAAACATTTTATGTCTTGTTGTTTTAATTCAAGTCATTAGCTTACTGTGAAGTACCTGAATCTAATTTAGTTACACTTTCCTGAACTTCTGAAGTATTTTTAAACACACTTTCAAACTCTTTTTTCTTTATCCAAGTGTATCTCATGTACCATTTGTAATGGTCTACTGTATTCATTTGATACTGGGAACCATCTGGTAAAAATTTGCCCAGAACAAATGCAGTTTGAGAAAGATAAGGAGGCATAACTGTGACTTTCTCTGAGCTAATAGCTAATTTTTTTGTGAAAGGGTTTGGATCAGATGCACTTGAGACTTTCACCTTATTTTGAGAACACAGAAAAGCTGGTTAATTAAAATAAGAAGATATTTCCTTAGTCTCCAAAGAATATTTATAAATCACATATGAAATTGGAAGTAATTTATCACTGATGCTCTATGCAATTCAGCTGTATATCCATCTGGCCATGGTGCTTTGGTAGGTAATATTGCTTGCAGGGCACTTTTTATTGCTTATCTCTCATGGGGGTTACCTAAGTATTGCCTTGATAATGCTGGCAGCTCTATTTCATCCATAAAATAATAAATGGATCACCTCTGTTGCTGCTGTCTGTAATTGAGGATAAGGAAAAAAAACCTCTTTATTCATTTGTTTCTTTTAACTTTTTGCATGTAACCTCTTACAAGCTGAAATCCATTGATTTTGTTATCCTTTACAAGAGCACATGGTCGTTGAGGGATGCTGGTGAGATGTGGGCTCTGGGATGCACATCTGCATTTTTGCAGAGCCAAAACCGAATAACAGCAGGGTAGGACTAAGTCATAAAAAGAGCCAGACAGATTTTTGGTATAATACAACTTTGAGCTTCATTTCTTAAGCTCAAATTAGTATTAAAATATTGATTCGAAATATATTGATTTTAGTATATTCTAATATCTGCAAGAATAGAGGTCACATTTAGTGTTGTTGATGAACACAAGACTATTACCCAGAAATATTTAGGCCTGTATTTTAAAAAAATAGATATATAATCAGATAATTTTGAAGTTCAATTAGCAGTTGTACAGAGGCGATAGTTTAGATAAGTATCAGATTTCAAATTAAGCATCGCTTTGCTGTCAGAGAAGTCTGAAACCAATGAAGTGTTAAGCAGAAGGGTATGGGCAGTATGCAGTACTGTGCTGGGCATGCAGCTCTGCTACCAGTAGCTCAGTTTTACCAAATATTTCATCCCTCTATTTTAGTCCCATTTTCCCCAGGATACGTGCTGTAGAACATGTAATAAAGGCACAATTGCATAGTTATAGACCATCTTGATAAGAGGTATCAATAGAAAAACATTTTTGGTGCATGTGTTTATTGAAGTGTATATCACATCCACAGTAACAGACTCTCTCAGGTTTGCTCCTATGATACAACCCAGCTCCAGGGGTCGTATGGATCTGGGCTCAGAGATGCAGTCATGGTATTTGCCTGTACCTTTCAGCTTCCACAGAAAACTCACTTTGAAAAGTAGCTCAGGTAAAGATTTTTCCTGTCTGCTCTTCAAGGGAAGGAATTGTTCCCAGAGGTCTAGAATGCTGTTTACTGTTTTTCCTGCTTTTTGATTAGATGTGTGGGACCACTTCAGTTGCTAGGATTTTATCCCAGTATGAGTCAAGTACCATAGTTATTCACTGAGGGTATAAGACATATTTTCCAGAACCAACCTCTGACCCACTGTTGTCAATGACAGCTTCCAGAAAACCTCAGTAAAAATACAACTCTCAGTTTTCAGGGAAGTTATTTGGTTTCTGATTTCCAGCAACTTTCAGTTATTACTATAATAATCTCTTACTTGCTTCCCTACCACTTCCCAAAAGAGGAAAACAAATCCCAGTCAAATTTGTTTTTTCAGGTATTAACGCAGTGTAACTGTATTGAAGTCCCGAAACAATCACAGGAGAAAATACCAGCAGAGTTGAGGTCAGATTTTCTCCTTCCACGCCATTCACAACCAGCTCAGTGCTGTAGTATCAGATAAAAATAGATGTGCAATTTCTACATTCAACTTCAAACAAATACAGGGATGTGATGAGATCTGAAAATCTAGAGGCCAGATGCAGTGACACTAATTTACACCAGCACAGCATATGAGTGAAGAAGAGCTCAGAATGAGCTTGATTTTGAGTTGGGAAGCAGTAGGGTTGTTGGCAGGATTCACACTGCTGCGTTGCTTCAATAAAGTGACATTACTTCAGCAAAAGTCACAGAACAGTAGATCAGAGAATCAGAGGTATTCACTGAGGGCTCAGTGTTTCCTTTGGACGCACATGAGCACACACACGCAGTAACTAATTTTACAAGGGACTTTACACATTGAAGAAGCCTCAAATAGTTTCTTAATGTAACTCTCTGACTGCTGCAAATTGTGACTATATTCCTTTGAATTTCAGAGACCAATTTGATTTTTAAGTCCTTTAATCACTTGATATTCATAAACATTTTTGTGAATAATTTTTGTACATCCCCAAGGTGTGGGTGTTCTTCCTTCATATATTTCCATGTAAACAAACGTGCTTCTTACTGCTTGGTTATTTTTCTGTACTGTTTGTCATCGGACAGTAAGAGCAACCCATATAACTCAGGTGATCAGTTCCACACTGTAAATAGTGAATATTCAATAGCTGATGTGAATGGGCTGCAAAGAGCCATATGCAGAGCACAGTCTAGCCGCAGCTCTTCATTGAGCTCCTGTTAATAATGAATACATCTGCAGCAATACTGACCAGATCACAGCAATTCAGGAACAGAAAAATAGCTCAGTTACCTGAGCAGTTTATTTCCAAAGTTTTTATGATTTAGATAAGAAAAATAAAATTTGGGGTTTGAATAGATCCAGTGTGTTTAAATATCATTTTATCAGAAGGCTTCTGTGAACCAGAGAACAGTATCCACTACTTTAATGTTACCATAGCTTTAATGATTTCCAGTGATTTTTTCTTTAAAGACTGAACCGTTGATTTTTCATGCAAAGGAAAGAAAAATTGCAATGTAAAGCAGGAGAAATCTAATCCTGAATACCAGTAAGCAAATCAAAAGAATCAAGAATGTATTACTTTTTAAAAATGAGATTTATTAGGCAATCTCAAGATGATGTTATGCTGGATAGAGAGAATTAGGATTATTGTGTTTTGCAGTACTGTATAGGAAAGCTTGAAATCTACAGCTATGCAGAAATGCAAAAGCACATGGAGGAAAAGTCACTTGAAATAACTCAGTGAAATACGAAAGAACTTGATCGCACAGGAGTTTCATGTTATCAGCAGTTTGGGGAATTGATTGGTTTTCTTGCAGAATATGAAAAAGACCAAAGAATGGTTTGAATTGTATGTTCGCTTTCTGTTTATTACAATCTACAGCTGTGTCTCCACATCTCCTACACTGTGTGGTTTGCTGGGTGAGGATGAAAGCAGACACCAAAGTGTCCATTGATTCCTGGGTCAGACAATGGATATGGACTGAGCTCCTCAACCAGCACATGGCACTTGTTGAAGTAAATCTACTGCAGCAGCAGTGTCAGCTAACAGGGCTGCAAAGGAATCCTTCAACAAAAATATTTATGGGGGGAATAGTTTCTCATACAAACAGTCTGTGCCCTGACAGACCCCATTAAATTTATTAATGCAGTCTTGGCATGAAGTGAGCATCAAAACATGCTCACTGCTGTAAATGCAAGTTTCTGTTCAGAGCTACTCTAGCTGCAAGTTCTAAAAAGAAAATTAGAACTGCATTTGGGTAGATGTTCCTTTATTATTGTTTCTCTAGGCTTTAGAAAGTCCGAAACAGATCAGATCCACACTGTATAAATGTGTTTAAGTTCCCTAGAGGTGAGAATCTGGGCAATTAGAACGAATGGTCCATCAAATAAAACTGCTCTGCAAAGGACCCTCAGGTCAAGGAGTAGCCAAAAAGCTGCTGAAGTGTTTTGCTGGAGAAACACACGATGTTGTGTGCAACACCAAGCCCTCAGAGCATATTTCTGCCTGAGCTGAACATGGAAATGTCGGATTACTACAACTCAGCCTCCACAGAGATCAGGGGTATCAGCAAGGCTTTGGGCATAGTCACAGATGGGTTAGAACCGGAATATTCTTCTTGATAAAAAATTTTAAAAAGGCATCCAGGAGAGCAATGCTGTCCAGCCAAGTGAGCAGTCAGCAGGCCCCGAGGTGAGGTGGAAGATGCCAATGTGATTATGGAGATGTCTGCCAGAGAAGCAGAGCTGCTGGAGCAGGAACTCGTGCCGAAGCTGGGCATCTGGGTCCAGCAGGCACTGCTGAAAAGGGCGAGTGGGGTTTGCTGAACAAAATTGCACTGTGGCCAGAGAATGCATGAAGGTTCTTCAATCTCTAGTGGCTATTTCAGCAATGAATAAGGGAAATATTTTTTTACCCTTAAGGCTATTAAGTCCGTTAACAAAAACTGCTCTCCAGTTTTCTTTATATCGTATTATGGTTTTGGCATCAAATCTCCGCTTTAGGCCTAGAAAACACAACATTGCAGCTTGGTTTCTCTCCCATCGTTCAGTCTAGGAGATCTGTTTTCCTGTGGGTAGATCCGAAGACGTGTGTCCTGGGTCTGTCAAGAAACCCATTCAGAAATACCAATTATTGCAATCTGGAGTAAGAGAAGAAGAAAAATAATTGTGCTTTGGGTTCCTTGCCAGGACAGAGATACCGGTGAGGGTGTCCTTGCTGTCTTAGAGAAGGATGATAACAGGTAGGAGCAGTCTACCTCTAATCCAGTTTTCTCAGTGGACCAAATCACTCAGGCCTTGACGAAAGGTAGAAAATCCCATTTAAATTCCAGTCAGGTATTAGTGAACCAGTTTCTTCTGCCCCTTGCCACAAGTGACCCTTTTCTTCATTAACAGTGAACAAGGGAAATGTGTGCATCAAACTTGCAAGCAGTGTGATCTGCTTGCAACTTACAGACATATTTCATTTCATTCCAAATGATTGTTCATGCAAAAGTGGAGTATTAAATTGCAAATGGAAGATTTAATTAAAATGTTACTTCTTCTAAGATCAATAATCCTGGCAAAATAGTTTTACTTTCCATTGATGTATCTGTTTTTCCTCTCATTTAAAGCAAACCGTGAATTGCACTTTCTAACATATTGCTTCCAAAAATGCCCCAAAAGCAAATTGCACCTTCTGGCAGCCTTTGATTCATCTTACATGTTACATAGAATAACTTAACAGATGTATTAGAATACAGCACAAAATTGCATAATTAGGCACAGTTTCCTGTCTTAAATTTTGAAAGGATGGAAGAAATTTTTTTAGCATTTAACTCATTTACTGAAACTCAAGCACTATGAAAAAAACTTGTGTGTATTTTGATCTATGTAAAGTTTGATCCCAAACTGTCAAATCTCAGTAGATCTTACGTTTTAGAAAGTAACTTATTTATGGTTTGTGTTAATGTCAATAAATTAAATCATAAATGCAGAAACAGTTCTACCTAATAAGGTAGAAACAATGCAATGAACTCTGTCAAATAGTTTTAATCAATATCAATGAGACCTGCACTACCTGAGCACTATATCGTCTGCATAGAAAACTTAAAACATTGTAGCATTGTATTTATTTAAGTTATTATAAGAGTAAATCATAGGAGAGGGGTTGTTTAAAATCTCAGAATTATTAAAAAAAATCTTCAAATTCATTTTGTAGTGGTTATGAATCTTAGCTAGGAATGTTTTTATTTCTGTGGGATTGTGCAAGTTAAGAGCTGAACTACAACCATTCTGACGCTTAACGCCCATAAATAAGATCCTAGCTTTTCCTAGCTTTATGGAAGCTCATAGTGAATCTCTATCAATTTGTATAAAAAAAGATTCCTTCTACAAAATCTGCCTGATACTTATTACATTTTTCAATATTTGGGGTCCTTCACTATGAAAAGTAAGTATTACGTACTTAATGCATGAGAGTATTTCTCATTCTGAGAGTAAAGAAAAGGGCTAGAAATAATGTTTATCATACATAACTATTACAGTCAGTGTTCGGCAGTGATTACTGTCCATATTTGCCTTTGAGAAGTGTGGAGGTAGGGCTTGGGTATCCGCTAAAGATAGGAGAAAGTGTTGCTGTTTTCATCTGAATTGTGAGTACGTCAAGCACGAGGAGTGTTTTGGCTTCACTGCATTTGAATTGGGCTCCAATAATTTGAAGCCTGCAACTCAGTTTTGCACTGTGCCACGCTATGAGAGTTTACACTTCAGGTTACAACTTGGGCCCATCATGTAGTTTGCAAACCTGTGCCGTTGTTCTGATTTATGCACCTCACAAATGATAATTTTCAAAAGGTAGGATGCACTCTGAAATGCTAAGTTACCCAAAAGGCATTACAAAGATCTACTATCAAAATGTTTCTGTTAACTGCAAAGCTGATGCGGTTTGCTTCATTCTCTTCTTTAAAACTCTGATGAATAAAAACGAAAATAAAGGTGACTAACACAACAATCTACCATTGCAAGTCTCCACACTGTTACTTTAATGATACACAATCTGTTAGCTATCTGAAGACTGTAAACAGACTAATATTTCGAGAAGTATGGGATAAATCACCCGTTTAGAAGCAGTGAAGAGAAAATGATGAAGCTCCAAGTGAGTTGTGAAGCAGTGAATAAGGATGTATTACACCACAGGAAACCATCAATATTTGTTTATTATGTCAGTATGACAAATAAATCTGTTAGCTAATTTGTATTCTCTTCAGTTAATTCCACTATTTCAGCCTGAGTTTTTGTGTTTTGGTTTGAGTGCTACACAGCTGCTTAATGGTCCTATCAAGTATTCCGAAGTCATGGTCTCCTGGAGATAGTGAGACACTGCAATGCATCATATGAATCCAGAGATTATGAAATAGCATGTCTTTAGGTGTCACTCCAACACTTTGTTCCTCTTTGTCTTCCTACAGATGGTATTTATCTGATAGAGTCAAGATTCTCAACTCATTATGGGTCAACCTCTTTACAAACCAATCTCAAAATTTAGTTATGCTGCAGTGAACAAAACGGTTTAATTCATGTCTAACTGCACTTGTTTGCAGTGCATTCTGTCATGCTTTAACTCATGATGGCTGACATTTTCAAAACTGGACACTGATTAAAGCTAAATGAGCTTGATCTACAGACTTAGAAAATTACCACCAATTATTTGTCTGATGTAGATGCAGTTACTCAGTGTCAGTAAAACTGAGCACTCTGACATGGAGACAATGTTTTGTTGTTGCTTTTTGGTACTTTCATTTTTCCTTCTGTATCCATTTTTTTTTCCCTTGGTGAGATTTCCATTTCTGTTTTTGAGCTACTAAGCTGATCTGCATAAAAGCTGTTGGCTCATGTTCTGTTGGCTGCTAGAAGTCAAAATCTGGATGGCTGCGTGCTTGTAATAAAAAAAAGAGAAAGAGAAAAGGTAACATTTTGCTCTGTAGAAGTTATACAGCTCTTGCTGTTGAATGCGTTCAAAATCAAATGTTCTTATAAGTTTTCATGCACCCAACCTGAATTCAGTTTGATTTGTTATCTGAAAGTTATCTCGGAGAACAGAGTTAATTTTTCTGCTGGTTGTTTAGGCCAGCTGACCATTTTATGAAAACTGGATCAGGAATCAGATAGCTCATTTAGTTTTCTGCTTCTCCCAAATTCTTCTGCCAACAAATATTACCTGAATTGTTTGTTCATGAAAGATTTTATAAAGGTCTTTTTAAAAAACTCATTTCAAAATCCTGCCGTAAAGGGCCATAAAGGTTATGAGGGTTTGCTTTCAATCCCACTACCATTTCTTCATTGATCATCTGATTTTTGCTATTTAATAAATCTCTGTATAACTGCAAGACAAAAGTTGGATTAATTCTAATCAACTAGGTCTGAAGATATTTCAGCAAAGCAAATAAAGCAAACATTGGTGTGACATGAAATAAACATGGGAGGAATATTAATCTACATAAAAATATGGAATAAATGGGGAAAAAATAAATCTTCCTGGGAAAATAAAAGGATTTAGTTGTATTAGGCATTTTTATAAATGGAAAATTTCTTAGTTAATGAAATTCAGCTGTGGCAAAAGGCTTCCAAATTTATATTCAAAATCTTCTCAGATCCAAGCTGCAAAACATTCCTCTTTGAGTTCACATGCAGGTGATTAAGTAAAGTGACGAAAAGTGACGAATCATGAGTAAATTTAATTAATTAGTGGATAGATATTTATACACTTCAGTAAAAAATGCAAAGCAGCATGAAGTTACTCCATTCAAATAGAGGATTTGAGGACACAGATTTGTTTTAAACCTTAAGTGGTATCTGTTTCAAAAAAGGCACCAAACAAGAAATGCTTAAACATGGAGCTGGCTCTTGGAAGTCATCAGGTTTAAAAAGCTAACCCAAATGAACAATTTGCAATGAATAATGTGTTATTTAGTGGTTTTCTCTTTGCAACATGTGCACCAAAGAAATAGGTTATCCAATTCTTTCTTTAATTGTAATTGTTTAATGAGAGGCTCTTATGAAAAAACCACTCACATAGTCTATGCATTGTAGAGTATCCATTGCAAATATTTCTTTGCCTAATATATACGCTTCACCATTTGAACTTACTGATTATACTGTCTTAATTTCATAAAATATGTTTTAAAACAATGACTTTTTTGTCCTAATTAAAAGGACTGCAGCATTTGTTTTTCATAAATATTTTATTTGTACAATTACAAAATCAAATCCATCAGAAGCCCAATACTTTCAAATCTAAATTCACCTCTTAAAGGACTATAAGTCTCCTTGAAAATATATCCCAACAAGGTCTGTATTTTAGTTTAACTTTGTTTTGTTGGAGAATGCCCAACATAGCTTTTCACACACAGTAAACCTCTCTTGTAAAGAACGGGTAGTTACATGTACAGTTTTGGTCCAAACCTGTTTCCTAGTGGTCTACAGCCCAAACACAGTGGCTCGGTCCTGCAATCTCATGCAGACCATCATTAGTAGCTCCCTCTGGGATCAAAATTGACTGCTGTTAAAAGGAGTTTCTTCCAGTTCTACTTTCTAATTACCCAAATTATGGGATCTAAAGTCATGTTTTGCTCTGTTTTGTTAAATGTTTCTCAAAACCAAAAGCATTGTTACCAGCTTCCAGTTGTCTTGTTGCTCTTGCAAAGAGTAATTCAGATTTGAAATAACTCATAATTTGTTTTAAAACATGTTTTATAACACTACATTTTAGAAAAGTTGAGAAAAGTGCTGAGTCAAATTAAATATCTAAAGATGTTTGTCTTTTCCAAGACATTCAGTAAAGAGGGGACACCTGTGACCTTCTTATCAGACAGTGCAACCAACACAGCATGGCATGGTCTGAATAGCACACACTCTGCATAGAAATCTGACAACAGCTCCTCTCATCCTCTATCCTTCTGCACTCCAAAGGCACGCCAAGGAGGCTTCCTTTGCAGTGTTGCCCTGAGACCACAAGAAACAGTATATGAACCACTCCCCAGGTTTCTTGGCTACCAGCTTTTTATTTCCATCTCAGCAGGGAAGAGCAGTGCTGTCACAAGGATTGCACACTCTTCAAGGAGATTTGTATTGTGCTGAACTGAGCTCATTCATATCACTGGGGCTATACAATGTAACATGAAGAGACATCTCTGCTCCTCTCATTTCCATATTGCACTAAGAGTCAACGTATTGAATCATAACAGCTGAAATGACAAAAACCTCTTCTTTTAATTGCATTGCACTATGAGAAAAAAAATTATATCCACACTCAGCCCTTCAAAAATCGGAATAAGTTTGACCTCTAGATGTCTTTCCAAATAAAATCATTTAAAATTTCATTTCTTGTTTTCAGATCATCACGTGCATTATGGCTTCACTGGTTCATTTAAATCTCTGCACATGTCACAGAGTCATTTTATTGTCAGTTGATTTACTAGCCGTTAAATGTTAAAGGAAGACAAGGAGAGTTACGTTTGCTAAACCTGCAATATAGAAGTATAATAGCTATAGAGAAGTTAAACAACAATTGAAAATTATGTTTAAACAGACAAAAGCAAAATCTCAAGCTCTTACCTTCAACTCATGAAGATCTCTGAAGTGCTTAGTAAGAAATATGAAGCAGAAGTAAACAAGAGGTGAACAATGAAACACAAGGCAAATAACAATGGTTTAAGGAGGAAACTGTCATTGTAGAATAGCCTGCAAACAAAGGGATTAGAAAACTGACAAGACAATATGTGATTTTTATCAAATATCTTTCAATGACATGTCTGTTGGGAAGAAAACCTTGTATACAGTAAATGCATATAAATCCATTCCAAATTCAACTAGGTTGAATGAAAATACTCAGATGACTCTGTCTCATAATCTATTAATCACATTCCATAGTTAACACATGGTGAGGAAGAATGGCTACAAATACTCTTTATCCCCAGTTTCCCTTGGGATATATGAAGGTAATCCTTTTAGGATGGATAGAATGCAAAGAAATAAATCCTGCTCCCTCTTCCATGGGTGCAGGAAAGGCCATGGTAAAAGAGCAGGCAGTTCTTTACAACTGCTAATACATGGACCAGGATATTCCCTATTGAAAATGAAATGGATCTCAATAGATATTTGTAGACCCAGCACACCCTTGAGAGTAACATTTGGTAGGAGAGGCATTGATTGGAAGCCTGTCTGTAAACTTACACTGGGGGAAATGAAATCTCAGTTAAGAGAAGTCAGTTATCTTGATTCTTTCTCTAAACCACATCATCCAGAAAACTTCAACAGCAATACCTTGAAGAAATATTAACATTATTTGCAAGAGAAACTTGTACAAAACTCTATAGTTGCACTTCTGTGATATAGTATTTCCTCTGAGTTAATTGATGTCATCAAAACATTAACTCCATATTTTGATGCTTTCTGGGAAGTATCAATTTAATTGGGCACCTGCTGAAATTGAATGGAGATGTCTTTTTGTATTTGTGATGCAGGAATAGTCCCAAAGAGTCTAATCCAGGCATTTATTTATGGAAGTAGAGGACCAGGTTCATAGCTATAGACACCCAAGGTAGAAAATGAGGACATTAGGTTTTTAGCCTCTGCAGCAGATAACCAAGATAGAATCCTGCTGAGACAAATATATATGGATCTGAGGAGCTGTTCTTTGGGTTCACTCACTGAGGCTTATCTGACTCCTGGCTGAAAGTAAACCTTGAGTAAAGAAAGATTTGGAAGGAAGGTGAGCAAATATCAGAGAACTATGTGCAGCACTTCCATAATCTTTTAACATTGATCTTTGAGGTATACATGATACAAAGAAGCTGCCTTCTAGCTAAAATTCAGTCCTTAAAGGCTATTTTAAAGGAATCTATTGATGAGTTACTTACACCATTCTCTTCAAACTGGTAGGAAAAATGTACACCTGCAGTCTACCTCACCGGGCAGTGTGACAAGCAGCAAGGATACTTTTTCTACCCTCAGACATCTTTAATTAATATTAGCAAATAAATTATTCCTTTACTGAGTGTGCATTAAAGCACATCTTGAGTGTGATGATCCTGACGTGTAATACTGTGAACAAAGCACTGCACTGGAGTTTGATGGGCAGTTAGAAGAGAGTCCAAAAAAATTAGAAGTAATATATCTCTAAAGGAATCATCACTGAGATAAGTAGGCTTGCAATTTCTCTGTATGTAGGGACAATATTTTTTTAAAGATTGGAAACCCAAACATTATTTCCACATGCTTCAATATTGCCTGTATCAAAAGCTTTATTTGTAGAGAATGTTTTTTATCTGATCTCACATGAAAATCACCCTCGAAGAGCATTCAGCCACAGTATTTCAACAAGAAGCTTTGCACCTAAAATCTGCAAAGTTGTTGTCTGCTCCCATTTATTTTTAAGTATTGCATTAAATACGTCTTTGTTTCTCAGTAACAGGGGGGTCCTCACATCATCTCTCTGAGATTTCTTTTCAGGATCAACAGTAGAGAAAAATAATGTGAGAGCAATATATTTGCTTAATATATATTCATGTTTCCTCATAATTGTTCATTGTGGTGACTGTTACAATTTTAGCACTTGGCTAGAGATTTTTTTAAGACCAAAAAATAAAGGATTGTCTACTTCTAGGTGATGTTCAGTTCTGTTTGAACACATCCATTCTCTTCATACCTTTGTGACAAAGGCCCTTCTCCTTTCCATAATAACAGCTACAATTATGGGGATTTTAGTCTAACGATGAAGTTGTACATAGGGGATAACTGTTGGACTGAGTGTAACAGCTTCCTTATTGCAGCTAAAGAAGTTGCTGTAAACATTTATTAACAGCAGTGGTTTCTTTCTTGGTGTTGATGATTGCAGGTTTGGTTGCAGTACATATCTCTGGTGTTCACATATGCAAATAAAACATTTCTTATAGATGTATAGTGAACCATTTTTCTAAAATACTGACCATATCTCCAGGCTCACTGAAGGTTCGATTTTGTTGCCATTGATTTTGGGGTATTGAGGGTTTTTTCATTTTTTGCAGGTCTACAGAACAGGAAGATAAGAAAGTGGACAGATAATCTTGGCGGGTATTCTGGTTTGAACTAAAGCGGGACCAAATCTCTAAATTTTCAGCTAAGCTTCTTCTAAGTAACTTCAGTTTCTGATGATTAATGTTTTTCAGACAACGTCTGCTTCTAGACGTGATAATGCCTGATGTTTATCACCAAGATGTGCAAAGAGACCATACGTATCTATATATATACTTATTCCTATGTAAATTAAAGCCATCCTAGAGCTGGTAGAATGCCCTAGGTAGAAGGACAAAAAAGGGGGTCACACCTTCAGGGAGGAGCTGACAGAACAGGTGACCCAAAACTGACCAAGGAAGTATTCCGTTCTTTGTAAGCCATACTCAATATAAAGCTTAGGGATCACGAGGTTCAAGTGCTGTTCTCCAATGGCCGACATCCATTGAGGACCTTGTCTGTCTGTCTGCTCTCGATCCCAATCCATTTGTTCCTGAATCCAGTTCCTGAGTCCAGCTCCCACCTGTCATTGAGTCTAGTCTGGCACATTTCCCTGTGCCCTGCAGTGTCAGTAGTGACATGTAATCATCGGGAAAGTTTGATTTGGATTTATATATTTGTATATATTTTATTATTCAGGTTTATACATTTGTACATTTTTTATTATTCTCTTATTAATATTATTATTATTTTCCTGTTTATTATTATTGTCTCATTAAAGCCATTTTAGTTTTAGTTTCCAACCCACAAGTCTCTCTCTCTCTCATTTCCCTTTATGAGTGAGCTGGGATACAGCTGCCCAGTTTAGCTGCTGTCCTGGCCAGGGGAGGCTAAACCAGAACAGCAGGCCAAATTGCAAACTCTTTTTCATTGATATGAATTGAGAGCAACTCTAGAAGGTATTTTACTTTTAATCATCCATCTTATTTCAATCACACTCAATCTTGAACCTGCCTTGCTTTCTTTTACTTTCTGTGTTTGTTCAGGGCAGAAACATGGCTAAGTCTCACTCTGAGCCGGTCACGATGCACTGATACAAATATCTTGTCTTCCCTGTAGTGAAGCTGAGACTACCTTAAGCTTCTCTATTTTTTGTGAAACTGAAGTTCAAAAGTTCACCTTGCATAGATTTCAACTATGGTGAGAAAGAAAGGGGAAAGTCCTCAAGAGATAAATAGTATTAAAATGCGAATCTCAAAGAAAGCCTCATCTAAAAAGATGACTTTTTTTTAATTAGGCCAAGATTAAAGTTTTCTTCTCTCTGTCTTTGTAGGTGTGGATATGCAAGCTTTTTGACTAATGTTCTAAAAAGTCTGATAATGAAGGAGACAGATCTGAAGTCTGCGTTTTGTTGGGAAGAGAATTTAGGAAGTTTATTTCAGATCAAGTACAAATTGTGGTGTAAAATTACGTTTTTCATTGCTGATAGAAACTTAAAATGCTATCTAAGAAAATATTATTTGTAATGGACAGAGAAGAAAAACTTTGCATTCAGTTCACCTACACTCTAAAATTTTTATGCTTTTATATTAATTGTCTTTCTGTCTTGGAGTCATCTTTGAATCCGGCCGTCTGTTATGAGGTGCACCAATTGATCTTTTCTGAAGAATTCAGAGCCCTAATTGCAAGAAAAACTCTGCGTCTCCTATTGATTATCTCAACAAGTTTGTATTGTTAAGGTAAAAGCAAGCTCCAACAGGTTCTGACCTCACCTGTATCCCATATACAATTATACTTCATTCACCACGCGCTCCTCTTGGTACAAGGTTTATGGCCCCTCTTCATTACTTTCCGTTTTCCATTCTCTGAACTCTTTTCCTACCACAAACACCGATCACTTAAAACTGGAATGAAACACAGTGATGATCATCTAAACCAGCAAAACTGTGTTCTTTTCTCAGGAGGAAGTGTTTGCCCTTGCTCAATGAAAGGTCACGTTAGGTGATGATAATAAGCTCTTATGTCTCCAAAATCCCTAAATTAAGCCATGTACTTACTGTGCTGTGAGACACTGTAATTGAGAACTATTCCTTAAATAACAGATGAAATAAATTACCACGGAGAACCAAAAGCCGCTCATTTACGCAGCCAATGAGAACGCTCACTTATTCTGTATGTTGTTTATAGTCCTCTTTTTGGTTGTTACACTTAAGAAAGGTGCAATATATGGCAGATAATTATATACAATTGAATCATTTTCTGTGACCTTGTATTGTTGATAAATTCTGACACTGACACGGCAGATATTACTGCTTGTCCATACACAATTAATGCAGTTCTTTCTGGTTTCATTTTAATCCCGTCTGCACAGTAGAACTGCATGTTCTGTCTCATTTACCTGGACTGTTCAGCCTAGATTCATTCAGACTAAGTTCTAAAGCCTGAAATCTGGGACCTAATATTTCTTATTGACTGTAAACTCAATAGAAAATGTTATATATTTGGCACAGATAAATTTTTACGTGTCGCATTTCGGTGTTGGTAGAATATAGTAAACATTCATGCATCATTAAATTACAAACAATACTCCTAACTATAGAAGGTTGGTCAGCAAACTATCCTGCCCTCTAAGCTTGTTCCCACGGCTGACAACTCCACACTTAAAGCAATAGGCTTTTTACACGCATCAGAAGTGAACATTTTACCTTGGTTGCATTAACAAGTGCACAGCAAGAAAGTTCATATTTCCATAAATGTCCCACTAAGTTGTGTAGTTTAAGTAGTTCACAAAGCAGTGCAATTGTCTTTTGGAGCATACAGTGGTTTTATCATCTCAATCATTTCATATTCTGTAGCACATAAAGCTGTAATGGTAACATTAATGTTCACTGATTACAGTGCAGAAATATAGTTTGAAACATGCTTTGATCACACAGACAGAGCACGCACAAATCTTCATGCTAAGCAATTGGTTAAATTGTAAACAATCCTAAAATTATCATTGAAACTACCCTGGCAATTTCATGTTATGGGAAGAGGGAGACAGTGGTGATACAGTTCATTAGAAAGAATGCTTTTGTATTGAGAAAACACCACAAGTGAGGCTTTTATTTACTTTATTCTAGAACAGAGGTGCAATCTATTTGTCATTACCCACTTGGCTATTTATTGTGTAATTCGCATTAACTGTTGCCTAATTCCTTTTTTCTTGAGAATGTCAGATTTCCTTTTCCCACTGAAATCTCACAATTGTCACACAAGTAAATCAGTAATCAGAAGGGACTGGCGAATCCAGTGTCAGTGACGGGCCATGTAATTCCAGTATATTTTTTTGGAGTCTTCTGTAATTGTAGTAATTAGCTTCTCTCTTTTTCCCCTCAGCAGGTGCCATTATTTGGCACTCCTTGTTCCTCATGTATCTTCTGTTGTCTATTACTTCTATCCAAAGTGAATTGTGCCATATTTCATCCTCGGTTACATCAAAATGGGTTTGTTCCATCATGATTTTAAGGCTGATGCTAATATAGAGGGAATAGGATCTAGTCCTAAACTACCTGTCATTCCTGGCCAACATTTATACTATGTAAATATCTGAGTGCAATGGTGCAAGTGCAAGGGAAAATTATTAAAACTAGCAGATTTAGGAGTGAAGTGGAAATTTGTGTAGGAAACAAGGGACAGAAAAGAAAGATCTGTTTGTAGGGAGAGAGGACTAGTTGTTCTTTTCTTTACCCAATTTTAAAGCAATGCTTTGTAGGCATCATTTGAGCTGTATATCTTATCTTGTTATATTCAGCTTTGTTTGTCTAATATCTGCTCAGCACCTGACTGACTTTATTTATCTTCATTCCCCTATATAGTCTCTGTAATAATCCTTTGATATTATTTATCTTTGTTTGACTTACATTTCCTTAGCAGTTTTCCTCTGACGTTGTTCATCTTCATTCCGTAAATATCCACTAAGCACTACTTGTCTGACATTGCTCAGCCTGGATCTCCTCACTCGCAGTCAACAACAGTTGCCTGAAGCCATTCTTCTTCATTTGCCTACCACCCAACTGGCCATCTCGCGGCATCGCTTATGTACATTAGAAACGATCATCTCGCAGAGTTCTATTCCTTTTCACTTCCCAATATATCTAACAGTCATCATCTGGCACTATTTCCTTCAGTCTTTTGGAGTGCTCCAGGATTATTTGTCTTTATCCTGTATCCCTTAGTGCGCAATCACGTACACTCTTGCCTCAGGCTGTTCTGCCACATGTACCATCTTGGTTTCCACCTCTCCTGAATTTTCTGCTGGGAAACCTACAGGCCGGCTTCTTTTAGATGGGCTATTTGAAATGTGTATTATCCTCATTAAAAACCCCTATATGTGCAATAAGGTATCAGACAAAATTACTTCAAATATTAACCATCATTCACAATTGCCTATATGAAACAGCTGAGGGGTTTGCAATGAAAGTGCATGAGACATCAAGGAGACCCTGGGTCTTTGTTAGGTTTCTTGCATAGCTTGAACATGAGGAAAAGGAAAACAGATGTAAATCTTTCCAATATCACAAGAGATTTGACCAAATGGCTGCAAAATGCCGTGAGATCTTCTGAGGGAAAGTTCTACCACGGACCTGAGCACCAGACCTTGGCCAAAAACTCACAGTAATTTAGGGAAAATATCTAATTGTCTTCACTGTGTTATGAGCCTCTCTCTGACTGTTTCTTCCCAGAGCTGTTTTCACTCGCAGAGGGCTTGCAAATACTTCTGAAATATTTCATGCTGAGTTTTTTTGTTAGGTCTAAAGTGTTTTGAAGATTAAACTTAGTTCTTCTGCAAACCTAGCAGTAGTATGAACATTACAACAAAAATCCACATTTTTGTAGTTGGTAACGTTAAAAGCAGACTAATGTTTTTAATGGGGAAAAAGAGCCCTTCTGAAAAACAGATGTTACCCTTTCCGCTTTATCCAGTAAAGAGCAGTATTTTCTGTCTGAGTCTCTGGTTACGTTACTAAAAGTCCACACATCTTTTTGAAACTTTTAAATGTTATGTCCTATTTTACAGGTTGGACTCGATGATCTCAAAGGTCTTTTCCAACCTTATGATACTGTGATACTGTGATTTTAGCTGAAGCACGATTTCATGCACTGAAGTTCTCTAAGTCAAAACCTGGTTTCCCTTATTCTTCTTCTGTTTCTAAATGAAACACAAGCTTGGGAGAAGAGAAGTTTTATCAAATGCTAGCAAAGGGTGACTGTGAGTTGGAGAACGTGTAGAGACATGCCAATGCTTTTTGCAAAATCACACAGGGCATCTGTGAAACTTCTGAAATGATGGAGGTGACAAACCAGCCAGAGGTCACCCAGGGCAGAGGAGAAGGAGCGTTCGCTTGGCCATAGTTTGTGAATACCTGCCCTGCATGCTGTGTTTGTTGCTGCTTTCCAGCTCAGTTTTCTCTGCTGTAGTTTTGTTGCAGGAAGGATCTAGTGATAAATGCTTGTATCAAGGACAGGAAAGAAATTGTGGTCTTTATTAAATGATGGCATAAGCGCTACAACGAAAACCTGCAAACGGCCACTTGAATCTGTGCCTGTATCACTGTGTGCTTTCAAGTTAAGAGAGATCAAGGCAAACTGTTTTTTTTCTTTTTTCTCTTTCTTTTTTTTCTTTTTATTTTTTTTTCTTTTCTTAATGAGAACAGTGGTGCTTAAAAGGATCTATGCTGAACTCAATCTTGAAGTCTCTCACATCAACCAGGAGATATCAAGATGAAATTATTTTTATATTCAGAGAAATATCACAAATAAATTAATGGAAAATAACAGCTCCTCTTGAAAACAGATTCTGAACACAAATTTAATAAAAAAAAATTGTTCTCAAGGTGGATGCTTAAATTCAAATCAAAGTTTGGATCCAGACTTCATAAATGTTCTGCTTTTTATATTACACAAACTGTGCTGTGTTCATTTGGAACAATTATTACAATGGAAAAGATGAAAAGTAGTGTAATCTTCTCAACTCCCATGCAAGCAGAATAAGGTTTCAGTCTTGTTTACACAGTTCTTTGAAGAATTGTGCCTCTTAATTAGTTGTATAGAAATACTATACAAGTGTCACGTGTCAAACACCATGCTAATCAAAATTTAAAAGGCAGGATTTAAAACCTATTACTGGCTACAAATAATCAATGAAGATAGTAACACAGGTCACGAAACTGGGAAGGTCTTCACAGGACTTTGCCTCCCATGACAGTCAATTATATCACACAGTCCTGTGCATGAACATCTCAACATTTACAAGTAGGGCTTTTTGTTGTTGCTGAGGTCATTTTGGAAGGTCTTTACATATTTAATGACTAGCAGGCTGCTTTTTTTCCTAATTCTGAGGTCCAGCATTGTAAATGACTTTATAATTAAGTTTCACTGGGTTTACTTGTGAAGGAATGTCACTTCCAGGAATGCCACTTCCAGGAATGCCACTTCCACCAAAGTGTTATCCGCTGTAAGATTCTTTGTTCTCATGGTCTAGGTTTGTTCTATGTTTCCATTAAACCATGAAAAACTACAAGCATGTATGCAGTTATCCCTGTTTGCCCATAATAAGGATTAGTTCTCACCTAGCACAAACCAGTAGAAATACCTTAAAATTTTTTTCCAAATAAGTTTATAAATGGGTAAAGAAGTTATAAAGGAGTAAATAATAAGTTTGCACATGTACTCATTGAGAGTACTCCCACTAGCATAAATAAATGTATTTCTGAGTTACAACAATAAAATAAGACTAGGCATTTGGAGACCACCGTAGTTTACTAAATGCTGGCTGTATGTCCCACCGTGTTACTACAAACTTCTTACTTGATGGGAATATTTGTAAATATTTAACCAGAAATCCGTATGTATAAATTGGCTGAGCTCTCTGCTTATGGGGTGCTCTAACGCCGTAGATCTTCATTTATGGCAGCCAAAAAAGTGCCTTTTTGCAAGAATCTTCCTTTGAAAAGATTTTGCTTTTTAATGTCCTATATTGCACCACAATCACAAGTATTCAAATATATTTTATTAAAGCTACCAAACATTCTATAAATTTTTATGTGCTGCATAAATAGAGTATGCACAATGGTCTTCAATACATCATCTGCTTTTATTTTAACATAAAAATATCCATAGAAGGTCTCAAAAGTTTTTCAGTTGCGCAGCATGCGGTACATGATGCACTGCAGCATCAGGGGCAGCATCTGAGGGTACGGCTCCATCAGAGCAGACAGTGCTAGCCAGGAGACTTTAAAACCCTCCTAAGGAGTTGTGGAGCTAAAAGTAGATGGTGCCAGATGGAAAATGAGGGCGACTTCATGCCCCCCTCCATCTGCTTCTAGTCATCTCTAGGATAACATGGCGAACCCGCCTGCTGCGGGCTGAATCTAAGAGGCGAAAAAAATTGGTGAAAAAAATTGGTGAAAAAAATTCTGTGGTTCTTCTGTAGAGAACAAAACTACGCACCTGCAGGGAGTTTTGAAGGTAGAAATGTGATATATGGTTTACTGCTGTCCCTGGCGCATGCCAGGTATGGAGTCCTGGGAGAGCACAACCCCAGGTGGTGGTTCCGTGCAGCCTGTGCAGAGCTAGAGATGGCAGCAGGCCTTGGTAAGAGTGGCTGCCCCTTGCTAGCTCAGCCCCTGGAACGATGTGTGCCATCAAGAGAAAATAACAGCTGCCTGTCCATCTCGCCGTAAAAAGCCCCCAGGGCTGAGCTGTGGGGTCCAAATGCTCAGAGGCAAGAAAAGATCCATGGGAGTCGGGGCCGTGCCATGAGCTGTGTTTCCCTGGACTCACCAGCAGCAGGTTGTTTGGCTTCACTTCTAGCACTTCTACAAACAGGGAGCTTTTAGACATAAATGAACAGAAAAAAAGTACAAGAAAAAAAAACAACAAACCAAACCAAAGCAAAACCAAAAAGGACTTTGATGTAGCCCTAAAGGCCCATATGTAAATAGCTGCTCTGTGGGCAATGTCATCAAGAAGTCCCACGGTGTCTGTGCTGTGATGTGAGCCTGACTGCCTGGGATAAATCTGTCAGCGCCGCTTTTACTATTCAAGTTTAGTACATTATGGGCACTCATAAACCAAGGACTGTGGGCATCCACAGTCATCCTGCTACTTAGATACCCTCGTGCATTGGCCATGTACTCGTGTGGATCAAACAAAGAGCTCAGCATCCATCAGTAAAATCTGCCACCTTTTCACCTGCACTGTCTTCCCAGTGATTTCCAGTTCTCCTTAAAGTAGGCAGGACATGATATGCTCATTTATATGCAAGACTTGAATTTGAGTTCCAAGAATAGATTTCCCTTTACTTGCTCACGTTCGTGCATCCATCAAAGCAGCAAAGGTACAGGGCCTGCCCTGGTCAGAGAGGGCACAAAGGAGCTGAGGTCAATAAGGAGCAAGCAATGTTCTTGGACTGCTCCATTCCACTTATCTACCTGCTTTTCTTACCCATTCCTGCTTCCCAGGGACCTTTCTGGCAAGTTTTATTTTACAGGCTTTACTTTATTTTATTTCTCTTAAGAAAAAGCCAGGCTAAGAGGTCACCTGCTGGGATCTTTTGAACAGATGCTTCCCAAACTGTGAGTGCCTTGAAAATGATTCTCAGAATATTTTCTGCAGTTCTTTATACCAAGAAATGTATTAGTACTGGAAATATTTGAAACATAAATAACAGTGTCTTTTAGATACAGACAAGTCTTGGCTTTTTTCAGTGGTCTGTTTTATTATGATAAATACTCTTTAGTCCCTGTTGAAGGAGCACGTCATTATTGAAGGTTTTCTATTTTAGTGTTTCCATCTGTGAATTTCAGCATTTAAAAACACTATTTAGCATTCAGAAGGCATGTTTCCATTCTTTGCGTTCTGCTGACCTCCACTGAGTGGTGATTTAGCAGGTGGGAGACCATTCTCCCCTGGAAATCCTTACCTTTCCCACCTGTCTCCGACTGCCCGCTGCACTCCCACTGGGTGTAGCTCCCTGTAGTGTGACAGACACGACACCACGTCTACTGCCAAATCTTGAACAAAAGCAGAGTGACCCTGCCAGTAAGAGCACGTAAACAACCAGAGGCTTGAGGATCAGCTGCGCCACCTCTGTGCGGTTCGTGGGCAGCACCTCTTATCTTTCCATGGACTGGAAAACCCATAGGATTCCTCAGCACCTCACCCAAGTGCCAGGCAAAATGAGGGGCACTATCATTCCCTGAATTTCTGCATCTTTCTTGGTGAGGGATCTGTTTTCATCCTGGAGTCCAGCATTCATTCTTCTGGTTTCTGTTGTGTTTATTCTTTCCGCAACTGATCAAACATTCTCCTCTCAATTAAGTATTTTTACATATGTCTAGAAATCTCATCGAAGGCTGGTGTCTAATAATGGATGCCATGACTGCCAGCCATATTGTAAGGTTCTTGTGATTTTTCTTATAGAACAGATTGAGGATTCGCCAACACCTTTTTTTTTTTTAAATAGAAGTGCCAGTTCATCAAGAATCTCTATAGGGTAAAAAAGACATGGAAAAATCTTCCTGTTCTGGAAAAAATGGTTTTGAAGTTGTTGAAACATCCAAGTCTACACTCTAAGTAAAATGCTTCATTTTTCCATTTAAAATTGTATTTTTTTTTTTAATTTGAAATTACCAGGTGAGTAAAGAAAACTTAAAATTAAAGATGACCATGTGCTTGACATGATCTAATTTTGGTTTGGGCCATTATTCAAGTAAAAGTTGGGTTTGCTACAGTCTGGTATAGAAAAAAATAAAACAAAATTAAATCATAGTTCTTTCCATCCAGCTCTGAGTTCATATATGCTAAATATTGATCACCATGCTCATTTGATCTGGGCCCACATGTATTCAAAATCACAGCCTGTCGAATGCAATGAAAATGAGAAATTATTTTAAGTCTAGAAGTACACTCTATGTATGACTAAGTTATTTGTTTGCTACTATATTTTAGATTTTGAAAAGTTTGTCTTCCTATTTCCACGTTGCTTGCCATTCGTCGCTCTGCTGAAGGCAGTAACTGCTTCTTTCTCCAGTGCAGAGGAAAGCACTGTAAATTGGCATCTGCTTAAAATTTTTCTGACTCTATGGTTTCACACTTTAGACACATACTCCCAGGATATGCCTTTGGTAATGTCTTTATGAAAACCTGAACATTTGGTCCTTGCAAACCCCAGGGCAGTTCATGCTTTTGAAGAATTTGAAAAACTTACTGAAGCCTGACCTTTCTTTTCTGAAATCATGTTGACTGTATTTAATTCTGTGGAATTTCTTCTTTTTTTTTTTCTATTTGATCTTCAAAAAACTTTCGATGACTTTTTCTGTAAAACGATGCTAAGTTTCCTGATCTTTTCTTTTTTATTTAGCATGCATCTAGGACTTTTCTTAAATAACAGGGTCAGGTGGTGACTTTCCAGTTCTCAGGGAGTTATTTCTTCAGTGAATTTATTTATTTCCTAGCCAGAATTTAACCTTCAATAGCTTCACATACCGTCACGAGAAGTACCACATTGCATTGGCTGTTCTTTTCTTTGCAGAAACATTTGCGATCATTCAGGATAGCAGACACAATGCACCACTGGTCTCTGCATGTAGTTTTGTATCATTTAATTTTAAAGAACCCAAACAGAAACTGTTTCTCTAGTTAGAGCTCTAGCAAATGAGTAGCAATAATGCGTATCTTCCTGGATTAGGGAGAAAGGATGCTTTAAGAGATACTCTACTTCAAATCATGGACAGCTCTTGATTTACCTTCTTTTTTTGGTCTATCTCACCCCAAAACTACATGGCTGCTGCAAGGAGTAACCTACCTCTTCATTCAGATGGTCTGGAAACTGAGCCTTTGTTGCCTTCCACATTGAAAAAAGGCCTGTTTCTGGCATTTGCTTGACAGTTTGAGTACTGAGACAGCTCTTGAATTTTCCCAGGAACAAATATCTTCTCTGAAACTATTCCTTTTCATTTCATAAGTGTCAAAATAATTGAAATTCTCACCAGTCAACATTTAAGACTTTTTTTCAATCCTGCATCTGCTTTCACAGCCTGTCCCGGAGGTCTGTCAAAGTTGCCCCTATAAAACCACTTGTGTGTGTGTCTCTACATGAATAAGCATTTGTCATCATTTCTTCTTTCACCAAGCCACCCACATCATGATAGCCTGTGCATAGATTGCTTTATTTCTTTTAAGTCTAGAGTATTTTGCTAGATTGTGGGGCATATACATGATGGTCTCTCCAATGCTTTTGAGAAGATATTTTTATTAAGTTCTCATCTATGCTGCCTCTTGAACATTTTTCCAAAGTTGCATTTTTTTTGATTGACAAGAGCAGGAATACATTATAAATTACGCTGCTGGGCACAGGTATGCCAATATCATAGATTTTACTTTTTATTATTTTTCTTCCTATATACTGCTTTTTCATGGGAGTTCTGGAATAGAGGATATGAGCGCTCAAAGATGCTGATTAACTGCTGCTCAGGGAGGAAAGAGAAGGGAGAAAAGAAGAGGAAAGAATAATTGGAAAAGTAATTAAAAATCACAGTACTTTATTTCAACTCACAATATCTGGTTTTAATTTGTCGTTCCTTTTGACTTGTCCAGTTTACACTTGAACTTGCCTAAGCAGGATCCGCTACTCGTGCATCTTGCAGAACTGGGAACATTTAGGGTAAAGAAAACCGATTTAGATGAGGCTCAGCACCACCTATGAAATCTAGGTTAACACTAATAACAACATCTTTAATGTGATTTGACAACTTCAATAAATGCCAGTTCAGTGGCATTTATTAGCATTGCTGAAACGTATTTACACTCATAAACCAGTCTCATCTGGTATCGTGTACAGGCTGAAACGTGATACGGTAGGATGGCCTGTTGAGGTAGAAGGTGACCTTTTGCACATTTGTGTTTTCTGGCTCCTTGTTAGCTGAACTACTTGGTGCGGCTTTCCCTGCCAGACTGCTCAGCGAATGGCAGGTGCCCTGCTCTCCTATGCACAGAAACAAAATAATAAAAGCATAAATACAGGACATTTTCCTCCAAGGATGTTCACTGGTGTGAGAGATGAAGTGAAATGTCTGCGGAAATGTATTTATAGGGAGGCAGACACAGCAGCGGGAGCTGCAGATAGGGAAGAGAAGAGCGAGTCCTGTGTCACCATGGCCTTCAATCCCTGAACCTTGTTACTGTAAGTAGACGTGGCAGTCCTGGCACCGCTCAGGAGTGCGGGTGCACTGGGTGTTCAGGAATAAACTGGAACTGAACAGGTGGAGAATGCTGTGCTACAGCACCTCCCATGGCAAGGTCCCTGCTTCACTTCCCGCTGCCTCTTCTGGTACTGGACAACTTCTTCATTAAGAGAGTGTGTTTGAGCTCTAGAAGTGCTCTGGATTTGTGATATTATTTTTATTTTTATTTTTTTTTAATCAGGGTGTCTTTAGTTAACTCCCTGAGCCATGATATTTTTTCATGGATGCAATCCCAGATGGCACAGGGCCTCGCTGGATGATATTGAAGAGCAAGAGAGTACGGCTACCAGAGGATGTGTGTGACCATGCCCTTGGACAGACTGCAATTCCTGTGTCCTGAGGTTTCAGCCGTGTGACTTCCACAGGACTAGAATAATGCCAAGAAACTGTGCTGTGGAATCTGATATTTTCATTTTATAGAAATGTATGTCCAGCCTTTCACAAGGCAAAATCAACCTTAAAAGTCAGTACAAGGAATACATAGCCCCACGCTGCTCTGGCCCCTTAAGTCCTGGCTCAGAAGTGTGAACTGCCTCATCTGCTACCACCCGATCTCGGCGAAAGCAAGATGTTGCATAGTTAATAATTCTGCCTCAACATAACTACTGGCATTTCTGGTTTTCCTTTCTCCATCACCTGCCTGCTGCTGGGGGCTCCTGCTGCTGCTGCTGTGGCGAGCTCTCCATCTGGACCTGGCAGCCCTTTCCAGAACAGCAAAGGAGCTTCACACCCACCTATGGCAGTACAGTCCCTGCACCATCACGCAGAAATGAGTACAAAAGTGGCCCTTGGTCCCTGGGTGGTGGCTGCAACCATGGCTGTGATCCCAGGTGGTGGGTGAACTGCTTCTGCTCAGCAGCTGCTCCACAGGAGGGAGCAGTTCCCATTAATTTCTTAGCAATTTCCATGAATTTCAAAAGTGCTGAATCTTTCCAGCCCTGAGCCGCAGCTGTCTGTGTTTGGATGCAGGAAGAGGGAGTCAGGAACTAAAAAGCGTTTCAGTCCTGAATTTGGAACTGATTTATATTTTTGTCTGTTTTCACTAATGTATTTGGATAATTGAAGAGAAGCCTAAGAAAACAAAAAAAGAGACAAACACTCCTTTTCCCAGTGTAGTGTTACATAAAATTACTCTGTTTTGTCTGATACCAAAGTTAAAGTTGACATCTTCTTTATAAAAACAGAGCCCACTCTTTTCTACTTAAGCTTCCTTTTCTTTCTGCGCATCTCTTCTGAATTTTGCAGGCTTCATGAGTTTAAGGCATGACGCTAATCTCTGATCTCTTTGCATGGATATGGTGAAATACCGCATTCTCAGCTCTCAGAATCCCGCAGAGAGCTTAGAGAAAAAGGCAATATCGACAATTCCATTATTCTTTTTTTTCTCCACAAATTAAGTCTATTCCACACCACGTCTTTACCAACACACTTATTCACAGATAGGCACACGTGCCACTCCACAGCTGGACTCCAACACACAGCATGAGGGTGAACGTGTAAGGATGGAGGTCATTGTAGGACAGATTTCAAAAATCAATCTAGAATTTATAAGTGATACTTAGACTGATTTCTCAAATCATCACGTCATACTGTAGCTCAAATATAATTTATTGGCTTAATGAAAGAATTACTGGGTGTAGTTCTGCAACTTATGCTTCCCATGAAGCCAGACTAGGTTACCAAAATGGCCCCTTCAGGCCTCAAAATGTGAGGAGAATCCCACAGGATTTGAGAAGCCCTGATGACAGACAACACACTTTGTTATTGTTCTGCACCCTTCTGTTGGCTGAAAGGATGAAATTGGAAATTTCAGTGTCAGCAGAAAATCCAGATCATTTCCAGACTTCGCCATGGATAGAAAAGGCATATGGAGAGCAGTGTGGTTTATGTCTCATCTCAGCAGTTCTTGCAGTGTTATTTCCTTTTTAAGGCAGTGCATCACCAGCACAAGCCCCATCCCTGTACCTGGCAGAAAGGGAGTTTCTGTGTCTCACTACTTGTTAACACTGCATGTTGCTTTCCTCATTAATCATCACCTCTTATATCATGTTTCTTTCCATCTGGTTGGGTGTCAGGTGTGGTACCAAATAGCTACAGTACATTAATTTCCAACTGGTGGCTACTAGTGGTTTTCAAATTAGGTTACTTTGTGACTATTTATTAGCTGTGTTAATTGTTTGACAGATCGTTATTGACTACCATCCCAGAGATGGCAGATGGCCAATAAAACACAAAATACAGCTTGCTGTCTTTTTGTGGCATCTTGATGGCTCTTAGATTTTTTTAAAAATACCTTTGGACTGTACAATGCATTCTGTCATCAGTTACGTGAAAATGGGATGAATTATTGAAATTATGCAGGAAAGCCTGGGCTTTGGATATTGGGCTGTCTAAATGAAAATATAAACATATCTCCCTTGATTCTCCACTGCGAGGTCCTTCTACAAGCAACAACCAAAAAATATTCAAGAACTGAAGGATGTCTTTTTCAAGGAAAAAATTACCAAGATGTATTAAAAAAATGAGGACCAACCCATAGACTAAAAAATTTGTCACAAAAGTTTTATTTTTTTGCTGAACAGAAATTTTCTTCCACATGAAATGCAGTTTCTCTAATTAGATTTTCCACTGAAATGTTTCTGGATGCCAGCGGTCATCATTTTTCTGCTGTTGAAACCAAAATGAAACTTGCCTTATGCCATACCAAAGGAGACCATTGGTGCTCCTGTCCTCAGGTGAAGTGTGAAGTAAGTGAAGCTTTCCTTTATTTAGCCCAGGGAAGATCCGCAATGAGATTAGCTTTCTTAATCTAACAGAGACAATCAGAAACCCCTGTTCTGCTGTTGTCTGCAGCTGTTCCTCAGAGGTGCCACCATGTCTGATTTTTTTGCAGTTTGCTGAGGCACCTGGAGTGGCACTTCACATGCCTACATTCTTTTCCAGTTTTTGCCATGACTTAGCTTCTCAGCAGCTAGATTATGACTAAGCCTGATAAATGTGTGGAAACTTGGTAATTGTCCACCCACTTCCTCCAACTCTCCTGCTCTGAGTCATTCTCTGCTGAGCTTTTGACATTTATTTTGAGTTTCTTTGCTGTCATGTGGCTCCCGTGACACTACACGCTGCTGAGGTACCAAAGCCATCAAGGCACCACAGAAATACACAAAGGGCATCCCTTTGAGGAGAAACGGGAGGTTTATATTTCATTCTGAAAGATAAAAATTTCTGCACACTGAAGCACCTGTTCATTGGGACCACTGAAAGGGCCACATAGGAGGTTTTGGTGTAGGAACTTCAACAGTCACTGGGTCCGAGTTTCTCACTTAAAGCACGTGCATAGGGTAGCCAGGAGCTGGCCAGAAAAATTATTCTCCTCTCTCACCAGGCAACATAATGTACAGAAGGGAGAAAAAGAATATGTTCTTCTGGTGCTGTAAACCAGGACAAAGCCTCTGCTAGCCCATGTCCCTCATCAGGGAGGTGAGTCATACTACGTGCCCTAAGTGTGGGACCCTCTTGCTGAGAGCTGTGCCAAAATCGTGCTAAATTCCCAAAGGAACTGCAGCTATGAGGAACCATCACTGGATGAGCAGTTCCTCAGCACTGGAAAGTTTGGTACATTCCCAGTGGACTTTGCCTCTAAGATGCTATGGCATGTTCTTGGAAGGGGCTTGTGTACTTGGAGATCATGGACAGTAGCCACCTGACCGATGAGCTGATTCCCCAAGCCATTAGCCAGCAGCCAGGATGTACAGTGATGCAGTGATAATTGCTGTGCAAGGCTGTCATTTGAAATGGGTGAAGTGAGGTAAATGCTAAACCATTTCAAACAAGGGCTCCTCAGTAGGCTTATAAACAGCCACTGAAAAAGCAGGTCTTGCTGCTGAATGGCAGGGGTTCATTGTCCATCTGGTGAAATGTTTTCATTGAATTTAACAAGAATACCATTGAGGCTTTATTTTCTTCTCTCAGTACACACTGACTCTTGAATTATGTGGACCTTGTATTCTATGTCAATGGCACCTTTTCTTTTCAGTTATTTCTGCGGCTTCAATGCAACCATATTAGCTTTAGCCTGCATTTTCCATTACATATCAAGTAATTCAGCAGAGTGTTTTTTTCCATAGACTTGGTGCCCTGTATCACAAGCTTATATGTTCTTTACTCAGGTTTTTGTTATTGCGATTTTGACTCCTTTGCACCTCTAAAACTATAAGTACTTAACTCTGTCAGGGCTGTTTAAAGACCATTGAATAGCAAGGGCAATTGTTGAAAATGTGAATGAACAGTTTAAAATAACAGCAGTATTGTGTAGAACTTGCCCATCTTTTTTGCCTAGATTTAAAATTCAAAGAGAGAGGATGGTATTAACACACACTGAACTGTTGAGGAGGGAGGCTGTACAAGGAGGCTGCTGTAGCAGAAATTCATCATATAGAATATTTTCATTCCTACATTTTATAGTTATTTTCATGATTAGCACGGTATTGTTTAAAATTTAGTTTGATTAAATTCAGTCATATGAGAAGCGCTGTATTAAATCTTTCAGAAACCACTTTTAATCACACCAAGTTGCATCAGTCACACATTGCTATGACTGCAACAAAAGTCATGATAAAAATAGTTTACATGAACATTATAATAAGATATCAAATGTTCTCTCTACAACTAGTTGTCTTTATCATAAAAAATCCTTTCAGATTATATGAAAATTTCTGTGCTTTTTCAGTCTAAAAAGAATAACATGAAAATACAAGGAGTGCACTTAGTCATTAATCAGTTAGAGGGACAATTCGACCAATGCAATTAACTACACTTGTTCTATTAATAATCAAGCACACCAAAAATGCTTCAGCACTCAGGTGTTAATCAGGACACCATGTAGCTCTGTGTAACTTCACTCTAAAGTGCTAAAGGAAATGCAGATTAATGGAGAATCAATGTGAGATATGAAAGTGTGATATGCACTTGTCAGTAAAATTCAGGTTCTTTGAGAAGACATCAAGATGGCATAGCTGTACAAAAGGCAGCTCAACTCTATAGACGCCTTTACAGACCTGCCTGCTTAATCACCCCAGAAGTACTTCAACATCAGGAAATGGAGAAATGATTTAGCTACTGCCTACTCACTGCCTTGTGTTTAGCAGATACATAGAGAAATGCATTTGAGTTAAAAAGCATTATCTGACTCCTCCCAGCACCTCATTTTTATTTCTCTAAAATGCCTGGTGCTGACAAGGCTCAGTGGCAAGGTTAAGTGTCTCCTGGATGTTACGGTCTCGCTGATGTTAACAGTTCTCACGCTCAGGGTAGCGTGCAATCCAGCCACTTGCTCCCAGATTCGTCTTGCAGAATTAGGGAAAGCATGGGTGCAGTTTACTGAAGGCTCAGTGGCACACCCATTAGCAAATTAAGCTCCCACAGACCAACAAGCTTGTGTCTGCTTCACTGAACAGGTTTTCCCTGATCTGTCGTGAAAATGGCAGTTTTAATAACTGCTGAGGAGCGAATCCCTTTTATTCTCCTGTTGGCATATGCCAGGACAAGGTGAGGTAATAAGTCTAAGAGACAAAAATGGCTGAAAAATTGATATACTTGAAAAGGTATTTCCCAGTAACATACCAACTTTTTTTCTATTTTCAGTTAATCGCTCTATACGAACGCTATCTGAACTTTGTTTAGGTTGGAAACACGTAGCAGTGACAAGGATGCTGACTCCTGAAACTCTGTGTGAGGTCCTGCATGGTAAATGTCTTCATCCTTCAACAAACAGTTGACAGAAGGGGCCTGGGACTTTAAAGAGTGCCTGGCATGCTGGCAGATGGGTTGGCTTCTCTCAAAAGGATGGGGACCCTTCCAATGTCTAGGATCAGGCATGATTTCATGGGTTATTTCAGGGTGTCGTGGAAGCAAGTCTCTAACAAAGTATATACCACAATTCTATAAATCTCTCCTCCAACCACAAACTTATCCACTAATTTCAGTGTGGATTAACCTATCTGTTAAAGCAGAAAATAAAAAATAAATAATAAGTAAATATCTTCCACACAGACAGTTCAACATCTACCTGCCTATTTATCTCACCGCTTGTGCAGGATTGCAAGAAATGCAGTGGGCACACCATGAGCAATGCTGGCTGCAGCCTACCTGTGGGTAATGGAATTCCAAGTCAACTCTCTTGTTAAGAGGAACGATGAGCTTAATGCTCTGAGGTGCTCATCACCCTCTTCACTCTCTCATATTAATAAGAGAACTGATCATATTTTGTAGGCTCACGTAACACAAATAGGCATTTGTTCAAATGTATTGGTTTCAAGGCATTGTGCCATTTAAGAGTTAATTACTCAGGAGACTCATAGGTCACAGGAAGCTCATCTTCAGGCATATTTAGGGCTATAAAAGAGCAGCTGTTTGCAGAGGTGTAATACAGGACGGTGTAACATAGAAAAAGCAACATTATTCTACCACTAAAAGTTACAGAAGAGACTCAGCCACCCTTGGATTATAAACATTTTGCTTCCACTAGCACTTATGGGCTTACACAACCAATATACCTGTGCCTGTAATGGTTATTCACACAAGTTAATAGTTTAGCAAGAAAGCCAAAAGCTATGAGGTGATCTTTACAAAACCGACTCATTCTAAGTTGTACTTAACCTTAGCTGAAGGGATTAAATGCTAAATTATATTGTAACATTATCCATTAATTTCTGCTTTTGATGGACTTTATTTCATATAGTATATTTTCTCTGTTCTGACATAACACTCTTACTATCATGGAACTAAGTATCCAGAAGAATACATTAATATGGCCTTTTATATGACATTTAACTAAATTTTATTTTTGCAGACTGTTCTGGATGGCTGCATTTGCAAAAAAAAAAAAAAAAAAAAGTGTATTTCCTACTTTATAGCCCATTACACTCTAATGATTTCGGGGAAACATCAAATTAAAAAACTGACAACAACATATATAGAACCTGGCAACCCCCTCCAGAGTTTTAGAGCTTATGAGCACATGTAGCTTGCCAGGGAAGTTTTTATCTCCCCCAAATCACTGAGCCATTACAAAGCATCATGTAATTATGTAATTAGGTGATATGTCATCTGTATTAAAAATGCTTATGAAAATTTATGTAACGTGTGAACTGCATGTGAACAGAGGTCCATTAAGAACTGTGTGATCTAGGCCGCTTTAATGATCTGTGTATTTGTTTTGTCAGTATCTCTTTATGCTCTGACTTTCATTCTCCGTGGTCGTCAACACAGAGGAAAAAATATGGTCTATATAATAAAATGTAAATTTGCTGTGATGCCAAGCCATGAAGAAAGATTTCAGAATCCTTGAGTCTGTATTTAAACAGTTCTCTAGGCAAATAAAATAGAATTATAGAAAGAAATTTATTCCAGGTTGCTTACTTTCTGTCTCATTTCATTCCCACCTGGCAAATCTGTAGGAAAGTGGTCACACAAACCTATGAAGAGGAACTTTTGCGGGTGTATGTGGTCCTTGCAGCCATCCTTGTGGCCCAGACCTCACAACCAGGAAGCCCAAAGTATATTGACAACATTCAGTTGGCCCCATCATTGGAGGGCAAATGTCTAAAGGGAAAAGGGGTGATAGTTACAGTCACTGAGTGGCATGTGGGGACCACTTTATCCCTGAGGAAATGGAGCTCATCCATCCTGACGTTAAGTCCTTTGATGGATGTGACTGTTGAGGACATTCTGTGCATGGGGCTGTGGATTCTTCCTCATGGACACTCACCCTTACGCTGCCTATGGCCCCTTTGCTGCCCCACCACCCCACTTTCTCCCTCTGATCCACCAGTGGTGGTATCCAATCGCCCATTTCCTACATGCTGTTTCAACCACGTCATTTCAGCTTGATCAAAGAGATTTTGAAGAGTTCATACAGGTATTTTGGCCAGAACATGAAGAGGCAATGACATCTGAACAGGGTGGCAACGAGCTGTAAGGGGTTCTGGAGACTGTAGCCTACACAGGCTAAATCCACAGTCTTTTAGTAGGTGGTTTAGCAAAACTCGCAGAGTTTTCAGGCAAAAAGAAGCAAGACAGATGTATTTATAAACATTGTTTTGTTTCCTTGGAGGCAACCTTTGGACTGCATTGATTTTCCTCTTATTTAATACTCAGACAGCTTCCTACTTTTCTACACAGCAGTATCCTCTAGTTATTCCGCTGCCCCTTCCCCGCAGAGTCACATAACCAGAGATGCGGTAAATGGCACACAAACCTGCACTTGAGTCATAACAGCAAGCTCACTAATTCTGCAAATTTTGCCTTCCTCCCATTTTTTTCTTACTCAGTAGGAAAATGGAAAGATTACTGTATTTATAATACACTATTTTCTGTCATCGGGTACCAGAGAAAAAAATCATAGAAAGAAAAACACACTCTGATGGGCAATATTGCTATGAAATAAGGGTGGGGAGAGGTGTAAGAGAAAATTCAAAGCAAGTGTCCTCCTTTTATCTGATCCCTGCTGTTCTTTTTACAGCTATGCAGCCAGTAATGTTACCTCTGAGCCTTTAAAGAAGCCAGGAAAAGTAACATTGGTTCTTAAGGAAATCCAGTTTTTCTTTTGAATTATCTTTCTTCCTGTCTCAAAATAAGCCGGCGCACCAATGAATAGCACAGAAGCTCCCAGTCAGGTCAAAGGAAGGTGATCCCACAGCAAGGTGTATTGGCCCTCCAATTCTGTGTCATCAGAACTTGTTTCCTAAACACCAGGGATTTTTTTCTCCTACAGGATGCCCTCACGCAGATATGTCTATAGAAAATGGCATCCTTTCTTTGCTCCAAAATAGCCGTCTTTGCGTTCATACTAAGCACAGAGTATTCTTGGCTGTACCAGCCTAACAGTGACTGCTAGACCCCTATAGCCACAACTCAGAGCTCAGGATGTTTTTCATTATTGGAATCAGAAAAGAGTGGTCTGTGGCTGCTTTAAGGCCTCCGTTTGACCCAGGTGTCAAATCAACCACTTTCAATATTGAATGATGAATAATGAATGTTTAAAGGAATACTCATAGCGGATAGTTACAAACGATACTCAAACTGAAGCTGGCTAGTATGAAATATTGACTGAAGAACAGGGAATAGCAAGAGTATTAATAAACTGAGCCAAAAAAAAAAGAATAGTCCGTCTTATTTTTGGACTGTTTTCAATCAATTAAGAGGGTAAAATTTCATAAAGCAAATTGGTTGTTGCAGATTCTTCAGCTAAACTGAGAAGATCTGATAAAAATGTTTTTCTACTGCTTCTCAAGACCCTTCATGGTACTTGTATGCTTCTAGTAGATCATCACAGATACACCCACCAAGCAAGAGCTAAGATCTTCTCATTGTTATTGAACAACGATTCCTCACAGTTTGTAGAAAATAGCTCTTGGCTGTGTGCAGTGTAGACATACACTCTATTGCCTGTAGAAATCTATTTAGCACAATCATTTTAATTAATAGAACATCACCAGGTTTGACAACTCAGAATCACCTTTCTACCTATGTAACCAGGATTTAGTAGCACAAAACCATAGCCGTTCTCTTGAGATTTTGGTAGGATATTTTTTGTCTATTGGCATCTTGACAAATTACTGAAAACAAAGTGAGCATGGCTCACTTTGCACCTGGCGGTTTCCTGCACAGCACACATGGGAGGTACTAGCACATGAACATCACGTCATCGAGAAAGAGAAGGTAATTCTGGCTTTATGAAGGAGCTGTTCCATACCTCCACATTTCTTAAACTTTCATTCAGGTTTTGGATATTTTTGCCAAGCCAGCCAGATCCAAGATGTCTGACTTGTGAAAGTATATTGGTATCCTGATGGGAAACAGAAGATCTTTATTTCACATCCAAAAAGAGTCTCCCATGGGGAATAAAGATTTTATCTGCTTTTCTTTCAGCTATGTCAGCTGATGCAATAAAAAATACTGGTTTTACTAAACTTGCTCTACTTATATCCTTAGAGCATTGCAGCTACTGATAGCAGAGTGATTGCACCAATAGAACATGACAGTAATGATGAAATAGTCAGCTTACCAATGCTGCAGCTGGAGGCAAGTGGAGACTACGCAGGGCTTCATGTGTGTCTACATTAACATTTCAGCTGGGGTCAAGAACATGTGTCAGAGGCAAATCCCCTGATCATTCCTACTCCTCACCCAGCTCACACCTATTATCTCTGTGCACAAAAGAACAATCCCTTTGAGCAATGCTAGACAGGACAATGCACACCAGGATCACGGCTTGTAACCGTCCACTCCAGCCATAAAGGGGCATATAATTCCTGGGGCCAAACCAGAGAATGTTCAAAGACAAACCTTTAAACATGTGCAAAGCAGGCATCAGATTCTCACCTCCACATGTCTTTCTTTACAATTCATAGAAAGAGAATGGTTTTGTTTGGAAGGGATGGATCTAGTCATCTAGTTCCAGTTCCCCTGCAGGGAACATCTTTCACTAGACCAGGTTGCTCAAAGCCTCATTCAACCTGCCCTTGAACACCTCCAGGGACGGGGCAGCCACAGCTTCTCTGGGCAACCTGTGCCAGTGCCTCACCACCCTCACAGTAAAAAATTTCTTCCTAATATCTCATGTAAATCTCACTTCTTTCAGCTTAAAACTGTTACCCCTAGTCCTATCACTGCACTCTCTATTAAAGAGCCCTTCTCCAGCTTTCCTGTGGGCTCCCACAGGAGTACCGGAAGCTGCTATGAAGTCCCCCTGGGGCCTTCCCTTCTCCAGGCTAAACAAGCCCAGCTCTCTCAGCCTGTCCTCATATGGGAGGTGCTCCAGCCCTCTGAGCAGCCTTGTGGGCCACATGTAGGACCCAAGCTCTTGAGCTTAGCATGGAGAGGCTCTGGCAATTCCATTATGAACCCGTATCACAGCACTACCAGGTAGTCCGTGCATGCAGGGCAAGGTCAAGGGCCACAGTTACATTTATTAAATGACCTCTCACCTCCTTATAGCCCTCTCACCACACCGGAGTGAGGGTCACAGCCATTACCCTAGTAAGTATTTCACTCTTCCGTTTTGCTTCTCTAAACACCTCTCGAGCCCAGGGTGGCTATCCCAGCCCCCAGGAACAGATTGAAACCTCACTAAGATTACCACACTGACACACTTAAGGACTGAGGGAACGATGGGGTTTCCATTGAGCGCACTGGCATTTATGAGTTGCAGAAAAGTGGAGGGAAAGAAAAAGCACTCACTGAGAATGATGATTAGTCTCCTACTCTTGAAGAAAATTGTTTTACTCAAGACCTTACATTTCAGTAAAGCTCTTTTTGTTCTGATTTTAAAGCTATAGATTAATCTTTTTGATTTAGGCAGAAAATAAAACATTAGTCTAGCTAGCTCTAACAAATGTCTCTAATGTAATAATTTTCAAATATACTCTCATTTCCCACGTATTTCCACTTGTCAAGGCTATAAAAGTTAGTTTGTGTATGGCATTGCGGAAGCACATTTAGACAAAAACATAAAGACAGATTTATTTTCAGCATAAAAGATTTAGCTATGGTTCAGTTGTCAAAATTTTTCGACTGAAACTAATTTAAAAAAGGAAACTGTATTTTTGATTAATCACAAATTTCCACAAAGAACATCTGCTTTCTGTAGAAAATGTCGACATGTCAAAGAAACAAATTTCATGAGTACATTCCAGCCAAATATAAACATATTTTAATCTCATGAATTTTAGAATCTTTCCTTTCAACTTTTAGTTGAAATGAAATTCTCAAACAATTCTGCTTCTCTTTAAACTCATTAAAATGAATTAGCAATTTCTTGAGCAGTGCTGGGTCTCCTGAGAGGAAGCCCATGGAGACCATCAGTTTGCAATGCAGACAAGAACAGGGTGTTGATGGGGAACCACCACCAACTCCCACAGTGCTCCCAGATGGCTACAGCTCCCATTGTGTTACTTGGATGGTGGAAGGGAAAGGAGTAAGGATAAGAGAAGCTGCTCCAGGCTGCTCGGAGCACCACAGCTTACCCGTCCAGCCACACAAAACAAAATGTGAAGCAGTTAGCGTGAGCTGGAATTTATTCTCCCCTCGATCTGAGAAGATCCAGCTGAACAAGTGAAACGGAAACCTTACCCTGGAAAAAAATCAGATGTCCCGCTTTCGTATATGACAATCCGCTCACAGTTTAAAAAAGAAGTATTAATAACTTGGGTTTGTTACTTTATCTGATACAAACTGTACATAATAGACCGTAGGAGTAATACCGCGTTCCTTTGTAAGTCTCGTGTTAGAGGCATACCATCTGAATACTCCTTCTGCTTCTATTATAATTTACTTTGTTCATAGCTTTTGGTGAACCATGTGGGCTGAGACATTATGGCTTTTCAATAGCTCACTAAATATATTTAGAATGCTTAATTGAAGCTTAAGCTTTATTTTGTTCAGTAAGTGTATTCTCCATCTAACAACACCAAACAAGAAAATAACTTTGTTGAGGTTTTACGTTTTGCCAGCATTGTTTCTCTCTAAAGAGAGAGAAAACTAACCCTCTGCAATAAATTGATGGAACAGGGAATCAACAGAGTAAAAAATAATTTTGATGATTTTTCTTTGCAGTGCAATTATATCCAGTACACTTGACAATGAAATAAACAAATAGTACAAATGAAGCCATTAATTTCCTTCCTATCTACACAATTTTAATTAGAATCATTTAATTAGTCTTGGCTACAATTTCTCAGGAAGATTGCACAACACATATTCAAGCTACTCTCCTGCAAGAAGATATATTTATCATTGTTTATTAAGTACAACAAATAGCTACAACAGAACTAGGTAGCCCATGATAAACGCTGTTGTCAAAAACAATTTTTTATCACCAGATTTATTTGAAAGCAAAGTTCTCTCCAGGTTCATTAGTTATTAAGCTTTTGCTATTTTAATTGTTACAATAAATATAATGACATATTAATATATTCACTAACATTTTATGACTTGTCATTTTTTGTACACGGCAATAAATGTCTCTGAGCCTTCAAATAATTTTCCCTGTTAGGTTTCCCAGACCTTTTGGTCTGCAAAAAAACAGTTATTCAAGGCGCAAGAGGAAATCACAGAAAATTGGTTTGAAAGGCACTTTAGGTTCAGCTTCAGAGGTCACCTAATTTATTCAGTTTTCTCCACCTTACTGCTGCTGATAGCTTTTGTTGTAGAATCATTCCTAAGAGTTTCCAATACTGAAGGTATCAAAAGCTCCTTAAGATCCTCCCATGGTTAGCTGGTCTTACACTGAGAAAATTTTTCCTTTTGTCTTACCTAAATCTTCCTTTCAGTCAAAGCTAATTATTCCACATGCTACTGCTGGTAGACGTGGAGAAGATATCAGTCCTTCCCCCAGCATGAAGCCTGTTTCCACGTCTCCCTTTAGTGCTCTCCAGCCTCCACAGACTACTTTGTTTCTCAGCTCTTCTTCTCAAGGTCAAATATGTCAGATTTTGCAAGTTCTTCAAAAAGCAATAATTTTCAAATGGAAAGATCATTGGGATGGGAGATCATTACACCAGCAGAAAAAATAAGCCATGAATTTATTCCAACATATCTAACTGAGACATTGTCACAGCCTGAGAAAATGTTAAAGAAACCATTTATTTTTATTGCCAGTTACAAGTAGAACTGGGAAAACATTCAGAACAGATAATTTGTCAGATTAAATCTTGTCTTTCATCTTTAGCATGAACTGTCCAAAAATATGGCAGTTTTCTCGGCTATATTTTCTGTTTAATGTTTTCTACTGAAAATATTTGGTTAATAATACCTGACTTCTAACTCACTCGTAAGCACTTTTCCCAAGTCTTCGTTACTCAGGTTTCCAACAGGCTAATTGCATACCTAAGTCAAAGAAAGCCAGAGCATACAAACAGATGTGCCAAGTATGTGGGCCACTGTCGCCCACAAAAAGCCATACAGAGGCTGTTGCAGTCGTGGCTTGCTGATTTTAAAGACTACTGATGAATGTAAATCCCAAAATTTGCTTTCTTAAAGCAATATTTTGTTGTAATAAGTAAAAAATACCTCCTCTTTGACATATTCTTTGATGTTTTCTTATCCTGCCATATAGGCTTAATGCTATTATTGTATGACAAATCTGATATTGCACAGTGCAAGACAGTCATAACAAATGATCCAAACCTGGGGTATGAGTGACTCAACATATGATGGTCATAAGTGCCACAGAATCGGGAAAAATAAAATAGGGATATAGGAAGAGAAAAAAAAATTAGCATGTCTAGATGAAAAATTCAAGTGATAAATAGTATTTTTTGAGAAGTCAGTGAGCTGATTTTTTAATTAGGGGCAAAAAAATACCTCTGTGAAAGTTATAAAATGAAATCAGGTTTTAAATGTGAGAAAAACCCAGTATATAAACATCAGAAGTTGAAAAGTTAAAATACTCAGGGTAAGCCCATTCATAACAGTTAAGAAAAATAAGATGTAATTGCAAATTTTTTTCTACGAAAGAAATGCTGCCGGTGTTCTGGGTTTATTACTTCATAATAATGGTGACAAGGTTGTTATTAAGGATGAAGAGAAAGGAGAACCGCCCCATAAACATTCATGTCTCCTACTTTCAATAGAAATATGAGGATGAAGTATTTAAGAGTCATCTAGTAACTAATGAGGATGTTAAGCAACACATATAAATACAAATATTCTATAACTGACAGCCCTGATATCTTCTACACGGGGTGACCTTTGAAGCCAGTTGAGGTTATCTTAGCACAATGCTTTATTTTCGATACATCATAGAACACCAACCAAATTCTAACAGATTAGAAGGGTATTGATGTTGTGTCAGTACTTGAGGTATATAGTCAGGACAACCTTGGTATTTCTAAGTCACTTAGCATGACCTCAGTCCTGGGCAAATAATTGAATGAAAGCTGATAAAAAATTCAAGTGGTGAAGAATTGAAGATGAAAACATGATTCCACATGGTATTATGAAACAGGTCACGTCAAACAAACCAACCTGATTTTGTTTCACTGATAACTTTACAAACGTGGTTGCTGTGCAGCTCTTACATACTCTGACTTTTATATGGTATTTGACTCAGTCCTGGGGATATTTTGATTAAAAATTAGAATTATTCAATACCAATAAAACACTGGTTAAATCTATTAAAAATGGACAAGCTAATGGATCTGAAACATAGCCATCAGAGGGAAATCATAATTAAGTGCACTGCTGGTATTTTGCTGATATCTGCTTACTACTATTAATCTTTTTCAGTAATGATTGGCTTGTAAAAGTTTCAGATGACATGAAGATTGATGTGAAGGTAAATAATTATGAGAGCAGGGAAATAATAAAGAGCATTCAGTGAATCCCTCACAAATTCTTCCTTCGAAACAAGAATGTTTAATACAGTCAGGTTCGAAAATATGTTTAGAAAATAAAAATGAGGCCATATATGCTAAATTTAGGTGAGTACCTTGAAAATTGTCCCAATGACAATGATTTAGCAGAAGGTAGATATGTTAAAACAAGAAATAAGACAAATAGTTTTAAGAATGAAAGCTCTTTCCTATTCGGAAAAACTGGGAGGGTTGCCCTTCACCATCTACTGATGCTTTCAGAGGCTTTTTTAAAATTATTCTTTGACCAACAATATGAGCTACAGGGATTATTTTAGGGAAAATTTGGTGCAACAAGTGATGTGTAAGCCTTCTGAACTAAATCTGTATGAACCAACATTTATTACTCCAGTTATACTGTTACAACCAAGGATTCCAGTCGTATTCAAAGGTTCATTGTGTTGACCCATATGCAAAAAAATATGAAAACCTGAGACCACAATTTGAACACAGTGGGGTTGGGTATTAAAGTCCCTAAACATGAAGTTGTACCAACCGCTGTCTCGTCCTGAGGAAATTTTCCTATTTCATGAAGTACCTTTCTAATTTTCTGCTTTTCATTAAATTTATGACTCTCAAATGATTTCTCCTTTCGTTCCCTGTTCTGTAGTTGTCTACATGCTGTCTATCTGCATGTAATTCCATGTTTTTTCATGAATTGGTGTATCTTAATGAGTCTAGATTTGGTTTTTAATGTATTCTAAATGAAATCATGCCAAACAGAAATTCTTATCACTTTTGTGATTTTTCTCCCTTTGCAACCCTAAATTTTACAGCCAATTTTTGCAACAAAAAACACATCTGCATTTCCCTATTATTGTTTCGCAGGTTTTTTAGATTGAAAACATTAAATAATAATATCAGATTGAATGAATTGCTGGTGAAGATCATAAAATCTCTGCAGCTTAATAAGTAGTTTTTTATGATTGTATATAATCAGTCCTCTTTTAATCCACTCTACAGAAGATAATATTTCTATCCAAAACAGCAGGAGTGAATGCTCAAAATATGATTTTTCATGGAAAAAATAAAGTGTTTTGTTAATATCAAAATACATCTATTGTACTCTTTCATACCCTACTTTTTATCTGAAGTGCAAGTAAATATAAATACTGATGAAAAAAAAATCAAGCTCATCTAGCAAGCTTCTATATTCTCATCTGTTTAGTTATCATTGTTCAGTTATTACTGACAAGTCAGTAATGGTTTCATCCTGTAGTTCTGCAGGCTCTTAAGCACAGTAGTCCCCCAGATATGAGCTTGAATTCTCAGCGTTTATGAACAATGTTAAGTGTGCAGGAGATCTTATTTTACATCTCTTCTCTGTGCTCTTATTCGTGAGTACCTTTTACGCAACAAAGCCAACAAAGAATTTTGCTGGAGCTACTCACATGAGTAAACACACTTGAGTGAAAGCCTGCAGCATCTGCTTGAACTACTTAAATGAAAAAAAACTTTTACGGAACAATAGCAATTCAATGTGATTTATGAATGGAAGTGGACTTCAGAATCTATTCTCTGCCTGAAAATACAAATATCAGCTTTAGGATGCACAGACTTTTTTTCCCTTAGCTACTGTAGCATCAAATAAGTTCTGCTATATGTCTTGATTTACCACTGAAGTTAAGTGTCAGATTTTAGGCAAATAAAAATGATTAAAATATGACAGCTGGCAAATTATGCTAACACCTGGTAACAAATCATTCTTGACAGTTCAACAGTACACTTCTTAAAGCACAGCTATTAATATTATAAACAGTGAAATGCAAAAATTGTAGTAGTGAGCTAACATACTCAGTTTATCTTAATATGGAAAAATGTCATACTCTTATTCTTTAGCACTGAAGAAAATTGAAGACGAATACTTGCAAACACAGAAATCCTTTTAAGTGATATTAGCCTAATAATTCAGAACTAGTAAAACAGATATGTAAGTATTTAGGCAGTATTTGATACTAATTTCATCAAACCCTTTGTGATCTCCTGTGAAGTCATGAAACGTTGGATTATTTTGAATAAACACACTCAACTGCACTTGGTTTTGGAAAAATCATACTCCTTATTCATATTCTAATGGAGTCCATGCAGATAGGTCCATATTAATTAATGCATCAGATCACTTGGTATTCTAAGCTTCTTGATTGCCTCATTTAATTGTTCTAATAATGGCGCAGTCCTATACTCCTGTTTAAAAGTACCTTCAAAGGATTTCATGCTGTTGTCTAATTACTTAAAAAGAATCATGACAATTTGAAGCCAATGGAAATTTGTCTACAGAAGCAGAAACAATCAGTACCATCTCCTCTGGACTGGGTCTCTCCTACCTGTTCTGCTGTTACTTTTGTCTGTTGCAAGTCCCATTTCCAAGCATCATGCATAAGTCAAGAATGCCTGTTGGCAGCCAATGACAGCGTGCCTGGGCCAGCAAGGGAATATGCATAGTGAGGCATGAGACCAACTCTTTGAACGAACACAAATCAGCACTGCAAGCCCAAGTTGCATTTGTGGGAGGTTCATCCTACAGGTAGCAAAGGACTGGAGAAAAAGGAAAGAACAATTCTGCCTTCTAACCATCCACCTTTCTCTCTAATCTACTTTCTGGGCTCTTAAGCTGAACTTGAGTTGAGCATAAAGTTCAGCAGAGTAAACTCTGTCCCAAATTTTATGAAGGATAGATGAGATACTGTAAAAGCATCTATCCTGTCCCTTGAAATATGAGGGAAATCTTCAGATTAATATTAAAATCTCAAAAATATATGAGATAGATAGAATCACATAATCTCTCTGCATGATGAAGGCTGATTAATATAACATCGAGTAATATGCTTTCCAAGATGTCATCAGGCAGAAATTTCACAATTTCACAAATGAAATTCATATTATTTTTTACTTTTAATATTGTTTCTCTGATTTTATTCCACCATGTTGCAATGCAATAATTATTTCTGTATTGTACGTGTTGCTGTGCACAGTTTGAGGAACCAAAAATAAACTATGGCTTTACTGATACATTTTTGACTGATACATTTTTTGACTTTGTCATGGATAATTTATGGAATAATTTTACACTTCTGCAACACCCAGCTCACAATTCACATTCCAATACATGAGGTGTCATTTGCAATTTGCGATGGATTCTTAATGAAATTCTTTGGATCTTACCTTCTAAATGTTTCATTTTATGCTTGGCCAGAAGAGTGAAAGTGTGTTCATATACATTTATACATTGTAAATGGAAATAAAGCTATGATCTGGCTCATCTTTCTAATCTATTTATCCTCCCAGCTCCCCCAGTGCTACAAGGAATATTATCATCTGCATTACATGGGCAGAGAAGTAAGAAACAAGAAGCTAACCTGACTTGTTCAAGGTCACAAAATCAATGTGTGGGAAGTAGGGAGCTGAATCCGTGTCTTTCAGGTTTGAGTCTTACACCCTCACAGCTGTGTTGGGCTCCTTCCTCACTAGATAATCCGCCCTCTTCTTCCGGTTTAAATTAACTCATTAAATTGACTTATAAATTAATGTTGAAGTTTACTTAAATTCAGTATAAGTCACCTGGAGAGTGTCTTGGGAACAGTCACCAACTGATAATGGCTGAACACACGGTCTCTTGAAGACCCCACAGCTAAAACAGATACAAGTTCTTCAGATAAAGCAAAGGGAGGCATTTTAATTACCAGCAGATTATTCTGCTATTTCAGTGCTAAGTCCCTTTCTGTTGGCTACAGCCCAAGAAGGATGCTGATAAATTGGAATGGGATCAGATATGTACCACTGAACGATGAAAGGATTGGAAACATGCCCTCAAGTGCAGAGACAGAGGGCTAATTGAGCTGTTGTTTTTTCTTAGTAAAGCAAAGATCAAGGGCTAAACTTAGAGTCTGCAAGCATCTATCTGGAGAAGGGAATTTCTAAGTAATGGACTGTCAGTCTAGCCGATGTGTAACTAGGTAAAATAGCTGGAAGTTCAAGCTAAACATTTTAAGATTTACAATTAATCTTTATGACAATATTCAGGACACTCTGCTGAGCTCTTCATCTCCAGAAATTTAGACATTTCAGATCACAATAATACCTCTTATAAACAAATTGGTTTTCATCCTAAAAGTCTTAATTTATTTTGAAGTATGTCGTATATAGAAGGAAACAAAATTAACTTAAAAAATCAGTGTGTCAAAATTATGAATACAAATTTGTGGGTTAGAATTTGTTCAATGTAATTACAGAACAATGTAAATGTTTTTTACCCCCACCTTTGGATGCAAAAGTCAATTAATATAAAATTGAACATATTTTACAGTTCTACCACCATCTGTACTACAGGTGTCTCTTCCAGCAGACATGCAGCTCAAACAGCATATCCGGTAGAGTGTCCTGCAGGATTGCTCCGAGGCTTTACCTCAGCTGAGGTCATGGAGAGCTGTGGCCAGTGCAGCACACAGCTGCCCATTGGCGATGGAGGGAGCACACCTTCCGGCTCTCATTGACTTGCAGCTCTCATTTGAACAACACAAACCCTATTCTTCTTTCAGAGTTTGGCTGTGTTTTAGTGATGCAGTGGATCTTGCTCGAGTTTCAGTAACTTAGGTTCCTCGCACATCATGTGTGATGCCTTTCCAGCCAAGCAGAGCTGAGAAGCACGTTATTCAATAAAGAAGCTTTTATGATGAAATCTGTTTCCATGTTGGTCTGATTAAGCTTACATTTGTTGACCTTCCTGTCTTGGCTCAAAGCTCAAGTGGATTTCAGCTTCGAGTTAGAGAGTCCTTCATTGTAAAGAGCTGTTGAATCTACAAGAAGACTCCTCTGGGGGATGATTTCTGTCAATCCATTATATGAAATATGATGATTTATGAATGCATAATACTGTGCTGCCGGATGGAAATGTTTAGTAAACTGCAAGTGAAAATAATGTAACCTCCTTGGGATCAAATAGATGGAGAAAAAATACTCATTTCACTCTGATTAAAAAGGTGGCGAAAAGAGTACGTACTTCATGGTCTGTACTGTACAAATGTGTATTGCAAAATACATCCTGCTTCCATAGAAACTGGGGAGATTAAATATGGATTTCTAATGGTTTATAGTTAAAACCATTTCTATAGAATGCAAACATGTACACAAACAATATGAAGGAAGATGTAGGACTTTGTATTGGAGAAGTCTTTCATAATATTTCGCACACCTGAACTGTATGTGTTTTTGTTGAAATTCATTTTATCCTGTGTTTTGAACATTGAATTTAATTCTGGGGTGTTTTGTTTTATAAATTTGTAGTCACAACTTTCAGTAAATTGTCTGGAAACCGTAAAATTGGACCCTTTGGATTGCTGTGTGAGTGGATCAATGTTCTATTTTCCAGTGTTATGATAATGAGTTAATTTTAAAGATATATTGAGTGATTTGGTGTTAATTCTGGCATTGAAATTTACCTCATGTCTGGACAACAGTGTAGTTTGCTACAATGTTTAAGAAAAATTGTACATAATTGTAAATAGAATTTCTTGGAGTAGAATTTAGCTCACCTACTTAAGCCTAAAAATTAAAAATCTGAGCAGGTCATCTCTTCTCTAATTGCCCGAAAGGATTTGGTGCTGCTAAGACTAAAGTCCTTGAAGACAGCAGGGCGGACATTCTGAGTGGTCTGTGGGGCTCAGGAGAGGCATTACTCCAAAACCTCCTCTGCCTCCTCTCCACTTCTATTGGCAGCTCCTCTGCTTGCTCACTCTTGAGATCTGTGAAAAGAAATAAAAAAGATACCTCTAGATCATTTCAGTAAGGAAAAAACTTGATGCAATCATAAGGAAAGGGTCAGCCAGTGCTGCTAGAGAACTCTGAGGAGCCCCTGCACCTCCTTTATGTTGTGCAAGCCAGCGGGGGGACAGGTCAGGACAGACCTCGCTGAGGCTGCTGGCACCATGTCTGATTCTTGTGTCTCTAATCCACAGATGGTTGCCTCTAAAGAACTGAAAGTTAAAGTGTGTAATTCACTTCAGAGAGCTTCTGCTCTGCATATAGAGAATGTCTACTCTCTACCCAGCAGCAGACCAAGGATGATTAGAAACAATTCAGAAATGTGGAATATAAAAGCATTTCCTTGTGGCAGTTTTTTATATGAGATATTCTTTTTTTTTTTTTTCCCCAGGGCAGTTTGGCACAGAAATCGAGCAGCAAGTACAGGGATTTTCAGCCAGTAAAAGGAGAGTGAGTTCCAGTCGTTGGCACTCTTGTCTAAGTTCACACTGCACTGTGAGGAAGTATGGCTGAAAGTGGGGAAACTGTTTGTCATGAGCTTTCTCACCTAGGCACTTACTAATCCATTTCACACAGTTTTCAGGTCCTTAAATTGTTTCTTTTCACAGCATTTCAAGGTGTCTTTTCCTTTCCTTTCTCTTTTATTTTGCAAGAACAATTTGCAATATAACTCCATACACGCTCGCCGAAGACAAAGCAAATGCCCATCTAAACTGGCCGCGTTACATAGCCAGGAGTAGCACACGGACACATGTGCCATGTTATCAGCAAAGGCCATGGATATACACCCCTCTGTAGACACTGATGATGCCAAGGCAAGGAATGAAGAGGAGGGACCAGCCAGTTACTTTATCTCAGTGAAAAATATGGCTACTTCCACACATCATAGCCAGCTAGGGAAAACCAATTCAAAGTCACTCCTGAAAAGCTATGAGATGTGCATAGTCCTTTCCTACCACTGTGCACCCAACTGTAAACATCTGAAGCTAATGCTGCAGGGTCCCAAAGGGCAGGATGGTGTCTAGCAAGGTCTTGCCATTGCCATCATTGTGCAGTTTTCCTCTCCATGGCCTCTATACAAAGAGCCATACATAAATTCCAATAAAGAACCAGGGTAGTTGTGGCAATGGAAAAACTTTTCAGTCTGAGAATAACAGGGTATTATTCAATCACAGAGCAAAAAGCCAGCTTTGTTCCCAGCACAGCCTAGAGAATACGCAAGCACTCTCAGTTCTTTTCCCTGTATATGCTGGTAGTAAAGGTCACACAATAAAAAGCATTAGGTTTCCACATTCAAAGCAGCCAAAGTGGGAAATCAGGTGAATTGCATTCTGACATACATATTTGACCCTCACGCGACTCATTTCCATCTTATTACTCTTGGGAGGTTGAGTTGAAAAAGAATAAAAATATAAATTGCAGTTTACATGGCACTGCAGTGTCCTCCCTTGAATATCGGAGCGAAGGTAATTTTCTCCTGTAGAGAAAGGAAAGCCAGGAGATAGCAATGACTGGTACCTGTCACTGATAACCAGATGAAAGTAATGCACTATAAACATTCATAGTCCTCCTGCCCTGTGAACCAAAAACCCCGTACAGAAGACAGATTGGTTCATTAACCCTACTCTATATTAGCTGTATCATTTCCCTGTGGCCTTGGTTTCCAATTACTAAGGCAGTAGTAGCATTATCAAAGCCATAAAAACTTATTTTTCCACATAATCTTGGAGACAAAGGACAAAGGTGTGGTATCTGAGAGAAGAAACTACATTTCTTTAGAATTTACTCTTACTGTGTATCACCCTACCAACGACAACTGCAATATGTGGGGGTTCCTGACACAGACCAAGTCTGGAGATGGTTCCAAAACACTCCTGGGAGGACTGGTGGTCCTGGGATCACCAAGTGGAAATCAACACACATGGATGCAACTCTGCCTCTGTCTGGCTGCGGTTTGGTGACTGGCTAAAACTGGTTAAATAAACTAGATGTGATTACTCCACATTTAAATTACATGTGCTTTTAAATATCTTGTGAAGCAAGCCTTAAAGTCTATCTTTTGATTGTAAGCTAAAAGTTGTAGGGAAGGGAATATTTGCTTTCTTACTTTGTTTTTTTTTTCTGTTTTTTGGAGATTCTTCTAAAAGAAAGGATTTTATTTTACCGTATGTTTAAAACCCCTTTCTTGGATAGGGTCAATAAAGGCAATAATTATAAGCAAGTACCTGTTCTATGTTGGATAAGCTATTTTAATTATTATATTCACAAGTTAATACCCGTCTCTTTGCAAGTGTTGAGAAAATAATAATCATATTTTTTAAAATATCAATATTAGAAAAAGAGTTGTCTGACATAATTGAGTAGTATTGAAATGTTTTATAATTTATGCTGACATTTTCATGCAATCGCGGAACACTCTGGTGTGTGGATTACGGACACCGAAGAGATTTTTAGTGCTCTACGATTGTGGAGGATATTTTTACACCACTTTCATCTGAACTACTTAAAAGTTAAGATACTAAATTGTCTAATTGGATGCCCTGACTAGGCCAGGACAGAGTTTGATTTCATATTGATATAAATCTCAGAAAGCCCTCCAGACGTCACCAGGAATATACATACCCACATGAGACCAAAGGGAGGGCAGAATCAGACATTTTTTATTCTTATCTGATGAAATCCGAGCAAACCAGAGGCATATTGTTTTACCATTGGCTTCAAGGTCAATCCGAATTTTAGCAGCCTTTAAAGGAAAGGTATTTCTCACTGTGTTCCTTTTACTACTCCTTTGTCCAAAGCATCACATGGTAGCTCAATAAGTTTGAGTCCTGCCAGGTTCTCCATCACCTGCTACACACCTTTGTGATGTTCACACAGTATGTTTTTGTCCTCAGATTTAGTTTTTAAACTGGCCTCGAATATTAATTGTGAAATGTATTTATTATTAAATACTCATGAATTTTAAATAACTCTGTTGAACATCCCAATGCATACAACCTGGATTTCTTTCTATTCCTGCAGCCAGGCTTGGCTGTTCATGTTCATTTATTTAGCATTTTTGAGTGTTTCTCACCCACAAGGGAACAGGATACGATCATTTCCCACTTCACACGTTTAAATGTATATGGATGGATAATTAAAAAGTAAAAACTACTCAGTATATTGCTTATTGTATTATTTATTATTATTATTATAGCATTTTAACATAACTATTAAACGCCAAAGTATTTTCTTTAAACAAAGGGTCTGGATTAGCACTTTCCGGATGTTATCTTTTTCCTATCCATAGTAGGAGTACTTAAACCCCACATATAACGCAGGCTTATCTCTGCCCTGCCTGGCTGCAAAGCTCTTGAGACTACATGGGAATTTGATGCCAGTTTTAGAAGAAGCTGCCTCACCCTAAGGGGACGACTGAGACCAAAGGTGTGTCTCAATGGCACTTTGCAGACAGATGCAATCTTGTTGTGCTGGCACTTGGAAACAGCCAAAAGCCGTGTGGCTGCGGTTAAAGTAGCGGCAAGCCAGCGGAGAGCTGCCGTATATACACGGGTTCTGCTTCACGCGGCCACGTGGCTCCTAGCCAGCACAGAGGATGGGCAGAGCCAGCCAGCAGCCCCTTGGAAAGGGTCTGCATATGCCAGCAGACCACTCTACCAACCCTTTTGCAGGGAGGGTGGCGGCAAAAAACGTGCCTTGCTCTGCTGGGCAACACTCAGTGCCAGCAGAAAATGAGAAATCTATGCTGGAAGGAAGGATGGGCAACACACAAACGTCAGCTCTGAAAGCTTTGTTGTTTAGAGGCAGTGCTTCCAATGGTCTTTTAGCCTATGAAATACATGAGCTAAGCAAAATGCTGTATAAAATTGCCGCGGCAATAGGTGTTCTTCCAGAGCTGAAGTCTGACAACATGTCAAGGCTTTTTATTCTTTTATTTTCTTTCCTTTCTTTTTTCCACAAAAAATTAAGCAAGAGACATTTAAATAAATCTTAATAACTTTCATGGAAAAAACTGTTTGTTAAAGGTCATTGCAGAAAGTCCTTACTCAGATGGGCAGGCTGATGGAGTAGATTCTGTGAGTTTAAGCAGCAATGTACCAAAACGGCCATCAGTGGAGCACAGAAGCTTAAGCATCATTTTGACAAGTGATTATTATATGAAAACATCACTGTAATTGTTAAAGGAGCAGCAACCATGCACCAGTTCTGCCTATTTTTGCCCACACTGCTTAATACCTGTCTTTGTCACGAGCAATGAAAATCAGGCATCTTTGGTGCCAGTTAGCTGGCACGTTTGGCTCTGATAATATTAAGAATTAAAAATATATGATTACTGTTGCTGTTACCTGTTAATAAGAGTGGATCCACACTAGTGGATCTCAAAGAGAATCACAGATACAGATCCCTAGTGGGAAATATAGCAAAGCCAGGTCACCCGCTCTGTCGGGTTGAAGCTGCAAATCGTGGACATGTGTCTCCAGCTCAGCGTGGCACGTACTAGCCAAACCCTACGATATAAACAGTCCATGAGAAAATCTGTGTAAGTCATGACTAACACCATTCAAAGTGCCAAAATTGCTTGCTTTTTTAATATATATAACATCCTTTGGCAGAATTTAAAGTCATTAATAACAGTAATAGCCCACAGCCTACTTTCCTCTCTCACAGGCAGCAGATGCAAGTATAACCAATCAGCTAATTAAGCAAACAACAGCAAAAAAGGAAATCTCAACACAACCCCAACATTTCTTAATAGCTTCAGATCAAGTAGTAATCACTGGCTTGTCTTAAAACTGTAGATCACTATGGAGAATTCAAAGTACTCATCTCTGATCTGCAGGTTTTAAAAAGCTGCCTATGGTTGACAGCTGCCTCATACCAAAGCTATGTAACTACCGTATATCATGTTTCACCCTACCGATGGTGATAACCACTCTGCTGTCTCTAATCTGACCTTTTTTTCAAAGATGGCTCATCTAATCTGTCTCAAGGTTACCAAAACTAATACATTCAAGCATCGCTTTTGAGACTGTTCATCACATACTGAAACCTTGCAGTGCGTGGTGGTAGAAGTCACCCTGCCAGTGAATAGCCTAGCATTTTCATACTCAAAGTTATTTGCCTTTCTATGATTTTAGTTTTTCTAATGAGTTTGGACTTGCTAGGTGAGGCTGAAACAAAATCAATATGACCCAGTCATCTTTTGCTATTTTTCTTTTAAGGGCTGGATCAAAACATAGTACATGCTTTCATTTATTTAAGAGGATCAGCACTAAAGCCGTGCTGTGTGTAGATGACTGGGGCTGTAATAAAAAGGGTGCTTTACAGAAAGTAAAATGGAACTACAGAAAAAAGTCAAAACATAACAGAATCGAAGGATCTCAGACACTTGGCCAAGAAGGTAGAAATAGCTCATTCTGAGATTTTCAGACTTACTGAACTCCAATAATTGAGGAAGAGTCTGGTATATCTCGGATATTAATCTTGCAATAAAGTCATTTTAAATGTAGCTTTATAAAAGATTTGGAGTGCAGGTTAATTCTGAATTGACATTTACTAAGTTTTTCTTATCAGCAAAATAGGAATGTGCTTCTGTGAGCCTGGAGCCCATCTGAGTTCAAGTCCTATCTTCACAGCCCAGCACCGAAATCAGAGCCACGTCCTAGGCACAGACACTGAGGAATGACAAATGGAGATAATTTCAAATATATTTGCATATTAAATCGTTCTGCTTTGTTTTCCTGTATCAAAAGTCAAAAATATTTACAATTTAATGAAGGTGGTATTTGGTATTAGAAACTGTTTGCTACAGAGCTGCCCCACTGTCCTCTGCCCTTCATTTACTTTTACCATAGAGATGGATGGAATTGTAGATACAGACGTTTTTCTCCCTTCAACTGACATGGCTTCATGGGAGGTGAGCTGGAAGATAAAGTTGTTTTGGGGAGATGTGGGAGGCAGCTGGTGCTGTTGGTGCTGCCAAGTGACCTAGTGGCTACACTTTATCTAAGGAAATAAATACTTCCAACATACACTATACCTAAATATGCTATAATCAAATTCATGCAAAAGTCAAGCCTGGACAACTGTTTTGGAGCTGCTAAGAAGGTTCTCATCTTGCTGTGAGGGGAGCACCACCAGTCCCACAGGGCCACAGTGTGGCACTAAGATGTCCCAGGATTGAGCAGTGGGTGTTTTCCATCCTCCACTGAGCAGGGCAGCTGAGGATGCAGCGTGATGGCTTGATCAGAGAGTCAGTTCATGCTGGCTGCTTGTGGCCTGACTGAAAGACCTAAACATTCACAGTTCAGGGTTTTTTCCTTCACTTCAGCTTTCACATGTTAAATGTTTTGGATGAGTTGTTGACTTCACTCCTAGTTGTCTTCCTCCATACTGAGTGAAAGTACAAGGCAGTGGCTGTCAGGTGCAAATCTCTATCTGCCCACATGCAGCACTCACCCTGAGCATCTCCTGCCCTGAACTGATCCATAGCAAATCCAGGTGTTCACACATTGGATTTGCAGCCAACAGAGGAAAGAACACAGCTGGTTTACCCAGCACCTCTAAAGATGTAGAGGCTGCAGCTGTGATATTCCCCTGCAAACACAGAGATCTCACTGGCCCAACAAATGAGAACTGAAATGCTCTTTTCCTGCTATGCTGGTTTATTCAAGGCAGCATCTCTGATGGAGCACATGGGCCATCCCCACCCGTTCGCAACATCCCGCCGTCCTGTCCCAGACAGGTTCCCCCATTGCACAGAGGGTTCTTGTGCTGGCATCCAATGCGCAATAAATCCAACTGAAGACCAAGAGAACAGAAACAGCAGTAGAACAAGACATGGTGTAAAACTTGGATAAGGGTTTTTGAATTTTGTAGGGCACTTGATACCAAAATCTTATACGACTTGACACTTTCTTCCTAGTTTTATATCGTTCTGCCTCACTCATCATTAGCATTTGCTTTACTGTCGGTCCTTCTTACGCATGTAGCTACCTAGTTAGTACACATAAATATCTGAAATTATTACCCAGTTTTCAGGATCTTTTTTGTTTGATCTTTAATGTTTTATTTCTTTTCTCCCTGTGCACGCTCTCACAAGTTTTTCTAGTTAGCCCAGGAGAGTTTTCACAGCACACTCATGCTTTTTATGCTTTCATCTTTTCTGCTAATCTGGTTTATCTATATTCCTCTTTTATTAGTCTTGTTATTTAGATTTCACAGGCTAGTTATTTACTTCAGGGATAAGTCATCCCTGGGTTTTTTTTTCTAGAAAACATACTTGTATTATATTAAGAAAAAAATCCTGTCAAAGGTTGCAATACCATAAGTCAGAGAAACAAAGTTCTTCCCATTTCATATAAAGCCTACATTTTAATTAGATCATGGTTTCTTTTTCTTTTTATATTGTCAGAGAATGAAGTTTAATATAATGTTCTTCAATACTTTATGCTTTCAATAAATAATTTATATTGAGGTATATCCGAAGATATACTGACTGCTTACTTTAGAAGGGCAAGGACTGTGTAAAAGGAGAACAGTACCCATAAATATTCAAAAAAGATGCATTTAAAGGAAACAAATACAAAGGAAGCTATTACAAGCAGAACTTTGGAAACCAGACTGCAAAAACTATATGATAATTTTCATCACTACCAGACTTGAAGCAGATATCTGGGTCATGTTTACAACAGCATTTTCTCTCTGTAGACTTAAGTTTTGGGGGGGGGGGGGGAAGTGAAAAATGGGATTAGGATACCAAATACAAATTTCCCTAGCAGGTTTCCCCTAGCAGGTGCAAAGTGTATGGGCTGAGCTTGGCTAAAGAAACAGAGAAGCATGTGCACCCAATCACATATATCCAAAATTTGCCTGCAATTCTTTGGATATTCTAATTTTCAAATGTTTTGAAAAGTTTTTTCAAAAAATAAATAGATATCCTTAACTCAGTAACATAATCTGTTAATGCAGAATTATTCAAGGCCAAAGTTTATGCTTAGTACCAGTGGAAACAATTAAAACAATTAAGAAAAAGTAACAGGCTACTACAAAATGATCTACCCCAATCATAGATTAACAATTCCCCTTCCTATTTAGATATGCAACATTTTTAAGCAAATGTTTTGACCCAGTTTTTGCATTCTGCTTATGCAATATCTGATGTTGAACTGAAATACCTGTGTTTGATGTTTGGTGAATGAGGTAGCACATAATTTCCTTTACAAGACTTATTTAACTTGAGGAAAATATGCTTTTATTTTCTATGCTGCCGTAAAAATTCGATATTCATTATATTGTTTGCCAGAGGCATTCTAAGTATCAACTTGTATTTGCATTAGTAATCATTATATTTTTAAAAATTGATGACTGGTTACAGTCCCTATAAACAGCAGCCTGGCTAGAACACCTTCACTACACAGGTATGGGCACTGTACACACTCTTTGAATGTGCACTTGTTACTTTTTTTTCTCTGAGACAGTTCTTCTTCAAAGGATATGCAGATTTGCTGCCTTTTCACATTGGTTTAAGAGTGTGCTTGTTTCCAGTTTAAATTTTGGATTCAGCAGTTTGTCATAACTAGATGCAATTAGAAGGAAAATAAATCCTTCAGGCTGAACAAAGGCTGGCTGCGCCGGTGCTGTGAGCCGAACAGGTGATGAAGATGATGGCATTAAGTAGCTGATTGTAGAGAATGAGTGTCATTTGCCTTTGATTTGTACTACAAATTGAAGGATGACTAGAAATATCATTAAAAAGATAGATAGAAGGGGCTTTGTCATTTAAAGAGTGTGTCTGAAATGTCACACTGATTCCTAAGAGAAGCTGCAATCCAAGACCAAAGGTTTTGCATACATACACAGAGAGAAAGCCTCGGTATGAACCCAATGTGGAGTGGATAATCTTTCCCATGAATCTACCTACAAAAAAGTACAATATCTGGCATTTTTCTTTAATCCAAGTCATTGAGTCCTTACGCATCTTTATTCTTGAAAAACATCCATTGATTTCCAGAAGTTTTTATCATAGTAGGGATGTCGGAAATGTATTAAAAAATTAAATGGTCTGCTCCTTCCCTAAGGAAAGATAGAGGCCTATCTATGTGCTTAAAATATGCCACAGGATCAGCAGCAGCATAGCGAAGCTTAGAAAGTTGTCGTTTTATTTCAACCAGCCTCATATTTCATGAGAAGCTTTTGGAGGAAAGGGTGTTCTTTTTAACCTGTGAGTCAATTTAAAGGTCTTTTTCCCACCCCAACTCTGGAAATTCTCGCATCAGATTCAGGAATTACTTTAAGCAATCTCTCAGTACAAAGGGATGAGGAAATCAAAAGATACATACCCTTCACTGCGTGCAGTCAGCATAGGAAGTCTTGCTTTGACCCCAGCTGTAAAGACCATTCAGGAGAGTTTCGCTACGCATTTGCCCTGTCACTTCTTTCTAGCCCTTCTCCATACGTGGCCACCTGGTGCTCCTGCAGGCTGTATGACTCTGCATTTGTGGTCCTTTCGCATCGGTTGCCCTTGTTCCACAGCATTGGAAAGCAATATCATCACCTAAAATCAGAGAAACGTTAATTAGCTGTTCCATATCCTGGGCACAAAGGCGATACCTGCCACACATATGCAATCTGTAATTAGCTCACCTTTAAACAGAAATATACTCTACTGCACTATGGTCTAGATAATGTGAAAGCTTTGCCGGCTTGTTGGCGCTGGTGCCGGTGTGGCAGGCTAAGTTAACTCCTGAATTGTGGTGTAACCAACCCAGACTTGTGCTGGTATTGTAAACAGCAGACGTGTTATCCCATACTCTATCTGTTTGCTCATTCTCCGTGAAATGTAGGTACACATTGCACGGCCAATTAAAATGTTCTGTAGTTTTGCAGTGCTCGTTTACACAGCAGCACATCATTCATTTTTCACTAAATGGACTAATTTTTGTATTAAACAAGTGCCTAATCCTTGAAATACAACTGAAAATTAAGTTTACCCCTGTCATATCCTCCTGCAACATTAAAAATGTTCACAGCAAAATTTTAGCTGAGATCATGTTTCTCACTGATTTTCATCAGATCAGTAACTCATAAATATGACAGCATGCAAATTTTTGCAGAGGTAACATTACTTTTGTGGTAACTTTGCTTTCATTGATGTACATTTGCCCCTTAACTTCCCAGAGCATTTGGGCTCAGAGCTGAGGAATTAGCTTCTGTCTTCAAATAACAACAGAAATCAAGTGTCTTGAAAGCATTGTATATTAGCTTTATTTCCTTGGGTCATTTGTGGGTACAAATGCTGCAATTCTAAAAAAGAACCAAAGGAAATGAGAATGCAGAATCATTCTGCATGTGCTTAGATATCACTTCTCTCCCTTTCTGTGCTACCAAGTGATGTATGACATGACGAGTGGAATTTTTCTTAGCTACAACCAAATACTATGCAGTGAGGAGACGGTTCGAACACTGCAAATGTGATACGTATACACTTAAACATCCTGTGAACCTGCAGTTCTATCACTACTTGAAGTCACACAGTCTAAATCGCTGCAAGACCAACTTTAGGCCAAGCAAAGTTTACACTACAGTTTTATTTCCTGATTTTGGACTCCTTAAGAAGTAAGACCAGCACAACCTTTCAGCTATCAGAAGTAAATCCCCTAAGTTTTGCCCACTGCTAAAATACATTGATCTTTCCTGTTAGTTAAATCATACGTTCAGTTAGAGCTTCATAGCAGTTATCAGCATGATATGTAAACTGATGAAGCCCCATAAAGCATATGGTTAAGGCTTTTGGCACAAATAAAAAGAAAGGACACGTTATACTTCTTTGTAAGTGGCAGTTCTAGTGTACCATAACTAAATGGTAAGGTACTGAATACAATGTAGTGAATAATATGGCAAATGCACCGCAGTGCAAATAAACTGTTATGAGTTACACTTCATTTTAATTAGGCACTCCTTTCACCTTTTTCCACATTTTGAACAGAGCAAGCAAATGAAAACATGGCACAGTGCTTTGTATACAGGTCATGCAGAGCCCAATATACAGTCCAATTCCAATGTATTTTTATGATAAGTATGTAAGCAGTTTGAAAATCATAGTATATTTGTATTGATGATTGTCACTTGGAAAAGAAAATTTAAATTTTACTGCTCAATAGAAATCGCTGTCGGCATGAAGTAGGCTACCAAACCAGAGAACTTGTGCCAGGGAGAGAAAGAGACAGATCTTCTATAACATCGTGAACACTCTGCACACTACGACTTGTTAGTTGACAGTCATCTTTGATATTGTCACGATCTGCAGACCATGAAGTTAAGTGCCAAAATAAGAGCAGCAGCAACCTTCCCACTTTTTCAGAGTTCAAAGGCCAGTATCGCATGTAAACTCTTTTTAAAAGAGAATTTATGCTGCTCTTCCAGAAGCCTGATACTTCAAACTGACCGGTCCTTCTGTGGCACCAACACTGCGGTCTGACACAAAATAAACAAGACTGTGCCTGTAACTCTTCTTATTTAACAAATTAAGAAAATCAGCTAAGATCGCCTTCAAAATATTTCCCTTCTGGGCTGACCTGCAGCTGCACACAATGCTGTCAATGTTCAAAGCAATTCCGCAGATCATTTTCTGAAAGGCTGTTGAGAATCTCCATTGTTTTTGCTTTCACATCTTCTCCCTGCAGAAAATGGGCTCCTCTGAGCACTGACTTGATATTTGTGATCTCTTCACCATAAGCCTCGGTCAATAAATGAAAAATTTCCATCGCATATTTCTTGTTTCACAAGAAATTTAATGTTAAGTCACTGTTCACTGTTGCACACTGACATTTTCTGACCGAGGGTGAGAAAACTATATTTTAACTTGCATCCACTTTTACAGAGTGAAGCAGTTGAGCTGAGCCTTGCCTCACTGTGAAAGGTTAGAACGTGTTCTGTAACCGTCTCTTTGTCTCTCCCCTCCCACTCTTAGATCCTGAGCTGTAGAGTTAGCCTCATCTCTTTGTGTGTCAGACCTTGTATACCTCAGACCCGTGGAGGTGCTCAGATGATGGTATTACAACCTTCATTGCTTCACCTGCAGCCAAAGACAGCTTGTTTTGGCAAAAGAAAGATTCTTGGAGACAACTACATAGGGGATAAACAGAAGCAACAGCTTTGAGTACGAACCTTACTTTGGCAAAACAGTGTATCATGCCTTAGGCAATTCTGCCCCGGTGATTCAACCCAACTATGATGGCAGTCTGAGTCCAAGCTTATATTTACAAGGTCTTGAATGCAATAGTGCTATATATTCTGTTCATGGTAGTGGGACCTATCCTCTAGGCAGTGGATCAATATCACAGCTCATTCTACACAGTTTATTAGTTCTACATTCAGTGGTCACAGCTTTTGGTCTGATCTGGTCTCAAATAACAGACTGAAAATGCGAGAGATATAAAATAAGCTCCATGTACCATTACCAGATAATGTATTTTCAATCAGGTTCATGCAGCTACAATACAGAATTTATATCTAACATTCAGGGATTTTAAATATCTATTGTTAACATGTTACTTGAAGGTAAAGAACCATGAAGAACATGGCAAGCCTTAGAATTAGCATTAAGTCTAATGGATGGCTCTTAGCAAAGTGGGTGGGTGGTATCTGTAAGCAATGAGTTAATCAAATGATCAGAAGGAAAGACAAGTACTCATTTGACTTTCACTGTAAAGTTAGGCTGCTGGAAAAAGATCATATTATTCAGGCTCGTATACGTATAATTATTATATATGTGTTTATACACATACATATATAATAGAGTAGACATTTATGTTTTTATATATATAAAAATATACCTGTGTATATATATGTAAGCATCATAGACTTTTTCAGTCCTTCAGGTAATAGCCTGCCATTCACTTTCATGTGGCTATAATTATCTATACTCTCAATTACCACATGATACATTTTGCTTTCATCTCAATGGTAGAACTCCAGAGTGATTTAAATTCCCCTCAGTTTTGTCAGATCTCGTTGAACCTGTGAGCTGCAACTCTTGGTATCTATTTAAGATGAGTGCATTTGCTCTCTTGGCTACCCAGGTTAAAGAGGCAGGAGTAGCAGGCTGTGTCTGACCTGGGAAGCACTTGGGATGCCTTCTAGGCAGAGATTTGTGAATATTTCCAACACCACAATTAGCAGAGTCTGCACCAGATGCAGGCTTGCTGGAGACTAAGGACAAGAGAAAGGTGTTTAAGGTCCAGGTGTAATCTGGACGAGGGGAAGCATAGTGGATATATGTTTTGCTTATTTTCTGCTGCATTTATGAAAACCTAAGGGAAGAGCTTGGGTAAAAAGGCTGCACTATAGAGCTGTTTTCTCCCTTTTTACTTTCTAAAAGCAAACCCATCAAGGTACAAACTTTAATTATTCCAAGTATTTAATCTTTCACTGTGGGTCACAGTTATAAGCTATTAACACCAGGCAAGCTCAGGTGCATTTCCAATTAAGAAAAGAGACTTTTCCAGTTGTGTTTAAGCTTTCAAGATTCCAGGAAACTATAGAGAAGACTTGATTGAAAGGATCTGTCCATATTTCATGCAGAGCAAATGCTTTTTTTCTGTTTCCTGGGTCTGCATTATATGCAGACATCACTATGACATCTAAGTAGTGTTAATAAATTTTTGTATTCTTAATCTTCAAATATTTCAATTCAATTGACCAGTTCATTTTAAATGGGGTCAATGCTGCATTTTTTTTCTTAGTGTGCAGTGTTTGGTTGATTTCCCTATGGCAGTACTAAATTGCTGTAGTAAAATAGAGTTCAAAATCCCCTGAAGAAAGTGTATACTGTTATGTTTGACCCTAAGAATGGGGTCAAAATAGGACAAATTACACTTGCAAATAAACTCTTCCTTGAGCCTGAGGTACAGAGATATAATCCAAAGATCAGGAAATGACTGTTTCTACTGCCACTACTGGAAGGTTAACATAGTTAATGAAGAGCCTGATATAAAATACACTTTTTTCATTATGTTATATGTTTATTTAACACAGCTATTCAGTGACTTTGCCAAAATGAGGAAGAGAAGGAGATGAAGTATTTCTCAGCCTGTTCTATCAAACACTCTTGTCACCCACATCACCTCTCTGAATTACATAGGATCAACACATCAGCGAATTTTTTTATGGAAGTGCAGGAAAACATCAATATTTATTGAAACCACTAAAAGCCATCCAGCAGATAGTGTTATTTACATCCTTGCAAATAAGGAGCATTGAAAATACTTGCCTGGTTACTATTTCTTCTTGTTTCTTGCAAGGTTTCACAGTCCAGACTATCTCCCTTCTGTGAGACAGAGCAGTAGTGGACTCCCACAGCACACTAGAAGGAGCTTTTTGTCATAAGAACATCCTGGAAGAGCATCACAAAAACCTTGCACTTGAGATACTGCTTTTAGAAAATTGTCGGCATTTACAGGGCTGCAGGACTGGAATTATCTATCAACTTAGTTTTTTCTACTGTAAATATACTTAGCATTGCTTCTGTAAAGCTGGGAATGGGATGAAAGTGTATATTTAGGGTGTGCTTGGGTCAATATGATGTTACTGTGTTGCCCAAGGAAGTCAAAGATGCATTGTGCTAATTTGAGCAGTTTCAAATTGGTTGCAAATTGCATACTGTCTGGTCTGCCAATTACCTGTTAAAACTGAATGGTCTTAACCTGTTCTTAGCTCACTTGACTAGGTGACAGCTATTCAAATTCTTCCCAAGGCTCATTAGGGAAGTGTAATCATTGACTTCTTACCTTTTACTTCATCTCACCTGTCAGCTGCTCACATCTTCATCAGGGGGATTCACAGACTTTTAAAACTTGCTCTTTTTCTTGTGTTGGTGAGATCTGCCTAACACCCGATCTCTCTAAACTCTTCCCCTTTGGGATAGACCTCCACCATCTCTAGACTTTGCTTTCTCAGTTTCTATGCGTGCCATGGATATCACTACTGTAACACTGAAAATGCTGGTGAATAGAAGTGGCATACTGTTCTGACCTTTAACTTAAAAATACCACCAGTTATTCTCAGCCGGTAGGATAAGTAAACACCTACAGCTACCATCACTACAATAAAACACACATAATAAATAAAGATTTTAAAAATAAAACACAAATAAATATTCCATATGATCCATCTGGACTCTGATTTTTCAATGTACAAGCAGTGAGTTACAGAAACAGGAAAGAAATGTAGGAATGAGATATTCAAAGAGAAATCAAGAATGATTGCTTCACACACACAGTGAAAAAATCTACATCGTCGGTCAAAGCAAAGGGCTTCCAGCAAATCAAAAACCCAAGAACCGGAAAGAGATAATTTCGATCAGCTCCCAATGACAGCAAAGAGAAACTGCTCCCTTCTCGGTCAAACAATTGTCCAGAGCTCAAACTACTTAACTACGTTGATGCAAGATGCTTTAAATCACACTTCACTTTCTTCCTAAATTCTACTTTCTGTATCTGTGCTCCCACAAGTTTTCAAGCACACCTTTATGAAAAAAACTTGTTTTCCAGACCAGGGGGGCAGAAACACTTTCCAGCAGTGAGAAAGATGCAGTTGTATTAGTTGATGTTCCTTGGTGAAGTGGCTGTTAATATTGCTGGAGGAATAGGAGTGGTATGAAAATTATTAGACTATCAACATAATTTGATAATAATTAAATTAGAGAAACAATTTTAGTATTGTTACAGCTTTATGGACTTTTGGAATATATGCTGCTAACATTTGCATGAAACTTCTTTTGTAATTTAGTCCATGTAGCTGTTTTCAGTTGATAAAACCACAACAGAGCCCTTTTATCACAGTAGGAAACTTCCCTTTCCCCTCAGATTTTGAGCAATAACAATTCTGTGGGGTAATAATTATTCCAGATGCACTGTACCATGTAAATTAATCTGTTGCTTTGGTAGTACTACTCCAAAAGCAATTCTGATGGTGTATGCTCAGAATGAGCAAATTAATTAGCCAAACTGTGAAATCAAATAAATCTCACAGCAGTGACCTCTGTGTCACCGAATAAAGAAAGACATTAAGTTGATATGTAGCTGCTTTAGTTGAAGTAAAACCAGAACTTAAAAGGGCTAAATGCTCTCATTATTCTGACTTAAAATAGATGTTCAGGCTGGCAACACATTGCTGGCAATGAAAGACTGATATTTGATGTCCATTTAGCTCTTTGTCTGGATCTACTGACAACAGGCATATAAAGCAAATGCCGCAAACCAGAATGTTTCATTGGAAAGCTGCATCAGGGATAAAAATTAAAACCTATAGATTTCCTATTCATAACAGTTTGCATTGTACAGTATCTCTGCCATACACAGAAGCTCACTGGAGCCAGCATCTAATTTGGCTTTGTGTAGCACTTGGCCTCTCAGCTGCCGAACTTCGAAATACCCTTCAGTGCTGATGCCTTTATTTCATCCTCCCTGGGGGGGTGAGCTTCCAGGAACTCTGAGGAGCATTCGTGACTTTGAATAACAGTGGTATGGCTCTTCTCTTCCTTCTTTACATACTAAACTCAAGAAATAAAGTCTGATTTTTGTGACTTCTTACACAGTAAAGAAAGGAAATCTATGAGTGCAGTATCAGGGTTGTCTGTCCCATCAGCACATACCCTGCAGGGCTGCAGACGTTCTCAGCCATGGTGTTATCAATATATGCTGATGGGACAGGAACTGAATGATGTCTTGCAAAAACTCTTTACACTTAGCACAAAATCTTGTGAGTTTTCATGCTGTCATCTATCGTGGAATTACTGGAAGATTAATAAGCGTTTTTCATCTAAGGGAAAATAACACAGTCTTTACTGCATTTATTTAGAGAAGGTCAAAGGGATATGTAGAAAAGTGCATTAGGTTATTCTATCCAGAATTTGACGTCCAGCAGTCACTAAGTGTGTACGATTTACTGCTGAGGACATGTATAAGAAGTGAGAGGGTATTTGCTTGAGTGAGGCATCAGTGACAGGAGGAGTCTTTCACCAGGAAGGCTGTCTCAGGAGAAGAGGCTTTGTGGGGTTCAGTACCAATGGACACCCATCCAGCGTGTCCCATCAGAACCCATTGCCTTGTAATGCTTTTAGTCTGCAAAGCCAACTTAGAGTTATTGGAGAGTTTGCTTCCCCTATTGGCCAAAACCTTCCTCATCCTAATAATGACCAAAATAATTTGCGCTGGGGTGTGTGTGCACACTAAAAATTGGAGGTAATCCTTTCTTCACCCAGTAATTTTAGGCTAGGCTGTAGTAACGATCCCAGATCCTCAAAGCCATTATTTGTTATTTAACGCCCACCATTTTCAAAGGAGAACAAGTGCCCCAGTAGGAATTCAGCACCGAAAATCTTGTATAATATAAACCCTATTAAGTTTTTTAATGTATAATGAGTAAAATGAGCAAGAATGTTTCTGTGGGGTAAAATCATTAAAAATCAGTGCGCTGTCACTAAGGAAGAATATATGCCTGTAACGCTGATGCCTACAAGACAGATGTACTGTGTATGAATTGCAATATTCCTGTCCAGAGTACTCAGTATTAATCCCTCTGCTCAGGAAGGATCACAAACCCAGTTCCCCCCGGGCTGGTATCTGTAGTACTGATAGTGAATGCATTTGTCTGTCAGTTAATTCTGTCTATCTACCTCACAAAATGCGTGAATAAACGAAAGCTATTTTTCTGTCTCAGGTGAGATGTGAAACCTCTGTGTCTGGATATCCATATGCAAGCAGGAAAGTGATTCCTAAATTAAGTTTGAAAGACAGGTGATAATAACTTATATATATATATATATTGTTTACTGAGAAGGGAACGTTTTTTGGATGCTTTTCATTTTACAGCAGGTGATTAATAGTAAGACTTTAGAAGTCATAAAAACCTTGGATCTTTCAAAAGCAAAAGCACCAGTTTGTGCAGCCGCTGGCTCCTGCCGCACCCCCACAGAAGGCTGGCATCGGGTCTCATTCGGTGTGGGATTTAGATGAAATGCAAAGACAAAGACCAATAGCAAACCCAGTGGGAGACCATCACTTCATTCTCCATGTCCCATTAGGTTTGTAATATGGATAGTTTAAGCACTGAGGTTTTTTCCATTAAAGGAACAATATTCCTTTTTAAGAAACCTGTTGGTGATAGTTTTCCTTCAGAGACTTAATTTGCACCAGGCTTTCTTTAGAAAATAGCAAACTAACTTTTTTTGTGAAGTTTTATTTAATCCTCCTGGAGACACACCTTTCTGCTCGCTTCTGCCTTGGTTGCAGCCTTGGCTGGCCACAAGCTGGGGTCATTGTTGATGAGATGGTAATGGCAAAAATACCTCCTGTACAATATTGGTTTGATAAGCTAATTTGCAGTGGTTTCCTGTAGCTGTTCGCTTTCATTCTTTAATTCCCATTACAAACCACTTCCCCAATTCTTGGTTTCAAATCTACCCACAAGTCTCTCTTCAGAAGATGACATCTTCGGGATTTTTCTTTCAGATCGAGCTTGTAAGAGGAAATTATTACAACTAATAAATTATTTCATCTAAGCAAATTTGATGCAATTCTTCTTCTGACCATCCTGATGTAATTTCATTGAACAATTCCTGACTTACATCAGTATCTCTGAAAGGAAAATTAAGCTGGAACCTGGTTGGAAACTTGCAGAGGATTATGATCTCGAAAATGTGGGGAAAAAATTCAGTTATACCAAAATTGCATCATTTTGAAGTGATTAAAATTTTATGGTTAGCATCATTTTGATACATCTTAGTCTTTCACAGTTTATGAATTATGTAATATTGTATATACTAATACATTATTCAAACCAATATTTTAATACAAATGAATTGGAATAAATCAAAACAAACATTTTTATTTTATGCTAAAAATATAGTTGACATTGCTAAACTAAATAAGAAAATAATACATTTCTTGCTTGAAAATCTTCAAAACTCTTCTCTTCAACTGGCTAAGGTGCACTTTTTGACCTGAACACAATTCTTCAAATACCTGTAGAACAACTGTAATTTTAATATTTCCTATTCAGAACTAAAATATACTTCAAGTACTACTCTCAGATTAGATAAATATACTATTGTTTACAGTTATGATAACCTTAAGATCCTGAAAATATCTTAAAAAAACCTAATTACGTGGTTTTATTTGCTGTTAGTAAAAACAGAAGAATAACAACCCAACTCATTCCATCCCTACTGTGATTTCCTCTGGGCTAATTAAAGTGTACTCGACTGATATCTTAACTGTGCAGCTATAGGTAATCAAAATATTTAAAGGGAAATGTATCATCTTAGTGCAATGCTCTCTGTAATGAGCTGTGCTACCAAACAGGACTGAGTGTGTAGTTATATGTACTGCTGAGTTAAGAGTGTTCCAATGAACCGCCCTGGAGAAAGAGTCTGTGCTGGACTCTCCTACCAATACTTGCAGAGAGGGCTCAAACCACCCAAGCTTAATTGGAGATAATACCAAGAGTGGCGCTGCTCCAGACACCTGCAGGACACTCAGTATGACCTCCTGTTCCTCCTCACACATCCTCCTGCTCCAATATCGGTACCACAAAGCCTCCTTGAAACCATCTCACAGGTGCAAACCCGTCGTGGTAAACCAGCAGAGCTCTGCCTACATCATCACGCCTCGGCAAACTTTTCCCTTGGAGGGCTGGGGAAGAAGTAAGAGAAATAGGATGCTAAAGCCAGAGCTACCAACACACTGCCCAAGAGTACTGCTGCTCTCTGTAAGAGCTTGCAACACCAGCTACCATCACTCTTCCCTTTCGGAGAGGGTGAACTCCTTGCCATCAAATTCTTCAATATATCTACAGTTTAGGAAAGGGAAATTTCAGGATATGTATATTCAATGATCAAAAAAGGTTTTATATACAAACATACAGTATTAGTATAGGTAATAAGTATTTCGAATGAGATGGAGGTGCCAGCGAGGTCAAAAAGAGGGTGTTTAAAAAAAATCACCCTCTTATTGAACAGCTTCCCCTTTATGCCTCAGTGCAAATGGACAGATTTTCATAAATACTGGCTAGATTAACGCTTTCAAATGTCTGGCTGATGCATTGTGGAGCTGATGAAAGACTGAGCCCTTAAGAAAAGTTGATTCTTTACAAGCAACTGCCATTGACTTTTCTGACATTGACATTTACTTTTATAAGTGGCATGAATGGACTATTCTTCACCTTTAAACATACACGATATTTTTCTTTCCTATTTCTAGATACTCCAGCTTGCTGATGAGTTTTTAATGCCAAGATTCAGTGTGAATTAATTTTTACAGCTGTTAAGGAAGAGATATGCAAGAATGGAAATGCAAAGTCTTCAGCCTTTCCCTATCATATTAGGCTATCGTGTTCTGAGGCAGTAAATAACAGTGATTCATTCAGAGTATGTAAACCTCTCCATCAAAACACTCAGTAGGCTAAAGAGACCATCAGTGGTCTCCTGTGGCTTTTGTTTTCTTTAAATGTTAATATTTAGCTCATCTTATTTTCTATCTACCCTAAACAGTATTGTTTTCTCTTACTACTCCTGAGGCAGAAATGGGTATAAGTCTTATTTTTGGGGGCATTCAGCCCACCGGGGATGCCTGAAGCCATTAGCAGGAACGGTTTTGTTTGCTTTTACAATATGAATACTAATCATGTCCTAACTTCTGTTGCAGTTTTTTCTTATTCTTGAGAAATGAATCTTTCTCCTTCCACGTGGATTTGCTCTACTGTGATTTTCCTCAAGATCTTTGTCCCCTCCAAAAACATTGAAGCACAGCACATGAATTTCCAAGAGAAAGCTGCGGGGTTTTTTTCCTTCTTGCAGCTGATTTTAATCCCATGGATTCACTATTTTTTTCTTCTACATCTTTAAAACATATTTCATTATTCTTATTAGTCCACACAAGAACTGAAAATACTTTTTAAAAAAAAACTTCTTGTTTTGTTTCAGGCTATGACCTGAAATTGCTGGAAAAATAAAATAGTACCATTTTCTGAGAGAAGCTTTGCTATATTGATGAGATTTAAGTAGTATGTATAAAATGTGATCCAGCATTTTAGTGCTTAACCTGAAACAGTTCAATTTCATCCATCATCCAAAGCATGTAAAATAGCTTTATTCAAGCATTAAGTGAAAATAATTCCTTCTGTCTTTACCAGAAACCCCAATCAGTGCCCAATATGTCAGTCAAGGTCTTACTGTAACGTTACAACTGAGTGGAGCAAAGAGCACCGGGGCTTTGTAGTAAAGTGAAATCTTTCCTGAAGGGCCCTTTTCCTTTTAAAGTCCTAATTGTAGAGGATTATGGTTATTATTTCTTGCATTGAATATAAGAATTCATATCCACTGAAGTTGACAGATGATAGGAATTTATTAAACATCAATAGAAGTATCAGAATTTGCCTCAAAGAGATGACCCATTTTGTCTCTTGTGTTTTACAAGTTCGTACTTTGAATGACTCACAGAATTTCTGCAGTCATTTGCCTTGTCCTTGAACCTTCCATATTTCATGTACAGGAAGAGAAAGAGATGTGCTACTAATAGGGAAGATTATCGGGCCAATCTCCTTTTTGTTTTTGTTTTTGTTTTGTGTGGATAGCAAGAGTACTGAGCATCCAAGGTAACTTGCCACTTCACAAGGTAATGCTTTCGTTGTTTAATGATGAAAAGTACTGTAAGACATATAGCAAAAGACGACTGGGGAAGAAAATCTGTCCTTGGCATGTGTGTGTTGTCTCTCACGTGCTCTCTTCATCTTCTTTAAACAAACACTAGCAGCACAGTAAGAGTGCTGAATTGGAGCTATACGTTTCAAGGACAAATGCAATATTATTAGAATAACAGACACATGGCTGACCCAGAAAAAAGAACTGAGGATTTAAAATACTAGAACTCGGAATTTGCCAGAAGCTTGGGTAAAATAAAATAGAAGAAGTGGTAACACTGATAATGGATTATACAGGATCTGCAATGAAAAACAATCATTTTGGCACACAAACCAGAACAATTTTGATAGAGAGTCAGGGCAACTAAGTTACCTGTAGCTTTTGTTCTCCTGTACTTCACTTTGATTTAAATTTCCCCTTATAAATATACTTCATAGTTCTTATATAGAATTGAGAAAAAAATCAAGTGTCAGGCCTTCCCCTAAAAAAGATTACTCCAGCCATAGTCTGCAGGCTATGTAGCGGTTGCAATAAGGTTTATGCAGTCATGGAGCAGTACAAAATGACACCTAAAATTTCACATCCCCAAATTTCATGATAGCTTATCCTCTTTCCACTACTAATACATCTGCTAGCGAAAAGAGAGCTTCTGAAAGGCAACTTAAAATTATTTAGGGATTTCCCTTTCTCCAAAAGAAAATCAGATGCTTGATTTGGCCAAATATATAGCTCTTCTCCATGGCAATTCCAAACAAATACAATAACTACTTGGCATAAAGATGGAAATGCCATGGTTTATGTTCTTGCCCACACATTTAATCAACTTGCTATCATCACCTCACCTGTGCATCAGCACCTTTTGCTGTAAGGAAACAGCCAACCACAAGCACCATGGCACATCCGTCCTTCCAGTTGGTTACCCAGGCAAGAGAAATATTTTCAGTAGTTATGACACTGCTGTTAAGATAGGAAGTGTTACTACAGCCCCTGAAATGTTAATTGAAAGAAGACTTATTCTTCTATAGTCTAATGACAGAGGACAGAGCCTATTTAATTGCAAATAAGGAAAAGGAAGACCCGCCAAACTTCGGGACCAGCTTCAGTGAACAAAACTTATTTATAGAAAGACTGGGTTTGAATAACTATAAAGGACGTAGTAGCTTGAAAATCACCAGTGTTTAAGTGTAATTTTTATAAAGTGCCAGGAAATAATCTTTCATGTTCAAGAAAATTATACCTGGAACAGTTTTACCAGTAATTTCCGAGGTGCTGGATCTGCACACAGATCAGGCACACAGAGAAGCCTGGAAGGCTTTGAGGACAACCATTCTGCAGATGATAGTACAGCAGAATAACCTGCTTCAAGTAAACAAATCAAAATTGGCTAAAAAAAATGCACGAATAGCAGTCCGTGGAATTGCACTGATATGTCCGATTTCCTCTACAGCCCCTGAGAGATGAGAAGGGTAAGTATATGATCCGTAGTGCAACATCACTGCAATCATCTCCATAGCTATGCGTGCTCGTGTCTCATGTAGAGAATATTCAGCTTTACAAAGAAAAGATTATTCACCTTTCATTACAGTTCTATGATTTTAGACCACTCTCATTGTTTCTCAACATAGGTAAGGAACTGCCATTTAGAAATGCCTGTGAATGTAAATAAAAGCAGATTTACTCCCGCTGAGATACTAAAAGAGTCATCTATAGTCAATTAATTTCCTTATTAGAACACAGGGAAAATGGGCTAGTAAGATCAAAATTAGACATTCTTTATTTGCAAATTACAGCTATCTTGTTTTGTTCTCTGTAGCAGTTTTTTGTTTTCAAGTCTTTGATGTCCAACTCAGGGTGGAAGATTTCAAATACAGTCTAACCTTGTTCTTAAGAAAATTCCCTGTCATTACAGATTACTACTGCACACTGCAATTGTCTTTTCTGCATTAGAGTCTTTGTTTTGTTGTGAAACCTTTAAAGTAAAACTCATTATCGCACCTGAATAACAAATACAGGTTATAAAACAGAGTACGCATAAAATATTAAGAGTTATAACAAGCAAAAAATAGCATAGCTCTGCAACTAGCTTAGAAAGCTTTACATTAGCATTGATACAAAATATTGTTATTAGTTTGTTCAGATGTTTTTGTGTGCACTTAAATGGTCATTACACAAGAAACTACAATTTGAATTCATTGGAGAATCCCACTCACAAACCCTTTTCAGCTGATTGCTTCATCAGGTTTATGGACAGGTACTAGAATGTAGTAGACTTCAAACAAGTCCTCTCCACTGCAGATCTAGAACCATGCAACAGCTTCATCCCTGTGCCTTTACAGACATCAAGTGAAATTTTGGCCCTTTGAAATCAAAACTTCTCGCTGAGTTCAGCTGTTGCAGAACAGATTAGCACTTGGATAATGAAAAATTCAAATGAAATCAAATATTCAGGGAGTAACATAGTTGAGTAAATTCAGAAAAAAAGCTGCTTTATATTGTACATACAACACCTACAAACTCTATATTAAAGAGGAGAATGAACAGACTACCAGTAGTACTACTGCAAATGAAGAGTATCTCTGAATGCAGAATAATTGGAAACAGAGAACACAGGTGTTTTTTTTCAATAGACACCAAATGAATTCATATGCTTTTTACAATGTCAACTCAGTGAAGCTATTAATCTTCACCAATAGAAGGGAGATGAGTAGCTGGCTAATGAAGTCCTAGTACAGATCTATTGCAATTTTTGAGCTCCAGTGTTATTGGAAAGAGATTGAAATATATAGTTACTGAAATCGTTTCAAAAATCTGTTGAAGAAAAAAGTCACTTTGTTCTTGGCTTTGACACTTTTTTAGGCTAAGTTATCAGCTATTCAAAATGATTCTACATTATGTTTAATTATAAGCTTCATTTTCGTTTAGGAAAAGATTTCATTCCATTTAATCAAAATAGTTGGCCAGAAGATGACCACTCCTTTGGAAAAGCAGTACATTTTTATTATACTTTTGAAAGAAATGTAGTCTTTTAATGTTTTTGCAAGGTGACATGGAATTAAACTTCTCCTTTGAGGCAAAATGACCTGGTTTCCAGTTCATATTTTCCAGTCAGATAAAACCAGACAACCTTAGTTTTAAGGGATTTTTCTTAGTAAAACAACTATTAGAATTAATGTTTCTACATAATTTTTAGCTTTCATGAAACTATAGGGTTGCATGAAAATGTGTTTCACCCAAAACTCTGAAAAAAAAGAACACACTTTATGATTCATCTATATGACTAATAAGATCTTCATTTAAATGTATGTGTAAAAAGAAATATTTTAAGGCCAACCTGCCATTCAGAGACACAAGGTGAAATTCATATTCTCCGTACTCTGTGGAAAGAATTCCATTCACACAAAAAGAGTAAACACTTCTTAGCATTCTTCTGCATCTGAGTTTAAACTGCATTCAGTATCTTTAAGAGCAATTTATCTCTTCATTTATAAAAATCAAAGCATATTCATGAATACAACACTCAGTTTTTGTAGTAGAACTTGTATTTTCATAGCAGATTTTAAGCCTTTGTTCATTCTCCAGGCCAAGTAAAAATACGAAAAAAAAAATAAATTAGAAAAAACATTCCCTTAGGCCCAAATCCAGACAACTCACCAAGAATATCTGAGCTATAAACAACTCACAATGAAAAAAATCTCTGAAGAACGGTTGTAGGAGGGGTTTTTTATACCAGAATTTGGAAATTCTAATTCGCTGTGAGAGTGCTGGGTCACTGGCTGGGTGTGAGTTGAAGAACTGGGTTCTTACTGAAAGCAGATGGAGAGTGATGAAACTGTTGATTAGTATTGCAGCTGCACTGGTTTCCACTGCGCTGGAGAAAAGGTTACAAATACCGCCAAATTCCAGTGCAACCAACAGGTGGGTTTGCATTTTGGTGCCTTGCACCTCCTGTAAACCCAAGCATACAGGCATAGATTCACACAGCTCAGTTAGTGACTTGTAACCAGCCTGATAAAATGCTGTGATATAGAGGGAAACTAAATCTGAACAAAACTCTTAGAGCCAAGGTCAACACTGTAATTTGATAATTTCCACCGGTTGTTCCTGTCTCTGCCCTGCTAAGCTGCTTCAGCTAGTGGCAAACCTTGTGGATTAGGTCACATCCAGGGGAAACTGGTAATGTGAAAGGGCTTCACATGCCAAGAATTGGGAAACAAATATGACCCTTGTAGATTATTTATGTTTCGAAACCTGTTCTGAGGAATGAAAGTGTAATAAAACACAGAGGAGATTCCTCCCTTATAAAACAGCAAGTGCTGTGGTGGAGATGGCTCTTTGATAACCCACGTCCCTGCTGGGAGGGCAGTAACAGGTTAGTTCGTGTAGCCATCGTCATCAGACCTGCCCTCCTCCACCTGTTTTGCCTGATATAGGTCAAAATTAGTGCTCCATGACCATGGGCAGGACTGCCTGTTGTCCCAGGACAGCTCCTCTCACAGGTGAAGCTTTCAGGAACTTTCCCTCCTGTGAAATGAAATGGTTTATACTTCTTTTTTTGCCTACAGGAGTATTTGATTTTAAACAGATCTCTGATTCTCAAAGAATATGCTAAATTAAGCCACTCTTAGAAGGTATTTGAAGGTATCAGGAATTATGCCTTTATTGAAACTAAATATGAGTTACTTCTCCCTGCTGAATCCAAGATACAAGCTGCTACAGTGTTTCTAGGAGTTCATAATTATTTCCATTCCATATAGAACTTAATTGTAAATCTGCCAATGAATTCACTTTAGCATTGAACTTGCCTGCCTGGATGAGTTTGGAATTTATTATTTCAATTTCATCCCTCATACTTTTTGTTGGAAATATTTTGTATTCTTTAGTGAAAGAACTCATACTAAATTTACAGCCCTTTCTTCATCAATAAATTCAGAAAAATCAAATTATTGTTAGGCATAAAGCTCCAAATACTATATTATTAAAGTACATTTTGAGACAGAGCATCGTCTTGTTTTATGAGACATAGTTCAACACTAGAATGGTGTTAGAGCCTTGGATATGAGATGCTTGAAATGATATTTTTTGGGAGGTTGAAAGATTGGTATGGGAAATAAGTAATTACTAGTGAATATTTTTACTATTACTTTGCTTCTCCTTGTGTTATTTTCAGTGCTTCCATATTTTTTTGTTTTCTTTGCACTGGCTATTTTTAATTAGGAACCAAATTTGAATGTATTACTCATAGTGATGAGTAGTAACTGCCTTATGCAGCCTCGCTGTTTTCAGGAAGCTATTTCTGCAAATAAGCAATGACCAGTGCTGTTACAGGAATTACCCATCCTGGCAAGCAGGAAGGCTGAGGGTTCCCACTACACAAACATACTTAGGCCATTGGGGGATAGCGAGGTTCCTCATTAGGGAAATGGAAAGGATGAAAAATCATACTATATTTATGACTACCCCATTCCTCCATCACTTGCACTATCAACAACAACCATGCTGACTTAAGAGTGTTCCTTGGAAACAGGGACAGCACAGGGCTAGATATTGTTCTGAAGCTGCTCTGAAATTACCACAATCTAGGTATTACATAAAATTTTGTAAGCTCTATCTGATAAAAGAAGCGTCAGGATGGAAATCTAGGGAAGGCTAAACAAAATCAAAGTAATGGATGATTAAAATTCATGGCCTGTCATATTCATTCTATATCTCACTAAGAGAAACCGGTAAGCTTAAAATGCAGCTGGATCCCAGGCACAGACTGAAAGTTATAAAATGTAAGGGTTCTCCAAAGGGCACTGGAAGGATCTACAGCCATTCATTTAGCCATCCTTTAATGAAGACAAGCATCTTGTTGGAGTATGTATTCCCTAAAATATCCAACAAAACTACAGTGGACGTAACGCCAGAATTGTCAATATTGAAAGCAAAAACCAAATTTAGGGTAAAAAGTACATTAAAAAGTTATCTTTTTTGGACCAGAAATGGATGATTTTTTAATTTGAGCTTCTTCTGAAGTTTTCTAACGTGAAACTCTGCGAAAGACTCGAGTCCAATATCAATCCTAAGGAGATTAAATACTTAAGCATTATACTGTCCTCTAAATTAAGGAAGTTGTATAAGCTTAATTTCCAGAGGATTCTAAATGTGATTAAACTGGATATGCCATGATTAAATATCTCGCCGCTATCCATTTCTGGGTGGATTAACTCCGTTAAAATGAACTCTTCCGTAATATTTATTTCATATAACTCCCTGGGATATTTCTTATTCAGTGTTTTAAAATCTTGCCCACATTTTGGTAGTTTTACACAGAAAATAAAAAAAAAATAAATATGACTGAAAGCACAAATATTACAGAAATCTACTGAAAGCTCATGGGTGCTCCTCAGATTCGTATGCTAGTACCAGCCCTCTCTGGCAGCTGCATTAAATTATAGGGGAAGCTGCTTTGCACAGTCTGAAGCTGAGGCTTCTCACGTTCCACCTTTGGAGACAGCTACCGCTAGGTCCTCCACTGCCTTCATGACCCACCAAATACCTGTTCAAGAAAAAACTCACAAAAGCCTTCATACAACTTCCCACAAATCCCACTCCTTTCACAAAATAGGTTTCTTTCTGTGTCTGACACTGATACGTCTAAGGGGGCAAAATAATTTTTTTGTAAGAATCAAGAGGTAATTTCACCTCACATTGGAATTTGCAAGCAAGTTCAAAAGATTTCTTTGTAGCCTTTGTATTTCCCTGTGTTTACAAAACTATTGAAACTTGTTTATCCTTGCAAACTAGTAAACTGGGAAATATTTATCTCATTTAATTCATTGTCATGAGATTGCGAGGGATTACCAAGGGCTCCAGTTTCCAACATTCCTTAAATGCATGCACTTCATGAAAGTTTTCACTGAGCCCAATTATATGCCTTTCCATACTGCAACCTGTTGTAATCCTGAATTATCCCCTTTTAATAACATTTTTACCTGTTAATGGTTGTCTGAAAGAGGGATAAGTAGAAGTCCAACCTTCGCAGTACCTGTTTGTGGAATCTCCCACTTCACTCTTCCATGCTGTGATTCACTTCACTCACAGGTGATCTGCACATTAAATTTCACACGCAAGAAACATTTCTTCAGTTACACAATTTCCCCTGACAGACCTTACTTTTTTCTTACTCTTGCATTAGATATGAGATTTACTGGACGTGAAGAGAGGTGAAAGTGCATTGACCTACTGCTGGCAGCAGTTATCAGAAGTTTGTCCAGAAGGACAAAGGGAAACCTGGAATAAGTTATACACAAACTTACAAAAATACACTTAAGATAGAGTAGCAGCCCCATCTAGACCTGCAGAGGAGCAGGATCAAGCAAATACATTTACTAATTTACTCTTTAAAATTACCCACCACAAAAATTCAAGGCGGCTCCTTTTGTACTTCCCTGCGGATCAATAAGGGTATGCTATATGCTTTCTCATCTACCTACTCTGTCCCACCAGCTCTGAATACAGAGACATGTAGGAACCATTTACTAATTTTTTAACCTACGAATATATTAATGTATGCAATTTTTTATATACTCATTATCCATTTATTATGAGGTGAACCACTCTGAGTTCATTAGTATAAGCCGGCTAAACTATTGCAGAGTTTACTGTTGATGCTTTAATGGCTTTTGTTGAGCCCATCCATTATTTTTATCCTTGGTGCTTTATAAACCAGAGTTCCTCCCTCTATAATAGCTGCATCACATTGTTTCTTTCTCTGACCTTATGTGTATATGTATATATGTATGTATCTGGCTGACTTGCTATCTCTGCTTTCAGCTGGCCTAATGGATAAATCATATACAGAAGAAAGATTTTTAAGCCACTAGTTTTGTTCTTCAATTTAGAGCCTGTTCAATTCAAATAAACATCAAATCTACCTGGATGCATCTTCTTGTCAGATAGGTGAACGTCAAAAATCCATAGCCTATACGTACAAGTGCTCGAGATTGCAAAATCATTAGTTTGGTCAACACCCTTTAAAGAAATTCCCCTGACACAGGGGCTGTTCAACCAAACTCTGGAAAACATAGGAAAAAAAATAATTTCAAAGAGTGACACATGATCACGCTACAAAATATCCTTCATTTCCCCAAATCCTATCTCACCGGGAGATGACAGCTCACAGAAATGTCATCTCATCGGAGTGAAAGTAAATAGTGCTCTCTTCTTCAAGTTTCTTACCCCAAATGCCAGTGATCAGGTCAACATCACAGAACTGCCCCAAGCACCTGCTTGCAGTGAATGGAAGGTCTGTCAGCAACCAAGTTAGCACTATTCATGATCTGATTTTGGAGGAAACACTAGACCTAGCCTGAAGCACAAGGACCTAGTTTAATGTCACCACTTCAGCTCAGTCCAGTATTACAAGTTTCTCAGTACAGTACAAAACAAGCCCTCCAGAAAAGAAGCGGCAGCAGCAATCTGTCAGGTATTTACTGAGCCTTTCCTTAACTCACTCTCACACTGCTGTCCCCAGTACCTGTCCACAGAGGCATGGACCTGGGCTCTGCCATACACTGAGGGCAGCCCGGGAGGGCTTATTCGTCTGACAGAAAACAGAAATTTTCTCAAGCTCACTGGCTTTCTTTGTGTACTGACTCCCCACTGATCTCTAAAATAAATGCTGATATCAGGCTGGAAACATTAAACTCTGCTTATTCCTTTTTCTGTGTAGAAAGATACTTTTCTTACATGGCATCGGAAACTCATATGTGCAAGATAATGGGCTAACCTGAGCACCTTATCGCTCAGACCTATTGCTGAAGGTTCAGAAAGCACACACTCAAATATGTGCATTTCATGGTAATTCAATTGAAGTTAGAAGCTGAAAATGTTATTTTTTTTTCATGGAATATGCAGTGTCCTAAATAACCGAGAGAGAGATCAGGCTGATCTGAGTAAACATGATTTTTCAGCCTTTTCACAAGACAGCTGTCAAATGGCAAAAGGATCTACGGGCAATATGGCTTCTGTTGAGTTAGCTACAATATTCCTCTCTCCCTATAATTTTCCTTTTCACCTGCCAAACCTATCCATTTATATGCTTATATCCTGTTATTACATAAAATCAGGATGACAAATTGTATGTCTGCAGCCTTCTTTGTTCCCATTCTACAGCCCAGTGAACATTCCTGGTGTACATCAGTTTTATGTGAATGTAGGATGTTCAGGGTTTGTGAAAAATGTTGCTCTGCATGATTCATTTTACTGCAGCCAATGCCAGGGAAAAAAAAACCCACAACACCTCTATTGAAAATAATAGCTTGCTTCTTGGACTTTGCACATATATTTCTTTCGTCTCGTTGTTCTTTTGTTTAAGCCACTATCCAGGTGGAATAATCAGGTCCCTACAAGAAGAAACCTATCAGCTATGGCATTATATATTACAGTTTCTAAGCATCAGTCACACACGTCAGTGTACAGGATTCGTGTCGTATTTGTTTTCAGGTTTCTAAAGCTGCACCCATTAACAAGCCCAGGACCCAAGCACAGCCTCATCATGGGCAGAGGGAAACAGTGGGCTCCAGCTCAGAGGCAGAGAATGGTCCCTTTGATGCATCCTCCCTTGGCGACAAGGCAGATGCTGACACGATCAGCATGTACTTATACACAGGAATAACTGTAAAAAGTGGAGATGAAATCTTGGTTCCACTGCATCAGGCATAAAACTCTCATTGACTCCGTTGGGGCCAGGATTTTATTCCTGATATGAATTTTCTCTGTCAGACAATTTAAAGATGCTTTTATGAGGAAAGGAATCTCACCATCTAAAATACCATGTTTGCAATTCTGGAAATCTCTGACATATGTTTTAAGAGTGTGTCATATTTCCTACTGGGAAACTTTATGATGCCAGTAGCATTGTGGGAAGATAGCTTCATGAAGGCTGTGATAAAGAAGCAGAGATATTCAGTGATGGTGCTGGAGGTCATTTTAAAGTTACAACTTTTTCTTTTTTTAATCGACTTCCTAAGCCTCACTGTACTGTTTAAGTAAAAAAGAATTGTCAGTATTTTTCTTTGGGCCTCTTTCATTCAGATTTAACACTATTTCGTGTACTACTGAAAGAAGCCATTTTTCCTTTATCATTTTTGTGAATTTCTTATTTATTTTGTTTTATTATTTCAATAACGTACTAAGGGCCTGATCCAATAGCCTTTCAAAGCAATAGGTAGATTTCCTTCTGGTTTCAGTGGAGCCTGAATCATTAATATGAAGAATATAAGGGGTTTTTTTTCCATTTTTCTTATTTTTGCAAGCGCCGCATATACTCACGTGCTTCTGAATCTTTAAGTCTGTAATTGAAAATAACCAGCTTTACATTGCCTTTGTTTCTTCCATGAAGCTACCCTGTCATATACCAAGCACACAGTTATCAGCAAAATACCATGCAGTACTTTGTGGTAACACAGTATATATCTTGTGTCACTGCTCCATGTGAGTTTAACACAAAATATAACCCTATTAAAATTACAATGCATTTATCACCTAGCTCAGTTCAAAGAACTCACAAGCTGCAAAGAATTTAATTAAAACATGATGATTTAATAGGCAAGCTCCATCTATTGTTTACTCAGGAGGTTGAGATTCTTTTTAAAATTAGGTCCCAAATTTAATTTAGGCTTCCACCAACCTTGTCATAGAAATGAGACTCCTGTAGAAAGAAGGAAGCTGCAGACAGTGAGAGCGGGTCCTTTCCTTTTAAATAGCTACAGAATAGTTTGGGAAGTTGAAGAAGATGGTGTCTGCATTTCTTTTCTACAAGGATCAAGGAAAAAAAGCACGTACATTTTCAGTAGCTTTCAGTGATGCTCATAAACCAAAGGTGTGGAGGCAAAGTGACCCCGCCTGCAGTGCAGCCCAAGAAGAGCAAGCCTCGGACGGACAGCCCTCAGAAATGTTCACTTTTCCTCTTCCCTCACCTTATGGAGGCTCTGGAGAGCGTAGGTAGAATTTGTCAGCTTGAATTGCTTTGTTTTGTGCTAATCATCTTTTCTGCTTTCAAATAATGAGTCGTTCCCCAAAGCAAAGGTCTTTTCAAGACTAAAGCTGATTTTAATTTCTTTCCCAGGCTTATGATACCCAGCTTACGAAAGGATACCACAAAGGGTCCTTAAAATGCATTCTATAAGAACAGCTTCTCATAAAAATACAGCTAGTAAAGAAAAGGTGCTGCAGCACAGCAAGTCCCAAGAAAAGAGAAGAAAGTCATTGCCATCTCGTATAGCATTGAATGTTTAATAGCACAGGGGACCTACAAAAAAAGGGCTTCTCCTCAGTACCGAGTGTTTTCTCACACCTGTGTACCCAGAGAAACATTTTCACTTGTATTCACCAGCAGAGTCAAGGTTGGCATAGCCTCATCCACAATTGCCTTTCCCTATTTCATTTATCAGTTATGCAAAGCAAACAGCAGTGGGGAGTCGTACCTGCGGGACCGTGCCACCATGGATCGGGGGGGCAATGTGGGTTTAAAACTCTCCTCTTTACAAGGCAAATATAGCTTTCTTTATACAGATGGATCTTGGTGTGACTCAAGGAAGATATTGTACATGACTTCTATAAACAGAAAAAATGTAAAAATCTTGCCACCAAATGTATGATTTAATGTACATATAAGAAAAGGCACTGTGCCAGTTTCTCAGTTTCTGTCACAGTTTTAATGAAAAGTGATTCTAGCATTTGAAAAACCTTAAAAACTGTCCTAGCCAAATGCCATGTTTCTATATATTATCTGAGCTGTAAATCTAAGTTTTGGTAGGACGTTACCTACATTGTTTGATAAAAGACAGTATTTAATAATTTCTTATTATCAAACTCTTATTTATTATAGCTGTAGCTACACAATGAAACATTTTAGGGAAATTTCCTCTACATTGCAAAATGATCCATGAGGAAAATGTTAATTCAGTTTAGCTGCAGAAACCTATTATGTACTCACTGGTAATGTAGTGCAATCCTAATTCACTGGATCCAGCAATCTGCTTGGATAGTCAGTACACGTGTTTTCTTTTCAGAGAACCCAGCTTTAACATCCATACCTTGACTCTTAGCAGAAAATTGAAGCAGAAATGCCTGCTGTGTTTTGCATGTCAGTAACCCAGATTATTCAAATTCACGGACCTAAATCCACTTGTGCCCATCTGGCTTTTGAAAATTGAGAATTCTGCCCTTGTCCTACATCCAGAAAAGGGTTATGGTCCAGCACACACAGGCTGTGTCAAGAGTACACGTGCTTACGGAAGTTGGTCAAATGACTTTGGAAACGATATATTTTTGGGTTAACTGGACTGCAGAGTGCAGGGAAGACATTGCTGCTGGGGTCAGTGATTGCCTGCAGTGCCCAGGGTACCTACCAACATGCTATGGAGAGATGCCGGTTGCTGTTAGGAAGATGGCTCCGCAGCCCACACCTCCAGTCCCTGCAACTCTGTCATTTTAGGCTATATTTGAGTTAAGAGACCACTTCTTCCTGCAGGTTCAAAAAGTGCCAGTCCAATTGTTACCTTGAGCTGACCAACAGCTGAGGGCACGACGTGATGTAACCCACACCCACCAAGCTGGTCTTGAGCACCATCACACATTGGGATCTCCACCAGCTACTTTCAATATCCACAGGCTCAGATAACTGAGTTTCATGTCTTCAGTGGGTTTTGCCAGTGTTTGTTGGGTTTAATTGTGATTAGAGTGTAACTTGGCCAAATGCCTGTTACCTCATATCGGTGGGACCCTCCTCTGCTGAGAACTGCAGAGTTTTTCTGCTGAATAGAGCCATAAATTATTTACATTACATTCATATAGCAACATATTGACTACAGCATTGTAAAGTACCCTATTAATGTTTTAAGCATTTCACTTTATTTTAATTCAAGTAAATTATTTAGGAAATGTTAAAATGCTTTATGCTTTGACTAATGAGAAGGAAAAGTGTACACTACATCTTATTTTAATTGGATGTTTACCCTATCCTGTAGAAATCAGGCATTTATTATTTTATACTTAATTAACTATGCATACAATCCCTGATGGATATGCATTCAGTTTTTCCACCTGAGCTAGTCCTTAAGAGCTACAAATGTGCAGATAATTTTTACTTGGAAATATGAAATAATTCTAGTTTTCAGATAACTTGGTTGCCATATAGAGAGTCAGTTACTATATTGTTGATCATACTGATGTATTTGGTTTCCTAAATTAATGCAATGCAGTACATTAAATTTAGGATAATGTAAATTGATTCAAGTGGTGTAAAACTCCATCAACCTGAAAAGACTGATGTCTTTGAGTCTCTGTCTTGTCTTTGTTAGCACTGAAATATTTTGTAATGTTATTTTTACTAAGTCATAGTACGTTATAGTAATTTATATGCAATGTTGCAGTGCTGTATGTGGACTGCAGGAATGTTTGCAGTAATTCAACACTGTCTTCATTATCTTCTGGATAAAGATGTAGAGTATCCAGCTTTGTTCTAAACCATTTACTTACACCACAAATAACAGCGCAGTCATCCACAGAGGTAGGATAAAGGGCCTAGCAGTAAGTCAAATTTTGCCTTATCCCCTACCTGCCCGGTAGAGGTTTCTCTTAGAAGAAATTATAAGGATTATACTTGAGAAAAACAGCAGAGCAAAGTCTCTAAAAGTGCAGTCCCTGCTTCACTCTGAGGAAAAGACAGCCAAGTACTTCTACTTGGCTTGCAGTGAAACTCGTTTTTAGCTCTATCTTGTTATTATTTCTTTTGTTAGTGTTTTTATTTTGTGCCACGGATCTGAAATCTATTGATTAACAAACATCTAAGCTTATGCCTGGTCCTGAGCAGCGGCAACCTGGAAGTCGGGAGCAGTTTAATGCTGAGAGTGTTTCAGGCAAGGCCTTTGACAGACAAGTCATGTAATATGCTATAATGTTTTACCAGGGAAAGAGAGAGTTGGATGATGACTACAGGAAAAAAAGAGAACCATAAAAGACCAGGCAGCAGATTCTTCCTTATGTATATTTGATCAACCAGCTGTTGTCGCTGCGTTTCCTTACAATGGTCATATTTTCTTCTAAAATAAAGAACTTTAGGCTTCAATCTGAGATTAGAAAGAGTTAGTTTCTAGCCAAAGGAGATGTTGGAGAGGAAACAGAAGCAAAGAAAACTTGCAGACAGCATGGGAAGTGCCAGCAGTGGAGAACTGCTTGAAGGAGCTGCGGCAGACTGTGAGAATGAGGATAGCAGACAACTTCCAGAGGGGGCAGATGACACCCCATCCACAGAGGCACTTGAATAATGAGGATGTAGTTGCTGTAGCTTTGGGATTTTTCAGTGCTTATACTTTCCAACCACAGAAATGCCGTGAAACAGAAAGATTTTGTATCACACTCATATTGACAGCCTTTCCTTAGACAGCCCCCCCAAAGCTTCCCCTGGCAATAGGGGAATGTGCAACATCAGTAACAGGGACGAAAGAAGCACTAATGAAACAAACTTAGATCTGGTCTGATTAACCAGCCACTAAGATTAGAGTATAAACCACTGTCACATCAGATTGCTTGATGCCAGATCTTGATTAGATGAGGTGGAGGTCAGTGAAGAAACAGGGCTCTTGCCTGTTGCAGAAGTTTCACAATGTTGGGTTACACTAATCGAAGCAAACGAGTCTTTCCTATCCTGTAATATCCTAGCAATTTTCTTAAACCATTCATTTAAAAACTGCTTTCGAAATTACCCTACAGGCTTCATAAAACAATTATAAGAGTGCAAACAAAGCCCATCACACTGATGTGTTAATTACCCTCCAGCCTCCTGATCTTTTGGAAACTGAGACTTTGAAGTGAGTTCCTACCTCTATGTGCTGTAGGAAATGGCCATTTACAGATGCACACTTTATTCGTGTGTAAATTTTAAATGCATAGTTTACTTGTCTGTAACCAATTTTGTCCTCATGGTAGCTGAGTTTTAGAAGTTTCACAGATATTTCCAAATATTCTACTTTTTCCAGGAAATATACATTTCTTCTTATGAATATTTATGAACTCATAGCACAGATGCCAATGAGGATTCTTGCTGAAGTTTCAACACAACTTTGATAGGACGATACGCATACCTGCGATAAAGACTTAAATAAAAAGTTACGTTGAGTTTTTAGCTCAAAAAGGGAGCACAGATATTTCAGTGTTAGTGATCTGTTTAGTCCAGCTGAAAAAAATCCTGCACTAAACACTGTTGCTATGCAATAAACTTAACTGTTCATTTCTTTTCAGCAGGAAAAAAGGGTGATTTCTTGATACTTGCCTTAACAGACATTGATATAAAAATATTTTCAATTAATATTCCTGAAAATTTTGTTCACACCACTTTTATGGACTTCTGATTCCTAATATGCTCCTGGATTCATTGCATTCCCATGTCTGTACACTCCACAGGCAAATTAGCTTCAAAATGCATTAATTGTGCACACAGCCTTTTCTGTGTTGCTGTGTTGTCCCTTCATTTTCATGATGTGTAAAAGGCAGGACATCTAGTTTTCAGTATCATTCATAAATCATTTTTACTCACTTGTAAACCTGCTGCAGAATAAAGGATAACAACTCTAATAACAACTCTATTACACTGTATTAGCCCATTGCCGGCAGCTCCTTGAAAGAGGTTTACACGCTATAGATATCATGGAAAATGTACCAAGAGGAAAACTGTTCTCTCTTTACAGATGGCCACGCTAAAAAAGCCAGGCTAAGCTGTGATGAGATCAGGCTTTCCTGAATTTGTGGGTTTTAACCCCAAAATGCAGGTTTACTGTTTGAACTTGGCACAAGAATCAATCTCCTTCTCTCCTAATTAGCAAAGTAACATTCATGGGTGCAGTAGAAGCTGTGTTTGGCCAGAACTTTTCCTGATCTCACCCAGGCAATTGCTCTAAGAGTTTTCCTATTTTTTTCAGAAATATAGAAAAATGGAGACATAAAGAAAAGAACATATTAGCTATTTTTATCACTTAAGCCATTTTGGTCAAAACTGACTTCTTAGGGATGAAAACCCAGCAATCTAGATATAGATGGATAAGAAAAAGGCTATTTCCTATCCCATAGCAATTCTTTATGTCTTGAGATGTCAACAACCTTATCATCCCTATAGGGGATGAAGTGGTGCTCTAAAATAAGAGGGAAAAAAGTTCCTCCAAAAAGCCACAGACTTATGGCTGAGATACTAAATCAAGATCACCAGAGCTGTAGCAAATGCAGGTAGAGGGACCTCAAGAAGCCATTTATTTCATTCGCATCATACCTGTCTTTCAAAATTTCCAATGCTAGATATCCCACAGCTTTAAAATGAAAATAATTGTATTGCTTAATTGTATTCCCTGTTAAAATGTCTTTTCTTTACTCTGGTGTTCATCCTGCATTGTTCTCAAAGACATTTCTACCTATAGTAAAGACAAAAACATTCTCCTCAACTTTTTTTATTTTTTAATAACAATATCATGCCCTCAGATAAAAACTAAATTAAAAATATGTAAAAAGGTAAAATTCAAATTTTTGACTGAGTTACTTTTTATCTATGGGTGGTCCATGAATTTACCTGTTCCTAAAACTCCACCAAGACTCACTGAAAAACATGTCCCAAACCAATGTACAGCTCCACACATAAACATTTCTACTGCTTACCAGATGCCTTTTATCATGCAAGTACTATCATCTCTTAGCTATACAACAGAGGGTTACAAACACCCATGTAATATTAAAAAGCCCTTCTATTTTCATTTTGCAGAGAAAGAAGTGAGGCCGTTGCATTTTCCAAATGACAGAAGACTCTGTGGCAGAGTGGGGAGTTGGTTGTGCCTGGTAAAATCTGTTAGTCATGCCTTAACGTGTCTGTTCTTACCTATTTACACCACAGCAATATCAGCTTTATAGTTAGAAATATCACTTAAAATTAACAAATTAAGTAAAATTCTCCACTGAGAACATGATTTTGTTCCTGCTTAGCATTTGATGGAAATCCTATAGGAAAGTTCTCATGGTATTGCAGACCCAAAATGCAGTAGATCTGGAAACCATTCAGGAGCACAGCAGAGCAGGTCCAGATAAGCGCAGAACAAATGGGTTCAACGCTAACACAGAGCACGTCAGTTCCCGAAGTCTTAAAAAAGAGATAGTTTAAAGAGAAGAAATTAATTCACTTCAATGTGAAGAGCCTGCCTAGGGAGAAGCAAGTCAATGCTGCATTACAGCCCATTTTGGAAAGTGTATTTTCCCAGCCACAGCAACAGCTGAAGAGTGCAAAGTGTTCGAGGTGCTCCTCTGTGTGGCTGCCAACGCAGGGCATGGCACATTGAATGGCAACCCTCTTCTGTCTTTCAAAGAAATTCTATTTTTGTCGGGTAGATTCAGGCAAACTCTGACATTTGTGACTTCTTGTCGTCCTTTTTCTTTTAAATATAGGCTCAATTAAACTAATCAAAAAATCAGTTCTTTTCTGATTGATTTGTGACCTCTGAAGCATATTCCTGTGGGTGCTCTCTATTCTCCCTCTTTCTAAAAATATTTTAAATCAATTGTTTTATTTAGATTTGAATTTGTATATGTGCATATACACATAAACAAAAAATGAAGGGAACACACACATATATAGTTATACAAAGATTTAATTATTTAGAATAGTGAAGACACTCATTTCTGTTCATTACAAAATAATCTTTAGGACCTATCTTTTACATCTGACCATATGGTGCTGTGACGGGTGGCTGAGCTGTTTGCGTTGTTCACAGTTTACCGTATACGTACTGCAGACTTTTTGTTTTACATAAAAAGATATGTGTAGGAGGAGGCAGGGGAGAGCTGCTCGCTGGCGACCTCCTGGATCCCACTCCAAGCCAAGGGCAGCTGCAAGGGAAACGCCAGAGGGAAGGCATGTCCCACATCTGGTGGGACAGCCAGGGAGTCTGGGAGCAATGGGTGAGATGCGGGGAAGTATCCCTGGGAAAAGCTCTGGGTGTGTGTTGGTAGGAGGGACAGGCTCATGCAGGTGTGATGGATTAGAGCTGGCTCTTCCAGGGCCCAGGATGAACCCTGTGGGGCTGGTTCAACGTTGAAACCCTCAGAACTGCTGGATGACAAAGTAGGGCTTGCAGGAGATAGTCTGTTTGTCTCGGGGTGGGCTGGCAGGGAGGGGATCCATCCTACTCAGAGGCCTGGATTCTCTCTGGCTAAAGAATTCCTCACTGCTCTTTGGAAAATAACCAGTTTTCTGCATCTGGCTCGCTGACTCTCCTGTGCATTTATCAAGAGCCTCTCAGGAGCTGTGTCCCCCTGGAACATCTGATAAATACTATCGCGCCCTGTCACTTCCACTGCCCTGAGTCCCCCTTCTGTGTCCTCCACAAATCACCGTGACACGAGCAAGCCCAGAGCTCAGACCCTGGTCACCTCGGTGCTGACTGGTCCTGTATAAGGAATTAGTGTGATCACATGCAAAGAGAACCCTTATCTAGCATCTACCAAATTACTGAGGGTTGATTCATGGGTTTTTGTCAGAGCCCTCTGCAGCTGAGAGGGAAAACACTGCCTGCTGTGTTGTGGGAGCTGTTTGCTACTCGCTGCTCTCTGGTTTTAAGATGGCTAATACCTGAAAGAACATAAAAGGGACAATCTTTTCGCTTTGAAAAATGAACCAGCAAGAAATTTTGTCAGTACTTAGAGTGCAGGATTGCACAGAGTCTTCATTCCCTCTCAGCTCTCTTGCCCAGGACTTGGCCATAACACAGCCCGTTGCTGAAATTGCTGAGCTGCAGATACCTAAACTGTTTCCATATTGAAACATAGCAACACCTCTGTTACTTTCATGTAATAAGGAAGTTTTTGTCTTTCTCTCCTAACACAGCTGCTAGTCTTCAGATAAATATAAAGGTTCTTTAATTGTATCATAGTGTAAGATAACAGTCTACAACAACAGTTGAATACTGCATATCTGTACAGGAATAAGGTTTTCTTAGGCCAAAAAGAACATTACATAGAGTGCTTATCTCACCTAATCCTGTATTTGTTTGTAAATGTGGAAAAGATGCTGCCAGGTCTAAAACTATTCAAATTACTTCACCCTAAAAGCTGATGAAGCCAGGACTTTGTAGCCAGCTGCCCCCGCAAAGTGCTCCCAGCTCTGTGCTGCACCGAGTGTGCCCAGAGCTGCAAAAGGAGACCAGAGGATGGAAGGATATATTTGGAACAAGGCTGAGCCCATGAGCTGAATCCACCATGAAGGGCTAACTGTGGGTAGGCGGTGAGTCTCACCCTCCTGCTCAGCTCTCTGCATAGTTAGTCCTTCTGGAAGCAGGAAAATCTTCATTAATCCAAGTGGTAGCTACGACCCTGGAGCCAGAGCTCCTCCCAGCTCTCGCTGGCTCAGCCACAGCAGAATGCACTGCAAGAAGTTGTCTGGAGCTCGTTGTGTTAGAACACAGAGTCACGGTGAAGGAGACAGAGATCTTATTACATGCAGAGGTACATGCATATCACTGTACAACAGATAACAGCAGGAGAAAGGCAAATGAAATAATTTAGATAATTCTTTGTCCATCAATCACTGTGCAATTTTGTAGTTAGTCTCATTCCAAGGCAATATGGAGATCTGGTGTATCACAACTAAGGTCGGATAACCTGGCAGAAATCCCTAGTGTGGCTGTCTGGAGAACCAGGTAATAGTGTTAGAGAATTTTGCATGCAAAAATTCTGTCATACGGAGCACCTTTACAGTAGATCACGTCGGGACCTGTTGCTACAGGTTAATGCCTAGGAAATAAATCGTAAGCAGTATTAATTTTTAAAAGTTGCAGCATGGTTAAGTATATATTATGCAGCCTTTTATGTATCTATTTTATTATGTTCAGCTGAGTGGGTTTATTTGCTGCCTTCTTTGAAGGCAGAGCATCACTCTGCATCGCTTTCCAGACCATCGTTCACTACAGCAACACCATTTCCCTGAGATCCATGGCGAGGAACAGAAGTGACCACGGTAAACTCTCTGAGACTGGGACAATATTCTCCTTCCCAGGGCACATGTGTGGTTTGACTCCAGCTGGCAGAGCTTTGATGACATATAATATGAAATTTGATACTGTTTATTTCAATAAATGGAGGATAGCCACTGGAATATCATAATATATATTCTGTATAATTCTATATAAAAGTAATGTAATTCTAAATACTAAGAGTATAATAAAGTATCTAATTCCAATATAATAATATAAATTTACTTATGATGTTGCAGCCTACACAGATGTGGACTTTCATACCTTTATCTCTCCATGTGTGAGGAGGAACCACATAATACGCTGTATGGGTCTGTGTGTCTAAGGCAGCAACAGATACCAGAGACAGGTCAAAAATAGAACATTCCATGTTCAAATTGCCATATTGTTCTGGGAAAACTCCAGAGGCTCGTTGTTTCTTTGGGTACCACACAGGCCACAATTTATAGTAAAAGAAGTACAGAAGCAAAAGGAAAAAGGTCTGAGATGAGAAAAATCATCGCAGGACTGTTAGAAATCATGGCTCTTGGTTCCTCAGCAAAGTTCCCTCCTTCTCATTTTCCTTCCCCACATCTTTATCAAGAAGGGGGGGTTTGTGAGTGCCAGCACAGCTTGAGCAGATGTCCACAAAGGGTTGTGTCTGCTCAGGTCTGAGCTGCACATTGCTCCTGGTGGCCCATGTGGCTGTCGTACCACACCTTCTGCTGAGAGCTGGTATTGGGAACATTAAACTTATTAAAATAGTGCCTGTGCATCCTTTTTGAAAAAGAAAATGCCTTACAGCATGTTTTACACAGTAAGTGGAGCAGACCCGCTTGGTGAGTGCAGACACAGCTCCAGACGCAGGCAATGAGTGCTTTGTTTATGACAGATTTCTGTTTTTATTCCCAAGGTTCAGAAGTAAATTACTACAAAAACGCAGACAGAACCTGTAATATTTGCTTCAGCATTATTCATTCAGCGACTCAGGAGCCTCAGATCAGCCTGTGAAAGACAGCAGTTAAAATACGGCGCCTGCTCCAATCTCTTTTGCGCTGGTGTAAATCAAGAGTAACTTTCACTGAAACCAATGGAGTGTAAAATTGGTGTAAGTGAGAATCAGTACTATCTCCTGTACCTATATGTTTGTGAAACTATTTGTTTAAAGTGTTTATAGACACTGCTATCATAAATAGCTTATTTTCTTACACATTAAATAGATCAAAGGTACCCAGAGTAATTCTCTCTCATGACTAATATAAACATGTATATTTATTGCCACATAACTTGCAGGAGTCGCACTCTTGTTGAATCTTAGTCCAAAAATAGTGATTGATTTTTTTCTTGGCTTAATAAAAGGAATCACAGTGCTCTATGAAAACATGCATTCATTTTATTTGATTGACATCTTCAATTTTGGATGTATATTCTAACTAATGGAACAAACATTGCAATACATGAATCAATTATATTTGTTCAGTTGTCAGGTTTGTAAAGTGAGAACAGTCCAAACTATAAATGATCCACCTGTCTATATATTATGTTGTCTTAATAGACAATACTACCATCGATACATTTGTTCTAATGAGGATCTTATCAGCATACATAGCTCGTATCTGACCCACTGTTATTTATTGAAGCACTAGAGTTTTACCCATGTACCTCAAAACATGACCTTCCTCACTTCAAAACCAAGAGAAGAATATGGCTGATGAAGAAAGATTTGCTCATGTAAGTAGCATCACTCTAAATATTACTGAAATAACTAGTTTAGAGGGATTACTATTTCTACTACTGTAACGGAGTATTTAGCCTTGGAGTTTGGGCGTTATTCTCAAAATACTTGTCTTAGTTTGGATGAAAAAAAACCAACCAAACCAACCAAAGTATGCTCAGTGATTTTAATCAGAGATTGTGAGATTGTGCAGAACAGATAACAGTTCTTTGCTCTAAGTGTATGTGTGCACAGAACAGAACAAAGTCAACAACAAGTGCGATTAAGTTGTTAATATGGATCGAGTCCCGTACCCGAGCTCTGGTGGTGCCGTCACTTTAAGCTGCAGCTCCGCTCCGGGCAGCCCTGGCGCGGGGCGCACAGCTTCTCCCAGGCCGCAGCTCCGCTCCGGGCAGCCCTGGCGCGGGGCGCACAGCTTCTCCCAGGCGGCAGCTCCGCTCCGGGCAGCCCTGGCGCGGGGCGCACAGCTTCTCCCAGGCCGCAGCGCCGCTCCGGGCAGCCCTGGCGCGGGGCGCACAGCTTCTCCCAGGCCGCAGCTCCGCTCCGGGCAGCCCTGGCGCGGGGCGCACAGCTTCTCCCAGGCCGCAGCTCCGCTCCGGGCAGCCCTGGCGCGGGGCGCACAGCTTCTCCCAGGCCGCAGCTCCGCTCCGGGCAGCCTCCTCCTCAGCGCCGATCCAGATGGTTATCGGTCACACTCGCACACACACACACACAGAGGGAAAGGAAATAAAGATGGAGAGATAGAGACTACAGCAACGCAAGCAGAGGTAGCAAAGCGCGACTATTCTCTAGGCAGCAAGATGGAGAAAGAGGCGGAGAGCGGGAAGTACCCAGTGAAAGGAAATGTCCGGGCAAACGGGACACAACCTCTGCCCCGGTCTGCTCGGAAACGGCCCCTTCCCCCCCCGCCAGCAAAGGAAGAAAAAATTCTCTGAAAGAGGAGGGAAAAAAAACCCAACAAACCAAACCAAGCTGAAACTATAACAATACTGTAGTCTAATGATCTGAAAGAACACAAGCAATAATTTTGAGACTATAATTCAGCAAACGAATAGGTCTTTGAGGAATCAGGGCTGTGGAAAATATTGCAAATTTCTATTTGCTGTAATTTTCCCATTTCTTGACCTTTCTTATAATTTAGCAATTTGACAATTATTAAGTTTTTAGAAAGCATCATCTAGAATAAGAATTGGCTGAAAAATTCATTAAATAAATATACTTAAAGAATTCATGAATCCTTATCAAAAGGGAAAGATATGTCAACTGGAATTCTTTAGGAGCAGCATCCAGTATTTTCATTAATGACCTGGATGACTGAATGGTAAACTTTCTTATCAAATTTGTGAATTTAGAAGAACTAGGAGTACTTTGGAGGATAAAACTTGAATTTCAGTTTACATTGATGAAATATTCTAAAAAAATCCAGACTGAAATAAAACAGAAACAAGAGTAACATAAAAACTGTGTAGTAGGATGTATAGGCAGGAAATACCAGACACATTAAATCAATTCTCCTACCTCATGGAGCGTTGTTTTGGCCCTAACAAAATTTGGAAATGTAGTTTTAGAGACCCAGGTAAAGAGGGCAACAGGAATGACCTGGAAACTGGAAAAGAGAACCAGCAAATTTCAATAAATAGAGAATGTTAAACACACACTAACACAATACTAAAGAAGGATCTGATAAGAATCTTCCAGTACACCCTAGCCTGCAGAAAAGGTAAACACAGTGTACTTCGTGTCCTTGAATATTGTTAAAAAAGGAAGCCATGTTGCATCTTGAAATTCTGTTTAGGTACCGGAAAAAAGCTTCTTTCAAGAAATGGGCAATGAAATGGACAGACTGTGTAGGCTCTGGGCTCTCCCCCACAGGAGGTCTTCAAGAACAAGATTCACCCTTCAGAAATGGATTTGATATAGCTAGTCTCGTACTCAGAACTGCAGCCTCAGTTTTCTCTAATTCTGTTTTGACCTGTATGTGTTTAATGTATTTCCGTAACGTTTTTTTTGCACCTTATATGAACCATTTTTAAGACAGAAATAGTCAAAACCGCAAACACATTACAAATCAATCCAAGAAACTTTTCCAAGCAGCCAGGTGAGTTCTCAGTTTTGTTATTTTGGTTAGTTCAGATTTGCAGAGGATTTAAATAACTGAATTTGCTGGAAATAGGAAGAATATTTGTTTGTTTACAAGCAAGATTAGAAATGGAATGAGAAATTCTGAATAGGAAAACTAGCTTGACTGATGGGGGGTTTTCTCAGTATTTCAAAAACAGGCTGCACAGAGGTTGTGATGAACCCTCTTCAATGCAGTCTGATCTGGTACTTCAGCTTGCATTTGGAAGCAGAAATTTCTTGAGCATAAAATGCAAGTGGCACTACCAATTGGCTTATCTGGAAGAATTTGACCTTTATCCTTTCAAACAGGAAAGGTTCTCTCTGCTTATCAGACCCAATGCCTGCACAGGTTGTCATCTGTCTCGGTTCCCTGATGATGCTTGGAGAGCAAGGAGTGCTGGAGTAGAGCTGCTGTGCTCAACTGGGACCTCCAGATAGGCATACAAGGGGAGCATTAAGTGATATAATACTATAAAAGTAAATAATTTTCTGCTAGTGTGCCGAATTCATACACGTTTGAGTTGAAACCAGAAACAGATGTTTTTCCATACTACACCACAGTGCACCGTGTAACGAGATCTGACAGAAATAGTTTCTTCTCTGCTCAATTTAAGAATCCGGGCATGCAGGTAGTGGAACTTACCTAGTCTTGGGGAATATAGAATGCAGTGTCATGTACTGTCAGAAAGGAACCTTTGCAGAAGCACACACACTTTGTTGAAGAAAATGCAGAAGCGTGCACTACGGGGCAGGGAGCAGCCCGGAACCCCCCGTGCCCCAGCGTGTGGGCACAGCCACAGCTCTGCCATCGCCGACCAGTCAGTCTGAAGGGTCTTTCCTTTTCTGTTGGCTTGGCAATCTGGGAGCTAAAACAGAGCAAGGTAATGGAATATGGCAGATGCGGTTGTTTTATCATGGTCAGCTGGCTAAGGAACACCATTTTGGAAAATTAACAGGGAAACCAAAATAGATGCTCACCTGACAAACTGAACCCTAATCAAGAAATAGATCTCATAGCACTTAATGCTCCTAAAAAATTAGCAACCAAAAAAATAAATATTTTCTTAGTCCTTAGGGAGGAGCTACATGTCAGCTTGCACGCACATCTGTGTTGCAATCCCATTGTGCATACACAAATGTCACTACATCAGTCAAGAACATTAAGTCAAGATTGTAATAGTGTTCTCAATGGGTTCAGTAACAACTAAACCAAACAGGACTAATTTCAAGAACTTAAACCTTTGTGCCTCCAAGTACCAAACAACCCCTAATTAACAAGAATAAGAAAGGATTTTTCTATGTGAGCATGTTAGCTTGTAACTATCTGCTGAGACCCTGGCAGCACATTTTTCCAGAGTTTTCTGGCCTCCTTAGCAGAGAGGAGAGGACATGGGGAGAGATCAGCCACTCACTAATTCCTGTGCTCCAAAGTAAACTCAGAGCCATTTTTCTGGCTGGGAGGAAACAGCTGCACTGCAAGTTAAAATATGCCTCGGTGAGATTCAAAACTGCTCAAAGCGATTCACCTACAACCGATGCTGGTAATAGGCAAGATGGGGACTGCAGCCCTGCCTCAATGGTACTTGCTCAATTAATTTAATACCTTCATACACACCCCATGCCCTTTTTCCGTGTATAAGCAGCTACTTTCCTGAGAGCACAGGGCAGGAGAGTCTGTGGCAGTGTGACATCATCTACTCCCTTCAGCTCTGCTGGAAGTCTGAAAAATATGCTTTTCTTAGGCACAAACAGGTAGCTGAATTCAGCCTTCTTTGTGGCCATGAATGTAAATTTACACACGTGAGGAAATTACACCACTTATTTCAAAGCTCTTCCTAGATCTCCAGGTGTCCAGGAGAACTGAAGCAGTGTTTATGGTGGAAAAAACATGCAGAAATTGTACTGAAAATTCCTTTTTTGTAATATTGACACTTTTCCACATAGGCTTTGGGTGCTCACAGACAGAAGAGGCATGTGCCTCTGTCTTCAGATTGAGGAGTTTTTTACTAGTGTGATGCTTTTGATGATATTCTCAGGGTACTAATTTGTTATTTGTAATGATAATTCTTTGTCCACATGAGAACAGGCATACATCACATACATATACACTGTGCTCGCTTTCATAAAAAATGTATGAATCATTATTGGCATTAGGGATATCTGAAGCCAAAATTTGTAGGAGGCAATTTTGTAGAAAATGAAATTATAGAATATTTATCCATCCAGTAAGCTGCCCTGAGTAAGACTCTCCAACAGAATTAGGGAGTTATTTATTTATGAGCTGGTCTCCTACTCTCTTCCTTAAAGAGAAATCGTGGAACAGGTTGAACAGGATGTTTGTTTACAAATTGGCCAGAGAGCATTGTTCTCAGTTTGACTTGCAATGACTAATGAGCAACATAATTTTTAATCATAGGTTTTCAAGCCTGACACACTGACAAGTACATCCTGCATGTGTTACATTCAGCTTGGCATAATGCAGGCAGCTGTGCACGCTAACAAGAGAACAAAAGCAGTGAGAAGAAGATCAATGTATCAGTAGAAAATAAGACTTTTGTAGCAAGAAAGCGGCAATATAAACATTCTTCATTTTAGGACTTCCTAGGACATGTTTTTGTGCACACAGAAAAGCTGAATCCTCAGCTCTGGATCCAGGGGAAAGGAGCGGAAAGAAATCAGTTTGTCTGCGCTAATGAATCAAAGGCCAGCAGTCACCAGGGACAAATAGAGCATGAGATCTCAAAATCAGGAGTTCTTGAGGATGGCTCCTAAAACACCCTGGACTGTATGTCAGGGAAAGCTGGAAGCAAATTGACGTTGACAAAGCTTTTAAAATTTCTCTACCCACTCACTGGTATTTGGCAGGACAGATGCTCGCTTGTTCTGCCACCTTCTGCAAAAAGAGCCACATTCATAGCCCCATTTTTTCCTCTTGCTCCGTCCCCCACTGCCAAACCATCCCAGTGGAGACTGGGGGACTCTCCTCCTCCTGAGGTGCTGGCTGAGGCTGGGACTTATCCCTACATGCAGTGACTTCAAGGAGCTTTGTAGCCTCATATTTCCCTCCCCAAAATTTAGAAAGAGCAAAAATAACTTTATCCATCTCACGAGTCTGAAGAAGGCCTTTCATTGGTGGAAAAGGGGAGGGGACAGGACAGGACGAGGATTATCTTGGGTATCAAACACACTCTCAGCAGGCCCAAGTGCCAAATTCAGCAGTAGCTCTGCCTCACCGCTGCCTGGCTATGCAGAAGCTCAGAGGTCTCCTCTCCACATCACTGCATATTACTGCTGTGGAGCGCAAAGCATTAGTATTCCTTTAATAACTATATATACATATATATACTGTTATTCCTTGATAAATTCTTGTTTGAGTGATCTTTAAAACACAGGTTTTAACACAGCCTTTCCAAACAAGCTATTTTTGCTTGAAAATGGTTTTCAGCCACTTTTTCCTAGCAACAAAGAGCCTCTTTAGAGTGGAGATGACTCTGATAGCACTGAAGATATTAACACATGTTGTTGATGCAACCCTTTTAACACTTCTTGGAACTTAATTTTAATTAATTACTTTGTACTGAGCATGGAGAAAGAGAGAAATAGATCACCTGCTTTTACAGGGAAGAAGAGCAAAGTTCAAGACTTCTTAAAAGACTCAGTGAGAGGGAAAACAGGACTACTGCATTTTCTGCTTCTGATTTAGGTCTGATAGATACTTTGCATTAGATTATCAACTTGCTCTGCATTTTAATCTACATAAATCCCATCAGCATGCACCAAATGCTACAAGAAACTACATTCTGTGCTGCCACTTCTCTGACCATACATTATAGGAAAGACTGGATGTAATGTCAGCAAACAAAGAATGTAGAGTAATGACACAGGATTTAGCCAGGAGCATTTATAAGACAAAATAAAAGGTGTACCAGTTAAACTATGTGTTTATAAAGAGACTGGGTTTCCTCATTTTAGAAGTGCTTGGCTAGCTTTAATGGGGAAGGACTCTAATGATTTTTGACACGTGTTAATGGTGCGTGTCACGTTCTTTATATTTTCATAACGACATGTCTAATTTCTGATGGCATGTGTCACATTGCATATATTTGTTAAATATAGGTCACAAGCTAAAAATATGCACTATATTAGCAAAATATATATGATAACAATTGCATATATCTTCCTCACTGCAGAAACCTCAACTGATCACAAATTGGATTCTGGAGGGTTTTCTAAAACTCAGTGGCAAAACGTTTTTAAAGCCCTGTCTTAAAAGATGGTGGCAAAAAGGTAGGCTTTGGCAGAGTTGGCATTCATGAGAAAAAGAGATTCTTTCTCACTTGAGGTTATTCTTAGAGATGGTACTTCTTCCTAGTGAGAGAAAGCTGAAAAACGCTGATAGGGTAATGTGGTAGTCATTGATTTATATGGTTTGGCAAAAGCTAGAAACAGCACCTCTGGGGAGAAAGGGTAACGGGAGAGACACATTTCAAGCTATTGTTGAAAAACGGCAGCTCAGCATTACAGCTGTGACCTTCTGCCACTTGAAGTGTATGGTTGATATTTTTCTTCTTCAGGGAGGAGCACAGGTGATAAGTAACCATTTTTTAGGTCCCGAGATTCACATAAAAGCTTGTGATATGAAAACTAGAGCCCCTGGAGAGGTGGCAGGTGACCATCCCTGAGGCTGTTACTCCCTTACCAATTAACTATTGCTTTCTGGCCAGTGGACGACAGTCATGTAGCCAGAAGTGAGTCTTACACACAGCACCCAGTCCAGACATTACCAACATTCAGGTTTCATGCTTTAGCTTAACAGCCCAATCTGACAGAACAACTTCTCGATCTTAATGAGACTTTTTCCTTTGCAAAAAAATCACATAAGGAATAAATAAGTCTTAGATACTCACCAGAAGTAAGTTAGCGTATGGGAAGGATGATGGCCACACATCTTTCAATAAAACATTATCTTATTGTCTTCTCAGAGGAAGATGGTAGTGACTCTGCCAATTAAAGGAAGAAAGGAAGGTTGCAATGCTTTTCTGTGTTTGAATGTTACTCTTGTTTTTCACAACAGTTTTTATTATAGCTAAGAAAAATTTTGTAAGGACCACCCTTCTCCAGCACTTGCTAGGTCAAGCTGTAGTACTGATGTGAGCTGAACGATGCTGTTAGTGTGTGTATGATGTAAGGCTCTCATTTCCTAGCTAAGAAGGAATAGATGCCCTAATGGAGCAACAAATATTACAGAGAAATTACTATGAACAACAGATAAAGTAAGCTCTAAAAGCCATAAGATTGATACATATATAAAGATAGATAGATAGATAGATAGATAGATAGATAGATAGATAGATAATGTCCAGTTCACCCAAGCTTTGAATGAAGGAAACAAGATAAGAGATTAAATGGAAATGAAAACTTTACATAATAGTTGGAACCTATCTAATCCCACTTTAATTTGATGATCAACCATTTCAAATGAAATGGTGGAATCAACCCTGTTACATACATCTGATCTTTCAAAGGGCTTCTACACTTCCACTTTGACTCCACCAGAAATGATGCACCACGGGAAAACAGGAACATCATCTCAGACAAGAAACTTCTTCAACTCGGTAACTTTACTCCAAAAGCATTTGTAAGTCATAAACCCTTGAAATATCAGCCCCTCTCTTATCTGACCTAATTCTGCCTGTGAAGGCACCACTATTTCAGCTTTGGCAGACAGCTCCTGTTTCTTCTTTCCGATAATTTTTATGCATAGAGTAGAGATTAGGCTGTGTTTTCCCATACACCAGCTTCACTGGAGATGCTCCAGCTTTCTCTTCCTCCTTCCACATCCTCTATCAGCTCCTTGCCTTTGCCTCAGTTGTGAACCTATTGCATTTTTCCATCAGCGTGTGCCAGCCTTTGGGAGAGAAATTTGGTGACCGAGTGCTGCTGCAACAAAGGTAATTAGAAGTCTGCTGCGTATGTACTAAATAAACTATATAATCCTAAAATGAAGATGTTTCTAAGAACAGTCCATGAGGATGCTGAGCTAGAGGAAGCATGACAATAGATAATTTCAAACCAAGTAAAGCTTGAAAGAGGGGTGTTTTCATCTTTCTGTGAAGTTAAGAAATAGCTATAAAAATCCCCTGACTTGAACAAGCAACGCCCACTTTCTCTGTGTCTTATTCTTGGTTTTACACCTCTCATCAGAGACCATTTCATTCGGTTTTGGGAGATAACAATTATGAAGCAGCTTAAAAATATAAATAATGTCTACATTACAAGGAAACAGTAACTATCCACTTCAGTCCTGTGTTAGTAGCAGATAACATCACAGTGTTGCTACGGTAAGAAAAATAATAAACCACTGACAAGAAATCAGAGTCACATCTTCTAAATTATTTCATTGATACGATGACATTCTATTTTAACTGAAGATATTGACAGTTTTTCTTATTAAAGGCCCAATGATTTAAAGAGCAAAATACTGAAGACACTATTTTAAATATTTTCTTGGCTTTCATAGGACTCAGATGAATCACGTTTCCTGTCTATCACATAATATCATCCATGATACCAAAAATGGACACTAAAACACAAATTTTCTTTTGGACAAAGTTATTCTCTGTTTGTAATGCTTAGGTATGGTCATGAGGCCTACAGGAACATGAGCATTTCTCTTTTGTAAGAGAAATATTCACTGCAGAGCTCAACTGTAGAGGAGGAAATTCTGTTTCATCTCACCATCATGTTCTAGAAATCTCTTTCTATTGGCATGAGAATATGATCTCTACAAAATCCCCGATACTTATGGCTGGAGAACGTGGTTCAGTTAGAAATAAGCATCCTTCCAAAATACCACCCACAACACAAGGTGATCTCAGACTAAAGACTTCTGTTTCACAGTTTTCCTTACATTCAAACCAAAGGCTTTGCTGGAGTCCAGGTAGGGCTGGTATTCAGGAGCAGAGTGGGCAAAAGAAGCTTTGGGATCCATAGACCTTAACGATCAGTATGTTCATGGGAGGGCTGAGAAATACCATTGACATTACCAATATTAATATCGGCAAAATGTCAGTTATAAAATAATAAATTCAAGCCATAAAAAAAGACTTCCCATTATGAGAAAGGCCTATGCTCTATCCTGGGGAACGGAAACACTATTATAGATTCTTATGGCTGAGATTCCCTGTTGAATTCTAGAGAATTAATTTTAAAACCTGAGAGGGAGAGGATTGGAAGCAACAAGGAAAATGTGATTTCTACATCGTGCTTTTTCTTTCCACCTTTTTCTATTCTTGTTTCTCAAAAATCCTAAATTTGTAAGACTTTCAACACCAGAGTGGAGTTGCTTATTTACTCCTACATTTGTGCTAGCTACAGCGTAACTTCTGAAGGACATTTTCATAAGAGTTATAGCAAAAGTTTATGAAGTTGTATTTTACTCAGATTAGAGATATGTCTTGTTCTTCCCTTACCCTTGCGTTGAAAAGACCCATTTACTTATCCTTCTCTGAAAAATGGGTTGTGTGGCATTCAGCAGAGTTAGCACTGAAAACCTGATGTAGTTTGTTAGCAAATAAGGTTCCATGCCTTTTTTAAATACCTCAGGAATGTTATTAAAATCCCAGAGTGATGAACACATAATAGATAGATAGGTTAGTTCCCACATTTAATATTCTGAGCATATTGCAATGCCGACAATTCTCTTATGAAGTGAAACAAAGTGGCTGCACATGTAGAGGAAGTGGTTAGGTGATTGATTGAATACAGCTAGGAAAAGAAATCACTGGGAATTAGGCTAACGAATTAAAGAAATGAACCAGAGACGAGGACCACAAGTACGGGTATTCTGACAAAAAGCAAGAACTCTGAAATTTGCTTCAAATTCCTCCACAATGTTTGGGGGGTGTTAGACATACATTTTGCTGCACTTCCCACAAATCATATTTTGCTTGTAAAGCAGAAAGACAGAAAAAGCGATTCTCCTGCCATTGTTTCTACAGGCTTTAGACATGGAAATAGAGAGCTGCTAAAGCCAGAGTGGGGGTCCTTGGGCTCATACAAGAGGAGCACAGACCTGTGATGTTAAACCTGTGCGGGAAAGAGCAGGGTACAGGTCTCAGTTTGCCTCTGCACTGCTGTCGCTCCATGGAGCACCTGAGCCATCACTGCTGTCCTGCTGCGTTCCTCCCACCCAGACACCCATGGAGAAGACCTACAGGCATTCTGTGTCGAGTTACAAGTGGCCCTGCGTTTGTCCCAGATCCTCACCAGCATGTACACAGGAGGTTAGGAGAGCAGTGGCCACCCCATGCTTCTGAACATCATCTCCTACCATCATGGATGGATATCGCGTGTAATTCCTTACCTTACAAAACCCCATCTCATTACTAACACACTCTGAGCATCAGCAGGCAGCAATACCAAATATCCAGAACTGCAGCTGGGCAAAGTGTGAATTTCAAATAGCAGTACTGACATTGGCTCATTTGCACTAACATAACAAGCACTTAACTTTTCAACAATCAGGCATCGGCTTGCCATTTTCTTTGTCCTGAAACTCTTGTACATTTCTTGCGTCAGATATTCTTTGACTTATGTCAGTAACATAGAAACAGAAAACATTGCTTTAAGGAAAAAAAAAGCGAACCCACAACAGCTAATAAGATACAAAAGAATGATGCAGACTATAAAAAAGCCTGGAAACCCTGGGTTTTTATTTTACTATAGACCTATCAACACAAACAAAAAATAAATTATTTTTAAAGTTCAGATATTGAACTCAGGAAGAAAATCAAAAGTGCTTTCCCTGCTGTTCTTTTCAATATTTACTTCATGTTTTATTTGGAAGTGAGATTCATCTCCACTCTAAAAGGTACTCTACTTTTATCTTAAGTATTGCTATTTCCAAAGGAACAAAGAATGTTCCTTATCGGCGTCTTCCGGCTGGACTTCCTAATGCATTTGATTTTCAGCTATTAACCCAGGAGCCCCGTAATCACAATCACTTTGTGGTTTTTAATACCCTACAGGTTTATAAGTGTATGGACATTCTTATAAAATTATTACTTTATTTTGTGCTTAATGTTTGCCAATATCTTCTTGGCTCATGACTAAAAGATGACTAGAAGACCAGCAAATCACACCCCTGCACACCTACATGTTCCTCTTCCATGGCTATTTGTTCTCAATGAACCCCTCAAAACACACGGTTTCAACAGTAGCTCACATTATTTAAAGACAGAATTCTCACATGATTATTTTGTGCTCATCAGAAACATTGACATGGATTTAGTAAGACTCCTTATTAAAATAATTGAAAGAATCATCTCAAACCTTTCTAAAAGTGGTACAAAAGTTACACTCCTTCTTCCATGTTCTTTCAAATTAGTTGGACGAGTTTTGCCGTCACATCGTTAAACTGCTGAAATTAGCGGTCTCATTGCAAGGATGCTGGTGGAATTGGGGTCAGAGCTGAACCAAGTGCCTCCAGGTAGGAGAGGTTGGGTGTAACAAGAGCTGGATTTGGGGACCATAAGCCACGGAGATACCAGCACACAGCCCCAGCTCCCGCTGCTCTCCACAACAGCCCCCGCTCTTAACTTTATCTAAGACTAGAATATTTCAAACAGAATTCGATAAAGACAGCTTTTCTCTTGCAGTCTGATTTACATCTCTTTTCAAATTATTTGCAAATTTTATAATAAACTTTCAAATCACACTGCAATGTTTTCTTTCAGCTGGTAGATCACCAATTTAACAAATGGCATTCCTTTGATTTTTTTTTATGAAAATTAGGATCGAATTTGCAGGATTCCTTTGCTATCTAAAATCATAAATGAATGGCTAACATTTTTCATTGAAATCTATGTTTTATTCTTGCTACATATTTTTAATGAGAGTTCTGCAGATAATCCATGTAACATGGATGGGAAATGTGTGTTTAACAAAATAGCCTTTAAATACCAACCTGAAGTTTGTTGGTGTGACTCAAGTTACATGTACCATTAAATACCTTCCCAAACACATGGCCTTTTTGCAGCAAAGCCCTGCACACGTACTTACCTTTAATCACACTTCTAAAGCTCTGATTTCAGTGGAATGTAAGTATATGCTTGAAGGTAAGCCTGCGACTGGTTTCTTGTACCGAGTTACTAACACACATGCACGAGTAAGGAGATCCCAGAACAACACCCTTTCCCTTGATTCAAGTAAATTAAGGAAAAAATTATTCTTCACAATATTTTTAACAATAAATGGCTCACAATAAAACAGTATGTACAGTGTCTGCCTGTGAGCACCCTTGTCATAAGCGGACTGAAATTATATCAGAAAATATCTTTCTTTTGTAGTGGTTCACCCCTTGTAGCTGCCAAGATGCAACCGTCTGGTCTGAGAAGTATTTCCATGGTGTCCTGGAGGCTGGATTCAGCCATTAGTTTGGTGCTGATTCTATTTCCATAAAATACCTTCCTCCAAAGCATTATGCTCTAGCTTTATGATTTATTTTTCACATTTCTAGCCATAAAAATGAGGAAATACCCTCCTATTAATTGCTTTCTTCTACTCCTAAAGTCAAATATGAATAGATTAAAGAAATTTTGTGTCATAGAAGATTGTCTACTAAAAAAAATAAACAGACATACCAAATACATATATTTCTGCTTCTGAGGGAGTCTCTGCGTCTCTGTTATTTGGTACACGGACTTGGATTAAATTTTGGATTGTTTCCCCAAAAAATCTTAATAATTATTTAGTAAATTTTAGATTTGAGGCAAATCTGAAAATTGGACATCAAGTATCCTCAGGCTTAATGTAGAGTGCACATATCGAAACTGGCACAATTCCAATTAGCTATTAGTTTTATGGATTTGAAAGTTCTTGGCATGATATCAGAAATAACACAGTTTCACGCCTAACAGCATTTCTGGCTAGATATAGTCAATCAAATCATCCTTTGCATTCAAAACTGGTATAAAAGTCTGTATTTTGTAGTTCCAGACCCCTACCTCTGAGCATTTGTGCCTTTTATGCATACCTTGCATGAATTCCCTCTGCATAATCATGTGAAGATTAAGTTTAAATCAATGAGAAAAATATGTGAAACATCTGGAAGCATTCATATTTCAGCAAAAATAGTTTATCTGCACAGCCCATTATGTTGAAGCCACAGGAAGAGCAATTTACCTCTAACAGCAATAAAGACTGTATGGCTATAAAATCTTATCAAATAAAAGTGCATTGTCTTGTCTATGGAAATTCTTTAAGCAGTCCATAATTATTTAAGATAATTTACTGTTATTACGACTTACAATAGGAAAAATAAAGAACATTCTCTGTTAATTACATCTAGTTTACTGTTGCTAAATATAGACTGGCCTCCAACGAATGCTGAACTGTAGGAAACGGAGATCCAGAGGGGGGAATTATATCAACACATCTGATTTCTGCTGTTCTTGGCAACATATTTAACCAAGGAAGGAACCCTGGGTCACTGCACACAAATTTCCTTACTTTTATAGTCAACTTGCCGATAAAACAATCTCCCTTCTGTCCATTCCCCTGAAGCCCATCTTGGATTTCTCTCTCCATGCACACATGGGCCAGGGTTGTGGGATTTGGTCCTTCTAGGTTTGGTGGCTCTTGGAAGGGCCCCTGAGCCCTTGCATGCCAGTGCATCCTCCCTGCAGACGTACGTAAGCCCCCAGTGCCCAAGGGTTTGAGCTTTCCTTCTTGATTTGTTTATACCTGTGATTCATATTGATGTTTAGAATGTAATAACCACTTATCTGAGATACTATTTGGAGATACTTTAGGAGCATCTTAGCAGGTCCCACGCTGAAAACTGCTGTTGGAGGCTTTCTCCCCGCGGCATCACTGCCAAGGAGCACCCAGGTCCTACCATAAGGATGACTCCTAGAGTCTCTTTTAATATTTAGTGGTTTTATCTCAGCATCACCTTCCGGGGCAGTGGCAGATGAAGGGATAGCCATTCCAGCAACTGTGCAAGCACAAAACAGCTACATAAAGCTACATCTTTGACCTCAAAAGCTTGTATCTAGACATAAGCACCCAAGACGATAGATACAGACTGGAAGTAAAGTGTAGAGATAAATTGACCAGCAACACAGCACGCCAGACACCTAATCAGGAGTCTGCCTCTCTGTTTTACTTAAGTGTAACCTACAAAACAAACTGCATATCCTTAGTAGCACTAAACAAAATGTCGTGATGCTCAGCCCAACTCCCATTTTAACCAGTCTTCCTCAGGTTTTTCTAAGAAAATATTTGGTGTCTTTCTCACAGACTTTTATTCTATATGCAGAGAGGCTTTTTGAGTGCATGTGGTTTCTCATAGCTGTCAAAGATGTAGGAATTCAAAAAAATCCTTTTCCTAACAGTATAGCAGTATTAGCAGCATGAGCAAGTTGGAAACTTGAGTTTGTGTTTATGCTTGATTCCTATTAGGAGCCAAATTCAAAGTGAGCCCAAAATTTGTTCCCCAAAATTTGCAGGTGGAAATAAATCTTCTGCTTTCACCTGTGCATACAGAAAAATCCTCCCAAATCCACGCATCTGGCTCCTTTGTATGGTCTGTGCCTGGTTATGAATGGCTTCCCCTGTGCCAGTCGCACGGCTGAAAATATTCTCAGTGTGCTACCATAAGATTAGTGGACACTTTACCCAGCCTGTGAACTCCAGATAAATCCCAGAACAGCAGCAGGGAGAAAGCAACATAAGCTCAAGCAGAAGGTCTCCATTTATTGGAAATCCACATACTGTATGCTTGAACAGCTCCAGGGTAACAAACTGCTATACCTGCCTCTCCATATATGCAAGATTAGAAAAGCAGATGCTGCCCTGACCTCTATCCATTGCATTTGTGTTGCTCTACTGATCTGTACTCATTTGTGCCCCAATTGTATTGCTACATTTATTATTCCTATTTAATTCAATTACTTGTGTATGGTTTCTAGATGTATACTGTATTTGAAAAAAAATAAATATGGGGATTAGATATTCTGTCATTTGTCAGGGTTTCCAGTTCATATATTCCCATTACGGAAAGCTGACATTTCTGCTTTTAACAACTACTCAGGTCATAATATGCTCGGACATGTCACCCAGCTAAGACCTACTGGCGGTGTAGCTGGTCTCTGCAGCCAGCCCAAAGGCAGACCAGGGTGAAAATCAGATCTTCGTAACAGCACTGAAAATTGAACAGGGCCTACGTGTGCTGTGGAACCCCTGTGCTGAGGTCAGCGGTGTGAATTGTGTTGGTGAACCTGCTGCTGAGCTCCTCACCAGAGAGAAAACCAGTTTGGCTTGGATGGCAGCGTATTGCCGTCAAGGTTTCTGAGGGCAATGGAAGATCTCCTGCACTATGAATCATTCTGCTGCCAGAAGAAATACCCCAAGCACAGGGAAAAGCTGCAGCACTGGATGTCCTGCGGCGCTGGCGTCTGTCAGGCCCTGGGGACAGCCACGCAGCAGGGTCCAAGCGTGAGATGCAACCTGAGCATCCGCAGGGCATCGACAACACTGTTCCTGAACATCCTCAGATATCCCTGGGTGGTTTGGAGCAATCTGATGGAAACCTGTGACAAGCTAAAGCCCCAAGGGATCCCCCAGCAGAGAAAGACCAGTCACTCCCATATTCTGTGTCTCTTGGAAATACGTCACCTCACAAGGAGCAAGTGGACCCTAGGGGATGGGCGGGGACAAGGCCACCATGAGGGCTGGCAAGGAGGTGTAGGTGGAAGATGTCTGACTTCAATAACAGTTTCCCGAGGTCTGTATAATCCGGTTAAAACCTAAAAATCCCAGCTTTGAGGTACTTTCCAGACATTTCTGACAATGCGGTGCCTGCTCCAGGTCTACCTCATGGGCAACGTGGGTTTAGTTTGACAGCCTTACTGCTCATCAGATGTTTCTCGCAGGTAAAAGGACAACACAGTCTCCTCCCTGCCTTTATTGTGAGTTGGATGGAAATGCAGAGTTGAGCCTAACGCTTTAAAAATGTTTAATTGTAAAAAGAAAAAAAAAATACAGAAACACGTTTTATTTGCTCATTTGTGGGGTTTTACTTACAAAATCTATTCTAAGCCAAGATGCAATTTGAAGTTTACAGATATTTATGGACCGTGCCTTGAGGAAAAACTCTTCACTAATAGATTCAGAAATTAATTGAGGTTTATATTTTTTCACTAAAACTCTAAATATTTTTCTCACTATTTTTAGCTAAAAATGAAACAGCAGACTGTTAGAAGATATAGAAGTGCATAAGCAAGGAAGATTGCTTTGTCAAAGAACTAGTTCCACCCAGTGATGGAGGATTTGTCAATACTTAGGACTCTGGGACCAGATATGAACAGATATGTATCCTGAATAGGCAAAAGAAAAACCATTAAATTTACAGCATTTGGTGAAAAAGAAAAGATGTAGGGGTTTTTCAGCCTGCCAGGTGAGACTTCTTGTGTGCTTCACACAACACATCCACAGGAGAGCATACCATGGCTAAACTCAACTTTCCGAACTCTCTTGACCCTTTAATTAGGGAAATAGTTTGCAGTCAGCACTGACCCTGGTTTGATCTCTTTCTGCTTTGCAGAAATTATCATTTACTTCCTCTACCAGGGACACGTGATTCCCACAGCACTCCCACTTTTTCAGCCGTTATGCAGGGATATACGCAAGGAGCCATGGATTGAAAAACTGTGAATATCATAGATCAGATCCAGTTAAATTCCATGGTTTTTTCCTTCCTTTTCATTTTTGGGGGGCTTAGTAAGCAGGTCTGTGTTTTGTTTGCTCATCCATGCGCTCCTTCCTCCAGATTCCTCTCTTGTATTGTTTAGGGCACATATAAAATGTGCATAGACCACACACTAGATGTTGCTTTTTGAAACAGCCGAGCATCCAAACACCAGAGTCTAATAAGGCACTGATTAGACAGACACTTACCGAAATCATCTGCTATTTCACTACCATTTCTTGTTTCTCCTAACAATTGGATGGGATGACTAAAAACTGATCTCTCTGTATTAATGGAAATGGAGCGTTCCTAAGAAAATATGTGTCCCTGAAGCATGCATTCTGCTGTCTTAACTGCCGACTGAAGCAAGAGCCAGAGGGATCCTCATTGGTTAAAAAAAATTACCAACAGCGCTATTATTAATCATAATAACAGTGATATCAGATAATTTTTTGATCTCTTTTCAAAGATCCTCAAGAGATTCTGCTGACCTTTGAAAACGTACCAGGTTCCAAAAGATGCTCATTGAAAATAACAATTCCACTCTGATGGACCAGGCTGTATTTTTTTTCATCCAACAACTGTGAAGCACTTTTTTTATATCATTCATCCCTGACTACTGCCAGCGACAAGCAAATGCACGTAAGCCCCTGTGTCAGCCATCTGTTGAGCAAAGCCCAGTGCCAGCTGTTGATCGTGGGCTGCAGGTAAGAACAGGGCTATAGAGAAGTCAATGGGAAGTTTATACCCATTTAGAGTTTAGGTTGGGATTCATAAAGAAAATAATATTCCAAGCATAGTAACGCGGTTTGGAGCGTGGCATTTGCAAAAGGTACTGAAGCTTTTTTTTAGCTGTGTTTAGTCTGCCAGGAAAACTGCATTGCATATCTTCATTTGGATATTTTTGTAATATGGATGACTCAAACCTTGCTCTCTTTTTGTCTTTGACCACAAGTCTTTTGCAAGACATTAAAATACGCTCACTAAGACTTTCCTTTTATGGGAACTCAATCAATACCCCTGAAATCAAATGGCTGCCTTTCCATTTATTTCTGTGTTGAATCAGGTCTTAACTGGGTCTTTCTTAACCCTGGATGACACTTAGACCTTTGCAGCCCATCTCCCAGGTAACATTGTAGTATTCAAATGACAGTAGCTCCATCAACTTTGATTTATTTGACTCTATACTTCTATTATTATTATTATTATTATTATTATTATTATTATTATTATTAAGCCAGGCTAGGAGTAAATGGAAGAACAAGGGAGTTGTGTTTGTAGATTCAGTAACATGCCAGTTTGGGATGTGTGGCTTTTACATCAGGACAAACATGTACATACAGCTAGGAAAGAATACCCTCTCTTCCACAGCCTGGCTTAATCTCTTTGGGGATATTTCTGTACTGCGGGTATGGGAATTGTTCCTGCTGCAGCATTCGGCTGTATTTCTGAGAAGTTTGGACCACAGAGGAATGCTTTATCCATGCTTTATCGTTTTCTTTCTTCTGATCCTGATACTACTACAACCCTGAAAACAGATAATGTCTTAACGTTACAAACTATCTGGAAAAGTGTTCAGCATCTGCCCTGCAGATAAGATATCTGAACTCTGTCCCTGGCCAAAACCAATTTAACGCAAATCTGCTGGGACATTCAGCTGATGCTCATGCTCATTGCCCATAGTCTGAAGGTTAAGATCAACACTCTATCATGGTCCAAGGAAATGAGTAGTGTGCTCTGTCCAGCGCCTAAATACTGAAGTTGCATGATTTGGCATATGCCAGTTCCACCCTTATGCAAATGAAAACAAACATTCTTTACCAATATAAGAGCAGAGAGATACATTTTTAAATATTTATAAATAGCTTTATAATTATCTTCATTAACACTTCATATTTTGACTTCTAGCAAATTCAGATTTTCTTAGCTGTTCCCCATGGCAATTACATTCTGGTTGTAAAGAAGACTGTTACTTAGGAAGATGAATCATATCTTCTATTAAGACACTGGCTACCACATCCACTAGGGTTTCTTATTTTAAAATAATCGTGAAAAAATACTTTAAACAACCAGCTGTAGCAGCCTGCGTGTTTTTACTGGGTCTAACTAATTGCTGCTAAAGGGAGAGCTTCATTGTGTATAAATGACACAGTTATTGACAAGAGAGACCTGTGCACATTTGAAAATCAAATGCTGTAAAATTGAAGCAATCAAAATAGCACATCAATCACATTATGGTGTTAATTAGCAGATCTTGATATTTTCAACCTTACATTTTGATGGCATAAAGATGATAAAAGGAACAGATAATAAATGTTATACAACATGGTGCCAGAAATATAGATGCAAGGTGATTTATATTTTTGTAACATTTAAAATCTTCAGAAATGATCCATCTATTACAAACCTTATAGTAAGTGTGACTCAATTTAAAGGAAACAGGTTTAGAGACATCAAAAACTGTCTCCTTATTCTCAACATTTTCTAGCCTTTTGGAAAAGATACACATTAATGTAGATCTGTCTTGTTCATGTGTGCAGTCTGGGTTTCTTTTTCGCTCTGTTTTATCAGCATTCGTACGGTTATTTCAATATCTGATTTTACAAGACAACTGATGTAAAAGATGATATACATCTTCTGGTTTTTTACCTAACATGTAATAAGGCCAGCAAGGGTCTAGGTCTTACAACAAAGCCTTAAAAAACATAACTTTCTTCCCAGTATGGGACTGAGAGATTTAAATCTTCTCTCGAGGGAGAGTGGAAACTACCAGTCCAGATATTTGAAGAGGAACAGCATGAAAAAACACCAACTTCACTCAGGTAAGGTACAAGAATTGTGCTGTTATTAATTTTAAAACCTGCAAGGGGAATCTTATAAAGATAAATTCAGGACAAAAGAGAACAGTTATCTAACTTTTACAGGTCAGAAGAGCTCTCTTTGGGAGGCAACAGGAGAATTACAGATATGTCTGTAATAAAAGAGCGGAAGATTCAGAAGTTTTGTAAACATCCGCTATTATTATTATTAGTGGTGGTGGTGGTTTTGTTGTTGTTTTGTTGTTGTTGTTGTTGTGTTATTATGCTTTTGCTAGTATTTTTTTTCCTGCTACTTTTTCTTATTAATTTTGAATTGGCAAGCCCATTTTCTTCTGCCAAAGAATTTATATTTCTTCCCAGTTCTTCTAAAGTTTTCTTGTCTGTCTGAGTCTGTCTTCTAAGGAAGGAGGGAAGGGAAGGTAATTCCTATAGGGACTGTTCCAGTCCACAGCAAGAGCACAGTGGGGACCAAAGCAGCATCCAGTCCTGTGACGACATTCCCACTGAGAAGGAAGTTATTTCTGCCAGGAAAAAGCTATATACCACATATACCAACAAAAATAGAAAGAGCCAAATTTGGCAGTTAGGGTCCTGCCCTGCACTGTTGTAATACAGCAGGCTCTTGCCTCATTTGTTTGTAGGATTATAAATTCCACTCAGTCTAAGCCAAAAAGCTGCAATAACTTCAAAACACATTGATAAATACCTACTGTTATCCCAGAAGTCAGGGAAGTTTCTGAGTTCGGTGTATTACCCATAATGCTTCAGCAAAATTCACTGGCAATGTATATTCTGCTGTTGAACTAGGTCACTCTGTAGGAACTATAGGTTCAGTCATTTTCAAAGTCATATTTGATATATTTGGCTATTGGGCACTATTGCACGAGAGTGACAATTTTTATTTTCCAATTAAATGTAGAACTAGCTTCATCACATCTCAAGAATAGCCTTTAAACACAAACACTGAGCGGTAGCTGTTTAGGCAGAGCAAGATTCAGAAATCACACATTAAGGATCTATTTTGGACTTTCTGCTGGTTTTCACTGGGACAGAAGAATTATGAATTGTGTGTCGTGCTATGCTTTTCATCACAACGGTGACAACTTTTCCACAAGACTCATTGTGTTTGTCCCAATCAAATTCCATGTAGCAAATAACTAATTGAGTCCCAACATCTGACACCTAAAAAAGATGTGTTTCATAAGGAATTTAGCTTATTGCAATAAAGTATTTTTGTTCATTACTGGGAAATATCCTGAAGGCTGACACAACCCTTCCAGATCAAAGGTCATTCAGCCACAAGAGTTGTCCTGTAAAGGATTAGTTTGACTGTTACAGTCATTATTATTCAACAATTTCAAGGTGATATTTTCATTCAACATCAGAGTACCTCCTCAGACTTACTCTCTTGCCTTCTTTCAGACTGAAGCACGAGAGCTCGCCATGGTACGTACCTGTCAGAGAAAAGCCACCTCTGCTTTCCTCTGCAATGTACTCTGGTAGTATATAATTCAAGTGAAAAGGCAGTGGCTAGCAAGTTTTCAGCTATCAGGAGACCTGTCTTCTGTTTTTTCCCATCTATCTCACTGTACAAGATCTCCATTTTAACTGGCTGGGGCAGAATCTAATCCATATCTTACATACGTGCAGTCAATGTGCTTTAGCAAGGCTTTTATAACCGGCAAAGTAAATTTATCTGCTTGTGAGCTCATGCTTCTTTTGATGGCACAAAAGAGAACATTATCCTCTCTTCATCTTTCTATGTAGTAATTAATTCAACTTTATAATGAACAACAATAATGTCCCTGATAATTTTTTCTATGTATTTTGTATATTGCAATATTAAAATATCAACTTTTTTAATTATCATCTTAGTTTGAACACTCTCTGAAAATCTAAGCTTGAGGCTCATCTTTCATCTGTTCTTCAGAGATCTCTGACTTGACTCTTGAACTCCTGTTCACTCCTATTCAGATAAGGGGCAGTATTCCTACTGACGACCATGGGAACAGGACTGGGCCGTTAATGTGTATTTGACATAGAAAAGCAGATTAATTGAAGTCAAAATGGGTTTAGAGGTCTAGTTAGGTTGATTTTAATGAGGATTTTTAAAGCTGTCGTACTTCTCATGGTTTTTTTTTCTCTGGCATATTTTTCCTTTACAGGGATGTGAGTTACAAAGTGTTCAACCAATCTTTTGTGTTTTCTCAATACCATAGAATCTGTGCACCTCACCATTCTAAAAATAAATACAAACCAAAGCCAAACCCTTTCAGTTTCCATTGTTTAATCACACCTCTCCATGAGTAGGGAGTGCACTTAGCCCAATTGAATCGTCTTTCACTCAAAACTTCATGAAAAGCAAACATTAATGGAGATGTAATCTCCATTGCAGACTGAACCTACTTTGAAATTCAAGTGACTATAGATAGAATTTTTTTCAGTTCTGTTTCACAGTAGCAATGCAGCTTTTAAATGGCATCAATGGCAACTATTCAATAACTGAAATTACAGCAGCCAAATTATATTCTGATAATTGCAACATTAACTTGTGTTGTTGTTCCAAGAGGGTGTTTACCCCTGGGAAGAGGGTTGAGCCAGGTACGGGCATCCTAGACCACCTTTCATTTAGCAGTATATATTAGTTTGATTAAAGTTAATAAAGCAAGAAGAGATTTAGCAAATGGAACTAATATTCAGAGATAATTTCAGTTGGAATGAATGAACAAGAAATGTGGAGAAGTAATTACAGGAATTTGCTAAAGACCTCTGGGGTGAAGGGCACATGACCACAGCACACTATATGAAGAAACAGAACGAGAAACAAAACATAGTTAGCAATAGAATACTTCAATTACCCACAAGTAAACAGGGAACAGCCTGTGGTAATACTGCCAGTATGTTTATAACAACACAGAGCTAATGTGGTATTGTTCTGGAAAGAGTTGGTAAGCAGGCTGCAAGAGGTTGGAGAGAAATACGTGAGCTAAGTATTATTAGAAGGCATCTGTCATTCTGCTGTTCACGTTGCTCAGTGCCTTGCAGCTGGAGCAGCTCCTTCGGTTGACCAAGGTGTCACTACACACCAACACTCATACAGTCAAGGGTGTACTGAAGAGGACTTGGTGCACATGAGATACTACTATTTGATTTTATCCTGTATACTTCTAGATCATTTTTTGAAAATAATAATAAACAGAAGCTTTTTCAACTATAAAACAATGCACTTGTTACCATTTAACTTCTCTTTGGCCGATCTGGGTTACAGCACAGTGGTATTTATTTACTCTGATGAACTCTGGCTTTGAAAGACTCTGACAGGAGTTAGCTGCACTCATTTAATCTAAGAGTGTAACCTGTAATCAATAAGAAAGGCTTTTAAAATCATCAATAATTTATTCAAAATTATTCAGTTTTTCAGCCTTCCAGGAACTCTGTTTGTGATTCAATGTAATTTCAGCATAAATAACATGTTAATTTCACCCTTCTCCAACTGTAATGTTGTTGCTGCAATATGAATTAATACTGAAAAGCTACAATTCATTCTGTTATATAAAATATTAAAATGCTGGTAGGTGCTATATAGTTGTCATCATGCTTCTCCCAGTTTGAAGCTAAGCGATTTCTGCTTCAGATACAGATGGCATTCAGCAGGTCTTAGCTCACCAGTGTGGATAGCCTGAAGGAAGGGTCTTACTGCATATTTTGCAGATTCTGTGCTATGGAAAATGCTGCTTTCATCTGGAAAGTGATTGTATGAAAGCGTGGAAACAGTTTTATGTGCACTGCCTCTCAGCGATTCCTGTACAGATGTGTTCATTTTGTAATTCAGGGTTGTTTCTCCAACAGCCAGACTCAGCAAATTCACCCTAAGATCTGATATTCAAGCTGAGTTCGCTCATTCCTTCCTTCTTTCCTTCCATCCTTCCTTCCATCTTGATCTCAGTCTTTCGTTTCACTGTTTGATCTAGACTAAAAAAGATACAGATGTATTTTATACGCTAAAGAAAACTACAAACCACACTCAGAGATGACAATTCTAGAGTTAATTTACAAAGCAGAATCAAATTGTACCCATTCTCCTCAGAAGATACATATCCTCCCTGAAAAGCAACATAACGAGGAAGCACTGCAAATTCCCTCTATGTAAGAAACTTATGTAGATTCAGCATTATTTTAGGTAGATTCTTTCATCTGGCTGACATTTCAAAACAGACACATAAGCAGTATAACAGTATAAGCAGATATCATGGGACTACTTTTGTAACAAGCATAAAAAAAGATATCCTCTGCCTAGTAGAAACTTGATAAAAAGTATAAGGGAATAATGTTACTAACTATTTGAAGAACTGCTGTATGAACACATACATGGTGGGTGACATCCCCAATAGGGATGGCGAGGCATTGGCATTAAAAACACGAAATGCTTTAACCTCCTTGTGTGAATATTGATACAACAAATGTCTTGATGGTTAGAGGACTGTATCCTGAACAAGCGTATCTTCTTATGGCTGCCACTGTTTCCATCATTTAATGTCATTTTACCTTGAGACTGGATTTCCACCCTATCCCTCAGCTAAGCTTAGAAATTTGTTATTGATGGAACACAGCATTTCGGAGCAAGTACAACTTCTGCATACACCCCGTGGGATGTCACCCTCAGTTTGGTGACACCAAGCCTCACCACGTTCAGTGGGGCTGTGCAGTCCTAAGCAAGAACTGAACTGCTGTTTCCTTTTTGATAGAAATAAGACTCCTCTGCCCACCCTGCTGGACATTTAGGAGAATGAACGTTTTTTTTAATCTTGTTTTGCTATTAATGATGATTTAACACATGCAAGAAACCTCTTACGCTACTTGCTAGACTTCAGCTCAGAGAACACCTGTAAACCCTTAGGTGTATAAGCTTACACAGGGATACTCCCTGCTCAATCACAACTCATTTTGCACCAGTAATTCATAGGAAGGACAGAGGTCTGAAGCCTTTGAAGTTCAACAGGTAAAATAATAAACAAAAATAAGCACAGAGAACAACACTGCAAATTTCCATTTTCCTGTAGCAATAATGAGCTTACTATTACATGCAAAAGGTAATTATTTGTTTTTTAACTCACCTTTGTCTTCCTATTTTTCTTTAATCTGCAAAACTTCTCTTCAGGTTCTCTACATTATTCTTTCTCTTGTGTGGATCACACAATTAAGTGATAAAGCCATGTTTTTGACATCTGTCTCATTTCCATGACAACAGATTATGAAACCAGGTGTAGTGAGCATGTGAAACTCAAACTAAGAAAAATGATGAAGCTAAATGAAGATTTAACCAACATGAAGAACAGCAACAAAGGGTGGGAAGGAAGCACATAACAATGGTATTGCCTTTATAGGAGAAAGGTGTTTTCTATTTGCTCTCCACTATTCAAACACTGTAGGATGTAAGAATACCTGGTACTGATTAGGGAAAGGAAACATGAGTAGATTTTAGAAAGAAGAGCCCTAGCCTAGCTCGTGGCCCTCACTAAGCAAGTCACAAGCCTTTCCTGCAGGAAAGAGAGCAGTGGTGAGGTTAACATTCACCCTCACGACCCAGCCAACACCTGCCCTCCAAACGGAGCAACACCAGAGTGCCATGACCAGCACGCCCACGTGTGAGTCACCAAGCACTATTCCTTCTTTCTCTCCCTTTTGTGAAAAAAACCACGATCTATATAGAAAGACAGAAGGAATGTGAGCTATTTTGTGAGGACAAAATAGTCTGAAGGGACATTCAAGTTACAAACACCTAAAATGTCACTTCAGGGAAGAGATTATGCTGTTTTCCGTGCCTTCTGTGAATTGGACAAAGAAGTAATGCATTCAGATTGTAGTAAGAGATACTTAAGTTTCTAAGAAAAAAAAATCTTCATCATAGTTCAGAAAGGTGATCAATGGAAAAACATTACTAAAGGAAACTGCAGACTCTCCATAACGGGAGACAAGAACAGGTCAGAGAAACATCTGTCAGGGCTGGTTCAGGAAGAACTGGTTCTCTCTGGGAATGGGAAAGGATTGTACGGTCTTTCTGAATCTGCCTGAACCCAATTTTCTACTTTATTCAGACCATAAACAGTGAAAACTCCTTAATTCTTTAGCCTGTGATTTCATTTGCACCACTTGCTTAAGTTCATAAAGTGTGTCATAACAGGCTAAACTGAACATTTTGAAGGACCATCAAAAAAAGGCAAGCAAAGAAAACAACTGTAATCCCCAGTATTTTGAAAAGAGGAGGCATAAATAAGTTTTAAAGCCATGAGTACACAGAGAAAGAAATCATGGGAAGAGACCTGACTGACTGAGCAAAGAACTAGCATTTAGACTCTGTGATAGTATTTCCAAAGGCAGCCAGTGAATAATAATGGGAAGACTGATGCTGCCTGATTTTCAAGAGGTGTTTTACATCTATTTTAGTGAAGTAATTCTGAATACACCTGGATTTCCTTCAGGAATTTTCTTTCTGCAGGTGAGGAGGTTGCTTAGAGAGACTGCAAAGGAGCTCTGGCAAGTCTAATTCATTGGTTTGACTTGCAGTGAGAACAGCTCTGCGCTGGTGGCTGGGAGACCAGTCAGGAAGAAAAGAAATGCGTGTGAATTTTGAGACATTAGTCAATAGTGTTAGGAGTTCAATTTAGCACAAGCAGTGGCCTAATAATGCTAGAGTTACTTTGGGGCCTTTGTAAACTGCAATATAAATCTCAGACTACCTCAATTTGTGTTCATTTTATGTGTGAAACGTTAATAGATTTTTAATATACTGGCACGAGACAAAATGAACTTCAGCAACATCAAAAAGAAAAACTGACATTGCACAATACACAAGGAAATGCATTTAAGACATTTTACACTGCTCTGATAAGTTGTGTGAGAGGTCAGTATAGGTGAAACACAGGTTACATGGCCTTGAAGATTTGTTAGCTGCGGTAAATAATTGTTATTGGACAAGAGACCAAAAAGTGTAGGCATATGTGCAGCTTGCAGCAACTGAAAGCCTACAAGGTTTCTAAAGTATGTGAAAATCAGCCTAGATTAATTCTGTGTCTAGAATTTAATCTAGATTAATTCTATATCTATTATAATCTATATTATGTTATTATTAAAACTGACTGGTCAGTTACAACTGCTGGATGAGTCTACTCTTCTTTATTTAATTTAATGGCCTTGAATCGCTTGCAGTATTGGAAATGGTGAATTACCTACCTGGAAACTCTTGTGAACATTGCCCATAGATATCCCTCAGTAAATTGAAAGATGCGAACTTTTTCCATCTAGGGAGAGGTTTGCTCATGTACTGTTAAAATCTATTGCACATTCTGAACCAAATCAGAGAAGGTAAAAAGCTGAATACTGAAGCTCTGGGTTTAGGCAGTTTCCATTAACAGGGCTTTCTGTCCTGTGCAGGAAACACCAAACAGATCCAATACAATTAGTTGTCCATATCCTAGATAGAGTCTTACCCTTGATAAATAAAAAAAGTTTTCTCTATGTCTCTTCTTTTATCACTGCCATCAGCGTGCTCCTAAGTATGTTACAATTTTTGACTGCAAGCTCTACTTTCTTGGTTTATATGTTTGCCCAACAGCTACTGCAATCAACTCTTCATCTTGAGGATTAATACTGAAATATTAAAATGCCGAGTTTCTCTTCCCTGACTGCTGTCAGTGAGCTGCTCCATTGTGCACCGGAGGAGGAACCAGCCTTCCACAGGAGCAAATCCATTCAACAGGGTTAACACTACGCTTCAACATAGCAGGGGTTTTTTCATGCAAACTGCATCGCAAATGTTATATGGAGTTATAAAGTTAATATAAAAAGCAGATGGAGAGAAATTAAAAGAGATAGTCATGGGAGAAGAGATGAGATATAAAAATAGATGGAACTGGTGAAGCATGGAAGTTGCAGAAAAGCTGTTCCAGATGCCAGGAGCTACTCCAGAGAGGAGTCTCACCCCAGCAACGGGAAGTGGTATCAAAGCACACTGAGCGGTTTAAGGGACAAAGGATATGCAAAAGCCTTTAATGTTTGCCTCCAAAAATAAGCAAACACTATTTTTAATTCCTCATTTCTTACAAATTATATAACAAATATAAAAGAATCAAATATATTTACCCTTAACATCAGCAGTTAAACAAAATTTCACACCTTATTTATTGATATCCTACGTAGAAAATATAGCAAGATATTTGCCATTTTAAAACAGCAAGTAAAAGCAAAAGAGTGTTATGTACATATATTATGGCGTACATACTTTACTTTGCACCCATAGAAACTCTTTAAGTACTGTTTGCTTAATTTAGTACATTAAAGGTCTTAGCACATACCCAAATTTCTCTCTTAATAATTAATTTGATCCATTTATTATTTGGCCAACTCTAGGACTCATATAGTGTGGGTGTCATAGTTTCTGCTTTGCACTGTGCTGACTAGCAGCTCCTCCTGTAAGAAACACTCTCACTGCAGTATTTCTAGATGGAAAAATATGACTCCATGCTTTCAGACAAACATTAATTACATTATACTTCTTTTTTTATAATATGATGTTGCCTAAACCAAAGCCACCTTGAGAGGTAAATCCATAAACCCATGGGGAACAAAGCTTGGAATAACGGATGTGTGTATATACATCCCTTTACAAACCTGCGTTCAAACTTAAGTGGCTAATATGGGCAGTGTAGGAAAATGTGTCATTTTATTATAGCCTCGTCGGCCACACTGATGAATATAACTTTATTAGAAGGAGCAGATGTTGTCATAAACCCTCGAGGTATTTCTGATAAGGAGCACTGCCTTTCTGAATTTGCTGGCAAAAATTATCTAATATTTCAATCTCACTATTACATACAACCCTACAAAACAGCATTTTGCTCTTTCAAATGATGACTCATTGGTCTTTGCAATGTTGCTTGTGTTCTTAGGACTGTCTTTGTCGCATGAGCCACATCAATCTTATCTGGTTTATAAATGCTTTTACACATACAATCTATCTCTTGTCCTTCATTCAAGCATTTGCAACCTTTGATGCAACCCGCGGTTATTACTGGTGCAGATATCCTGACTTGAACGGTTAATTTCTAGACTGAAATGTGTTACTTTCCATGGCAGCCAAATTGTTTCCCAGAAGACTTTTTAGACAAGTGAGGCTCTCTATAGCAGTCTCCTCATCAATACAAAGCTTAGACAAAGAAAGAATATAGCAATTAGATTACATTTGTGGCCATTACCATCAAAGAACAGTATATTAATGATGTTATATAGGACTATTTCCCAGTATTTCCTTCGAAACTCTTGTTGGGTCTACCCATAAATGTCTCATAAAAGCTATAAATATTCAAGAAAGGAAGTCAGTTACATATAAAGACCTCTAATAGGCACTATGAATGAATTCTGAACCGTATAATAGCCAGGCACCTGTGAAAAATGGCAAGAGGATGTGATCTATACATTATATATGAGGCACTTTGCTACAGCTGCAAAGATTTCTAGTTATTCAGCAAAGCTAGAAAATTAAAACAAGAGTATATAACAAAAATGTCATTTGAATAAAATCTTGTGTGGTGTTGCTTCTCTCTCAGTGATCATTATAATAATCAGTTTTGCGCAAAATAGATTTATAAAAGCTCATAAATTCAAGGAATATGCAAATTCAAATTTCTTGTATTTATTTAAATTTCTGCAAGCTACTTGAAATGTTTTTGTGTTCAAAGTAAATGAATAATTCCAAGATAATGCAACAGGTGGAGTTGGACACAGAGATGTCACAGAGATATATTTCATTTATGTTGTGTTTATTTTCAATATACAGCTAATAAAATCGTTTCAATATTAACTCTTAAAAATGTTACTGAACTCTTAGGTTTTCTCTCTCCTTCCTCCCTTCATTTTTTTTCTTTTAATCAGTAACAGGAAAAAAACCCTTACTTCGAATCCTTGGCTCACATGAGCATCAATAAAAATTTGTCATGGGTATTGAGGAAAGCAATTCGTAGCTGCAAAACACATCAGGAAGGGTCTGTCATTTCAGGTGGAGCTGTCTGGCACAGTATTCAGATTTACGGAGGACTCGTTCAGGGGGCCTGAACCCACGCAGCCTTTTTGTTGCTAATGGACCTACAGTAAATTACACTGACTGAAAACCTGGCATGCTGAGTGGGGACTGTCCTCAGCGTAAGATCTGCAAGTGATGGACTGCCTGGTGCAAACTCTTTGCCCAAGCACTGTAATTCATAGCACAGGGACTCTGTACTTCAAGAGCAGTATTAAACAAACAGAGGGATGATCTCTCCCGTCAGGCCGATGTTGTTTCAGCAGGCCACCTCTCTGACAGGCATCCCACCTGCCCAGCTCAGGTGGGTGAAGGCATGTGAACCAGCCTGTGCGTGAACCCAGAGTGATCCCATCACCATGCTGCTGGACAGGTATGGAAGCACAACGCATGAATCTGCAAAATGTGCTTGGAAAGGAAAAACAGAGGTTGCATCTTGGTTTTCCTAGGTAAAAAAAGGTTTCTCTTTTCTTACAGTTCTGCCTTAAACAGGTTGAGATAATTACTAGTGGCTGGAAAAAGCAGCTACAAGAATGTCTCTTCTCAACTCCACTATAGGATTTCATTGCTGAGAATAAAATTTCAAGGTAAATCCAGTGAAGCACTACAAGATTTTTGATTTCCCTAATGATTTCTGTTACAGCCTCACACGGCACCTCTTTATGATTCTTCAGTCCCCCATGTTACGTGGTAGACTCAAGAAACTTGAGGTGTCGTTGTGTTGGTACCAGTAACCAGACAAAAGAGAGGTTCCTTTACCGTGCAGCAGTTTATAGCTGTGTGATACACAACGCCTTCTTCACTCTATGTGACCAGATGCCTGTCTGTGCCTGAGCATCCCCAGAATTCACTTCAGCCTCAACAATCAGAAGTGCAGTACCTGCTATGGAACCTTCCACTTCCTGAATATTGACAGAATGGTCTTATTCACTTGCATTTTCAGCTTTTCTCACCTGTTGGTTTGTAATTTCCAGAGAAGATATGGATATTGAATTTATGTGCTTTGGAGGTTAAGAAAATACTATACTAGTACTTGGAAACATATGCCTCAACTAGAGGTCACAAACATCAGTATTTGTTTGAAAACTACTTAATTAAAGCCTCTGTTTGCAAAATAAAAAATGAATTAATGTATTTACTGACGACAAATGCTGTTACAATCTTTAGGCACTGAAGCTGAAGAACCTACATAACAGGATACAAACACAACGCTGTTAAAAATAGTCTTTAAAATATTTGTATTGTAGGAGGTAATACCTGTCTCTAGTAATCCTTGATATTTTGGCTGTTAAGATACTTTTTAAAATATCAGATTATTTTTCACCTTTTGAGAATGAAACACTTCCTTTTATTAATGCGCCAGCCTGTGGGTCTGCATGCTCACAAGTTACCTTTAAAAACTACCTCAAACCAGAAAGAAAGTTCTCACTTTCAACCCACCTGAATAATTCCCACAGTTGGCTTTTCTGTATGCCTCAGAAACTGGGAGTGGTCGCTTAGATATTCTTATTCTTTTTTTTTCTTAAATAGATAGTTCATCTGTCTTCCTCCAAATCTAAGCAGAAAGACATGCTGCAGTAAAACCAGTCACCACCAGATTAATCTTCAACCACGGAAGCACAGCATTCCCCCAGGAATGATCTCCTCTGGAGAAAGGAAAAACAAACATAAAATATGAATATTTATCCTTACAGCTCTGCAGCAGGAAGAATTTCCATCACTTTTTCTATGTCTCTAACTGCAGCAAAAAGGGGCAAAAATTTTCCGTTTTATAATAGTGGGAAAAATATGACCACTGTGGTACTCATGGAAGTCCAGCGACTCACAAATTCATTCTAAGGCTAAGTACTCCGCGTTAGCTGTGCTGCGGAAACCTGCTGTCCATTTACTGGAGTGACACCTGAGGTTAGCTCCCCCCTTCAGGAGTCATCAGCAGTCCAAGGACCAGGCTAGAACCTTGGCTAGTGTAAATCAACCTAAATACATTGACTTTGATTCACTGCTTTGATTTACTGAGGCTGAGAATCTGGTTCTGTACGTTAAAAGCCGGCCATGGGAAGGTATGACAAGGCTGTAGAGATATACTCTCCACAACTTGGATCAAAGTAATGAGCACTCGAGGAGAAATATAAAGAGGACTGAGTTCATTTTAAAATTTATGGGGGTCCTTTATCATTCAAACTCTAATGGAAATGATTGCCTTAAAGATTATAACACGTACACAGAAGCCAGCCATGGACTGGCTTTTAATCGTTCTCAAAAGCGATGTAAAAATACAGGATAGGAGCTACAATATTAAAAATAAAAAGCTTCATAACAAGTTAAATCTTAAGCAATTTTGCCTTTGATGTAAGTTAGGCATTTTATGTGCTGAAAAATCTACAGTGCTAAGTTTTGACATCGGTCTTTAAGGAAGAGATTATTCCATATATGTGGCTGTACATCACCTACTGAAGGAAAGTCCAAGGCTATAATTAAACATCTCTCTGTGTCATCATTTTAGGCATCTTCAGATAATTGTTGCTACCCACATGGTTATCCATATGTTTTACTGTAAAGTATGATTAATTCTCCTTTTCTTGAATACAATAAGGATTTTATGCAGGGAATACATCTTTACAAACAGGAAAATTCCTGTGTAACAGGAAAATAAAGCTTCTAATCCTACCAGTCTCCTGACTAAAATTCAGCTCAATAAATGGCATAAAGGTCTTAGTTTCCAAGAGTTGTTTATAGTGACAGGAGGTCCCCCAGATAAGGCAGGCTGCTCAAAATCTACCATCTGTCCAGAAAATGTAGCCCAATGCTTTTTAAAGTTTTAAATAGGCATTGTTTTTTATGCTTGTTTTTTTTTTTTCCTTATGCATTAACACATTTTGAAAAGGGGCGAACATCCCCTAATCACTTTGCTCAGGGACTGCATTCACAGCCTTGCAAAAAGCTGGCACAACTCTTCCAAAAATGTCTGAGAATCAAAAATTGCGGGAGTCCTGAAACAAGTACCAGCTTTCTTTAAGTAGTTGAACAACAGAGCAATTTGTAATTTATTTTATTAAGCCATAGAAAGCTACATTTGCTTCTCAGTAATGAACAAAATGTCTACTTAATCCTCAGGCCCTCCACAAATCTTCAGTTTGTTAGGTGGCAATTCCGTACATTCTCAGACCAGCCCACCTCCCCACCTGCCCCAATCTTACACAAGGTTTACCAGCAGGGAAAACAGCTAAAAATTGCAGTTATTAGTCACTATTCTCCTCTTCTTCTGAGTCATTAACATCAATTACTAACCACTGCATTGTCAATTAAGACTATCACTTGCTGCTATTCACTGCTAATGTGCTAATTGTCATCAATTTACCAGTTCAATTATGTGGTCATATACTTGCCTCGAGGTACACTGATTTGATATAAGGATCTTGAGGAGAAATATACTCTTTCAGTGATTCTAATGTAAAAAAAGAAACTTGGAGTGAGTGTGAACATATTGGATGTACTTGCAGTATGCTCCTAGGGAAAAATTATCCTAACAGAGAGGTGATAATAAGGAAAGAAAAAAACCCTGATTTTAAACTGAGTATTTTACAGGATTCCTGTTTATTCTTGACCCTTCTACTGAAATGATGATATTTCACCTGAAATATTCCTAGATCTTGCTCACTCTGCAATCAGGTATGTATTTTTTCCTAATTATTTCTGATTGCTTACTGTATGTTGTACTTTCTAATGAGCATTTAATTATTAATCCGCCACCTCGTCTATCCCAGCATGCAAAAGGGAAGATGTCTGGTGTCATTAAAGCACAGTCTGTTGTGTTCCCTTCAGGAAGTGGGAGCCAACTTTAGGAATCAGCAGTGTGTCAAATTCTCACTGCAGACATAACCAAGGTCTCTTTGACAGGTTTTAAATAATATGGTTTTGGTGTGCTTTATCTGACACTAAGCTGCCCTGAAAATAGAAGAGCAAGTCCGCTAGCAAGAATAAAATCAGACAATGTCCTAAAAAAAGAAAACATAATACTGCGTCTCTACTGCCTCTATTTTTCAATCCCTAGGCAAATAACCTTGTAGGCTGCATGAAGTAGTTTAATTTCTCTTTTATTTTTGCTCAATAATACAGGGAAAGAAAGCAGAGACACACTTATTTACATCAAGGGTCCAGTGAAAATGATGTAATCTTTTCCCATCAAAGGAATATTGATTTTTCACATAATATTGTGATAGGCACTTGATTTCTATGGACAATATTTATTCATGACGGAGGTGTCTCAGTTTAAAGGAAAACTAAGATGTGTTTCTGAACTGGAAAAGGGGCCTCTTTCCATAAAAACACCACAACCTTTGAAATCAAGAGACTTTAATCAGGAAAAAAACATATAGAGAAGGGCTACAGTTCTTAACTACAAAAATGTGGTGCCAGTTGAAAGAAACCTTTCCCCCCCTCCCCTCCGCCGAGCCACCAAACTGGAACTGAGAGCAATAAAACCCCACCACCACCTGTCCTGGCTCCCAGACCCCGTGTTGGCAAGGGAGAGAAAAATTCCCTGAAGGATTTTGAAACTGTAACAGGGGGGTGGGGAGAGAAGGATCCTAATCGAAATCAATTCAGCAACCAAGAACCAAGTGGTTCTCAGACACCTGTTTGGCAGGTGGGGGCTGTGCTGTAAATGCCTCCTGGTTACAAGCTCTGCCTGGCACAGAGGAAAGCCCACCTGGTGGCCAGGTGGGCTCCAAACGGGGAGGTCAGGGCAGAGGGACACACCGAGTGCTGATCTGATGTGACGGCTTTTCGCTGAAACGCTTTTTAGAAACGCTTTCTACGTCTGTCCTGGAGACAAGTGTCTTTAGGCTGAGGTGACCGTGGGGTTTCTCACAGAGCAGCCTTTGGAGAGACGGCTGGTTGTTCGTTGTTAAGTAAAAGTTCTCATTAACTGTGTGAAAACTGTGATCCTGTTTCCCACATTGCCAGCAGCTGCCCTGATGTGGCTGCCGTGGCTCTATGGGTTTCAGCTCTGCATGTGCAGTGAGTTTTGGTGCGTCTGTCAGGCTTGCGTCTAGCTAGGCAGTTTGGTGTTTGCACGCCCAGCTTTCACGTCAGCTGCTATTTTAATATCAGAGAGTATGTGGCGAGGGAGGGATGGTGTTTTGAATTTTTTAAGCTTTCGTCAGCTCTCTGAATCTCTTTTTTTGACACCCTGCCTGCACGGGACAGTGGAAATGACTGATTTGGTGGCTGGCATTGTTGCTTGCTGTTGACTTGTTCAAATCTGGAGCTAAAGCTTGTTTTAATCTACAAAGGTATACTAGATTCAGTGCATTAATTCAAATTTTGATGAAAAGGAATAATAGCAGTAGGAAGATGGCTGTTACTTTGGGGACTTCTGAGAAGACACTATAAAAACAGCCTAATGCCTATAAGGTCAGGAGAGAAGCAAATTTTTTTTGAAGACTTGGGCAAAACCTCTTTCAAATTAAGTGTTGGTAGTGGTCAGGGAATTGGAAGTACAACAGCTATGGAGAAGTGTCTTGGTGGTGATAGTGTTGGTATCTGGTCTCAATAATGGCACATTCCATAATATGGAATGTGGGATACAAAATAGTTTTTAACAATACAGATGTCGCTGGGCTTAGTGCTTATTGTGTCATGGAATGAAACAGAGATGTAAAAAGAAAAAAAAGAGGTCTTCCAGAGCCTTGGTGCATGCATGCAGGGGAATTGCAGCTACGCAAGGCAGATGGGTGTGTTTTAATGTGACAAGTCTGAAGAATAATGGTCATCCTCTGACCTCCCTTTCCCAGCTGTAAACACCTACTCTAGATGTAAAAGGCTACAGTTAAAATTAAAGATCTTTTCCTTTCCATCCTGCTTGTTGCAATTCCCCACCTGAATCCCAATTAACATGTTGATTTATTTTAACTGTAACTATAAAAGTAGTGATCCTCCTTTATTAATGATAGGGAAGGGGAGAAATAAACAGCCCATAAATTATGTTAGCATCAGATGCTCAACTGGAAACCGTTGGGTAGATCTCTAAAGACAAAGACAAACGAGAGGGAAAGTCTGGTAATCTGGTTAGGAAGTAACAAAGCTGTTGATTACTTAAGAAACATAAAATAAATAATAGGATATTGCTAAAGTGCAAGTTGGGGGTTAGGTTGGATGGGTTTTTGTGGGGGAGCAGGTAGCTCTAGTCCTAGGAGCTGTTTGAAATACTTGAATGCTTTTTTTTTTCTTTTGAAAACTTTCATCCAGTTTATTATTTAGGTAGGCAACACCACAAATACAGATGGCATTTACCCTTGCCTTGTTTTCTCCCAATCTGTTCTCTTTTCTGGGTTAATACCTTCTCCCACTTCGCTCTTCTATTTCAATATAGGGTGTTTAAAAATAAAATGGCAGATTTCTCTTTGCTTTTCCTCTCTGTTCCTTCACATCTATATTTTGACTTTGTTACCTTTGGCTCACCTCATCTGCCTACATAGCAAGCTTTTTTTGTTTGTTTGTCAGATTTTCTACATAAGTTTTCCTGGAACTCAGAGAAAGTCATTGTTAACGAATAACTTTCATGCATCTCAAACCAATTCATTTTTTCTTACAAAATTATAAAGAACAAAACTTGTTAACTGCTATTTACAAAGAGAAGATGAGTGAGAAGTCAAAGAGAAGAAAAAACAAGAGGGTGGGGGGAAAAAGAAAGTATGCATTTTAGTTTTGAGTTTTATCTGTAACTATGGTGCTGGGTTCATTTTTCCCTATTACAGTTGACTGTCTTGAATTTTGAGAATCGTGCATGAACTAAAAATTGGTAAAAAAAGAATCAGTTTAGTGAAATCAAAGAAAGTTTTTACAGTGAAATTGTGTGGGAAGTGAGTGTGTCAGATTTTCTTGAAAAAAATAATTCTGAAAGAAAATATTGTTCGCAATGTAAAAGTTAAACTACAGCATCCTGAAAGCAGAAGTGAAACTATTCTGTTGCCTTCCAAATATCATACTTCATTTTGGAAATAATCCTGAATAAATAATTTAAGATTTTTAAATTAACCTGTGGGGTTTTTTCTTGCTCTGAAGGTGTTCTTTGAGCCAGAACGTGTTTTGAATACTCTTAATTTCCCTAATAATTAGGATTTATCATTAACTGAATTCAAAAAAGAAACTCTATATCCAGTTGTAATTTTGATATTTCCCTCTCCCAATAACATAAAAAACCTTCATGCCAGGCCATCTTGTCATTTGCAAACTTTTTCTCACGTTTTGTCACAGCAGGGATCAATATTTGCCATGGGGCCAGTGCAGCAGTTCCATATGCTGCCTCTTTTATTATTTCCTTGCATGGAGGGTACAGCAAAAATAACACTGTGGTGTTACTACTGCAGTTCCTCCGAGAAGGTTTTGTACTGTGGAACTGTACAAATGGATTTGGGCTACTATTGGGACATATATGGCCACATTTTGGTTGGTAGAAGAGAAAAGCAACCACCAAGCAGCTTCACTGGTGATCCGGGGGTATGACAACTTGCCTTTTATTTTAGTGGGAGTTGAATGGGTGTTTGGGTGCTTAACACCACTTCAACATTTTTGCCGGCTGATTAATCCACAAAAAGCTTGTAATTATCTCAGTGTTTCCCTCTGGACTTCTTAGCATGTGTTGGTGTCTGGCTCGCTCTCTCTAGCATATGCTATCCATTTCCCAAATCTATTACAAACCAATAAAAGATAACTTATGCAGAGTCAGACTGCACAACCACTTTTCATGTGCAGCGTGGTCTTTATCATGTAATTCATTCAGTTACAAGGGTAAAAATGCCATGGCAACATAATGCTACAGTTACAGACGACAAGGTGATGTACTGATTACCAGAGAACATATACTAATTAAAGACAGATCAACAATTTCATCTCTCGCTGCATTATAAGCAGAAAGGAAAAAGGCAGCAGGTGCAGTAGTGGTGCAAGTTTGTCACTTGAGGAAATGTACGGAAGAAAACATGTAATGTGCTGCTTATTTTCTGCTGGTGTTAGAGGAGTTGATTAAAAAATGTTTTTTTCTGAAAACCTAAAATGGATCATAAATGTTTCCCTTGACCTAACGAATCTTTTATACCTTTGTTTCTAATAAAGGTACCATTACAACCAGTAAGTAATTTATATTTATACTCCATTTGACACTGTGTTTTATGAAGGCCAGATCTGGTGGCTGTTCATTTTGTTTGGATTGATATCCATTGACTTAAATTAATATTCAATCTCCAACTGCAGCTACTTTCTCATATTGAAGCCACTTTGGAATCAGAGATTTTATGTCCTGATAAAAGCAGTTTGTTGTGATTCATTGGCTTTTTGGGTTTTCTGTTTTTCTGACAACACATGAAGTTCAGGCAGTTGTGTTATCGCAATAAGAAGATAATTCTATTCCTTAGACAATTTCTATGACCTTGTGCTTTTCACTTTTACAAAATTAGTCTGAGAAATGTGTGTCTGTAAAATGTTTGGGTTTTTTTCGCCCTTTATGTGCCCTGTGCTTCTCGGTAAAACAGTGCAGGCAGGCTTGGCTTCCCAGGCAGCAGGAGATGTGACCAGACACATCCAGCCACAATAAGCTCCTGGGAAAGGCCTTCCTCTTTTGGCCTCTCATGGTATTCTGCTTCTCACATACGCATCAGGATTTTCCTAGGAGCTGAGGACATGATTTGAATAGGAACTTCCATGGAAACAAGCTGAAATTGTGGTTGATATGGTTCTGAACACAACCCACCATGCTTTATTATAACAACCGCACACCAGGATACCTCTGTCAGTCATATCTTATTTTTCCCTCTTAAAGAAGATGTCAGACATGCACAAATAGCGTAAGCCAACAGCTGACTACCTCACTTACAAACATTTTGGAAAGTGGTCTATCCTGGGAACAGTTCTCCTAAAGAAAGAGGCAGAGGAAAGAAGTGATCGTGGTTCTCTCAAACTGGAAGGCAGGATCTCACCAAGACATTCCCCCATAAGTTGGTGGTTCCAACCTCTATCTTTCCTTATCTTTTTACTTGTAAAGTGGTTTTGAACTTACATTGTGCGGTTTTCCATGCTTATATGATTTTTCACCATAATTACTTCCTAGCTAGACAATATGCTGCTTACCATAAAGGTTTCAGCCAATGGTCTGGGACTATGAGCTCTTGAAATCCCTTTAAGAGAGATTATTCTGCAGTAGTAATCTGGCAAACAGAGCCAGGCCCATGCAGTGTCTACACACAGGAAAGTGCATTGTCTCTGTATTAAAATGATTTGACGCCATCATTTAAGCAACTGGATATGCAGATATGGAAGAATACATGCAGACAGAAAATTAAATTGTATAGATCATGATCATCTCAGGGTTGATTAAATGGAATGAGAGTGCATTTCCTCTTTTATACGGAAAGAGGCTTAACATTAAAAAACCCCTAATCTTTTCTAAGATAAAGTTCATTAACACAATGATTATTCATTTGGTTTTTATAATGATACTGCTGCTTAATCACCAGAACATTGCTTCCTGTGCTCTAGGAGAACCAGCAGGAAACATTTGAAGAGAGAGCTGGTGCTAATGCGGCAGCAGACAGAATGGAAATTTCAGTGCTTTTCATTTTCAAAGTGACATCATATTGTTGCTCAGGTTTCAAAAAACTTACCCGTCAAACAGCATGAGCTTTAAACTCAATGTTAAATTTATACAGCAATGAAGCCTCAGGTTTCCTGTTTCTACACAGTTAACATCTAAGTTTCCTCCTGGGTCTATTTCCATTATTTATTATATTATTTGCCTAGAGTAGCACCCTAGAGGAGCATTGTAATCAGGAACGGAGGCTGTGTTGGGAGAAATACCGTATAGTCACTCCAGAGTTGGAACGGCCTCTTGAGTTTATAATCCTAATAAACAAGCCAAACAGTAATGGAGATAAATAAACAAACACCGGAGGTAGTTGTCTGGTTAATGACTTCCTTTTGCTGCAGTTTTGATTCCCACTTCATGCTCCTGCACGGTTTCAACCAGATTTCCTGCACTCAGATACTGGGGTCAATTTGAAATTCCAATGTCAATCCCATGTTCCCTTCCTTCACTGGCTGAATATGTTAGTTTGATCTTTCACTTAACCTTCACTTATCATTTGCATTCTTTGTTGTTATCTTCCTTCATCTTTCTCTTCTTGAAGCTTTCCCCAGCACTGATGGGCTAGCTCATGCAGGTCCTTGACTGGCCAGCTGACATCAGGGTCAGGCTGGCCACCCACTGTTACCCGAATATGCTATTAAGTGATGTGGCTTTCTCTTCCCTCTCCAGTAACGTTATAAGGTAGGTCTTGGAATAATTCAACCCATCACTTTTTTCACTACTGTGTTTTACCTCTATGAAGCAGAGGGGGGAAAGGAAGTATTTGGGAGAGGTCATCAATGAAAAGAGGAAACAATTTGGAAAGGAAGCACAGGTTATTTTAGGACCTGATTATGCAGCAGGATGGGATCTGTTTGCAGCCACACAATGTTCTTTTCTCTATAATGAAAGTGAAAACACCAGAAGTTAGCAAAATCTTCCATTCATCAGCAGAAAAGTTCATAGAAATACTGTGCTCTTTAGGCTGCTGCTCACAAGCATTTGTTTGTTTATTTTTACTTCTGCAAGAAAGGTAAGTCTTATAAAGAGTATGATTCTTGTTCACAAAAATGTCCATTGGGATAGGAAAACTGGAACACACATCTCTGAACACACATCTCTGCACACTTATTTAAAAGACTGAAATCAAAGGGTCGCAGTCTGAGCCCACAGGGGTTTAACAAAGATGCATACTAACTCTTGTTGAGCAGCATTATTGTAGCCCTGGTACAATCTAAGCAGGAAGATAGGATGCCTTCTGTTTGTTCTCCTGTGAAACTGCTCTTTGGCAAGTAATAGCTCATGCTGCTAGCTTATGCCCCTGACTAGTAGGAGTGTATACTGGATTGTTCATTATCTGCACTTTGCTACCATGGGAAACAACAGATAAAAATTACTGCATATCAGACTTTCCTTCTTCTTTCTTCAAGAATCTATTAGACTTAATATGCACAGGAACAGAGGATTAGGAAGTGGTTTGTTTTGCCTAAAAATTTCTGAAAGGAGTTCACATTTTGTTTGTGCTATCCACTCCTAATTGTAGGCTGTGTCCCTCTGTGTTCTTGCTTCCTGGGGATAATTTTATGGCTGCACTCAGTAGGGACAGTAATTGTCTTTGTTTTCTTGTACCTGATCATTGCAGCAGTGAGAAAGCTGGATGAAAACAATTAAGGCAAATGTAACAACACTCTTCTGCTCTAATTGGAGATGTCATAATCCAAATTAGCTAATAAAAACACTCTTACAAGTGATCTTGTATTCAAATCTGCAAAAATGGTTAAACAGTTAAATCTGAAAGCAGAACTTCTGATTACAAGTGTGTGTTGCCACAAAAACGCATTGTGCTACCTGGGCAGATCATGTTTAACACTTGGACTCGGGAGGCACAGCTGGGCCAAATCTTCTGAAGGATTGGTGACAATTTTCAAGTGCCTTGTAGATGTGAGGAAATGTTTAGTCCTTTCTCCTCCTCCTGCTCTTGTGGGGTTCGTGAGATGGGCTCCGAGATGGCTAATCCACCCCAGCTCTGGAGGAAGGCTTTGAGCTGGGCCTTGACTTCCAGAGGCCTCTTCTGACTCAATTACTCAGCAGTGCATGCATAGAGCTACCTACAACGGGTCTGCTCACAGTGAGTAGATACTATCGGTGGCTGCAACAGGTAGCTGAAACTGTGCATAGTGTGGGCTCCATTCGAGTGGGATCCAAGTTCTGGGCATCGAGGTCATAAAGACCTGCTAGATGTTTTCACTTAGCTATGCTTTGACAGAACTCACGTGTGAGTGTGAACTGAGGCTACTTTACACTTGGGACTGAAGCATTTCTGGAGATGCCCAAAAGCAAACCTTTCCTATGGCTGCCAGGGTTCTCAGAGTCTAGTCAGCTGCAGAATAAGCAGCAGTTTAATGAAATCTCATTGGTTGCTATTTCAGATTAGGCTCCTAAAATTGGAGTTGAGCAGAATTTAGTACTCTAGAATGGAAGTGTTTCCCTGTCCTCAGGCCAGTGTAAGAATAAATACTTTCAAGACTAAGGAGATGCTATGCTATTAAGGATCCTTAGAAGCAGCTCAGTTCTACTATAATACAATGCATTGTCTCAGAGGGTTTGGTGGATTTCTTTTTTTCCAAATTTCTGCCTGGATCTTTCAATTTTCCTTTCAGACTCTTTAGTATCCACCCTCTAGAACAATCAAATGAACATGACAGCATTCTTTTAAATTTAGATAAGAAATGCGTGAACAGCTGTCTGATTTTTCTCCCTCCACAGTCACACACATAAGAAAATGAGAAAGATTTACTACAGGTCATTGTTGGTGCACTTAATTATGTATTTATTTGTTTGAATTTGTAAAAGTGTAAGAATCACCCATCACGTGCTCCAGGCACTCCTGAGCTATTAACTGAAAAGACAACATGCCATACCGCCGTACAACTTAGGCAAACAAAACAAGGTTGAAAAGCTTCCCAGAAATTAAGCAAACCACAATGCCTGTTTAATATGACTGAAGATGTCACCAAAATCATGTGTTGATGCATGAGATCAGTTGTGAGTGCAAGACAAAGGCATGTGCTGTGCTCTGAAGACATGTCTCCCTCAGGCCAGGATTGCCCAGTTCTTCCAGGAGAGTGGACCGGGCAGGAGAGAGCCAGGGAGCACCAAAACACAAATGTTCTTCAAATCAAAACAAACCGCTATCAACTTCAATGAGAATTTTGCTCTCAGGCAACTTTCTTTCCTGAGACATCTCTTACATGGTTCTTACAGCCCCTCATTCTTCAGTTTTAAAGAAAATAAATGATGCTTTCAGCCCAGTCTTTTTCATTCCCTGTGACTGATATCAGAAAAGCAATGGTGCTGGTTATGTCTATGTAGATACAGTCTTGCAGTGCAGATGTGTTATTTAAATTACAATGCTGGGAATACATTTGTGTCAGTAGCTTTCCATTTCCTCTACCAAGCATTAAAGTTATGATCAGAAGAAAGCACTGTTTCATGAGCACCACTGTATTTTCCTCTTTTCACAAGTCAGTTTGCTACATCTGAAAAGCTTTCTCATGCATCCCCATCCAGTTCATTTTTTATTACAGCTATGTGTTTGTTATAGATAAGCTCCAAGGATGCAGTTGAAATCTGGGCTCTTTCCAGATTCCATGTATTTTCCCAAGTTTTAATCGTTATATAATACTGCGTTATGACACAAACCCCCTCTTGCTGAAATAAAATTGCTGAACTCTGTTTATCGAATTTTTCAAGGGTACAAAGTTCAGATAAGAAAAGTTGAGATAGTAATCAAAAATGTCAGTGAGAATTATTTAAGTTCCTGAAAGCATAAAAGTGATTTTTCTTATTTTTCTGTGCTTTTTTTTAATAATAATCTGATTTCAAAATGCCTAATATTTGGGGAAATGTGTGTGGACTGTCTTTCTTTTCCACCCCTTTTAACAGAAAATCTGCCAGGTACATAGCAATGACTGCAGGGAATAGCTAGTGGTCACTTTTCAGTCATCGGGAACAGACACCTGCCCTTGATGGCAGCCACTAACTGTACTGATTTAACAGTAGAGCGGGAATCTGATGAGCTTACTGCAGAAGGCAACCCATGTTTGGCCCAGAAGCTGCTACCTAATGAATGACATTAGAGAAGACAATGTGAGATTTATTTCTCGAAGGCACACAGCTAAAGGGGAGCCAACAAATGTTGCAGCAAGAGAAATTCTCGTTAAATATTAGGTAAAAAAATCATTCACACTGTCAAACATGTGAATAGGTTGCCTATAGTGGCTGTGGAAACTCTTTAATTGAAGATGATCAGAATTCAGGCAGCTTGTGGCCAAACTAGAGCCACTTTCAAGTGCTGATCTTTCTCTGAGTACGGGGGTTGGACCAGAAGACCTCCAGAGGTCCCTTTCAAACTAAATTGTTCTACAATTTTAAAGTCGTCTTGGTTTTCCTCCACTTGAGGTAAATGTTTAGCACCAAGAGTATTAGTCATTTCAACTCTTTTTTTCTCCCTGCACTTTTTCCATCCATGAAGTCATTTGTCAAGATTCATTGCATTTTGCTGTCATGGGAGACAGTCATTCTAACAATCTTCAGAAAGAATCAGTATAATTCTGAATGCTTAATACTCTACCCAGAAAAAAGGCCTGGGAGGAGGGGAGTGGCTAGGAAAGCTGTTCTTCTGTGCTAGGAAATGCACTGCTATTCTTGCCAGTCTCACTCACATGCAATTAAGTATTCATCAAACACTAACATTCATCATTCTTTTTTTTGTAAAGTAATTTAATAGAATACGGATGTTATGATATCCGTCAAAGATCATATAAGGGATTATGGGATTTTATAAATAGGTTACCGATAGTAACTAAACGACCGGTTCTTCAGGATTTCCCTTGTGCTAATTAACTTGGCTTATCCCTTATACCACTTTATGGGATGGTGTGACAGATATGGTATCAGCTAACGTTGAAAGAAATACTTAAATGTTAAGAAAGGCTAAAGGAAAGATGGTTTATGGTGATACTCTCCAAGGCTATTACTGATCTCATGTATCGAGTGTTACAGTTATCTCTCACACTGACATCTGACAGTCCAGATAGCAAATATTCTGTCTTTTGGAAATCATCATTTCTCTGGATATGATAGTAGACTTCTTGGAAATTCTGCAGGATCAGATGCATTGATTGCATTTACTTGGCCTCCAGGGATCAACCAGGCAACAGAAAGAAGGGGAAAACATTCAGGCATTATCACACACTGCACAAAGATACAACTTCTCTTTCAGTAAGCAGTTAGAATACAATTGCTGTGATTCTTTATATAATTATTTTTCATCCTAAATAGCGAAGGAGTGGTTGTTCTCATTACTCTTATAAATGTCTGATCTTTATTGGAATCCTACTGTCTCCTTGCACACAACTCATTATCTGAAAAGGATAGATGTAACGTGTTTGACATTTTCAAGCAAAAAATAATGACTTTTAATCCAGATGATGTGGACAGCATTGCTGCTGCCACTTACAGATTCAGAGATGAGTAGTATATCCAGCAGTGATGAGTGATGGCTAAAATGGCAGATTGCGTGACAGACTTCAAAGCAGAGAGGAATTCTCAGAATATGATTCCCTTGATATTTCTGTACTTATAAGTCTGAATTTTATAAGTGTAATGTGGCTAATTTAAAGGCCATGAAGTGTATATATCAGTATTTTTTTGTTATTATACTCATTTTAATCAGGACTGCACTGAACTTTGGCTCTCTTCCTCTCTTCCCAGCTTTTGCTATGTTTTTATTCCTTTTCCTCCTCCTCCTTTTCTTTCTTCAGTGTAAGAGGAGGAAAAAAGGCAGGTGGAAGGCAGGAAAAGGAGGGTTATCCCAGAATATCTAGAATCTCCTTGGAATGGTAGAGATATAAGACCTCCATAATTGAGATGTCATGTCCTGACATGGTATTGGAGAGTTATCGAAGAAGTAGTTTCTAATTACAGAGTTAGAATGGAAATAATCAGTCTTTCTACTCTTCCCTTCAAACTTTCACAGTATCTGCATGATAGTTCATATGGTTTAGTTTTAGGTAGCCCTGCAAGGAGCAGGGAGTTGTAGTTGATGATCCCTATGGGTTCCTTCCGACCCAAGATGATTCTGATTCCTGTCACTACCACTGCACTCCACAATCACAATGGTTAACACCCAGCTGTAGAGCAAAGCCCAAAGTGTACCTGAGATTACTTCTAGCTATTCTACTATTCATTAATTATTCACTGGTAAATTGGCTGTAAAAATAGGTAAAACTAATTTGATAATTATAAGTTAATAAAACCTTGAAGCTGCTTACCCAGAAGTCAGTAACCATAGATATACACTGTTGAAGTAGTTTAAATACAGAGCCCTGTTAATTAGTAATGCAAATTCATAAAGAAGAAAACGATGGTACAGTTACACAGACAGAATACGTGTTATCTTTTTTCTGCAGATAACGTTTATTTCCAGAAATCTATTAAGAAAGACCAATATTCAGCTGTGTAAAATCATTATAGGGCCTTTTGTATACAGAGTTGAGAGATGAAAAACAATTATGCAAAGAATTTTTCAACTGGCAAAGAAAATTAATCAGAACCTTAATAAGCCACAGATTGAGGTTTTTGGAAATTCACCAGAAAAATGGTACTGAACCCCTCCTGAGCCCTGCAGCACAGGCTAAAGCAGACACAAGGCGGGTGCAGAGCGCTCTCAATACAGTGCATGGCAGCGCAAAGAGAAGAGCTATGAGCCCTTGCCATGGTGTACCAGCAGAGAAAAGAGCTGACCTGTATGGGGACAGTTGGGCAGGGGGATGTTTGTAAGAGCAAGAGTAGAAGTAGCTTCTGTTGTATTGTTTCACCAGATGTCCCTGTGACAGGTGTGAGTGGCCCCGATTTGCAATATCTTGGTGGTTAAGGATCCAAGGCAAACATTTACTTTGTCGTAAAAGTGGAATTGGCGTCTCTGTAGATACGAGTACAAAATCATGCAACTCTTAAATTCTCACCTAAGCTTTCTATGAGATTTCAGATAGGATCAGGGTGATACTACAAATCTGGCTCCCGGCTTTCTGCGCTTCACTGCATTTCACTGTCTCTACACGTGGTAAAAATCAAAATAGTAGAAAAGAATGATAGAAATAAAGTGAACTTCAAGGTCTGGATATTTGATATTCTAATATTCATTAAAGTGCAGTAATTATCTGATTGTGTCTATTAATTCTGGCACATCAGATTGCCTCAATTTCAAAATTTTACATAAATTTTTATACCAATTAAAATAAAATGCTTTATACACCTTCTTGATTCTTAATCCTTTTTTTCCCTTGCCTGAGTGCTTCCTTTTCAAGCAAGGGGTTATCATTTATAGTGAATCAGACATCTCCCAGATGAGATGATCTCCTGAGAAGCGAGACTTTGCAACAAGAAAAAGGAAGATATTTCATGTCTCACTTTCATCTTCAGAATGGTGACTTTAAGTGAGCTTCTGAAAAGAAACGTCTGCATCCTGAAATTAAACATTCAAGGCATCACTGTGGTAATCCAGTTCACCTGCGGTAGGAAGTGTAAAGAAAAAAGTATCTTGTAAATAGTATTTGATACAACTGCAGTAGAGCCTTGGAGTTGAGGGTTGGGTTTCTTTTGTCCATGTGCAGTATTATGGATTAGTTCTATAACGTTGCCTTTGGACCATGAGAATCCACATATAGCTCATAGTATAGTCAGGATTTCCCAGGAATAGCACTGCAAACTGGATTGGGTATTCTGCAAAACCAATACAAAAAATTTAGCCAAAATATTTATAATATTTATATGTATGTGTGAATATGTTTAAATTTCTATACACAGTGATTCATTCAGGCTAATTAGTTCATAAATAAAGATCTGAGATTTTTTTATCTGAGTTTTCCCATGGGTAAAATGGGGATAATAATGCTTCTGTGTTACTTGTAAAAAGCATTTAAGTCTGCCATTAAGGAGTGCCATGGAGTTGTAACATATTATTTTATTAGAGAAATCTCAGCTATCACTGAAGTACAGCCACCAAAGGGGTGGAACTCATCTTAATGCCTATCATCCTACCTAACACAATCTTTCAGACAAGTGCAAGTCATCCAAAGCAAACCACTTATTCTCCTATGTTAAACCTCAAGCAAAAAAGCAGATAAATAAACTGTCAGATCCATAGAAGGCATGTACTCAAAGGCCACGTGTAATTGCACATGCAGCTCATACAGTTGTTTTGTTTATATTGCAGCCTGCTGTGCAAATATATACTTTTGCTTTACATCATCGTCACAAGTACTTAATAGGATTGTACAGATAAGATATTTATCTTGCATTTGGTAATTCAGCATTTTACATTTTTTATATATTATTATCACATCAGAAATTGCAGCAGTGGCTAAGTGAAATATCTCCAAAATACATACTTAATCTGTTCTCTAATATTTATATGAAATCCAGTAAACTAGTCTCTCTTTCAAAAATACTGTAGATATCTCTTTGAATATAGTTTAAGTGATACCTGATGAATTTTTATATCCATGCTGTTGAACAAGCTCTGCAAGCTTTAGCAAAAGCGGATTACCTTACTATCTATGTGTATGGTTCCTGGGCTGGCCCGCAATTTTGATAGTTGCCCATTTCTAATTCATGTGGTGTTTGTTTCTGACTGAGACTCCACAGAAGTATTACTGTTTACACTAGTATTTAGGACTTACATTGAAGAAATAAAAACAGATTTGTTTGCCAGCTGATGGAAACCAACTTGAGGAAATGTGCCATATCCGAATGGTTTTGGGGTTTTTTTATAACTCAACTCAGAAAAGATAATAGGATAATATCCAGCAGGAAAGAGGCACAGGGCTGTGTAAGGAGCATCAGGTAGCTTATTCCTTCTCTGTCTGCACATGTCAATACATTCCCTTTCTAACAGCACAACAAAGAAAAGTATCTGTAACCCTAAATTACTTTTGTGGTCTTTACAGAGCATTTCTCTAAAAGCGAAATAAATGGAACCTGCTGGGCAGCGAAAAGGAAAAGACCATCTCAACATATTTTGTTCTGCACAAGACAAAATACACTGATCCAAACTCAGCCCCCTCTATCATTGTTTCTATTCTCTGGCAGAAACCCTAGAACCGCACTGAGAGTGAGTGGCTGGGCAGCTACCGGTGAAATGAGAGCAGATTGGCTATTTGGGAAGAAATAAGTTGTGTAGCCTGTGGAAAATGGGAATCTAGTCTCAGCTGCAGGAGATCAGCACTCCCATGTAGCCCAAGATTTTGAAGTCAATGGACTTGCTCTCAACTTATGCTGGGTAATCATGGGAAAAAAATTGACCCAAGCGCTGAGGAATAAGAGCTGGGTGACGTACAGCTGATTTATAGCAACACAACTTCATAGCAACAGGAGGCTGGCAAGCACCGTCCTTTTCCTTCCAATTAAGAATGATGCTGTCTTCTTGTTTTGTCAGCTCTGTTTAGAGAGCTGCAGTAATAGTCAGACTCGTATTAGTGGTATCGTGTTAAACTGTAAAAAAAAATAATCAAACCCCACAATAAAACAAAACCCAAAGCAACAACAACAAACCACCAGCAGCTTGTGTTTTATGTTTCTGAGTGGATGAACCAGATCCCTAATCATTTTCATATGTCTATTGTCCATGTGACTCACTGGCTTTAACGGAAGTAGTCTTGATTTAGTTGATATATTACAATGTTCACAAGTCCTTGTTTTCTTTAATCAGTTAAGGCAAAGTAATATTTTTCATCCAGGTATGAAGATATGCTTATTTTAATTATTAAAAATAATATTGTACACTTCAAGAACTTCTACTTTCAACATCTTTATAAATAATACATAGTACTGCAGAAAGGCTAATTTTCCATTTCCACTGCTTTATTGCTTTTGAGGCCACTAAAAGTGCAATTCTGGAAATCAGTGAATGACAGATTCTTTTCATAATTTTATTTTTTTTTGTGAGAAATTACATTGGTGATGATTCAAGAGCCAAGCCCTTGAATAATGTGCTTGCCCAGACTAGACAGGTTTCTAATACGTTTTCTGTAGAGGTGTTTCAGTTTCTTACTGTCCACACAAAAGTTGTGAATCACAGAGGTGGCAGAGTTGTGTGACTACTGTGTTCCCAGCAATGTGCACCTACAAAACATGGAAGCTTAAAAACTGACAAGGTGGGATAAATGTACATAGAGATATATGAACATGGCCGTATGAGCTTCATTATCAGCACAGTGCCAGGATGGAGACCATTCATTAGCTTTTTTGTTCCATTACTGAGTGGCCAGCCTGAATCTGGGTAGAAGCAACAAACTCACTTGCTCCAGGATCACACCCAGCCTCACCCCTCACTTTGGAGGAAACGTGTTGGTGTGAGCCAGGAAGAACTGGACATGTTCCTATCTGTGCATGCAGTGCAATTCAGATTTACACAAGCAGGGTAGTGGTAGATGGTAACAATATCTTTTTGTTGTTGATAGTTTCTTAAAAGGCCACCAGTTAAACTCAGCTGTAGTGACTGTGGACTTCGTGTATGGCAACTATAGCAAGTGCAAATAATCACTAATATAACACCTCAATAGTCAAAACTGCCAAGACCATGTTTGCTGTAATCTCACATACATCTTCGCCAAAAATTCAGCTGAGAGCCAGTGATAAAAATGTTGCTTTAAAATCAACAGGTAAAGTAACCTTCCCCTACTTCTGATTCTTTACCTAGGGATGAAACCGTAACTAAATAGTGTTTAGAGGTGTGGAAGAAAGGTCATGAGAGTAAACTGACACATCAGGAAAATCCAAATTACTTTACAAAATCAAAATATTGTTAAGAACTAGTATACAATGATGAGGACTAGTCCATACAACTAAAAGTAGTGCAATAACACAGCCCAGCCAGAGCTCAATGAAATAAAGTTGAGATGCTGCAGCTAGTAATTTTTCCTGGAGGCTTCTGGACCTCAGAAATAGGACTTCATCTAGTGAAAAATCAACTGTCTTCTGCATGAATTTTAGATTAAATTTAATCAATTCATAGAGAGAGGGGTTGGGTTTGGTTTGGGGTTGGGTTTTTTTTTGCCAAGGAGAAACTGAGTGGAGTTTTATGTGGAGTCCTCAAGCTACCTTATTAATCTTGTAGAAATACAGAAAAGAAGTAGGTATGAGCTTCTTTTAATTGTTAACTAAGACTTTTAAAAAACACAGAAATGACTGCATGTGAGGTATTTCATCTGTTTCAAAGGAAACGTGTAATTTCTTATCTTGAGGCTTAATGCACTCGGACTGGTCAGTTCTGAGAGCAGCCAGAAAAGAAGGTTGCGTAGTTACAATAATTGCTTTTTTGCTGCAATCAGTAACCAAAGCTGGTAGCTGAATACCTTTAACTTCTTATTAAGAGTGCAGATGAAACTATTCCTGCCACCATAGGCACACCTCGTATTCATTCTCTAATCTGAACAATACATTTCAGTGCTATTTCCTGATTTTACAACTGTTTCTTTGAACTCCACTACAAGAGAGATAGAAAAGTGTCATCTGTGTAGGGATAGTGGCTCCTCAGGCTGGAGAATCCCACTTGCTGCTGAGCCTTTGCCAGCAGGAATGAAGGATATGTTTGATTTCTTCTCTCATCCCTTGTGTGGGGGATGCCCCATAATAACCTTTCTTATTCCTCGTTTGTCTGTGACTTCCCAGCTGGTGGCCTTCTCTGACCCACCGCAAGGGACAGCCATCCCAGTGGCCTTCCTGATCTGCTCTGCAGCTCATATCAATCAAATCTGGAGCCTCAACAAGGCCAAGGGCATGGATTCCATGTAGAAAGTGTTTGCTTCAAAGAACCAATTGGCAGAGCTCAGAAACTGAATCAGAGCAAGTGCTTTTGCTCCAGGTGAGCTTGTGGAGCTTCTCTGCTGCACCACGGAATGGAACATCGGTCTTTGGACTCGGGTGTCTGACGTGACCATGATAACATTACAATGCAATCACTTCACAATATGGTTATGACTACCGTTTCTATGTGCAAAACTGAGATATTTCTTGTTTTAGAGTGTTTCATGAGATTTTTTTTTTCCCTAAACTAAGCTATTTATGATCTAGTTGTATACTTCTTGGCATGTCTATTTCTTGGCGTGACATTGCATCAAATTACCACAGAGGTTCAGGGAAAAAAATCAGTGATGTTACTTTTACTTCAAAGTTATGTGAAGCTTTTTATTTGCCTTTGATTGCATAATTCTGATTTGGGTAGAAGACTAATTTGGCCCTCACCATGAGGAATACATGAAAAGCTCTTTTCCAATGGGATTTCAGTTTTGGATGGAAAGACAGAGGATAGGTCTGCAATAACTGTAAAGAAGTCCATACAGAAAGATAGATGCTTTCAATTCACTTGCTCTGAATTTTTCATATTCTCCTTGCACTGCTTCAGGTGCATATATGGAAGGCATTTTTCCCACTGGAATTTTGGTGCCAATGTGATAAGAATGTAAGGAGTGATCATATACGCTTTCCTCATAATTTATTTATAACCACTTAATTAAGTTATTATGAAGTCTTCTCTTTTTCTTATTGGCAGTGAGGATGCAATTAATTTTCTTAGCCTTTCCTTCATAGCCAGGATCTCTGACATACTGTTTCCCTCTAAAACTGTTCTTTTCTAAAAGGCATTATATTATCCACAAAGTATTCTGTGATGACCAATTCAAAACTTACTGTATATAAAGCTGCACTGGTAACAAATCTTCCTCTTTTTTTGATGTATATTCAGCTCCTCTGATGATATACCCAAACAAGCTCCTGTATTTCTTTGCTGCTTCCCTATTACGTGTTGCAAGGGAAATAAATTACCTAATCTTTTGTTTTCACTTTATTTTCTCATGTATCTCTTACTTGTTCTAAATTTCCCTCCAAGACTTTCTCTCCCAAGAAAATTTTCCTTTATTGGTCCAGTAGTCAAAATGTACGTGATAAAGCCTCTGACAGAAATCCGGTATCTCCATTTCCAACAAAAAGCTCTCTTGAGAATGACAGGAATCACACAAGACGCTGTCAGGTTTGCTTTTCTGGACTTACCCACGTGACAAAATATCATCCAGCTACTAATGATGATCAAAAAGAAACCTCTGGGGTCTTACAAAAAGAAATAATAGGAGAGTTGACATGTCACTACGTATGTTAATGCCTCATTTATTCTGAATAGGATTTTTCGGTCATTTTCAAGGAAGACTTTCAGCTTTTAGGGCTAATATTCAAGGTTTTCTCCTTTCCATTATCTAAAGGGAAAGACTTCTCTCTGAATTTTCCAGATCTCCTTCATTTATTTACTCTCTGATAAATCATTTCCTTCCGAAAAAAATGTGACTTCTATTTTAATAACTTGCCCCATCTGGGGTCAGATTAAGTCATTCATCATCTTACATTCCGTTTGGCAAAACCACCACACTTCTTAAAATATTTGTTTAATACTACACTGAGAGAAGGTTCACAATCCTTAGACCTCAGTTGTGAAATATTAATAATAGGAATCACTTTGTAAGAGGTGAAAGCTTTTTTTAACCCAACAAGGTCTCACAAGAACATGAGAAATTATAAAGAAATGCTGCAAAAGTGACAAAAACCAGCAACCAGCAATCAGCTCCTGGTCTTGCAAAATATTCAGTATTCATCCACCTACAAGAAAACAGAGTAATAACGAGTGTCTTGCAAATAAAGTATTTAAACCTTTAAAGTATATAGGACATAAAGCCATTTCCTATCTCTTCATTTGGGAATTCTGTCTTGGTTGAATAGCTACAGTAAAACAACCAGGACTGGTTATCAAAATACCCCACACCTCTATTATTTAATTTCACGTAAAGCCAGTCTGTGTGTATGTAGTTTATTTTTCCCACAATCTCTTTATTATTTTCTCCTCAATCTTGAATTAATGTCATAAATAGATTTTTACCTCTGCACATCTTATGGATGGTAAATCCTTAGGGGTGGTGGAATTGTAACTTAACACTTGACTTTAAAACTGTGATTGTGCTTGAAACTAATCTTGATAAATCACTGTTTTCTTTGGAAAGATACAAATATTTATAGAAAAATACACTTAATACAAATATTTAACACTGTATAATACTGAAAATCAGACATTTAGACAACAAACTTCTAAAACTTTTTCTTTTTAGTACAAATGTGTTTACACTTGATTTCTACAAAATGTAGTTGTTGGTAATATAATTTTTCTGAAGAGTTTTACAGCTTACAGAAGGTAGTTTAGAATTGCATGTAGGAATGTTGAGGTCCTCTATGCCATGAAGTTATTCACTGCACTCGGGTAAGATACTTCTGCTTTACCATCTCATCCAGGAATCTCTGTACTTGCCCAAGTGCTGCATCACTCCTGGTCTAGAGCGCCATTGACTCCAAAGCCACCGAAATGATTCTGGTGCAGCTGTAAGCTGGTTGATGTGAAGGCAGTGCTTGAACTTTGCAAGTCTCACATAGGTCAAAATATTAACCCCACACTTGCCTGGTCTGCTGGGATCCCAGAGCACAAGGCAAACGTGCCAACCAGAAAACCCCTCTCATGCTGTCAGCTGGCCAGAAGCTGGCACCATCCTTCTGGTTCACCTGGGCGGTGATGAACCATCATTTGAGGAGAAACACCCAAAAAGGTAGTTGTGTTTTCAAGCAGAGAGGAAAGAAATGGAAAGGTTGCCCTGCAATTAGCTTTGTGGTTTGCAGACTGATTGCTTTAATGGCATTCTCATTAAAAGTTCTTGCTGTGAAATGCTGTTTTCTTTCTCTTTTGGAATTCTCTGCATTAATAATTAGTAGCTACTTTTGGAAGTTATTTATAGAAAGTATTGCTCTTGTGTTACTTCATGCTAGACAAGACTGAAAGAAAGCACCATACAGCTACATGCGTGGAGCGGATCTGTTGAACATTCTGCTAAGAACTGTGAGATATCCTGCACAGAAAAGGAAAACCAAGAACACACCCTCTTTCTCCCCAAACTACCACACTGTTCTAACAGCAAAGAACATGACCCCAGCTGCATCCAAATGTGGGAAGGAAATCTTCTCCCAGGGGTTTCAGTGGCCTGCCTGACACATGGAAAAAACTCCCCATCCTCTCCTCATTCTGCAAATGTGCGGAAGGCTTCATTTTCCAGTGCTGTCAATCTGGCCTCTCTTTGGGTGCATACAGGCACGTTCAAATTCAAAACGTAGTATTTTAGTTCATTAAACTTAAACAAGGAAAAGCGGCCAGAAAGCAAAAAGCAGTTGAGTTAGTCCCCTGGGAAGGGAAGGAAGGAGTGGCAGGGTGTATGGTGCTGGCCAGACAATGGCAATGGAAAAGCAAAACACGGAATCACCTGGGGAACAGGGACTGCAGAAGAAATAAGGCCGGTGGAAGAAGCTGCATTGAGCAGGAGTAGTGACGAGGGGAGCAGGAACACACGGGTCCACATGTGTCATTGCCAAGCAATCTGAAAAGGACTCCAGCATTAGCAGAATGGGATTATTTTTTTTCCTCTCTCTATTGTATCAAAAAGACAGCTGCAATACAATCTGCTGCTTGCATAGGAACTGTGTTAGAGGTGAGCAGGACAGCACGCTCTCGGGAATTATTATTGGTGGCAGCAGCAATCATCGATAGGGGCCAGTGGGGCCAGTGGTTGGGCAGAGGCTCAGCTCCTGCTCTTTGTGCAGCATCTTCACAGCATCCCCCAAAGTGGGATCTGGGTGAAAACAGGCTTCTTAACAGCCTTTTGAAAGGCCATCATTTGTCCCTTGGAAAACAAGGCATTAATCCTAACTCTTGTCTTCCAGACAGAGCATGATATATACACAGCATTGGATAAGGCTGGTAAACACAAATATAACAACACTCTGTGTCTTTGCTACCTCTCCCCTCGCTTTGCAATCCTCTCCTGGTTATTCTTCTCTTCTTCTTCCCTGGGAAACAAATGGTTTTAATTCAGTTCTATAATAGGCAAAGATGCTTCCAGGGCAGCAACCTCTGTGCCTCCTTACAGACACAGATACATAGAACAAAGAGAAGAAAGAATGTGATAATAATAAGTAATTATAATTAGCACATATTTAGTGCTTTACATTTTCAAAGCACTGTACAAATATTAGTTAATTAATATTTGGTAAGCAAACAGATTTCAAGCTTCTAGAAGGATTATTACAAACTATAAGGAAAATATTTTACAATATTTGGTTGACTTTTTCTCACTCCCATATTTACAAGGTTATTAGGATTTGCTACACCTGTAACTTAATCATAGCAAGCCATTCTGTATTTGTTACTCCACTGATGTGTTCAATTAAAACTTCAGGATTTGGGGGATATAGAAATAAGCTCTTTAAAGCATGTTTAAAAGTAAACACCGTGTGGGTGATGTGGGCAAACATTTTGTCTCCCCTTTTTCTTCTTGTTTTAGTGCACTGGAATACAACCGGCCTTAGTTCTGAACTCTGAGACTTAAGAAATATAACGATACTCCCCAGTTACGCACATGTTTCCATGTAGAACAACCTGATTTCACCCATATCTGAATGGTTTGCCTGAAGCTGACCCAAAGCTCATCAATCTATTCCACACTTGGCAACTTTGGGGATTACCACAGGACACAGATGTTGAGCAGCTGTTTAGGAGAAGAGGTTTGGCTAGAGGGACTGTTCCATGGTCGTTCTACCACGCTTCCCGCTGGGAAGCTGCAGAAAGTGGAATGGGCATATTCAGAACAGGATATTTGCAGTTACTAATATTGCTCATTTGCAGGAACCCTATCAGCTAGAACAAACTAGAAGAATCTAACTTCCATTCTCAGCCATCCCAGTGACACACCAAATATTGGGGCAGACATTTCTCTTTTATCATGGATGGGTTTGTTTGCGCTTCGTAGTGTTGATCATGAGAGGAAAAGCAGATGCAGACATAGTGACTGCTCCTGAACCTTTCAGAAGATCTGATAACTCTTTGAAGTTCAGCCACCCAAGTGCTCACTAAGCCAAACCCCTCAGATTTAAGAATTGTGATGTATATAGTCAGGCTCTTCTAATGAGCTTCTCTTGATGACTGTAATTGGTCTCTTCTTTCCTTGTTTTTGTCCTTGACTTTGAAGTTTTGATTCATTACCTTGTGCAAATTCTCCTCCACACCATGACAAACAATTTCATACCAATGATTCCTCTGATTCATTTGTATCCAAGTTGCCTTTTTTAAGCTAGCACACTCTTATCTTTTTCATAATCAATTTTCTACTTTCTAAATATCCACAGTGTTTTGGCACCTGTATAGTAAGCTTTCTTCATATGAAGTGATTAAAGTATTCAGCTTGCTCTCTCTCTTCCTTCACCTTGTCTGCTTCAGTTTTGCTTTGAGCAGTAGCTGGGCAGTGTATATATCTTGCTTCTTAAATTCTGGAGATTACATGGGATCTCTATATTAGTTTCTCTTCCAATTGCTTCTGCTTTGCTATCCTTGCACAATATGCACTCAGCATCTGCTTCTGCCGTTGCCTCTGAAAGCAGAAGTGATTTCTCCTGCCAATTTTCCACTTTCCAAAAAGAAACTATTCTTTCAAGGCTTGATTTTGTTGTGTGCTTTAAAGTCAGTAATAATATAGTATACGCGACATGTTACCGAACTGGGGATAAAACAAGAAACACAGACAGAGCAGCCAAAATATTTAATAACAGACTCTAATATGCACTCAGTTTGACAGGCCAAGGGAAATACCACATTTCTTGAAATGACACCAAGCTCTACCAAGAGGCAATCCAGACCCCAGGCACTCAGGCCAGACAAAAGGGTATTAAGCCAGACACAGGGATAGATATGTTTTTCTGACATTTTTGAATAGTTATTTCTGGTTGACTAGAAGTTTAGTTATTTCCAATCACCAGTGCGCAGAACAGTAATTTTACCACATAGTTTTGATAGTAAACCTATCCTGTGTTGCGGGGATGTTTTGATATTTTGGAAATTTCACTTCAATTTCTTGTATCTCTGCTTCCCCTATCAGAGTTTGACATCTCTTTAGAGTGTAAACCTTTCAGGCTGGCACAGTCTCACATTTATCAGGGGGAAAAGTAAAGAATACGTTGTTATTTGTGTTATCTGGTAACAATATGTAAAGACAATGCATATGTAGGACAGAAACTGATTTCCTCGCTGACTAGACTTTCATATAAGGTTTCCTAATAGAAAAGTAAGTTTATTCACTGTCTGGCATAGTGAATCCCCAGTTTGATGTAGAGGCTTTCAGGCTATACATTCATACAAATAATCTGTCATAAACAGCTGCTCTACTTAATTTTAGATAGGGATAGAGCTTAACACAGAAAAAAATGTAACTAACTAGAAATCAAAGTGAAAAATCAAACTAAATGTTGCTGTTGTTGCTGTTGATTTATATTTTCCATTCCTGTCATTTCCCCTCTATTGTTGAGGTTGTCATTAATGTCCATGAAGTGCAAAAGTCCAAAATTAAGGGAGGGGTGACCTTTACCATCTTTCCAGTTAGGTGGAAATATAAAGCACCATAAGTCCTTAATCAAAAGTGAGTTTTCTGCCTTACTTTTGGAGGTCCATGTAGTTTTGATGGGCTTTGTAAGATCCTAGCTCCTGAGAATGCAAGTGGTGATGCATGACGACAGTTTGCTGCATTATCCATTAGACAAGGCAACTAAAGCGTATGTGCTCAAAGGTTTAAAAGTGAAAATATATGAAGAGTCATCTGTGGGAAACAAATTCCATTCTTTCTGGGAAAAGCCAAGTTCAAGTTCAGCATTTAGCTTTCAAAAATCTTACAAAAAGGCAAACTCAATTCTTAAACCTGTGGAAAAGGTACCAAACTGTTTAGATGGTAGGTATCACCAGGCTGCTTCTCAGCAGGGAGTTTTGATTCACCAGTATCAGGGTTTCCCCAAAGCTTTCTGCCTACATTTCTACTTAGCTTGGCAGAGATGTTGTTAGAGAATAAAAGAATTCTTCCTCATGTCAAAGGGCTGGCATTTATCAAAATGATAATACTTTTTACCTAGAGCACCTTTTAGATGAGGTTCATGAAGCCTGTAAAGAAGATGATGATAAAGAGAAAAATGTTGCAGATTTTTTGTTATATTTTTGGCACTAAAACTGATACTGCATGAAATGAAATATTTTTCTTTTATAAGTTTCCTTTGCCTTTGCTTTATAAATATTTCTTGGTTAAGTCTGTGAACTGGTTTTCACATAAAGCATAATCTAAAGCCTGTTAAGGTCAACAGAAAGCTTCTTATTGATTTCAGCAGGCTTTGGATCGAGCTCAAAGTGCAAAACTGCTCATTGAATCAAGCAAAAGCGAGATTCACACCTTGCAGGATCAAGCACTTCATGACGAGGATAGTCTAAAACCCAATAAGTCTTTCTGGAATCTTTTCACTCATTGTTGTGGGCTTTGGATCCACTATGTTGTATACAGTCCGCAGAATTGAGGGTGTTTTCTTCCAGTACTGGGTACCTCATACTTTCACCTTCAGGGAAAATGAAAAACGTGCAGTGTCCTAAAAAGGGGGCTTTCTAATCCTCCAGACTGGACTGATTTATTGTAGTAAGAACCAAGAGGGAAGCAGCTCAGCCACTGCTTGTTACATCCCTACAAATCCCTTCTAGATCCCTGAACCTAACACTAGCCATCTTTACCATTGATACACTGGAGGTTTTTTGTTGAGTTATGGAGTGCCTAGGTGGTTGCAGTACAATTAAAGGTCATTTTTCACATTTCCTCCCCAACTACTCTTTGTTCCTCGGCTTTATAACCTAGTGATGCTGCCTTCGTTAGTTTCTCCTTCCATTTGTTGGTTCCTGCCTCCTGTTTCAATACAGCTGTTAACCCAAATCCTGCTTCACACCTTGACTTAACCACTGCGACAGCTGAAAAATGTCCCTCCAAAAATCAAGGCTGGCTTGTCATGATCTCATTTCAGTTGTTGGGTTTTAGGGTGTATTTAGGTTAAAATATGGAACTAAACGAAGCTGTAATTTGAGTGAATAAAACGAGTTTGAAAGGTCTATTTGTCTCTTGTCAAGGAAGAAATCCCCTCTCGTTAACTTCAGAAGTATCAGGAAAACAGTATCACTGTTTTCCATACAGGCCACTGACAGAGCAGACTGTTAAGCAATTTTATATTCCAAAATATGTTGTAATATCTAATTTAACTATAAAAGCTAAGTTATCCAAATGCCTATAAGTGATCAATAACTCAATTGTTTCATTTCATGAAATTTTTATTCTAATTTTTTAAACTGCAATATAAAAAAAATTCAGCACAAAAATTTGTTTGATTAATTTGAAATTTTTATGACAGCTTCCATTTCCATTAAAAACAATTCTGCTTTGGGAAGTTTTTAATTAATAATATGAAGATAATATTAAAGCATACTCACACTTTCCAATGAAAGTGAATTTCTATGATTTCACTTTTTAAAAATATTTGCCAAAACCTCTTGTCAAAGGGTAAGATTTATTGTTATTGATGTTTTAGTGAATCTTTCATCATTGTGATGACTTTTCTTCCCTATTTCAGACATTAATTTCTAAAACAACGGTGTTTATATAAAAAGTAGCAAACCACCAGGTTCTGGTGCATAATTCCATTAGACATGGCTGAATTTCAATACTGATCTTAGACTTTTCTGTCAATTATTGCTTTCTTTCTTCCATGGTTTTTCAGAAAGACTTTAAGTCCAAACCTGTAGGACACAGATTGATATTCATTACCAATATCTATCAGAGGTTCATTCTAACCCTGTCTTATAAGCAGAATTAACACAAAGAAACATAATTTAATGATTAACAAACTTGATACTACCTAAAACCAGGTAAAAACAAGTCAGTTTTAGATTATAGAGTTCTCATTCAGTTTTAAATTGACGATTATTCTGAAAACTCCTTCTAAACATCTTTCTTTACAGAAATATTATCCCTTCAATCATCCAAGTGAAAATCAATTACTTAACGTTTGAGTTATGGAGCAACAATGTTTGTGTGACAATTAGATAAAATCAGAAACCTTAGGAAAAACAATTTTTTGGCATGTATCTGTCTGAAATCTTGATAATTAAAAAAAAAGCGTAGTAAACAAAATCTTAGAGTGCATTTGATCAAAAAAAACAGAAACTCATTCCTTTTTAACACTTATTACAGTATCACAGTATCATAAGGTTGGAAAAGACCTTTGAGATCATCGAGTCCAACCTATGACCCAACACCTACACCTACTCCTACTCCTACTTGTTAACTACACCATGGCACTAAGTGCCTCATCCAAATTCTCTTTGAACACCTCCAGGGATGGTGACTCGACCACCTCCCCGGGCAGCGCATTCCAATGAACAATTACCCTCTCAGTGAAGAATTTCTTCCTAATGTCAATCCTAAACCTCCCCTGGCGAAGCTTGAGACCATGTTCTCTCGTTCTGTCACCGGTCGCCTGAGAGAAGAGTCCAACTCCTGCCTGACTACAACCTCCCTTTAGGTAGTCGTAATGTTCCTTCATCCTCTTCTGTTTTGTTGCTTTGAATTAAAAAAAAATCATCTGAGCATTGTAAATAGTGTTGATACCTGTGTCTCTTGAATATTTATTTAGTTATCTTATAGAAACAGAAACTGCAAATCATCTCTTACTTTCTTTAAAAACATTGAGGAGAGCTCAAGGCAATTTGTTTACATATACCTCATGATTCATTGCAGATGTTGGAACAGGGTCATTCATGACAGCAAAGTTGGCATCAGGCGAAATAAGGCTGAAGATGTCTTGAGTAATGAAGGCTATTACAGTCTGATAAAAACATACTTACCTACCCTTCAGAGTTGTGAGCAACACTTAAAGTCCGTAATGGCATCAAAAAGTGTAGCTGAAGTGTAAATTAATTACATATCTCTTAAAGACTGCATGTCTGCTTATTTCTAGAGTGAGTGTTATGCAGACAATCATTTAAATATATGTAACTAAGGTGTAATTAAAGAATGAAATTAAATACAGCCCGGCTTAAGAAATTATTGAGGAATTACTTGCCTTCAATTTTTCCTCCCCTTGGAGAAGAAAGGTTACCTCTGGTTTGCTCTTTGTACCACCAGATGCCTGCACTTCAAAAAGCCGTGTTATCAGTCTCGGCAGTATTCCAGCAGCTATTGCGCTGGCCTTACTGACCTGGTATGTGGTTCTCCTTTTATCTTCTTCCACTGTCTAGAAACTGCCATCAGAGATGGAATAAACAATGCTGGATGTGACAGTGCTGGTTGATGCACACAGCAAGACGTAGTGGTGTACAGACCAAACTGTTGAATTGTTCTGGTGAGCGGTCTTGAATTTTCCAACGTGAAGCAGAAGAAGGGCTGGTGGCAAAGTTGCCCTGGAGGTCGCAGATTGCCAAGGCCACGAGATGTAGGGTGAGAGATAGCTGTAGCTGCACCAAAGCACACGGATCTGGGCCCACCTGCCTGAGACTGTGCTGGAGGATACAAGGCGTGCATACAACGGTGTGGTAAGGTGTATTCTGGGATAATTTAAGGAAATGAACTGGGAAGCTGCTTGTTGGGGTCACTCATTCACACTTTTCAGTGGCGAACACAAAGATACTGTTCCAGAAAGGTTTAGTCTCTAATAAATCTGAGATTTAGAGGAAAGCTTTGAGAAGAATCCTGGGAATAAGTGACTTGAAGAAGAGACAAGTTCTTCCGCTATCCTGCACTGGTAAAGGTGCTCATCTATCAGCACTGGATGAGAGAAAGCTGGTGGAAAATCTCAACCACTTGATTAGTACCAAACTGGATAAGGAATAAGGGGCCGAATTTATTGCCTCTCTATTAGGCAATAACAGAAACAGAAAGAATTATTAGGTGCTTTGAGTGATTTATCACCCACTAGTGCTCCCAGATAAGCTAACCTGTTTGCAGTGCAACAGAGTCCAATGATTTGCATCAATGTGTTCCTCCTTGCATGGCCAAGATAACGAGATCTTGGACCTTCTAAACAAACTGAGTTTTCAATGAAAATTTAGAGGGCAGCAAAATGCTTTCATGGTCAAATGCCTCATTTGCATTTTCTAAGTTCACCTTTTAACCTTAGGATATCTGCTCTCCACAGGTTTAAGACACAAAAAAAGTCACTGAATGTCAAAAAGTACCGAATGGCAAATTATCCAAGTGTGAATCATAGTTCTGGTGTATGTACAAACACTTGAATCATACTTTCCTAATCTGGCTTTAAGTGTAATTCTCTATAAAGCTGGTAGTTATGTTTTAAAGCCCCATCCCCACCGTAACTCAGTGTTCTGTACTTCCCCACTCTGTTATATGTGGCACAACCTTCAAATGACAATATTATGAAAACTTATTTAAATGTCTATTAGATTAAACTTCCTTAAATATAGAGCTGTTTACTTTTAATTAGCTATCTCTATATGCTTACCTGTATTTGGAAAGGCTCAGAGTACAGTGTCTGTTAGGGTTTTGAAAAATAGTATGAAAATAAAGAGTAAGAGACACAATTACTTGCACTAAAGATGGATCTCTACCCTGGTCGATTTTCGAGGGCACAGCACCAGCTCCTGCACATGAGCTCCCCATGCCCACTCACATTCTCTGTCTGCCCTCTCCCTGGCACGGGGAAGGGCTCTGCTCAGTGCGCTTTCTCGGTATGTGACTATAAAGGGAATATATGATTATTAGCAGAAGTAATAGGTTCTCCACTTTGTCTTCATCCTTCCAAGAGATAAAAAATTTGCTTCAAAGTAGATGATGGAGAAAAATAAAAAACACTAAAGGAACCAGAATATTGAATATGCAGCAGTCTCTTCCTTAAAAAAATAACTGAAGACTACAATAGTCGAAAGGCATAAAATCTGGGCTGTAGCTTATCCTACGAACCTCACCCTCCAGAAGGAAACAGCCTATTATAGCATTGTCTAGTTGATCTTTTTGGTATTTATTGGCTTCCTACAGTACAGCATGGTAACAATTGGCAAAATTTGACTCAGACTGCTAAGAGATCAGCAGTAAGAGAGGACTTAACTTCTAGATGAGGTAGATATCTGCATTCTCCCCACTTCTAAATAACTTGGGCAAACCAAATTATTTGCTGTGCCATATCCCATACTTCCCCATGTGGACGTGTTCACACAGACTGCACTCAAAAATATTTAAAAATATATTTTGGTAGTAATTTTCTTTAATATAAATTAGAACCAAAAATATTTATAACTTCACTCACATCACTGGGTCCCTGAAGTTTCTCCTGCGATTATGGTCTTCTTACTTTCCTACTTCTCCCAAACCAGCCTGCCAGCGGGCAGCAACTGGAAATCGGAAAATAAAGTGAAATAAAGTGAAATGCAGTACTGCTGTTTGAGGAGACAAATAAGATAAAAGCTTTACAAAAACACCAACCTGGTGCCTCAGTGGATGAACACTGGCATTTTGCACTTTGTAATAGGTTAGGAACCTCAAAATTTATTGTAAACTTAACGCAGTTTTACAGCCTATCTTCAAAACATTTACACAGACAGTAAAAGATGATGGATATTTTCAGAGCATTCCTCTTCCCCAGCAGTTTCCCTTGCAGTAACACTGCACAAGCAGCAGTGATTTGAAATATATTATTGATGTATCTTTGAAGATCTATTATATGATACCTCATGTTTATTGCTATTATGCAACTGGCTTCTAAATGTCCTCTTCTACACGAGGCAGAGCAGAGAAGATACGATCAAGTATTATTATTATTTGTACTGCAGCGATAGAGGCAGTAACCCAGCAGGGCACCATTGAGTTGAATACCATACAAAGACGTAGGACAACAAAGTACCTGCTCTTTCTTTACATTAATACAAAAAAAAACAAACCAGGAAAACAAGAGGATGAGATACCATATATAAACACACAATGGAGAATGAAGTGCGTGAGAGATGTGTGCCTGCACCAGTAAAGCTGATGAGATCCATACTTTGCATTTAATGGTAGTCTCTCAATTGACTCCTTCATGATAGAAAGTTGGAGACTGAATAAAGAACTATGTAATTAGATGCCAATACAGAAATCCTGATTGGGAAGGTGGGCAGAGTTACGGGGAGGTCAAATCTTTTATTACTATTGGATCTTGAGTATTTTGCTATACCATATCTTTAATGTCTTTTCATACACAATGTGGTTCATGTATAATGTGGCTCAGACATCACTTTCTTTGCATGCATGTTCCAATCTTATTTATTCCCACTGATGCCGCTAACATCTCTAAAGCTAAGAGCTGGATCAAACTTAGAGTGAAAAGCACAATAGATTTTCTGTTAGTGTTGATTTAAATGGAGGTCCGGGATGTTTCCATAGCCAAGATGAACTGAACAGCACTACCTTAGCAGGGAATGTCCCTCTGGACTACATTTGCTAGTAAAAGATAACGACAGAGTGTAAATGTAACAGTATCTTCTAATCAGAAGATGAGTTGGCTAGACCAGTAAGCAGGAGAACCACCTGAAATGTTTAAATAGAGCAGCCAGAGCAGAGCCATTGGCTTTGGACTGGATAAACACTGATTTTTTTCTTTAGCCAGAAAACAGCAACAAGGAAAATCCACGAGAGAGTACCAGTGGTTTAATAACGCCAACAGATACAATAATGTCTTAGATGAACTTTCTTGATTTTCTTATTCATTCACAAGAGTTCTGCATGTCCCCAGATCCTAACTATGCTTGTCAGCTCTTGACAATTTGTTAATCAGTTCTCAATTCAGGTTATTTTCAACATTTACTGCAGGTCCAATAGTAGCTTTCAACACCCTGAAGTTACAGAAAGAATTGTTCACTGTAGCAATTAAGCAGTAACCCAACCTATAAGAAGCTGAGTTCTGTAAACTAGACAAATTCCTAAAATACTAAAACTAGTTCAGTATTTTGTCTACACCTGCAGCACTGCAAGTATGTATTTAGCATAGGACTTACTCGGTTCTCATGAGGAGCTGTGTTCAGCATGGAAATACATGTATTAACATATATTCTCGATATAATAGGATATGTTTATGTGTAGAAATAAAAATTCTAGTTTTCCAATACTTTGTGCAGTGTACTCCACATTAAGACTTTTTGGAGCTCTTTCTCAGACCTTCTACATAATGCAGCCATTCTACTTGCTTTATGTTTCTCATTTTTTTAGCATTTCAAAATATGGCCTTTAAAAATCATAGAAATCCCAAAATGCAGCTGCAGCCATTAGGTTCCTGGGAACAGAGTAATCATACTTATATATAACCAGGGTGTGAAGCAGGAAAGGACAGATCTTACGATGCTCTGTGTTACAATTAAAAACCCTTTTGGTTTATGATTCTTTCTTTTATTACGTTCTGTAAATTTCTGCATGGCTTTAGGACCAATACCAAACGACAGCATTCTCCGAGTATTTTCATTCTATTTACTTCCAATAGGTGACATTTCAGATTTTGTTTTAAGTGTGGCTAATTCTCTTTTCAGAACTGTCAGGTTGCATGGCTGAATGTCTCTAGGACTGATAGCTGCACAATACACGATGCTACACCTATATACAATAGCTGCACATCTACACAATGTTTTGATAGTGTGACAGTAGCTGTTGATAATAATGCATTTGTGTTGCAGTTTTGGCTAACAGTTGTCAGAATACTGGTGAATTTCAAGTCATTACAGAAAATTAGTTTTCAGATGAAGCAATCACATCCTGGAGCTTTTGGGTACAGGTAATCACTTGGAATCTAATTCAGGAAGGGCCTCAGCCATGTGCCCAATAAATACATGTGTGCTGGAGATTATTACTGCAAGGCGATACATTGAAATTGTCACCATCCAAAAGTTAAAATTCAATACAGTTATACGCGTTTTCAGGGTGGAATCTATCAGCTTGCAACTGCTTGTGTGCAAATATGTTTGTGTATGTGTAATTCTTTCCTGGATCAGATCTGATTTTCAACGTCTTTACTATTCATGTACTATTTTTAGCTTTCTGGGTGTTATAGGAATCCATTTAAAGTATGATGTTAAAAATTAAACAGTGCCTTGGCCACCATCTAAGCTGATAGTTTTTTCTAATTCCTTAGAATTTTTAAAAAATATTTAGTGTTCACTGGTAGAGCAGATGGAGCTGTGAATCCTTTACTGCATGATAATATACTAGGGTTCTGGCTGATGGTGTTGCTTTGTTTCTTCATTTTCTCATTAAACAATAATCAGACTGAAAAAATAAGAAATTTGGTATTTTTCAAGAATTTAAATCTAGAGGAAGGCTAAGCATTGTTCAGGGAGAAGTAAAGAGAAATACTGGATTTTCAGATGCTGCTATTTGAGTGAATACTTTGCCTGCTCAATAGTCAGCAAAATCAAATTTTGAATTAGTATGAAAGTGCATAAAATAGATTATCCTTCTAACCATGTGGAGGAATTAAAGCAGGGGACCCAAACTCAAGGGATGGCCCATTTCTTTTCTTGCTAATGAGAAATATCCATGCACTCTTTGTTTGAACTTTCATATTTGCACGTATTTATGTCAAGTCTCATACAACACAGGGAAAGTCACCTAACAAATGCACTGGCCAACACTCAAAACAGTGTTATTCTGCTAATTAATATAGAAATTAATAAAGGGATTAGTGTTGCAAATGACTGGGAGCTGTGATAGAAAATTAAGTAACATCTGCTGCACTTTCAACAAATAAATTCTAATGTGATAAAAATAAGCAAACAGAAGGATACCATTTTGGTCAACAGAAAAATGCAGTAGGATGAAGGAATAGGGTGATTCAGGCCATCATTTCTGTCCAGGAGACAAACTGCCCCCGCAGACTTCATTAACTGTCACTAGTTGACAGTTCTGTGAAGCTCCTGGGTTACTCTTCAGTGTTATTTCTTGCAATGGTCTTTCCAAGGACTAACAATTTACATGATTTAAAATATACATGTTTTTAAATACAAGTTTGCTTAACTAGTAGATTTTCCATTTGGTACTACTGTTTCTTTTCTTGTTCTTGCTCAAGAATATAGAAAGTTTTGCTAATTATATTTTAAACTTGAAAAGTTTACGTAGAAAAATTAATGAAACTCACTTAACTTGAATTTTATTTCATATAACAAGTTGGCCACAGATGACTGTGATTACCATAATGTGGTGACTTGGCCAATTTTTAGCCTCTTTTGCAAGTCTGATAATATCTATAATCTATAGTACCTACTGGGGCTCTAAATTATTAGATAAATAAAATCCAAATGAAAAATATTTATAGAACGACAGAAAATACACCGGAATACTGTTTATTATGAGTCACTGACTTCTGGTAGAGAACTTTGTGTGTGTCCAAAAAATACATGAATAGATATGTACTTCTCCCACCTTTTCCCCCAAGAACCTTCTGTAGAAACATAAAAAAACATTAAGGAATGGCTCCACATCTACTGATGATTTTTTTCTTCCTATTATATGGATTTCAGAAGGTAGAAACAAATTTTTAAAGACAAAATTATGTGAGGCTTAGTTTTAGGGATAAAAGCATTGATTATCTACTAGATAGGTTCAGTTTTATTTCTATGTTGAGAGAAAAACCTGTAGACGAATTTGTTTTTGTTTCTCCCAGTAGGAATTTTTGACTATTTAATTAAAGGCCTCATTGCCCCATCATTAAATTCAAAGAAGCATATCTAATGCAAGCACTTAAATGTAATGTCACTTATTAGTCTTTAATGAAGAGAAACTTATTCTTTCTCTAAAGAACAGCTGTAGAAATAGTGCCCATGTCACCCACCAAATTATATATTATGAAGAGTATTAATGCATATTTAATGACTGTAAAAATATTCCTTTATAAAAAGGACTGTATTCTTTCTTGTTCGGCCTCACTTGTAAAGGAGGTTAATTAAAGCCGGAGCATCACAAATTCTGTAACACTGCAGGTCATTCATCCGTACCAAAGTGTAACACAATTCTGCAAAATCTCATTGACAGCGATAACATAAAACTAACGGCTCCACTACTCACCAAAGATCACTGGTGTGTCTCGTAACTTGGCTTTAGCTTTCATGATCCAACAGCCACGAAATCTGCCATTAAACATAGGATTTATCTAACCCTTTCCATATTCTCCTTTATAAATATGTATATATGTGGGTTTGATATTTCAGGAAAAAAAAAGGGGGGAAACTGTAAGAAGTCCAAGTAACCACAGTTTTCAGATTTTTCCATGGAAATGCCACCAAGCAATGACAAAATATTGTATGTCATCATCAGGTCAAAAAGCGAAAGTCTACTATCTAAATGTGCACTTCATGGTCATGTGTTTGATGTTTAGTTGGTTTAGCACTTTATTTTCTTAAATTGATAAATTATTCCTAATAAAAGGCCAGAGCAGCATCATAGTAAATCTCCCAGGATGGAGAGATTATCAACAGTGGGAGATGATCAACTTCTCTCAAGTAGTATCTGGATATCAGAATAGGATGGCCAGAAGGTGAAACAAAGAGAAAATATTTCATTGCTCCCCACCCCTCAATAAAAAAACCCAAATGCACTGAGGTGCTGGGGTTTCGCTCTAATCGAGGCTAACACTGCTATTTTGATTATGAAAACCACAGAAATACACAAGTGTCAGGTGGAGTGGTAGAATTTTATTCCAAGTATTCTGTCATATGCATAGTTTTTATTAATCTGATTTACTTGATGTAATCATACATATTCTTCTTTTACAAACTATGTGTACTTGGTAACCATGGTACCGATATTACCTGGTGCATTCATTTTGGCTCTTCTTCTTGTTTTGCAGTTAAAAACTACTGAAAACTTTAACATACAGCAGATAGTACTCTGCAACCCCACTTTCTATTAAGCCCTGGTCTTGTTCACAACCGTAAGTCACCTAGAAATTGAGAACAGCCAAAACAAATTCATCTTGTTGCACAGAGTCATTCAAGCAGCTTCCAAAAGCACTGATGCACTTTCATATAGTGAGTGTTCAAGTCTAATTTCAGTTTTATAAAAACGAAGAGTTACTCCACTGAAATGTTTGGATTGCAACTGCTGAAAAAGGAACGAAGATGAGCATCAAATGCTCATCCCCAAAATCTGCCTCCTTATGGCTCATTTGAGGACAGCTCCCTGCAGTTAGCCCATTCCCTTCAGTTATGTGACTTTATAATACTCGTACTTTTCCATATATGAAATTATTCTACTCTGGACAAACCATTTCTCTGGGGAAGTATAAATGGAGATGTGTAAATTGTTTATAGGGGTGAAAATCCCAAAATATTTCTTCCCCATTCTGCTCTACAATTCTCCATGCCAACCTCTCTCTGTCCTTGCTACGTGGTACCCAGTTGGCTCAGTATAAGAGAGGGGGATTTCCTGACCCTCCTCCCCAGAAAATGAAATACGAAAAAAACTATTTACTTTCATTTGCCAACTGCACTGGTTCGTTTTCTCCTAAGAGAGCCCTTATCATCTCCCAGTAGCCAAAGCAACTACTGGTCACTGCAGAGCGGCGATAGCTGGGGAGAAACCTCCAGGTCTGTGGCTCAAGACCCCAAATTGCTAGCGAAGGCCAAGACCTCGCAAGGATGCTGCTGCTGCTGCTGAGGAAGCCCTGGGCTGGCCGATGGGCAGGCTGCTGTGCCCGGGGCAGCACAGCACAAGGGAATTCCTAGGAAATGCAGTCACTTCTCTTTCTGGGGTTATTTTTTAAATAAACTATGGCCACTCATTCAAAGCAATTTGATGCTCACTGTGCCTTGTAAAGAGTGTTGAGATTTATGAATGGAAAGTATTAAATAAGCTAAGTAATAGATCTCTTAATATAGATAAGTACTTGCACAATATGGACATGAGATGGGAGTGTAGAAAATGTAACAGCTGAGTAAACATGGACTTATGTTTTCATTTACAAAGAACTCCAGTATCTAAATGCTAATTATTTACTGCATAATAAAATTCTGAACTCCAAAGAGAGGTTTCACCAATTTGACATATTAAACCAGTGTCTATTGATAAGCTATTTCTTAATGTACCATCTCAAACAGTTTCAAAGGCATCTACACATCCCATAGCTATCCATTTCACTTGAAACGTCAGACAGAATCAGTCCGGGTATTCCCGTTAAGTCCTGGGTGCAAACACACTCACTAGAACACCTGACTTGACAAGCCATATTTTTTTATTACAGGGGAGCAAATCTGTTTCCTTTTCCAACAAAAATCAGGACTTGAAACAATTCTTATTTTACTCACCTCTATAAAAGCTTGCCTGAAACAGACTTGCAGACAACCAGTAAGCCTGAAGTATTTACTAAGCCTGCTGTATCCCACTACAGAAGTACATCAAGGTGTTTCCAGCTTTTTGTATTTCTTTCCTCTTTGCTCCTCGTTTACCTGTAGAGTTTCTTAAATCAGTCACTGCCAAGCAAGAAAGACTCTGAGACAATAGCTTTAGGTGTGCACGATTTTGTCCTTTCCCACGGCATCAAGTTATGATCCTCCTCTCCTCACCCTCATCCTGCTAAAGCACATCCTGCTTACACACAGGTAAAGTTTGTGGGACACTTAGAGGTTACGCTCATGGTTTACATGAAAAGGAAAAGTCTTCCCTCCCTGTTACAGAAGCATTGCTGCTATTTGGAAGATACTATTTTCATTTTTTTTTCCCCTGGGCTGGGAGGGCTGCCAAGCCTAGTTCTGGCTCCGGAGGGCAGCGCATTACCCCTCCGTGCCTGAGCTCCTTCTGCTTTTCAGGTAACACAACAGCTCTTTTGTGTTGAGGGACCAGATGAGAAAAAAAAACAGGAAAAATTTTCTGTCACTTAAAGAATAGCCAGGAAAATAATATCTCTGGCTGTCTATACACACAAACAAAAGAGCAACCAAACCTAGAAAGGAGTTGTAATAAAGGGAATTGTTCCCTTGGAGAAAAAACACGAGAATGATGGAGAGAAACGTGCTGCTGGGCAGGGTGGAAAGGGGATTTCAGTGAAGAGCTATATCTGGCAGCCACAGAGGCACCTACCAAGGGGTCTGACAGAGGTTTTCTGCGAAAGAGAGAGTTAAGGAAGAGCAGACCATGGAGTAAAAATCTGTATCAAGCTTTCTTGTTTTAAGTAAATCTTGCTCTATACAAGGAGGCTGTTACTAATACACCTGTTATTCCGGTCCCTGACAGCCATCATTCACTAAATTTTCCCCATCTTTGTTAGTTAAATTCAATATTATTTATATCATTGTGTATCTTTTGTATCTTCAGTGAAGCAGAAAGTTGCCAGACTGAATAAGAGATATTGCAATAATTGTATGAAGCCAGTCTCCTAGGATTTCTTCCTTGGTCAGGCAACTATGAAGGATAAAGAGGAATGGATGTGGACAATTATTAGACTACTGAATGCTTAACTAAAATCAAGTTGTAACAGAGCTGGTGCAAGAGCAATTATTCGCCCATGAATGAAGGAAATTCACATTTTTCTGTATATTATAATACAATTCATGCAGCTGTCTCAGTCCAGCAGAACTTGTGCTTAGATCTTACTCATCAGTGATTTCTATGCCTCTCTGCCTAAAAATGCCCATATGAAGTGAAGACATAATTGATTATTATGAATTCAGTTGTTCACAACTAATTTGGCCTCTGTTCTGGAAATACTCAGCACACATCTGAAACGCTTAGTTTGGGATCAGTGCACACAGGAATGTTGGGGGACTGTCTGCCGGTTCAGATCCGGAGGGCAGCATACCCTGCAGATTAAACCCTAAGACACTGTGGGAAAATCCTCAGCTGTTGGAATACCTCCGTTGATCAGCTTTTTCTTTTCATGGTTTTCAGTTTTGTGGGTTTCTTGTCCTGTAAAATTTTAAGACACTTTTCAAGATCTGTATATAAAAAGCCCACTGGGTCTGTCTTCTTGAAGGAGTGTGACTGAGGCTTATTTTTTGTATTCTGTTACATTTCTCTAAAAATTTTTCTTCCCAATCTCTCACTTTTTTATCATGCTTATTCTTCCTTACTTTACACATTTTTAAAATTCATTTTATAGAAATCCCTTCTGCCAGCCCTCTCGCTGGATTTTTTTGGCTTCTGCTTGTTCCCTCAATAACTTTGTGGGTTATGAAAGTTTACTTTGCTTGCCTGTTGACTTTTAATTCTGGATTCAGAAAGAGTAATAATTAGGTACTACCTCTAACTACCCATGGTAAGTTCATAAGTATTGCTGCTTTATTGATGTCCTGGAGGGTATTTGCATTTGGCATTCTCAACATTACAAAATGCTAACCTAGTTAATAGGCAAATTGTGTCTTGCGTTGTAGAGACGCTAATAGAAGTGACATCACTTGCCATGAGATATTCTAATTTATGACTATCTTTAAAGAACATACTTGCCAATTAGTGTCTTTATTAGAATACTTACTTTTATCATTTGAAAATATGCCTCTTAATTGGCACCAGCTTTGCCTAAAGTAGAAACATTTGTTAATAAATAAATGAATAAACTAAACCTCTCCATCAGTTCCCACGGAGGGAATCAGCTTATATCACATAGGCACCCTTATAGACCGTATCGCTTACTATCCGTAAACTCATTCGATTATTGAGAAAGACAATTTCCTCTAACATTATATTGTCTTGCTGGGAAAAATATGGACAGGATATTAGAATTTGCTTGTTTATTAAAGCAAGTTGCTCATTAGGCATAATTAAGATAGAAGAAACAGGACCATTAAATTTTCATACCACACCGTCAGCCCAATAGCTCTAGTAAAGGCAAAAGCACCATAGTTGCTCTATTAGTGCATTGATCAGGTTAATGTAATTAAGGTGCCAATTCTATGAGAATCTGAAGATAAAATGAGGAGTGCTTAGTGTTTTTCACTTTAGAATAAAATAGAATTTAACAATGTAGTAAAGAAACTGTTAAAAAAAAAAATGGCTGAGATGTTAATAGGACTAAAAACTCCACTTTTCAGCTGAGGGACAGATACGAACCAGAATCTGACGAAGGTAAATACCATGGGGACATCACAGTGTCCTGTGCGTGTCATGACTCTCATCATGTTTCCTTCCCCAATGGATAGTGAGAAGTCAGAGCAAAGCTACTTACAGCAAGGGGACCTCCTCCTACCCCAAACCATGCATACCTTCCAAACAACCACTCCATGCTCATCCTTTCACCCTGGAGGACTTGATCCTGTTGGGGTTGGTGGCATTGGACTCTACAGCCTATGATTTCCCAAACAAGAACATGTCTTCCAGAAACACACTCTTGTCCATGCAAGGCTAAAGCAGAAAAATAAAAGCCAAAGCACACCTGACTGATCCTTATGCGATCCAGGTACATTAGGTGTTCATTAGAGTAAATAATCAGCCGTAGGTACTTCCATGAGTCATCAGGGTATTCTGTTCATGTAATTGAGCTCAAAAAGAAATATCAGTGCTGCACCACTTCTTTATACACACATTATGTTGGCCCTCAGAGAAGCAAAGTAGCGGTTGCGCATGGTGCGGTCCCTGCCACATAAAGCCTGGAAACATCTAACACCAGCTTGCTTTTTACTGGCCATACCAGCCGTACTGTGTGTACCTTTCAATCCTCTCGTAGTCCAGAGGGCATGTCCACAGCTTGGTGTGGTCAAACCCATAGGTGTGGAGGGGAGAGACCTTGGGTTCAGGTCAGGGACGCAGGGAAACCTACTCAGCCTTCAGAGCAGAAGCCCTTCACTTCAGACATTGTGCCACTGAAAAACCCTTAAATGGTAAATTATTTTACCTAAATCCATTTTAAATATATATGTGTGCGTGTGTATTTATATGCAGACCTACACAGCTGCACGTGTGTGCATACTTCTGCCTCTAGAAATGGGGTGTTCCGAGCGGCCTCTGGCAGGTGCCCCAAGGGGTTGAGTGACTTCTCTCCCATGCCCTGACATCCAATTGAAAAACCTCTGTGCACAAATTACCCTTCATACATGTTCGCGCAGGGGGACGACAGTCTTAAGGTTGCTTTTAGCTTCAGTGCTGAAATATGAGGTGTGGTCCTTAGTCTTCTGCGTGCTTACCTATTTTTCTGGTTTGCTCAGCACAGTATCAGTGTGATCTCCCTTTGGTATTCAACCACAAATAAATGCTTCCCTGACACAAAAATTATATCTATTTTTAAATAAATAAATAAAAGCAGATAAATTAGGTTACTAGTCAAATCATCAAATCAGCAGTGCTATATTCAGAGCACATAACATTGTGCCTCACAAATTATCTCCCAATCCCACCTGCTCTCAGATCTTTATAGCCTGGCTATCTGCTCTACTACGATTGCTCGATAGAAAACAAACAGATGGGGCTGAGAAAAATCCAAAAGAATAAATGGGGTAGAAACTGCCTCAAGCTTTTTGAACAGCATCAGGGCAGCTTTTCTCTTCTCAAGGATTTTTTCTTCCCCCATTTGAAAAATAAACCTGCTGGAACACAAGATGTGATTTGGTTTAATTTTCAACTACATGAAAACACACACACGCACATAAAGGTGTTTTAGATGCTTTTAGGCAGAGAGAAACTCTGCTTTCTTTCACAGACTTTGCTGGGTTTTTTTAATCTGGTAATTGCCTGATCAATATTGCTATTTGAAACTTATATGAAAATGTGTGAAACTTTGTTACAGCAGAGAATACATAGATTCCTTTGCTGTGCTGCAGGATTTCAGCAGCAGTTAGTTCAGTAATTAGGCTGCTTTTCAAATAAAGGCCAGTTCCATGGGTGCATGACTAAGATAAATTATGCCCTGGATAGGTTTATATTTTCCTGCATGTTCTTGCCCTTTCCGTGTTCACAATCTCGTAAGGAAAGCCTGAGTAAACATCTTTTTTTTTTCCTCCTCACACCCTGTGATACATCTGTGTCCTGTCTTAGGCAGGAGTGCTCTTCACCTGACCTTAGCATTGCATATCCTACATCAGAGGTGACCTCACATGTGTCCCTAAGAAATTATTCTTCTTTTGACACTTTTTTCTCTTGTAGATTGGTCTGCAGAATGAAATGAGGGAAAAAAAAAAAAAAAGGGAAAAATAATTATTTTCCAGTGAATGCAATCTAGCTTTTAGATTATGTTAAAAAAGCAAGTTTAAAAAGCAAGAAAGACAAGAAAAGAATGCTTTGGATTTTTTTAGCCCTTTCAGTTATTTTAGATCATCTTATTTAAAGCTTATTCTAATAATTTCTTGCCAATGTCAAGTAAGAGAATACAGAAAAATGAAGCAATTATTTATGATATAATTATGTGGATATTTCAAAAGAGCATCATCTTCGCGTCAGCAGGAATTTGAGCAGAGGAATTGAATATTTTTATTTTTGTGGGCTCAGGTGTCAGCAAAGCCCATGCCACTGAATTTAGGCTTCTCAATGCTATGCCTGAATTTGGGCAACAAGTGATGGTTCCCATCACGCTAAACGTGGACTTTGCCCAGAACCAGCTCTCCTCTCCACAAGGGCCCTGAGAGGAGACAGGCAGGAAGTTGGGCAATGAATTAAAGTTCTGCCCACTGGAGTCTGACTTTCATCTGGCTGCTCATGAATCAACAGCCATAACATCAAGAAAACTACAGAGAGAGTGACTGTTGGGGGGATGAGTCAGAGTGAAAGTCATTGTGCTGGTACCAGGGTAGTCGCTGTGCTTGTCTTGTGTACAGAGGGCATATTCCATCTCACAAGCACAAAACCCTGCTGATATCGTTACCGAAAGGAGTTTTGCTGGTGGGGAAAAAATTCAGCAGTCTGAGACGGGTGTTTCCATGGAGGTCTGGTGCCATTGTAGTGATGGATAGAGAGATCTGAAGGCCAGACTGGAAATTCAGTGCCTCAGTCCTCCATGTGGGAGGACATGTCTGGACTCAGGGGAGTAAAAGGGAGGAGCAGTTGGTTTTGTAGCCAAAACAAGCCCAGAAGAAAATCTGTTTTAATATTGAGTACCTTCCTCAAGGATGAGAAGAATCAAAGAAGAGAAACAGGAAGCCATTGGGAGAGAGACTGAGGTTTGGTCAGCGACAATAGCATCTCAGGAAGCACAGCGACGATGTCGCTGGCATCAGCTGGCCTTATATTTAGGAATATATTTTGCAACATCAGGACTTGATTTGTCAAACATTTGCATAGAAAGACACCAGGAACTTGCTCAGCTGCTGGGAAAGGTCTTGTTGGGGCCACAATGGAAGCTGAAACCAAACCTGGCGCACACAAAGTGTGCAGTTTTTTCTATGTGAGACAGAAGAGGAGCTGTGATAGAGTCCTGGCGCTCTGTGGAAGTTGTGCTCATACAGAGACATTTGGCTGCATCTGCTCTGGGATGCTGCTCACAAGCTAAGTCTAACATAACTGAAATACCAGCATGGAAAAGAAACCTCCAAACCTCTAATGCCTGTCACTGAGGAGACAAATTGTCACCAGAAACAGTCATTCCTCACCCTGAAAGCTTAAGTCAAAAATCACGGGGATGCTCACCTAGAGATTTCACCGAATAGTCAGCAGCTTTCAGAGCTAGTGACAAAATCCAGACCCAGATCTGTCTCGAGAGGCTTTTCCTGGGAATACAGCAAAGCCCAGATCCCCCACCAAGCTCACCTGTGCTAGAGCAGCATGCACAGGCTCTTTTCTGTCCTTACTGCTACTTTTCATTTAGTTTCACGCATTTCTATCCCTTCTGCAGGACAAAATAAGGGAGCATAATGTTGCATACACTAACTACCCCTGTAGGAAAGGCCTTACCTTTTTAACACATTCTGTAACTAATTTGTCTTGACAGGACCAAGTCTGATAGCTCCTGGTGGCTCAGCACCTTGGGAAATGGACTTACTCACCCTTTCACTCTCACATTCAAACCCAAACCTACTGCTGCCAGGATGCTTGTTTGCATCTGTGGAATTTAAATGTGATGGGTGGAGCTAGAGAGGGCAGAGCTAAGAGGCTGACAGGTGAGGAAGGTCATGTTTCCCTGCTCTCCCATCAATAAATTATCAGCTCCTGGCTGGGCAGAGGGAAACACTCTTCCAGTGTTCAGAGAGTCCATGGTCCTTCCTGCCTGTCCCAAAGTTTTCAGTAGCTGAGAGAGCTGAATTTGTAAGTTCAATTTATTTCAATTTTCATTTACACTTTTTTACCCACAGTAAATATAATACAAACCACAAAAAGGCTTGATATAATGGCTCGTGGACTTTGTTTTTCAAAATCCATTTCCCACATATGTTACCGGTCCTTCTTTATATTTTTCATAAAACATCAAATTTTAGTGAAAGAAACAGTATTTCATGAGTTTGTCTGGTCACTGTGTATGACAAGAGATGCAGTACAGCTGAATACAGCACTTGTGCCGTGCTGCATAAGGGTCTCCATCTAATGAGTCACAGTTCCCAAAGACCAGTTAATTTCAAAATATGTAAAATATTTACTGTCATAATTCAAAATGCTTTTTTTTTCTTTTTTGTTGCCATGACTTTATAGAACGAGTTTGTTCAAAATAGACCCCAAGAAAATGAGTAAAATCTAAAAGTGACAAATTACGTTGATCTCTTTCAACTTTAAAGTATTTGAATCGGATACTGCCATACAGCTTTGTTCTAAGTCCATATAGTTTTTTTTTATAGGAAACGTGTTTTGATTCAGAAATTATTTCTAGGGTTCATTAACATGTAAATTGCTTCATGAGGAAATCTGAAGGAGATAAAAATATAAAAATATTCAAATGTAATTGGGGCTCAAGCCCTACTATTTTTGCCTGAACAGTTCAAATAGACATAGAAGGTTTTCCAGCCTTCTCCCTGAAATCCAGCAAAATTTCTTATCACGTGATTTACCTCCAAAAGTAGCCCTGAGGCATGAAGTTCAATAAATTATAAATTATCAGAGTTAGAAGATTCAGAGAGAGAAAGTGTGGGCACCTGGAGTCAGTGTGCACACTCGAGTGCGGAGCCCTCCTCATCGTCTGAGCAATTCTTTGTGCTCTGCTGAGTACAGCTGCATGTACAGCAGCACTTTGCGCTAACCTGTTAAAGATCCATTCGCTGGTGCAAATAGAAAATGTTATCTTCTTAGAAAATATTATGTCTCCTATTACTTTTGATAGATCTCCCGTGGAATTCTTTTATGGTTAAATATAAATCACATAGGGAAGAATGAAATCTGTTCATGGAAACACAACGTATGCACAAAGAGTAAATCACACAGATGCAATCACTGCTATTGTCATAATGTGTCTCCTACGTGAAGCAGAGTGACGAGGGATAAATAATCCTCTGGCTACAACTGCACCTGTGTGATGTCATGCTGCATGTCACTGGGAACTGACAGCTCAGACAAAAGCAGCTGCTGGGGAGTATTTAATGAAAAGTAAGGTCGTTGTCTGCTGAGCTCCTACTGCACTGTGTTAACACACACAAACGTGCCAAGCCAAGGCAGCTGTAGGAATACCCCTGAAGACAGGCTCAGCATGTGAAAATCAAGATGTACTTTGGATGCACTCATGTCTAAATGTCTCCTGCAGTTGAGGGAAGAGTTTATGACATTCATTCGCTTACTGTCTGCCCACCTCTGTAGGACAGGTCAGCGTGCTGCCCTGGGCTGGGACCCCAGGAACTGCCTCCTTTCCATCATTGCTCGTGGAACCCCTTGCCCTGAAACTGGGGTGAGGGAGCCCTCGTGAGCTCCCTTACACAGCAGCAGAGAGTGGAGGCTTGGGGAGCCAGGGACTGGTTCTTGCCTCCCCCACCATCTGCCAGCCTAATCTTTGCAAATTATTTAAAATACTTGTGGTCCATTCTCTATCTGTAAACTGGGCATAATTACTCCTTGCCTGAAGAAGAAAATAGTCTACTTGTGATTAGGGCGTGTTTGAACGCTTTCATGCCAGTAGAAATGACGTGAATTGAAATTGTATCTGCTCTCAAATTGCTTAGGAGACTTTTGGATGTGCAAAATGAGGCAGTGGTACCTGACTGCTGACTCACAGTAACACACCTTCTGCCTGTAGGCTGTTTCCAGGGCCACCGCCAACACGGACTGACGGCTCTACACGACACACACTGTTCTCACTTTACAGAAATGTGCTCCAGATTGCTATAACAGAGTGATACATCCTTTGTTTAGTAGTTTCTAAATTATTTTCAGCTATTTTCAGTCTTTCTGTTTCCATAATTTACTGTTATAAACATATGATGAATCCAATGTTGTAAGGCTAAATCCATGCAAACCAAATATTAGATGCTTCATTCTGTACAGTGTTGGTTTTCAGTGCTGTCTTTTTTATAATATAAAAATATTTGAGTAATTGTAAAACATAAATTACTATAATGACAGGTCCTGCTTATAGCCAGGGTACTTTTGAGGAACAGACTTTCAATAATCACTTCTCTTTTTATGCAGTGCTTTCCCCAGAAATATTTTATTAGTCTAATTAGGGCAGGCAGTGGAAAGATCACCTTCAATTCATTTTAGAAATATGAAAGATCAATAGAGATGTTCATTGTTTGAACTTCCCCAACACCCAAGCTTTCCAAATTAGCACAAACTTCCTCCCCAAAAGCTCACATATGGCCAAATCAACACTTCACCAGCAGCCTGAAAGAAAGCAGAGTTGAGCTGGGAGAATAACTTGCCCTCTTGAAGCATACATCTAGTGTTAAAATAAAAGACAGTATTGTAACACTTTCTTAACCATCTCAAGTGAGGAAATAAATTGATGACTGGCTGCTGTCAGGTGCTGTGGCTGGTGCTCTGACAGAACTATTGCAGAACGTTCATCCATGTGATGTTATAAACCCTCCTGATCAGCCAAGGTCATACAAACCTTTGGTTATTTGCTGAGTAAGTAACTTGCTAAGCAAGTTAAAGGAGTTTGAAGCAGATTTACCAAATGCATCATATTTATCTTGAAGTTCTGCACATTCCTTACCTGAGTTTTCAGTGCTGGTCACACCTTCAAGAAGGATGAATTCCCAGTGAGCAGATGGAAGGCTGACTGGGGAATATAGGCAGTGGATGATGGACCCTCTAAGAGGGAACTAAGAGAGCAAAGTGTAGTTGAATAACTACACAAAGGCTGGAGATACACACAGGTTTGAAGGGGTATGACTGCTCTTTCTAAACACTCCAGAGGGTAGATATTGTTAAGCTGGAGTATTATACAGGCACATGGGCCTGGATTTGCCAACAATGAAATCAGGCTGGAAATTAGAAGGCATCTAAACATTGCAGGAATAAGGTTCTGGTACAATCTTTCAATGAGAACAGGAGGCATGATGTGATCCAACAGGTTTCCAGATGGGGTTGGATGCATTGAGGAAAACTATGGCATGATGTGATTACTGAGACAGTCTGTGCCAACTAAGCAGGTTCAGAGGCTTCACCATGCACCTTTTTTTTTCCCAAGAGCAAGAAGAGGAGGGGAGAGCCACGCTAGGATGGACTGGTCTCTCCATTTTTCAGAAAGTTCTCGCTAATTTTGTTACTGCTTGTTCATAGACACATTAGAAAATATACAACTACTTGATGGGAAGGATATTGTTAAGTTCTCTCTCTCAGAAGACCAGGCTAAAGTGTCATTCTATACTGAACTACCTGTACTACAAAATAGTGTGCCTATGACAATGCATGCAACATCTTAAGCCCTCAGGGCTACATGAGCAGAGCGTCCACATCAAAAAAGGATAATGAAGTCTGAAACTGTAAAAGCACTAGCAGTCACTTTTCAGTGGTAGTTAACGTAGTGGTATTGTTTGGACTACAGTCTCAGGCTGTAACTCAACCAACTTCATCAGAACAATGCCGATAGCTAACCATTGTGTAAGCCCTCAAGAGATACCTATGGCCATTATTTTATTAATCATCACCAATAAATCGTACCTTATGTAACATTTAATTACTGGAACCATTTGTTTTCTTTACTTATGTTGGGGGGGCAAGGTTTTTGAGAATTATGAGAATTGTTACTCACGGCATATGGTTTTTCTGTTAAAATCTGAATTTCTTTAAAGTATTGTTATAACACTAACATCAATCAAGCTCCTACTTTGAATCAAATTGCCATTGTGTGGATCTCCTGGTTTATTAAAAAAAACCCAGGTAAAATTCATTAATTTTTTTGAAATTCTTAAGGAGACCATGAGAACAGGAGAAAAAAATTCTGCATAAAATATAAGAGAGAATCAAAACAAAAGCTTAGCTATATATCTTTGATATGTTGACAGTTCCCATAGCTCAAGGTAACCTTTCGCTGTAACACTCCAGGGTTTCCCTTTATTACTGTCTTTTTAAATAGAAGACCCGTATTTTGCTTCCAATGCCTTTCTCTGGTGAGAAAAATACAAATAGCAAAAGAAACAAAGCCATATAATGAGCTGGGGAAAGACACGCAGTAATAATCAGATCCTCCCACCAAGATGAAGACCCAAGAAAGTGATGACAGTGGCGCTAAAATCCTCCCTACGTGATGGGGCTGGAAGTGGCATAGCAGGGAAAATGCTTTGCTGGGTGCAACGCCCATCTCAGGTCATGTTTCTCTACAGTAGCTTTAAGCAGAAAAACAGAACACACCAAACTCAGATACTGCCAGGAACAATGGAACAGATCCTGTTATCACATGCTTGTTGAAGTCGTGCATGTTCAGTTCTGGAAGAAATATGAGCGCTGCATAAGCATTTAGTATAAATGGAGTTGTTCAGTAAAGATTTCCAAGACAGGTGGTGGACAAGAAGATATCTGTTGACTGGTGTTTCCAAGCTATTGTGTTATCTCGTTGTGTAAATGATACTATGGAGAAACTCAGCCTGCCATTTTGATATCTTAGTCTTTTGTGTTTCCATCACGACCTTAAAACTGAATCAGTATTCTATGCTCAAAAACGTACACATTCATACATTCTTGATGCACCAAACACGTTAAGTTGGAAGGCCTACAGGATTCAATGTTATGGTCATCCCAAATAACAAACAGTATCACCAAGAGAAGGCTCAGGGACTAGTATCTGACTTTGAACCATGCCAGTATGTCCTCTGTTGGCCAGGTGATTTTTATATTAGCTTTCTAGACTAACTGCAGTCTACACAGTTCCTACGATTGTTCTGAATTTTAGCAGTTTTATTTGTGCAGTCAAAACTTTGCCCATGCTTTTTGGAAACATTTTTGATATAGATTGAGGAACCTGTAAATGCTGTAAGTATAATAAACTGTTCTCAACCCAGACAAGTAGTCTCAACACATTTGACTTTTGACAAAGATATATTGGTTTCTTTGATTTTTGTAGGCAGGGGGATTTTTTGTTCTAGTGCAGAGCAAAAACAGATCTTGAAAGGTTTGCCAAACCAGAAATGTTGCTAGCTGAACAATAGAATAGGTCTCGTTTTGCCTACCCTGATTTTGTAAGACTTGAACATACATATGCAGCCACAGACTAATGCAGAGACCAGCTTGGAAAGCTATTCTCACTTAACTTTTATCTTTTGTGATATCTATGGGTTGTTATTGTAAATAAAGTAAAAAAGACTGATAGAGGTCAATAAGTAAAACAGCAGCAGCTGAAAGGAAAAACATCCTCTCCCAAGTTTTGAGCTATGGCTTTTTTACAATAGGAATCCATATGCCAATGCCAGTTCAGGTAAACTGCATTTTGGAAGTGTTGTTCCTATAGCGTTTTAGTGTACTGGTACACTGCATCACAGGTACAAATAATCCAAAACTCTAATAGTCTCTCTTGCAGTAATGGGAAAATTTGCTGTGTTCACTGACCCTCAGAATTTCTCGTTTCTTGCTGATGGTGTGACAGTGGAAAGTGGATTTGATGAGCTGAAGTATAGAACTTGGAAAGGTTTTAGTTCAGGACCTTAAAAGGTGTCTTAGGAAACATAAAATAAACAGAAAATAATTCCCAAAGAAATACAGCCATCCTGTTTCGATTATATCTTTTTCCCTTACTCCTGTATGCTCTGCTCAAAACAAAGCAGAGCAAACATATGTTGAGAGATGCGTCTATTTATAAAGTAAACACTAACAACAGGCAGAAAATAAAAGATAAGTGAAGAATAGATTTTGTACACTAATGAGGTTGTCTTAGCTCAGAAAGTAGTGAATATATGATGGTGATAGGTTTTTAAATGAGCAACCAAAACTTCAATTTTTTTAAGTATTTAAAATATCTCCACATGACTATTGTTATGGACACATCTTGGGAAGAGACCTAGTCAGAGCTTTTATTGTTGGTACCTAAACTGGGAAATGAGATTCTCATTAACAGAGATAAGAGTTCCTCCATCAGAGAAGGCATTAGCACAGGTTGTCAGAAAATCTAGTTTAAACTTGAAATAAGTCTTTGATAACAAAATAAAGCGAAAGATGTTCATGCATATTGTTGATGATACTGTAAGCCAGTCTACAGATTCAGACAAGCTTGTGCAAAGCATTCATTCATGAAGGTCATCCAAGGCTCAGCTGATATGTCAGGAAGGTTAGAGATGAAAAGTTTTCTTCATCTGTTTTCCTCACTCCAATTACAAGTATCAGCAATGTTGGAATTCACCTTTGGCTGTATAAGACTTTGCTCGGTTTCTACAACCTAGCCTGTATGTCATGAAGGTTCGTATACACTGTGTGTCATCTCAAATGAAAACCCCCCAAATAAAGAAATGGCTAAGATGTTTATTTCAGCAAGATATCCTTCTTCATGTACAGTTTTCAATAAAAATATTACAGACAGTAGTTTAAATTTCACTGCTATTTAGAGTGTGTGCTGGGCAAAATGACAGAAAAGATGTGAGCTGCTATGATCTGATTGTGAATATCAGACTATAAACGTTTGTAGATATGAGAGGGTGACATAGTTTTCTTATTTTATTTTGCCTTAGATGAGACAGTTTCACTTTCTCTTGTGGGAGTTTATTGTTGAGGCACAACAGCAGAGATACAAGATTGGGTGAAACAAGATTTTTCAGAGGCTGACTCCTCCTTTCACACTCCTAGGGAATACTCAGGGGAAGTACAAATGGAGATGACCTAGATCCGCCTTGTTGACCGCCCGTCTATTACCAAACAGACAGTGAGTGATGTTTGGCACATGAGCTCTGAAGACACGTAGATGCAAGGACTAAATCGCAGCCTTGCTGCTGCTACAATTTCCCTCGTTTTGTGATCTTGGCAGGAAGCTGGTGGCAGCAGCAGCTGACAGGGTGCCCTCCTCTCTCGTAGCCCTTGTCCTGCTTTGCTGGGAGAAGCTGATTCGATTCCTCCAGAGAGTGGGTGCTGCGACTGCCATCATGTGTGGGCTGCATCTCCCCCTCTGTGGATTTAATTTTGCAATGCAATACTGTGCCAGCTGAGAAATGCTCCCTCTCTAACCAACTTGCCTGCAGTGCAATGGGTTGTAATCTGCTGCAGGCACATGGAGGTGAAGTCCCAGCACCGCGCACCAGTTAGCCTAGGAGAGCCCTCCGAGCCCCACTTGAGCAGAAGTATCTCCCAGCATTCACAAGCCTGTAAAAAGATGCACTTCCAAGACTGGAAAATCTCCGCTGGCTCAAAATGTGGGGGTGGAAGTGAAAATGTACAACATGCCATCAGCAAGTGGTGTTAACTTTTTTCCCAGCCCCTCCTGTCCCGTTCTGTTTTATAAATCCGTGCTGCTTAAAAGGACTAGAATGAGTGCATATACCTACATGCAAGCACGTAGCTGCCCTGTCTTAAATCAAGCATAGCTGATGGTTGGCTAGGACTGTACTGAGTTCTCTTCCAGAAAGGAAGTTGCTTCCACTTAAAAAAACATTTCATTCCTTCTACTATTTAGCACCTGTAAGTGTTCAGCGCTGTACATAGTGTTTCATAATCAAGTAGTAGTAGAGCATTTCTTCTTGGAGGAGCTGGTACTGTTTAGTTGCTACATAAAGTGCATTAGACAAGTGCCCTGTCAATGATGGAGTAAGGACCTAATGTTCAAACAAGATATCTTTGTGTTTTAAAGCAAAAAGAATTATTCTAATAAGCTACCATTCTCATGTACTGGACCTAAGTACTGCTGTGTGATGATACAATGCTTTAGAACTTCTGTTGATGAGATAACGTGGTCTTGGGTGTTCAGAGTCTGAAATAGCTTTATAGGGATCTTACTGGATACTGTCCAAAGAGACACTACCACTTACCCTCATGGCCTCTCCTTTCTGAAGGCAAATAACAGTGTTTATGGTTGAACTAATTCTAAAGAAAACAAAACAAATAAACATTACCATGCAGGAATAAAAAGGAAGGGGACACAGGGAGAAAGGAAAGTCAGGCTGATATGATAGTGTTAACTAAGCCACAACTGCCTGTGAAATCAAAAAGGAGTTTACTTTAAATAAGAATACCATGAATATTGCCAAAGCATTAAACAATTATCTAGCTACTTGCCTTGTCTGCAACCTCTGTGAATGTACATGTGCTAAATGTAACACCCATCAGATGAGCCTTGCATGGGGTAGATCAGAGACTTTTGGAAAGCTCAGGAGAATGGGACTGTGCGGCAAAAGAAAAATTATCCTTCAGTCAAATAGCGCTGATTTAACATCTACATATAATTTTTAGCTCTACTCGATTCTTTTACTTGATGGTGGAAAATTAATTATTACTGAATTTATCCACACTAATACCGTGGAGTAGCAAATTATATTTTTTAAAGGGAACTATTATTGCAATTGTGGGTACCTAGGCAGCACAGCACCTGTGTGTAACACAAAACCGAGCATGTTCAGTTCCACCCAAACACATGCAGAAGGCTAGTGCTGGCAAACGGGTCAGTAATCGAATCCTTTAGCCTCACGCTGTTGACTGCACGGTACAAGGCAAGCCAAGCCATTCTGCAGCTACAGTTACATCAGGAAATAAAGGCAACCTGCAAATGCCTGGTAAAGAACAACCACAGTAAGAAAGCAGCTAATTACTGAACATTTTTCAGATCTAAAAATAATACAGAAACCAAGACAGTAGAGAGACAAACCACATACAGCTAAATAGAGTGCACAGCAAAGTGACTTGCAGCAGGCATCAAATATTTGTACATAGTTAAATCAGCTGGATCACTCTGCGGGACAGAAAAGACTATGATCCTTTGTTCTTACAGGCGTTTTCTGCTTTCTTTCTCTTTGTTTATCATCTGTAACCTAAAATAAAGACAAGGAAGCAGGTAGCCCAAAAGCAGTAAAGGACATGCATTGTTCACCCTCATTGCCTTTGGGATATCACATAGGCATCAATTTTAACTGTCATATTGAGTCAGATGTCAAGATATGCATGTTTGAGAAGGGGAAAGGTTCTTTCTGATAAGGATGGCTTGGATCAGCTCTTTTATGTCATCTTTTGTCTTCTTGCAGAGCTTGTATTGATGGTGGAGAAAACAGATATCAGTGTTGATCCAGGCTTGAACTGGTATAAAACCTAACAAGGGACCTTTCTAGTGGGACTGTTTAGGCACTGAGTCCCACAACCATCAATTCCCTGAATCATAAAGTTTATGACCAGTACCTTGATAACATCATTTTTTCTTGCTGGACTAAGTTGGCCCTGGAAAATGCAGCCCAAGCCCTGGCATAGGCTCAGCATTTTCAGCTCTCATGGGGAATGCTTCACAGAAAGCTCATGGCATTCCAGGTTTGGTGTCCCCTGTGCACTTCTTGAACAATTGGCTGAATAAACACATAAATATTTTGAGGACAGTTTTGGCAGATAATGACTGATGGAAAAGCCATCAAGTTAGCCCTCAGGGAGGCTGACTCCTTTGGGAAGAAGAAGTGTTCAGAGGGCAGATCAGCAAATCAACACCGGTCCCCATTTTACAATTAAACAGCCAACCTTTGATGAGATGTTTCCCCAGAGATCCCTTTGCTGGCTCATCGCATCCTCCCATCAGCTCCTCCCGTACTCAGCTCTCAGGCAGCAGTGTTCATGCCTCTGGGACGGGCACTATTCACACCAGCCCTTTGGCATGTGTTTACCTCCCAGTGCGCTGCCAGGGACCAGCAGAGTTTTGGGCCGTGTAGTCAGGCTTTCCTTCTCCACATGGAGATGAAGGTCTGTTGTCATCTCTGGAGTGGAACAGAAAGGATCGGTGATGCCAACTTCTGATACACAGGGAAGGAGAAAGGAAGAAGTATTTCCTTAAATACAATACGTTGGTTTGGTGATCATGAGCTTTCCTCTCTAAGATATTAAAATATCTTAGCTTAGATCCACAATGTGCCTCCACGAGTCATTGAACATAGGCCTGTTCTCATAGTTCAACAAGAATTCATGTGCGGGGTTTACTGATTTACTGTTTACTTCAGAACAACTTGGGCTGCCCACAATAATCAAACCATTCCCATTTTGGAGTTTCCTCATCCCCCCTCCGTGTCAGCAGCTGTTGTCAAATCTAGAGAATGCTGCCATTTCCTGCTTTGATATCTCAGATGTGTAATGTGGCTTCTTTCTACCCCAGTAGCTCTGATGAAAGACTATTATTTTTTGACATGAGCATTCTTAAAGCGGAAGAAAAACCCCATTGTTAGAAGAGTACGGCGCAGGTATTTAAAGAGGCAGCTTCTGCCTGCTACTCCTTTCTCCTCTTGACATGAAGATGAACTTCCTCTGGTAGCTGACTCATTGCCCTGGGTTATCACTCTAATTTCTTTGACTTCTGATGAGCAGATGCTCTAAATATGTCAATATGAAGCACAAAAGGATCTTATTAATGATCCAACTACTATGTTTTTCATGGGTACTGCTATCAATCTTACGCTATACATGCGCATTATTGCTAGCAATTGTTTACATACGCTGTAGCTCCCACTCAGTGCTTTATACCACCTCACTTCATACGGCTGTCTCATATACAGTGGTCTTTATGCTACACATATCACATTTATATAGCTTGAGTGAGCTTGAGGCTCACTTTCTTTGCAAGGTACCAAGCCGTAAGGTACTTTTCTGTTTTCCATAGTATATTGGTGTGCCTTGAATTATTCACTCAATTTCTGAGAAGCAGCATTAAGAATGTAATCTTCTGTTCATAAATCCATTGGAAGACTCTTAATAATGTAAGCCTTAGTGGAACATCCCAGCATTGCAAAGGAAGGAGTAAGCATTTCCTTAGTGTTTCAAATGGCTCACTCTCCTTTCCTTTAACAGAACTAAAGCCATTCTTTAGAAAAAAATCACAAGAACAAACACACGAAAAAAACCCCAGACAGACACAACACTTAGCTTTTGAAAGATTTCAAGATCCTTTTTCTTCTGTTTCCTTGTAATGAAAGATCACCTACTCTGTCACTACAGGAAGGTCCATAAAGCTTGCGGAATACACAAAAGCCAAATTCGGGACCATTACATTCACCAGTTAACACTAATGCACCCCTTGACCCTGCTGCAGAGGTTTTTCTCCTGTGATATAGTTCCTTTGGAAGACAGAGGCATCCTGGAAGCTTTCATTTGAGTAGTAAAACATCACATATAAAACAAAGCTCAAACGAAATAAACTACACCAAAAACTTTCATTCCTCTTCAGGAATGAGAATTCTTGGGATGCTTACGCTAACTTTCGAATGTTAATTTCTACTTAGTAAATTTCTTGTGGAGCAGCACAGGAGTTAATTTTGATGAGATCTGTGATTACAGAATTATTTATTTTTGTAACTACTCACAAAATTAATTTCAACATTTCAAATAATATCTACCCACCATGAAGCACCTACAGCAAAAGACGCTAATGTCTTGTTCCAATTTGGGTTTATACAGCAGCTCCACAATTGTTCCTTTTAATGTAGTCTCAAAATTGATGGTAATTTTGTACAAGTAAATTATTTACAGTGGTATTTGCAAGTTTGGGAGATATGGATATGTGGATTGCCAAAATTAAGCTTAGCACCCATTGAATGTCTCATGGTCTTTGTGGTACAGCTTTTTGAATCCTGTACAATATATTTACACTGATTTAATTTTTTTCTGGATTCATCATACATGTAAAATCTCTCCTGTGTTTATTTAAATATCATAAATACGTTTGGGCCAAAGCTGTTTGGTTTTCTCCCACAGGATGTATCCAATTCAGGATATTATTTTCAGATAATGACTTAAATGGGAATATGCGTGTTCACATACTGCTAGCATGACTTCCATAATAATATGATCCCTTTTAGGAAATTATGTATGCAGAATCAGTGTGTTGGTAACTGCTGTACAAAAGTGACAGCTAATAACTTATCTGTCGAATGTATCCAACTGTCCTCAGGAAAAAATAATTGTTTCAATTAAAAAAAAATAGTCAGCTTTGTTTTTATTCTCCTAACAGCTATGAAAGTATTTGTCTTTATCTTCATTATTGGCAGGCTACTACTCTTCAAATAAAACTCTACCCTATCATTGCTGGAATAAAGTTTATCTGTTATTCATAAGCTGCAGAGAGTATGTTTTCCCATACTCTTTTTTCCCCCTCTCTGCTGTTTTTAATGGCCTCTATAGAAATCTTTCAAATAAAAAATTGTATTACTTTTTCCTTGGCACAAATATTTTTTCCCCCTGTATTTCTGTGCTGAAATTAATACAGTTCTATTTTTGTCCTTTCTTATCTGTACTTTAACAATAGACTATGTCTTGCTCTGAATTGTCTCTGTGACTCCCATTCTAGGGAAAGTCTTAAAGGCCTTCCTGTTCTCATTACCAAGAAGAGTGGTTCATATTTTAAAGGGATTTTAGTTAGCTACCTATGACTTCGAGCCTGTATCTCTAAATCAGTGGAAACTCCGCGGGTGGCTTGTGCAAGGACCACATCAGGCCCATAACGCTGCTCTGGAATCGGAAGCTCTGCTGGCAAAAGGAGGCAGGTCTGCATGTGTTTGTGGGAAATACACGTCAAAAGCTGAAGTGCCGGAACAAAAGTATTCATTACAATTTCTGCATTTGGTACTGTTAATACAACATGTACGTTGCAAAATTTTTCCTCTTGGCCGTTATTCACAACAGTTCTTACGTTCCTCTGTGTGATTATGATGCTGATGGTGATCAGAGTCACAAGTGTGATAGTTGATGACACAGAAGCACTAAACATCGTGGTTTAGGATGTCCACCCGCTCTGTGTTCTAGAGGAAGGAGGCATTTCTCACTCCTTTCCCTGGAATAACTAATAACAACCATGATTTGAGGCAAGATGTTAGATAAGACAGACAATGAACGTTTGATTTGATTTTATAATTCTTGCCCTCTAAGTGCCTTGAGTTGACTTTTCTCTGGATACTTGCAATTTTATCCGGCCTGTCTCCACACGCTTCCCTGAGAAGGAAAGCTGTCACTTTTCCCTGGATCACACAGTTGGTGTCACGGAAGATCATGCAGAGGTATGTTGGAATCAGCTGACTGAAGCTAGAGGGCTTCATTCCTGAAGCTTAAAATGCAGATTCATTCCCTGAAAGCCAAATACCAAAGCCTTCAGGAGAACATTGATAACAGAAAATGCACAAGAGTGTCTGTAAGTCCCAGCTAGGTTTGGAAGAAAAATTACGGCACCATCAGTGATGAGGCAATTGGCTGACGTTCCTTCTTTCATCCAGTCTCTAATTTGGACCCACAGAGGTCCATATGCACTGTACTCTTTAACAAGATCCCAGCTGTACACAGCTAATGCACAAAGTTGTTGCTTTCAAAAGTCCTAACTAACAGAACTGAAGAAGTGTTATCAGCACCAACAGCCATCTTTGTTAGGATTTTGAAAGGGAAAGGGGAGGGCATCATACTGTATGTTTATCAGGTGATGGATGATTAATAGGTCTTAGCATACAATGAATGTGCATCTCTTCTTCACATGCTAATCACATGGCATTTATAAATGTCAGCACCTTATCGTGGCAACACACTCTGAATTTTGTGTTGTTTTCAGGGTATTTATTTTTAACTTTTTTAATGTATGTATTATTAAGGTTGTAAGCTGTATTGCTTCCTGTACCACTGAGTTATAAGCAGCCCTAGACTTACACAATCCCCCAAAGAACTTTATGGATAGCCATCACCTTGTAAACGTGGTCTTGGTATTTTAATTAAAAGTCAGACAAAGCTACAGCGTAAACCTTGGGGATGTCATTTAAAAGTAGAGTTGCTTAATGATGTCTTATTGTATTAGTAAAACAATGCCCAAACCCTTTCTTAGATTTACACAAACTGCAGCCTAAACAAAGAAGCCTCTGCCAAATTCAGGCTGCGAGTTCAGCACCCATAAATCACAGCCTGGCCCTATGTCTGGTTTATGCCTATAAATTGTTGGGGAAGTGCTGCAGGGCTGTGCACTGCTTCACTTGCTCAGGTAGCAAGTGGGGCTTGTGCTCGCCCAGGGCCTTGGACCCCTCCGTAACGCAATCACTGAGCAGGACACTGCAAATGCGTTAGGGATGGTGCCAGTTTTGTCTTCCACTTTGCTTTGTTTGCATGCTTGTGTGACAACCTTCACAGTAATTAAAAACAGTTTGTTTTTACATAATTAATATTACCATGCTAAATACTGTAGTGATGCTCTGGCATGACTATCCCAAGTGTCAATCATGGATACAGTCGTACAGCAGCATGCTTCTGAAGGTCGCGCTGTAAGGCTTTATTCAAAGTGTCAGCTTTACTGTTACAAGTGATCTTAAAAACCCGCAAGGCAGTTTTTCTTGCCAGATTTATGAAGTATTTTAGACTATTTGCTAAAAAGAATAAGTCTGAATTTTAAACTGAAGTCTTTGATTTCTGACTCTTCTACCTTTGGCCTGATTCATGGATTTATTTAGGAAAAAACCCCAGGTGACCTGGAGTGCGTGTTCATTCAGTAGTGAGCTATAATGTATGCAGAGAAGGTGGCACAACCAAAAGGCTTTTCAGAGAAGCCATCTGTCTGCACACACCGCTTCCATGGGTTTACCTTTCAGATCTTATTTGCTTTTGGTTGCCACCCAGTTGAGGGTGGATGATGATTTTCTCTGATGCTTGTAAGGATGTTGCATGCTTAGATGGGTTATGATGATGTATTCTATACATGTTCCTTTTGAAAAATTCGGAAGCATTTTCAGTGTTGATTTCCCTCAAGAGTTATTACACCCCACACAGATTGGCAGCACCGTGCCACAGTGCCAGGATTTATGAGATGACCTTGGAGACACAGGCACTCCCAAATTGAAAACACTTGGAGCTAAACTTGAAATATATTTATTTTGGATTACTGAGCAGTCTCCACTATTGTATAAATCAGAATGAAGTTACACAAATAATACATAACATTTATATAGCATTTCATAACGCGAGGGGATTCTTTCCCACATGAGAACACTCCTGTCCTCTCCAGAACCTGTTTCGCAGTTGGGTCCAACTTTGAACCTTCACTAAGACTCAGAAAAGGCAGTAGTGTCCCCTCCTGCCCCCTCCAAGAGCAGTGGATATGTTTTGGGCCGCACTCCATCATATGGGAGCTGAGCATTCCTAAGGCACTGTGGGCAGCCGTACTCAGCAGCTGTTCAGGTCTCAGTGTGCCACCGAGGCAGCCACCCTCCTGCGCTGCTCGGGGCATTTCCCAAATGTTTTTTTTGGAGCTGGGAGATGCGCTAATAAAGAGGTGCTGATAGCTGGCAATGAAACATCCAAACGAAGGCACGTCGAGTGCGAACCTGTAAGCAGCAATAAACGCGAATCCAACCTGCACTAATGTTAATTGTCATTCAGTTTATATCGATGTGCAGTTTATTAAACCATAAAGCAAGGCAGCAAGCACAGAGAGCAACTCTGGAGATAATTAAACATAATAAGGGTTTCACTTAATCCCTCAAAACCCAGGGGAGGCACAGTTAAGACTGAATACCCTCTTTGCACAAAAGGCATTTTCTGCACAGCCATTTAAGAGCACTTCCCGGGACAAGATTCCAGGACAGGGGGAAAGGTAGGTCCTACCTTCACTTTCGAATACAATTTTTTCTTTTCTTTATGTTTCGCTCACTACACTTATTAAGCCTGAACTCTGACTTTCAGAGCAGTTCGTGGCTCGTAATTTGCGTTGTGGTAGCAAGTAGAGACCCTCACGAGGGATCCTAAGACAGGTGCCACTGCAGGACAGCCGCTGGGCAGAGCGGTGGTGAGGAGAGCTGGGAGGCACCAGGGATGGTCCCTGTGTGCGCTCTGCTCTCCCGCTTGTCTCGTCTCCCTGCACGAGACCATCGTTTCTTGGACGAGGAGGGTCAGAAAGGGGATGAATGTTGAGCATGGACTCTTCGCGCAAAGAGCCGAGCCAGAGACTGGCAGAGCAGGAGGATGAAGGAGGGAGGCAGCTTTTGAACAGTGACAACAATTACGGCAAACCTGAGATCAATGCCGGTGGCCAACGCAGAGAGGAATAAAAAAAATGCCCCAAGCTGTAATTTGGGATTCTCAGGTCTCTCGCCAGTGGGGACCAGGACTGCTCGAGGACGCGAGAAAAGCGGGGAGCGGGAAGTAACCGCGCTCCCCCGCAGCGGAGGGGCTGCCCCGGGATGCGGATGGGTCCTGTGCGTGCCGGCAAGAGCCATACCATGGCCAAAAGGAAAGCCAGAAAGGAGCAGGGACAGGGAAAATTCCGGGGCTGAGCTGTAGCAAACCCCGCAGGGGGGCAGCGAGCGCTGTCCCGGGGGCAGGCTGTGCTGCGCGCAGGGACCGCGCCCGCGCTGCGGGGCAGGAGAAGGGTTAAGGGCGGCCGCGCTCCCGCGGCTCCTCCGCCCGCCCCCCGCGCACGGCGCAGGTTTGGGAGGTGGGGTTTGCGCGGCGTTCGCCCGCTTCCCCGGCCGCTGCCGCTCTCAATGCTGCGGCCGCGGGCTGCTGCGGGAGCCGCGCACCTCGGGCAGGCAGCGCCCGCGGAGCCCCGCGTGCCCCTCCGCCCCGCCCAGGTAAGCGCGGCTTCGCACCCGGAGGAGGGAGGCAGACTTGAAAAGGGGCAAAAAAATACTGAAATGGGGAACAAATAAGGAAACCGGTTGTGGCGAGAGGAGAAAAGGAGAGCGCAGCGGGAGCCGAGGAGCGCGGCTCCGTGCGGGGCGCGGGGTGCCCAGGCGGTTCCCCGGAATGCAGGGCAGGAGGAGATGCGGAGGGCGGGCTGCCCAGGCGGCTCCGAGGCGTGCGGGGCGGGACGAGGTGTGGGGTGCGGGGTGCCCGGGCGGCTCCGAGGGGTGCGAGGCTGGAGGAGGTGCGGGGTGCCTAGGCGGGTCCCCGGGATGCAGGGCAGGAGCAGGTGCGGGGCGCGGGGTGCCCGGGCGGCTCCGATGGATGGGGACTGGAGGAGACGCGGGGCGCGGGTTGCCCAGGCGGTCAGAGGGATGCGGGGCTAGAGGAGGTGCGGAGCGCGGGTTGCCCAGGCGGTCAGAGGGATGCGGGGCTGGAGGAGGTGCGGAGCGCGAGGTGCCCAGGCGGTTCCCCGGGATGCAGGGCAGGAGGAGGTGCGGAGCGCGGGGTGCCCGCAGTGTCCGCGGAGCGCTGCGCGACCGCCGCGGCCCCTCGGGCGATGCGGGGCCCTGCTCCCCCCTGCAGGGGTCGAGCAGAGCTGGATCCGAGCGGGGGTCGGTGTGGCGCCCCGGGCACGGGGAGAGGGAACCGCGGCGGAGAGCGCGAGGATGGCTCTGTGTGTCTCTGCTGGCAGAGGGATGCTCCCTCGCTAGCTGGCAGAAATGCATGCATAACTTTTTGCTTGATCCAGCCAGTGCTCCCTACTCGAGTTTTAGCTTCTTTTGCTTTTCCCAGGCTGATGTTGCTTGTGTCGTGAGCAACATAATGCAGCATGTTGTTTTATTTATCCCAGACAGGAATGACTTGCTCTCTAAACTACAAATTAAACGATGCAGCTTGCATAACAAGTGGAAATAGTTTGTATCTTACATACTAATTATCCATCACCTTTTAGACTAAGCAAAAGCGTGGCTTTTTTTGCAAGGAGGGTTCAATAAAGCAGCCTACTGTCTTGCAGCAACGTATTCATTTTCCCTTGCTGGATTAATGTGGGCAAAGGATTAAAAGCCAGCATGTTGATTAGGCACCCTGAGGTGCAGCGAAGGAGGGAAACATTTGGCTACGAAGAGAAGTCAGTTTTTCTGTTTGTGCTTGCACGTCCTCCTGTTTACATGGTTTAGTTCAGGACCTGCATCCTAGCAGATAAATCATTTAGATGAGAGCAGAGGCTGCTGTAAGCTTCCTATTCAAATGGTCACACTACTCACAGGATCCTTTCTGACACAGCATCTACCGCGCTCCCTCCCGGCACGGCGTGCACAGCTGCCCACCGGCCACTGTGGGGCTGGGGATCCGTGGCCCCGGGCACGACCCAGCGACATCGCGGCTGTCGGAGCCCCTTCCCTGGTTTCTTTTCCAGCAGATCCGTCCCAGGTGTGCATGCGGTGCTCCAGCCCAAGCTCCCGCATGCCAGGGCTCCACATGCTGCTGTCGTGGGGCACGATGGCCGGTGCCAAGCGTGAGAAGCAGGGTGATGGGGCCCTGCTTGGGGTCAGCCTGGTGGACCCTACAGAAGCCTTTTCTGCTGCTTTCCTAGACAGGACACTTAATTTTCATCTTTACTGGACCTGAGAAGCTTGCATTTTTACCCTGTTTGCAAGTCCCTGAAAACTGCTTAAATGGCTCTTGAATAATCCTTCAAAGTCACCTCCCTTCTTTAATCTAATACCAAAAGGACTTACTTTACATGGCTAATCCCTCTTTTACTTGCTGTACAGCCTCATTTAAGGGTGTGCACACTGCTAATTTTCCCAAAGCAGCCTGCTTTAGACAATGGCTTCTGCTGGTGTGCAGCAACCTCTCCCTCCTGTGCTGAACTCTGGGCAGAGCTAAACACATCTGAAACGATTTTGCTTGATTTCAGGAGGTGTTTCATCAGAATGCATCAAGTGAACTAACCCCTCGCAGGAAGCCACACCAAACCCTTTGTTTTTGTATATTTGTAAATACCAGCTATTCTGAGGCTCCAGAGGGTCTCCTGCCCCACGTGTCCATGGGTCAGTAGCCTGGGAGGCAGCGCTTGGATGGTGAGGACTGGAGTAAAGCAGGGTGTGCCTGCAGATAGTTGGAGTTGAATGATCCTGGCAAAACTCTGTCGACTTGGAAATTTTCCCGACCTTATCTTCTGCAGTGGAGTTGAGCTCTCTTTTAGCCCATCCAGTGCTCCCAGAATTTTAAGCTTGTGCTAGTCTACATGATGACAAAATATGTTTTGAATGTGGATGACAACAGAAGAAAAGCTTGCCTTTGCAAGAAGCCTCTCATGTAAACACTACAAAATTATATTGCCTTCAAACCCTAACTTCATATATGTTAACAGTGAGTTCCAGAGCTTCTTAGCCCCCCTTGCCTGAAGTCACCAGGATGTCCCATGAGGGGCTGTCAGTGTGCTCTGGGTGGTGGGAGGGAGGGAGTGGCACCATATGCTGTTCTCTGAGCCACGAGGACACATTGGCCATGGTGTGACTCATGCCCTCTTGGATGGGTGGTCTCGATGAGACTGCAGCCATCCTTCAGTGGAGCTGCCTTAGTTGTATATGCATTGCTTGTTTCCCGAGTGCTGATTTTCAGCTCTCATCTGAGGGAAAAACAGCAACTCTGCAAGACAGGAAGCAACTGGTCAAAGAGCCCAACTTGGTTCCCAGACTTGCCCCTCCTCCTTCATGAAAGTGTTTCTTACTGATATGATATCCAGGTCTTTATTTTTATTGGGATTAACAGTTCTTTGATTTAAAATACACTTCTGTGTTGCCTCATCAGGGACAGCTAAGAAAACAGGTGTATACTCCTGTACAATTTCTACCACAGACACTGCAAAGCTTCAGAATAATTTTGTAAATGTTCTGGTGCTGCGTAACTTACTTCTCTTGGTTTAGAGAGTTGCCTTTGTCTTACTGTTCTGTGTAGTCAAGTTGATTTACCAAAAAAATAAAAGAGATAAAGACATGGTAGAGCTGAAGGAAGGATATTAACCACAAGGTAGTTAGATCACTGCCTTTTTCTTTTCTCTCGTGGTCTTTCTGAATTTTATTTGGTGAAGCATGATGGAGGTATCAGCCGCCCGGGGCTGGTCTCCATCAAGGGGCACGGGTGCTGTGCAAGCAGCTCTCGGGCTGTAGGAGATGCAGGAGAAGATGCTAGTGCTTAAAAATACTCTGTTGCGTTTGGAGGTTCATAAATCATCATAAGTCTATTTTTAGCCATATTAGATTAGAGTAAGTCTGGGGTTTTTTTTCCCCACACCTCCCATCTGTGGCCTAAAATGACCCAATAATGTCTCTGTAAAAGCCGTTTTCACACTCCTTTGCTGATGACCTGTTGTTTGGCCCCACTGTTATACAGAGGATGGGGCTCAATTTGAAGAAGATTTGGTGCAACAGTTGGGAATTTTCCTTCAGATGCAGAAACTGGAAGTCTGCTGCTTGGTGCATGAGTGATGTGCAGCCCCTGACAGGAAGGTAATCACAGACACAGAAAAGTAACATGAATCACACGAAATCCACAAATGTCAGCTCTGAAGCTCTAATCTAGGCATGCTGCCAAGATTTAAACTTGCACGCATCTTTACTGTTATCTGCTACAGTGGTCACTCAAATATAAATATGAATATCATGACAGTAATGATTCATTCTTTTTATTATAAGCAAAGCAATGATGACATCCAACTGATCTGCTGTTTCATGCAAGTACACAACTATTGCCTGTCCCCTACCATCATCCACCAAAAATGGCAATATAAACCCCCAAACTCTCATGTCAAATCTACTTGCAATCATAGCATAAATGAGGTTCACATTTCATTATGAACCAAGACAGCAGTATTTTCTACACTAAACAGGGGTTTCCAGTAGCGTTGTGTTGTACTTAGGAAATAACTTCATTCTTTGCTTTTCCCTAGATACAAGCAGTCACTTTTTATCTTCATCTGCAGGATAAAAATCTGTTTAAACAGAACATGAAGGAAAATAAATATTTTGATTTTGTTTTGTTTGTTGTTTTTTTAAAATTGCTGTATTAAATCACTGAAAGTCAAACCCCCAGGATGAAAAGGGTCAAAGGTCTCAAAATATGAGAACAATTAATCTAGTGACTTGGTCATATGCATGATACAAGTTTAGGAAGCCAGAGCATAAAGAGCACGCTTTGACTCTGCAATGTAAAATGGGATTTTTGCTCAGGTATGTAATTACAACATAAATGTATCAGCATGTGGACTTATGTAAGGTAAGTGATATACTTATTGCATTATTCCACTTCAAAAAAATGTTTTGAGGACTCAGGAAAATAATCTACAATCATTACACTTTTAAAATTACTTTTACAGGCATTTTTTTTAAAAAATGTATTCAACAGCTCAAGGCTTCAAAAATTAGGTTTTACTGCATTTGTTTCTTCCATGAATTCTTTCCTGAACTCCCAGTTGATCAGCAGCTGATGCTCTATTACTTGAAGGTCTGCTGAAGATGTCTCAGATATTGCCAAACATCTTTATTAATGAATAGGATTTTGATATATCAATTACCAAGCTCTCCTAAGATGCATTATACTAAAGATGGTACTTTACCAACTTTTCTCCTTTTTGTTTTTTCAGAGGCTTTGAGACAGGCTTCAGTGAGATTCAGTGGACATAATTATTAACCATCTCACATGGGCTTTCCTCATTCTTGTTTGCAGAGCTGGATGTGGCTGAAGGACCAATCGTTAGGCTTGGCTTCCTTCAGATTGTTTTTTATCCCAGGAGGGCAATATGACAGCACTCACTACCTTGATGGTTCGGTTCATCTTCCTTTGCAATCCCTATTCACAAGTAGCACAGTCCAAAGGACTCCTCCATCGGTGTCCCTGCACCTCCTGCAATCTTTCTTGGGAGTAGTTTTGATTTCCAGCCTGATAACCACTTCCATCTCTCTCATGGGATCTCCTGAATAAACACTTCTGAGGTGACTGGTGAGGGGACCATGTAGGAGTACCCAGCCAAGGGGATGAGTTCAGAGAGGCTGAGATTTGAGTTTCCAACAGCTGTTGGCACTTGGTAGCTGTTCAGGAGACAAGTTAGTCCTGAACAGCTTCTAAATCCAGATGGATTTACTCTTCTATAAATGCTATCATTCGAAGATCTTTGTTGGCCTCAGACAAAATCTGTGTTTATAATTTATTTATATGAATGTTTAGCCAATGAGGAGATGTGGTATTTAAACCCGATTTGCATAAGGTTTAGCAGATCATTTTAGTCAATTAGAAGACTAAGAAAGGGTAACAAATAGCATACTTGTTGTTTGTAATGGAAAAACCTGTATTGTGAATGATAATTGAATCTGAATTGTACTCAATAGCAATAACCTACTAGTGTTTTTTAACCAAACCGTAAATGCATGGTTTATTAAACTCTTCTTATGCAGATAACAGAGTATTATTTGGGAAGACTTACAAACAACATCATACTCAAACAATTAAACCCATTTCCATCTCTATACTTCCAGTAATAGGAGTGTGAAAACCCAGCTAACCATCTGTGAAAGTGCCCAGAATTGATGAGGATATTCAGTGCATGCTGCTTTCCTTGCTCCCTGGCTGTATGGTCATGGTTCTGATCTCCCATTTTTACGTCTTTCTAGTTACAGCTGCAAAACCCTGAGCAGAGATTCTAGAGTGTGATCCATAATCACAGTGGTCTCCTCCTTCCTGTTAGTGAGAAATCAGTAGAAAACCTAAGTTCTGTTCATACCCCTCCACTTTGTTTAGTTCCACCTTCCTCCACGCTCAGTTAGCCATGGTTTGCTCTTCTGTGCCTTCAGGTATTCACATGCTGCTCACTTCAGATGAGCTATGGGTGACCTTAGGGGCTGCAGAAAGCCTATAAGCTGTCCAGGTAGCTGTCAGGCAGGTTTCCCCTCCTTGGACTGATAGGATTCGGTTCATACGTGAACCATATTCTTCTGTTAAATTTGCCGTAGGTTTGTACCAGGTTTAGGTCAATAATCTTTTATAGGACAGGTTGCATATTAGCAAAGAACAGGTACTGATGAGTCAATGACAAAATACACATCCTGGCAAACTGCTTTCATGGGGATCTCAGCCCATCCATAGCAACCTTGGTTTCTGACACCATCGAGTGTTAACTGTTTGCTGGGCTGATGTGCTGGATCGTCTTCCCTTGTTCCTTTAATAAGGCCCCCCACATTTTATGTAGAATATGTGAGGAACTTGTAGCTGGTGGGATACTATTGGTGCATAAGTTCGTTTCATGTGATTTTCGTTTTTCATCATATTATTTGATATTACGGCACTGTGTTAACGGTGTGACCCACGAAAGGTGTTTGAAAGGCACACTCAATGCTGAGCGGGGAGAGTTCTTCACCTCCCACACAGAGAATAGCTTTCATCAAATAAGACTTTTTGTTTTATTACTACTACCCTGCTCTTGTGATATGGAGGCAAAAGCTCTGTATCCTCTTGCAATGAATGAGTGGATGAATCTTATTGGTCTTTGTCTCCCCTTTTTTTTTAAAAAAAAAAAGCTTCTGAACAGCACTTGGCTCCTAATTTTTTTAGAAGAGTTACTTAGCATAAGAGCAGAACATTTGCCTAAGAGCGTTTCAGTCCAAGAATGACTTTTCATATTTAATTGATCTGTATTGTTCAATTAGGGAGATGTATAATGCCCTCTGTTGTGCATGTATAGCTGGAATGAGAAATGAATGAAACATGAAGTACAGCGGAAGAGTGATTTCAAACAGAATCAGCTCTTAGCCATGTTCAAAGCAGGATTTCAATCCAGGCCTTGATACGTGTTAGTAAATAGGGGTTGTGTAAACATGTAATTTTTAACTTTGACATGCAGATTATTTTGAATTATATTATTTGTTCATATTCTGGACAGGATTCAGTAACCTTTTTTTTTGTTCCAAATCACGTTTATAAACATTTCCAAGTCCTGAATGACTCTCCGAACGTGTTTCAGTGTGCCGCGCTTCTCTGCAGAGGGTTGGTTTGGCTGTCAGAGGACAGGTGTGCAGGTGAGCAGCGGGAGCCGGGCGGAGCGCTCTGCTCCGCTCCGCAGCGTGGCGTGCGCAGCCACGAGGAACGCCGGTCCCACAGGGTGGCAGCACTCAACACGTCACCTGCGCGGCTCCAGCTGCGGCCGGAGCCACTTCAGCCACGGCTGGTGACGGTGCCGCCTGTGGCGCGGCCCTCCTGCTCTGGAACAGCGCAGCCGGGGAGCGCCCGCGGCCAGCGCTCGGCTTTCGGAGCGCACCCCTCTGTGCCGGCCGGGAAAGAGCCGGTGCCAGTTTGCGGGGCTTTAGATGGACTCCCTTTTTGTAAAGACTCGCGTGGAAAAGACAAGGGGTAATGGGCACCGTTTGCTCCTGGGGAGGTTCTGTTTGGATTCCAGAAGAAAAATTTTCACCGTGAGAACAGTTAAACATTGGAATAATCTCCGCGGGGAAGCGGTAGATTGCTCTGCACTGGACACTTTCAAGGCTCAGCTTGACAGGGTGCTGGGCCATCTCCTTTGTACTATGGATCATCTAAAAAGGTTGGACCGGATGATCCTTGAGGTCCCTTCTGATCTGGCATTTTATGGTTGTATATTGGATGTTATGCCTACAACCCTAATCACAATTTCTACAGTATAATTTCTCAGGATTCCTTATTCTGAAGTATCTGTAGAAAAAAAAACCACATCATTTTTCTCCTTGACACATTTCTTTAATTGGAGTTGTGAATCTCTGTTGAACCACAAAGCCATTCTGCTTCTCAGTTTACCCCTCATTTTTCCCTACCGCTTTTATACTTGCTGTGATCCATCTTTACTTACAGAGCCTGGTGCAGCAGGTCCTCTTACATTTTGGCTGACAGGTAAGGGCTTTTTTGTGGCCTGCTCAGCATCACCTCCCCAGCTCCTTTGATTTCAACACAAGATAATCAAGAGGATTCCTCTGTTGAATCCAACACAGCCAGACTTGCTGACAGAAAGCACCAATTATTGATGAAGAGTGATTTTAAACTTTGCAGAATTTGGTGTCTGTGAGCAGTGACTGCACGGTTTGGGTTGGGAAGCTGTCCTGAAAGGTGCATGGTGTAAGGGACAGTTGCAAGAAGGCTTTCTGGAGATGTACCATTATCTGTTAAGGATGGCTCAGCGTTGATCCAGAGAGATCTACCAGCTGCTTTGTCAGCTGCCTTTTCTGTGGGCATCAAGCCTTCATGGGCAAGGATAAGGTCTGTGGGCAGGAGGGACTGCCAGGGCAGAAGGAAGGCACTGAGCATCTTTGCCTCTCTGATCTCTGCTGCTACAGCAATATTTTCATATTGTTTGCCAACACTTCCTACAATGAATATTAAATGAATGTATCACACATTGTTTTACCAGGGAGGCAGAGTTGGGAAAAGCAGATATGGTGCAATGCTAAGTGTAAGGCTGGGTCTTTCCTAGGGAGCACTACTAATGTGCTGGTTTGAGTCAAAGAATTACTTGGGTGAATTCAGTGTTTGATGGGTCTCCCCTAATTGCAGATGTAGGGGAAAAAGCACTGGTCAAATACATCTGAGAATGAAGAGTGCAGAACATGGATTAACTCAATATTTTCTCTAGTCGAGTGGAAAAAAGGAAGCCTAGTATGAGAAAACTGAAAAGGTCAAACTAATTTGTACTTGTGTGATAATGGGTAATACCTCCATAGTTTATGAAGCTTGCAAAATCTTTCCGGTGTTAACCACTATGATATACCTGATGGTGATTTTGAGAAATTAAAAATGAAGTAGCAATTGTTCCACCCTCTTCACGCCTTAATCTGTTTTGGTTTAGAATTCCTTTGAAAAATTACATGTTCTTTACAAATTAGCTGAGGTGAAATTTATTCAGTTCTCTTGACTTCAGTGTGCTGTGGCTGAAGAAAGGAGAGATTTCTTAAATAAAAAAGATTAATAGTGAGGTTGATAAGAAGACTGAAAACCTGCCTATGTCTTGCTGCTTAAGCATTCTGACTGTGTTTTCCTGTTTATTTTGTTGCAGTCTTTTCTGTTTATTTACTAGGGTAAGTGGAAATTTTATATGCGTGTACAGCTACTGCTATTAAAATTGGAATAACTGGTGAGCTCCTAATACCCCATGCTGCTTTCTGCTGCCTCAGATATTCAGGCACACTTGCAGCTTCTTTTAGTAGCCACTGGAAGTTGTGTGAATTTTCCTGGGATTCTGGTTTCTTTCCTGGGAGTGACAATGCTAAAAAAAATGCCTGATTTTCCATGAAACAATAGGGGACTATACTGGGAGTCCCTCCTGCCTCATGTACAGCAAAAAGCGTTAGGCTCCAGAGGAATTCATTTGCCAGGCTTATCGCTGAGACATTTAATATCTAAAGTGATTTAGTATATCAAATTCTAGAGTTTCGGGCTCAATGTAGCTGCATTCGTCATTGTTGCAGAACCTTGACAGTGAACAAAAGGTGCTGCAGGGAACCATAACTCACACAGCAAATTAATGGGTTCCCGGCTTCGCTTGCTCAGCTAAATGGAAGCTGGGAGCAGTGTGGTCTCACTGGCTGAGAGCTTTCTGCAACAAGTGTGCAGGTTAGGGTTTTGCATGTCCTTTATCCCTGGAATGGATATTAAAGGTGTAGCCTTCTGCCAGCTGGCTGTGTCTGGTGTTTTTCACTTTTGGAGGTACTCTGCTATAAATGACTTCACGGGGAGGGAGAGAGCTTGTTAGCTGTTAAAGGAGCATGATGCAATTGTTTCAACAGAAATTTATTTTTAACATAGATCCATGCGAAAAAAAGGATTTGATTGAGAGGGTTTCATCTGCTCTAAATTTTATCGTGTCACACTGCAACAGAGAACTTAAGGCCAAAAGCACAGTACGTACAGCAGTGCTTACAGGCCACAAACCACTGCTGATAATTTTTGCCACTGGACAGATGTGCATTGCAAAGAGATACTTGATCACCTTTAAATGACGGGTTCTCCCAGTCTGGTTTAGGCTGACAGAGAGCTTTGTCCATAGACTGCTCTGAATCCCATGCAGACTGTTTTAAACCACAGATCTCACCAGGATCCTCAGCAATGCTCATGTTTTAGACCTAGGAATGCTGCAGTTCCACATCTTCCTGGCCCTGATTTTAGTCTTACTCTTTTTTCTGATTCTGCCACCCTTACTGATGGGTGAACCCCATTCCTGAATAGTTTCCTATCTTTTGGTTGCCAAATTTCTGGGCATGCTGAAGGGCAGGGCACAGCTGAGAAATACAGGGTAAAGAGAGATGATGCTCTACACTGACAGTTTACTTGGTGCTGTGATTTTTAGGCAGGGTGGGGTAAGCTTGTTTGCAGTGATCAGCAGATCCCAAAACCTGGATGTGAGCTGGAGTTGTTTAGCACTGTATCGTGGGGAGCTGACTGTACATTTGGTAATTGGCTTCATCACTCAAGGGCTTAGAAGTTAAAACGTGCAGCAATGCCTGAGAAAACAAATAGATAGAGGGGGATGGATGTTGGAGCAAAGCGGTTTGAGACTGCAGCTGAATCCTTCCAAGAGGGCTTCGGAAAATGTGCAGAATTGGGTAGCTGCTAAATACAGCCACTGCATGCTTTTGGCCATGTCAGGCAGTTTTGTGAGGTCTAAACTTGCACTTCTGAAGTTCGGGAGGACTCTTAGGTTGTTTGGCAGTTGGGTCAGCTGTCTGCAGCACCTTTGCAGTGTACTGAAGAGTTCGGTTCACCCACATTGGCTCCTTGGGGCTGGGGGGAGATCACCAGAAACTAAGTCACCTGCTCTCATCACAGGTTTACATATGAGCTGGAGACATCCTTCTCCAGGAAACAAAACATTGTGACTAATATGGTCTTTTAAGAAGCAAAGTGTACTCTAGAGGGTGCATGTTTGGAACTGATTGAAGTCACTGAAATGGTTGTGTCTCGGTGTGTTCTGAGTGTGTTGGCATCATGTCATTGCACAGAGCTGTGCTAACAACATGCAACCAAATCCTCTTGTTCTAGCTTCTCTGCTACCTTCAGTTTGGGGTAGGTTTGTTCATTGGTGAGGGGTGTAAGGTTTGGGTGGATTTTGGTTTGACTTCAGTCTTGACTCTTTTCTTTGGAGAGCAAGTTTCAGGGTCAGTCAGTGTTCTTCCCGTGTGTAATTATAAAAGTCCAACTGTACTGCAACACTGTACTGCCTCATCTGCGTTTCTGCTTCAGTCTTCTGGACCACTGAAGTTAGAAACTTGACAGCATGCGGCAAAAGATGCCAGTTATAGTTCAGTAATACCTTCTGGTTAGTTCAATCCTGTGTAAGTGGGAGTTTGCAGTGGAGCTGAATAACACACTGTTGGCCAGCCTTGGGTGGTATGAATAAAGTCCTTACGGTAGTCCTTACAGTAGGTTAAGTGTTGCTCCTGTGCAAACGTGATATGGAGGAACCCACTCTGCAGTAGTTAACATAAATGGGCAGAGGAGCCAAAGTTTGTATTACTGTTTATTTAATTACTTTAGATTTGGTTCTTTGGATACATTTGCGTGCAGACAGTGCCTCTGAGGCTCTGCCTCCTCCTGAGCTGTCTGTGCTGAGCAAGAACGAAGGAGATGGAAGGTGTTTAGAGAAACTGGAACAGCTGCAGGCTTTGTCGCCTCTGCTTTGGGAGGGGAAAGGCCTGGGAGTTATAGAGGAGGCAGAAAAAGGGCAAAGAGCATGGGGCACAGCAAGAAAACTTCAAAAAGCCAGGAAAAAAATTTCTCTTTTCAAGTCTTTTGTCCAGACTCTCCTATCATTTACTGGTTCAGCGGCTCCGTTCACGTGATGGCTTATGCAGTATCACTCATTCAGTTAGCAGTAAGAAGACATCCCATACAAGACTGAATTATGGATCCTTCTCTGTCAGCTCGGTCCAAGGAAGACTTGCCAAAAAACGATGCTTGTGGTGGGTGTGCTGCCAAAGAGGCTGTCTTGTTTCAGAAGAGGTGCTGACAACAGTTAGATGGACCGGCCTGTTCCTCCGTCCTCCAGGAGCTTCCTCCTGGTGCAGAGGGAAGAGGTTGCCCCTTCTGCCTGAAGAATCATAGAATGCTTTGGGCTGTAAGAAGACTTGAAAGAGCAGGTGTTTCTGTTTTCATCCAGGAGGAAGATCCTTCAAATCTTCCTTAAAAGGAGCATTTTAAACCTGGCAGCAGGGTGGTCTGAAAATCCAAACCAGATCCAGAACCAAAGCCTTAGGTGTTACGTTTTATTTATTTTAACCTGTCAGGAAGTTCTGAGATTTGTGGTGTAAGTGTACATTTTTGTAGAGCAGCTGATGCTCCCAGTCATTCCTGGTGTATCCAGAGACAGCAGGGCTATCAAAGGTATCATGCTTCCTATCAACATGCACTGTATCTCAGAATCATTTTATTATTATGATTATTATTGTATTTTAGAACCATTACCTAAAATATGGATTCACTGGCCCCAGAAAAGTGGATTATCCTTTCCTGGGTCACTAATTTTATTTCACTCAAGAAAATTTGATTCATATTTTTGAAACATTGCCACTAAACAGCTTTCTAAGCAGTGTTGCAGTGCAAGACCAAATTAGATTCTTGTAGGGAGAAGGGAAATATTGTTGTTCCAAGTGTCCAAAGGGGCTGAAATGGAAATAATCTTATAGATCAAACTTAAATTGAGTTCAGATATTACAGAGATAACACAGTTCCATACCTGGAAAATTCCATCTGTCAAAAATAAACTTCAGGGTCACATTTTAAAATGGTACTTCTCATTCTGGATCATCTAGCTTCTGTCTCTCACAGATGTGGGATGTCAGCCCTATGCATTACCGTGGCACAGATCTTACAAAGTAATTAGGGCTGCATCAGTCTGCTCAATTATTAAAAGAAAAAAAAAAAGAAAAAAAAAAAGAAGAAAAAAGAATGGGGCAATGCTCTTCAAGGATTTACAGAATCCTTCACAAATTGCACCAGTATGAAATGACAGATGCTCTCTGTCTTGGTGACTTTTGAATAAGACTCTAAAAATTTAGCCAGATTATAGCTAAGCCAATTGTCTCCATGAGAAAAATATCTTGTAAAGTTCTGCAGTTTGATGTAGGAGCATTTTGCATCAAACTTGAGAACTTATTTGATCATTATTACTGTCACAGTGTCACAAAGCTGGAAAAGATGTTTGAGATCATCGAGTCCATCACCTCTGAATGGACTTAAGATTTTAGGTCTTTAATTATCCTTGTGGAATTCTCCTGAGCTGGTTGCGTGCTATTTTATTAGAGATGAAGAACTGAGATGTACACGCCGGGAGGGTTAAAGATACAGAGATATCTTGTAAGCTGTATCCAAATTCTTTGAATTTTAGGGTACTAAGCTATTACAATAAGGTTTTTACAGCAGAGGAGGAATTTTAACACTGCATTCTTCTCTTATCCCACGTGGATTCCATTGTAACTCTGTCTTATGCTTAGAACAAATTTGAATCATTTTTGCACCTGTTTTTTGCTTTGGATCAGTCCTTCCCAGCTGTATGGGATTCAGGGTCTCTCTGGATACTTGCTTTTAAACTATCAATAGCTAGGATTGGAAGTATATTTTTGAAAATGTAATCAAATATGATTTACCTGTCTAAAACATTATGAATAGATCTAAGCATTCACATAGAAATACTTGAAAATATCTATACTAACGTAATGTCGTCCATTAGTGTTGCTTAAAGTATAATATACTGTGAAGTATTTAAATCCAGCTGCAGTGAATCCTCTGTAACTGTACTGACAGTATCTAAATTTAGTAACTAATTAAATTCCATGGAACAGAAGAATGCATTTCTCCATTGCAATCCACCTCTTGTAAGAACAAAGACTATGTTTATTATCTATACTTTTTTTTATATAATGCAGTATTTTTTTAATATATATTATCTAAATACCTGTGTTTTCTGAATTCCTACATGTGTATTTCAGCATCTCTGCTGAAAAGGACCTGGGGCCCTGCATGCTGCAAGCTGAATGTGAGCTGGTGCTGAGGCTCAGCTGCGCTTGGGTCTGTGCTGTGGCCACAGGTCTGGGGAGGTGGACCATCACCCCTCCCATGGCTCTTATCAGTTCATATCTGGACCCTGCTGTGATCGTGCTGTGAGGTGGTTGCTTATGGAGATGGTTGTGCTTGGAGGGCCACCAGGATGACAGGAACCATGGCCTGAGCAACCGGCTGAGGATTTGTCCTGAGTGTCTGCTCAGAGCATCCTTCGTCCACGATCAGAACTACTCTTTTCACTGAAAAAAAGCCAATTCAGGCACTTTATTTTCCAGCCATTTCACTGACAGCCTCTGGCTGTGAAAGGCTCCACCTTTAAGACTCCGATGAAATTGTGTACCCAAGCCCATAGAGGATCAGGGCCAAACAATTTAAATAATTGATGGTCTGCTTTATTTTTTTAGCTTTTCTAAAGTAATCTGAGTTTCAGATGAACATGAGATGACTTAGATGTTCAGTTGGGTAAAAAACTGCCCTTTGAATTGCAGTGATTTCCCACAGGGTTAACTTGGGACCAGAAAAAAACCCAATTTCTTCAGCTTCATCTTTTGTTCCCTCTCTCCAACGAAACACCTTTTTTTTTTCCTGTTCAGTCTTTTGTAATCTTTTATGGGAAAAAAATCCTCTTAAAATAAAAATATAATCTGAAAAGAGGAGGAGAGGAAAGCTGTCATTAGTGTTTGTGAACTAAGTTGGCCAACTATCCCCAAAGTATATTGATTTTGTAGAGTATATGTCAGTGTCGGTTTTGTAAATGTTTATAAATTAGTAATACAACTGGAATAGATGCATTTCCTGTAACACCTGCCAGTGTGTAAGAGACAATGCAAAAGAATGGGAACGTACTGATCCAAATATTGTGTAGGTTGAGAAGAAAAGATGAATAGAGGCCAAAAAATTAAGTAGCAGAAGGAGTAACCAATAATGAGCATCCATGTTTTGATTGCTAAATGGTACTGTGCTCCTCTAGACTAGTTTGACGGAAGGATGTCATTTGTAGAGGCAGGATATGGAAGTAGAATTAGTTTGTTGAAAAACAAGCAGGAAATGTGTGTCTGTTTTGGATGGCGCCTCATATTCCACTTTTGCAAATGGCTGTATGTATTAGCTGGAAATAGAATAGGGGCAGAAATAGCAGAGTTACGCTGGGCTTCAGGGAGAGGCAGTTGTGTTAGAAAACAAAAGATGCATAGCAGTCCAGAGAAGGGTTGCTTTTTGGAAACTTCCCTTTGAGCAATTTCTTTCTCCAGTGGAAAATGTCAATGAAGTAGGACACTTCTGAGAATTAATTTATAAGACTGTTTATTTTTACCAATGATAAAACATAACAAATTATTAAAATTCTAGAAGCTGCATTGGACAAAGTGGTTCATAGCAGAAAATATGCTTTAATCCAAAATGTTTTTCTATAGTCCTTTTACACTTTGGGTCATATTGCATGTCTAAACACTTTCTTAACGTGTTCAAATTCAGAAAAGGATAAGAAATGATAAAACTGCATTTGAGGTAACTTTGATGTCATTAGGGAGTAAAGTGATGGTGTGTTGGTAGTACGAGTGGGTTGCACTGCTGAAATGGGAGCATTTCCAGCCCTCAGATGTGGAGGCATGTTGTTGGCACAGCCACCCGTTATCATTGATCACGGTTGTCTCATAAAGTCTTGAATACCTTGCACATGTTAGCGACACTGCTAACAAATATAAAGGCACTGAAAAGTTCTTCTCAAGCCAATATTTATGGCTGAAAATGAATTCCTGCTGATGTCAACTTATTAATTATCCTCGTCATGAAGAAAAAAGGGATTCAGCTTTCTGCTGTGAAGATTTCCCCCTCCATTCATCTCTTAGCCACTGTCACTCATCTCCTTCATTTCTGAACCTTATCGTTTTGTATTCCAGATATTGGATTTGATCCATCCGTCAGCTGCCAGTGTCTGAGACCCCGGACACTTCCAGATGCATTTTCTGTGCAGGTCCTGCCAGGAGGGAGGAATATTGTGCAGAGAGGGCTGAGCAAATCACAGACTTGATCCATTCTTTCTGTACTTTGTCTTCATATTAGCCTTTTTCACCACTTGCCCCCAAAACAGAACCTACAAACTTGTAATGTCTAGTGCTTGATTTGTAAGTAGTTTGTGGCTTTATTCCTGTGGTTGTACAAACACTCCTATTTCAAACTGTTTCTACAAAACACATAAGGGAAAATTCTTCCCTCCACTACACAAATAAAAAGGAGGGTAAAACTTTCCCTGTTGTGTTTCTTCAGCTGAGCTTAATGATAATGCTTAGAGAGAGGTTTCCATGGTGAATATAGAAAAATCAAATTTGAAAACTGTTTTCTTTTGTGCATTTGCTGCTATTGTTTTTAAGGGTCACTGTTCTGCACTTTTAACAGTCATTATCCACACCTTCTAGGTTGTGACTACATTTACATATTTTAAATCAACGTTAGCAGGGGAAGATCCATGTTTTGCCCAGTTCTGCTTATGATTTTTTATTTTTTAATCCTCCAGTGGGGTCTGTCAGAAAGGTCTGTTCTAACATACAGCTTTGCTTATTTGATAACTTCATGTATCGATTCCTTACCTCACCTGCTTCTTACTCACTTAGGTTATATTTCATTTCTGTTCTTTCTTCTGTTGTAAAAGTACAAAATGAAAAGCTGGTAGCAGTTATTTGCTCTATTCATTTGTTTCCTGGTTGGAGCCTCTTGTAGTACATTCCTTGTCTGTTTACCAAGAACTTTTTCTCTAGCTTTTTTCTTGCACAGAGAGAATCTACCTTGGAAGCAGCAAACTGCTGCTACAGATTATTCAGAGCCATACCTGCAGCTTAACCACCGTACCCAGGATTTCCAGCATCACCTTCTGCAGCTTTCCTTTATGAAGCAGCTCTTGCTGCACTCTGGTCCCGCACGTGTCCCACGAGTGTGACATAGGGATGCTTTTGCACGGCCACAGCCAGGGAGTCCTTTGCCCTGATACCGCAGTCCTGATCTTCATACCTAAAGCACTGATCGTGGGCCTGCCAGTACCCATCAGTTCTCAGTTTGGCATCTTATTATTATTTTCCTTCCCTTAGGAGAGAAAATGTCATGGTGTCATCCTGAGAGCCCATTACCCCTCTGTGCCTTTCTCCAGGTCATTTCTTCATTGGTCACAGGAGGCAGCAGCCTGGGGAGCGTGCTCCTGCCTGCTCTCACTCACTCCTGCCTCTTCTCACTTGCTGGGGAGCACTGCCTGGGCTTGTTCTCGCTGGAATTGTGCCAGTTGTTGCTTTTTGCATTGTTTCATTTTAGTCATATGCTGAAATCCTGCTCTTGTTCCATCTCAAGTAATTAATTAATCCAATTTTCATTTTAAATTTAACTTGAGCTCACTAAAAATTTGCCAGCCCTGCCAAAGTGCTGACATGTGTTTTACCAGATATTTGTTACTAAAGTCTTTCCAAATAATTCCCAGAAAAAAGTCAAGTACAGTGAACAAAACACTCAAAATAATCATGAGTGGCCTTGAAAATTAAATTGTGTTGATGAGTAACAGGGAATGTGTTCTGGAGAAAAAAAAAGAGAATGCAAGATTATTATGCATTTTCCTTAAAGCCCTCTGCCAGGCCCTTGGTTTTGGCCTTGCTGCAGGAGATACTCGGCGTCCCCCAAAGCAGTGGGATCTGTAGGTAAGCAGGTATGCTGTGATATGATTCAACAGCTGAACTTCTGAATGACCTCGGACTTTGTTGAGTTGGTGCCTTGGGGGCACCCCTTTGGTAGGTGCAGTTCACTGAAGATAAATGTGAAGCTTTAATCCAGTATCCGCAGCAACTTTCTGTTGCTAAATAAGAAAAAACGTACAAAATAAGTATATTGTATCTAATTACAACCTATACATGTAATCTCAAGGTGGTAGTATCCTCCGTGTGCTCAGGCAGCAGTCGTGTCACGGCAGCGGGCGATTGCTGCTGCTCTCGTTAGGTGCTGTCCCTTTAAATGACTGTCACTGTTGTCTGACAACATGTAAAACATTACCTTGTTAAATATTGCCTGTTTAATATACATTTCTGTGTGATTTGACAAATGGGTTTCTTCAGTTTAATGCAGAAGAGAAGCTAAATGAGTCAGTAAATGTTAATGTGTCCGTGTTCTTCCTAGATAACTAGGTACAGTATCTTCCCAGTTGCCCTTGGGACAGTATCAATAAGTGGTATTTATATGATATTATGAATGTGTTAATTATGTGTACACAAAATAATGAGTAAGCAAAGGTCAAGGACAAATGCAATTTCCCCAGAAACACACGTCAAACAGTTTCTAATATTTAGGTCATTGCCATTATTGAATATTCAGTGTAATTTAAATTATGTGCATGATTTTCATTGCTTGTGTTTTTAGTCCAGAAGATACTGAATAACTTGAAGGACTGTGCAAATGTTTTGTAACAGAATTCAGCAAAACTTCAGCATTAGCTGAACTGCATTTTCTACTTGCATCAGTTAACTGACAGATGGAATTTTGGATTGATTTCTTGTTTGAAATGTAGCCTTGTGATGGTTTTTTTTCTAAGTTTGAAATGAAGGAAATGAAAATGTGACCATTCTGGCTATTAAACTCCTGAACCTCAAAACTCAGTGCAGATCAAAACAAAATGCTCTTGAGACCTTAAATAACCCAACTTTGCCCTAGTTCATTGGGCTGTTAATTATCAGTGCACTTTTAAAAAGCAATGCTCTTAGTATACTGGAGATTTCAGTCTCTCCTTTTTACTAGCAAACTCTAGGTATAAATACCTCTTTGGCAGGGACTGTTATGAAATCCAGTGGGTTTTGTGACATGAGGCAAGAGGAAAACTTAGCGGATCAATACAGCCATTAATTAGAAGGAAAGGTTCAGCCATGATTTTTACTTGTAAACTTTTACATATTGACATCTGGCAAAACAGTTAAGAAGTCAATAAAGATCTAGAAGTTACAGTACTGTTCAGTTGCTTACTGAGAAATGGCAATTAAGCCTTCTCTGTCTCCCTGGACCTCCTCTCGTGGGTGTCTGGAAGCGTCTCCCTACCAAACAAGATGCTGTTCATATATGAAATATTCACGTTATGACATCAAAACATGTTGCATATTATTTCAGTACAGTAGGCTGAAATTAGATTCACATTTTCTTTTGCTTATAAATGCCTGTCAGAGTTGCTAAATCAGTTTGTCTTGGCTGTCTTGAAATAGTGTCAGTTTGAATTTCCTTCATGCTGCATATTGTTTTGGGCAAAGACACATTACTTCTGTATTCAAGATGGAGTGACTCATACTCTTTAAATAAAGGTGAAAACCCCAACAATTAAGATTGTTTAAAAAAACCTTTTTGGGGAGGGCAGTTGGACTCGTTTTAAAGTGAAACAGGAGCTACCAAATGCTGATGCCTTGTGATCTTTGCTTCCCTCCTTGCGCAAGTATCATGCGTACAGTGCATTTACATATTAATGCTTGCAGGGAATATTATAAGACATTCTGGAGTCTAGCGCTAATGAAAGTAGAGATAAGTACAGGATTATATAACTTCCTTAGTGCAGCTGAGGAAAGATCAGATCATTTGCAGCTGCCCTGCAAGTGTTGAGCTTAGGTTGTGGGTGGTTGGTCCATGGGGCACAGGCATCTGCGTCCTTCAGACTGGGTCATTGAGTCCCAAGAAGAAATCAGGGCAGAGACTTTGTCTGTACCTGCCTATGAGCTGTCTGTTATGGTGGTGGCATGACACAAAACCCAACAAGGAGCAGCACTAGGCTCCTACAGACCACTCTGACATGCAAAAGCATCTGACAAGGCTGTGACCTGGTCCTTTAAAGCAGTAGGCAGGGGAATTAGTTCACTGTTAGCTTTTTTGGCACTGTAATATTGCATTCATGCATAAATAATCTCATCTTAGTTATCCTTAGTATCCCCAGTCTGCCAGACATTTGCATTAGAAATATCCTGTCAGAGAAGCTACGCTTGCTTGAAAACATATATTATTTTCTTCCCTGCCTCTCTCCTGTGTTTTTGTCACCCAGTCTGTGCCTGCGGTGCCTTTCTGCCTGCAGCCATTGCTCTGAGCTGCTCTGGACAGGCACCTGTGCACAGCTGCCCGCTTCAGTTCAAGGGTCTGTGGTTTTGGAAGACACACGTTTTCTCAGAAGCCACTTTCGGTGTATCTGTTTTCAGTTTTTCTTTAAATTAAACCCAGCTTTATAAACTTTAACCTTCTGCCTTTTCTGCTCTACTACTACCTTAAGTAGTACTGCTGAAGTTTTTTATTCTAACGTACCATTTTCCGTGGAATTTCCTTGGTCTTTTAACATAATTCTTTTTGATTACTACTAGTAGATCTTGTGATGAGTTATATATAGGTTGTTGATGTTGCCGTTCTCATTCATTAAATATAGTCATAATTCATAATATATAATAATATAATAATAATAAAATTAATTTCATTGAATATAAGCCAAACAAGCATAGAAACTGGTGTGCAAAGCCTTCACATCAGATCTCCGGTAGGTCTGGAGCAAGCTATAAAGGCGAAGAGATGTACAATCCCAGCACTGCCCCCTCCAGGCATTTGCTCCCATAATGGGGGATTTGTTAGGTGCTGCACCACATCCTGCACCCCCAGCACCTAACTGGGCTCTTGTAATTTGTCTTCTGCTATATACTGTGATATCTTTTCAAGATCCCTGAAGTGCTTATGCACCTCCTTGGCGTACTCCCAGTTGTTTTCAAGGACCTACTTTTAAAATGAAATCATATCTGCAAAGCTCCAGCCTCGACAAAACCTCCGTACTGCTCTTTTTGAAAAGTGTGGCCCTCGTGATGAGCTTCTGCATTTTCCATTAGGAGAGACTTTCCTAAAAGATTTTTTGAATGATTCCTTGATAGCTGGCAATCTCCTGAATCATTTCTTATACAGAGATTGTTCTTCAAGGTGTTCTGTTCTGGTAACAACTGCCACCAAGCTTGGTTTGTCACAATTTCCAGCCTATAACACGGAAAGCGGTGGTGTCAGTACGTCTGACCCGGGTGGCTGGTGTTGTAGTTATGCTCTGAAATTGTGGACAGGTCACCTCATTTTTCTGTACCTCTGTATTTTCCTGCTCAGCTTTGTGGTTTTTTTTGTCTGTTCCTTTGGGGTCCAATAGTCTTTGAACTTGGAACAATGTGGCTGATCTGAGCTCTGTTTTAATCCAATGATAAATAGTTAATTTTGGAGGTTTAGGTTGACAGCAAGCCACCTTGGAGTGTCAGACTGTGAGACTTTGGTTTCCTTCTATAATCAGATAAGGAACAGATATTTCCTGTAAATCCTCCCCTAGTGTTCAAGTCATACCATTAGAGCATTAAGTCAGATACATGACACCCAATTTCAGAGTAATTCCTGAGGAAAAAGCACATTACATTTTTTTAATGGGCTTCCCAGGACTTATTTTGTTTCTTCCTGATGAATATGAATTCCAGCAAGTTCATCTGAATTCTGACCTTCAAATACAAAAAGGCTTTTTTTAGAGCAAGAATATAGCCTTTAATATTATGTACTGTCCATGTGGATGTTTTCCTCGCTTCCCTTAAAATCCCTTAGATTGCAAGAATAGAACTGTGTTCTTAAAATTCATCTGTGTATTTTATTATGAATTACTTGCATCTTATAGAAATGCTATTCATGCCAACCCAACTAGTACCAATCTTTTCTTTCCAAATGGCTTTGTGTGGATTGTGTGCTGCATACAACATCGTCACTTCTCTTCATCTCCTTTTCTTTTGATTGCCAAGTAACATCAAGGAGACTGGAGAAACTTCGCGTAATGTACTGTGTGGCTCACTATAACAGTCTTTCTCAAGCACCTTGGTTGAATAAATAGCCATTGAATAACTGGAGAATGCATTCATATTCTTTTTATTTTGATTTATGTTCTATCTTCCTATCTGTGCATCTTCAAGAGTAATTGCCAGTTTTCACCTCCTACAGAGAAAGTATAATAGAGCTGAAGAATAAGTAAAATGTGCTCTGTTTCTTTCTCTCTCTTTTTAAAGGAACCTTTATATTCTTACTCATGCACACACTAATAATTTGCAAACTGTAAATCATAACCGCATTCTCGGCTGCACTTGCTGTAAAAAGCTACTCATGTTCTCCGTGTTTCTTTTCCTCGTGACGCTTGCCAACTGGAGACCTGTACATATGGCCCATTCCCCTTTATGGAAGAAGTCAGTCCAACTCCAATGTAGTAAAGGTATCCCAGATGAATAGGAAGGTTGGAGCCAGTATGTTCCCTATTACAGACATCATATTCCCGTGCACTGCTGGTCTGATAGCAGCCAGACTGTATGTCATGCATTTTAATGATCCTGCCAGTACAGCGTCTCTCAGAGGATTACTGCATGGTCTCCCCGTGATGGGTGGCAAGTTCCTTTCTGTCATCTGATACCGGATGCTGTTAGGGGGTGATTGCAGTGTGAAATATTTTTACATGTTGATAAAATTCTGCTCTAGATTTGAAAACAGTCTTGGAGCTCTGGCTGTCATTGCTCTGCAGGGACCTTTTCTTGATCTGAGCAGTAATAAGGTCAGTTGGGTGCAGCATGATTTTTCCATCAATTAGTTCAGTCGTACTTCTAACAAGCCATCTATAATCATGCATGTTTAACCTGAAGGTTACATGGCGTAGCTAGCTGTGTGACCTACAGATCACAGAGCTGATAATTTCTTATTTTGTAAGTGAAAAATTGCAGTTGAATTGTCCTGTCTTATGTGTTCAGATTCCTACCTGGCTACTAACCAAACCACAGCACCTGTAACCTGGACCACCATGCCTCAGTCTTCTACCTCTCCCCTCAAGGAAATTAAACAAGCATCACTTTGCTTGTGAGCCTTCCCTTTCCTTGTTAAGCAAAACCCAACCTCCAGATGACCTGATAAGCTGCTTAGAATGGGTTTCTTCTCAGCTTTCTCCTTGCCTGTGGCCATGTACATTGGAAGATCTCATTGCATCTGTGGAGGGCAAGGCACACAAGGTCCTGTCTCCCTCCCTCCGTCTCTCCCTTTGCTGTTTTGCAGACTTCTGCATTTGAGTTTAGTTCAGTTCTTATCTGTAGCATCAAGATACACCGGGCCTTTTGTTGGAAAGGTGGGGTGTAAAAGCTGTTACACAGGGCAGAATGTTCACCTGCTAGAAAGCGTTTTCATAGCTGTTGCAGCATTGGACTTAAAAATGAATAATAAAAAAAGAGTTACATGGTTATCATTCAAAAATAACAACTTTTTTCATAACAAAATGGTATGTTACATGAGCCTGCAATAGTTCTGCATCTTCGTGACTACCAGCAGGGAAAAAATAGGCAGAAAATTACCATTCTACTTGAAATTCAGTATCTCTGAACACCCTAAAAATCCTAAGGATCTCATTTATGAATGCATTCAGTGCTGCTTAAGCAAGAGATTCCTCCAGATAGTCCAGTGTTTATGCACTTTCCATCGGATCTATTCATGTTTCAAATTCGTGAAGCTTACATGTGTCATCGTGGGGTACAAAAACCTCATTCAGAGAGAACTGAGACCTCAGTTTCTAATAATCTTTCTGGTATTATTTTTATATTTATTGAGGAAATAATAAAAATTCAGCCATTTAGACTACCAAACTGTCCTCGTTTTTCAATGTGCAGTTACAGTTTTAATTGGTACATGCCTTAAAAACCCTAGAAGTAATTCATTATTTCTGTTGGCACAGCATGGATTACTTTGCTCTTCCACTTGAAATACATTTCTTGCTATTTGCAGGATGAAGTTTGAAAAGTTTAATTATAAAATGAAAAAAAGAAAGAGTTGTAAACTAGAAGGCAAAAGACCCCTCATCTTTTGCAGATTTATGTTGGAAGTTAGTTTGAACAGTTGAGGTTGGCCATGATCTTCTGAGTGCTTATACTGAAAACCAGGTTGCTGTTGTCTTCCTGCACTGTATTCCCACATAACCGCCAAACTGACACTGATTAAGTGTTAATTTAATTATCAGTGAGATTTCTGACTTTTAGGTCAGGTGCTTTTAAGCAAAACTAACCGGTCAACTGAACTACACCTGAAAATCCTGGGAGTCGTTATAGCAGGGCTGAAATCAAGACCTGATTCAGAATTACTGACCACACTGGACCTACCAGCTGCTTCATGTAATCCTAAATCAGCAAAACACAGACACAGAATGAATAACAAAACCTCTGCACAACACAGGCACTAATACAAGAAGAAATAAACATCATTACAAGGTCAATGTAGCTAAATTGGTATCCTCATTGTATTATAAGAAAGTAATGAGAAACACCTTCAGCCTCAAACAGAAGTCAATAGAAAATCAACAAATGGCTACTGCAGACATCCTTTTTCTAGAAGGAACCAGGGACAACAAGGCAGATTCTCTGGAATAACACAAACACACACGCAGAGGCACATCCAGCCTGTGAGAAAAGGACAAACGCATTCCAGAGCATAGCAAAAGCACTCACTGCTGTTATTTTATGAATAGATGGTAGATTTGCCTTCTGCATGTCGGTGAAATAATGAAAAAATCCCAGGATTTTGAAGGCGTAAAATTGCAGACAATTTATGTTTATAGCTGTAGATGGCTACACAAGTGAAAGTAAATTGAGTGCGGGATGGAGCTAAGAGGAGAGGGAACCAGAAATGGAAGTGAAAGATAAGGTTGTAGAAATTTCTCTCTCCAAAGCTAATCAGAACTAAGTATCCTATTGCCAACAGCATAGAGAGTGTTTCGGATAACAGATAGTGATGGAAATTATGTAGGATAATTATGTCAGAAAGAACAGCAAAGGTTGTGTGTGCTGACTCAGAAAATTTTAACCTACTTTGTAAGCCCAGAGTGGGGTACCCACTGTTACATGTGATGAGTTACGTTACCCAGCTGGGGGAAAGAAAACCTCAGTGATTAGTGTGTAATACCTAATATCTAATGTGGTATTCCAAATTTAATCACTCTAATTTGCAATTGTAAATCTCCTGTTATCAATTAATTTACATTGTACAAGTAACCATCTGATTATCTTTGTGCATTGCTGTATTTACACTGCAATTTAATTTTAAGTAATTAGCATGTAATTGCATATAGTTAGTTATACCTTATAAAGAAAGTGAAGTATTTATGTGTAGTTAAAATAATTATAGTTGAGAGCAATTCTTTTGACTTTTCTTCTTTTTCAATGTGTCTGACAGTTTCTGTGGCCAAAGTTGCTGTTGTCTAGACAAAGTTGGGTGTCCTTTGAATGTGTTGGGTTAGCTTTCCACAAGCTCAGGCATGCAGAATTGCATTTTGCTTTTGGCCTGTATTAATTTTCCATTTTAAAATATTTTCTCTGTCTTCTAATAGTAACCTGCCCCTCCTCCTTATAATAAGAATTTAGAATAGGAGAGAGCGTGGGCTCTCTTGAGTAGAAATCCCGGTACAGCCTGTGAGGAAGGAGTGAGACAGTGACCTCCGTTCTTGGCATGGATGAATGCTTTCCATGTAGCAGCTCTAACAAAAAATATTACCCTATTACAGTAATACTAAGGGTATACTTTATGAATGCCATCAAGGGCAATGGTGGCTTTCATGTCCAGTACTAGTAATGGTAGTTTTATTCCCCTTGCTGCTACCATCAATCCCCAAGTCCTCCCTCACCCCACTTTGAGTCACTCTGATGCCATCACATCCTCCAGCCTACGGCACTTGGCCTTTTAAAAGAAATAGGGTGTTTTCTGAGCACTATTATAACAGAGGGTCTCTGAGATCCAGTTAGGGGCTTTTGTCCCCCCTCACTTTTAGCAGAAAGGATACCTTGGGTTTATAACAGCTCTGGGAAAAGTCTTTGCTTTGTTATGCATACTGCAAAGTGTCTGCTGGGAAGGGGCTTCAGGAGAAGGGAGATGCCCCATGCTGCTGCCTGCTCCAGGCCTGATCATTAGCATTTGTGTTTCTCTAATCTGAGGATCTAGGAGAATATTTGGGATTCACAAAAGAGCTTTGAGTGGCACAAAGAACAGTATTATCTCGTGAGATAGTCCGTGTTTCCTCTTGGGCAGAAGCTGCTGGGTGCCTTGGTAATGAAGGGTTTTTTCTTTGCTTAGCTGGTAAGACTCTTGAGTTTAGTAAAGGATTTTATGTGTCCTCAAGGGAGAGTATCTTTTCACTGCTGCTTCTGCAGTTAGCAAAATAGCTCGCAGTCATGCCACTGTCAGATTCATGTTGTCCGGAAATGTTATGCCATAGCAATCATCTCATTACTAGGACTGATGGAGGAGCTCCGAGAGGTGCCTCTCCTCCTCTGCCTAAGTGAATGGTAGATGGCGTCAAAGCCAGGTTTCAATTCCAGTGTCCGTCCTCATTTAGCATTTCTCCATCTCAACATTTTCAGAGAGGTCTAGTGGAAGGAATGATGTATGTTAACGGTGACACACCGCGTACCTATCCAGCAGGGCTGCCCACCAGCCCTTCTCTGCAGAGGAGGTTTGCTTATGGTCCTGCCTTGCCGTGCCCAGCTGGGGGCCATCGGGAGGGTAAAAGCACACCTGAAAGGGGAGGGAGGAGCTGGAGCTCTGCAGGAGCTTATTAGAGAAGGTGTTTGGCAGAGAGCGTCAGGCTCTGCCTGGAGCGGGAAGGAGGCTGCTTGCTGGCTGGCTCCATACCAAGGAGCGGAGCAGAAGGGGCTCCCTGGGACCTGTCGCTGGTGAGTTGGTAAGGGCTGTCAGGGGAGCGCTCAGGGAAGGCTTTTTGCTGTCAGAAGGCTTTTGGGAGTTGTAGAAGATGGTGGAATAAGACTTTTGCTTGAAGGTAGTATCTGTCTTTCTGAGGATTAAGTGCAAGATTGAGTAAATTGCTGTGGTCAAAAGCAGGGTTAGGCTCTGTGTTTATTTGTGTCTGTTGAGTTCTGTTTCTCAGAACTTTCTTTTCTTTTCCCTGATAATCTTCTACGTAGCTCCCTTGGTAAAACTAATGTTTTATGTGGGTAATGTTTTGATTTTCATAATACCTGGAGTGAATTAATTACCTTCTGCTTTAGTGTCTTGTGGACAAGCCATCTTCGTTTATGTATAAGAACCATAAGTCTTGTTACAAGAATTAACAAATATAAGGTGCTGAGAGGTTTCTGGGTGTGTTAGTAGCAGTAGGTACTATTATGTCAGTCAGAGAAACCTTGTAACTAATGACTCTAAACATTTTGTACCCTCTTGATTTCTGGAAGGTGGCCTCTGATCTTCTGGTTTTCTCGTGAGGGTAAATAAGGATTAATAGGATTAATTTGTATTCAGAAACATCTATGCATTGGCAATCACTGAGTCATTTGGGTCTACTTTGGCAGTATGTTTATTTGTATGACTGGATTGCAAGCCATCCACAGCATGTAGTAGTCAATTAAGCTCTAAAGGTGGTGAAAACTTTAGAGAATGTGCGTATGTATTTATCTCCTGATCAACCTATAGAAAAGCAAGAGGAGTATTTTTCATTTTTGAGCTGTCGTAGCAGTACATAAAGAGGACCTACTGTATGCAACGTAGTTTTGCGTGTTCTCTACTGGATTTTTTGCATTGGTGCATTGTGTTGTTCTTGGCTCTTCCTTCCATTGCATTTGCTCTTTCCTTCCTTCTATTCTGTTATATATATTTATGCTTCCATGCATTTTGGTAAGTGTTTGAAAGGAATACTGAAAAGAAACAGGAAGAGCTTATCTAGTCAATAAACAGCAAATTAAATTGCAATTTCTTTGAGGTACTTGGCCCGTTCCCTCTTGTCATGATGAGTTTCTCAAAGCTCTGGGGATGAACAGCCAATTGTTGCCCAAAAGAAACCTCTGACACTGCTCACTTGTGTCTTCGAGATAGCCCAGTAGTAACTTAGTGTTCAAGGGTTAGGTAACATCCGTCATGTTGAAGAGTTATTATGAAGTTCATGTTATCAGTGTTCATATACAAATGTGTAAATAACAATGTATGACCTCTCCAAGAGAGGAGTTGGTTTTGTTCATCAAAATACACAGGAAGTATCTCGAAAGCCAGGTGAAACCTAGGTAGTCTTGTGGTGTGTGATTGCAAGCAGCATATATGCAGCTTAGTACCTGGGCAGATTTACCCCACGGAAATACTAGTTAGGGCATAACTTTCTGTATGTTAGAGGTTATAATATGTATAAAAATGTCAAGTCAAACAGCTGCCTACTATTATTCAGTATACTGATAGAATAATGACTTTGAAGATGGAGATATTGGACTTTTCCAAGAGGAGGGGGGAGGGAAAACAAACAAGCTGTGCTTGATTCCAGCTAGATCATAGCAAGATCTCTAATGGTCCATGCCACCTTTGAGCTGTAGATTCAAGTAGAATTAAAAAGTTGGATGGATTTTCACACTGATATGGATTTTAAATTAAGTGTGTTATTAGTAGAACTGTCTAGAAAACCAGAAACATAGAAAAATAGGTTTACTTGCTGAATATGCAAGCTTTTTATTTTTTTAAAGGCAAAATTTATAACAAACTTTTATTTATACAGGAAAAACAAATATGCTTTATGATGTTAGACCTTCTGTAGAAAGTCCATACTCCTAAAACACTCGTACAAAAATTTTGAGCTGCCTTGCTTTAATTTCTTTCAAGCACTTGCCAGCCAGCTTTGTAGCAGTAAGCATAGACGCTTCGGGGAGAAAGTCTGATTTATGTAGATGTAAGCAAAACTTTGTTACTTGTTTGTTTACTTTTAAGCTGCACTTGACCCAAGACTTTAGTTATATAAATTATATAAAAGATAACTGTAACGCATGCACAAAGGAACAAACCTTTCGTTTTGTTAAAACTTTAAATTCTGAAAGGCTCAAGTGTGTGAGTGCTTATCTTGATAGAGCTAAATTTCTCAGTGTGTTCAAAATGAGATATGAAGATGCATGCTATATATGTTCTTGATGTACAAAATATATTTATACTATCTTACAGAGCCCTCACTTCTGTGAAGAAACATTTACTTAAATGTGTATGTAGATAACTTTGTACTTCCTGTGTATACCTTCAGCATTGGCATTTTGTTAGATGCTACAAACATCTCATTTTCCATTTTATGGGAAAGTTAATACTCTCCTTTTGGCTTTCAAAATATATTTTCTCATCACCAATTGTGGCCTGGCAGCCACAACAAATCTGTTTGACTAATAATGAATGTTTGGTGGAACAATGAAACTAACCAACTGGCTATTTTGCCGTGGAGGCTGCTGTTAGGGAAGTAGGGCTGCTGGGAGGAGATCAAATCCTGCTCGCAACTGTTCATGCTTCCCAAGCACATGTTGCCAGGAGCCATGCTGGCTGGTTGGAATCCAGGAGTCTGGGATGCTGTCACTGCCTGTGTGGCTGCAGACGTCCTGTGCTGCCTAGTGCACTGCTGCTGTGCTGCAGAGTGCGAGCTGGGAAAAGGTGCTGCCATTTAAAAGGTTTCAGCTACACGTTGATGAAATGCAAAATAAGTGTCAATTTGGAAAATAACTACGAAAATCTATTTATTTTTATTTTTTTTTTTCTCCTGGACTCTACTTGGCTTTCTTGGTAAGTTGGTGCTTGCTGTTAACGCAAACCATGCTGCGGTGTTTTTTCCATTCATCAAAGCATCCCCCTATTTCTTAGTGAGAAAGAAGCTGCAAGTTTGTATTTCTCCCCACCTCCCACTCCATTTGAAGTTTGGTTGGTTGTAGTTAGAACCCAACATCCTTTTCTTTTTAGTTTCTTTTTTTTTCTGGGTCCTGGTTGCTTTGCCCTTATTGACAGCACTGTAATGTAACTCTCCTGCAGGCAGCTCACATGCCTGAATATCAGTGGGATCAGAATGTGATCTAGTGATCCTGGAGCACAGCGAAACATCAGGTTTGCTCTTCTAGGTGTTCTGCCTACACAGTTGAAAATACAATGTGATTGGCTGAGTCTTTTATCCTGGTTTGTGGGATTTGTGCTTGTCAAGTCCCAGTTTTGACCTTCACGAACAGGATTTTGTCTGCTCTTGTGGGGTTATTTGTGATCCTTGAGCAAGTCTGTCTGTGGCTTCTAGCATACTCCTTCCCTTTGATCTCCCTTCTCTACCCTGTGGGCTGCATCAGCTTAAGAGACCGTTGCCCCATCAAAACGAAGCAGCTGGGAGTGTGAGCCTTTGAGAAACATGTCACCGTTAATGTGCTCTTTTTACCGAAGTGGGCCTTAGCTCTTGCTTAAGTTTTAGTGTCAGGTGCCAAAGGATCAAGGCAGGAGTACCTGTTACTAAGAACAGAAAAGAACTGAGCAGCTAAGAATTGAAAAATACAGTGCTTTATATTCACTGTTGCTGAAAATGATGCTGTTGCCAAAATGATCGAAGAACTTCTCAGCCTTCTTTTGTCTGCATTGGCTTTAGTACCTGAGAAAGGAGGTGCTGTGCTGGGCGAATGCTATGTGCACCACTGACTGTGTAAACAAACCTGGCCTGCTTCTTACAACAAAAATCTTCATGTAAAAACATAGCCTGAGCGATGTAGCGATGACTGTGCTATACTAGGTCAGCAATGGCACAACCTAGTGCTAACGTACTAATTTTTACGGCTAAATTCATTAATGCTTTTAGATTATGAAGGGTATAGCTGTAAGCAGCAAGAGCTGCCTGGGTTGTTTCCTGCATCATGTACATTTTTTTAATGTAGTCAAACTAATTGGATGATTAAGATGAATAGGATTTAATAATGGAGAGGATGCCATGGCAAAATTGATAGAACTGAAATAGGGGGAGATTGTTGAGCTGATGTTTGCAGCAGCAGAATGCAATGAATGAAAAAAAAAGTAATTTATACACATATTAAAAGAAGGGATTTTGGCAAATCCCATGCTTATTATATTTCCTTTTCTTTTTTTTTTCTAATTTCCCTGAAAATAATACCACTTAGTCATGATATTGCTGCAATAACTGAACCACTGGAAGGATCAGAGGGAAAAAGCTACCCATATAAATTACTACTTGAGACCTGTTCTGTTTTGACAGATGTCAAGGCTGGGTAGCTTAGCTTGTTCCACTGTTTGTATGAAAAGGGCTTGATATCACTAGGACGCAGACTAATAGGTTTCTGTGCTTCTGAATGTGGATAGATTACACTGGAACAGATTTTTTTTCTTCCCACCTTCCCCTGAGTCATAACCTAGTGACTCTTAAGAGAATAAATTGATAAATTATTCCCTAGTTCTTTTGCAGGGTGTTGCTGCAGGAGTGGGATGTTGAAGTGGGAAAGAGGCAGCCTGCCTGCTGGAAGGAAAAATACTCGTGATCTGTTAGTGTTTATGTTTAGAGTTAGGAAAACTAAATTGGTTGAAACAATGTGCTGCTGTACATCAAGCTCTTCTGATTTTACAGTTAGTACTTAGAATGTGCTGGGTTTAGGTGATAAATGTATGAGGCCTTCACTTAAATCTCTAGCTTTGAAGTATTTTGGTGGTATTTTTCATCACCTGCCTATTTTTACACCTTGAAGTATGTAACTTGTGTATTAAACAGATGGCACAAACCTAAATAAATGGGTTTTCGTGAGTTTTGTCTTCGTGTACTCTTTTCAGTTGCCATGGATGGGGAACAGTGAGCTGTGCCAGTGAAATGGCACGTACCGCTTTGGTTTATTGTGTTTGTGAAGTTTTTGCTCAGTTACTTCTACCAGTCTTTCTGACTTTGTTTCCTGCTCTTAGGTTTTCAGCTTTATCTGCAATGTGCTGCTACTAAATGCAGAGACTTTTGGATGTATTAATTTCCTTTACCTATAAACTGGTAATTTAGAAGGCACTTACCTTAAAAACTAAAGATTGCATTTTGTTGTCAGTTCTTCGTTATTCTTGGGTATTTTACAAATCCTTTGGAAGAAACCTCTGGCTGAGAGAATTTTACAATGTATGATTCTGGTCCATGATGGGATTACCCTGAACAAGAAATCCTGAATACTATTTCATGGGAAGTGAGATTTATTGTATTCCAGTTGCTAATGACATTCTTTTGCACTTGGGATGTTTTTGTGAGGCTGTTGCTGTGTATACTATCAGTTTTATTACTTGCTTTCCTTGCTGTGCCCTACTAGAACAGATTGAATAAGGTAAAATAGTTTTGCTAGTTCTCTACTGAATGTTAATACTGCAAACTACTTGCAATTCACTTATCAGTTTCTTATTCTCAAAATACTGTATATAGGTATCTTTTTTTTTTTTAGCTGGCTGTTAAGATCAAGGTGGCTTTTGTGGGTATTGCTGCTTGCTTTCCCTGGTGGCATCCAGGACTCGCTAAATTGAGTGTCTTAAAGATTGGTTATGCAACAGTTCTGTTTAGTTACAATTCAGCATTTTTAAAAACAAAAGGCTTTTCTCAAGGCGGTAATAGAGGCATTTTTTCTGGGTGTCCGCTGCCTTTCCACAAAGTCTTGCTCTTCAAGTAAGGTGTTTGCTCTCCTGTGTCCATCCTGGGCTGTCAGTGAGCCTGCAAGAGCAGAAGTGAAATGTTAATATGCCTCCACTGATTTTTTTGCGGAGCATAAATAAACTTGAAATATAGCAGTGCATGGGCCATTGAAATTTTCAAGTCCACCCTAAGTTGTCAGAGAGCAATGGGTTAAAAAAAAATATTTAAAAATGCTACTTATGTTGAGGCACCTTTTGAGATGATCAGTTTGTGGTGGCAACCTGCAAAGTCATTGCAGACTTGGTAGTCCAATGTTGCAGCCTTGATTTTTGTGGGGTGCTTTTTTGTGGTGTCACTGTCGTGTTTTCATTTAACCTCGATCCTGTTGGTTGAGTAGAGTAATATGAAGTTAAATATCTTATTTGTAGTGTTGCTTTCCTACATAAGAGTGGAGGTAAGCACTGGGAGGTGTCTATTTTGTAGCTGGTGCAGACGTGTAACCTCAAACCCCTCTACAGACTCATGTGTCTCTGCACTGTGTCACCTAGTTATGTAACTTAGCAATTTTTGAGAAACCAGCTTGGAAAGCAGAAGACCTTGTTTTTGGAGAACATGGTGTTGAGGGAGTGTGTGGGCGCTCTGAAATGTCTTCTGGTTTGCAAGGACAAGGAACAAATTAAAAAGAAAAACAAACAATTTAATGGTGATGGAACTGTAGTTCTAGCAAGGATAGACTGTGGGCGTACATCCATTTTATCTTGTTGCAGAAGATTATTCCTCGCTACAGAAGGTCATAAAAATCTTGCTGCTGAGTATTACAAGATAATCTTGCTAAAAGTTAAAAATGTTTTACTAGCAGTAAATATTTAAGGCCTTCATTTACAGCAATCAGGGGACTGAATACATACCTTAGCTTGCAAATAAGCACTAAATTGTCACCTAATATACAAACAATGTAAAATGTATGAAATTTACAGTCAAGTTTGCTAATTATTACAAGTTCTGTAGAGATTAATTACTTGGTAACTTTTTTTAATCACTGACTATTCTGGTTTGGAATTTTGTAATTGGTTACAAGTGATGAGAGAGATTTCTGATCACTTATTTTTGCTTCTGGCACTTCAATCCCAATAAGAAAAGATTTAATGTAATGGTGTGATAGGAGCAAGAAATGAAGGGGAACTAATAGTCCCCTCCTTTCCCTGGTAGGTATAGCCTGTTAACTTCTGCTTGCTCTTTCATGCAAAGAATCACTCAGATGTGACATTGAACAACATCCTTTGCGCTGTGTCCTTCAGCTGAGGCAGGCTTTTGGTTAAGCAGAAACTTGAAAATGCACAAATATAGAAGCATTAGAAGATCCCATCTGTTCCTGTAAAGCTGTGGTGGACTCTTCAGAGCCACCAGTGAGTGGCTGATGGGCTGGTGATGGTTTGGAGAGGTCATGCAACTTGTGTTCCTCTGAGAGGAGGAGCTGGACTGTGGTCTTGTGCTGCATTGGTGCTCCTGATATCTCATTAAAAATTAAGAAGTTTATAAACCTGCAGCTTACGCTGATAGTGAATAAGATGTGGTTGGTTTCTTAGTGAGGAGCTGGTACTGCCCCTCCCCTTTTGTTGCTTGGAAAACGATTTGTAGTGGATTGTAAAGATGTTGTTATATCTTGGTAATGAGAAATCACATGTAAAAACCCTGACTGAATCTGAAATGAATTTTCCCTTTGTGTCATCAAAGCCTGACACATTCAGTTAAACTAACCTTTGATAAGTGGTTGGGTTGGTGCACTATATGCAAATGAGCAAAGGATCTCTTAATCAGCAGTTCGGAGAGACTAAAGTATCACTCACAAATGACGAAAAACAATTTAAAGCATTTCATTACTTTGCATTTAAAGTAGAAAGGTGAATGAACACATCCTCTCCGGATGCAGTCTCCTGTAGTTTTTCTGGGCTTCACTGATACATTGGAGTCACCATCCCTGGAGGTGTTTAAAAGACAGATGAGTTTTTTAGGGACAGGGTTTAGTAAGGAGACAGGTGTGGTTGGACTCTATCTCAGAGGTCCAGCTGTGTGATTCTATGATGTGGACTCTATGCCTGTATCTCCATGGGAAAATGGCTTTGAAAGAACCCCCTTGAAAACAGGTGCCTCTGTGTGTGCAGTTAGTAGGCACTTGTTCTGAGCCTGTTTGGAATGAGCAGGGAAGCCCATTTTAAGTAATAGAAGACAATTTTAAGGGTTATGTAGCTTACAGGTTCAATTTCTGAACCAGCTGGTGAATCGCTTTGAGATTTCTTTGACAATCTCCAAAGAATTCTGGTGTCTAAAGATTACTTTATTATCAATAAGCAGTCATGCAGGTCAACATTCTTTTCATTTGTGAAGCAAGTGACATCAAACAAATGGCACTGTAAAGCTTAAAAATCCAATATAAATGTGTAAGGCTCATCCCCACTTGATGAGACCAAGGTATTTTCTACCTCAGAATAACACTGAAATATTTAATTTTCAGTTTTTTGTTACAATAAACCACATGGGATCTCTATTTTGACAGCATTTTGCTTTGAAGTTAAACCTATCAAACCCTGGGAGAGCTATGATGGTGATTAGGCTTTTTGAGTTTTTCCTCCATGAGATAGATTACACTTGCAAAACGCTTTTGGCTGACTCACTACACAATGTTTAAGTGGGCAGGAAATGCTTCTGTGACAAATGCATATTGGATTTATATTTCATCTTCAGAAAACTGTGTCTTTTCCATGTAGCTCCAATAATCAATCTATTGTGCTAATAACTGCTTGAATTCATGAACAGGGGGCAAGCCAAGGACTCAGATATTGTTGAAGAGCTGCACCATGTCTCAGCTGTAGCTGGCAGATGAAGCTGAATAAAGTGTGGGGTCCTGTTGTGGACGACGTATGCCTCAGCAGGGAAATTACATGACTGATGCTTTATACCATCTTTGCTGGCCTGCTCGCTATTCATCTGTTGATAGAGGTGGTAAAACTGGGTGGTACTTCAGAGTTAGTCTCTCCTTGCCTTGTTTTTGAGAAGGTAGCAGACCTGGGTCTAGGACAAAGGTGGGCGGCTGGGCACAGGCTTTGCTCTGAGCAGTGCCCTCCAGGAGCAGGAAGAAGGACAGCAGTAGAAGTTGCAGGGTGTGTCCTTCCTCATGAGGTTTGGTAGGACTGCTGTAAATGAAAATAAGCAAGATTAGGTTCACATGCACTTGGTTATTTAATAACCTGTATTAATAAGCACATAGGCTAGCAGGCATGTATTTTGTGTATTTCTTTAGGTTGTTAAGTGAAGAATGTTGCATTTATAGAAAGTGAAAGGTTTGAAGGATATCGAGTTCATATTAAAAAACAGAAGCAGGGAGAGCTCAAACAGTATATAGTGAGTTTCGGATTAAAACAAAACTGCAATCTGAGGGCTTCTGGAGTGCCTGATTTGAGACTGGAGTGAAGGAGAGATGCAAAGTCTCATTTTCTTAAAGCTTTCTCAAAAAGGGTGAATTTGGAAGATAGAACGAAACTAGCCTGTGGTTTGGCAGGCAATACTCAACAGTGGCAGTGTATGCTGGTTCAATAAAACTAAGCCCGGAATAGAGCTAGGGACAGTAAAAAGGTGAAAAAACATCGGCAAATGAGTTGGTGCGTGTTTGAATGATCGAGGGAAAGTTTTGGATTGGGAATTTGGAGCCTGATGCATCAGTAATGTTCCTGCCACCAACCAGGTTCGATTTTTCTTCCATAGATAAATATCGTGACCCTTGCTCTGCAGTTTTCTCTCACATAAGTACTCTGAGGAAAGATGCATTAGGAATGTCAGTATTTGCATATTATGCTAATAAACTTCCTGGTGGGAAATGCACCTCAGCTTTCTTTCAGCTCAGTCTGCATTACTGTGTCAATATAAACTTGGAGTGTGATGTACAGATTTCTGCTGGCAGCAGGCAAAATCATCTGTTTTTCAGGCTCTCAGTACTCCCAGTTGCAAGCTCCCAAAAAACTACTCCCACCTGAGAAATATATTTTGTCCAATTTTACAGTATTTCCCTAAAATGAAGTGGTGCACACCTATTTTCTGTCCTTAAGTGATTTGTTTTCTTTTAAGTATGTGCTGGTCCTTTACATGAAATGAGAATTGGGCAAAACTGAATTTCTTTTCAGGTTTTTTGGAAGTTGTAGCTTCCTGAACAACTGCAGTGGTGAACTGGGGAGCCACAATAAAAGTGTGTTGCTTTTCCTTTGGAGACAGCTTCATGTCTGTGTTCTGAAGTTTTTTTCAAAGCCTTCTGTTGAGAAGGGATGCAGAAAATACCGAAGCTGCTAAATTCAGTTTTTAATGTGCTGTCTCCCATAGTGTCACCTAGGGAGAAAGCACTGTCAGTCTGCCTCAGTACCTGTTCCAGACTGTTCTTCACATGGGATGAAGGTGTGTGTTTGAATTGATTGGAAACTATGCCAAACCCTCCAGGCTGTGGGAGGCTTTTTATTATTTAGCAGAATTGCTTGGGGGCTGCTAAATGTTTGGGTGTAATGTAATTTAAATGCTTCAGGTTTTCAAGTCTGGAAGTCCAGTTTCAGTGCTGCTTGTGAGGATAATGTACAATTACTTCAATCATCATCTGAAACACGTGACTATGAAGAGCAATGCTGAGTCTTTTGCCATTACTATGGGATGAAAACATGTACTGAAAGTCCCTACTCCCTAGTTTTAAGAAATTGTCCACAAAAGTACTACTTTTGTTGGAAGCAGAACTTTCTGAAGGATTTGAGTAGGTATATGCCGCTGTCTTGACCTGTTAAGTAGACAGAAGTCATAACATAGGGGTGTTTTAACCAGTCACCTCTTCTACACCAAAATTACTCACTATCCAAAGCACTTAATAGACATATGGAAGATCAGATGTCCTGCTTGAGTGAATGTCTTGCCAGTGTGAGCAGCTCCAACAGAGGCAGTAATAGACTTGGTAGTAAATGCATGTGATGAGATTGTGGGTGAAGAGAAATGAAGATTTGAGCCAGAGTCTCCCACGAGTACCAAAAAAACCCCACCCTAGCAAACCAAATGCAGTTCTGAAGGTTGTGTGACAGGTGTTCTGTAAGAAACCTCTCTTCTCATTTGGCTCTCTGCCGTGCAAGCCCACATAAGTTGAAGGATACTTTAGAGATGGATAGGCAAGTATAGAGAAGATCAGAATTTTCAGAGTAAAAAAAAAAGTTTATTCTCTGCTTTCAGCAGCAAGGGATGAATTAGGTGTCTAAAAATACATAGCAATGTTGGTGTTAAAACATTCCTTAACTTGTACAAGTTGTTCTAAACTTTCTATGACTGAAGTGATAAGTTGAACAGTTACAGTAAACAGAGTAATATTTTGATTGGTATGAAACTCTTCATTTCTTCTTGATGTCTAATTAGCGTAGCTCTGAGTATCAAATATTTATCTGCTCTACCCGGTGTTGTGCTCACTTCAGTGGGGCTCCATCTGGCTCTGCTTTCCTTGAAGCCTGTTCTGCTGTGGAGGAGCCTGCCCATACTCAACACTGGTGCTGGATCCCACCTGTTGCCCATCAGGTGGCTTGGACTGGAAGGGAACTCTTTCCCTCCAGCAAATCTGGGTGGCAAGTACTGCTGTGCAAAATCACAGATGAGCCAGTCTGACTTTAATTTTGTGAGTGTAACTCTGAAGCCCAGGATGAGAAATGTCATACTGAGTCCTTGTTAAAAGCTGCTGATTGCTCACAAATGGTATGTATTTATTAAATGAAGCCATAATATGCCTGTAGACTACCAGCAATGAATTCCTTGGCACAAAATCTCCCACAGCAAAACTGGTAAGAGCACATGGTGTAGAAGCCTTTTGTTTTCTCAGGGACTTTAGTAGCCACTATATTACAGACTTGAACAGAAGTGGGGGGTGGTCCAGTAGTTGTGACTTCTTCATCTCAAGTTATAATGCAGCTTACAACCCTTCAGTTAAAAGAAAATGGATGACCAACACTTATTCCAGATTTTTCTTTCTTATCTGGTGTGTGTTGATAGTGCAAAAAAAAAAATATCTTTTATTCCTTGGTATATTTGCTGCATTATGGTGCTCATCTGATTTTAGCTTCATAAATGTATCTCCTGCACTTGCATTCGTATTTTGCGTCACAGAGGCAGCTACAGAACATGTGAAGCTCTATGATTAAAAACATGAATTGAACAGCTTTCCCTTTTTTTTTTCTACTTTTCAGAATTTGATTAGTGAGTAGTTTGGATGATCTGATGATTGTAGTGGAACTTCTTTGGAAATGGATGTGGTTTGGCCCTTTCTTTGGAATTTGTGTTTTTGCCAACTGAGAGTTGTGCTGAATTAGTGTTGATGGGGAATGCAGAGAAGCAGCTGACATTTATGCCAGATTTGGGAAAGCAAGAGCATTTGAGCAGTGAAGGAGGATGGAGTTATGCTGTGAGAGGCTTGAGCAGCTGAAAGTGTTTATCAGCCCTTAGTGAAGTCATTAGAATGGAAAAAAGGTTCAAGTAGTCTCACATGGAATGGTGGCACTTGAGTGTCATGTGTAGAGTCTGCAATGAGATCAGTGGGCCAGTGAATGGTGCATCGTAGGCAGAGGGGGGGGGTGTTTCAGGCTGACTTTGGTGGAGTTTGGGTAAACTGAATCAAATGGTGAAAAAACTCTAGAGTATCTGACCGGTTAATGACTGCTGTCTTGTGGCACTTTCATAATAACAAGCTAAAAATAATTAAATACAGTCGTCTTCTCTGCAAAATATGTTAACAGACAAAAATTAACTGCTTAAAATATCAGTATAACCAAATTTCCATTTGAATTTCTACTTTCAGATATTGAAAGCTTGAAGTCTGAATATCATGCACTGGAGAAGGTAAAAATTCTTGAATACTGATTTTTTTTGTTGGTGATGATCATTCCTTTCTTAATGTCATTGTATTGAGTGTCAACATTTTCTTTGCATTGTTTGTCCTTTAGACTAAAGAATATGCTGCTTAGTTTCTCAGTGCATTGACAGTGGGATTTGTTTACCTTTTCTAAAAGAATGTCAGAAGCCTGTATGGAAGTTGTTAGGGTGTATATATTGCGTTTAGGCAGTTCTACATGGAAGAATTTTAGAAAACATGGAACAGCTTTCCTTCAGAAAACTTTTTGTAAAGGTACCATCATTTAAAACACTGTGTATAATTTAGGTTTCTTATGAAAGAATATTGATAGCTTGTTATCAAAAGTGTTTTTTCTGGTTTGGCTTTTATTTTTCTTGTCATGAAATTTTCGAAATCAGTGTGATAATCGTTGAATGGCTGACCCTACGGCTGAATTGGCCAAACCAACTTGTGGTGCTTCTGAAGCTAAAATTTTCTTAGTATCATCTCAGCTCGAATCAAAGGAATCAATATTGTTAGTTGAGAGGGTTTGACCTGTATGTCCTGAAATTATCTTGTGGATGTTTTTTCTGGAACAATGTCAATTATGGAACATAGATTTAAATGTGGAATAACTTGCTCTTTGGGGTGTCCAGCTCTGTTCCAGTGAAGAACAGGCAGCTGTGCCTTTCTGGCTGTGCTTTCCTCTGTATCCCTATGATGTTGCTTTTGCCCTGTCCCAAAACTTCCCTGCTGTCATGGCTTATCTTGGCTTGCATGTAGCTAATCTCCATGGATAAAATTGATAACATCCTTTTAAGTATGAATTATGTTATGTCCAAGGGAGCAAAATCTTTTCAGAGCTTACAATGAAATATTTAAAAAAGAAATGTGGTCTTGTTTCTTAGCTTTTACACATTATCGCCCCATCTGTTCAGAGAGGTTACAGATGCTTTCTGATCAAAATATTTAACTACTTAATTCTTCTTTTGCTTGGGTGGTGTTTACAATGAAAATGGAATTACTGCTGTAGATGGAGTAAACTATTCTTATTCAGCTTGGCCCTTCTTAAATCTGCAAAGCTATCTTTGTGTGAAGTTTTCAAAGACAGTATGACAAATTTTGGGATATATTGCTTTCTAGTGGTCTGAAAGGATAAGTTTATTTCTTAATATAAAAGATAACTTTGAATAATGGACTCCTCATCCCTTTGGACAGTACTTCTAAATTAGCCTCAAAGCCTGTTCTAGGGTGAAATCTCGTTTTCAGGTTCCCCATAGTAAAAAGGAGATACTGATACCCGTTTCATTTGGAAAGTGTTTTCAATCTGCTGATGAAAAGTACCTTTGAAGAGTTAGGCAACCTTGATTAATTGAGCCTGAATAAGAAGTGCAAGATCAAATCTTGGGATATTATTTTTAGGCTGCAAACTTGTGTTCTGCATTCCAAATGCTTAAATGCCAGTTTGATAGCAAGTGTGAATGACTGGAGTAGACAGCTATATGCATACTAGTAATGGCTTGCAAATGCTGACACCACTATAGAGAGCAGAATGGAAATTGCTTTCTGTTTACAGAACAGTGTAACTATTTGGTAAACACTCCTCATTAGCACTCCACTCTGTGATATAACCAATTGTAGTGAAGTGGTATTAAAAAAAGCTGAGTGTGGATAAGTACTTAGCAAATACAAGTGCTTAAAAGTTTAGTGATGCGATCTGTAATGTTTAGGTATGATAATACAAACCAGAATTGTGTTATTGTGGTGTATGGGAAGAGGAGTCAGCATAGCGATCTGATCTAAGTCTCTGAGATGTCCTAAGCAGGGAGCTTGTACAAACTTTGTCTAAAATCTGCACCTTGCTGATGTGGCTCTTGGCCAGCAGTGTACCTTGAGATCCAGCATTGAACCTTCAGATAAATAAGCACAGCACACTTTTCTAAAGTGGGGAGTAACACATGCTGTACTGGACAAAAGTACACGTACAGGGACTGCAAATCTGGGTTTTGTATAGATTTCAGCTCTAAGGGAAAGAAGGATTTTCTAACTCAGACTCCTAAGCAACATTTGGTCCTTGCTAAGCCATGAGCAAGGCATAGAGAAAGCCAGACTTGGGGGTTTGCTTCTAGGTTGGTGAACCAAAACTGGCTGTTTACCTCAATGACTCAGTAAGTACAGCTTTGAAAGGAAACACTTGTGCATTGTAATAGTATAATTATAAAATTGTATATTATTACCTGTCAGGCTAATTAAAACAGCTACAGGCATTAGCCAGTCATCTTGGAAAGCTTGTACTGTATGTGCATTTTATTTGACAACCAGGCTTACAGTATAATTTTAATTAGAAATATTACTAGTGTAGAGTTGCACTGGAGAAATGTCCCTGCTTGTGTAGGAATACTGAATGTGCTGGGTAATACCTCTAGGAAAGGACTTAAGAATGAATGTGCTTTCTGCCTTACAGTCTGAATAGCAGTTAATTATGACGTGGTTTGAAATTGTAGGGTCTTTCTTCCTCCACTGGCATACAGCATTGAAGTGGTAATTTCCCGTTTGCTTGGTGTGTGAATGTTTGTCTTGTAGCTGTTGGCTCTGTGAGTCTGGAGAGCTGCCACTCATTCCAGGTGCAAACTTGCTCAGTTGGCAGTGCTGTGGATCAGTGTGTAAGAGGATCACTTGCATGTAGCCGTACTGTATGTAACTTTTAGATCATTCCTTCAAAGACAGGAGTTGTTTGTGATCTCCAGGCATCCCTCTTTTCAAGATCCATAGAAAATAAACTGTCCTCCTTCCTAGGCTCCTTATTGCCAGATGTCTGCTGCCATATCCTTTTACATTTTCCCTGCTTCTCTGAAGATCTGCTATGTCCTTTTCTCCTTTATCTCCTTGTTTGCTTCCACTCTGGTTCCTTTCTCCCCCTCTGGTCCCCCTGTGCCTCTCTGCCAGCCCTCTCCTTAGACATGTCCTCCTGTCATGTTAGTTGGGTTTCTCATGCCACTCATGCTTTCCTCTGTGTGGAAAGACCCAACAATTAAAGTTATATCAATTGTTCTACAGTAATGTGAAATAATGAATTAGCAAAATTGCCATTTTACGGTGGATTCAGTGCTGCCTTTTAAAAGACGAGCTGTTTTTACTCAAAGTGGTACCTCAGTTTGCTAATTTTACAGCAGAATGAAATGACAACTTATTTATACGTAGAACTTAAGTTATAATTAATTATTGCAAGGGCAGCATTTTGCTTGAGGCTTTACTTTTTCTTACACAACAGTAATATTTAGGATGGAGTACTCATGACTTGACTTTTCTTAAGAATGTGATGAATACAAAAGGACCAATCGGATACTAAATTTGTAATAAAGTTATGTTAAAAATCAGGGGCACCTGCCCAGATTTCTCCCTTGAAAAGTTTTGGAAGATGGGATATTACCTAAAAAGCTTTACCTCATTTCAGTCAGAGCTTTGTCTTGCGGTTGTGCAGAACTTTGAGTGTATTGTTTTTCAGAATATGTGTGAAGATGTGTTTGTCTTCCCTGAGTATATGCAGCTGATGATAAAGGCAATGAACATCTGGTAAGGCAGCAAAGTCATTACTTATGAAATCTGATGCAAAGAATATTTCTACATGAAGCAAATCTGCTCTTCTGCACTACTTTCATCTTGTAAAGAGATTATCGTGGCCTTACAAGAAGGTTATGATGTCATGAAGTTAATATACTCTGAAAATAGTCCTGTTAAAGCCACTGTTGCTTGGGATTGATGATGCTTGTTATGATGGTAGTTCTAAATCTTGGGTTTGTGTGTGCAGATTGCTATTTTCCAGCCTTTTCAAGGTTGCTAACTTTATCTTATGGTGCAGCACACTTAAGGATTTCATATTGCATTAGCCTTTGATTAAGGGGAAACTAACTTTGATGATAGAACACCACTAAAAGTGTTTCTGTGAGCTTGGGATAATTTTTCAGTCATTCTTGATGACTGAGAGCATATTTTGGATATGAGGGTTACCCTTTTGAGGATTAGTATTCTGAGATAAACAGCTAAGGGCTCTTGGAGTATTATGGCCAAAAGCAATTATTACAGTGGTGTAAAACTGTTCATTACTGCAATAAAGAGTCACTAAACTGCGTATGGATTTAAGCTATTGCTTAAATAGCTAGGTCAAGATGTATCAGCCTTGTGACAGTTGTTGATGCTTCCTCACTGCATGCTGTGGCAGAGGCAGGTCCTGGTAGTTGCTTTGACCTGTTTTGCCTTTTTCCCTGATTAACTCAACCTCCTGCACCCTTCAGATTGGGAACTGAAACAGCCAGTCGGCACTTCTATTGGAGTCCCCTGTAAACGGCAAAGTAAACACATATTTTGTAGGTATGGTGAAGAACATTTCACAGCTGGTTTATGTTTATAAGTGGATGACACTGTCTGTTTCTTATCTTCTGGGTTTCATGTTTCCTTTCTTTTGTCTCCTTTTTTTAACTTCTGCAACAGTTGTAGCCAGGGGAGCTTAAAAGTAGAGAGGATGAGCATATTGTGAGGACAGCTCCTGAACCGCTAGAAGAAAGAGCCTTCTCCTGGATGTAAAAGTGGTAAAGTCTGAAAGCAAAAGAAGTATGTCTGAGATAAACTACTTCCATTTAATAAAAAAGAGAGAGCCTTAAACAACAAAGATATAGGTAGCTGCTGTCAGAAGTGCTACTTAAAAGGAATGAGAAACTGTCTTATGAAGGGATTAGTGTATTAAGAAATAAACTGCTGAATCACTGGAAGTGAGCGAGCAATACAGAGTCTAGAGGCTCTGCCAAAAAATAAAATGGCTGCTGTAATTCAATTAAAATCACAGTAGGATTTGCTGTTTGAGGTGGTGCATCCGTCATCTTGTATCTCCTGGCTGCTGGTGCCTCAAGGGATACTTAAGTGAGTGTAGAGCTTCTGAAAACTGCTGGAATGACAGGTCTGCCATGACATGATCCTCTGTTTACTCAGACAGATGCATTTTCCCCAACACACCTGTTCGATTTGGACTGCTGCTTGGTCTTCATGCATTTGATGCTTTTTAGTAGATTGTTAATCTGAATTGATTGTCATAGTTCATCCTGCAAACTGAAGGAAGCACCACCATATGCTTTCTTGCGGATAAATAGTCAATTGTTAACAAGATAAGGTTTATGATAGCTAAATTCAATGAGATTTGTTGTATTTAGTTGTGGGTATATGCTGGATTTCTAAAATCAAAAGTAATTTTTTGCCTATTTCAAAACTTTGTGAAGCAATTTAAGCTAGAACAGTTGCTCACTTTGCTAGAATTCCTACTTGGAAACACATCTTTTGTTTTCAATTTCTTAGTCTTGCAACATGAAGTTTTATTGTTTTAAAAATAAGTCTAGTTTTCATAGAATAGTTGAGTTTGGAAGGGATTTGTAGAGATGATGTAGTACAACTGCTCTGCTACAAGTTTTCTAATAAAATGTTATTTCAGTACTTATTGAGTGGCAGCTGTCCTCAATACACCATGTGCATAAAGGAGAAATTGGAATATGACTCTTGTCTCCAGTATGTAATTCCTTCTGGTCTTTTTTCCATTTCTGGTCTCTCTTCATCACTTCAGCTCCCTCATGACTCTTAAATCTTTTAGAAGTTATCACTTCAGTCTCACAGCTACTATTTTCATTCCTCTTCACATAAAACAACTGTTTCCATCAATTCTTTCCTGTAGTGCTCTTACTATTAGATCTGTTTTCCTTTGTACTTCTGACTCATTACCCATCAGGAGCATGGAGCAATGTATGTTAGCTGTCTCTTACTGTATTGGACTTACTGAAATAGCTTAACTCCCTAATATTATTATTGCCTGAATATGAAGCCATACAGCTAGTAAACTGTATTTCATGCACTACTAAAGTTGATTGGAATTTGAATCAACTTTGTAGTAGTTAGATCTCATATTTCCTCGTTTTCCTCTTAACCTTTGTTCCTCTCATTGCACAAGAATTATCACAATTCTAGTGTATCAAATGCTTTGATATGTGAGATCTTCAGTACAGTCCTTGAAGCCTTTTTTTTTTTTTTTTTTTTAGTTCCCCAGGAAGCAGATGGATAAAAAAAAAAAACCCCAATGTTTTCATGCTGAACAGATGTGTCCTGATTTTCTTTGTTTTTGTTTAGGTTTTACCAGTCTGTTATCCTAGAATTAGAACACCTTTTTAGAGGCTGATAATTAAAGCTACCTGTCTTCTCCCTGTAAAATGTCACAACAGCATCTCTCTCACTTTTTCTGGATGGCTTTTTTCAAAAGATATGCAGTACTGTAACTGCAGTAGGCTGTGCAGGAAATTCTGCCACTTGAACGTGAACTTTAGCCTTCACCTTTGACAATCTTATATCAGGAATTCTTGGTTTTGATAGTGCTGCAAGAATGCAACTTATAATTTCTTTTTATACATACTGATCTTAATTTTTCCTGTCTTTAGTATTCAAGCATGCTAAACAGCTTGCATGCTCTTGGGGCCAGCTCATACCTATTCAGCTCAGCACCACCTTGCTCCGAGATGAGCTGGTGTGTTCCCTGTTCCCACCAATGTGTACGAAAACCCACCCTAGTTTCTCTTATTATTGTTTTTTGCCTTATCTTTGCCTTCTGTTGTACTTTATTGTATAATGTTCTATAGCCAGCTACAGCCTTTCTCATCGCTTTTTATGGGAGTTATGTTTGTTAGCTTTCCTATTTTTAAGCTAAAAGGATATCGGAGAGGAATGACTGACCCAGCAAGAAAGTGCAAGCACCTTGCTTTCTGTCACTTAGCAATATACTTTTTTCCTTTAACATCTGTTTGACGCTTCCATGTTGTGTGCTGATCACAGTTGCCCTTTAATTAAGCTGCATGTGAGTTGAGATGCATGTGGCTATACTCAAGCCCTGAAGTCATAGCTGCTTCTGTGGAGAAGATCTCAGACTATGCATGTGACGTCGCACTAAAGCAGAAGGACTCATTGCTATGGCACACGTAGTATGGATGGGTGTTACCTTAGTAAAATTAATCTGCTGTTTTTCACAATTAGTTGCATTAGTGTGAAACTTGTGTTTCTAAGCAGGCGTAATTGTTCTCTTTATGAAGACCTCTGGCCATGTTTATCTTGGAGAACTGTGGACATAGCTTTTTCAGCTGCCAAAAGTGTGTGGAGCTGCTCACTCATTATGCAGCATTACAAATAACTTCAGACAGGAGATGTGTTGCTTCTCTCTCCGGTGGAGTGTTGCTTAGATCTGGAAGTTGCTTCAGTTTTAAGACAACTGTAGATCTGAACTAGTAGTCTGGGCATCCCCATTCTGTACTGTATCTTTGTTGCTGTCAGAACTCATCACGTACATCTGCCAGACTGTACGTGTGGCATGCGTGCCAAGTAACTTTGTGGGTTTCTGCACAGTGAATCTCCCAAGGAGATGCTGTCATCTTTGCTGGATTTCCATTTCTTTGTCTTTAGTGCTTTCTGCAACTTACTCTAAGTCACAAGTCGTGTTGTCTCCACTTGTTGTGCGAGCCTGGCTCTGGTCAGTGACCTGCAGGTTTTATTCTTGTGTGCTTTTGGGTTTGCTTTTCATGTTTTGAGACATCACTATACCCCCATCTGCTGTGTTTACCATCTGCATTTTAGAGGTATGTTTCAAGTATTTTTATAATCCCACATACTGTATTTTCTACTCAAGTTAATTTTAGCAAGTTCGCTTTCTATAGCAATAAAGTGGTTGCAGTCTTTTTGTTCTTCTGATATAGCCAGCAGCAGAAAAAATTGTCGGTTTCCAGATGACTTTCATTTTCCTTCCTAAGCTTTTTTTCTGTAATTCTGCATTCCAATGCTCTCTCTACTAAAGCTCTTTATACTGTGGTATATTTTTAACTAATGATGTGTCACTGTTACCAGCTTGGATTTTCTTGTATCTATTCTGTAAACAACTAAAGTTCCTTTTAAAGGGGAGGGGAAGAAACAGTGCCAAAGAGTTACAAGTCATGTTCGTCCTCATGCAAGCAAAAGAGATCAGACTGGCCTAGGACCAAATTAATTAAATGTTCTATTTAGTGGAAGATGTCAGTTAGGAATAGATAATGCTTTCCATCTGAAGTGCTTTGCTGGTAGAGAGTAATGTCTCTCTCTGAGCAAGCGGCTTCTGAATGTTACACAAATGTCAGCACTAGCAAAAGTTTTAGGGCTGAGACTTTCCTAGTGAATGTCATCTCTTGGCAGGTTTTTCAGCTCCAGCTTTTCCATTAAGAGGGGCAGCATCAGTGGAGTGCTTTGGTATTACAAGAGCCAGAAGGACCAAACCATCATGGAATCAAAGGGTATCTTGGAGTAGTTATTCTTGTTAGTGGATTGCAGTGCTAGGTCTGTGAGGAGCAGTAGACAGTGTAAGTTTAGAGAATACTGGACACAGTAGCTCTTACATTTATATTTAATGAACTAATTGTGACATACCAGATGAGTAGACCTTCTGGGGTTAAGTTTGAGAAAGGAGTTAGGAAATGGACTTGGTCAAAGGTAAAGCAATACATTCACAAGAAGTTTGAGGTTTTTTTCTTAGCAAAGTGTATGAGGGGAGGAGGAGACTGGAATGCTTTAGTATTTATGATTTTTTTGACAGTAATTGAGTATAGTAGTTTCTGAATCTTTGTCTAAAGTCAGTTAACAGGAATATGTATCCTTAGGCTGCAGAAAAGTAATTTCGCCTACTGTAGATTAGGAAACTTTAACCATTTACTGATGTAATACTGCCCTCTGCTTAAGGAATACCATACTTCATTGCATAGTTGTACACTTAAGTTTTGCTCGCATATGTTTTATGTGCGTTTTTTCCCCGGGGTTTTGGATCGTGTATAGGTCTGGAAGGTTAGATCCTTGGTATTTGTAGAATGCAAAATGTAAGCACTGACGGGATGCTGTTACCCACCTGGTGGTGTGAGATCTCCTTACAGCTATAGAAATAATGTGGAGTCTTTTGTTATTCTGCTTTAAAATGTTTATGTAATTATTTTAGTTTATTACAAGAGTCTTGATTAGAGGCCTGTCAGTCAAAATGAATGTAACTTAGGTATGCATGAAAATCAAAATGAGCCATTGTGATTAATCTGCTTGAAATAAATACCAAAACAATGAAAATTATTTGCTTCTCATCTGAAGTGAATTAGTGCACTGCTTGACTGCCCCCTGCCCCTCATAGCCATTGTAAGCATCTTTCATATGGAGCAGAAATATGAGTTACCATTTTCAGTGAGGATGTAGAGCAGCAGTCCTGTTCCACTTGTGCTTTTTTCTTTAGCTGGGATCAGCTTGTGGCTCACTTCATAGAGAAACTTTGACGCTTATCTTCTAGGTTATCTACCTAGCATTGTTTTGATCTCATGAATATTTTTTAGTTTTAACTGTGCAAACCTGAGTCCGCTTCTTACGCTGGCCCAAGATTTGGCCAGTGTGATGTGGCACCTTATGTATTCAGTGATCTGCACTGGCGGTAGCTGAAACTCAAAGTGACAATATACATGGGAGATACCCCAAGTAGGTTACAAATGCACATAGAGGTGTTAATACACAATCACCAAGGCACACAGAAATCTGGCAGGATTTCTGATTCCCAACTTGAGTGAGAAATATCAGAGGCATAAACGTGATCACTACTTGTCTTGTGGGTGTGGGTTTTTTTCCTTCCAGTTCACTATGTCACTTATCATGTTTCTTGATAGAGCCTCAGCACTCAGTTCAGGCATGTCTCAACCTCAACCAAGGAATTAAACCATCTGGGCTGGAAGAGATTAATACATTAACAAGAGTGTAATCAAGATATAGAGCTCCTGACAGCTGTCTGCTGCTCCCTAAGGTATAACCTCATACCTGCAGAGATGAAGGGGGCTGTTCCATGCAGGAAGTGGGCAAGATTGCAGAGTCCTCCCCATGTGCTTCTGCCTGCTGCAGTCCCACAGGTCTTGTAGGACTTCCCTGAGCTGTTGTGCAGCATCCAGACGTACTGTGCATTCAGCTGATGTAAATTTGTGTCACTTGACTAGATGCACTGGAGTGACGTTGATCTGTCCAAACCGATCATCTGTCCCGTGTTCTTCCAGTGGTGCTCATGGAGGAAAAACGCCAATTCCAGAATTCCCTTCTCAAAGTGTAGGGTTAGTAATACAAAGTGACAGAGTTAAAACTCTGCATTTTGTGTAAATATTAGATGTGATATGTTCTGCTTTATTAAGAAAATCTGTTTGGCATTCTGTTACAGAAGAACTAATTGGGTCCGTAGTGAGTGTATAAATTACGGTTGCGTTATATAGCACCACTAATTTATGCACAACGAAGTTTAAAAATGTACTAGGGTTCTTTAGAAGGAATGTGCAGTTTTGGTAAGTTAAAAAAAGGCAAAATGACGAAAGGATATACAAGTATAGGAATCTTCTTCCCAAAGCATACACATGAAATTGTGCAATAGCTAAAATACAGAAAATGAGGTATGTGAGAGTTTTTGAAGTTCCCTGCTGTTATTCATTTATCAGACTTGACCTGATAAATTAGCCCAATAATTACAAGTTGTGAATTAGCATGATTTCCTTATAACAGAATGTGTGATCATTAATGTCTTATCTTACATTTGTAAAATGAATCAGTGAATATTTGCCTTAATAAAGATACAAAGGGAAGCACTGAGACATGAAAAGTTATGGACAAGTGTGATGTCATAAATTTTTTTCTAGTGATGGTATTTGGAGAAACCGACCCTGAATTGCACAGCAACCTTTTGTTCTTGCTGAAATTAGCTGAGTGTCTAATGCTTCTGGAATCCTGAAACATGAGATGACATGGAAAGAGAATGCCTTATTTCTGCAACAAGCCAGGGAAAGAAAGCCCAGTCTCTACTTTCATGAGTAAGAACAAACAGATGTGGCAAAGTGAATGGCTTTCCCTAAAAAGCACAGGAAAGTAACATAGAAATATGCTTTGCATCCTGTAAACATGGTTATGGGAAGGAGCATGTGTTCAAGCAGCTCCCTGGTTCATGGGACTGAGCGTTCAGATGCACAGGACTCTTCCTGATTTTCCCTGCGCATTGAAATGCACCAAAGTTGCATCAAATATATTGTGAATATCAAAAGTTAACCTCTGATACTGCAAGCTTACTGTATTATTTTAGCAAAGTATATGGACTGATTGGCATATCTAGCAAAGAAAGTTGGTGTATTCTAGACATCTGATCCCTTAAGAATAGCAGAAGGCCTTGGAGTTTAGCTTGTTGGGAGCAAACGTATGCAAGCTGAGGCTTTAGTTGCATCAGGATAGATTCACTTTAGATGCTAGGAAAAAAATCTTAGCAAGAGGAAAAGCCTGGGAACCAAGTTTGTAATATGGGGGTTTCTCTTTGGCCGGGGCGTAGGATGGATGGTCACTGTCAGGAATGCCATTATTGCAGGCAATTGTAATGAAGACTTAAGGCCCCTTAAGCTCCTGCCTTCTTACAGCCCCTGCAATAATTCATGGGGGCCAGACCATGACCTGAAGGAACGGCATCTCTGTGGAAGCAGGCTGTATGGAGAAATCATCTGACAGGTGCTTATAACTTGACTGGTTTTCAATTGGAAATGCGTAGGAGTACAGAAATAGCGATGAGGAATTTACGTGTATCATGTGTTTGTGGAGGACTGTTAATGGAGACTGGGACCAAAAGATACTCCTTCTTAATTTACACTTAAATAGTATGAAAGGTTGTCTTTGGATTCTTATTGTAATTTTTCCCCTCTTGAGAATGGGGCTGGTACCTTTAAAGCAGGCTGCAAGTCCTTCCCTGGGAGCTCCCCATCTCTTCTCAGCACTATGTGCTATTTCATATGCATTAAGATATTAGGTAAAAACATACAAACATAGCCAAACTGGAAAGCCAGGCTTTCTGTTTCTCGGGACAGTGGTCTGATGACTGCATTGAAGTGGCAGCAAGTGCCATAGCCTGGCAGTAATGGGATCTAGGCCAGTTAACTTCTGATTTCTTGAAGCCCTCTGGGTCACAGAAGCAGGGAGAAATGAAATAAATTGATAAGGGATGTTCCTATGTTACGTGGCGACAGACTGCGACAAGTTTGGAGCAGAAGTACTTGGGGTTGCCCACTTGTTGGATGAGTTACTATCCTAACTAAAGCTCAGCCAGAGTGCTTCTGCTAGTGTTTTTGAAAGTAGACAACAGCAACCATTGATCACTTAAATATACCTGTATTGAGTAGAAATTTTCTGAGAATCAGGATTTCGGGCCAAGTGAGATGCAAAGACTGCCAAGTTTGCAGTCTCAGTGGAATTTAGTTATGGACGCGCCACCTCTTCAACATAGTGATGTGTGAAGTGCTTTTCCTGCCCAGAAGCAATTTGTAGATATATTTAGAGCTTCCACACTGTTTTGATATTTACCTCCCAGGCAAACTTTTCACTTGGCTGAAGTTTAACAGTTTAAACCAGAGAGTTAAGTACTTCCATCATATATGGAGTACTCTCTTATCAGAAAAGAGATGTCTTTAGACTTATGAAGGTGTTTTCAATATATAATAATCATAGTGGGTCTAGAATATACCTGTTAATTAAAACAAAGGAGCTTGAGAGGATTGAAATAAATACACCTATAAACCAAGTAAGTGCTCACAAGGTTTTCATTTAATCAATAGTTATGTCGGCAGTGATTGCAAAAAAAAAAACCCAACCTTCAGTACACCATTTTAATCAGAGATGTTTTTCCTGGCACGGGGGCGGAAAATATACTGATTAATTAATTTCTATTCCTGGAACGAGACAGCCTCCCAGCAGAGCTAATGTGAACAGCTTGGTGACATGGCAATATGGAGTAAAAATGTAAGTGGTCCCTGAGTTCATGTCATCAGACCCAAGGCAAAACCCCCAGCCAGTGCTGCAGCTGATTAATGAGTAGGTCTAGTCCAAAAGAGCAAGTGGCAAAACTTGAGTATTGGGGGAATTTGATGGTGCTTCTGATGCATTGGGCTTATTGAGGGTTTGGGGGTTTTTTGCCTATCCAGGAGCTATTTTATTACTTTTTATATAAGTTGTTTTTATGTTGGGGCTATTTTAGAGTAAAGATTTTCTTTTTTTGTTTGTTTTTGATTTGCGTGTCAGACTGGCTCCCTCAGTCTGTCCTTGCTAAGCAAGCAGGGTGCTGGTTTGTTGTGCCTGTGGGAATGCAGACGATCCCACATGAGATGGGAAAGGTAACTGGTTTCATTCTAGGAGGTATTGATGTACTAGTTGCATATAATTAGGAATGTTAACAAGGGCATTATTGTGGTAATTATTATGCCTCATTATTAAAAAATTTCATGGCCACTTCCTGCTAGACAGAACTTATAAGCTTTCCAGAGACTAAATACATTAATTAATCTACTGTGTTTGTTTAAATATAAGAATATACTAGGAACACTTTGTTTCAGGAAAAAAAAAGGAAGCAACAAGGCTACGCAGGCTTTCTAGTGAAGCAATCTATTTAAATGAGCAAAATTAAAGTAAAAGTAATTACAGAAGTGTCCTGTTCAGTGATCCAGTTGATGAGACAGCCCAGCAAGCAGGTGCAGGAGAACAGGATATAAACTGGAACATAAGGGAAAAAGGAGGAAATGGGAGAGAGGGGAGAATAAAAATATTTTACATTGGATTTGGTGGCAAAATTGGTTTATAATTAAACTCTGAGATAAAGAATACTGCACTGGGAAGGACTCTTTTTTTTTTTTTTTTAAGAGAAAAGGAAGCTGGGAAAGGGTGAAGGGCTACCTGAGATGTATCATAATCCTGAATACGTTTGTTGTTCCTATGTAGTTGACTCTCTGCTAGGTAAGTGGACTGTGAATGGTTTGGGTTTTTTATAAATCTTCTCTCTGGCTTTATTACTGTAAGTAGGTTTCACTTGCTTTCACACTCGACATTGGCAAAGTTGTGACTGCACCCTACCACAGCTTTGGTGCCCACAGGACAGGCATATGAGGCTTGGTTCAAAAAGCAGGGTCCTCTTCTCCATGTGCTAAATCCTCCATTACACTAGTGTGCAGAATTGAGTCACTATCCTGAACCACTTGCAATATCCTACGGAGAAGTTCTTCCTGCACTTTGTCAAGCTTGTATTGAGAGGTGGCCAATTCCAGAGTGTGTCAGAGCTGGAAATACTTCAGCAGCTTTGGAGGGGAGGGCAGTCGTTAGGCACAGAGCATCCCTTGCAGGTCTAGACTGAAATCTGTGTGGTGTTAAAATACAATAAGAACTCGTGGAGTCTGGTCCTGATTCTTTGCACTGCTCTAACTCCACAGGAGTGAATGGACTTATGTGGAGTCATACTGGTAAAGTGCACATGACTAAAAGCTTTGGTAGGCGTTTGTATGCAAACATAATCAGCTTCTAAAATCATCATAAAACAGTTCAGTGTTTTATTCCAACCAATAAAATTAATTGCAATGACATTCTATGTAACTGGTTTATATGCTGACAATTTTACGTGGCCAGATATCAATGTATGCAGTCATTTTTTTAGAGATGCTTTTATTGGACAGTTGCAATTTGCTCTTAGTTCATTAAAAGGAGTAGATGGATGTTACGATCCTCTACAAATGACATGAACTGTTAACCAAATCCCATACTGAAAGTTCTTATTACAAACTGTAACTCAACTTCCTTTTATTGCTGCTCTGTGTGTGACAGGGTTCATGTCTTTGTCATCCTGTGAATTAAGTTAGTTTTCAAGAGGACAAGAACTGCTTAAAATCTTTTTCTCCAAGTTTATTTGCACGCTGAGAATTCGCACCCAACTGCACTATTTCAAAGAATTGCTACAGTTGGATTATTTGCTCGATGGGAACTTGGAATGGTGGTATTGAAATATGAACAATTTGAACTTTGACAAGTAACACTGAACAGTTATGCAAGCTACTTTGGATATAACTTCACCCCTTTTGCACCCATTTCAGCCTTGTCAAAACTGCTTGTTTCTAAATCAGTGCTGTATATTATGGAATATTACAGGGAAATCACTCAGTCAAGAATATCTTGCGCGCTAACCGTCTCAGAAGTTAGAGCACTCCAATCAGTTGACTCAAATATTCATTATGAAAGCAAACCCCTGCTGATTGTAATGAGAATTTTGTCTGCATAAAGCTTTTGTGACTGGGTCTTGAGTGGTACTTCAGACTTCTTAAGAGTGTTTCAGAATCTTTGCTCCAAGATAATCTTTCCTAAAGCTAATGCAAATTCCTCTTAAAGCCTCATTCAAAAATGGTGGTATTTTTCCACTAGATCAAATGGACTTTGGATCAAGATGTTGAAACTGTTTTCTAAGGTTTTTTGGATTAAGCATTTCTCGTATGCGTGCAACTATACTGCACATCTGATGTACAAATCATGTGGGGTTAATTAGGAAAGCGATGCTATGATTAATTAGATAATCTAAAGATTCACCCCTAGTTTTGAAAGGCACTCAAAAAAAGTTAATTTTGCTGAATACTTAGTTGTTCCTCATTGATTCTGGAGGCAAAATGTTACACAGAAAGGGAGACGGCATTGAACACTAAATTGCCTAACTGTTTTTAGAAAGGCTGTCACTTAAAAGGCACAAACTGCCAAGAAAAGTTTGTGGAATCTCTAGTCTCATTTTTTTGTATCAAAAAGGCTTTGAATAAAACTAACTTTTTTGACAGATCAGTAGATTTTCTGGAAGCTCTTCTGGAGTGAATCTATCCAACCTTAGTCTTTTGCTAGTCATTGCTTTAGCAATGTATCCCTTAGAGGGAGGATGAACAGCTAGAGAAAAGATACAAAATGCTAAGGATACAAACTATAATAATAGCTAATTAGAGATCAAGAATACAGACAGAGGAAACCAGGAAAGCTAAAAATTTGGAGGGTTGTATAGCTCACAACCTCAGCAAAGCTTAAGGTCTGGTAAAGGGCAGGAGTGGCCTTTGGGGCTCTCACCCACACATCTCTGGCACAGTGGTGGAGAGTGTTACTAAAAAAAAATAACAAAAACCTCCCTCTCTTCTTAAGAAGTGTGTTAATGGTCATAATTGTCCACAACAGCCATCTCCCTTTTAGCTTGGAGAGGGAAAAGCTTAACACTGAGAGAGGAATTATGTCTTGCAAGGTTTTTAAGTGAAATGGAGTTTTGCAGTCCTGAACTGATGTTTATATAATAATAAAACAGATTTTGAGAAACACTTTCATCATCAAATTGTGTAGAAGCAACTCTGTGTTATTGAGCTGCCTGATATTAAGATTAAATGGAATAGAAAATCAAAAAGTACTTTTTCTCGATCTGATGAAACTACAATAAGACCTCAAACTTCTGATTAAGTAGTCAGGTGCGGCATGTCCCAGTGAATGGGCCCTCAATCCTGCAAGATTGAAATTTGCTGTGTTGGAGAGTGATGAAATTTGCAGCAGGCTTTGTGTGCATGGTGAATAGTGGTAGACCTCAATTAGCTTGATACAAATTCATTAAAGAACTGTAGTACAGTACAGAAGATCAGTGAATGAGAACTTGAAATATTGACCTCAGACAGCAAAGAGTGATGCTATTGAAAAGTTATTACCAGTTGTTAATTGGTTTTCTCCAAAGGTAAGATGACACAGGTCCAGTAGAGGCACTTGCTTTGGCTGACGTTTGGCTAAACATAAAGAAAAGTGCGTAATAAAGCAGATGCTAGATGATACAAAATGAGTGAACTCTAAGTATTTATTGGCTTTGCAAGGATATAGAAGCATTCAGAACGTGATACTTTGAATAACTAATTTCAAAAATCCGGGTTTGGGTAGCTGATGGCTTTTTTTTTTCCTTTCAACGGTTCAATGTTTGTACTGTTCGGTTATCTTCATCCAATAACAATGCGTTCCTTAAAATTGCTTAGAATTGGTGAAAACAAGCCACTTTGGGATTGTTCCAAGTCCCAGCTAAGTCGATGAAAAGGCAATGGGATTTGTACCATATGTCTTTGTTTAGGTTCCTAACAAGATCATAAATTATGGGATGGTATTTATAATGCCATAACAGTAAAGTTGTAATTATGGGAGACAGTATATTGTGGTGTATTTTTACTATTGTTGTATAACACAATTGTAAGTCTTGATTTGAACTCTTTCCACAATTCTTGATATTTTTTTTATCAATTCTTTCACTCATTACACATTGATAATTTTTAAAAAGTTTCCCAAAGTCCTGTTAATCCTTTTTTTCATGGAAAAAACCAAGATCTGATATTTTTCAGTGTTTACTTAATTCTCTAGAGATCACATGAAGTAAATATAATTACATATTGATTAAACATTATTAAGTCTCTTGGAATAGTAGTAGAGACTTCCTAAACATTGGCAGAGCCTTACTGCAATTCTTCGCATCATTAAAAAAATTCTTATATGTGCTGTACTTTTTATCTGCTGGCAAATGATCCTGGGCTCCACAGGACTGTGAAAATTTTGCTTGACGGAAAGTTTTAGGCTGTATTAACGGAGTAGTCTTTGCTGGAATAAGCAAAATTTCCAGCAGGCTGAGTTTTACTGTTTGATTTGGTTTTAATGATAAAATTGTACATTTTTTGCCATTTTGAGTATTAGTTTGGCTTTGGAGAGCTTGATGTCTGCTAAAACTTGTGGCATTAAGGGACTCATGTTTCTTTGCTAATATCTTTAACACTGATGCCTGGAAATGTCTCTAATTCCCTGACAGGTTTGAAAGGAAATTTTTATTTATTTATTTATTTATTTATTTTGAAAAAGCCAAAGCACAGTCCTTTATTTCTATAATCTAGAAATATCAGTTTAAAAGTGGCAGCTTCTGGAACATGAACTATATTACCAATATTTATTTATTTATTTTTTACAACTTAGTGCGAGGGCTTAGGAAGCATTTATATAAAAAAGATGACCTGTATATAAAAGCTTTCTGGGAAACATGATGCTTTTACTTTTTATTAAATACCTTTTAGAAAGGATGAGGGTGTTCAAAATGTTTATCCTTTCAGTGCTTAAAAGGCTCAGCGTACACTCATAAGTTTGTATGTTTTGTTATTTGTATATATGCCTCCTTGGTCTGTTCTTTTCCTGAAAGCGTGTCTATTTGCATTCAGAAATCAATCCTACTGTGTTGGCTAACCAATGAGAAGCTTCATGCAGTGCTTCCTAAGTTAGGAAATACCCTGTTTGATCAATTATCTTAGCAATTGTTTGGTTTTGTGTTGTGGTTGTTTTTTTTTTTTTTTTTTTTCCCCGCCCTGTTTCATTACTTACAGAAATACATTTTAAAAGATTTTAAAATAAAATATTAATATATTTCCTTTTAAACCTGTAGTCCTCTAGTCTGGTGCATCCAAATGTTCATTAAAAATAATTTGGATATAAATGGTATTCTACCAGATTTCAGCTCGGAGCACTAATTACATATAAAAGCTTTGGTTATGCTAAATGTTCAATTACTTGCTAAAGATCATTCCCAATCATCCTTGATATTATTGAAGAACATTAAAGTTTACTTCAAGGAAGTTCTAATTCAGGGTAAGACAGATTTCTGGAGAAAAGAAAGGGAAATAAAAAGACTCAACTTAGAATCCTCAGAATGAAGAGAAGGAAAAAACCTAAGTCTAAATGTTTGACAGAACTTTCTCAGGAGGATTTGCCTGCTGAGTTAGGAAATGGGACAATAAGGACAAAATCCCTGATCTGTATGGTATACGTAGGTTTGTACTATTTTCTCTATATGCTTGGAATATATAGAGTCTTGCAGTGCAATTTTGTTTTGAATATTGCCGAACGTTTGTAATCCAGTGCTTTTTTTCTTCACTTCCATTTAAGAAATGATGAAAATAATCTGTTCGTATTTACACATATGCACACAGACTAACACAGAACTATCTAAAGTAATTTATTTGGCTTGACATAGCTGCAACAAGCCAATAAGAAGTTTAAATTTTGTGCCTATTTCACAAGAACTCCTAAGCAGTTAACTGTAAATAGTTTATATTGATGTGGAAGCAGAGGCTGCTGTTGTTCCTGTCAGTGCTTCCATTTTTATTCCACCTCATCTCGAGTATTTTTTTTCTTTAACGTTATTTTCTTAAATTCAAAACAAAGACACTCTCTCCCAATAAGTAGATGTTTGTCACCAGAATAGTCAAATCTACACGCTGGGCTTAGATATTTATGATCCCTCTTTATTTTGGTGAATAGTAGAGTTATATTGCTGGAAGAATTAGCTGCAAAGGATATTTGGAGGAGCATTATATTCATTTACCTGGGTGAGGAAAAGCTCATTGTTAAGGTAACGCATTCTGTGAAGCTAAGCATGAACTCCAAAACCAGCGGAAGTAAGCAGATGCATTTTTACAGTGCTGTAAAGTAAAATCTTTGTAAATAAACATTAATTACTCCTCTGATAAGGAATAAACCCCAAATCTCTGCCAATTTAGGATGCTATGCTTTCTGTGAGCTGTTTTTGTGAATAATCCAGTTTATGCATTTATTAACCTATAAATACATTTTTCTAAATCTTGGTGACATTTAGGTATTTTATTAGCCACAATAAATGCCACAGAAAATTGAATTAAGAAAGCTTGTAATGTGCTTTACTACCAGTTCTAAAATTTTGCTGAGCTGTAAATGATCCTGCTTTATATCAAGAATAAATCTGTTTGAAGACTACAGGAGTAATATTTTTTCTTTCGTTGCCAGAGGCCCTGACCTTTTTGTTGATGACTGGTTTTTAACAGCTTCACCTATGTCTTATTCTTGATTCTGTAGAAATTTGATTACCTGCCTTGAGCAGTAGTCATAATCCCAGCAAGAAAAGGGAAGCCATTTAGGAGACGGTACAAAATACCTTCCCGTATTGCAAGATAGAGAGTTTGGAGGATGCTGGTCCAAGTTGTAACCACCCTCATTCCACATGTACCTTGTGAAATGCTTACGTTTTCCTTCTGTTGTTCCAGTTCTTGCGATTGCAGCCTCAAAACACAAACTAGTGTCTCAGTTTAAAGGAAAGCTAAGATGTGTATCTGAACTAGGCAAGGAGCCTCTTTCCTCCCAAAAAACACTACCACCTTTGAAATTAAGACTATTTTTTTCTGATTAGAGAAGGATAACAGTTCTTAAATATGAATATATGTATTTGTATATAATTTAAATATATAAGATAAATAACCAAAACCAGAACAGGACACAATTCTGTAACAAAAACCTTTAAATGAATTAAGTTCTACCCCGCTCCTTTCGGTGCAGTTACATTTATGGATGAGGGTTGGGGGCAAGGGGAGCAGCAACTCCTCTGCAGGTGATATCAGCACCCAGGGAGTCTGCAGCAGATCCAGGCAGTGATGATTGCTCTCTCTCTCTCTGAAGGACAGCACAGGGCATGTGGAGTTGGGGCTGAGCCAGGGGAGCTCCCTCCAAGATGCCTCCACCAGCCCAGCAAGAGTCCCTTCCCCCTCCCCCAGCCACCAAACTGGAACTTGGAACAATCAAACCACCCCCTGCCACCTGTCCTGGCTCTTCAGCTCCTCAAACCCCCTGTGTGGGCAAGGGAGAGAAAAATTCCCTGAAAGATTTTGAAACTCTAACAAGTAGGATTTCCCAATACATGGAAGAAATGTGTTTCAAAAAGTGCATTTCTTGCAGATGAGAACTTTCCGGAATAAGGCATGGAACTTCAACAATTTGCAGTTGATGCACTAGAACAATTTTTTCTAGGTTAGATTTTTTTGTTTGCTCTCTGGTTTCTGAAAATGCTTATGTAGAAGTTCATACTCTCCTATTTTATCATCCTTCCTTATGCCTTCTGTGCAACTTTGAATTTGTACTGTTTGTTTGTGTCCTACATGTTTTTGGCTGTTCGTGATAATGTTCACTTCCTTATGTGAGTATTTTTTCAGTATGTGTATATGAGAAAGGAGGAGCTGGACTTAACGCAGTGAGGTTTTTAACATGAACTCAGTTATTTTTTTCTTTCTCAGTTAATAAAGTACAATGACCTCATTTCTGAAAGCAGCTTCATCTTCATGGTACCTAATCCAGTGCCTGAGTTGAAGTTAAAATTGGTGGAGCATCTTTCCAGGTAAAGATATTGATTTAACTAATTCCGCAGTAATATCTTAGTTCCGTGATCATTCCTTGGGAGTCATTATGGGCAAAACACTTCCATCTATGTTAGACTGATAAAGTTAAGGAGCTCTGTGTAGCTGAGAGCAGCAACTTAGCTGCATGTTACAAATGTGCTCTCCAGAGGCAGCAGTTCAGGTTGAGTTAGAAAACTTCTCTTGCTCCTGCTGGTTAGAAATGAAAGTTGCAGGGTGCATCAGGCTTGGGGTACTATTGAAGCACCAGATTAGCTTCGAGCACCTGCTCAAAAGGTGTAAGGCTGAAAGCAAATGTTTAAGTGAATTCATTATGTGGGGCAGAAAACATGAAGAGTGAAAACACTTTAAAGGATTATTAGTGTAAAATCTGTTTGTGCTGGTGGGCTATGAAAATGAACCAATCCCCAGGGCAGAACAGGGGTCTCTGTAGTGGGTGGGATGGTACAACATCACAAGACAGCTCCATTGATTGAGAAGTATTCATGGAAGTATAACCTGCAGGCAGATGAGTGTGAGAGTCAAGGTCTCAGAACAAATATCTTTTAATTTCATCTTTGGAAGCTGGCTGTACGTAGTCAGGAGAAGGCCATATCATTTGTTTATATGACCTTAGAGGCCTCATTTGAGGAGCCCCTGACCACCTCATTCATTAGTAAGTGCTTCCTTATCTATTATGTGTGGACTCACAAATCAGAAAGAAACAATGTAATTAAGAGCAATATCGGAGGCAGTGAACATCATCTATCCTGAAGAGGAAAGTCATCCAAGGTTCCTTCAGGCTATTTTGTTGTTTGGGAGTACTGGATATATTTTAACTTGTGTGAAATAGTTGAACTATTTGGCATTTAATTGATATGGAAGGTCAGACAAAAGGTAGAAATGGCTTCTTATTGCTTGAGATTACAGCATAATTTAAATCTTGCATGGGAGGCCCTAGCAATTAGGAAAAATGAGATGGTGAAGCCATGCATGTTGCATGATCTGACCCATAAAATGATTTGTCATACGACATCTTGATCTGTACTGCATAGAGATCTGTAGCAGAGTACTGCTTCAGAGGGCTTTTTCTTGGCGTTCAATATTGAATAAAGACCGTGTTTAGAAAAGTCCAGAGAGATCAATACGGGCATCTTTCTCCAACCGAAGTTCCCCATTTATTTAGGGAATTTACATGGTAAAACAGGAAATATAAAGTGTGTATGTAGCTGCCAGAAACAGATATGTAAGGTTTATTTGGTGGTTATTACAGTGAAGGAGCTGGTAACTGAGGCAGAGCAGAGCCAGGGCTGGTTGGTATTCCAGTGAGGACCCGAGGGAGCACGGGGGCTGTTGTTCTCAAAATTTTGAGATTCTAGTATCTTATTAGAGGCAGAAGAGATTTAAGTTACTTATGCATGGATATGAAAGGAGGTAAGCAAAGTATGGCTTTGATATGATCTGGGACACACGATCCAATAATTGTGCTGAGTTGCACTGTGTATAGGTAGCAATGAGGCTGTAGATCGTGCTTCTTTCCTGGGTGGTGGTGGACTAAAGCTACAGAAATAAGCAGCAGGAACTCCCCCCTTCATCTTCAGGCTGTGGCTCACCAGGAGAAATATCAGAATCCAGGTGGAAAAACTGTCAAATCTTTGCAGCCCATTTCTTATACAGGTGTCAGCTACAGTCTTTGGACTGTTTCATTTGCTCTAAGAATCTGGATTATTTTCATAAAGATGTAAGCAATAGGAATGAGAGGCAAACACTGTTTATATATGTTTTCTGAAACATTTCTGGGTGAAGAGGAGGTTGGCTGGAGAGAGACATATCTGTCATCTTGGTTTCTGGTGAGCACATGTGAACTTCTTAGCCTAAAATACATTTTCTCTGTTTCTTTTTGGAAGTGTTCTAGATGTGATAAGCTGCTCTTTATTTTTTAAGTTCTTATGCTTCTCAGTAGGCTAGTTCAGCAAAGAAATCACTTTTTCTGGCATAATGTGAACTGTCCATCATTCAATATTACTGTAAGTAATGCCCTCTGTGATTCAAAGCGCTTTTATATGGACATTCATCTCAAAGACAGAATCAGCATTGACCACTTGTGTACCACATTGACCCAGAAACCAAATACCAGTTGAATTTTCTTGTCATGCTCTCATTTATTTTTTTTCTCAGAGTAATGACTAGCAAGACCTACATAACATTTTGCTTTCGTCTTTCTCCTGATGACAGTATTGGTACTGTTCATGAGTGTCACTTTATTGAACAGCAGCATATCCTCAGAATATTCCAGTACTTACTCAAAGGGAAAATAAAGCAGACCCAGGGCAAATGAAGTTTGTTTTGTTTATATATTTGCCACCTCTTGAAATGAGATTGCTCTGGAAATTTTTAAATACTCTTTTTGACTCTGAACCAAATATCATAGGATCATTTGGTTGGAAAAGACCTCTGAGATTTGAGTCCAGCCCCTCAATGTCCTTCCTGTAGTGAGGGGCCCAAAACTGAACCCAGCACTAGAGGTGTGGCCTCACCAGTGCTGAGCACAGGGGCACAATCACCTCCCTGCTCCTGCTGGCCACGCTGGGTCTGACACAGACCAAGATGCCGCTGGCCCTCTTGGCCACCTGGACCACTGCTGGCTCATGTTCAGCCAGCTGTTAACCAACTTTTCAAGGAGCATTCTAAACAGTTTGAAGTCTGCCCTCCAGAAGCCCAGAGCTGGCAGTTGTGCTGACCCCCCCCCTCCTTACTCCTCCAAGAACTGAGAATTCTTTAATCTCATGATCACTGTGCCACAGGTGTCCTTCAACTGTCACCTCTCCCACAAGGCCTTCTCTGTTCACAGACAGCAGATCCAGCGGAGCACCCTCTGTAGTTGATTCACTCACCAGTTGAGTGTGTGGAAGACAACTTCCTAACACAATGAACCTCCTAGACTGCTTCCTTTCTGCTGTACTATACTTCCAGCAGCCATATGGAAGGTTGAAATCCCCCAAAAGAACAACAGCCAGTGATGGGGAGACTTCTCCCAGGTGCTTGTAGAAGAGCTTTTCAGTGTCTTTGTCCTGGCTGGGCAGGACTTGCACCACTGTATCTGGCTTATTGTGCATTCCACTGATTTTTAACCCACTAGCACTCAACCCTATCATTACTATTACTGAATTCCACGCAATCAAATCATTCTCTAACATAGCAACCCCAGTGCCTCTCTTTCTTAGCCTTATCCTGCCTGAAGAGTTTGTAGCCACCCATGGCAGCGCTCCAGCTGTGTGAATCATCCTGCCACGTTTCTATGATGGTAATTATGTTGTAGTTTTCTTGCCTTGCTACAGATTCCAGCTCTCTGTCTGTTGCCCATGCTGTGTGCATTAGTGTAAATGCTCTTCAGTTGGGCTGTTGTTTGCACCTCTTCCCTGAGGGGAATAGCCGTAAGTCCAAAATGTCTTCTAGCTGTAGTTTGTAACCCAATCTGTGTGTAGTGGGAGAAGTCCCACCACTGAACTGGTATCAAAGTGATGCAGGAGTAAAGTCCTCTGAATGCTGCTGCAGGCTGGCGTTCAACACCATGATGTTTCAATACAAGATGTAAAGGGCTTAAGGAAAAAAAAATCTCAATTTGAAGGTCAAAGCAACTGAAATGGAACTACTTTTGAGTCTGATAATGGTGTTTTATGAACTGTAGCTTTGTATCCGTAGGTCACAGTTTGTTATCATTGATCACCGTTATCATAAATAATTTCTGCTCTCTAAAATGGGCTGCTCACCTGGACTGTCTGCTACTGGAGATACTCAAGGAGAGGTGCAGTAGTGTACCCATCTCTAGTGAGAGCAGAGATCACAACGTACCAGTGCACAGAAGTCCATGGTACATTATCCTACTGTGCAGACCAGCTGCATTCATAAAATACTTGAACTTCAGCTTCCTTTAGAAACTTAACACTTCAGTCCAAAACATTTTTGATTTTATCCTAAATACTTTGGTTAGAAATAATTGCTTTCCTGGTATTTTTATAATATTCATCATGCTCTTGTTCTTTCTTACTCCCCCAGTCTACATTTACGTATGCTTGGAAACAGAAAATCTTTACCAAGACAAGTGTACAGCTGCTACATTAGTCCTGAAGCCAATAGAAAATTTATTGAGGTGCAACTTAATAAACAGTGCCATGGGTGTGAGCGCTGGACCAAGTGCAAACTGTTTCATCTTCCAGTTTGTTTGTTTGCACCATAGCTGAAAGCAGCAGGAAGTGATGACAAATACAAATTACAGCATTCACTTTTTTCAGAAATTATTGACTAGTGCACAGGCAATGTGGAAGCTTTGCAGCTGCCTTTGATAAAATATATGTTCAGGTATGTGTAATATTACACTTTTGAGACACTAGTTTTGGATATCAAACTAGAAATAAGGTGATATCAGGCTGCATGGTTGCTATTGTGTTCCAAAGAACTTCCTGAAACGTGACTGAGAACTGAAGTTGCTGAATTGTCTCTCTGTCCTTGAGATTAGGGACTTGGTGGTACTGTGGCTGCAGCAGGGTGTCCAGCTTTTGAGGTAGGGGTTTGCACTGAAGGGATGCATAACAGTGACATGATGAGAGCTGAAGACAGAAGATACTGAATTTTAAGAGTGAAAACAAGAAGCAGCTTCTCTTTTAACATTAAAGTCTGTCTGGAATTGATGAAAGCGAGGAGTTTCTCCTAGCTTTCACGCTGTTCTCAGTATACCCTGTTGTAACTTGAAGTTATGAGCTGCTTGAAGACAGAGCTATGGAGGGGTTTGTTAATAATGAATTGCCTGTTTTGATTTAAAATACTCTTGCTTATGTAATCCAAAATCAACTGCTTAATGGTTATTCTCATGATTTGGTTTGTACTGACTAGTGTACTCTAATGTGTATTTCAAGTGTTTTAACTTTCCACTAGTTGCATTTTTAACATGCTCGTTAACCTCTTTAATGCTGTTTTGCTTAATAACCTGGTCAATTACCTGTTATTTAAAATCAAAAAATCTCATTAGGTGGAAATAATCTCAAAAAATCCTGGCAAAAAGAGAGTCAATTGATAGATTAGCGTTTATATTTCTGTTTGAACTTCGGATTCTGTTGAGCAAGTATAGAGCTTATCAAGCAATACAGGAGGCAGTGCGAGAAGGAGAAAATCTGCTCTGAAGACGAGGTTGGTTGGTTGCTAGCTTGGGTGGCTGAAATTTGGATGGTTTCACTCATCTCTGCAGCATAGTAAAAGTCAACTAAATGGCAACTAAATCACCAAGACATTTCTAGCATCTGTTTGCCCTGAAGATGATGTGGTTGACTTGGCATTTTACTTTGCTAATGAAGGACCTTAGTCCACCTGGAAATCCATGAGTCACTAAGACTAAGCTTGGACTCAGTTTGAAGTTGTAGATACGCAGATGGTTCATTAAAATACCCTGTTTCTTCTCCACTTGGAGACTGGCATGCCAAAGAATAACTCTCATGCCCAGCAAGGCTTGTCAAATGGCTCAGGAGCTGGGCTCATCCTACCCATCTCTGGAAAACACTAAAACTTTTTGTTGCCCCTACTTCTGTCAAAGTTCGCAAAAGATCACTATCTTATTTCCTGCTTTTTTAATATAAAGTACAGGCTGAAGAGATCACACTCATTAATAGATTTAACAGGAATGTAGCCTAGAAATAGATTTCAAGCTTTATCAGAATGGCTGAATTATAAGCTACTAAACCCCCTCTTTTTTCATGTTATAGTCTGTATAATGCAGGACAAGGTGACCCTGTCAGACAGTGCCCTGGTTTAGGGTATCATCTGGTATTTGTTTCATAAACAATATCATAAAATGCCTTTATCTTTTCAAATCTTGTCTATCCAATAAAGCTAATGCCTCTGGCCTCTGAAACAGTGGTTCTGCTGAGACTGTAATACTTTGAGAAGACAGCATGAGTTTAAAATGTTTGAGATATCAATTTGTCCATTTAATGAATGTAGAGCAAGATAAATAATGTGTGTATGCATATGTCACTGGCACTTAGGCATGTGCATGTCAGCGTTGATAACGTAGTGAACTTGCAGTGTTTTGACTAGCTTAGTGCTCATCTTTTCAGTGAAGCAATGGGGGGGTTCATTTAACACAGCATCATCAATTTCTTTTAGGACCAGATATTTTTTTCTTCATACTTGAAGCATTCATTAAAATAAAAGTGTGTGTGTGTACAAAAAAATTCAATACATGCATTTCTTCTGTATGTGACACTTCTACGAAACAGCCTCTTCAGATGAGAAGACAAGAACATTGTGAGCTCCAGTAATGTTTTGTGCCTATGAAGGGATTGAGGGAAGAGTTGCTTTTCCTCCCACCCCGAGAGTCTTATAATGAAATGGACTTTTCTTGCATTTGATCACAGAAGTGCATCTTAACATGATATTCAGGAACATCATTTTCTTCTCTTGGGCAGCCACAGTTCACAGTTGCTTTGGCAGTTACATTCTATTTAATCTGTCAATTTTTCTCACATGGTGTAGCTGCTGTGAAAGAAATTGGAGCCGTTATAGTATGTGCTTTGATACAGTTTGTAAAATGCAAGGTGGGAGACAGTAAACCAAACACAGCATGCCAGTAATTTCTTTAAAATTGCTGATGTTCCAGCACTGCGATTCCCTGTCCCAGGGAGCTGTCATCATGCCTCATAGAAGAGGATTGCATTGTTTAGATGCCTCGTTTTCATTTGTTTCGATGCTTTGGTGATGCCTATTAAATATACTCTGCAGTGCTCGGAAGCTTTCACCAAGTTTCTTGTTTCTAATGACTGTCTACTCTCTACCTGATCTGATTTGTCTGTGATGGTGCAAGTCAAACTCCTCTCTGAATGCTGCATGTGTAGCTTCAAATGCAACTATGTTAATTGATCTCTGAAATATTCTTCATGTTCAGCTCTAACCCTTGTAATATTTATGAGTAATAGCAAATCCTCTGTGGCAAGAAGCTACCTCATTCCGTGATCCCGAAGGGATTCCGTAACGCCGATTAGCAGTGAGGATTTCTTTTATAGTGGCAATATTGGTGGCCACACAACAGCGGGCATAGACTGTCGCTGTCCATGGAGGTAAAGGGGTTGCATGCACAGCTGCTTGTGAAGTTGTTATAAATTGTAAGTGCCTCTGTTACTGTAAAAAAAAAAAAAGGGGGGGGGGGAAGGGCAAAACAAAAAACCACCCAATCCCCCCCCAAATATCAGTCTCTGTAATTGTCGAGTATAATGTATTAAATGTCGTTGTCTCTGTTCACATTTTGCATCTCAAAAATATAGAAAATGAGAGAAGTTATTGTTAGAATTAGCAATACACTGAATCGACCACAGTGGTGTGGAAAACTCTGTAGAATAACATGGTATTCCCAAATGCAAAATCTGTCAGCTAGAAAGCGTTACACTGTTTTCCTAGAAACTGCTCTCAAAACGGGCTTGTGTGGGTGCTTTAGAATTAGCTATGCTTTGAACAAAATACATTTCTTATTATTTTCCTAATTGGTAGTGTAGCGTCTCTTCCAACTCTTAAACCTGATATCCAGGCAGCTAAAATTGTGAAAAGTGGAAAAGTGAGGTGCATGGTATTTTCAGTGCTATTTGGCTGAAAATATGCTTGGAAATGGTCACATGCAAAAATTCAGTTTACTTGATTTCCTTCTACTATTCTTATTGCTTCCTTGATGTTTCAAAAGAACAGGGTAAAAATTTCATATATTTGTCACTTAATTTATGAGCAAACTGTACACTAAGTACCACTTGTAAAGGATTCTTGATTTCTAATAGTAGCTTTTGTAGTAAGGAATTGTGAATTTAAAATTTATTCTTCTAATTCAAATTATCCTTCTTTAGGGGAAAAATAGTATAAAAACATAACCCCAATCTTATTTTACATGGCTTTGCAACTTTCTCAGTTAATTTTGGTAGAGCCTTTTCTTAACATAATAGTCTGTACTCCAGATGTATTCTGAAGATTGGCGTTAGTCTTATTCTAGTAATCACATCAGACTTTCTATAGGGTTATTCAGGCATAGAATGAAATACACTGATGGAAGTGTTATAAATGAAAGTCAGAATATTCACTGTCTTTTCAGTATAAAGTCCTGACCCCCCCCACCTTGTGTGCATAGACTCCAGCCTTGGTTGGAACTTAGTTTCTCCTGGAGCCATTACGATTTAGAAGCCCTACAGGGTACATATTAATTGGTCTGACCTTTTTCCTTTTGTCCCCACTAATGGATTAGACTATCTTTTACCATAATATTTGTTTATTTGTTTCTTTCTACAAAAAACTCAGTGAACCAAAAATTATTCCTCTTTGGAAAAGAGAAGTGATTTAGAGAAACGTGATGGCCTCTCATGGCCGTGTAGTTTAAAAAAGAAATAAACTTTCAGATGGTATTTTGGTACAGCTCTGTTTTTATTTATTTATTTATTTATTTTAAATCATTGCTGGAAAAACTGAGGAATAACTAATATGTAGTGTTTTACTTTGTAGGAAATACTTGGTTGCATTTTTATATAAATGAATAAACATCCTTTATCTTAAATTAATATTATGATTTTTCTAATACCTTCAAATCCCAGTAACAGTGACTTTTGTAACAACTCAATAAAAACAAGGCAACTGAACAAGCCAGCAGGAAACAGTAAATCCTGTGCATTTACTCAGTGTATGTTTCATAGAACTGGTGCCAAATTCTGCATCTCTGGAGCTAGATGCAATTTCCCTGAAGTTAATGGAATTACACCAGGTCTGAGCCTGAGTTCTGGTCTTTCTTCATGACCCTTTGCTTGTCTTTGGTCTGAAACTTCCATATTACAATTTTCAGGTGACTTTCCATGTGTCAGGAAACAGGCATGTATCTGGGGATTTTAGTTCTTGCTTCTCACCTTCACAATGTACTTCCATCAATATTGTTAAGTTTAATGGTACATTAATTTATGCAAATCCTATTTTTAATTTACTATATTATTATCTGCCAGTATACCGTACTCCTGTAGCACCTACTGACATAAATTGCACTGAAGCAATTATCAGTATGAATTTAGCACCACACTGTTTGCAAATTATCAGTGCTATTGCTCAGAATAAATGCACAAATTTCTGTTTAATTGGTCCTTTTTGTAGCATTTTGTGAACATATTTTATAAAAAAAAAGAGACTAAACGTTCCTACTGACTAGATAAGAACATTAGCTATCTACTCGTTCTGTGTGAATTTGAGATTTTCCCCCCTGTTAAAGTATTATATGTAAACAAAGAAATGTTGAAATAACTGAAGGATTTGCAAAGCCAGAAGAAGATTAGAAATCTTGTCTACATGACTGTATTGCAGTTACAGTATATTTTTGTGAAAGAGTAGAATTTAATTACATATTTTCTATAGACCTGTCTGGATAGTTCTGTGCAGGTTCTGGTTGACTTCAGCAGGTTCCTGGAAGGATCACCCAAGAGCCCTTCTCCCCCAGCTGTGTTTGAAGTCTCTAAACCCTTGCATTTTTTATTCTGATCCTATTGCATCTCGACACATTTGCATCTGTTTTAGAGTGCGGGGGGGGGGGGGAGAAGTGGCTGAAAATCAAAAGAGACAGTCAGGCTGAAAGCTGAGCAGCATGTCAGGTCAGTGGATCTTGCTGTGGTTGACCTCCCTTCGCTGCTGCGTGGGTCAGGAGCTGTGACACTGCTGTGCTGAGTGTGGGAGCCTGGGGTTGATGAGCACAGATATTATTACTGATCAAGGCAGCTCTTGCAAGCAGTGTGAGTGCTTGTCAAAAAAAGCAGGTGTGCACCAGGGTAATTGTTCTTTCCATTTTGATTTCATGAGTGCATGTCAAATTCTGATTATTCCTGTTTAGGGTCTGGTGTTGAAAAAGCCTGCTATGAAACCTAAAACCTGTAAGTACTAGCTTGGCCGCAGTGTTGGCTGTGAAGATGAAAAATGAGCACAGAAGCAAATAAAGTCTGTGTGAATCAGGCTGCTTGTGATACCTCGTTACATGGATGAGTTACTCGGAGTAAGGAAGGAGCCAGCGAAGGGCGGCTGCTCCTGTCCAGTGTCCTCTTTAAGCATTTCCCTCAAAATCCATCAGGGTTTTAACATGGGTGGTTGTGGGAGGATGGTGCAAGGCTGGCTCCAGGGATCTCTGTGCTCCTCTGACCTGCTCTGCTCGGACCAGGTGGGGAGATTTATAAGGTGCTCTCTCGGAGGTGTCGCTGTGGTACTTCGCTGTGTGCCTTTGCATTGCTCAGCATGGAGAGTAATGGATTAAAATGGGCATTGTGATACGAGCTGCAGCTGTTGAAAGGGGAAGTTTAAAGGTCCCAGTATGGAAATCTCATGGTCCCAGTGTGAAATATAATCCTCCTGCTCTTGTATGTATTAAATTGTTCTCAGGTAATGATTTTTCTCAGCTGCTGTGCTTTTGTCTTAGGAAGAAATCAGTGTAGATGCAAGTTCCTTATAGCAGTTCATGCTGTTTGTACTGCCGTGTCCCCACAGTGGCTCCTACACAGAATGCTGCTGATCGTACCCTTGGATCATGGGAGCTTTTTCTGCGTTGTAGCTTCTAATTCAATATTTTCTTGACAAAGTATTTAATAGCCATTGGGATTTCCCTCTGTTTCAATAGGAAATAATGAAGATGAGCCCCAGGCCTTGGGAGAAAGTCCCTTTTGGCATTTTCACTCTTTCTGCCAGATTCTGAATAGCTGGGTGTGCTTTGTTAGATGTAATTCCCTGATTTTGCACTCTGGTAGAAAGATATATATTTATTTTTTCTTTTCTTTTCTTTTTGAAAGGCTGGTCTGGGTAAATTTAAGATGCTCCAGTACCATGGGTAAAGAAATCTTCTCAACATATTTTCTGTGGGAGAAAATCCGGGTGCATGTTGTGCCAAGAGCACTATTTAAGGTTCCACTGACTTTTGTAAAAGCCTTTTTGAAGTTGGTGTCGCTCTCTATACCTTGCCATTGTTTGGGGATAATGTTCACTCCTTAATCTTGTGCTAATGCCTGGGAACTTTCAGAAATTAATTGTAGTTTATAATCTGTTATAAGAATTTTAGATTAACATGGCTTGCAAATGGGAACTTTTATTTCTAGAACAGAAGCTGAAACTGTGTATGTAAGTGGAAAAGTAATTAACTTCAATAATCTTAGCAGATTTGTTTTTTTGAAAATAAATATACAACAGTCTCATCCAGCTTTCACAGAGTAGTGGTTCTGGTAGCTTTAGCATTTATAATTGTGTTGCAAGTGTCTGAATTTGCACATCCCAAAGGTAGCTGTAGGTGTACTATATATTTGGTTTGGTTCTGCGTTGGAGTCCCTCCTAATCTGGAAGATATCTCTGAAAAGTTACGTGAATCAAAATAGTTTGATTTTTTTTTTTTAAACATTGAAAACGTTGGCCATGTGATGCTCACTTTACCCTTTCAATATGGCACTAAGTGTGGTGGTTGATCAGGAAGCACGTTTTGACACTGTCTTTCTCTGATCACTTTTAATATTTGCTGACTTGTATGTTGAGGGAACGGAGTCCATACACGGTCAGTATCTTCCAGTATCTTTTCCTACTTCTTTTGTTAGTAGTTTTACTTTGGAGGATGTCTATTGCTATGAGAAAATGGAAAGAAAATCACATTGTCTGTCGTTGAAGCAATAAACTTTCAGTTAGAAAGATGTTTAGGTGTTTGGACCCTAATAATGGCTCTGAGAGACGGCAAGTTGTCTGCTGAATGTGAAACTGAATGAGCAAGCATACAGGCACTAAAAGTGTATTTTTGAAACAAGATGGTAATTGTAGTCAATGGTAAAGATGTTAAAGTAAGGGAATTGCCAAAAAAAAGGAAGAGGTCAAAAAAGTCAGCTCAATACAGGATTTGCTTGGGGTCTCGGGTAACTACAGTAATAAACTTGAGAAAATACCTTGATGTTCTCTCTGTGCATTTTTACTGAGGTCTGTCCAAATATAGAATTTCTCAATGATACTGCATTTTATTTGATAATATAGCTGTCCCTTCATAATGGTCCATGTACTTTGGGAAATATTGTATATTCTTGAGTTCTTCTTTTATCCCCTTTTTATAAAGGACAGAAGCAATAGCATGAAGCTGTAGGAATAAAGAAACTGGCACTGATGAAATGAGATTTTATTTGTAATTCCCTGATAATGATCTTGCGAACAGATACAGGTTTTTTGGAGCTCTTATTATACATGTATCTGTATCTATGGAGTTGCGGAGAACTTGACAACAGTATTGAGGAGATCCTTCCCTGCGGTATTTCTTTTGGCAGCTATGTTGCATACTTGATTCTTTTCTTGATTTGCTAAAAAGTAAATGCAAATGCATGGATGGACTTTTGTGCTTACATAAACTTTACTTGTATCTTCCTGTTTGAGAGAACTCATTTGATGCATAATCAGGCAGTCCTGCTAAAATGTTACAAGTGCCAGAATGGTCTCAAAAAAGAAAAAAAAAAAATATCCCAGATTAATATATTAGCTGAAATTAATTCAGCACAGAAGGAGTTGTTACACATCTTGGGGCCTGTTCGCTCTTATACAGCTGTGACATAGCTTCCCAGATGGCACAATTATCTTTCTAAAATATTGTGGAAAACTTTCATTTGTCATTTGGATTACTGCAGTGAGCTTTCTGTAAATACAGGCAGAGAGATCTGCCTGTCTGTGTTCTTCATGGCAGTAATTAGCAGTAATTCATTTGGAATCAGAAAAACATTTCGCAGGAGGAACAGGAGGACAAGCCAGCTTCTCCCACTTCCACTTTTGAAATTGTTGTCCTGCAAGGGTGTATCTCAAATCTCTGACATATAAGCAGAGCTTTATAAGATTAACTTTTTTTCTGAATTGTATTTCGTATCTCCTAGTTGGACTGCCAAGGCTCTCGTGGTGGGCACATTTTCAACATGGACTAGACTGTAATATTTACAGTAATGTCTGGAATGTCAGCATACCTTCTGTCTAAACCAACATCACGCTCCTTTTGTATATCATATATGAATTTATAGAATTGGTTTTTTGGTTAATCATGTCAGAAGTATAAATGATGCCCGAATTTTAAAGCATAATGCTGTTTAATTTTTTTGGGAAGAAAATATGCTGGGGGTAAAGCTCTAGGATTAAAGAATGATTGCTTTTAGACCAGGAAAATTAAAAAAATCATAAGTTTCATTAGACTCCTTTACCAAATCTCTTCAGTTTTTTGTCTTTAGGACTTAATCTGTGCAAGTCCAAATTTGAGTAAGAAAAGTAATCTACAATGAGTGTTGAGTGATCTTGTTCAGAATTATAATCTGTCTGGTGGTCCTTAGGACCAATTTGGGTTTTACCAAAACTTAATGCTCCCTATGGGAAGAAATCAAGCTAGATTTTTTTTTTGTGATATGGCAGTTAGATACCTATAGAATTATCATGTTCCTAATTTACAATATTTTCATATCGTTGTGAAGTGACACCTTAATCAGCAGTGGTGTGACACACAGGTATGGGAGAATAAAGCACACGGACGGACAGATTAGAGGAATTCTGCACTGTTGGTAAATGAAACCTAGTTTGCTTTTCATTCTTCCTTTGTTTTAGGCGAAAAACTGTTTCACTGCAGCTGTAAAGGGGCTGTTTTTTCAGTTGATGGGTTAACTCTATTGAAAAAAACAAATATAAATAGAAAAAAGCACTTATAACTAAAAATAAAACCACTTTATTCATCAGTTCAGTAGACTGGGGCTATAGGAGGTGAATAACACCCTCATAGAGAAGAAGAGAGCGGGCATTTCCCTGCAGGTGAATTCATACCTTTGCACAGAGGTAGGAGTCCAAGTGCTTTCAAGTATTTATGAGAAAAAATTTATGATGCAAACCCCTCTTATCCAGATATATATACTTGACATTTTGCTGAATGAAAGAGTTGGTAGAATGAAGTAGCACTGACTGCGTAGAAGTTATCTGGTCCTTAGATTTGATTTTGATTGTGGTAAGAAACTGAAGGGGTTGAATTAAGTCATCTTTATTTGTGTCTATAGATGGTGAGCCTTGTAGGAGATGGGGAAAGAGAAGTCCTGTCCGAGTGCTGCAAGCTGTGCTTAAATGTTGATGACTGAACAAAAACTAGGTTTTCCCCCAGAAACATACATTTTGGTTTTCATTGGGAAAAATATCTTTGAGCTGAATTAAAGAACAACTGAGGTTGGCAGGGACCTCCAGAGACCATCAAGTCCAGCTCTGCTCAGATTTGGGACAGCCAGAGCCAGTTGCCAAGGGCTGGGTCCAGCTGGGTTTTGAGCATCTCCAAGGATGGAGAAAACACAGCCTCCCTGGGCAACCTGTTCCCAGTGTTCAGTCACTCTCAGAGGAGGAAAGTGTTTTATTATGTTTTAAATGTACCAATGAGGAGAATCTGACTCTGTCTTCTCATTCCTTCATCAAATTAGATCTCCCCTGAGCCTTCCCTTCTCCAGGCTAAGCAGCCTCAGCTCTCAGGTGCTCCTCTTGTGAGAGGTGCTCCAAGCCCCCAGCCATCTTTATGGCCCTTTGCTGCACTCGCTCCAGTATGTGCCTGTCTGTCTGGTACTGGGGAGCCCAGAATAGGACCAAGGGGGTTGAGACATCACAGAAATACCCTCTATGTCAATTTTTTGTTGGGGAATTTACTGTTGATTAACCCTGTTAATGTAGTTTAAAGTATCAGGAGGACTGGCTGTTCTGGAACAGATGACCTTCATTCAGTCACAAAGTTTCCTGGGGAGGAGGCTGTCCCAAAACAGAGTGGTTTTACTTGATCCAGGTAATTACAGACCTGTCAGCCTGACCTTGGTTCCAGGTAAAATTATGGAGCAGATAATCCTGGGTGCAATCATGTGGCACCTGCAGAATGACCAAGAGATTAGACCCAACCAGCATGGATTTAGGAGGGGCAGGTCCTGCCTGACCAACCTGATCTCCTTTTACAACCGTGTGACTCACCTGGTGGACAAGAGAAAGGCTGTGGATGTGGTGTTCCTGGACTTCAGCAGGGCCTTTGACACTGTCTCCCACAGCAGACTCCTGGAGAAGCTGGTAGCCCGTGGCTTGGATGGGAACGCTCTGTGCAGGGTTAGGAATTGGTTGGATAGCCGAGCCCAGAGAGTGATAGGGAATGTCTCACCCAGTTTGCAGCCGGTCACTAGGGGTGTTCCCCAGGGATCGGTGTTGGGCCCAGTCCTGTTCAATATCTTCATTGATGATCTGCATGAGGGGATTGAGTGCTTCATCAGCAAGTTCGCAGATGACACCAAGCTGGGAGGAAGTGTCGATCTGCTGGAGGGTAGGAGGGCCCTACAGAGGGACCTTGACAGGCTGGAGAGATGGGCTGACTCCAATAGCATGAGGTTTAACAAGTCCAAATGTCAGGTTCTGCACTTTGGACACAACAACCCCATGCAGAGCTACAGGCTGGGGACAGAGTGGCTGTAGAGCAGCCAGGCAGAGAGGGACTTGGGAGTGCTGGTGGACAGGAAACTCAGCATGAGCCAGCAGTGTGCCCAAGTGGCCAAAAGGGCCAATGGTGTCCTGGCCTGCATCAGGAATAGTGTGGCCAGCAGGACTAGAGAGGTCATCATCCCCTTATACTCAGCACTGGTCAGGCCGCACCTCGAGTGCCGTGTCCAGTTCTGGGCCCCTCAGTTTGAGAAAGATGTGGAGATGCTGGAGTGCGTCCAGAGGAGAGCGACAAGGATGGTGAAGGGGCTGGAGCACAAGCCCTGTGAGGAGCGACTGAGGGAGCTGGGGTTGTTTAGCCTGGAGAAGAGGAGGCTCAGGGGAGACCTTATTGCTCTCTACAACTGCCTGAAAGGAGGTTGTAGTCAGGCAGGGGTTGGACTCTTCTCTCAGGTGACCGGTGACAGAACAAGAGGACACGGTCTCAAGCTTCGTCAGGGGAAGTTTAGGATTGATATTAGGAAAAAATTCTTCACTGAAAGGGTGATTGGCCATTGGAATGCGCTGCCTAGGGAGGTGGTGGAGTCACCATCCCTGGAGGTGTTTAAAGAGAGATTGGATGAGGCACTTAGTGCTGTGGTTTAGATGATGAGTAGGTGTTGGTGTTGGGTCATAGGCTGGACTCAATCTCAAAGGTCTTTTCCAGCCTTGTGATACTGTGATGCTTTTGGAGCAAAGAGTAGTTGGCAGAAGTTAAGTTGCTTTTTAGAAATGAGGCTGTATTGGCAGTAGAGAAGAACCATTCCACATGCAGGCTTATTAGATATATCTTTATAACAAGAGGAATGAGAAAGATTTCACACTTTAAAGGCTTCTGGGACGAATATGACAGAATTTGAGGATTTTTTTTTTTTTTTTTTCTCTTTAGCCACAAGACCTTCCTATACTGATTTATTTGGGGGGGTGGATTTTTTTCTTGATGGTCATGCACAACTTCATTCTCTTGAAAGTCATTGCATCTGCACTGATGGAGCTCATAGGAGGAGGTTAAATGCTGTGTAAGCTCATTTCTATATGTCCTGGGCCTTTTTAGCTCAGGAGAACCAGGGGGGTCAACTAAGCATTTGAGTAGTCTCCTCAAGATCTCGTGCCATGAAGCGAACAGCTCTATTGCAACTGCTGTGCATTGCTCTCAGCTGCCAGCTCCACGTTCAGGAACAATAAATACAGGTTTTCATCCCAGTAATGAGTTTTCTGCAGCAGTGTGAAAACTCCAGGGTTTCTTGTTATCAGAAGATAATCATATTCTGGCAGCGGTACTTATCATGCCCAGTAAATGTCCCAAGGATGTGATTATCTCCTGATATCTCTCTAGCCTGTTAAGCTTTGTTGTTTACTTACAGTGGAGGAAGCACTTGTAGTCTTGGAGGTTGATTTTATTCATTGTGGTAATGATAGGAATAAAGTAACTGTTTGCTTGCTGGTATTAGGCAGCCAGTTTAAAGCCCACAACACATTAAGCAAAGTATTAAAAGACAAGCAGATGTATTTAAATGACTTTTCCTTTCTCTGGTATTTCAATAGCTTCCAGTTCGCAGATGGCCTTAAACAGGTAAAAGTAGACTCTATTGTATCCAAATGACCTTTGCTACATATGGAAAACATAGCTTGGTTCTTTAACACCTATATAACATCACTGGACTTTCTGAAGCTGCCTGAAACTTAAGGTAATAATACAATTTTAAAATACATTAAAGGTCCCCAAGCTAATAGACTGGGTTTTGATACAACAGGTAGTATTTTGGAATGTTTGTAAGCAAAATGTACTGGGAATAGGTGATCTCCTGGCCTGGAGTTAAGCAGAGATTTATTCTAGGCTCTGCTGCTGCTGTATTCCCTGAGCGGATCTTTCCAGTGTCCTGGACTTCTGACCTGCTGTTTGGGCATCATACCAGTAAGGGTTTTCTGAGAAATGTAGAAGAAAAAGCTTCACGTGTTCAGATTTTATAAAATACTATAGAGAAAGAGATCTTGAATATGTGTCTTATCCCTCTGTTATAATGCAATTCTTGGCATATCTGTCATTGCTGACCATCTGTAAGTACAGCTGTGTACTTGAGTAACTAATTGAATTTCCAGATATCTTTGAGAAAATTTAGGTATCACTAAGAAGGCCTCAACTAATGACAGTCTCTTAATTATTCTATGATGAACAATATTATTTTTATTTTTAAGAATAATGACTTAAGTATGAATGTTTCTTGAGTTTTTAGCTTGAAAATAAATCCTTAAAAGGAGATGAATAATTTGTATTTGCTGGTACTGTCTTAGTTATGTGAGGTCAAATTCTGCTTTTTTATGAACTGAATTTACAGGGAATGAGAATTTAACTCAGCTTGCTATCCCCATTTTTAATTGTAGGCTTTGTTACTCTTTTATTTGGTTTTGTTTGTTTGTGTTTTCTTTTTTTGTATGGAGCTAAATTTGATTAAGTATTTCATATTTTGCATAACTCTGGGGCAGAAGTTTTGCTGAAGACAGGAAGATGATGGTACCCTAAAAGCAGAGAAAAAATACTTAGGGTAATTACTATGTATTTGCAAAGGCACAGTAGGAGCTGCAGCCATGAACATCTCTGAGAGAAATAGAATTTTAGAAGAAAAAAGGCTGTGCAGGACATAAATTGCAGTAATGTGATCAGGTTGATCAGCACAGGCTGCCAAGCACCTGAGAGCCATACTGAAGTAGAACCTTGCCCATTTTTGGTCCAGCCTCAGAGTTCCCAAGGGGTTGTGTCGGAGGTGGATCTTGGACTGGAACTGAGGAGCCAGTATGCTCCTGGTCTGTTGTGTGGGAGCCTGGTTTGCTGCCAGCTGGCATGGTGAGTTTGCTGCAGGAATCAGCCCCCAGTAACCTTTTGCACAGCAGCATGGATGCACGATGCTTGGCGAAACACAAGAATGTAGTGGTTAATTGTAAAAAATGGAGGTTATTTTGAAGGTACAGAGGAAAGTCCAAGTTGTCTTGGAGAAAAAGGTATTTTTCCTGACATTTCTGCAATACTTATAGTGGTAGAAGTAAGTGTCCCTCTTAAGAATGAGAAACAATGTATGTACAAGTATATACAAGTATGTACATATATCGGAAGTGGCACTGAAGCGTTGATGCAATGAATTATGAATACTTTTCGATAAAAATAGATTTGTGAGTGCTGGCAGGCTAATGTATAGCAGTTAATACACAGTGCATTTTTGAGGAAGGTTGTCTGTTAGTGAGGTCATAGTGCAGAAACTTTAGATATGCGGCATTCCCATATATATATATATGTATGTTCTGTGTACTGTATATCTATATATAGTGCATAGAGGCAATGCAAAGTTTAACCTACAGTATATATGAGGTGTATTCGAACAATATAACCTTCTGAAATGATGAAACTTCAATCACAGTACTTATCAGTTAGAGAACTTCCTTTGAAGGAGAAAGGTGCAGCAGCAATTTCATTTTACTCATTACTCTAAAAATAATTTTCTTATTCAGTCTATAAGAAGTATTCTTTGCACGATTTCAAATTTTTCTACTAACTATCGTCTTTTAAATGTCATCATTTTTTCTTCTTTAAACATGAAATTTGATGTCCATATCTCCAGACATAATGGCAGCCACAGCTTTTGTCACATTCAGGAAGTAGAGGTTAACTCTTCTACACAACTTTTTTTTTTTGGTTAATCAGACCTTTTTGTTAATGCAGCGTATTACCTGCTGAGTCGTAGATCTGTGATACGTGACTGGTCCCTCTGTTGAAGGTCAGCACACAAGTGGGAAATGTCGTACATGTAACCTGCCTACTTATCGGATAGGAAAATGTCACCTGCTTCCTCTGGTGACCTACCTGCAGAGGCAAAGTGTAACACAGGGACTTGCTGACTGGGAGACCCTGTGTACCAGATAACATTGTTGTGCTGCGGGGAGCTGCCGTGGAGAGCAAGAGGTGAAAACCAGGTTTATGGGACATAGCAGGCAAACGTGTCCATGCAGTGTTTAAAAGGAAACTCTTGTGCCGGTGTTGGAAGATGTGGAAGTAAAGCAAAAACAAGCATATCGCATGGCCCAATACAAAGAGAAGTGTCTTTTAGTTTGAAGATCCTGCAAGACCCTACCAAGGAAGTCTTAATCACGAAAACAGAGAATATCTCTCTGATTAGGCACCTGATAGATCATAGTCACCAGGGTTTGACACTGATAAAGAAAGATTATGTTAATTAACCAGAGTAACCAATGGATGATCTTTGGAGAATGCTTCTGGAGTGCCAGTCCAAACCCATTTTTCTTTTGATAAAAGATTCAACTTCGAAAGTGAGATTCAATTCTATGCACATACAAAACAGGGTGAAAGAGCACTGGTAAATCTGCCTAGGTACTTGGTGTGGAAAAGAAAAGAATCGATAGAAAGAGAGGCCTCTTCTTTGGCAGAAAGTGATTTTTACTGCCAAAGACAGCATGGATCAGAAGTAAGGTGCTGCAGGGAGGGCAGATGAAGAAGGTGCTATACTGTTAGATGAGACCTTATGCTTTTAAGCTTCAGTTCTATTATTGATTACAACATCTCTGTAATAAATCAGGTACAAGCTTGTGTTTAATTTTCAAAGATTGCAAATTCCGTTTGTTCTACAACTTCTGAGTGACATAAATCTTTTAATGAACATTAAAAAGATTGTTTCTGAGATAGTAACCAGTCATTCATAATTGTCCAAGGAATTCAGTTGTATTTAGAACATATCATGTGTTGGATGAACAGAAATCTCTCAGTTGTCAACACATTGTGGGTTTTTTTCTGATTTCTTTTTGTCTTTTCCTGAGATGTAGAAAAAAACAATTCCAGGTTTGGGTAAGTAATGGATATCTTGTCCTAGTGTTGTTTTATAGACTGTAGTGATTTACTGAACAGTCAGCCTGGATTTCCAAACTGTCCATCAAAAAGAGTTATCTACTTGTGTTTGATAGAAGAAAAAAATGCCTTATTTTTCTTTCTACCCCAATGTGTATTTTGACTGTCTGGCTGTGCATTGGGTTGACCCTGTATTAGTAATACTGAATTCATACTTTCAGATATCAAATTATCAAAAGTAATGCTTTCTCCCTGTCCTTTTCCCTGTACCTACATAAAACTCTAGGGGGGAGACTTATAGTGAATTCTTCTGGCATACGAACATCCCACTGATCCTGTGTAACAGGTGGTCTGGTGTCTTGGTCTAGGATGTTCAGCTGCAGCATACAGAGGGACCAGCAACTGTTTCTCAGTAGTAGAAGACATGATTATAGGTGCGTAGGTTGTGAAGATCTGCCATGGCCCCACGAGCTCACAGCCACCCTCACTGTTGTATGGTTAAACGGGAAGGTAGCGCACTACAAATGAAGCTCGGTATTTAAACCAGCTGGAGTGAGACATGCATAAATGTCCTAAAGGCAGCTGTAATTGCTCTTCCAATTATCACTTACCCTGAGAATGACTTGCTACCTTTTAAGGCTGCAAAAAAATAGATTTTAAGTTTTTAATACAACTCTTCTTCATCTATCCCTATTCTCTTTGCTAGACCAGTGGGTATTACAAAGGCTTTCAGAAATAGCTCAATATATAAATGATGGAGCTAGGATGTTAAGAGTTCTGTTTCTTGTACAGCTGTTCAGCTCATGCCAAGCCAAATGTCCATCCTATTTAATTAAATGCTGTCTTTGCTCCTGTAGTGATTGCTTCAATTGGATGTTGTTTGTCACAAAAAAAGCATTATATTTGGAAAGAGTCTGATGGTGTGATAGCAGAGCTGTTTTAATGAATGCTACTTAACAGGGTGAATCAGTTTGGGCTAGGCATGATTAAGTTTGTGATCGAGAGCTTGACTAAGAATTTTATAGTTGATGTTGATTAAGAATATTGGATAATTAATGCATAACTCCTGTCTTTTACGTGTCTGGGAATCAAAATAGCTGAGAGCAGTGCTAGGAAACAGTGGAATTGCCAGTTTTATTTTGAAGCACTTAGCTGCAACAGTTTTATCCAATTCATGAGTTGCTTGTGGACAGCAATGGGAAAGGTGCCTTCTCCCTGTTAGTTTTTACAGGGACTAGAAATCCCATGAGGAGCTCAAACATCTTCAGGATTCAATTTATTTTCTTGAATAAATACTATAATGTAACACTTGAAAGGCCTCATCTCTCCTTAATTTTTAGGTCTGAAGATGCAAAAATTTGGGATTACGATGTATCTCTTGTCATTTCCAGTTTGCACTTGTGGACGCATCTGCAGTGTAATTAAACTCGAGTTGTTTCAGAGTTTTCTTCATTTAATTTCAGAGACAAGAGGACCTTGTGTAGGAGAAAATCTCTCTTTGAATTTTGAGGATTTGGATAAAGCTTCTTTTGGATTTTATTTTTGTCTAATGTATTTAATAGAAATATATTTCAGTACTAATAATGTAATGCATTATTTCTGCCACAGAAGAAGAGGATGAGACTTGCGGTAATACTAAAAGGACAGACTTCAAGTTACTATTTGCCTATAAAATGTACAGACTTAAAAATATATAAATTGAGTTACCTGAAAAAATCAGACTTCTATTGCAAGAGAAGTTCTGGCAGTCCAAAATCATCTTTATCAGATAAATGAAACCAAACCTGAAATTACTCTTTGACAGGGTTTTCCACACTGCTGTAGAACCTTCCTATTATTTTCATATAGATAAATTAAAAATACAGGACTTTTATGTGTTGCACTAAAGAGGCATGAAAATGACCTTTTATGCAAATGAAGTGCTGACATAATTGAAACAAAGTAAGTATGGACTAATATTACTCTGCTTTAATTTCGTAGAAATCACATTAATCAAAAATTTAGATTTGGAAATGCTGAAGTCCTATCCAATAAGAAATGAACAGCTTTTTATTTACCACAGAGTAAACTGGTTAGGCTCCAACACAAAAATTCATATCTGAAAAGAAGAATCAGAAGCTTGTAGAACAGTTGGGTTTTAGGGAGGCTGGAATTAATAATCAGAGGTCTTCTAAAGCACCCTTTGAGCACGGGTGAACTGGTGCCTGGTGACTTGGTCCATTGTTGAGTTGAGTTTGGAGAAACAATCCTAGACAACTTCTAAAATAAGACTGAAATGATGTAATAGGATCGTGCATGTTGGTCCCTCCCAAAGAATGTTGTCCAAGGTCTTGTACTGCAGGCAGACAGCAATAGTCTGCCAGGGGAATACTTTAGACCTGATCTGGTGAGGTAGATATGTGTATGCTTACAATACAATTTGCAAGTGAGAGCTCAAAACTGTTCTCATGTAGGATTGAATTTTTTTTTTGTTTTGGTCACATAAATAGTTGTTTCCCTGAGTTCCCAGAGTGTTTTCCTACCCAGTGAAACCTCTAGGGCCGGGATCGAGAGCTCTGTTTGCTGCAGCATGTTGGCTCGCTTTTGGGCTGAATATCATGAGTATTGGGTTAAGGAGAGCTCAGAGAGGTTGCCCTCTTTCTGTGGAGCATTATAAAGACAGAGGAGCCCAAATCTGTCACCTTAGTATCCAGCAGGGGAAATGATGGAGAGAAGAGGGATTAGTAGTGATAGGTGAAAATAAATTCATGTCCTTGCTGTCCTTGGAAGGCAGCGTGATTGAGTTATTCCTGGCACGGTGCTTCAGAGGGACGATCTTGCTCTCGCCTTGCACTCAGGCTCTGAATACCCTGATGGCAACCTCTACGTGGACTTTGGGCATTCATGGTTTGTGGTGCTGCCTTCTCCCTGGTGATTTTTTGCTAGATGTTATGGGTTGTGTGCACATTGATGTGGCATTTAAGAATAGAAACAATTCTTGAGACAAACCCAAAGATATGTTTCTTGATATTAGTCTGGGCTTGACTTTGGCTTTTGACAGCGTAGGCATCCTTAGCATGACTCGTGTTCTACTCCCAGACAAGGTAAAAAAGAAAGTGCCCCTGGGTTCTTTACCAGTGAGATTAAGTCCATGTGGGACCTTTGATATTGCAGATGAATTGTCTCTTTTACTTTAAATCTGTGTCTCCAATTCCATAATTGCATTTCTCTTGCTGGTAGAGGCTGTACAACCACTATCTATAAAATGCCTAAAATGTCAGAACGGTATCCGTCACAAGGGCAGTGTGGGAGCTGATGGAACATACGGTCTTTGCCCTTATTTTGGCGTATTTGTGTATAACCAGTTCATATATCCAGCCTTTTAAAGAAGATGAGGACTTAAAAAAAATAGCCATTTGGTTGAGTACAAATTCAAATTTCTGAAGAGTTTAGTATATTCATGACTCTTTGTAAACATGAAGTATTGAAAATATAAGAATTGAGCTTTATGTAGCCTAATCAACAGATGTGTATTCCTCCTCCCCATATTTTCCTTTCTCCCTTTAGACTTGTGAATTATTTTTTCCCCTTCAGCAGATTGTTTTTTCTTTATTTCTCCTACTTAGATACTGTAAAAAGTAATTAAGATAATCTTATCAAAGGAACATGAAACAGAAATTTAACTGATTAAATTTCAGACCAATTAGTCATACAGAAGCCTTTGTGTAGACCTTCTGTGGATTCTGCACCACTTGTGCTTTCCATTTCCTATTTTACAATGGCACAAAATTGGGAAATAGCATTCCATGGAGATGGTAATTAACTTTGGTAATTAAAATACCACCTTTGTAGCAGATAACCAGTCAGCTTCAGGTCAATGCCAATTTTTGATGTGACACATTTAATATTACAGAATATTGAAATGTAAGAAATTACATGAGTAATTTTTGGGGGGTGGGGTGGGAGGATGGGGGGGTGTTGCTGAGTATCTTCATGTTGAAATATCATACAGCTTCACTAAGATGGTGGAAAAGGGGAAAGGGGGGTTGGAATTTCAGTCTAGAACTTAATATTGAATAGATATAGAATATTGTATCTTAGTTTATAGAATTTTCTGGTTATATATATGGATCAGCTGGTTTTCTTGCTGCTTTTAAGGCATTTATTTCATATTTTTGATTCCAAAGATTCACTTTTGTGATGGGAAATGGATTTTTGGCAGTGCACGTGCTGAGTGTCTGTCATGCATTGTAGCAATAAGCCTTTCGAAGTCAGTTCATTCTTACATTTATAAGTATTAATTGTTTATGTAACCTATAAATGTGATTTATGTAATGGAGTGAATCTACAAATTATTTGTTCTGTATGAAAAAAGAGAGCAAATGTGGTATTTCCCTCTTTCACCAAGGCGGACCTACGTATTCTTGAGACATTAAAGAGGACATGAGGACAGAAAACAGCTTAGCAAATGTCAGTTCTATCTCTAGAGAATTTAACTAAATGGAAAATTAGGAAAAGAAAAGCTTTTTCATTGTCAGAAGGGATGGCCTTTGGCCATAAATTGAGTTGACAATTTTCCACATGAAAGTTGACCTTTGTTTAAAAAAAAAAAAAAGCAATCCAATATACTAAAATACATCTTCATGCATCTCATTTCAACATGGGCTTCAGGAATGCTGTTTTATTGGGGCTTTTATTACAAATTGAGAACATTAATTGCCACCTAATGCTGCCTTCCATATGCAGATCAAACCAAAGACAGAGCCAAAAAGTTTCTGTTCCAGTACCACACATGTTGCAGACTGAAAGAAGCAGTTGTTATCGATGTGGAACACTACATGGGAAAGTGGTAGGAAAAAATCCAAGTGAAATAAAATTGTACGAAGGTGAAAAATCTTTCAACGCCAGGATGTATAGGCTTTTTGTCAGCAAGCACAGAGAAAGTGTGGATGAGGAATGAAGAGTCTGCTGAATGCTAATATCAAAATAGATCTGTAGTTATTTGGAAGTCAAAGTAAAACTTTTTGTATAAGAAAATGCAATTAAATATTTTTCACAGATGTCATTATTTTCTAAAGATTTCATTGCTCACTCTCTAACTTTAGAGTCTCCTTTGAAATAAAAGGAAGATTAGTAAAGAGATGAAAGTTGACTTTAACTAAAAAGAAATTAGACCTTAAATGGAGATTAGTAATTACAGCTGTCTTCAAATAAAGATGGAAACAAGCCTTGAGGAAGTAGATGATTATCAGTGTTTGTAATAAGTGAGCCCAAGGTATGTGTACAATGCATTAAATACCCTGAAAGCCAAGGATCAGAAGAGCAGGTGCTAGGCTGCAGCTAGTGAATAATTCTTTTCAAGCTCATCAATGCTCAACCAGGGCAAAAATGAGTGGGGGAAAAAAGCCTGTATTGCTAATGGCAATGAAACAAAAAGGAGATCAAAGCCACCAGAGCAGCACTGCTGAAAGTTAACTGTGCCCAGTACTAACAACTTGGTTACAGAAATTTGCTGTGTGATTCTCTGTAATCTCTTGATCAGTACAGAATAATAAATGAGTGGATTATTAAATATTTTAAGGAACAAAATATTTAGACCGGGGTTCAAAGCGTTTTTATCAGTACAAAATTATCAGAGACTTAATGTTCGAATTGCGGTGTCGTCTAGAGAGCAACTGAGGTGAATTCTACCACTGCTTAGCGTGTGGGATAGACACAGAGGAAAAAGATGGCTTGGGAAGAAACTGGCTTTAGTCTCTTGTGAAGCATTATATCATCATCCGAATGGCCCTTTGGGGCAGCTGGGAAGGAGCAGCTGGATGATGCGCAGCGTGCCAGTGATCTTTGCCCTTACGCGCTGTAGCTCACACTGTGTCCTGGTTGGACACACCACTGGCTTTCTCTGAAGGCAGGGGATCCTCATCCCAGTACAGTATCATCATGCACTACGGGTTCGGGCCAGGAGGTCAATGCATATTTTTAAGCTAATTTTAGCAAATGTAGGAAACTCCTGGTATGTGCCAGATTCTTCAAGTCAATTTTTTTTTTTGGTAACTTTGGCCACAAAAGTAATTCAACCGCCCCCTCCCCCCCAAAAAAGAAAAATATTCTTTTTCTGACTTCATTGGAGGAGGCATCTCAATGATGGGTATTCCCATCTGCTTTTTATCTCCCTTCAAAAGCTTATGACCTGCTTAAATGGCACATTTCAATCGAAGAAATGCTTTACTAAAAATTTTTTTAACTTTGGGTTCCTGCTGTGAGGAGCCCTCTCTGGAAGGTGGGGGTTTATTTGCCCCCAGATTTCTGGGGAAAGAAGCTTCTGTTTGAAGCCCTGCTTGGTCTGGCAAAAGGAGCTATACTTCAAAGGCAACTACTTGATTCATGTTCAGAGCTGAAATTTCTTCCCCCTTGCTGATGCCCTGGAGGGAGTACCTGGCCATCTCTAGAGTGGGTATAATCCCAAGCTGGGAAGAGTCTTGAAAGATGGGCTCCTAATTCACATTTTCTACTTTTTAAAGTTTATTTTTTTGGATGAAAAGCGTAGGATTGCATGGATGGTGCCTGAAGAGAAGCTGAAAGGTAATTTCATACCGTTTCTCTCCTCTTCCAAGTTTCTGTTTGGCACAGTTCATTATCTGTTATAAATAATAAGAAAAGAAATTGCAATTAGTGGCATAATGAATAAAGGACTTGACTAGTGCTTTTTACCTGAGACAAGCAGAAAAGTTATCCTGCATACAAGTCATTGAAACCTCTCCCCCCTCACCCCCCTGCCCTCTGCCCAGCCATCAAACTGGAACTCATGGGCTACTGGAACCCCCTGCCACCCATCCTGGCCCCCAGAACCGCCTGTGTTGGCCAAGGAGAGAAAAATTCCCTGAAAGATTTTGAAACTATAACATGTCTTCCTGGTCTACTGGTCCTTTTTCTGGTTTGTAACTTCACATCTAGATGACCTTCAGCATCCTGAGCAGTGAGCAGCAACACCCCTGACCTCACATCTTTGCTTATCCAGAGCTATTCAAGCCTCTGCAATAGGAAGATGATCAGAACAATTAGTAACAATAAATGACAGCAGCTCTGTGCTGCTCAACATGCCAGGGCGAAGTAACACAGCTGATGGTGAGAAGATCCAGATGTTCATCATTTTCTGGAAGCAGCCTGCGTTGGAGATTTCTATCTCAGTAACACCACAACATATTCATTATTTCCAGCATTGCTTAATCAATCCATTGCAGCCTGTCCTGACGAGTAGGAGAGTGAGACTGAGCAGCAGAGTAGTCTGTTGCTGCACACGGAAGCAATCTGTTCTGTACCATTTAATTTGGTAATAACTAGTAATTTACAATGAGGCTGTATTGTCTTAATAAGTACACTAATGAAATCTAGTCCCTTCTGTCTGAACTGAGGAAGGTCACTGGTGATAGTTTCACTGTTCATACTGTGCAGTCAGGCATCTACTCTGTATTGTTGGTGGGGATAAGAAGATGCTAATAAACTCCGTGTGGACTTTCTGTTAGTCTAGTCTGAAGTTAAAGTTAATGCAGGTGGTTTTATATATTTTTATATATTTCTTGTTAAGCTCTCTAGGAAGCTTAAGGGCAAAAACTACATATATGTGAAATGTTTTGTAGAGTCTTGTCATGTGATTAGCTTGCATGAGTCTTAGCTGTGGACTTCAATATATGGCAATGAAGAATTAATTCGGGCATCATTTTGGGTTTTTTCTCTACTTCTCTGTTTTGGCTGAAAATCCAGCCTTAATTAATATTTTGGTGCAACTGAAGCAGGACTTGGTAATCAGAAACATTCTTTCAGACCATAATGTTTCTGTATGTGAACTTCAGCAGCTGATTTCTTTGATCTTTGCAACTATCATTTTTAAAATTTACTAGTGCTTTGCTGCCAAGCCTTTTGAGCTTAGGGCTCTTCCAAAAAGTGATTGTGCGTTTTGGTGTCTTCAGGAGCAAATGGCAAATTCTGTCTTAGAAATGCCTACTTAACCCATCACTTGTACAGGTGAAAACATTTCCCACAACACTAAAAGCAATGTATTTTACTTGTATTCATGGCTTGCAAAAATAATCAAGAGGTATACCATAGAAAATAAGAAAAAGCTCCAGTTCCACAGTGCTGCAGTCATGGTTGTCAAGGAAAAGCAACTGTCATGTTGCAAAAAAACCTTGAAATTATTTTGACCTCCTACATCTCACTGTAAAACATAAGTAAGTATCTGAGGAGTCCCACGTGACTCTTGTGATTTAAGAAAATCACATGTATAAGTGTTTGCTGGACCGGGGTTATGGAGGGGCTGGGGGAAGGACATGAATGAAGTAGCTGGATGGTTTCCATCTGCATTCATTCAGCAGCAGATCCCCATGGTTGTGCTGATAGAAACCTTGGGGAGAGCCTGTTTGCAGAAAAATAGCAGCATAATTATTTCTGGCAGTGGGAGATGGAAGAGCACAGATTTAAAGAGCTGGAGGATCAGAAGCTGATCAGTGGACTGTCCTTAAGACCAACGAGGTGCCATGCTCCAGAGGAGAACAAGGGGCACTCTTTATTCTTGGACAAATCTCTATATCTGGGATTTTTTTTAAATGCGTAATAAGTGCTGGAATTGTTACTTATTGGAGCAGTAATAATCCATCAGGGTATGTGGTTAATGAAGTACGTCGCTCCATGCCTCTTGCGTAGTTGATGGCTTCTGGATTCACCTCGCGTTGCAAAGCCCACGTGTGTTATTTAGATAAGCTACATGGTCCTTAGAGAGGTAATGTTCAGCCAGCCTTTACTCTCTATTTGGAAAAGTCTCTTGAGCAAACAAATGAGATGTACGCATCTCCAATGTATAGGACAAAGCAGATATACGCAGCATTGTGCTGTATAAGTTGCAAGTGAAGCAAAAAGACTTTTCTTAGTGCCACTCTGTTTTCTAGTGAATTAAAATCACAGCTCTTCTAGTCAAATTTTTGTGGGATGGATAAGAACTAAGCCTGCTGGGGAACTGAGGAAATCTGTGTGACATGCCTGCGTTGTAATTTTGTTCAGATCTCTTAAATCTAACATTCCATTTTTTTTTAGTTATTTTTCTGTTGGTAAAGAAGAATTTAAGGTGAAATGTGCAAGGGGGTGCACAAGGATTGTAATTATTAATTCTGAAGCACTAGGAAAAAAAACTTCATGCTTTGTAACAGGTCTGTTGTGGATGTATACCTAGACTTGTGTTAAATTAGTCTGTATGAGTCTGGGCACAGGAGCAGTCTTTTTTTACTCCATGCTAACCCAATGACATTTTAGTCAGTAGTGGACCTCTTGCATGTTACTAAACAGAGGTAAAGGGTCATATAATTTGGTTACAAGCATATCCAGCACTCTATAGCATAATGAAAACCTAGTTCTTTGGGCATGGCAGGTGCAAATGCTTTATAAAGAAGTATCATGTCCACATCCATTTTGATAATACATGAACTGCAACCACTTTAAGCTCAGGGTCGAGACCCACATACTGTGCCCTGTGCTGTGGTGCTGTTTGTGGTGTGGGGAAACAATCCCTGAATGGTCTGTAGTTATTTTCAGTGTTATGCTGGGTTTCGAATGGATTCATTTCATCTAAACTCTAATGCGAATGACCAGATGCCCAGGGAATTTTTCTCTCCAACTTGTTGCTTGTTTTATTAGCCACTCATTTCCTAGATCTGTCGATATAGCGCCAAGACAGCAGCTATTGCTGTGTGTGGATGGCATTGCAGGCAGAGAGAGCTGAAGGAGATGGGCTACAGCTTCTGCATCTGAGTGAGCCTGTGGGTATCCCTGGAAATTCTGAGGATGACTCTGACATAATCTTAACGTCTTTGTCTCGTTCTGAATGTTTTTTCCTTCTACACGAGGCATCACTGGTAATGTGGAGCAAGGAGCAGTGCGCTTAAAATGCTTAAAATCGTAAGATCTCCAGTATCTCTGCTTTTCATTGTCCTGCTCTGTTGCTGGCGGGTTTTGTGCCAGTGTTAGTGTTTGCCTGAACATCGGTCTGAATGGTAAACTCTGTTAAGAGCACACTGAAGTTGTAGGCTGAGTTATTCACAGCAGCCTAATGCAGTCAAATTGGTGGCCAACTCCACCATCATGCGTATTATTTGGAGTTGGTAGTGTCTACAAGGGAATAAAGTATATAAAATACATAGCAATTCTTTCACCAAACCCAGCATTTGTTGATGTTTTTGTTTTCCATTTGCAAAATCAGACTTGTTCAAAACTCAAGGTGCTAATGTGTGTTTTAGCCTGCCAGGGCTGGTCTATTTATGTAATTGTTGGTCCTTTCTGAAATAAACCCTATGTGAAAATGCGCACCAAAGAATCAATATAAGAATAATCACGTGAATTTCCTTACGTTTTCTGAAGCCCTTGAGATCTCATACCCCTCTCAGCCAGATTTCCAGGAAAACCAGCATGCTGTGGGTGGAAGGAAAGCAAGGTCAGAATGTGGTTTGGACTTGCAGTGAAACTGCTGGGCTCCTGGCATATGGGAGTCCTGGAGTATGGGACCTGTGAGCTGAAGTGCCCACCATGGAGGGCACATCACGTAGAGCAGAGACAGGTAGATTCTAGATAACTTGTGACACAGTGAGTCCAACTTAGATTTCATGCAGCTTCCCACAGGAGAAATAGCCCAGCAGTTTTTCTTTAGCTTTTACTCATTTTTCAGCCCGTGTACCTATTAACAAGCCTTATGAAACAAGAAATGCAATAATAGACAGTGTGCTGTGAGTGAATGCTTCACTTAATTGTTGTTTATTAATATGAAAAGAGTACAGTGGTAATAACATGAGTCTTACAGTTCTGTTAGCTGCAATGAGAAGTTAAATGTGTGTGGGAGATTTGTGCAGCAACTGGAGCTAAATGTGTAACTCTGGATTTTTATTTTTTTTTTTTAGTGCAGGGCAGACCTTACGAGTTGCTGAGTGTCATCATCACCTTCGGGCTGATGAGAGCTGAGGGCTGTCATCACCTCACAGGACCAAGTCTTGCATACCTACGAGTGGAATGTGTGCCTGCTCTTTTATAGCATATTGGGGGAAAATATTTTGTACACCTAAATACCATGCGTCAGGAGCACCACAGATGCTGTGATCTTAAGGCATTTTTCAATATAGTCAGTTTTAATGACATTTGGAAGAGCTAACTGGTCTGAGGATAAGTATGATAGGGTGACATATGGCAAAGCAGATATGGGTTTACCTCGTACAGCTTGTCTTCGTATTTGACCCTGAGCAGAGTGGAAGGGAATCTTCCTGGTGGGAATATTTGATTCTGGCTTTTTGATCTGGGGATGGCATTTTCTTAAGGGAGTGCTTTTTCCCTGCTGAAAATCAATTATTTTGTCGTTGTTGTTGCTGTCATTGAAGTAACAGTGTTGGAGGGAAAAAACCTTAATGTATGAATAACTCCGTGTATGCAGGGATTCCGTACCATTCCTTACCTGAAGGTTTGAATCCAAAATCGTGCCAGAGAGTGAAAAAGTTAAATGGGTTTGAAGGCAATCAGCTCTGGCAATATTTCACCCCTTGGACAATAAGAGATCAAAATTATGCACAGGTTCTCATCTTGTATCTTTCGTCGTATTATGGTCAGTAATGGAAATCAGACACTGAATCTTTGTGGCTAGTGGGCAGGTGCTACCTTGGAAGGCGTAATTACACGGAGTCTGCTGGGTGACGTAAGCTGCTGTGTATGTGCAGAATCAGTGTCGTGCTGCAAGTGTCCCTCTTCCCTACAGCTGTGTCTCTGTTCAGTTCGCTAAGTCATGCCAGTAGTTTTGGTAGGAAACTTGTTCGTACTTTTTCCAGGGCTCTTGTATGGAATGCTCCTGCCACAGTGGCTCTGGGGGGGCGTCAGGGGGACCTGGAATGGGGATCGCAGGGACTTTGACTCACAGCTGCTTTTATGTGGTCCCACGAATGTGGAGCATCTGCCCTGCTCTGTTTGTAGGGGCTGTTAGCTGAGTGGGATTTTCTTTTGTTAAGCCTACAGTTTATTTGCTCTCCTGCTGGAAAGTTTAGAAATAAAATTTCGACAGATCACTTTTCATTGAAAATATGAAGGCAAAGGTGTTGTGGTTGGAAAATAGAAATCTGGAAGAAAACATAATATGAAAAGTCTGGAGCTTTTAGTTTCTCACTGTTAAGTGTAAACGTGTGAAAATTGCATGTATGTATACATTTACAAAAATGTCCTTTTTGCCCCAAAATATTTTTCATTATAAAAAACTAGAAACTTGATGGAAAAGCTAGGTGACAGAAAATAACCAATTTTCAGTATCTCTTTATGTTGCTGTAACACCCAAACACCAAAGGAGCTATATAAACACCTAGGAAACCACAATCTGTCTTGAAAATCTTACAAGTAAAAGCAGATTTTTAAAGACATAAAAGGCAGATTGGTGCCTGGCTCTTGCAGAAAGTTGCTGAGCACCTTAATCTGCTGAGCATTGCTGAAAATCCCAGCCCTCTTGGTTTGCATGAAACAATAGGAACATACAGTAAAAGATTCCGCAGCATCTTTCTACCAACTGTTTTCTTTGTAAGTCACTAATCTGTCTTCTTAAAGATTATATGTGATACTGAAAATATATTAGTGGATGGGTCACAGACCGGAGGATTCGTATAAAAAATAAAAAATAAAAAAGAAAGGCTGCACACGGCTGGTTTCCATCTCCTCCCTGGCTGAATTAAGAAAGATGTTTTTCTCCCCACTGCTTTTCTATCTCCCTCCTTTCCATTTTCTGCATTATGTTTCCTCCTCCAGACTGTGGCGGTGGAGCTGAATGCTGATGAGACCATTGGCAGTCTGTCCCCAGGCAGAACTTTTTAAGGTCATTTCTCCTGGTTCTCGATTGCTTCACCTGTTCATTTCTCTTCACCAGCTATGGTAGGCTACCCAATTATACACTGTTATCTTTATGATACTTGCTTGTCCTTCCCAGCCCTAATCTTCCTTTATAGCCAGGAACACTCACAGTCTCTGTAGTCTAGTTAGAGCTAAAGTTCATAAGAGAAATGTTTTAAATTGACAGTTTTCAAACGAACAGCCATGAGCACACGCAGTGATGAGGCGAAATAGGCTTTCCATGGACATAGGTAAGAGTGAGCTGTAACGGCTGACGCAGCGATGCTCGAGATCTCTGCTGGCATGGCCGAATCCTGAGGATGCGGATTACTCTTGAAGGGAAGGTTGTACGTACCCCACATAGTAAGCAGCCTGGGCAGGATCGTGTTGGTTTAATAATGGTGTATTTGAAGTGCACGAGTAATATTTTTAAGAATCTGACTCTAGTCTTCCTAGACCTTAGTAAAATATGCATCTATCTATGTTCTCCATTTTCAAGCAAAGTCTGGAGTTTGTTACTGTATTTGTTGATTTTATTCTAAATTCTACAGCCCTTCTGTACCCAGTCAGTTGCTGAGTAAGATCGCCTGTTTGTTATAATGCTGGTCGCAAGGTTTGTGCAGTGGTCACTTGCAAAAAGTGGTGGAGAGAAGTGACAAGTCTGAGCATTGAAACATGAGCTCTGTTATCCTCTGTGTGAGGTCCACGTACTGTGAAACAGCATCATAAACCTGTGAAATAAATTCCCTTATATCAAATTCACTTCCTCAGTCTAGCAAGGATAAGCTCAGCATCAATAAAAGAAAATTGCTCTGAAACAGAATCTGTAAGTTGCCTTGTGGACATGTGAGACTTTCATATGGGACATTTCAAAAGTACACACACAAACTAAGAGGAATAATCTATAAGGACTGTCTGTATGGGAAGAGATGTGCTGTACTCTGTGTGCTGACACTAAAAAAAGAAATCTTCTTGAGATTTCTTCTTAATCTAAGATTTCTTCTTATTTTCATGGTCAGTGGCAAACAACGGTACCTCTTCTGATACAGCGATGCCACTTCATCTTCAACCCCATCATCATCTCACAAGTAAAAACTTAATGTAGCTCCTACTGTGTTTCACAGCTGTGCTGATGGGTACACAAAGTCCAAATCTGCCCCAGGCCATCGTGCCCCGTCAGAAGGGACCAAACTTGTCCCAGGTCTGGCTGAGCTGACGCCAGCAGAGTTACAGGATGGATGGAACTGGCCCCAGTACTGTGTTTCCAAGCTTTCAGAGTTGTCTGAGCAAACAGGACTGTGAATGAGTCATACTCTAAGTATTTACATTTCTCAAATGCCTGAGAAGCTTTTTAAAGGTCAATCTAATTAAGACAAAGTTTGTTTGTACCAATATAAATTAGATACTATTATTGGAAATTCATTCCAATGCAATATATGGCATTTTACTTACGGTTTAAATTTTAGTTTTGTATGCTTAATTTGGAAAGAGCAGAAATGATCTTTTGGTTCCACAATGTCTTACTTAAAATGACATTTTAATCAATAATGAATTTTTTTTTTGCTACAATTATAAAAAGATCCATTCTTCCTGATGCAAAATAATTAATCAATGTTTTTGCATAAGAATTCTTTTGTATTGGAAATAAAATTGCCTAGGCTCATAACAGCCACATTTAGTGCATCTCTTTGATTGTCATCTTAAGGGAACAAAAGCCTTTTTTCTATAATTTAAGAATGCATTTATATTCACTTTGAAAGACTAAATTTCATGATGTGTTGCCCTTAAAGGCTATAAAAATTGAGGTCTATTTGTGTGTCTCCATAAAAATATCGAAGTGAGACGTAAACCACTTTTTCTTCTAGTTTCTTTTCATATTTGAATAGTTCTGCCTGCTGCCCTTGTCTCCTTCAGAGAAGCCTGCTGTCCCAAACTTCACACAATTGAGGGAAGTTTAGACTTCAGAGTCCTTGCTATCCTAAATTTTATCATCTTTAAAAGATAATAAATTGAGGGAGGGACAGAGAGAGTGTAATTAGTATCATTCCACTGACTGCCACCTTTTAATGGCCATCTTGTTATCCAAAAGCCTAGACCAAGTCCAGAGAATTCCTCTTGAGAAGTGAATGGGAAGCTCCAGGAACAGTATCTGGCCCTTCCAAGCAGAGAAACATCTCAGTGAATCAAAACTTATACTGCTGGCAGCTTTGCTTTCTCTTGACTTGATTTTTCTTTCTGTAGTAGTCTTTAACACTGCGTTCCTAATGTGAAACTATGGAAATTTTGTTATCTGAAATGGTAAAATTCTAAAATGAGGTGACACCTTGTAAACCAGAAAACAAAACTTCTTCCGGTAACTGAGTTTCTTGGACGTATTCAGTACTTCGGGTTTGTGCCAGATGTTCATCTAGCTTGTAGTTCTGTTGAAGAGCAGCAGTTTGTCCTACATAACCAGAAATTTCCTTTCGCAGTACGTTGCCAGTCTTTTCTGCCAGCCTGTTCGTGAGTCACACAACATTGATCCCAAAACATCTGAATAACTGTATGGTAATAAGATATCGTTCAGTATCTTTTAAAGAACTTATCTAAACATAATGAGAATATGATATAGAAAAAAGAAGATATCAAAGAAACATCCACATATCAGTAGGGCTTTTTCTCTCTTCTTTATTGGCTTCTGACTCCAGAATATTAGAAGGACTCATAGGATTGGTTTGGAATTTTGTGAACCAGAGCAGTATAGAGGCAGAGTTTTTTTCCCTAGGAACATGTAATTGTGTCAATCATAAGAAAAGTAAAGATGTTCTTGCTTAAAAATGCATGGTAAACTGTAATGTTTTAGCAGCATGATAAAAAGTAATTACAATATCAGTTAGACATAATTATCGAAGGTGTGAATGGAAATATACAGCACAATGTTGTCTTAGACATAAGTATTGAGTATTTACAATTAAAAATACCCGTTCTTCTCAAGTCTTTTCCTTGTTGCAAGGAAGCTGCATGCGATGTTGCCACAACTGCTGCTTTTCTAAGCTCGCTCTTTTCAGGATGGTGAGTTCTCTCGCTGCCATTATCCTACATAGCTGCGGCCTTCCTCCTGCATTTCATCCTTGAGATGCAGATAGAGGGCTGGAGCGTCACTGAAGTAACCAAAATAGCAAAAGTACTACCTCAAGTCTCGAATTCCTGATACACTCTATCCACTGGTGTTACAGGAAGCAGATAAAGATTTCCCCCGATAGCTGTGCTATCTGATAGGCACCAAATGGATTGAGTAACTCACTGTCTGAGCATTGGAGACATGAGTGCCAGGTTGTGCCATGATGCAGAGGATGTTAGTGGGATACTGAGCAGTGCCTGCTCGTCTCGGCCATGCTCTGTCTCCGTTTAGCCTGGGTGATGCAGTGGTTTTTGCCACACAGTTTGTCTCCTCGACTGGGTGGTGTGTGTCTGGGCAAGGTCAGGCTGGTGTCCTTGCTGCTCACAGTGACTCTTGGTCTGATGGTTTTGCAAGAGAAAGTGGCATTAGGGTTGCCTTGGTTTGGCGTGCATGTGAATTGCATCAAGTGAAGACATCTTTTCATGTGAGGAACCGGAATTTTTGAGGTTTTGAGATGGAAACTTTTAACGAGCGAGTGCTACGTAAATTGATAGTACAAGACCCCTTTTTAACATGTAGTAGGCATTTTGTGAGGACTGTCACAGCTGGACTTTCTCCTCATTTCAGTTACATCCTAAGCTCTTGTCCAAGGACTGCCTGCTGTGGTGCACACAGTGCTGTGGATGGGCGGCCTCTGGTTTGGGTGAGACTTGTCAGTGCTATCATCAACTCAAAATTCAATTTCGGAAGCCAGCTACTGTCATGTGTGGCTCAGAGAGATGAGAGCTAAACCCATGCTTTGCTGAATGAGCTTGCAGCGTTAAGAAGCTTGACTTAAATCTGAGTACTGTGAATGGTGCATAATCAGATACATAAAATAGGTCATAAATAATCATAATGAAACCTCAGCACGCATTTTTCTTTGTAAGTTTCTGTATCTTCTGAAAAAAAATAAGTACTGTGTAGATTGTAGTACAAGTGTAAAATAGCTGTTGAAAGGGTCTTTGTAGTTGCTAACTTGTTTGTTGTTAATTTATTTCTGTTCTGTACAGACAGACGCGATGGTGTGTGTGAGAACCTGATTTCTGTGCGCCGGCTGTCCTAGTGGGTTGTTGGGGAGTTATGGGAGTGGGAGTAGCCCTAAGGCTTGCGTTTGCACCCACAACAGCTTTTTTTTTCCCTCCTACCTGATGCTAAAAGTGTTATCCCATTTCATGTAGCCTCTTGCCATGCCTTATAACCTGAAATGTCTCTACCTGATGTTCCAGTTCACCTGCCTCTTGCGGTGAAGGGCAGCAGGTTAGAGCATGCCCTTAATGCTTACGGAAAGGAAGAGAAGGCTATCTTATTTAGGCACAGATCATTTCTTTGCCTGAAGGATTTACAAAAGATGATTTTTAATTACCTAAACAAATTTCACAAGAACATGAGTTGAAGACCCTTTCTCCTGGAATGAAGTGTCAGAAGAGATGTGACAATTTTTGTCAAAATTTGGGTTTTCTGATCAAGAGGTGGGCAACAAGGAAAGACTTGCTTTCTTGTAGCAGGGGCCTTGGTTTCCAAAACACTGCAGTGGGAAAAATGACAGGAATTACTTTTGAGTTGTTCTCGTAATAATGACTGCAGATCGAATTATAATAAGGTCAATCTCTTAAACATTGTGCTTTAAAAGATAAATAAATAAAAATCCACTTTTGTATTTGGACATACGTTTAGCTCTGTGGCGTGGCATTTATGTGGAAGATGATACAGGGGAAGACATGGAGTGCTGTTTAGTGGAAACATTGTAGTTATAAATAGATTAAAGATTCATCTGACAGAGGAAATTTTCAGTACAGGTTTCAAGCTGGATGTGGCTTTTTGCCAGTCTGCCTAATGCTCTCTTAGCAATATTAGGGTCAGCTGACAAACAGCTCTACCTAGAGTTTTAGAGTTAATACTGGAGAAGTTGCTGTAGGCTACTTTTTAGATTTGTGTAAGAGAAAAGACTGGAAGTTAGCAGCAATTTTAAACTGCTTTAAATTGTTACCCATGCAAAAATCCCTGAATTAGGAAGAATAAATAAAACAGTGCAGCTGTACCTCTAAATGACCCTATAGCTTTAGCAGGCATGCTCCTTGGATATCCTTAGATTAAAATAGGTAAAATTTTAAGCTTGAGATTTGCTTCATTTATTTTTTTACTGACAAATTTAACTTGCTCATTGCTGGAAAGTTATGGATGAGCACTTTTATACTCTGATCATCCTTCACCATTTCCAACACAGTGAGTGTGTTAGACTAATTTAAAATGTATTTAGTTACAAGATCGCACGCTTGATTTCCTGCACCCCTATGTGTGATCCCCTGATTCTGTATGGGCTCAATATTTGAGCATTGTTGTGGAAAGCTATTTTCCCAGTGTTATGAGTTACATGTGTGTATAAGGGTACTAGAGGTGGTGGTAATTTATTCCTGTTGTGTACTTGTATAAACTCGATGTACGTAGAGGTTAATGGACCGTGTGGGTTTCCTTCTGTCTTTTCCCAGTGCTTTCTGCTTGATGGTGGTTTCATAGCTAGAAAGACAAAAATCAAGTTTAATTCGTTTTGTGAATGCCAGAAGTGTTTTAAAATGTAAGTCTGTGGCTATCTTCTGTTTTCTTCACTTTGACTTTATTTTCCCCTTCTAACTGAAAATGAATATTGTTGCCTTTGTTTACCGTGTTGATTTATTTAGCCAATATGAAAGATAAGTCAGTTGTTACTGTAGGATTTTCAGTAACATGAGGAAGCTGTGAAGTAGTCATTAAAATAATTAGAAATTTGTCATAACACTTCCAAAACTACAAACCTTTATTTCCAGAAGTTTCTAGTAGCATTTTAAGCTGTAGTTGTAAAGGTGGTGTAATTGATGGCGATACCGTTATGCTAACTAACTTATTTTAGATGATTAGCTTACATACATTGTATATGATATTTAGGATGTACATTTGCGTGCTGGCTCATTTCACTACTGGCTTTAGGACTTTGGGATATATTTAGATATATTGATGGATCACAACAGGTATATTCAGAGGTGCTTCAGCAGGTCATGGGATACAGTCAGCAACTGCTGAGCTGCTTGAGTGCTTCTTGGAAGCTCACTGGAGCCCCGAATGGCTTTGGAAAATGGTGGTCTTAGTTATGGAAATGTTTATGGTGTATGCTCAGATCTTCCGTCTGGCCTAGAAATCTCAGCTTTAGAAGTCTGAATGCTGGGAGCGTATACTTTCATGTGAATAGTGGGTTAAGAAATTTTGCACAGTACAACTTGCAGGGTATTTGTACAGGCTGATTAAATTGAATGCTTATCAGAGCCTCTTAAAAGAGACATCTGCATCTTTCATCACAGTAAGTGGAGCTAAGTACAGTTGCAAAGCTAATTATTGGTACGTGTGAACTGAGAAGTGAGGCTGCCCTCTGCACATGCTAGATACAGCGCACGTTGAGTGGATGCTATTAAATCTGTAGGAAAAAAAACAAGCCATAAACAAAATTCTTAGTGAAAAGAAATAGTCTTTGATAAAATTTTGCATCTAAATTCACCTTGAATTCAATTCTATGACTGTAAGGTCACTATTTCTCTTAAGAGGTTTTTCTGTGATGTTTTTGGCTTTACAAAATGATGTAATACTTCTCTGAGGCATCTTCTGCCCTTTTTCTCTGTTAGGCACGATGGCGCTACAGTTATTGCACTTCGAGCCTTTGTAGGAGACAAAAACAAGGTTTCAGATTCCTCATGAATTAACGTAAACTGAACTGAGTTTAAAACTGAATGTTGGTAAATTAGCACTAACCCACCATTTCTGAGTAGTCACTTTCCAGCATGATCAGATTAGTCATTATTGGCCAAATACAGTGTCAGTATTTAATTTAAAAGCTTGGTTCATGTTCAGGAACGTGCTCCAGAGTGATAAATATTTCCATGTACTGAACATCATTGATTCCTCTTGGTATCAACAAACAATTTTAATTTGAAATGTATCTTTTAATCTTCGTAACAAATCAAATTATTTTATACCAAAAATATATTCATATATATGAATATATGAACATATATTCCAATGAACTGCTCACAATAAGTCTCAATATTTTGTGGGGTTTTTAATACAGAAACATGCTTGTGTGCATCTGCTTTTTCTTCTGCTCATTCCTGGTTCCAACCTCTGACACCTGGGGAGTTTTTATGTCTTATTTTGCTGTTAAAATAATAGAATAATGTGGGTTGAAGGGAATCTGGAGGGAATCTTCTTCAGGCTCCTCTTCCAAGAAGGTCCAGTTTAGGTCAGGTTGCTCAGGGACTTTTCTGTTTGATTGTTGAGCATCCCCAAGGACTTTACAGCCTCTATGGACAACCCATTGCAGTACTTTACCATCCCCTCGGGGGTGTGTGTGAAGTATGGTCTAGGACAAATGTAAAAATATTAATCAGTATAGCAGCAGTAATTATCCAACCTTCCATAGATACTTACACTAATGTTCTCACATTCTCATCTTTAGTGTAAAATGGAGTAAATTAATGTTAACACATCTGCAATTGTCTCAGGTAGATACTTGCAGTTATTTTCCAAAATGCTGGTGAAGGATTTGTTTTGGGGTAGTTTAATTTTTTTATCTCTGCAGAACAATTTGTTGCAATTCCTTTTGCCTTCTTTTGCTGCTATTTGCATACTTCTGGATGTGAATACTTCTGTGTAACGTGGGCAGCTGTAAAATTCTGTATTCTCTGTTTAAATAACTTCATATCACTAGGTACTTGAGCTCAAAATAAGTAAGATATAAATAGATAGTGGTAATGTAAAACTGCTAGATTAGCGTGTATGATATGGAATCGACAATTTTCAAAGTAACTTAGGCTCTTAGGAAGCTAAACCTCAATTTAAGACTTAATTATTTCAACAGTTAAGAAAATTATACCCTTACACATTTTTCCCCACACCAAAACAAGAAGCTTGTCTTCTCAGCACCTTTTTTCAAAAAAATTTGTTCTTATAAAGATTATAACCAGTTTAGCTGCATTAATTAAGTTTTCAGAGGTTTTTATTTGTGATATGCAAACTGAAGGCTGAGTGAATAGCCAGGAATTTAGCAACCCAAATGAATATGAACAATGAGGCATCTTTTAGAAAGGAGAAGTTTTCTCATAGAGCCTGCCAAGTGTCAAACTTCAATTGAATCCCTTACACGAGGCGAGTTCCAAGAAAAGTTGTTCCCATTGAAGATGTATGATTGTTCAAGCATATTTTACAGCTCTAAAATGTGCTTATTGGAGACTTTAATGTCTGTTATCTGGCCTTAAACTCTTGACTAAAAACAGGTGTTTCTTGCAGGCTTTCGGCAGCTTGGCCACAATGAAGAAAGGCAGCATTAGCTTTTTATGTTAAATGTTAATTTACGTTGTAACAGCAGCGGGTAGTGCAGCACTGCTGTAGTGGCTGTGTTGTCTATCTGCATCTGAGATAAAATAGTGAATACCCAGAGGCTAAGTGTGCTGGGGAGGGTAAAACAGTGAACCATAGAGCAGGGCACCTTTAGGACCATCTCTTTTAAGAGTTTTGTGCATTTCTGAAGTCCATACTAACTGTGTAATAGTGTCTGAAACCATTAAATGACAATGATTCACCTTTTAATAACACAAGCTTAAAAAACCTAAGCAAAAAACCAATCAAACAGAAAACTCCCTTCAAAATTTCCTGGTCTGTAATGCTGAAACACTGATTTGACTGAGATCAGCACCACCGTTCTAAGCAGATGCTGCTTCAGGTGTTTTCAATATGAGCCTGCTACAAAGGGTCTCCTTATTCTCCCAAGGTCCAAGACAGCATTTCCTCAGTACTGGTGTCTCAGGAAGAAATGCTGGAAAACAAAAGGTAATAAAAAGCCACATTGTCCCAAAGCCACAGAATATGCTTGTGTCTTCAGATGAATCCTCTTCGTTTTGTTTTGCTTTGGCTTACCATGGTCTGTGTCCTTATCCTCTGGAACACTTTCAGGCCCTTCTGAAAACGTTAGTGAAGGTATGCTTGGTAGATTGAGAAAGAAATCATTTTATGAATCATCTCTTTTTTTGGAAGAAATAAAATAACAGAACTGATTCCTTTACTGATCCTTTACAGAACTTGTTCTGTACATGGGTCAATAAAAATGCATCTTTAACAACAAGAGGATAGATACAAGGGGCAGAAAAATTAGTCCACGCATCAAGGACAAGATGAAAGATGTACTGTTGTGAAGATGTTACAAATATTAAGGTGTTGTGTTGCGCTTCCATGATAAAAGTACCATTAGTGTTAAATATTGCCAGTTTAATATCTGCAGTTTTAGTAGCTACACAAGCTATTTTTATGTAATAAAATTAATGTATGTTCAGAAATTTTGTACGTGTGCTTGTCTCAAAAGAAGCATTGTTATAACCTGCTCTCTCCATCCTTTCTGAGTATGGAATAGCAATTTGATTTTAAACTTGAAATGTTAAGTTTTAATTTTTTTTCTTTTGCTCAGTCTCCTACTTAGTCATACATAAATCAGAGGAGTATGAAAGAACTAGTAAAAATGGCTGTATCCTCCTAGAGCTGTAATTTGGCTCCATGAATTATTAATTATTAGACCAGTATAGCAACAGCTTTTTCAGAAGTCAGTATAAATGTAAAAGGCTCACCTTATCAGTCAGGATCTAAGCGATGGCAGTAATGTAATTCTTACCATTTAGCACTTTGTGGTGCATTGAAAAGGAATAGGATATTAGACCATTTAAACTTTCTGAAATACAACACAAAGCAAGGAAGTGTGCTTTTTTTTGCCTCTGAAATAGTTTCAAAGAAATGAATACACATGGATTTCTCAGGGGTTTGGACTGGTGGAGATGTTGAAGCTGTTCCATTTGTGAAGCATCACTGCAAGGGAGACCAGCAGCTCAAAGAGCACGCTTGAAAAGGAAAGGCTTTAGCTGTTTGTATTGGTTAGAAGAAAAGAAATCCATAGAGGCTTGAAATTAAGCTAAAATGGATGAAAGGTAGCATTTACCAAATACAAAGCCATCTGGTACTGTAAGTAAAATTTTCCTTCCTAAATAATGTAGCTTTCTATTTCAATACTGAGGCACTGTATGAGTCTTCTGTTCATTTTCTTGAAGCCGTTCCGATAGCACCACTAAGGGACTCTTGTGGTGTTCCCCGATTTAACTAGCTGGCCAAAAAATAAAAGGGTGTTTTTGTTTCTTGTCCTAAGTGACTTTGGTGTAGTCCTAAACGTTCTCTTCAAAACTTTGTCCGTCTCGGTTATAATCTGCCTTTGGCAGTTTTAAAGTTGAATGCAGTAGCTGATTAATTGAATCCCATCTTGCAAAATTTAAGTGCATGTAATGGAAAATTGAAATACTTCAGCACTTTCTTTTCTAATTCTGAAATTTCATTTTTACATTTTTAGTTTTTAGCAGCACTATTCTCCGTATCTCAAGGTAAATTATTAATATAAGGAGTCTCTTCTTGCAATATACCATAATGTATTTTTTTTTTTAATACTATGTAACTTATAAACAAATTGGGAGAGGGTATTCAGGGATTGATAAAGGTCTCTTTTTGTATTGAGGTTTTAAATAATCATTATACTATAAAATTGATGTAAAGCAATATTTCAGGGAGAAATCCTAATGACATTCTAATGTGAATTTTACCTGAGATTGTTTCACAGGACTGTGAAATAATCTAGTTGCTGTCACTTGTTTCTGATTTACAGAAGCTCTTTTGCTTCCCTCTGATGCAGACAGTCCAGGCAGGGTTAGTAAAGAACAGTTCATTAGTACCAAAGACTGCACGTGACACTGGTTGCAGAAAAGTGATAAGTCTACACAAATTCAGATGAAATATCTTAGTCCTTATCCTCATTTATTTTTAGTAGTGAAATTGAAGAATTTTGTAGGTTGTTCTGTGAAATAAAGTTGGCAGTCTTATCTATCTTAGTCTTCGTTTTGTAGATTTTACCTGAATTTTGGGTACTATATATGTAAACAACAAATTCCCTATGGGAAATTATTAATAATCCCTTCCATTTTTCTATCAAGCTAAATACACTCATTTATTAGCAGATTTAATGCCTGGGTCTGAGGAAGTGTTCATGAGTACGGATCTTGCATGGGGAGCTGATCTATTATAGTTTTCCTATGCTTCTTTCCTGTTTGGGATCATTAGTGTATTTTGAGAGCTGTTTCTTAAAACTTGCAGGAAGGTCTGGCCCTTGCAGTGGGAATTGCATCACTTCTGGAGAGCCAAGGGTAGCCTGGCTTTTGGCTGTGTGTGAATGCTGCTCATCTCTGTGGTGTGGGTAGCATGTTAGTTAAGGAAGCAGAGGAGGGAGAGAGGCAGCAAAGTTTGTTTAATGTGGTGTGAGTTTTCCTTCATTATTAACTTGTACTGTCATGCTCTGATGATGCTTAACATGTGAAAGTAATCACGGCACTTTCTTCATCTCTGGCCAGTCAAGAGAGGGAGTGCATTAATTGCACAGCCCTTCCAGGAGAGCTGTGCTTGTATGCAGCGCATTAGCCCAGCTAACGTGACAAAGACCGTTAGGAATTATTTTTGTGATGAATTTAAGCTATTTTCATTACATCCATTTTGGCTACGCTAGTGTAGATTTGTTCAGCACAGGGAGGTGGAGAGGAGATGTTGCCTACAGCAGCAGAGGCAGCTTTGCAGGCGGGCATTTGCAGTGGTTTGGACTGGCGGGACTTTGCGAGCAGCAGTCCGGTAGTGCCTGTGCCTGCTCTCCCGCTGCCCCAGGACACAGCCGGTGCAGGCAGGCACCATGGCCTGAGCACGCAGCAGAACTGGAGCCTCTCATGCAAGAAATTGGAAAAGCCTGTTAGTAGGGAAAGGAGAAAAATAAGAAGGAGATTAAAGATATATTTCTTAATCTTGGAAGCTTTAGTGCACACAAAAAAAATGGTGTGGCAAAACTGACCAGAAATGTGCCGAAAGGTTGTTAAAATGCAGCGAAGCCTACTCGGGCTGAGTGAGGCTCTGTGGGAGCACCCTGTGAAAGCACACCGTGTGTCTCAGCAAACCTTTTGCAAAGCGTTAGCTTTCAGGAGACCAATCTGCCAATAAATAACACTAAAATTTATAGGCTTTTAAATCAATGAAAACCGTTTTGGATGGTTTTGTCTCATCAGTGCTTTTAGGGGTGAATTTTTATTTTTTTTTCACCTTGGAGCTGTGAATTTTGTATGTTCAGACACCTCTTGTGTCCATGGCAGCTGCTGGGCTGTAATGCTGTGGAGGAGAGCCAGAAGCTGGGAGGCTTGTGCTGCCTGTAGCTTGGAGCTGCTGCCATTGCATGGCTTTTTCCAAGGCCGGGCACACATGGGTGATGGGAGGCAACCTGCCTTATCATTCCCAAAATTAATCCCTTTGAGGGACTGTAAAGGGGTGGAAAATACTGATGTCCACATATACGTCGTTGGTCCAGGTCTGAGGTTGTTCCTACACCGCAGGTGAGGATGACATCACACATTAGGTGGCCATACTCAAGCTTTCTTTAGCAGAGCTGACTCAATGTCTACCAAAGCAAAATCACAGCAGCGTTGTCTTTGTCACGAACTGAGAGCTGCTGGGACGCTGGCTACAGGCGCACGTTGCACAGATCTGTGCTGCCATGCCTACTATTTTTACTTTAGCCTAGGTAGGCTGTGATGGCAGTGATCGCAATTATGCCTTTGATGGATGTGCCTTAGAAGCCTTCTTACACATCCTTCAGATTTGGGCTTGGTTGCCTCTGGCAGCTGCTGGCCACAGCTTACTGGAAAAAATAATGCAAGACCAGATCTTGGGGACTAGCCTGAACATGGTGAGTCCAGAGAAGCACCCACTCTCTTCGAGTGGAACAGAGGAGCTCAGTAATAATACTGCGAAGACTTACTTAATCACTGCACATCACAACTGAGTAAAGGGTGGTGTTTTCTCATGTTGCACCTTAGCTTTATCAGATCTGCTATTTGGCTAAGTCCTGTTTTTGCAACTTCCATGGAAAATCTGGCATCCAAAATATTTTGTAACTGTGTCTGAGAGGCTGGGTTGGAGGAAGCCAGGAGGGGGAGTGAATGCTGCTTACGCAAAGATGAGGTCTTCTCTGTGGGGTGTCCTCTCCAGCATGCAGGGCTGTTCTGGGGGACAGTCTGATAAAGCCGAATGGGAGTGGTATGCACCCTGGCAAAGCAGCAGAGAGTTTTACTTCAATGCATAGTGTGATAAACGTGCATGTTTGTTAGGCATTCTGAAGTCGTCTTGTTTTTCATAGGGAAGAATGGGATATGACTTTGCATTCAGAGGGAGCTTCTAATAAGCATCTCTAGAAGATCTTGATGCTGCAAGCTCAGCACCACACTGTCCCTCGTTGTTTTCTGAGTTCTGAGCAGCCACGTTTGGCTCCTCGCAGTGTCCACCCCCAGTGGGTGCCTGCAGCAGGTGCCCGTGTCCTGGTGATCTGTCTAGATTTGGAGAAGAGAAAACCAACCTGTCTACACGTAAACTACAGAAGTTTAGATGGCTGAAACAGAATTAATTTTTGCAGGGCAAATTATCATGCATTGAAATGCATCTCCAAGTTCAGATGTTACAAATAATTGTGCTTGGATGGCTTTTGAGTCTCATGAATTAAAGCCATTAGGAAAGCCTTACTCGGGTTTCTGCGGTGCAATTTGGCACAGAGGAAGTCTTATTCTGCATTTGGGGAGACAGTAAGAAGTATATACTTCAGGTGGCAGAAAGCATAACAAAATGCTTGTTGCTGGGAATGGAAGCACTTCAAAATATGTGGCTATTATCCAGCTGCAAGTTTCTCCATTTAAATGCAAACAAAACAGGAAAATGAAATGCAATTTTTAGCTTAATCAACTTTCATGAGTCTTCTGGGAAGCCAAGAAGTAACTGGAAGGAGCCTCTGGGACCTGTTGGGTTTGAATGAGTTTTGAAGTCTGCTTGACAATAGATGGTATTGCTGCGTTTGGCTTCAAAATTAAGCTTTGCAAGTGACATCTCGGCCTAACTGGAAGCTAGCTGGCAAGGGGAAAGGCTAATCAAATTAACTGTTCATTTCAGATCTGGATTACCCCTTTCTTTTGCTATTCTTTGCCTGATGCATTCTACAAATAGCAAACTTAGGCATTATAATTATTAAAATAAAGAGGACAAGTAGGGATAGGAGAGATGACTGAAAACATACGCAAGAGGTTGTACCAGGCAGGATACTGAAGAGTTCCACCACAGTGGAACTTGCAGATGTTAAACTAAATGAAGTATTTTTGAATATCATAGCATCAAACACTCGATCTATAGAGAAGTTACAGTTATAAGAAAATACAGAAAATTTGTATGTTTTAATAAAAAACATATCAGTGTAAGAACTGAGGAGTACAAAAGGTAAAGTGAACTGGATTTTTTTTCTAATCTCTGGCACTAAAATGAGCTGGGACATTTCTGCATTGATGTCCTCAGTGTTACGTTTCTCTTGAGACCAATTATAAAGGTTCACAAGGTTGTTTTTATTTTCCTTGCTCTTGATGCCTTTTTAATGAGGCCTCCTAGTAAACAGCAAGCATTATGCTTTCCTGTTGTATTCCTGTCTGCCGCCTTTAAACATTTATTACTAATACATGTGGGAAATGATTTATAAATTAAATATTAGGAAAATGTACTTTTAAAAAACAGAAGTAGTTAGGGGGTATATTTTATAATTGTCATTGGGGGAGTGGGAGAGGAAGTCATGCCAATATTTTGCTAATGGAAGCACAGTGAAAAGAACTGTTAAAGCTTCATTGCGGTTTTATGTAATAAATAGAGATAATACTTGCATGGAGTTTTCAGTACTTGTATCTGGGCCTGTGGCTTGGTGTAATAAAATCTGAATGCAAAAATAATAATAGAACACCCCCCCACCCCCAAAAATAAACAAACCAAAAACCTAGTTATGCAGAGTTGCCCAGGGAAGTTTGAACAACGCTGTTCTCCGGTGCCAGTGTGTGTTCCCCTCAGACTGACCTCCTGCTCTGCACCAGCAGTGCCAAGTCCCGGTACCCACAGCATCCCTGCATCAACAGGCTTACTCAGCATGCTTGCGGGTGTATCTTAAGCAGATCATGGCTTCATTTCTTGAAATTTACAGCTGTGATAGTGAACACTTTCATGCACTGCAAATTAAGGTCCTTGCTCCTGTTCTGCCCTTGGAGTTTCTGTTGAAACTGGTTGAAGCTCTTGTGTGGCTGAGCCGTATTGCATCCCTCAGCTGCTCAGAAGTAATTCATCTGAGAGTCTGATGTCTCTTGGATACATTATCCCACCAAAAAGCCTTTTCAGAGAGGAGATGTTGGCAGAGATCAGCAGTTGTCCTTTGCTGCTGTACTGAAAGGTGCTTACTTCTTGGGGATGTCAGGATGGTGGCACTTTTCTAAAACATGACTGTTCTGAAAATATGAAATAATACTTTGATCATTTTTATCTTTTATCTTTTAAGCAGCTGGTTTCATTCTCGTGTGAAAGCAGTCATCTCAGATAGCTAATCAAGCTGCATAATGATGAAAAGGTCAAAATAAAATACCAAACTGCTATGATTCACAACAAAGACTGGGTTTATCTTTCAGAGAAGTGCAAACCATTGTCAGAACAAACTCATTTTTATTTTTCAAAAAGAATCTAGGTTACCATTTTTTCCTGTCCTTTTTACTGTAAAGTCATGTTGTCACCCGCAGATGTTGTCCTGAGGAAAACAGGAAGAGTGAGTAGCTGACATCTCTTGTAAGGAAAAATTACACTGAGAACATAGAGGTCCCTAATTATATTGGAGTAATAGCAGACTTGACACTGCAAGGGGAACACGCTCAACAGAGGCTATCTGTTCCCCAAACAACGCTGGCAACTGCCTCACCAGAATGCAAAACTATGTCTTTCTTGCAGGATTCTCCAAATTGCAATGCATGAGTAGTGAGTGTGGTATTGCATTCATCTAACCTTACCACATCAGGCAGTGAACGTAGGATGAATTTCGAATAATTTTCTTTCTTGGTGGTTTTAAGATGATAAACCTCTGTAGTTAAGCTTGCTAAGCCAGATTCAGAAGATCTTGTGTTCTGTTGTATCTCTTTTCATCTTTTACTTGGACGCATACGCAGGTGCTTTCTGAGCTCATGCTTGGTGGAGGTTAGAGCAAGGATTTGGACCAGTGAAGTGGATGCGATTATAAAAAGTTTAAACTTCAGTGCATGTAATGAGAAGTGACTTGGCTACACTGGAATTTTCCCAAGTTCTATAGAGACATGGGGCTGGTGTGGTAACGTACGCAGTGGGGCGATTACAAGGACTCGTGGTAGCGTTCGTCTGAGAAGACCAGTCATTTATTTTTTGGTTCTGCTGTGTGGGATTTATTTTTAGTGTAACTAATCAAATGAGTTTAGAATAGAATAGCATTCGTGAATCAAACGAACCTTTTCATGAGTAGAAGTAGCTTGATTTATTAAGTGAAATTGTAATCCAACATGAAACATTTGATTACCCTCACACGCACTAATCCTTTTTTTATGAGATCAATTTGCCCTGAAGATCTGTACATGGTATTTTTTGGCAGCCTTTTTCCTTAAGACCTCAAAATGGTATAAATGATGAGCTCCAGCTGTTTCTCATTGTGTGGTTTGGTTTCTGACACACAAGGTACCGGATTTTAAGCTTCTCAGACTTTTCCCCAGTAAGTATTATTTAATAACTATTGCTGCATGAACATTGATTTTAATTTTACCAAAATAAGTGCATTAAAATGTTTGCACGTTATTATTTATTACCAGCTGTTTCGTTAGCATTGGAGATGGTGTGCTTTATTTCTGGGTATGGCATAATTAATTCTGTGTGCTTATCTGGAGACTTTCTTGTCAGTTATTCATAGTCTGACTACTTTGTCTGCAATCTTCAAACCATTTACTGTGTGATGTGAAATATTTCAGTGTGTTCTTGCATTAAGATTTAGAATAATGTGACCGTCTTTTGGTATTTATAGCAGTCTGCTGCAGCGGGAGGCAGTTCACCTTTTATCCTCAGCAGCGTTGGTGGCATAGGCAAGATCAGCTTTACCCACCTTGGGGAATCAGTTTTAGCTCAGATCTGGTTTAGTTCAGATCATTTCTGTGTTTGTATAAAAGTCACGGCGTTGACTTGCTGAGCAGAATATCTCAGCTCGCTAATGAATTGTTTTGTGACTCTGTGGGTTTGGATGTGAAAGATTTGTTCCTTTCTGCATGTGTGGAAAATATGCATAATATTGTAAGTAGATCCACATTGTCCTTCTGCACTGAGAAATGCAGAAGGAGGTTAAGGAGATGTGTGAAGTCGTCGTGGTTTCCTGGGTGTTCCCTGTTAGAGTGCGGTAGTGAAACTCCAAACAAATGATGATGAACAGTCTGGTACTTAAGCCTGGTTTCACCCATGAGATGGGTGGTGTGCCCATGTGATGGACGTAGTTACTTAGTTCTGTTGCCCTAGCTTCTGCCTTCCTGTCCTACCCTTTCCTGCCTTTGAAACCCATCTACTTCTGCTCTCAGTAATTTTCTTATCAGTGGGGTTAATGACAAGAGCATGGTAACTTCTAAGACAGTATTAAAAAATATTTTCAAAAACAAAGCCTGAATTAGGAACAATCACATTTCCACAATTAAAACAACTGTTCAGATCTATTAAAGGAGAGAAAAAATACACGTTACCTTTTCATCTACTCAAAAATAAATAGCAGAAATTGAGATTTGTGTGCGATTCATACCACTCATAGGATCACGATTTGATAGCGAAGAGCCATGAAATCTGAGTAAATCATAAATTACAAACAAAATAAGACTATGTTAATCTTAACCTTTGAGTCAATGAGTACTTAAACAGATTACCCTAGTCTTGATCAAAATTTAATAACTAATTCTTGCTGCAAGATGCCTTTATCGCTTCAAAACTTTGGCTCCTGTAATCCCACTTGTTGCACAACTTTCCAGCGCTGAGCAAAGCAGTGATTGGCTTTTAGCCCTTTTTTAATTAGACGTCTTTAACATTTGAAGTGATATTGTAAATTTACCATAAAAGTTGCAAAAGACACGTCCTGCATATATGTGCATACTCTGACCATTAAGAATTTATAAACATCTAGAGAGCATGGCTACCTACTGGGAACCTTAGCGTGAGTGAGACCATGCTCCCCCACAGTATTGCTGTGGCTGAAGTTGGTTTATGGAGGTCCCTTAGTGTTCTGCTGAAAACAAAGTAGAAATTGAGAGTTAGCAAAGGAGCTCATGCCTTTTGGTTGGTAAAGTGTGATTACAGTTTACAGTTGAGCATATAGTAATTATGCAGTTTAATCAGATTTAGCACAGGTGTCAACCACTTAAAATATGCCTGAGTTTATCAAAAACATTAGTTATCCATCCTCAAAGATTTTCAAAGGAGCAAAAAAGAGATATATCATCGTTCACAGATGATTAAGTATTTTTTTTATTACTTGCCTTTTTTACCAGTATTTTTAATATAACAAGAAAACGCAGAAATACAATGGAAAATAAAGAAACAAAATTTATTTCTTTTAAAGACTAAGACTGAACATAACGCAATTCTGCATCTGTCCATGGCAGATTTCATCCTTTCATTTCAAAACAGTTATCTTTTCCTTAGTGGGAGAGTGTCTGAATGGGAGTGGGTGTTGTGGAAGGACAGACGTATGGACATCTGTCCCGCTGCATTCCCGGGACTGACAAACCTCAGCAAAACGATGAAACCTCCAGGGAGTCCAATATCTCAAGATGCAAAACCCAGAGGGGTTTGGGTAGCTTTACATGAGCCCACAGGGCTTGTCCATCACAAGTAATTTCCATCTTTAGTTGCTGATCAATGTAATGAGGTTGGGATGCAGCAGAGTGTCCCACTGCCCGGGCACAGTTCACAGGGAATGCCAGTTGTTATAAACACACCTCAGGAAATTTTGTGAATAAAATGGCCAAGATAGACTTCAAAAGGGCTGAAAATGGCAAGTCAAACCCTTTTGATTTTAGTTCTTTCACTACAGAGAGGGGGAAAGACATGCTTCACTCTACTGTTTTCAGTAATGTACCCAAGGGGAAAAGGAACCTCTAAATTAGTTGTTTGCCTCTACTTGGAGATTTCTGCACAAATCCAGAACATAGGTGCTTTTCTGCAATTTTATTTGGTTTTGTGCAATTAGACACTCTAGCCAGATTTCATGGCAGTATGAGGTGGTTTATCATGTAGAAATATCGAGAAGAAATTTGTTGGTACATGCTTTGATTTGCTTTCCCTCATTCCATTTTCCTACGTGATGATGTGGGTTTTGGAGCTGATGTAAAAGAAATTCATTCTAGTTCTTCTAATCCATTGTGCAAACAGCTAGGATTTTTCTACCTGGCCTTGCTCAGACTTTTGATATCCTAAAAGAGAAAAAGAATACCTGAAAAAAATCTTCATCCAAAAAACTATATCAATGGTAGATTTTTAGAAAATATAGAAGAACTTTTAAGTATTCGGTTGGATGACTGGAATGCTAAGGGTCTCTCAGGGAGGGAGGCTAATAATCTGAAGTGCCACTGGAGGAGCCCTCCAAAAAGATGTCCCTCTCCGAGGCCAAAGCATGCAATTGGCTGGCTCTAAACATCAATCCTGATTAGCTCTTCTATCATGGAGAAGGGCTACCATGTACATACACCTGTAATTGGAGAAATTATGTCATAGCAAGTGTGTCCTGAATGGTCTAATTTTCTGGAAAAGGATGGAATTTTAGCTGGGGATGAAACAGGATCTGGGTTTTAGCTCCTGTCCTGTTGGCTGAGAGACACCTTGGACCTGCTGGTACAGAAGGCTCTATGGGATTCCTGCAGAATGCTCTCCCACCAAAACAATGTCTGCTTCTTAATATGCTTACTTCAAGGAAATATGATGATTGCATAAATGGGATTTTATATAATATTTGAAGTGAACTTGTATGATAATAAACTCCAGTGTTTGCACTAAGCAATAGTTTCAACTCACACAAACACCGCTTAGAAATTTTTCTTTCTGGCTTTTCTTTTATAAGTGCATTTCAAAGCCTTCTTGCTGAGAAGGTTGTTATTGTATTTTTTTTTTTTCTGCAAATAAACTATTTTTGAAAAACAGATCCTTCCTAAGGGCAGTCAAGTGTCAAATATGGGGTTATGGATGGTGTCAGCTGCGTGTGGGAGCACACGGTCCATTTATTCATTACATCTGTGAAAGCTTAGCTGTGCAAACGCCAAGTGCCGGTTGTGTACCTGTCACTTCAGAGCTTTCAATGAACGTTTATCATGTTCACCCAGACGTTTATTTGAATAAAGTGAATGTGAAGTAATTTTTAAAAACACAATGTGAACTTTTCCTTTTTTCATAGTACTTTATTGTCTTTAGGGTGAACCTGAAAAGGTCATTAACCAATAGTTCCCATCTCTGAAGTACTGTTACTTAATGAGAAAAGGATTTGCACGTTTACTCTGGTCATCTTGTGAAGGTGCATTTAAACATAAAATTTGTCAGTATGCTATGTAATATTTATAGATATGTAATTTTTTTAATTATTTCCAACCCCCCTTTTCTCTTTAGTTTAAAGTTGCATTTAAATAGTCCCTTGTATTACCTTTGGAAAAAACAAACATCTCTCTGAGAATTCTCATGCAGAACATAGTTATGCAATTTTGGAAAATAATATGTATGTCTTTGCTTCTTTGAGTGCATGGTGCAGCCTACCGGATTTCTTCTGCTGCTTAGGACAGTTCTAGGTGACATAAAATGTGAAATGTGCGAGTGCTGCATTGCCAAATTCATACTAAGACTTGCAGATCTGTGGAGTTTGTGCCCTGAAGCGGTGAATGCTCGGAGCAGACAGATGGGGACCCAGTTAATAAACTAGGCAATTGCATCCTCCTTTGAGAGCCATTCCCTTCTATGTAGGGCACAGTTTGCTGTGTGTATTCTGTAAGACATACAAACTGAAATCACAGTGGAGATAATGGAGATGTATAAGATCTTTTGGGAAACCCATAATAAACAAATATTTTTCGGGAATTCTATGGAGAAGAAATCTGTTATGTGGTTTAAAAATACTACACTCATTTCATTAAGTATCCATTTCTGCATGGGCTGTTTCAGGAAAAGTACCTAAAATAGATATAGATACTGCGGAATACATTGCGGTAGCTTAAATTTCTTATTGTATTGTAGTAGTAGAAAAGAAAAACTGTTAAGAATTTTTTTCCAAACAAATTGAGTTGTGAGTTTCGTAACTGAAAGAAACTACATGTTTGCAGAAGGAGAAAAAATATTTGATATGTTGATTTTAATAAAAACTGCCCAATGTTTAATTTAAACCAAGCACTCAAGTCTGCAACTAAATAAATTGATCTGCAGGCTCTGCATTTGTGGTGGCCATGGAAAGAAGAAATAAATCCATAGGTCATTACAGGAAGAATAAAGCTAATACTATTAGCCTAGGAATTGCTCTTAAATGTTGTTTACATAATGATCTTGTAAGGTGCTGAGCTTTCGCAATTGAATTGTGTATCTGAAGGTAGAAACCTTCTAGTAAAGGTGGCTTCACTTTCTGGGACTAAGAGTGCAATGCAACAGACTTTAAGCCTTTGGGTGTGTTTTTTTCCCCATTTTCCTTTTCAAATTAATTTTACGATAATTTACGATTTAAGTCATCTTGAAATTTGTGGAAGATAGGAAATATCAAAGTTAGAATTATCATCTGATTGCTCTAATTACCTGACCTTGTACTAGCAGCATCTGGTATTATTGTTAGTCTGACAGGATCAGAATTATCATTATCAGTAATTTGATAAATTTTGACATTTTCCTTTGAAGAAATTATTTTAGTATTTTTTGAGTTAACCAGCTCTCTTGAAAGTAAACAGCAAACAATTTATTCAGTAAAAAATCCTGATAATTTTAAAGTGAGAATAAATGCTTCTAAGATCCTGGTGGTTATAAAAATTTGACAGTTTGCCCACAGACCTTACCCTTTTTAAAACATTGCATAGCACTAGCAGTTTAAAATCTGATAGTCAGCTTGTTGGGTTTTTTCCAGGAAGCTCTTCAGAAATGTTCTTAAAAATTGAAGTTCAGCTCTTCCTCAGTTTTGAGATATTTTGCAGTACACTGCATTTAGGCCCTGGACTTCCATTGCTAATGAGAAAAAGTAGAAGAAAGCTGGTCATGCCAGAAGTGAAGTGCGGACCTTCCCAATGGGCTGGAGCCACCTTCTCATGTAACATTGTGGGAACCCAGTTCCTGCTGCAGAAATGTGTAGAAATTGTGTCCTGCTTCAAAGCACGTGCGTTTCATTTCTACCTGGGGACTCATAACAGCAGTTTCCTTTCCTTGTATTACTTTGGTTCAGTGTAAGATATAATTATTTAATGCCTTCAGCACTGCCTGGAACAAGATTATAGAGTCGCTGGCAGTAGCATACAGGTGATTATCCCCCCATCTGATCCCTGACGATGATCAGCAGGATTTCTAGCTTTTTAGCTACAATGTAAAAACTGATTTTGTGCTATTATGGTATTTTCCAAGGCTGTGAGCAGGGCTGGCAGAGAAGGGTGTAGGGAGCCAATCGACCCACCTGGCTGGGGAAGCTTGTGGTCCAGGATTGCATGAGGCAGAGCTGATCACTGCCACGATCTCCACAGCAGATTCCCAGCTCTCGGAGACCGTATTCCCCTCCCTGCCTCCCCTCGGAGCAGCTCCACTTCGCTAACTATTCAGTAGAGAGAGGATGACTGATGCTCTGGAGCAAAGGTGTGAGCTCCCGTCGGGGATGTGAACCGTTCAGTTCAAGTCTCGTATTTGAATCGGGCAGGCAGGAGCTGTAGTGTTGTTTGAGTGAGCACTTTCATTGCAGGCTGATTTGCTGGCACGAGGATGAGCTGCTCTTCTCTCTGTAAGGAGAGAGAATTTTATCCCTGGAATGTTTAGTATAATAGTAATGAATCCACTTTTACCTGTTTGCGCTCCATACAGTGCACCGCTAGATCCAGCACAGGCTCTGACTTAGTGCCTCTTATGTCCTTTCAGTTAAAATATGATTGAACTAATCTGGGGAAGAGAGGTGGTATCTTAAATTACCTTTGAGAAGGGCATGGGTAATCAGAGATACATAGATAGGTTATCAGTATGTGAGTTGGTCTTGATGGTAGCAGCCTTCGGGAGTTGTTGGCTGGAGAGTGAGGACCGATAGCATCGGTGCCGCACTCTGCAGCCATGCTGTGTGTGCAGCAAAATCTGTGGCTGGCATAGCCAGCAAGGTGTTCAAAGCAAGGTCCCACCCTGTTGGCAGAGGCTGGTACTTGCTGAAGTTTGTGAGATTTCTTACTGTTGTTTTTCTTATTTTCTTATATTCCTTATTCTCTTTAGTCCTTTCCCATGGCTCAATGTGAAGTTCTGTTTAATGTCTTGATGTACTTCTGTGTCTTTTGAAATAAGTGCAGCATGTCGCCCCAAGTGAAGTCATGCCCACAGCTTCCCTGCGCTCTTGTCACTGCATTTCTTTACAAATGATAGCTACTCCTTCAGCAGTCGCTTCAGTGTCTCTCGTTGTGGTATTTGCAAATTAAAATGATCTCTCGGAACCGTTACTTAACAGGGAATTTCTAAGGCACTGGTTAAGGTAGAATCTTGCCAAACAGCCAGGTGAAGATGGATGTGGTTTTGTCTTCTGCATTTGTGGAGATGATTAGCATTTTTGTCATCATCAAAGACTCCTGGGGCTCAGATTTACAGTGGCTCAGTTGTTCTATATTCTGCTCCTCTGCAGTTCCGTGTTCCTCCAATGATTGTAGTGACACAGAGAGGAGAATATTAAACATCAATAAACGAGTCAGGTCACATATGGAGTGTTCAACACATTGTGGTCTCTTTTACAGTAAGTCTTGTTATTATATAAAAGTATATAGTCTGTCCAGCTTTCCAATTTTACCCATAAGGTTGGAAGGAAGACAAAGATCAGTCATTGGTAAGGATAGCCTTTGGCAGTGGGTAGATGAGGCTGTCAAGTCAAGTGAGAAGGCAATGAAGCACACAAAAATAGTAAAATATTTTGATTCTTAGAGGCTTCTACTTACAATCTTTGATTTCTGCAGCCTGAGGCTCCTAGTTCATCTGCAGCCTGAACAGGTCTGAGACCTTGTGTGTACGTTTTAATGCCACGTATTTGATTGGTAGAAAACAGGTAGATGGAAGAGGCGGAAGGTCTCATTTCTGTGCCAGGCACCAGAGGGAAAAAGGCTTATCAGACGAAAGAACCTCTAGCAGCAAGTAAATTAAATTATTGATTAAGTATGCAATAAAACTAACTCAAATATGTAATGATGTTTGAGTCATGAGGTTTGTATTCACATTTAGTTTCTAAAATTTTGGTCAGCTTGATTTGCAGAACGCAGAGCTGCTCACCTACACTGAACAGCACATACAGAAATTGCTTTAAAAATAAGAAAAGCTCCCATGTTTCCTTTGTCTTTGTGTGGATATCAGGAGTCTCAGGGAGACCTAGGAGAAAATTGCCAAAATGAAGTGTGAGGGATGTGTGTAATACATTACATGTTTCATTTCTTATCTGACTAATAGAGGGCTGAGAACGAGTCCTGAAATGCAAATAACACTGACGATGTGGTAAATGAAGCATAGCATGTCTTCCCAGAAGCATGGGTTTCACAGAGTGAGTCAGACTGAGCGTTTTTCTAGTGAACTGTAGTGTCTATCTCTGAATTTCCATCCCCTAGTGACAGTGAGACAGTGCAACCTGTGAAAGAGGTGGAAGAAAAAATGAGCAATGCACTGGTCAGAAGTTTTACCATGTAGGATCTCAGCTCCTTCCAGCATGAGTGCATGGTTTGACCCTTAAACCTGTCCTTTTGGGAGCATATCTGGTATTGCTTTGGGTGCTGCAAAATGCCCTTCAGTCCAAGCACCAATCAGAGACCCAACGTGGGTTCAGCTTACCTAAGAGTGTCAGTGGAGGGAAGAAAGATGATTGCTTGGAAATAGATCTTGCTCTGTTTTTATACTGTCTGTGGAATAACATAACTATTCACCAATTTAGAGCTTGGCTAAAGAGGCACAGATCTTGAAACAACTGAAGGTCTGTTTACTGCGTTTTTCTTAAAAACTTTATATTTGCTGAAGGGAAAATAACCCATATCTGGAGCACTCAAAATACCATTTGTACTTTATTTTGTCTTTTTCAAGTAGAGAATATTGCAGACATTCCACCCAATTTAAAGTTGGAGATTTATTTAATATGAGTAAATAAAATTGCCAGGTCATAGTTATGGTCACATAGCATTAGCTTTAGTGCCAACACAGGCGCTGTGAAGTTGATAGTAGGTTCCAAGATGTGATTCATTCAGAAGTTACGATGCAGCTTCATGAAGTTGATCTTTCAATCAGTTTGCCTTTAACAATTCATCTAGAGGTAATTCAGAATTTGCTTTTCCGGTTAGATTACAATAATTCTTTGAATAGTACAAGAAAGACAAGTTTGGAGGACTGCTATCATCTTTTGTGTTCCAGTTTTATTTCAGCTACAAGCAAACAGTGAGAATTGTAACTCTTATGCTCTTTTGTGACTTTAAGTATGACTTTTTGGGTCGCTGGAGAGAGAACAGGGAGGACACGGATGTGCTGCCTGGCTCCCTCCTGGCCATGGTGAGGCACAGTAATCTTGGTGCCACAGGGTGCCCAATTGTCCCACCTTGCTGTCCCACAAGGTTCTTCCTGTCCCACTGAGGGAATGATTCAGGAGGGGCAGGATCGCCTCTAGCAATATCAGCCTGTGGATTTTCTTGTGTCTTTTTACTTTTTTCCAAGGTCTTCACGGGTCATGGTTCACTTCTGGTCACTTTTGTAACATAAATTCACATTGCAACAGCCAATAAATAGGTTTGAGCAAGAAAGGTAAGTAAATAGCTGCAAAGCAGTTTGAGGTCATTGTAGGTCTAAGTTAACATTACTTGTTGTGATATTAAGGCATCCTTCCATCATCACCTTGAAATGTGCCAGTTTGCTGAAGACTGGTAATATGTTTCTCTGAAAACACCTTGTAAAAACTGACTCATATTGTTGTCTTAAACATCATTTCTACCTGTATTGTCTTAAATGTCATCTGACTCTACTTGTATTGTTGTCTTAAATATCTTCTTGAGTGCTGTGGCACCTGCTGGGCTGCCTGTGCTGCTGCAGAGGAAGGGGAGGAGATGCAGCAGCAGGTGCTGCCCTCACCCATCCTACTGTGCATGTGGACCCAAGGGTTTCAGGCAGAAGTGATTCTGGCAGGGTCTGTTGAACTGCCAGTGGCCCTGAAGCCCCCAGCCCCAATTCCAGAGCCTTCCCAAAGGAGCTTCTGTGCATGCCTCGATTGGAGAACTTTCACAGAAAGACTACTCCTCATATGTTAATGGGGCAGGGACTTGTCCTGTAAATAGAAGCCCACCAAGAAGCCAGAGGGCGCCCACCACTCCATGGAACCGCTACTCTTATTCCTCCCTCTCTCTTTTTCTCTCTCACACACACTTCTTGCTATATTTATTTTCCATGGCACTACTGTGCATCGGATGGGATCTGAGTTGTGCTGTTTTGTCCAGCTGTCTTGAGGGCATCAGACTGTGATGTGAACTGATAGGGGTCTGGTTTTGCAACTCGGAGTGCACCCAAGTGTCTGATTTATTTTGACTGCGCCCCAACTAAACACTGTTTTGAATTTGCCCTGGGAAATTTGTTTGTCTCCAATTTGCTACACAGACACCAAAACCCCTCCCTCTCTGACTGTGCAGGTTGGTGTTGGGTGGGACCTGGTGGCAGGAGTGGGACTTGACATACCTGCTGTTCCCAGCCAGGCTGTTGGCAAAGTCGAGAGTCACCAGTCCACAGTAGCGTAGTGTAACAGGGTTTTGGATGCCCTCTCCAGTACCCACGTGTTTAGGGTTGAAGTTCACAACACAAACATGCAGGATTGTGTTTTGTTTGTTTGGGGGTTTGTTTTGGGTTGGTTGGTTGGTCTGGGTTTTTTTTCTTTTAAATTCTGAAGAGGTTCTAAGCTAAACTGAAAGGAGACGCACAAGTGCAGGCACCACCTGAAATACAGGTTTTATTTAAACATTTTCTTCCAATGAGTTATTGCAGCAATTTGTTTGTCTAAGCTATAAAATAGGCTGTAGTGGAAACGTAAATAACAAATGGTCAATCCCTGCTAGTATACAGTACAAAGAAAATACTGTTTTGGGGATCTCTTCGTTTGCTGTAGCTGATTTATGAGCTCCTTTCCAGCTATTGGTGGATCATCCTGAAAACAGGAGGAAATGATGCAAGAAATGCTATAATTTGTAATGGGAGCCTGCAGTTTCTGTCAGCTTAGGCAGTCCCTGCTCCTCCTGACCATCCATCGTCTCCTCACCTGTGCTGTTGGCAGCCCTGGCTGCCCCTTCTGTCTCTGTGCCTCTGTTGAAATCCAGAGTCAGTTCCCAAACATCTGAGGTTTGTGAAGTGTTGTGGACAAATGACTAGGGGAGGCAAAAATCAAAGTTGAATTAGTATTTTAAAAGTTTCATGTGTGATTAAGGGCACTTGTTGCTTCTTGGACTTAAAAAAACTTTCTCATGCCCAATTGACAAAAATTTTGAAGAAAAGAATCAATTTTAACATTTTCTAAATGGCATTCAGAGCATCTTTTGTAAGAATTGGTGTTGAGATACAAATAATTTTTCACTGAGAGCAAAAGAATTGCTTCCATAACATGCCCAATAGTGAAATGACTGCTTGAAGGAACAGCAGCAGAATTTTTCTATTTAAGTGCAGAAGGTATTTGGGCTGTAAAAGCTGTTGTGTGGTTAACTAATTTTCTTTAAAATGAAGGGAAAAACAAAGCAGAGAATGTATTTTCCCTGGTGAGCTGATATTTCTGGTGGTTTATGAGCTTCGACATATTGTCACTTTTGAAAAACAAAACAGGAGCAATATATGCGAGAGAATATAGTTCATCTGGATGCGTAAACTGAATTTTATATGTAACCTAAAAATAGTTATAATCCAGTGTAGAAAGTGGCATGGTTACTAGAACATGCTGTCCTTTCTCTTCCTTGCTCTTCGCTTCATCCCTGGGGTATTTGCCCTTGGTGCCGTGGCTGCTCGAAGCGAGATTCTCATAGTGAATAAATGTGAGGGAGGTTTTCTTAATTTCCCCAGACGCCAGCTAGGATTAGAATTGGAAATAAGTGAACAATATGAGAAAACTTCTTGGTGTTTATCCCAGCTAAAGACATTGTTCGTTCTTCATCCTCCTTGGCCAGAACCAAGGAAATAGTTGTCCCAGGATGTTATCCCATAGTTACTCCACTGTCTTTGAACAGATAGTGTCTGACGTTGAACTGTGTCCAGGGATGTGAACCTGCTTAAAAAATGGATGGGAATTAGTTATCCTTGGATGTGGTGTCTGTACAAGTAATATCTCTGTGGGTCATGCTCCCTGAGCTGGATTTGGTGATGAAAGGCAGAACTGTCCTGTCACTCTGATTCCTTAACCTGTTTTTGAAGTCTCTCGCTTTTATCACTTTAGACATAAAATCTGAGCATTTACAGGTCATTAAGAGAGGTGACATGGCCACAGCATCCACCTTGATCTTTTTCTTCAGATGCTGCTCTTGGACAGTGGGAAGAGAAGTTTTAGAACTGGTAGTCCTGCTAGGGACTCAACAGCTGTATCGTGTCTTTCGGTGTTGGTAGAACAAGTCATATTTAGGTGAAGACTGGAGCTGCCTGTATCACACAGTTACACCTGCCTTGCTCGCCCATAGTACTGAATTTGTGATGTTCATTCGCTGTAACCAACGTGGGAGCATCATCAGTGTATTGTACTGCTACATCTGAGAGAACTTAGCTGTGTTTCTCTGAATTCTGCTTGTGAGGTAGCAAGACATTTACTCAGACAATTTAATTTCAATAATGACCACTGAATAATTAATTCACCTCATTTACAAATATTTTTATGGAAAACACTTGAGGTTTTAATTATGCACTCAGTAAGTGATTTGTGCATATCAGTGATTAGAAGGTTAATGAAAATCCATGTATTTCTCAATGTTTTGTTCACATTTGGGAGCTAATTCCACTCTTTAGGCACCTGTGTAACTGGCTGCATTACAGCCACTGAGAGAGCAGAGTGGAAGCCCTCCTGCCTGGCCCCCTGCCTTGCTCTGCATGGGAAGCCTGAAGTTGGATACTTCATCTCATGCAAACATTTGCTTTTCCCACCCTTTTTTTAAAAGGTTAAAACTGTCATAATCTGAGGAATTGCATTTTGATTACACTTGGATTCTTATAATGCACTTCCATGCTGGATTATGCCCCATTATATTGAGTTTTATTTCAAACACTGTTGGTGTGGATTTGTGTGTGACATGAGCTTAGGAGTGGCATTTTGATTATTAAAATGCACTTCCATTTGATAACAGCCAGAGGGATCATTAAATGCAGCCTAACTATAGGCTGGAGTGGCTGGTGCAGTCTTGGCCCTGATCACGAACGAGAAAAAACCAAAAGGCTTGTAGGAAGGCTTAGAAGCAATGCAGATGATCCCGCTTGAGATAGTCTGCTCTCTGGTTTTCCAACAGTTTTCAGTCTTTCCAGAGAAATCAAATGAAACTTTCAGTGAAATAAATCCCTCTTCTTCAAGATACCAGTCCAAAATTATCTTTGCAATTTGTTCTGTCATTTACAATACACCTTAGTAGGTAAAGACATTATTTAAATGCACGGTAATCGCTAGTATTCAAAATAGGATAATAAAATCTATTTGAATCTGCAGAGAACACGTATTACATAGAAATACACCCCAAATATAATGGCACAGACATATCATTCCAGGCAAAACACAAGCCATTAGCACGCTATGGAAAGAATTTCTTCACCCAACAAGTAGAAACTCTTCAAGTATCTGACAGTGTCTCTGGTTTTCACTGCCTCTTCGTTATGTGGACTCATTTTCCAGCCAAGAGGTCAATGCCATACTCTGGGACAGGTCAGCAGCCTCTCTGGCCTCATTTTATGTTTTCTGTTAGGAATGGATTCAGACCACTGTTTTCTGGACCTTTAGGAAGAAAGCACAATTCCTGACTGAGACAAAGCAGACAATATTCTGAGCTCAGTACCAGCAGTGATAATTCCTCCTAGCTCAGATTATCCTAAGAACTCAAAAGCATCGTAACCACAGGTTTCCTCAGTCAAATAAACCATCCAGGACTGGGGTTAAACACATATACTAATGAAGTTAAAGAAAGGAGAGTGCTCTTTCCAAAAGGAAAGACAAATACTGCAAAGCCAACTCCTTTTTCTTCATAAAAACTGTGTATCCTAATGTAGCTCTAATTAAAAAAGGCATTTTGGTGAATATTTACCTATCAGCTACAAGTGACCTGTAGTTCTAGAAAATCCTTAATTTTATAAGGAATTATTATTTCACATTGCCAACCAAAAATGTTCAGTTGATACTGATTTTCAAGCTACGACAACTCCTGCTAGCTTTTTTTACTCTTCAGCTTTTATTCCTTATTCCTTTCCATAGCATCCACTTTCTTCTTTTTTCTTGCTTTCCATGTAATGGAAGAGTTGGATTTGAGATGAGTTTTGCATGTGTTATGTTGTGTTGATTCTAGATTTTCCTTGATATATAATAAAGTGCCTGTAGCTTGTACCAGTTTCTTGCCTATGATAGGAATTATATTATGTAGAAGATAAGAAAATAACAAGAAAAACAATTAAATTCTTTCCTGTCAAAACTATGTATTAAGAGAACTGTTCAGGGTAACAAATGTACATAAATTCAAAATTTTCATTAAATAACAGTGTTTATAACAACAATAAAGAAAAATATGGGAGTAAGGGTGTTAAAGTGACCTTGAATCTAGGTACATTATTATTGTATAGATACTGTTTGACTTTAATTTTTATTAATGTAGATAATGGCTTACATGGGCCTTATGGCTGTATTACTGGTGTTCTAAAATTTAATTAGATTTTTAGAGCAGTTGTTAATGTCTTCTCTAGGATTATATAATTCAGCAGCAATGCGAGAAAACTTCATCCATTTCATTATACTCTGAAAAGAAACTGAAATGAGCTATTTTGTCTACAATATTGTTTTGAATTTCTGACCCTTTCTCATAAAATAAATAAATGCAATCACAACTGTTTGTTATCCTCCAATGCAGTTTATAGATAACGCGCTAAACCATGGAAAGAATAATGCTTTCTTGGAAATATTTTAAAAATCTTTTTAGGATTTGGATTTTTGTTTCTGCTTTTGTCAGACAGGCTTGGAACTGAACACTTGGGGTCAGCTATAATCACTTGAAAGAAGCCAATTTCTAAGGCAGGAATATGTATGTTCCCACCTCTCCTCGCCAGCTTGATGGTCGTGTGCTGTATGCCTGGTGTATGGGCACGTCACTGCAGGAACGTAGATGATAGTGGTTTATTTTCATTATAAAAGAAAGTAATAATAACAATTTTTTCATTGTCCTGTCCATCAAAAATATCAATAAATAGGAATGGATGGAGGTCTGTAGTCTTTAGTTCCAGAAGAACATTCTGAAGAAGCTGCTGTGGTGGTTAAAGTTGATCCAGTTACAGGCAATGAAACATCCCAGTCAAAAAGTTTATACATAATATCTCAGATTATTTCAGATTAAACAAGGTCAAACCTGTGCCAGGGGTGCCTGCTCTGTTTAAAAAAAAAAAGACAAGCAATGGACTGGCAAATATAGTTTGTGACTACTTTGTGTCGTCCATAGGGCCAATGAAGTGCAAGCTTTGGCCGTGTTCAGCCTGGAGTTGATTTATATTCTTGGCTACACTCACTGTAACTGAGAGCAATTCTTTATTCGGTCAAGTGTTTCCTGCTCTGAGGAAAGAGTATGCATGGAAGAGCTATAGGAAATAATTTTGATTGTATGAGATATTTTGTTCTAAGTTTGGTCCTCATCTGCATGTGTATAGCTTTCTCTTTTTCAGTAATTTCACTTAAATTTGTGTGTTTGCTGTCATCCAGAGCAGATTAGCCTAACCTTCTCTGACTTGTTAAATCAATCAGGTTTTGAATTATCTATGAATGAACTTCTGAAGTCTTCCCTAAATAAATATGGAATGGCTTTAGGCCTGTAAATCATCCTTGGATGTGTTAGAAATGGAGAACTGTGTGGTTAGTTTTCACTGGATATATAGCTCGCTGCAAGATTCCTTTGTTTTAAATCTTTTCTGATTATATGAGCACAGGTTTCAGAACAAAGTTTCTTTCTAGAAGTGCTTAAGGGACATAAGGCAAGAAAAGACGCAGAATAATTTGAAAGTATATTTAGAGGAAAAGTGGGGGTGATAAAAAACCTGATTGGCTGATGTCTAAGGAAAAGGTATGTTATCCAGGGTGAGTTTCAGTCATAAGGTAAACCCAGTGGTTTCTCAGTGTATGCTCTTTGTTAGGAGGTGATTAGGAAAGATTTGGTGCAGTTACATCTTCTCCTATGCCCGGTAATGAGGAAGATGGAAAAAAGTGCATTTTTCTGGCTTGGTAAACTTTGAGCTTTGTTTTTTGTGTCACAGTGATGATTAAGAGGGTGTATTAATGTTGCAGAGTAGAAACGTTAACAGATCAAAGGATTAGAAGTGTAGTTAAAAAAATTATAATGATAATTGACAGTGACCTAATTTATGAAACAATCCTCTAGTATAAAACAATTCACTAATTTGTAATTCTATGATTAACTCGTGAAGAACAAAATCAATCATGTCAGAATCATCAAAAATTATAACAACGGCTGCAAGTTTTGTGGTAGTGCTTGGAGTGCTGTCCCTCCACTGTACTCTGTGGGAGCCCAGCGTTGAAAACTAAGATACCCACTGGGACGGTCACAGTTCAATTATTGGTGAGGGAAGTGTGTCCAGCGTGTAAGAAATTATTTCGAAGCTTTGAAGGGGAAAGATTATGGCCACATTAGGTGAAGGTTTTCCATATAGCAAGGTGCTGGTGTGTTGGGGCAGGCTGGTCGGAGTGGGGCTGCTTTACAAGAGCCAAGGACCTGAGAACTCCTGGGGCAACCGAGGCACCAGCATGCTGCTGCTAAGTCTGCCTTCTTATAGCACAGACTCTGAAAAATGAAAATAAGTAAGAAAAACCAAGTATATAACCATTGGAAACTTTCTCCTAACAACAATACTGCATTAAAGAACTAACAAAACCTACATTGCTTAACTTTGGTCAAAATCTGTTACTGCTGTAATCCTGTAAACCATTTAGAAATAGAAAGGCCAGCAGTTCCAGCTGCATTTTGTTGGTATCTAAGAACAGTGGGTATGTAGTTAAATATGAACTGCATTACATCCGTTGGCAGCTGCAGAGACAGAAGCAAAACTCATCAATAGATGGCATGGAAATGAGAAACCATGATATGATTAAGGATCTACAGCAGACTGTTACGCGGGTGGGTTCACATCCTCTCTGCTGAAGGAACACGTCTTGCATTTCATAGTGCTGAGTGGCCGGAGCTGGACTGGTGGTTCAGGAAATGACATGAGAACTATTTATTAGCCTGGAAAAATTGGCATCTAGCGACAACCATTATTCATTCAGCATTATTGATTTAACTTAAGGCCACAGCAACTTGTTTCGTGAGTAGTTCTGGCATCATTCCATGTGAAGGCTGACTTTGCCAAGGAATTTGTTGTTAAAAAATACTTACATCAACCAGCTGAATTATCCAAAGTGTTGTGGGAAATGTGAAATAAAAGTCCTGCATTTGAGATGTATGCAGCAGTTTGGGAGCTGCCACTACTCACTTAGGGATCGACAGATGTAACAAAAAGCATAGTTAAAACAGAACTCCAGGGCTTGTTAAAATGTGAGTCTGTCCGTTACCTCTGTCTTTAGGTACTTATAAACTTTGTTTTATGTTTACCATCCCCGTTTCATTTTGAAAGGTTCAGTGTAAATGGATTAAGGTCTTTATGTTGCTTCAGAGTAAGCCCTATCCATAGAAGTGATCTGCCACTTCTGGAAAGCTTCACTCGCCCCAGAGGAGCTCTCCTGCTTTCAAATATAAATAAAAATAATTTTAAAATCAAAGAAATCTACTCTGTAGTTAGTAGAATATCTGAAAACATGGTTAATCCTAAAAAGCTTTTCTATTTGATTTTTAATAAAGCTGAGTTAATAATTCATAATTTAATGTATCTGATTAATTTTACCTCTTTCTCTCAGAATGTCTTCAAAGCACATAACAATTATCTCAAATGTACTTATTCAAAATGACTCAGTGACCTCTCTTTCTAGATCACTTATTCTTGATTCAATTTTTCGTAACAGTGCACAGTTTCTATCGCTTATCATTCATTATTTTTCTCTGTTAATTGAGTTATCACAAATCCAGTTTGGAAAAAAACCCAAACTACTACCCTGTGGCCAGAAAGCATACTGAAAATACATTTAAAATTCCTTTCTGCAAAGTTTAGTTTTAAATAGAATTTCCAGGTCATAAACATAGATTGCACATGATGTATAGAAAGTAAAAACCACAAGGGAAGATACTGGATGCGAATTGATTTTACTGCTCAAAAAAATATTCATAGCAAATGTTATATATATTGAGGGAAGTAATATTTAAAACTTAAACACCTTTGCTGTTGTTTATACTGTCCCAAAGATCTCTGTGCATGGAAGAAAACTAAAAATGTTAATTTTCTTCTGAACCAGCCCTAGAAATAGGCATAGTCCTGCTGACACTGGCTGTCCTGAGCACACAGGCTGTGAGGGGAAGGAGCCAGGGGGTACCCATTCTCGCAAAGCCAAAAGCCTCCCTCAGTGTGTGAGCAGGTCCTGGCTCGTGTGCTTTACACCACTGTCTCAGCTGCCCCAAGGAGGTGATGGAGCTGGCTGCAGCTGGGGCAGGGTTTCAGGGTCCCTTGCCTGCTTTTGAGTCCACAGGCATGAGTGCCAACCCCTGCTCAAGTTTGAAGCAAAATCTGCCTTCAGTGGAAGAAAACATGAAGGACAGTCTTCTTCAGAAGGGACATCTGGTTATTTCACTCCCCCAAATGGTTTTATTTTTCCTCTGTCAGGGCCCACAGATGTTCAGATTTGTCAAAGGTTGTGCACCAGGTATCTTCAGATCTTAACATCTCTAGAACTAAAGGTTTACAGCACTCTGTGACTGGTTCTGTTGCTCTTATTTCCATTTATTGGGATAATTCTGTCTTCCTTTTATACTTTTTTTTTTTACCTTTCTCTAGAATTTTCATTCCGAGGCCACCCCTGTCATTCACTCTTTCTCCTTGATGTCTCTACTGCCAGGTGTAGGGACAGTACTCTGACACCATTCAAGCCCTGGAAACGTTTACAGACGTGACAAGTGTAGAACTTTGCCTCTGACCCACAAGTCCTCAAGGAAAATATAGTGTTTAAACTAGACTTATTCTAGAACCTAAGTCCAATTCAAGGACCATTCAAACACTTAAACGTTTTGTTCAGTCTTCTTGGACTGGAAACCTGTGAGGGAGTTGGGTTACCAAGAGCATTCAAGAAGCATTTGGACAATGCCCTCAGCCACACGGTGTGAATGTTGGGAGTGTCCTATGTAGGGACAGGAGTTGGACTCGATCTCTTTGGGTCCTTTCCAATGTGAGTGATTCTATGATTCTATTCATTTCTGAGGGGAATTTAACCCTTCTCCTGTGCGCGGTGGGAATGAGGGATGGCACGGATGCTAGCAAAGCCTAAAGGGATTCACCACCAGAACAGGCTGTTGTGTTGTCTTAGTTGAAGTCAGAGGCAAACGACTCCCTTTAAAGTGTAGGATAAACTACCTTGCTCAGGAATTGCAGACTTCCTGGGAGGATCCCTGAACACCTTTCCTTACTGCCTTGGAAATGTGGCACCTTCAGTCAAGGAGGACCCAGCATTCTTTTAAGAAAAACAAGTGATGAAAACATGTTGTCCTAGGAACTCATAGTATGTTGTTATCCAAGTGATGATCTAACCATACAAATCATACAAAGATAATTAACCTATGCTAGCAGATCACTGAAATCTGCAATGCTATTAATATCAGGAATTTGATTTACATAATATATTGCTAAGTGCATATGTGTATTAAAATAAAGTTCAGGAGGAGAACAGTGGAATTGCACCAGGGCTGAGCTGGCCAAAATTCTAATGGTGCATGCATCTCATTGTAGGGAGATTTTTCCTTATGCTCTTTGTTTCACAATTTAAAAATAATATAAAAAACCTTAATAGTCAAATAGATGGCCTTAATGTCATGGATTCATTAAAACTAAGGATTTTATTTGACTGTTATCTTTCTTCCCCTCTTACTCTTGCAGTCTGTGGTGGTCGTTTGTGGTGGCTTTGCTAATACACCAATGCAGTTTGTTAATGAAATTTCCACAAATTAATTTTCTCCACTAAAACAGCATCAATAAACATGAGCAATTATTAGATGTGGACTAGAAATAAAAGAAAGCATAATAACTTTCCTGATGTTATTTTGTGGAACTAAAAGTACTTCTCTTTTGTCCTTTTTTCATTAGGAGCTCTACTAAATGATTGCAAATAAAGTAATGGGGACTAGCATGAATTGCTAGATACAGCTAATAATGCCTTGGTTTAGGCTATTGACTTACCCTAACGTATTTCCAGATGTCACTGAATTTTATTGCATTAGATCTATTGATAGCTTTAGGTGGCTTTTTTTCCCTGTTATTCACAGTCACATTTAAATAACTTTTTTCTAAAGGAAGGCTTTTTTTCCAGCTGAAGCAACTAAAAGGTATCAACATCAAATCTGATAAATGGGTACCCCATGGTTAAGAAAATTACATAGGCTTAATACCTAAGGCAAGTGAGATGCAATCTCAGCAAAAGAATCTACGAGGAGCAAGGTTATCATTCAAGGAAAAAGGCATAGTAACACTTTCCTTGTAACTCTAATGGGAGGGAGTAGTCTCCACCATCTTCCTGTATTTATGGAGGTTTAAAATCACATACTAGATAACTTTCAGTGTAGATTTTAGGAATACAATGGTTTAAATAAATTGACAAGAGTCAAAGCTTTAACAGAAAATTTGGATAGTGAAAGCACTCGCATTAACACTGTATCAGATATTAAATTGAAGCATGATAACGCATTTGCCACATCATTAAGGCTGTGCCATCACTTTTAAGTACAAAATAAGACATGATTTGTGACGTTTTTGCAACAGCATTGACCTGACCTTACGAAGCAGCTGGTTTGTGGAGCACCTGTAGTTACTTTGTACAGGGTCCCACACATGGTAGATCTCTTGTGCTGGGTCTAGGGAACTGATAGAAGTGATGAAACGTTTGTGAGAGCAGCCAGGTCGGTACTTGTCTGCTTTTTTAGGTGACCTGGGTCTGGTAACGTGCATTTGATCTCCTAAATAAATACATGCCACTGCTCACCATTCTGCTGTGTTTGGAGTGTTGGAGGTGCACCATGTGGACCCTGGGCACTGTCCCCAGGGTCTTGGCCATGTCCACCACTGCCCATGTTTTGGGGGTGTCTTTGCACAAGGGAGACCAAAGCGCCTCGTGCTTTGGGTGAGTGCAGAGCTCAGCTGTGTCGTGTGTGTGTTGGATGTGATGCATTGCAGATTCAGTGCTATTTGCTTTCGGGGTGTCAGCTGCTAGCAAGACCAATACTGGTGTGATATGATTTTTAAGGAAGCAATATTAAGGAAAACAATATTTTTTCAACAATATATAGAAAATATCAGGAATTCTGTTTGTAAATACACTGGGGTTTTGCCTATCTATTGTTTGCATAGGGAGCAGTCGTGGATTACAAATAGGATATGCCCTGGCTTTTGATGGGCTGCTGTGAGGATGCATTCATCGTTATGATAAACGTATTTAGAATATCCCAACAATAATAAGCATCACCATGCCTCAAGTGGCCTTGCCTCTGGCCACATCAGAGTCCTTCCCTGAGGGCTGTGGGGCTGCTGGCTCGGAGATGAAAAATTAAAAGTTAATTTTCAAATGGCTCTGGTGAGGTTGACCAGGAGAAACAGTGCCATCTGCTGAGCTATGGCCCTGGGCATGGCTGGCACCAGGACTGTCTGTCTGCCCTTTCTTAACAAGAAATGTAATAGCAGGAGCCTACAGAGCTTTGGAGATTAATCCTCAAACCAGTACATGTGGATATGTAAATATTCCACCTCCTTGCTCTGCATGATTTTAAAGGGTTATAAGAAACTCAGTAAGGGATCATAAACCTGGTTTTGCATTAAACTACCATATTTATCTCACCTGTCATTGGATCATCCATTGAAGGACTTCTTTTTATTATTTTTATTTATTTTAGGCAGTATTCTTTAGGAAATACTGTTCTCAAAAGGCAATGTTAGATACAGCACAATAATGTTAAACAGAAAATAAATTCTCTGTGTTCACCTTGAGGGATTTTACAAGTTACAAATTATAAAGCCAATAATAACTTCCTTTTAGAAGACTTTTGACAGGAGGAATATGAAAAACGAGGAGAGAAAGAAACTCATTTTTATAAACATGAGCAGAATAGAAGTTTTAAACAGGTATGGCAGTCAAACATGCCAGCATGTATAAAACAAAAGCGGCACGTTTTCTTTGACTACTGTTTCTGAACACCTGGCTTTAAATATTCAGACTTAAAGCTAATGAAGAATTTTTGAAGGCAATATGCTAAAAGAAATTCTAGCAGCCCACGTAGCCCCCATCTGCTTTTGAACAGATACTAATAACAATGCAAGATGTTTAAATGTGAGTGATAAGTGAGTATATTTTGGTCCACTTTAGGCTGAAGCTATCGGTTAATTTGATACTGAGAATGAATTTGTTTATTTGGAAATGCTAAAAATTTTGACTTGCAAAAAGTTGGGTTTGCTTTGCTGAATTTTTTAGCATCTAAAGAAAATATTTGTGATACCTTCCCACTCCTCATTTCCAGCAGAGCCAGGGTAAGTGGGATACAAGGATTTAAAGTAAATAGCATAGAGACTATTTTAAAGAGTAATCAAAATAATCCTATTGTACATTTTCCAATGCTTTTTGGAGGGTGGAGCGTCTGGCTTTTTGTTGCAAAGTTTTATAATCTGAAAGTGACCCAGTCCATCAGTTTAGATATTGTTATGGGCAAGGTCAAAAGCATCAAGTGTGCAGGTAGTTTGTAATTGGCTGTCTGCAGAAAACAGCAGGGAATTCAGTCTATTACATGCACTTCGATGCACTAAACCAACACTCCATGAATCTATTGGAGCATAGAAAAGGCTTGCTAATCTCTCTCCAGTAATTATTGCAGGTGTGCCATTCTCCTGTCAAGGGGGGCATTCGTCACTTGATAAACCTAAATGTTCCTAGAGATTTTTTTTTTCTAGTAATAAAGCACATCTTGACGTTCAGAGACTTTATGTGACATTAGGAAAAGTATATTTAAGGAAAATCTCAAAATAAGTTGTTCTGGTAATCAGTGCTGTTCTTGGAACCAGGGATAATTCTAGTGAGCAAGACTAGCCTGAAATCTGCCACACCTGTGTTCAGATGAATTATATTCTTAGGGAAATAAAGCCATGGGCATCTGGAGTCTAGAATTTGAGGATGGTTGAAATAGGAACTCGATTTCACTATGTTCATAGAAAATTATTACTTCACAGGAACTTAAATGCAAGAGAATTCAGGTTTCTGGGGGTAAGGAAAGGAAGAAGGCCAAGGTACATACAATGTTATCATCTAAAGTAGCTGGTAACTGTTTTTTACTTGTTTGAAAAATAGAATGTATGTTGTTTTCGTCTGCTTTTGGCCTTCAGTTTGAGTGGGGGTCTTAGGGCTTTTTGCCTGTATGCCCTCTGGATATTAGATCTGTATATACAGCACACCCTTTCCATGCCTCTGAATGTTACCAGCCATTGAGAGTAATGAAAAGTAAAGTGACAGAGTCCATTTTGATGTCCTTTCATCCAGCCATAATCTTTAAATGCTCAATTACTAAGACAATACTAAATATATTTGGTACATCACAAAATATTCAGTTCTTGTTTCTGTTCTCATTTCTGTTAGTACTGCGTGACTTCAGATGGGTCTATAATTTTCAAGCATTGGTCGCATGATTTTTTTATAGCTATTACTTATATAATAATGTGAGGCAGCATATCTGTTCCATGTTATGCATAGTAAGTTTATATTTAGGTTTATGAAAAAGATTTGTTTGTTACACTGAGAAAATCTGCTTCCCTGTTCCTGGATCATTTCCATGGGTTTGTGTTTTACTTTGTTCTGTTTTGTCCCCTCTGCAATTACAGCTGCTCAGGAGAGGGACTGTCTTCCCCTTTTTCTGATCACACTTTGCCTGGCACACCTAGTTATTGGCAGGAGTCCATAAATACTGCACAAATAGAAATAATATTTGAGCTATTTCAAATATACATGAAAACGTAAAGCTTCATTTCCCACCGTCAGTTACTCAGCTAATACGAAGATGAGTACCCCCGTGTGGGTTTTACTCATCACCACTACGGAGCATTGTGCTTTATCACTGCTGGTCCAATGACTGTATTGTGTCAGAAAAAAAGATAAACCAAAATAGTTATTCTTTAAGTGTTCCTTCAGTGGTATTTTACCTCTAGCACTACGATGTCCTTAACACATCTTAGGAAAAAAGTCGGACTACGAACCATTGGTTATCCTGTAATCCAAATGGACCTGTAGACGTCTTGATAAGCTGGAGCATGTTCGATGGTTGAACCTTCACCTCTCTTTAATACTCTCATTCAATCTTAATCAGCTCCTATTAAAGTGGTAGTCTGCCTGTGAATTGCAAAATTTCCACTGGCCTTAATAACAGTGGGAGGAAGCTCATGAAAGACTCACAATGTTGTGGCTTCGCAATAGCTCTTGTTCTGTGAAAGGTGTCGGAACTGACTCTCCATTTCTCTGGTTATACAGATCAGGAGCTGAAATAAACCTCCTTCATGTCTTTGTTTCTCATCAAGGAGATGAATTATCAAAGCATCACCCAATGTCAAATCATAACAAACCAGATAATCCTAATTAACAGTTATGAAAAATTTACAGTAAGAAGCCAGTGCTGCTTTGAAACTTAGTCTGAAGGGACTTTTTAGGGACTTTGAGAGATTCAGATAAATCTGATAGGAAGAACTGACTGGCCCGGGCAAAACTGCAATTGTTTCTCAATATTTTTTTCTCCAGTGTTATTTAATTGTACTTTCTCATAACTATCATACCATAGCCTTATGCATTTCCTCTTCCTAACCTAATTATAGATGGACATCATGCCCAGCATTCAGGGCTGTGCAGCTGCCCAGTGCCAGACCAGAGCATCGCTCTGCCGTGTGCAGCTCTTTAGCTTTACTGCGCACCAAAGCACAACCTGGTTTTTGCTTTTGTAGTCTTTCATCTTGGATATCTTTCTGAATTTCTTTATACTGTGTTTTTACTCCTGTTAGCAAGCAACTTTTTCAATTTGCTTTAGTTTAGGTTTTAGGTTTGCTTGCCTGTTTTAAAGGAAAAAAAAAACCCATGTATTTTTCTGTTTTCCCTTTAGTTCTATATTATCTTTCTTCCTGTCTTCCTGATACCACTGATGGCCACCTTTCTGCTATACCCATTTCTTTTTTTTGCTGACTGTTTTTAGCTTAGTCTGAAGAATGGAATAGATCTCTCAAAAATGATTTATTTTTGTAAAAGTAACTTAACTTCTATGATCTACGTGCCACTTCACTTACTTAACTTCTGTGCTAATTATGTTGCATTTGACTTACCGAAATAGTTGTACTCAGCTCTTATGTCACTTCTTTTTTTCAAAAACTAATGCAAGCTTTTCATGTTGTTTCTCTGGACTTATATTGCAAATTTATTTTTCCGTGACGGGCTTTTTCTGTTTTCTTCTCATCAGCCTCTGAATATCCAGAGACGTTGCACTCAGCTTTAATAACTGTGGTCTTGTCACCTTGATTTAAATGATCACCATAATTTTGCCACATCTAAAGCTTTGGGTTTGTATTTTCTTTGTATCAGTCTTAATGATTACAATGTTACAATCACAGTTCAATATTTCATTTACAGAAAACTGCTTAAATTAGTCCTTAGCTCTGTCTGAACTTATCTATGGTGGTCTGTAGATATCCTTGACATCCAAGCCGTATGTTTTATATGGTCTTGTATTTGTTTCCAATTTTTTCTCCTCTTGATGGCCTTGGTTTTCATACCGTAGCTTCTGATATTATTGCTGTATTTCTAAATCAGTCAGATTATCTTTAAACTAGTCCTAAAATTCCTGAAGTATTTCAGCATATTGAAAAACAACAAAAACCCCCTCCAATCCCATATATTAAAGAATTTGCAGCATTTGAGACATGAAGCTATGTCCTGTTCTTCATTGGTATTGCACAATCTGAATCTGCCTCCCTCGTGGGCAGCAAAGCTCTCTGTGTACATTGTACACGCAGGCTTTTGGTAAAAGTTACAGCTTTCATTAGAACTACTGAAACAGAAAAAGAAAGAAAAAAGAAAAAAGAAGATGGACTTTCATTCCATCGCTCTTCTTTAGGTTTTGTAACGGCAGCATTCAAGAGAAGTGCCGGTTGGGTGTAAGAGTTCAGTTTGAAGGCAGGGTTTGAGTCCTTCAAACTCCTGAGAGGTAGCCGGCAACACAATCTTTTTAAGGCGTTTTTAGTCCTCCTATTAGAATCAAGGGCAAGAGTTTACAGATGTGGAAGCTGTTTTGTGAAGAACGTTCTTCTGGTTATAAGTGGGTGTCTGCCCTTTATCGACTCTGTGTGAGCTTGTTTCTGTCCGTGCTACTTGGTCTCACCCATGTAATTTTCTGAGGGCATTTGGTGTGCTGTATTCTTAAACATATATGTGTAGAATCCATGGGGTTGGTGCTTTTGTGGTGAGAACTTTAATGAATAAGAATAGAAGCTGAGGTTCTGTTCTTGCCACGCTTGTCTGCTCTTTGTTTAATGTTAAACCCCTCCTCTCTTCCCCTCTGCCTCATGCGATGTCTGCCCTACCGTGGGCAGAGCTTGGCTGTTTCAGATGTGAAGAGCTGTTGGGTTGTAAGATGTTTGACTTGAAGGGAATTAACTTTCAAGTAACGGAATTCAGTAGTTTCACCTCAGAGTCCACAGCAAATTATTGAGGTATGCAGTGAAATCCTCCAGGGAAGCTGTACCAGCACTGCCTGCAAAAGTCCTGTGCCGCAGCCTCTAGCGGGAGCCCTCACTGGCCTCATCTCCCCAGAGCGTATCAATCCTCCGTTTTGTATCGGAGATTACTTTTTAATCTCGTAGCCAGTATTTTCTAGGTGGAATCTCTTACATCAAACCATAATTTATATATTTTAGAGTACTTTACATCTGATACGTGTAACATCACACTTCTCTTTCTATAGATGACTATCAGTTCTATCAAGGTATATTGAGTCATTGCAAATTTTCTCCATCTCCACAAATTAATGTCTGTATTTTCCTAATGTAATGGATCATGAACAGGAAATCAGCCATAATCTATTTATAGGATATCATATATTCAGTGCTTTTACTTGGTTATTTTTTTCATTTAGTTTTTAGATAATCTAGTAATAGTTGATGGTGGAACTGGAATTACTGTCCCAAGGTTGTCAGTCATGTTTATCAGCCTCAGTGCCTGAAAAGACTTCATTGACTATGTTCAAATCTCTACTGTGTCTTTGAATTGTTCTTTTAGATACACAATTTGAAGTACAAGGTCTTTTTATACCACAACAAAAAGAGATAAGGACATGTGTTGTGTTTTTCTTTCGGCTAGTGTTGTCTAACCATGAAGTTGTGTTGGGTGGGAGATGTGTTGGTTCCTCGTTTTATGCTAGGTTTAACCGTGGTGCCCAGCAGTTCCAAATCAGGGAAGACTGAAGGGTGAGATTCAGGCTCCTCTTTGCATGAGGGCTGCCAGCGCTGCAGCTCACTGGGTATGTCTAAACCCTTGGTCTAGAGCCATCAGGCAGGTGACAGAGATGACAGTTTTTCACTTGGCCTCACAAATAATCTGGTTGCTGAGTGTTGTCTGCATTCAAACAAATTCAGACATGTATTAAAGCTATAATAAATGATTTGCAATGTACTATTAGTACCTCCTAAGTGTGGTTAATGTCGCATCAGTTCTGCTCGCTTTTGTAACTAATTGCTGCGTTAATAGACTTAGTAATCATAGGAATTGTGGTGAGCGTAAGGTCTAGAGAAGGAGTGTTTTCTGAAGCTTTCTCAGTCTCTGTAAGGGGTTAATGCTTATTGTCTTTTGCATAACCGTAGATCATAGCGAATTCTTAGCTACCCACTAACATTTATATTAAAACCCTGCAGAGACTGTTTTTTTCAAGTTTCTGAGCAGTTATTTGACCACCTGCGGTGTCGAAGGTGAGCTCTGGTGGGGCTGGAAAGTAGGTGGTGTCTAAGGGTAAGTGCATTTGGAAAAAAGCTGTGAAAATTCACAGCAAAAGCAGCTTGGAGATACCTGAAATACGCTATGCTTAAGCTTTCTACTTGTATAGATGAGCTGCTGATCCTAGGATAGCAAAGGGTTTTCAAATCCAGAGTCAAAAGGCTTAGGTTCTGGGCCTGAGAACTGAGCAATTCAAAGACAAGCGGGTTAAGGTCGACGTAAGCCTACAACACAAACGTAACTTCTTTTCATCTCCAAATAATGTGTGTAGTATCTGTATGTAGCCTGGCTTTCTGTCATCAGACTTAAAGCACCTGTGCTTATATAGGAAATCAGCTTTAAGGTGAAGAAGAGAATTTCAGGTTTGCTGCTGACGGGCACAGGCAAAGGGAACAAGGCTCAGAATCTTCTTTGTATCATTGGCTGTAAACAAAATGTCCAGGCAAGGACAATTGAAAAATAACTACATTGTATTTTATATCAAAACGTGCTTCTAAGAAATGTCTGTAAGTGGTACAGTGTGTGATTTCATGCTTTATTGTTCCTCAATCTGTTCAGTTTACAGGGGACAGGTATTTTTCATTCTCCTAGCTGCTAGCTTTGCTAACGCTATGTGAGCTCTGAAACTCACGCTGTGATCTTTCAAGCTTCTACATTTCCATCAGTAATAAAGAATCTGCAGGACGAATTCTTCTTGTGGTTACACCTGTGAAACTCCATGATCTTACAGAATTTCTCAGGCAAAACTGAGCAGGGAATAGCAGTACCTTTGAAAATCAAAAGGATAAGAGCCATCAGAGAAATGCTACAAGCTGGAAAAGCATCCATTTAGACTTGTACAAAGCAGAGTATAACTGAGTGAAAGGTGAAAATATAATCAAGAAAATATGACAATGGAGAAAGTTTTCAGAGAGTAAGATTTACAGAGCCACAGGAAGCTATCTCAACAAGGTGGTGACAGGTCCGTTGCTTGGATATTTTCAATGAAAGAGTGGAAAGAAGATATAATTCATCATAGCTAGAGATAATTCAGGCTTTTTGGGACCAGAGATTTGAAAAATGGTCATAGATTTACTGTACTTTAAAGTCTACTTTTTAAGTAGCATAATTCTTTGTTCGCCTTTCATTGATGTTTTCTTCCCAGAACTTGATATTCAAACATTCCTGTGACTCATCAAAAGTGCAGTATGACAAGAAATGCTGTGCCCGTTATTTTCATCTATCCCATTCCAATCATTCAGCATAATTTACCAAATATGTCTTCTCCAGCTCTAATTTCGGCAGTTTTGAATCAAGTAGATGCCATTAGGACATCACTAAGAGAACGAAGTGACTGCCAAGGCACTGTTAAAATTCAGGCATCGCTCACGCTATCCATGGCGGCACACATGAAAGTCTTCAGGGATCTCTTCTCATATCTTCACTGATGGGCTCTTTGAGAGGACGTGTGAGATTTGCCATTGGAGTTGGTCAGAGAGGAAGGATGGGCGCTCCTGGAAGCGCTGTCTTGGGCTAACCAAGCTGTCATGGGGTTGAAGGTTTGGGTGAACCCTAGAGGTGTGGGCACTGACAGTGGGGAAAGAACAATAGAACAGTCCAGGTTGCAAGGGACCTCTAGACATCATCTGGACCCACTTTTTGGAAAAGGGAGCCTAGATTACATAAGATTGTCTTGCACCCTGTCCAACTTAATTTTAAATCTATGATTCAGTGTATTTGTTTTTCTCTACAAAGCAATACTTTGCAATTCAAGTATTTTTAATAGCTGCTATAGTCAGGAGATTGAGAAAATTTTCTGGGACCTGAATTAGTGCAATAAATATATGTGTATTATTGTAAAAGTTAAAAAGTTTATGGTAGTAGTTTGTTTGATCCTTTTTTACTTGTCATGTTTGCAGTCTGTGTAAGCTCTTAGCTTGTGCAAAACTGAGCATAAACTGCAGTGTGAAGTTTTGGAAACATTAATGTTTTAAAATCAGAACTGTGAAGTCAGATCTGAAATAAAGGATGCTGTGTCATATGAGAAAAACATAGACGTCTAAATTGCACCGAATCCCAGATTAGGGTTTATTTAGGTTGCTTTTTTGCGTGCAAACCGCTGAGTATATGTACTGCGGGTGTGTGTGTGTGAATTCATTGAAGAGTCATTTGCTTTACTGTGCTGATGCCCTCTCACAGCACAGAGGATGCAGTGGCGCTGCAAGGCAGCTGCCACATCTGATCTGCTGGCTTACAGCCCCCCGAGTCCCTTGCTTCCCTCCTGCCCCTCTACTTCCGCTACTCCAGCATGGGAAATGCTTCCCGATGTGCACCCATAGGAAGGACAGTGCTGATTACCAGGTAAATAAGGAATAACCTAAAAATACATATTGATGACCATTTATAGGTCACCTGCCAAAGATGAAAAGTTTGGAGGCAGTTATGAAAAATTCGTGCAGCATTTTGGCAGTGTTTAAACCAGTTAAGTGCAACACAGGTCTGCAATTGTTACTCAGATATCCTAGTGATGGGGGAGGTTGTTAATGTGTTTTATCTAGAACAAGTGTCCAAAATTATAATTGTCTAAGGAGACTCAAAATACTTCAAATATCTTAAATTTACAGATGCTAGAATTAAATCTTGGTAGTATTCTGGGAAAGTGGATAAATAATTTTTCGAAAGTAGTAACAAAGTCACAAGGAGATCTGACCTCTCAAACCCACAGATTAGATCGCTTTGGGGCCCAAACCAGCAAGCATCATTGCTTGCCTTCGTGAGCGGCTCTCCGCATTTTTCTAAAAACGGAAGCAGAAACAGAGGCGAGGGTGTCCTTGTTAGGATTTACAGCAGTCTTCTCTCTGGTTCAGCTTTCAGACCAGACCCTTGGGCCCATGACCTCTGCCTCCCTAGAACAGCCCCCTTGGCTGCTTCAGCCAGTCATGTCCCCCCAGTTGTCTCCTGCTACATGGGCAATCCTGTACGTCACTGCCTCGCAGTTGCTGCTGCAGCTCTTGCTTGGTTGGAGAGCATCGTTTTGCCATACTTTGTTTGGTTTGTATGTAGGCAGGTTTTTTATGGTCCTGCCCTCCCCTCCCCTCACATGGCTCCTGTCTGTTGTAGCTGCATGGAGGTCTCCAGTACCTTCAGACACTTTAGGATTAAGAGTTGTGGATGAACCTACCTACAAGGGACTGACCTGCTGATCCTCCCTGTTGCTTTTGTATGGCCATTTATCACAGTGTAAAACTTCCATAGAATACTCTCATGCAGCTGGTAACATTTTCATCTGCCCTGAACACATTCCTTCATTATAAATCTCAATATATCACAATACAGATTAGGAATGTGATTTGTTTTTTATGGATATCTCTATTGTGACCACTGGCAAACTGAAATGGATCCTGGAAAAATATTTATAAATTGCAATCATGAACTGGTATTATTTGTAATCTACATAAGAAGTGAGATTTTAAGTGATCCATTGTCACACAGTCGAGTGGAGACACTTGCGTCAGGCTGTCATGCGTGGGAAACTGATGCACTTAAGATTATTTCTGTACCAAGTTTCTGCTCCGGGTGACTAAAGGCTGTTGCACAGGAAGTCCAGCTATACTTTTTATTAGGTGAATGGTATTTCAGAAGTGCCACCCTTTAGCCACTGGAGAGAAAAACTTGGAAATGAGAGAGATGTGTAAACCAATATGAGGGATTTTTGCAGTCACCTCTGTAAGGGAAAAGAAGGACTTACTTATATCTTCACATCTACTGATCTGTCTTATTTCACGAGCTTCAAATTTCTCTTAGTAACTTTTGGGGGCAGGAGATTCATGAATTATCATGAGTACTAGAACTATCCAAATAACAAAGGCACTCTTCCTGCTATTTCATGAGCCAAATTCTGTAATTCTTATTCAAAACTCATTGCTAACTAGGAAAATTTTCAGTCACGAATAGTCATTAGGTTCTTGATTTTTCCACATCTAACGACTTCTGTGACTCAAAGTCCTACTTCTTGGGAACCTTTCCTACCAGATGAAATGAGAAAGCTCACCAGAGGGCAGAGAGGGTAATAGAAGATGCAGTGAAAATAACTGTGCCGGAATTCAAGTCTGCGTAACATACAGGGTTGTAAAGAATATAGGAGGCAGCTCTTGGCAGACAAGCAGAGGAGCTTCTCACAAGCAAAGGATAGCTCTGGAGGTAGGACAGGTTACATTTTTCTTTTGAAAATGATGTCATCTCCTTTTATCCTACTTTAGTCCCTAAAGAACGAGCCCAAAATATAGAGGGTCATGGCATGGCATTCAGTTCTGGGGGCCTCCTTGGCTCAGCAGACCTTTCAGTTTCATCTTGACTCTTATCATCCATGTACTTTGCCAATTAAAAGACCTGAAGCAATTAAACTGTCTATAATTATCCATGATATCACATTGGCTTTTCTGGGCATTAGCCAAACAGCACATTTAACAATCACTTACACTTCAAATACCGTAATCAGCAATTATCTAAAATGCATAGTCTTTAACAATTAGCAATTCAAGGTCTTGTTTGCTTGAAAAAGTGAACAAAAGTAATTTCGTAGCATAGTGACTTTGCTTTCACACACAATTACAGCGTATGTGGGAGGTAGCATAAATCCTAACTTTGATATTAGTGCATTAACATCAGCTTCAGTTGAAGTGGCTTTTAGAAATGATGGAAACAACTGACTGTCACAATATTATATAAATTGAGTGTGGGCACCAGTTCTGGTAATAGATAGTTCGGAATTCATAGATATAAAGACGCAATAAATAATACAAACAGGACAAACTGTCCATCTTAGTGTTGCTGTATTGGGACTTGCTGACTTGCATTAGCTTTCGTTTGGCATGCAGTTTTGTCTTTTCATGAATTATTGTTATGAAATTAAACATTTGCAACTTGAAAAAATACTTTTTGTTTTGGTGGAATGATGAACCAGTTATCTTAACAGTTCAACATTCTCTGTTAATCCTAGAAATGTTATTTGTTCAAGTCTTAATGAAAGAAAACTATTGGTAGCATTAAAAGAATGAGCTTTACTAAGCATTGCTGTTCTGTCTTTGATGACTGTGATCCATTTGGTAAGTTGTCAAAGATATAAGAGACAATAAATATACTCATTCATGACCGTCATCTTTATATAGTCTAAAATAACACACAGAGTAATTTTCCTTCTTTTTCTAAATGTAAGTGCTTTTTTGTGAGTCTTCCAGTATAATTTTTTTACTTGTACAGTATATACTTTTAGTTGATAGCTCTTATCTTTTATGGGAGAACTTGCTGAAGCTGAGTAATTAGTTATTCTTGAATTTTCTTGTTTACTGGAAACAACTTAGCTGAATCATAGAAGAATAAGACTGAATGTCTTCCTGTATACATTGCTCCTAGTGAGTAATTCCTTAATAACATATACAGAAAAAAAAAATCTGGAAAGAAATCTAGCATTTGAATTGCATTTCTTATTCAGCATCCTTTCTATCATCAAGCCAAAATGATGTGTGGTAGTTTATCATAGTATTGTCCAAACCCCTTCTACTTTTCTAAATCTTCTTTTAAATCTAGTATTACATGCAATGATAGCGTTATTCTGAATCCTGTAACCACCTCATCCTCTTTTCTGAATTCTCTACAACTTCACCTTCCCATCTTTTACAGGATGGACCAGGACGCAGTGAGCCATTGCCTCTAACAGACAGTCCAGTAGTTTCCTGGAGTGGGACATATGAAAAAAAAAAAAAGAGTGAATAAATAATAATACTTTTATCTTAAATTTTTCAGAGTATTTTCTACACAAAGCTAGATGTTCTATGAACATGCTTTACACATGCAGAGGTGACTCCTGAATGAGTGTGCCCAGGTTGAACCACAGCCGCATGCTGCGCTGCCCGTGTTAACAAGCAGCCAGAGCTATCTTGGGGACCCCTGTAGCACAACAGGGATGTTGTCTACCTCTGTAGAGCTTGTTCTGGTTAGAAAGTCACGCAAATTACAGGGACAAAAAATGGGAAAGCTGATTTACTCCTAAGAAACAGGAGAATTTGTCCTTCATCAGAAACTCACCGCTTCTGGAAAACATTAAATGAATTTCAGTGTCAAGAGGAGAGAGTTGTAACAAGCATAGTTGGGTAGCTGCAAAGTTTCTTTTAGGGGAAAGCTCTGTTTTCAGGGAAGGGATTACCTTTCCTTTGTAAAACCAGTGTGGGAGTGAGCCCATCCATGGTTAGGTCACAGTCACCTAACAGAGCTGTCCACACATCTGTTGCTTTTGTGTTAACGGAAGTGTTTTGTGTTACAATAAACTTCTGTTGATTCTCCCTAAGCAGTGTCACGCTGCTCTAATAGCAGAAACATCCATTGCTTTACAAATATATTTCTTGCAAAATAAGGCATTTAAAACATTAAGAGAGATTGCCGTGGTTTGTTTATCAGACTTCAACACTTTCTTCTGAATCACTTAATGTGCTTTTCTTTATTTCTCCTCTGATAGTGTTCCCTTACACAGGGTACGTAAGTTGCTGTTTTGTTGGTCTGTCTTGTGTATGGAATGGTTTAATAATGAATACATGCTTTCTTTTCAGTAATGTTGCGTTTACTTTATTGTGATGTATTCTACTTTAAAGAAATCATGGAGACATCACACAATTTGAAGTTACAAGTCTTCCTGTCTTTGATAGTCTGTCTCCAGGTGCATACATCCCAACAGGGATAAACAGAACTAGAAGGAATTGTGTTTGCTAATTACTACCACCATTTAGAAATAACTATGAGTCACAGGGCACCACAGTGAATCTAACCCAAAGAAAAATTAAAAATGAATCTATGTAATTGCTAAGGAAATGAAGACTGAACAGAACTTAGAAGCAATTGAAGTCATTTTATTTTCATTTTATTACTGAATAAATCCTTAAGAAAATTTGCATTTACTTCACTTTTTGTTTGCTCATGGGGTCTGCTTGTTAATATGGCTGAGATGTACAAGAACTCCTTAATTAACCTGTTTTTGTGGGCATCTCAGTTCCTATGAAATATCTGTGCTAACAGCTATGTAACAATAGTGAAAATAGAAATGACAGATTTGTAAGCACTGGTCAATTAAAAAATGTTCAAGAAATGCAGTTTTTGAGTTATTGGACCAGGCTTCTCTGCAAATTGGAATTCAGTTTAGTTAATTGAATTCACTGGATCTATGGCAATTTACATAAAGTTGTAACAAAAGCGCGGTTATCTTCTCAAAAGCTGCAGTTTCAAAATATTATATTAAAAGTGGAATAATATCATTTTTACTTTATAATAACTGAATGCAGAAATATCTAATTGACACACAAACAAAATTGAAATATGTATTCTACTCTCAATTACAAAGAATTTGGTATCCAGTAATCCCAGGCAATCTATTGTGAATGCTCTCTAGGTCTTGGTCCATTTGCCTATTGCTTTGGACCATCTTAGTCTAAGTCCTGTTCAAGTAAATGACTGTAATTTACTCCAGTATGTATGGATTTTGTTGAAGCCCTGAAAGTTGTTTCCTTAAAACACTGGTCACCAATTCCACTGCATCCTGGGAGTAGTTGTGCTAAGCCTGAGATTTGTGCCCATGGGCATCCTCTGGATCGGGGCTGAGGCTACTGCAGGTGTCCTCCAGATACTCGCTTCGTGAACCTACATCCTGACTTTTCTGTAACTGTTACTCCCCATCTGTTCTATCTATGTGTTTATGTTCATCCACAAGTGCGTAAATTTAATTATTACAATTGCAGTATAACATTCTATGCCAGGGGCTGTGTTGAGAAGGTTTAACCGCCGTCTTTGCTGATCCAAAAGCACTGTGGCGAAAGATTTTTTTTTTTTAACTTAAGTTCACTTAAAAATAAATGTGGCAATTAAATATTTTTAATGTTGATCTTATGAAGAAGTGGTTTTGATGCTTAAATAAAATATGCATAAAACAATAAACCTTCAGTATATGTAGGAGAAAGATACATCTACATAGCTGCCCTCACTGCAGTGAAATCCTGACATCTGTATTGATGGATGAAGGTATTTTCTATCAGTGTCTTTGAAGGAGGGACTTCAGGAAAAGTGTGCTCCCCAAAAGATTAAGGTGGCAGAGAATGTAAAGGTCTACGTGGAGGGAAGCGAGGCAATACTTCTCTGTGAGTGCTGTCCCACGCACAGGGGTGGCACAGCCTCATCAGCCTGTACGGCACAGCCTGCCGCAGGCACGCAGCATCCAGTTTAATTACGGGGATTTCTATAATCTTCTTTCAGTGGAGACAGCAGCATTACAGCCCGCACTGGAACCTGCCAGCAAGTGTATGTTTTGTTTGGGGATTTTTTTCCCCTGGATTTTAATAGGTTCAGAGCAGTAGATGAGCGAGGATTGCTCGGGAGGGCGGATGAGGGGTGCCCGGGGAGGGCTGGGCGCTGCTCCTCGTAGGGCGCTGCCGGGATGCAGCTGCTCATTGTGGAGGTCCCTGGGGGAAAGCCGCAAGGCAGCAACCCCGCCGCAGACACGGTAGCGGGGACGAGCGCGCAGTGCAGGCAGGGACTGACGGGGAGCGCGTCCTGTTTCAGATCCGCTCACTGTGCAGCGCTGTAAGTACCGGGTTTCCTCCACAGCTGGGTATGGATGGGGCCCTGCCAGCTGCTTTTGAATTTCTGCTCTGCTGCTCTTCGCTGAGTCAAACCAGGGAGACAGAATCTTCTGCTCAGAGCCTGACAGTTCCTTTGGCTTTTCTTTTACAGGCCTGTAATTGATTAATTTAAGCAAATCAGGTGTCCCTTAGACCAAATACTTTCTGAAAACGTTAAAGATCTCGTTGCAGAGGAGAGCACTGCATAGTCTTAGAGTCAAGCATCAATAAAACTCTTTAAGAGCAAGCACGAACAGTTCAGCCAGGTAATCAAAGACCTAAGTAGGACAAATTATTTAGCATAAGTAGAATTTTGCTGGCTGCTGCGTTCTCCAATAGAATATGGAAATTACTTGTTGACAGAGCAGCTGTTCTCTGCAGACATGGGGAAAGTGTAATGCCTGATGCTTTCACTATGCTTTAAAACTTTTGGGGTTGTTTGCGGCTTTATTGATACCATGTCAGTGATACTGATTTGTTTCATTTGAAAGTTGAGAAGCATATGCTTTGCCTAGGAAGACTTTTCACTTTTTTTTTTTTTTTTTTTTTTTTAATATTAAAAAAGCAGAAATTAGAGAAACATGATAAATGGCTGAAACATTTTGCTTTTATTCTTACATATCCTTCCAGGTGCTTAGATAACCTTATGACTGTAAACTGAGCAATGTAAATTACTTACAAAGATGCATTAAGCTAATGTTGCGCTTACACAAAAGAGTTGTCCTTGCACTTTTGCAGTACCTATCGATGGCTGAGAGCTGGACCGTTCCCCTCCGCATAGTTGATATGTGCAGTGATGCTTACTACAGCCTCCTGAACCCTGTCTTGCCAAGAGTATGAGTCGATACCGCTAATACTACCTTTATATTTGGGTACTGCTGTGGTTTATTGCAAGGTCGTGCAATTTCTAAGTGGTGGTAGTGACATTTAGAATTGATAACACTGTGTATCAAGGTGTATAGATTTTTGGGGCACTGCGTGGTGATGGTAAATGTCACTTTGTAGTTTCATAAGCTTTTGCAACACACTGGTTTAAACGCTCTGTCTTTGGACTTTGTTTTTCTCTGGATAGAGCTCAAAGCCTAGGAGTGCTTTGAAACACTGGATTAGTCTTGTTTGAGAGCCAGAGTACTTGCACGAGTTCCATGAGATTCTACAGTGCATAAGGCACATACAAAAGACCAGATTTTTTGTTTTCCTGAATAGGCAGTAAGTCTCAAAGCAGAGAAGATACCAGGCTGTAAAGTATGGAAATATGTCTCTCATAAGCACAAGTTGTATTGTCATTAGATTTGACTGCGACCAGCACAAGAAGAAAAGAGCAGCTGTATCTGGTTACCTGTGTGCTACAGATATTCCTGGCACCCTACCATGCAAAGGTACTCCCGGTTTTTAGTGTGTAGCTTTCCGCTTCCACAGAAAAGAGTAGGTCTGAATTAAGCACGTGAAATGAGTGGGGTTTGTGGTTTTCAGCATTTTGTTTGTAATTGAAAGAACTTGCCCTCATTTCAGAATGAAAGGCATCCCCGATGAGCACCGGTTGTGAAAGGGCTGATGTGAATATTATGATAATTTATTTTCTTAGGAATGTTGTAATTTCAGCATTTCTGTAATGATTATAAGCAGATGGAGGAAAGAATGTGGGACTGCTTCAGTGTGTATCACATGAGCAAAAAACCCAGTGTACTTTGTAATTTATCAGACTTTTGCAAATGCGTACGTTTTCCTTTAAAAGCATAAACAAACAAGCCCACACTGAGGTCTTGCTTCTTCAAGACCAACATTTATAAATTAGGACTTTTAATCTTGTTGCTGAAACTTGACCCCACTGACAAACTTTCCTAGCACAATTAAACGAAACTTTACCCCACTACACTGTAAATTCTCTAAATAATATTAAGTCTGTTACTTCTCATGCTTTTACTTTAAACAGAGAAAACAAGTTGATTTTGCTGCTAGAACAAGCTATGGGGTAATCACCTCCATTTCTTCTTTGCCTTATGGAACAAAAATACTGAGTACTTTTAGCCTTGTGCTGTTATTTATGGAGCAAACTTTGAAATGTAATTGAAAACCTTTTTGTATAAAGCCATTGCAGTTCTCTTGCAAAATATCTTCTAGCTTTATTGAAAGCAAAAGTTGAATTAGTAGAAACTGTTCTCCATACTCTGCATTCTGTAGCTAACAAGGCATTTCCTAGCAAACCACCGTGTACCAGTGCATTTGAAAGCCAGGGGGTTGCTTTAGATCTGCACTTCCTTAAAAGCATCCAAGAGGGAAGACAGGGAGTTTAGAGAGAAACGCAGTGAGAGCAGTACTGTGGAGCAACAGCCGAAGATCTGTATCAACATGGCACAGTCAAGAAAAGGAGTGTTTTGACTGATGATCTTAAAAAGAACAATATATTAAATTAGAAAAAGTAACGTATGGGTGTCATGTAAGCACATGGCTCCTGCCCAAAGCTGGGAAGAGCAGTACAGGGCTTGAAGCACAGCGAATGCGCCAGTATTTATTACGTGAAGCTCTCAGATGGTCTTTGAGTGACCAATGATGCATCTTGCAGGGCACCTGTTGTGCAGTTCGCTGTGCTGTACTCCTCTTTTACAGGTCTAACAATTGAATTGGAGAGAGATTTGGACAGGAGCACTCAGCAGGTGGAATGAGATGTAAAATGACCTGCTTTACACTGAAAAATAGGCTGTAAAAAATACTTAATGAAAGGTTTCTTTAAAGATTGCATAAAGTAATCCCTGGTATTCTTAAGCTATTGAGCAACGTAACAGAAAACAGTGTTTTCTGTATGCCTTTAGTGCTTTGTTGTGCATAGTTTGAATCCCTTTATTGCTAAGACCGATAGATACCATTTCAGATTTTCTCTGCTTTAGTTTTGGTAATGTCATTTCTGATTAAACTTATATGGTATAGCATATTGAAACATTAAATAGTTAAATTTCTAATGACCTCAATGAAAATCTGATTGCTTTTGGGTTTCAAAGTATCAATATCTTAGCTGAACAAGTCAGACGTAATTAAAAGAAAGCACTGATGCAAGATCTGCCCTTTTACTGCATTCTTTCCATCTTAGAAATATATATCCATTTTAAAGCAAAGCGTACTTCCAGCTACCCAGGCTTTTTGCAGAATATAGCGATGACAGGGATATTTGATTTCTTTAAGCTGTTAATTCCTTAGCTGCAATTTTATGTATTGACTTCAGCAACATCATACATTTGGCTCTGAACCAATGAATCAGAAGATTTTTGAATGCTCAGCTCGATACTGCTTAGTTAATAGTTCCAATGGTGCAGCAGACAGTTTTATTGTACGGTAGGAGGCAAGCTATAAATCACACGTAAGACCTGCCTGTATTTATTGCACAGAAAGACTTTGTTAGAGATCTGTTTTATTACAATTAAAAGGTAAATATTCTCAAGGAACCTATAAAGTAGTTTTGCTTATAAAGCAAAGGACTTCACCACTATCAGTCTGATTTTGTGTAGGGAAACCCAGTGATTTAATGTTAGAGGAAAGCATCAGAAGGATACCAAAGAAATAAAGTATATCTTATGGCAAGATATAAAATGCAGTGGTGTAGATTTTAAAGGGGATGGCAGAATTTACAGAAGCTGACTATCCCAAGCAGTTGGCAAATGGACTAAAGAAGACAAATTTAAGACTTGCCAGAAGGAAACCTTATATCAGGGAATAGAAATTCAAGTGCTCTGCAAAGAAAATGTAAATAAGGCAATAGACATCTAAGAGGACTGTGGTCAAATGCAACGCAGAGAAACAGCTTTGTGCTGAGAGGAGAGGATGTGCTGTATGTGGAAAAATATCAAGTATAAGCCCACTGGGAGGAACTTGGGAATAGCTGTCATATGCACTGGTAAGTTAGTGTATAAATGCTTATGAAACTTGAGTAGTTTGTGAAAAGATATCTTTAAGAGGTAATTGCCTTTAGTTCCCTTTCGATGCCTAAATATGTCAAAAAAATCTGCATAAGCTAAAAAACATAATAAAAAGCAGACTTTATAGTTTTGTAGTAAGTGGTAACACTCACTTTAGGACTCTTAATAGGATTTTGCTGTTGAAATGCAGGATCCTTGCTCTTTTCTATACAGACATTTGCTTGATAGGTGTCAGTAAAGGAGAAGAAATTATATGCACAAAGTACATGACCAGAGCATGGCAACTTATTCTGATGAGTATGAGGGGAAGTATAGAGTCCTATTAGACAAGGACATTTTTGTGCACGGTTGGTGACTGCACAGATATGGATAAATGTGTTTAGTGAAGAGACTGTGATTTAGTCTCGTAGCTGAGGAGTCAGAGTCCAAGTAACATTGTCTAAGGGTTGCAGGCAGTCAGTAAAATGTGTTTGGCTGCTGCATGCAAGATCATACTAAGCAACTTTACTAATTAGCCATAGTAATGACAAAATTATTCCCTTTCAACACTTCTGGAAATTCAGATTTGTTGAAGTGTTTAGTTTGTCTTAGCTCTTGATGTGTTTATTGGAAAGGGAAGATACAATGCCCAAGAGATGCTGGACAGATTCTTCTTTCCCCTGTTCCCTATAGGGAAACTACTGTGTTGTTGTTTAAAGCTTTTTCAAAAGAACCACCTGGTCTGCCAAGCTTACAGAGTTCAGAAAAACTCAAAACAAGCACCATATTTTATAGCTTAAATCACACAAGCAAGTGGAAAAGCAATTTGATATTAAAAGTAGAAACACATTTGAGGGGATGCATCGCGTTGCATTTATGATAGCAGATGTTATAAAATTACTTCGGTTTTCTGCAGTGTTCATCTTTATGGATTATTGTGTGAAATATGTGATGGAACAAAAGTACTAACCTCGATTGTAATCACTGACATAGACTTGAGACTATCCAATATTCCTGTCTTGTAAGTTGTCCATGGGATAGAACTGGTGTCCTACTAGATAAAATCTACAGCTTTTCCTGAATTCTTTGCTCAAGTAAAACCAAGCAGCTGCAGTTAATAGAGAGCTATCGGTTGTCCCACAACTGTCTGGAAATATTCGTTCACCAGCAGAGAGAAATGACATTGGAGGGAAGACGACAGGATAGTTGCCGAGTTGTGCAAAATCAGCAGCGTTATTCTGCACTAATGCTGGAAATATTGCAGGGCTCTCTCATTTGTGCAAGGTGTTGTCTTTCAGAAGAGTATGAGACAAAATTTAAGTCAAACAATAAAGCGTTCTGCATTATACTATGCTAATATTTTTCCATATGTTAAAAATTTGAGTTGAAATTGTTGTGTACTGTGGAATTTAGGCAGCATAGGTAAGTGTAGTGTGTATATGTAAACATGCAGTTTCACCTTTTTATCTTGACAAGTGCATTTCCTGATTTATGCACAAAACTTCTATTCCTAGATAAAAAGACAGGGGACATAGCTTAATGAATTTTCACGATGTTGAGTTTGTTTGTTATAGCTCTTAATTTGTGAAGTTCAACGTTTGGTCCAGTCTTCCTTAGAATGAAGGATTATTTCTAAAAGGATTGTTTGAATTTTTTTCAAGGTTAAACATAGAAAAAATTACTAAATTTGTGTGAAAGACCAAAAGGTTCCACACTGTATTAGCTCTCCCTTGGAAAGTCATTAGGCACAGCTCTGAGGTTTTAGGCAGCTGAAGGTTCATTTAATGGGCACTGATTCCAAATACGACTTCTTTTATACCTTACATACCAAGTTCACCTTTCACTGATTTTATAAATAATTCTGGAAGTATCTCTGTAACTTTTGCAAGTGGGACATGAGAACCTAATCAGCTTAGATGGCTGGTGAACTTCCCTGCTTATAAATTATGGATTTGAGGAGATTTGATGAAGTTGTGTATCTTTAGCTGTCTCCGTGTGTGTGTGTACTCACCATCTGCCCTCAGGAGAGGGATGATAGAGGGTCATTAAACCATAATGGTATTTACTGGAGTGGAAGCATCAGAGACAGCGGTGACCACATCCCAGAGTGAAGAAACAGGAAATAATTTAAACTCTCTTCAGAGAGTGGAAAACTGTAAACACCACTTGAAGCAGCAGATAATGTTAGGAGTATGCTGCAGCTCTTAAACGCAGCCTAGGGGGAGGGAAATAGCTATGGGCCCATAGAAATAAGGAAAACTGGGGTGACACTGTAAAAGTAATTTCTCCTTTGAGTCCTTGAGCTTCTAGATGAGCAAGAAACACAAGCAGGAGGAGAAATGAACCATTAGTTTATGCTAGTTGGGGTTTTACTGCGAACTGTTTAAAATGAAAATACACTTTCTGGCTGTTTCTTAATAGCCTAAAAACTCCTGATTACGCTAAACATCTTTTTCCTAGTATCAAATGGACGTAGCATTTAAAAGTTAGAGCCATACGTGAGGGTTAACAAGGTTTTTTGCATTTTCCAGGCATACTAACAGTGCTGCAGCCTTAAATGTCAATTGATTTAGAATATCATTTAACCTTACATCAATATTAGGGTTTAGTGTAATTCTCCCACAAGAAATCTCCAGAGGGATCTCTGTGCTTGATATTAGAGTACAGTTTGCTTTCAGCCTATTATTCCCTTAAATGCTATTTCTCTCTCCATATTGCTAAGCTATGTGTAAGAATAATCACACAGCCTTATTTATTATAAAATGACATGTAACATTACCTGAGCAGCAGCTAACACTTCAGAAAACATCTATGAAGGCTTTTCCCTTTGTTTTTTCTCTGGCACCAAAACAAACAAACAAGAAGTGTTTCATACCCATGCCTACCAAGCTAGAACGATCTGTCCCCAGGTTGAGATTAGTGATTACAGACCATGATAGACTTTTAATAGGCTGCTGTTTGTCCACTCTCTGAAAATCAACATCTTGAAAAGTATATCAAGGTAAATTCTCCCAATGACTATGGTCTAAATTTGGTCCAGCTTAACTACAGGATTTTATTGGCTATGGCCAGTCTTGGAGACTCATAAAAAATCCATCCTGCCTAGGGATGGATGAAAGAGTTATGCTGAACTTCAAATCCAAATGTCTTGCAAGAAGTTCTCCTGCTACAGATGGGCTTGGATGAACGAGAACTAAGAGAAGGCAATAATTTAAGGAGCTTTTTGATTCTTAATAGGTGATAGGCTGTATTGTGACATACTGAAGGCGTAAATACAGTTGTAGGGAATGTGTTGCAGAGCTGTGGGAGTTCTCTGATAACTTGTCTTTTAAGACATAAGTTTGACTGCTTCACCTGCACCCTGCTCACTAATCTATAACTTATATGGCTGCCTCCCATGTTCTAAGTCTGTGAACAGCTGGAAACATCTTCTTTTATTATGTTGTAATCAAAATATACTTTTTCTCCAAATATATACCTATCATATTTCTTAAAAGTGAATCAACAGGAAGAAAAGTAAGTAAACCAACTCTCTTAGTTGGAGACCTAGAAAAGATGTTTGGTATTAAAATCAGGTTTGATTTGAAGTATAATTTCTTACATTTTATCATGGCTAAAGATATAAATCTAATGAATTAAGTTTTTCATCAGTTTGTTGAGTTATGCACACCTGAGTGTAGGTTTTCCATTTCCAGGATGTCAGATTTAATGTGCTGTGTGTATTACAGCGGTTCAATACCATGTAAACATTGTGTATTAGCTCTTTCCTTTCTCCAAAGTTTTGTACAGTTTAGTCAAGCAACTGAAATAGCTAGAGGTTGAATTTGAGATGTGTTATCTTGCAAGGCATTGGTGTGCAGTTGCTCCGCCTGACATAGCACGGAAGCGTACCTTGCACGTTGCACAGTTCCTTGCTGGGCGCAGCTCCGCGCACAGTGCCGCGGTCACATGGCTGGCTGTCAAACCACTGTGCCCTTGGTGGGGGCATCTGTAGAAGTTTGTGCTAAAGAAAGGTTTCTTCCCAACAATAAGGAAAGTGCTTGAGAGGTTGGTAAAACAGAGTTTGTCCAAAAGCTTGTGGAGAATAGAGTTTGGGGAGGCTCTGTTGTTTGAACTAGGTGCTTTCCTAACCACTGCTCTAAATGACTGTACGTAGGTTTTTCCATGTGCGAAAAGAAAAACCTCATTGAGCTCTGTAGGTGTCAGTTTTCAGTTGTGTTGTGCAAAGTATTTTGTTGAGGGGTTTAAATCCAGAAAACATTCAGCTATTTTGAATCATACCTTGTTTTCTGTGCCTGTGTGTGCACCTCGTGCTCCCCATGTTGCCGGGAGATACCTTTCTAATCAAGTCTGTCACTAACAAACGTGCTCCTCTTTCACAAAATGAAATCGGCAGAATCGACATTCTGTCGATGAGGTTTGAGGTCACGTTTCAGGCAGGAAATGGGTCAATACTCAAAATATTACAGTGAAATAGTTTGAGGACGTGATTTTTCAGGGATGTGCATATTTCTTGGTTTGAAAAGAAAGTTGTTTGCCAGTCCATTACCTCTGTCCTGTGTTGCTATTCCACATGTACAAGGTGACAACTTTTAGTCTTTAAAGCCTGTCAATTTTGTGAATATTTTCTACTTTGTATGTGGCAAAGCTAATCAATATGATAATTTGAATTTCCAGTCAAGGGTGAAATTCTTATATTATAGGTTTTAATATTTAAGTTCATTCCATGGAAATGTAGGCCAGAGGAAAACACCAGAGAGATACGTGTTGCAATAGGTTGTGTGGCTCATACCCACTCGTCTCAGCTAGAAAGTGGTTTGTCCCTGCAAGGACAATGTACCTTGTCAGGGAATTTGGCTTATTAGGGTTATTAATAGGCACACGTTAGTAGTGGTTAAAGATGAGCTTAGGGGATGGGCCTAGTTCTTTTATTTATTTTATAAGAGCACAAAGGCCATTGGTTTTGCTGTCATCCAGTACCTTTAAATACGCCTGCACTGACTGCAAGGTCAGCATTGCTCGCCGTAGTCCCATGCGTTAGAAATCACAGTTTATGTTGGAGATGTGCATTTCCCTTGGCTAGAGATGACAAATTGGCCAGTCCTGTCTCTCTGTGGAGCTGAAACCACCAGCGTATGGAGGTCAGTACACCAGCCCCATGTGCTTCTGAGCCAAAGCACCGCTTATCACAGCCTGCAAAACATCTGCAGCATTGCTTCCAGGCAAAAGAAAATTTTTGTGATGGTAGTTTTTGCAGTAAATTTAAAATGTAGGTCAAGAATCATGGACGTTGCCTGAATTTCTAAATACGTTTAAATCATCCTCTGCGTGTGGTTTTTTTATTGCTTCTCTGAACTTCCTAGTAAGCTGAGTGAATGTATCTCTGAAGGAAAATGTGGAAGCAATCTGCGATCGTATCTTCATTATTACAAAAAGCAATAGTTTTGCATCTGAATTTAAGACCAAACAGAGCTTTGTAGAATTAAGTAATCTTTGCATAGGGCTTAATATTCATACAAACCTAAAGGTCTGAGGGCTGCTGGGCTTGAGAACTTCTGCAGGAGTTAGCAGACAGAGGGAACAAACAGATAAAACTGAGACATTTAAAACTAGTAACCTCGCAGACTGAAATTAAACGTTTTTGTATCTCCAAACTCAAAACAATTCAGTCTTGTGATTAGCACTCAATAGCAGTGCCTGCTGTGCCTTTACTGTGATTTTCTTCCTTTTTCTCATGCGTAGTGATTTAAAAAAAAAAAAAAAGAAAAAGGATGAAATAGGATTTTTCCTGCTGTGCTTGTAACTATCAGCTTTGTTGCTTTGCCTTCTATTTCATGTTTTCAGGGAAGCCAGAGCTTCCTTGCGCTCCTTCTTCTACTGCAGAGGCTGAAATCAGCATACGTGCATTGCTTATAGCATCTTGCTCTGAGAAGAACCCAAGATATATCTCGGCTTATCTCCTGCTGCCCAGCCTCTGACTCACGTAATGCCACTGAGCATGTTCTCTTACAAGCATCATTTTGATTGAAATATTTATCTTTCTCCTGTTTTATCTATAACTTCTAGCTCACTTTGAGTATTTCATGGAGTTCCCCTTGATAATGTGGTAGTCGTAAAATACTGGAGAATGTAATGGTTGTGCCTTTAGTTGCTGCTTTAATTAGAATAAAATGAAATAAGGGCTTCTTGTTAAGTGTTGGCAAAGATTTATAATGTGTATAGCACTCTTGCAGTGGCTATACTATATATGGAATGAATTTAACTGATAAATTCTATAATGCAGGTATTTATCACAATATTTCTTCTGTCCAGTGTCATTTCTAGTATTTCCACTCTAGTCTTATCCAAAGCCCGTTGGAGCTAATAGACTTCTATTAGCATCAATGATCTGTCAGTCAGGCCATAAAATGGGCTATTTCTGCTCACTGGTTATAGCTATTAGTCACTGTTTTAACTGTCTTAACAGGAGATAAATTAACATACTACTGTTGTAACTTAAATTGTAGAATTTAAGTTTTACTGCATGCCGTAAATTCTTATCTAGCTATTTGAAAGATCTCTTTTAATTATATGGCAGGCGAGAACCCTAATATAATCTGTGTCTGTCCTCCTTGTTCAGAGATGGAGTCTCAAACCACCCCTCAGGTCTTGCTCTGTTGCTCTTTAAGAGTCTCCTACCAGCTGTAGTGGTGTTGGTGCCTCTGGCGCCGTGATGTCAGTGCCTGCTTGTGCACTTCTTTCTCCTTCTGGCTGTGTGATTTGATTTGGGCACCTGGTTTTCCTTCTGCTCCCAGTTTTCTCTCCTACTGGACTAGGTGGGTGCCTTGTGTCCTTGTTTCTGCCTGCCAGCAATATTGTCCTCGGGAGAGTTTCCTTCTCAGTCCTCTGTCACCCCTACTGTAACACCCTGCCATGGTGGACGACTTCTTTCCTGCTGCAGAGCGACTTCTCCAGTCTGAGCCTTGCCAGGGGCTTTTGTGGCACTGTCAGGGCTCTTAATGTCAGGCTGTCAAGGACACAGCTGATGCTATGAGTTAGGAGTACGCTCCATCACATGCTGGAAAAACAAAAAGATCCACTCGCTGTTAAATAGCCTGACTTTTTATCCTGCTTTCCGTCCTGGCTTTATGATAATGATCTAGAAATGGCTAAATGGGAAAAGCCTCAAACAGCAGCAATGCTGTTAGGGATCTGTGTCTTCATTTGGAGCGTTTATAGGAAATGACAAAGATGACAATTTCAGCATGATCAGATTCCTAACTTCAAACCTATGAAGCTAAAGTGGGTGATATTTTTACTCAGATGTGCTTTTCATCCCTTTCTCAATCTTAATTTTCTAATTCCATACTCCTTGTTTCATGTTTTTTGGACTCTATATTCAATTCAAGATGTTACAATTTTTTTTACAAGAAGTTGTCCTAGAAACACCCAGAAATCACTAGAAGTTGTGCCAAATATTGAAAGTATTAAATTTAAGTTGACAGTTCCATCTATGCGAAATGAAAAGTGGAAAATATTGACTGTGGCTGGAAATGAGTTGGCACATAAAGATGCAGATGAAGGTTGAAAAGTTGACAATTAGCATTTCAGGAGATACTAAAACAGGGTTTAATAGACACTAAAAAGGGATGTTCTGACTCAGTACTATGATGCATGGCTTGTGTGGTTCAGTAGGTGGTTGGGCCTGTCTGCAAGCTGGCAAGAGATAGAATTCCTGCTACCTCTTTGAAGAACAGGCGGAATTCGTTGAACTCGTCCTCTTTCTTCATGCTGACTGCATCCATGCAAGGTGGGAGAAGAATCTCCTCTTCAGGGAAGGGCTTTAAAAAAGAGAAAGGCCTGAAAAGCTATACTCACAGTATTGCCTGTCCACTGAGACTGGGTTTCATCTCCTCCCTGGCTCCCTTCCTTTCCTCCTGTGCCCTCCCCGTGCTCTCACTCTGGGTAATGAGCAGTGGAGCTTCAGACGACAGCTCCTGGTCCACTGCTCTGACTTCGGAAGGGGGACCAGGTTCCAAGAGGCAATGGGAGCACGCTCCGCTCCTTACAGCGGCCTCAGGTCTTCTGCTCACAGGAAAGGAGGGTACGCAGAGCCCTGAGCCACGGATAACAGGCACATACATTTCTGTTCACGCATTTTGAAGCTGTTATACGTAAATCAATGCTGCAGTCAAGTTTGCAAACCTTATTTCCTTTCATCTGTTCCCTGTGACAAGAAAACAAAGGGCTTAATGTGATATCTCAATAAATCTTCGTGCTACTATCTAGCAATTCCTGAAATGCCATGTGGCTCACATCACTTGACATAGTTATCCACTGCAGAGATGGTTCTTGTTCTGTCTGGCCATGGGGTTGCTTCTTCCAATAATTGGTATTCCAGATTGAAAACAAAACTGTACGTGGTGACCCCTTCTTCTGTGTACCTCTGCCAGCTGCCTGGCGCTCACCAGCTTGACAGCCTCTGGCAATGAGGGAGTACACAGACAGTCTTTCTTTTATTCTTTTCCTACTAGGAGCCAACCCGTAGTGCAAAGACGTGTTTAAACAAATAAACCACTTCTATGAAAAATGGCAGAGGCGGAAAAAGGCAGTAATGTTGCATAATCTGCATAGTCAATATAGGCAAATGGAAGCATGTTTTCAGCTCTCTAATAGGGTATCGTAAACATGCAGGGTTTTATGGCAGTCAGCTGAAGAATAGCTCCCATAAATTACATGCGGTGCAATTTCTTTGTTTTCATTCTGAAATTTATTTCCTTTTATGTTTAGTAATTAAATCAGAGAAAAAAGATTGCATTATGGAGTGTACCAACTAATAGCAGTGATTACATGCAGGTATCATAGGAGTCACTTTGTTTTGCTGTGCACACTGCGTGTTGTTGGTCTGCCAGCCACACTTTGCACTGCTGAGATGGATCACCTCATCTGAAATAGCCAGAACTCTTGCCCTGCACTTATTTCGTTGCAAGTCACTTAGGATTCATTCAGTTTTTAATTCATCTTTTGTAGAGATTTATTGTCCCAGCAGGACATAACTTCTGTCTCCAAGGAGCTCCTAGGTGCAAATCTGTCCAGTGCCATGACTCTTCTGGCTTGGTGTGTCCCCACCCCTCTGCTTTGCAGTCTAGGTCAGGGGCTGGGCAGGTGGGGCTCTGTGGCTGTAACCTCTGGCCAGATCAGGTAAGCACCTACTGCTGTGCCTATGGCACTTGCATTCATCCGTAGTCATCTGCAATTTTGAGGTTTCAAAATCATTAATGAAAGTCCTATGTACAAAGACACCAGTAATTTTAACTCGGAATAATCTCAAATGACATTTTGCCTGAGTAGCACTGCTCAGTTCTCCATCAGAGCTGCTATCAGTTTGCAGTGCCACCATGGCAGACAGATCTCTGCAGCATTCGGTGGTCTTCCTTTGGCTGCTTGGTTGTTTGATTTTGGAAGATTTACTCTTGGTGAGGAGGAAACCTTTGCCTTCAGTCTGATCCAGAGCAAAAATCTGAGCCATCCTAGTCAGCTAATTCAAGGCTAAATTATCCCGTTCTGTATGTCCACGATCAAGGTGTTTATCTGCTTTCCTTTTAATTTCCTTGGGGAGAAGCTCTTTTCTGTTAATGAAACTAACACTCTTAGGTGTAAAGGCAGGCTATTTGATAGCGAAATATCATACACAGGATTTTTTACTCAGCTGTATCTTTAGTTTACATTTGCAAAGGAAACTGTGGCATCACTATTTCTGCAGCAAGAAAAATCCCAGAGGGTGCAAAAGAAGCATTCACTTGATATCCCGTACATAATTCCGGCCTTCCTGCTGGAAATAGTCTACTGAGAACAGGAGGAAAAGCAGGCTGGGAGTCTATAAATTCTCATATTTCGCTGTGTTGTCTCGTTGCGTGGGTTCCTTAGTTTCACACAAACAGCTGAGCCATTTGGCTTTGCACTGTAAATTGTGCCACTGCAGACTCTCTATGTAACTGTGGTGCGAAACGGAGCACCCAAAGCAGGCTGCAGACAGGAGAGCTGCGGGGAACAGCCGAAACACGAGGCTGAAGGCACGGGCCTTGCTACCGTCTTCAAAAACATTGAAATAAAACTCACTGGAATTTACTATTGGGACGGTGTAAGTAGGATGCCAGGCAAGCTGGAGAAGTGACTGTGAAGGCATCTGTGTTAAGGAGGCCATGTGTTCTGGGCTTTTCCTCTCAAGGAAACAGTTCGCTCAGAAGACAACCTGCAGAGCAGGGAATGCTTTCTGACACCTCGCATCAAACTCTTGTCAGGGCTCATTTGTAGTACAGCGTTTAAACCGCCCCAAGGTGTTTTTTGTCTCTTACAAATAAATTGACAGCCAGAGGCAAGGGTAGCGCAGCCACGTTGTGTTTTAAATATGCATACAGAAATTCACTTTAAACACGATGTTAATTAGGAGTGTTGCTAGTATGCACCTAAAGTTTCTGGTGTAACTTCATGCACCGTTAAGATTTTCGTGGTCTCCTACACAATTTTTAATGTGGTACAGAGGAACCCCAGCTCCAGCTTTGTACCTCTGTGCAACAGATCCAAGCTACAACATAGCCTGTGAGCTATGCAACATCTTATTTTTATGTAAATTGTACCAACCAGTATATAATTTTTTTTCTGTGCATGGATCTGGTCTGTCTTACCTTGAATTTTGCTAGAAAAAAAACACTGAAAAGCTTTTAGTCATAAAAAGTCTTCTCTACGTTCAACAATAACCAGCTATTGGCTGGGCATTGCATCCTCTGAGACCCAGATCTAGGACTTCAGGTTCATTATTTGATCCTACTCAGTGCCAGCAGCTACAAAAAAAAAAAAGTATATATTTTACACATGGTTGATTTGTATTTTATACTTGAATAAAATAATTATACAGATAATTCTAAATATAGCCATGTACTGGATGGGTCCATTAAAAATAAATATATCTTTTAAATTATTTTTAAAAAAAAAATGTGAGAAATGAGGTACATATATGACAAAATAAGGTTAGTGGATTTCTTAGAGCTTTATTGAAGTTTCCCCGGACTGAGGGTAGAATGTATTTTTTATATTTTCTCCAGCAACAGGAGTAACACAAAGCTGTGAGAAACGCTTTCTGCAACGTATTTTTCATAATTCAAGTGTTGAGGGTTTTTATTAAGAATCTGGTATCCTAGATGAGCGGTGGGTCACAGGGGGCCAGGCAGTGGCACTCAGGCACTACGAGTTCTGGCGCCCATTGTGCATAGCTGATCATTTAGATCAACTTTTCCATTGTTTTGAATATTTGATATATAACTTGCTTTGATTATTTGCATAACTCTTCTGGGACATTGGTCTTCCCAGCCTATGTGAATCTTTCAAATTCAAACTGAATAAACATACCAGAGGATTATCAGCTGGAAATATTTCACAAAATATTTTTCAGTGCCACCTCACAGTCCCTTAAAATTCTTAATAGGATACGATCACCAAAGTATAGGTTTCACTGTTTAATAAATTTAGACACATTAAACATTTTGCTATTATTTACCCAGCCCTTAATTCAGACAATGTTAATTTTTCACAAGATCCTCTAAGAGCTAGAATTTAGGCCTTCACATGCCAGCAAATGCTGAGAGATAAATCCACCCTCTTCTCTTCTGCTTCCAGCTGCTTTAATAAGCCTGTTTTTCTCAGTAAGAAAAAATATATATGGCTCACTGGACACCATTAGTTGGAAAAATCGGAGAGGATTTATTTTTGTCTGGAAGAGTAAAACTTTAATGGCATCCCAACACAAATAAAGTGCTATGCTCCTAACTTTGTGTTTAGAAAATTCAGCAGCTCCTTTTTAACACTCAAATTTCAGACAACCTTTAAAAACATAATTTGAAAAGAAAACAAACCACTAAATCACTATCAAAATGGTTGTGGGTGTGGGTTTTTTTTATTTCCCTTTTTGAATTTAACAGAACACTTAACTGAGATGCTTGGACCTAGAAATGTTTTTATCTGGGTTTGAAACCTGACGATAATGGGTGATGAGAGAGTTCTTGTTTTGGCAACCTGCATTCACTGGAATACACTGAGCACAAAACTGGCTTCTTATCAACTTTTTAAAATTAATAAACTTGTTTGTCTTCCAAGTTCCATTTTGTACTCTTAAGAAACGTCCAATGTGTAGCTCTGAAGGAAGGCAGCGCACTGAGCAAAGGGCTCTTCTTAATGTGCATATTTGTCCAAATACACTTGATTTCCCTCCACAGAACTTCTATGGAGAAAGCTCTCCTTTTGTCTTTGAAATAAAATGGATTATTTTGTAAGCTCCAGAAGTGAAAACTAACATATCATTAAGATGCTGATTGTAGAGATATTGCAGAAATATCTTCAATATTTTCACCTAATTTTTTTGTCTCCTAGACCAGATAATGCTCACTGATAATGTGTATTTTGGGAATGTACTCATTCAAAAGTGAATGATAACTTTGAATGTTACTTATCTATGTTCAGTGAGTGAAACTGTCTTGATTCATTATCTTGAAGCAATGACCTAGGGGTAAAAGAACCTTCGTTGTCAGGCAGAGTCCCTTGAGCCTTCTTTCTCTGGTGCAGGATTCTTTCAAACTGAGACCGAAATAAATTAACCCTTGTTTCTTTTGGAAATTTATGATCACGTGTCAAATGGAGGTTAATACCCCACTTGGGCTGGCACTTTATTTTTTGCACTCTGGATTCTGTGATTGCATCTGTACTCTCTGGAAAGAGGCTACTTGGATACCACAACGGGCTGAGTTTGCTTCATAGGTGTCTGCAGGGTGCTGCCTGGCAGCCAGGTTTGGTTGCGTGCTCTGCTCTACATTCAGGACTCTCACTGACAGTCTGTGCTATCAGGAAAAAAAGGTAGAAATTGAACGTGTAATGGGCTTCATAGACTGTTTCTGTTGATGGTGGATCAGTGATATGGCTAGCAGAGAAGAGCTGGACCTACTGAATACCAACTCAACTATCTTTTCCTCTTCAAGTTAGTTTTGCAATCCCTAAAGCTGGTATTTTATGTGGAGTTTTATCATTTATTGCTTGGCTATATGGAATAGCCATTCATTTTAATCTTGCAAAATACTGCATTGAAAGTTTTACTCTGCATGAAGTTGGCAATGGTTTTTAAATTGATGACTTTTAAGGTAACTGTTCTAGACAGTCTTCAGTAAAAGACGGTCTAAAAGAGAGGAAATTCTAATTTGTACAAAATGCCAGACTGTGAAGTTCCACTGCTTACAGCTTTTTACTATGGTGATGCTTCTCCTGGTTCAAGCTAAGTGCCACCCAGCTACTTCTGTGTTGAGAAAGTCTGGATGTTACCTGATAGGTACTGCCTCCTGTGAATGTTTCTCGTTATACCCTTCCCACAGAAAAGTAGAACAATACAGCGTGACCCTTAACTAACACTTGTAGCCTTCATTTAGACTTACCTTTAGTCACCCAGTTCTCCTTACCTAGAGATGATTTATTGGTACGCATAATTTAGGTTTTACGGGGCAATAACACTTTCCTGGGGGCAAGATACAAAGAGTCAGTGTTGTAATAGGGTGCTGTGTGGTAGTTAGTGGCTAGTAATTAAAAGGCTTTAATTACTGTCATTTTTTCTTCTGTGGAAAATTGTGCTCTGATTCACTGATTCAGAAGGTGAAGGGATGTGTTGCACAGCTGGGAATATTCAGTGTTTGAGATGGATTGCTGCTTCCATGAAGCTGGTTGGGCTAGTGATAGAAGTGTGCAGGGAATACTGCAACACAGTAAAATGTTAAAAATGTGTGTGCCTGTTATTAGCTGGCTGTTTTCATATAGACCAGAGTCTCTAGTCAGATTTTAAGCTGTAGCATTAGCTTCTGCATAAAGAAAAAGTATATATGTTGCTTCTAACCTAACAAGTCAGAAAGGGATGATGTCAGTGATAATTATTTCTGTATGCATTTTATTACTTCCCAACAAAGACTTACCCCACTTGCCCCACTACTAACAGAGCTGGCCCCACCAGCCAGTTTCTTGGGGCATATATAGTACAAGCATAAGTTACAGAGCACTCCTAAAAAAATGTATCTTTATAATCTTTATTAGAAGAGTGGGTGCTTACTGAGTTATTCCTTCAGCAATCTTTTTTAATATTGTTAGAATTATATTTAATCCTTGCTTCACGTGTGCATGTGTACCTCAGCATCCTTCCTAGGGCAGGACTAAGCTGTGGCAAGTGTGCGACGGCAACACTGCACACCAAAGGCTCAACAGCCTGACAAACATAAGTGACTGGAGTGAGTTCAGAAGTTGCACCTGTTAAGGTGCTGTAACTTCCTTCTTATAGTGAAAAGAAGTCTCTATCTAGTGAATGTGAATGAGCACCCAAAGGAGGAAACAGAGTAAAACCTGATATTGTTTTTCTCAATCCTTTTTTAGATAATTAATTTTTTGAAGTGTTTCCTTCCCATTTGTCATAAGCCTGTCTTGGAAACATGCTGTGTATGTGCCATTTGTTTTATCCGGCACAATATGCCTTTATATATTTCATAATGTGTGAATTGTGTGTAAGTGCAACTCCAGAAGGGATAATTTCAGTAAAGAAGCTTGAGATAGATCAAGATCTGACAGACGTGCTGCGAGAATGAAGAGAGAGCTTGGTAAGAGATGCCATCAGCACGCTCCTGCTACCCTTCATCTCCCCAGGCCATGTTTTCAAATTCCCTTTCCTTTTCCCTTACGCAAAAGGCAAGGCCAATATTTATCTCAAGACTCATAACAGCAGTTACTACAGCAGATGAAAATGTGTCTTTTGAGTGCTGAAAAAATTCAGGAATATGTACATCAAAAAAAGTATTACTGTGAAGATTTGCACTGTGGGGGACACATCTTTTAGACACCTTCTATTTTTGGACGTTTAATTTTGCGGGTCACTGATTGCATCTGCTAAAGAGAGCCTGTACCTCTCCCAGCACACTGGCCGGGATTCATCAGAGTATTAAGAGGCTGTATCAGGGTTAAAAATCTGATGCTTTGCTGAATCTGGGCCACAGCTGGTGTTCAGGAGCAGGGGCTGGCAGGAGACAGGAGCCACCCATATCCAGGACGCTTCTTGGAGGAGTGTATCACAATGGTGCTCTAGCATCGTGGGCTACCAGCTGTTTCTGAGTAACATGCTCAAAAGCCACCCACGATTTAAGCTACTTGGACACTTCACAGCCGTTCAGAATCACCTCTCCAACAAGTGATTTCTCACTGGTTTACCCCAGCTGATGCGATTCCTGCCCCTCGCACTAACATGCTCACAAAAGTGTCCAGCCTCCTCATTGCTTTTGAACACTGAATTGTGAGAAGGGTATTCCTGAATCCTTATGGACTGGTGTATTGACCTGTTGTCCTATTGAATAAGATCTAATCCTGCTGTTTTCCTTAACTGCTGTTAGCATTTTGTGTCTGCAACAACCTGTGCTACTCCTCTGGAATAATGCTGTTTAACCCCTTTCACAGATAAGCCATTTTCTTTAATTTAGGAAGAACTTTATTTTTCTGTTGCATGGAAGAAACTTTATTGCTTTTGCTCCGTGACCCCTTACTTAAGCTGAACAGGTTTTTTAACCAGTGTTTACAGAAAATGTGTCCATGCTACCATTCTGTGCCTCAGTCTGAGTGATTCTCAGTTAATTATTGGAGGCCCAAGTGTTTTGTTATTCCAGTTCTGGAATCAGATTGGGAAAAACGTTGCCTTGCAACCAGCAGCAACAGGACTGGAGAATCCCAGTGTTTGGAATTCTCTCCATCCCTTTCCAAATATTATTGTTCCTGGAAGCAAAATATATACTGTCTTTGTTCTCAATATCTAGATTATTCTGGACTTAAAAGAACCTTGCAAATTGGTAAGAAATATCTGCAGTGGAAATTGTGCAGGCTGTTCAGACATTCCATACCTGTGCTTGAACTGACCTTAACATTATTTCTTGAAGGCTAAACCGTAATCTCTTTCACCTGTTGATTCATTTTGGATCCGTTTTGGACATGGGAACAAATTATTTACTTCTGTTTCCAGCAGTCTTTTACATGTTTTAATACTGTTTGCATTATTCTTTAGGTTAAGAACTCCACTTGGGCATTTTATAGACCTCTATTCCTTTGCAGTGTTCTCCTTTGGATGCTTCTATTTGGGGCCAACCTTCCTTGACATGCAGCATACATGTAGTACTGCATGGGAGTCTCCCCAGCGCTGGGGACAGTGACAGGTTGCTTTCCCAGCAGGAATTTTCAGATGAGAAAGGCCTGCAAACCTGGTTTATGCATCCCAGGCAGGGTTTTTGCTGTTGCAGTCACAGGGAACTGCTGACACGTACGTTCACGTGTGGAGCAGAGGAGAGCTGTCACCCAGATGGGCCGCTCCCTGGCATATGTTTGTGCTATTTAATGCAGCACCCTGTTTACTGCAGCACACAGTACTTGTGTCTTACATAAATCCATCCTTCTGTTTTAGTTTGGTTTTATGTCCAATTTGTCAGGGTGATTTTGAGTTACGTTTGCATCCTCAGAGTCATCTGCAGCCTCTTTCTTAGTGTCACCAGCAGACTGAAGAAGGGCACCTTCTCTTCCACCATTGGTATTAATAAAAATACTGGAAAACACGAGAGCAAAGACAGACTCATTTTGGAAGTGAACTTTCATTTTTTACTCTCTAACAATGGCTTTTCAGTCAGTTTTATCCACCCTTCAGTAAAGTAATAGAATAGGCCTCAGGTAAAGTCTAAATTGAAAATTTCCAAAGTAATAAAACGGATAAAACACATGTGCTGCAAGGAGGTTTGTGATTTGAACTCATCCTCACAGATGAACTGTATGCAGGCAGCCCCTGTATGTGTTTTTAAAAATGAACAGATAATTCTACCTGCCAGGTAGTGAGAAAGAGAGATGAATTTTGATGTTAATTCCTTTCCCAAAGTTGAAATTTTCATGTTCCTCTCTCCTTAAAAGCATTTGAGGGAAGCATGGTAGTTGTATCCCAAAGAGGATGAGGGAAACTCTTGTCTCAGTTTAAAGGAAAATTAAGATGCGTGTCTGAACAGGGGGCCTTTTTCCAAAATAAACCACCATGGCCTTTGAAATTCAGAGACTTTACTCAGAAAAAATGTATAGAGAAGGATAACAGTTCTTAACTACAAATATATATATAAAACCAGAATAGGACACACAACAACACTGTAACCAAAACCTTTAAGTGAATCAAGTTCTATCCCTGCTCCTTTCGGTGCAGTTATGTTTACGGACAGAAGGACACGATGTCGCCTTTCTGTCCAAAAGTGTCTGGGGGGGGGATAGGGGGGTAGGGTAGCAACTCCTCTGCAGGTGACGTAGGCCCCAGGGAGTCTGCAGCAAATCCAGGTGTTGGTGACCGCTCTCTCTCTGAAGGACAGCACAGGGCACGTGGAGTTGGGGCTGAGCCAGGGGAGCTCCCTCCAAGGTGCCTCCACCAGCCCAGCAAAACGGCGGCTCCAACAACCGCCGAGCAGAAAAGTGGCGCCAACCTCTCCCCCCTCCCCTCCACTCAGCCACCAAACTGGAACTGAGAGCCATCAAACCACCCCCCTGACACCCGTCCTGACTCCCAAACCCCCTGTGCTGGCAAGGGAGAGAAATTCCCTGACAGATTTTGAAACTCTAACAGCTGTGCTAGCAGGAAACACTACGTTTTGTGAAAAACACATGGCAGTATTGTCTGTTGAATGTGGCGTGGAGGGGTCAAAAATCAGAAGCTGAAGGAAAGGGTTTAAAATCTTCTAAAGTGAAATGATTTTACTTATAACTAGCTATTTCCTTTTCAGTATTCCTCTGTTAATGCTGCTCCTTGAGTGTTAAAAGCGTAAATGAACACAGTGTCTTGTCAAAAAATAGGACAGGACTTAGTCCTGCACTATGAGATCTGTGAAGTCTTGTAAGCTTTGGGAAAGTGTGTGTTTGGAGAGATGGAAGTGGATAATGGCATTTTGGTGTAGCTTTGAGGATGAATTTTAATTTTATTCCTAAGACTTTGGATGCACTTAGAAACGACATCTTTAATAAATACACATCTTTTTGTACGTGTATATTAGGAGAAGGTATTTCTGTCTTAGGGAAAAGGGTTTCTTTTGATTCTGGTAAAACTTTGTGGCTTATTTTCTACTTTTGCTGTGTAAACAAGACTAATTTGAGTTTGTGCTAAACCATTGTGCTCAGGTTTTGCTGGAACTGTCTTTCTAGACTTGAACTGCAATTGCATCCAGTGTAGGTGTTTCTGCATGCAACTGGCATGTGCCTTTTTATTTAGACACCAAACATTTTGTGCTCGCAGAAGCTGTCCTGCCCTAAGTTCCATGTAACCAGCCAGCAGGCTGGTAACCCATAGCTTGGTTCTCTTCTGCATTCATGCCTGAAGATTATTTTTATAATACTATACTTACCTTTAAAAAGCTTGTTAGGTCTTTGGAGGTTTTGGCACCATGAATTAATGTCACTATTCCGGAAAGTTGTGAATTCATTTTGGATACTTACTCTTGCCCTCGGGTCGCATCTGTGACAGTAGTAGAGTAGGCACCACCTTAAATCTAACAACTCACATGTTTAGTGCTCAGTGTTTTGTGCTTACCCTTAGCTCTTTGTTGAGGTGATTAAAAGATGCCTGTTGCTGTCTGTATGTGCAGCATGCTTCATTAGCAGTGATTTATTTCGGAGTGTAGCAGAACTGGCACTGTGCAGCACACCGACGTGTAGTAGAAAAACGTGAGATGATTGCTAAGGCTTGCTTCTTGCTGCCACTGCTGCAGTACTTAGGGGTCTTTGGCATGTTTTACAGATTTTCTTTCAAAATAGTCACAAAATTGGGAGTTCGTGTATTTGCAGATTCTGTCTACAAAAGTATTTTTTCGCGTTCTGAATATGTTAATATACCTTAGCCTTATATTTTTCATTTCTGTTTTGGGTGTTTTTCAGAAGTGTTAATCATTAAACATCAAAATGGGATTACTGACGAAGAGCCATGCCTACTAACTCAGAAATTCATCACAAGTATTTCTGTTGCATGTATCTTTTTTTTTTTTTTTTTTGTCATACTTGATTGCAGTCAGGGCTCTTAGAGTCAACTTTCTCTGTCAGAATCCAATTACAAACAAAGGTGCCTTTCAAAAGAATTTGCAATGGATGCATTGCCAAAAGTAAAGTTAAAAAGACATGCACATGTTTATTGGTACTGGGTTTTCTAATGGGATGCACGTTGAAACTGAAGCACAGCTATCTCATTTTCATCTTGAAAAAATAACTTGTATAGTGCTGAAACTACATATACTTCCTTCTGGAAATAAAATATTAAACTCTGCAAGTTTTCAGGCCTCTTATGTTCTCCTTTAGAAGTAGTGCAAACCCCCCTGGGATTTTATAGTCAGAAAACATTTAGAAATGGGAAGGATCTTTTCAATTATATATCTTTTGCTCATGCACAAATGTTGCCTTTCCTAAAGTTGTTGCCATAAAAAGTCTACGTGTTTTAACAGTTTTTACACAGCTCTGAACAATGGGGCTGCTGGTACAAATAGCAGATATGTTTACAGGAAAACATTGTGAAGATTGGACTCATTCACATGTGAAATAGGAAACTATCTTAAGAAATGACAATGCAACCATATCTTGAATGCCAGCATATTTTAACCTTAGGAAAATATTTTTTAACGGTGGTAATCTAATTTACTTTTTACTACTTCTTATGCTAAGGCAGTTATTGTTTCTCTTGGGAAAGTTTCTGTAACGTAGTAGTCAGGGCTAGGTGATGCATCCGTAAAAGTCAGAGTGTGGGTTGGTGGCTGTTTATGCAGGGCCAGGGCTCAGCTGGCAGCCAACTCTCTGGGTACCTGTTTTCAGTGCTGCTCCTGCGAGGGCTGTTACAGAGCAGCACTAAGGTGGAGCTTCTGGAGCTTTAGTATTAGCACAGTGATAGCAGTTCTGGGCATGAAGACAGAATAATAGAATATTCCATATTCCATTTAGAAAATTATGTATGTTAAAGCAGCTGTCAGAGCTTGAAGGTTCCGTTAACATCAATGGAAATACCAGCACCAGTCATGTATAGACAGTTGGTTAATACCAGAAGTAACCATTTCCATTCAGATAGCTGAATATTTTTCTTTGAGGTACTTACATGACCTCTGATATCTGCCCTTTCCCTGGAGTATGTTTTGAATAACTAAATAATAGGAAAGACGTTCCGCTTTTTCACTGGGCTTAATTACTGAATGTGCTGAGTTACAAAAAATGTATATTTTTAGTATAGCTTTTATTTTTGGCTGAAAGTAAGATCCAGTGATTGTGTTAAAACATCTTGGGAGGAAGGAAAGAGCCTGCTATTTTTAATAGCTTTATAAGCTAAAAACTAATTTACATTAATAATTTTGAAATGTTTTGTGTTAGTGTTTAAAATGCTTAGAGAAGCATGGTTTCCTAAGTAGGAAAAAAACTTAAAAACAAACAAAAAATCTCACCCCCAAACCCCAAAACTTTTGCAAAACCCACAAAGTAGCCAGAGTTTTTCCCAAAGGGGCTGGTATGTCAGGAGAAGCTCTGGTAAGGGGAGAACTTCAATGGAGAAAAATAATAAATTGAAGACTATGCAAGAATTTTCTTGCATTTGTGGAAAACTAGGGACTAAAATACCAAAACAGCTTTCTCAGTTCAAAGAGAGTATCAAAGATGTGATGCAAACAGCCTCAGGGCCTGCAAATGGGACAAACATCTCCATGGTCCTCATCTCCATCAAGACTCCAGAAGCACCATCCTGAAAGCCATGGCCTTTAGCTTGACGGTTTATATTACTGTGGTTCTTAACCAGAAGCCAGATATAGTACTTTCTTGCCACCAGCACTGCTTACCCTTGAAAAGCTGAGTGCTGTTTTTATTAATCCTCATAGCAAGAATGATTTTGGTCAGCTCTTCTATGTGATGGCAGCTCGCAGACAAGTCTGTAGGTGCTTTAGATGGGTTCCTGGTAGTAGGTTAAGTTGATAAGTGCTATAGCTCTTATGTTTTTAATTAGGTATCAAAGGCTGTAAGTGACTGTTCTGTTTCAGTCCCACATCGCTTATTGCGGAGAGCAAGGAAAGCAATCATAAAGCATTGCATTGCAGTGTGATGAAGAGAAGCCTTATAAGTGACACGATGGGCTTATTGATGGGAATAATACGTGTGAAAGCGAGAACACAAAATTTTAACAGCTGCTGGTGAATGAAAGATTTATTTTCAATCTCACTTAAAACATGTAAAGCCAAGAGCGACTTGCCTTTGGTAGAAATCTCCTGTATAAGTGGAGTTACAACCAACAGAATTTTGTGCTTAGAGCAGAAATAATATTTGTCCATGTATGAAGACTATATATAAGGTAAACAAATACATTTCTTGAGTTATCCATAAACAGAGAGTAACTGCTTCACTATGTCAATCAATAGAAGGGTCTGAGATTACATTTTCCTTCAAAAATTAATAATTAATATTTTAATCTTACTAGTTTTCAATGATTAGTTCCTCCTTTCAGCTAGCCTAACCAGTCTGTGTGAGAAGACGTGAATATATTCTATTAATCTCTAGCCACTTCATAGTCGCATCTTTTGATCTAAAGATCAAGATTCTTAGTCTTCTCAGTGCATTGAAACTAACTTTATTAGAAGTATCTTATCAATTTTAATTCACAAAATCAAGCAGAGACCTTTTATGATACCTGTTCACATGCTGTTAGTCATGCAGTTTGTCTTGCAAACACAAAAGCCCCTTAACTTCCAGCTTTAACTGTTATGAATAAATTATAGGAATGTGTGTCTGACTTAATTTATTTATTTTTAATGTTTAAATACCTGCTCTGGAAAAGTTTACGTTCATAAAAGGAGACATCCTTTTACCTTGGGTCGCACTGGGGGAATACTTTGCAAGGATAAGCTGAAGAAGTCTTCCGATTGCCTGCTTACAAATTTTAACTATTTACAAGTTGTAATAGAGTGCAAGGAAAAAATCATCTTTCACCTGGAGATGTTTTAAAGGGATTTTTTTTGAAGAAGAATTTTGGGGCAATAAGAATAGGAGTGAAATGAGAAAAACATACTGGATGATGTTTCTAGAGAAAACCGAGTCGTTCTTATAACTTTCCTCTTAACTGTGCTCTGCGGAATTAACCAATTACATTGCAGATTACCTCAGAGAGACAGTGAATGAATCTGAAATTGAGAGACAGAAGAAATCTCACAACACCCAAGTGGAAATGCAGATACAGAGTTAAAATTTGTAATCCTTATCTGGTACCCAGCTTACTTATATGGTCACAATTCACTCCTCAGAATGATTTGAAATAAAATGTTTTAACAAGTGTCTTTGTTCATCTTCAGGTGCAACTTTCCCAGAAAGAAAAAACATACTGTCAACAAATTGAAGGTGCAGCAATCCTAAATCTCCTTGTAATCTGTCTTTTCTGTTTTACAGATTAAAGGTTGCCTAAAATTTCCAAGGAGCCCTGTTGTCTTCTGTAGTTACTGGACTTGTCTCCTCTGACCTGGGAAGCTGAAGATGAGGTTGCTATGGGAACTGCTCGTGGTGCAGTCATTCATGGTGTGCCTTGCAGGTAAAGTGTCATTTTAAAACTTTTGGTGTAAGAATGTCACTGTATTTCATATAAATGCAAAAGTGCACTGCGTTTTATATGCCAGTGATAAAATGGCAAAATAAGTCCCTGCTTCACTACTGGCATTACGAAATGTTGCTGAACAGATGAAGCTGATACTCTTAACAAGCTCCTTTTAGTGTTCATCAGTATCTCCACAACAAAAGTACAATGTTTCAAAGGTCTGCTGTACCCGTTTCCAGTTCAAAGTTGCTGTTGATGAAAGTTATTTTCCCACGTTCTGTGCTAAGCATTTCAATGCTCAATTAAACTTACGTGGAATATAGCTTTAAATCCCATTAAAATGGTGTTAATGCTACAGCTAAGACCTCGCTCCATTTAACAAATAATTAAAATAACATATTTCAGCGATATAACTATCTTCTGTAACTGCTCTCGTTTAACTTTTTATTCCCTGAAAGTTGCAATGTTTTGAGCATTCCTAGCACAATGGTATTTCCAAGGGATGTGCCTTTTTCCTGGAACTGAAACAGTTCTTGAAGATGTTTCAGATTTGCAGAGGGTCAGCAAAGTTTGCACAAAAGCCTTGACAACCTTTTCATGTGCAAAGAGTTGCCTGTAGGCTGCTACTTGGTGGGCTGGGGGAACCTGTGCCTCTGTGCCGAGTGCCGCGGTCACACCAGGGCTGTCAGAGTCTATTTTGAGTCTCTCTTTCTTGGCTGTTCAGCTATCATTGATTATTTCCTCCTTGAAATGGTGTGATTATTCTTGAACGTTATGTTCAGGAGGGGGAGTGGTGGCATATGTTTCAATTAATGTTTACGTCACCTTCGTGTTCATCTGAATTACTCTAATTTATTTGCTGCTTGACACTCAGAATGTTTTATTGCTTTGTTTAGTGACTTATGCTTTCTTCCCTTTATGTGTGTGCTTGTCAGGATACTTTTTCAGCATTTTAGGTAAAAGCAAACTACTTATAATAGCATTTACTTTCTTCTGCTTAGCTCTACTAAACACAAAGCCACTTTTATTCTGATACTTATGAGTAGCTACTTTTGAAATTTGGTTCCAAGTCTTTCTAAATGTACTATGACAGCTTCTGATCTAGCAGAAAATTGGTTGCAGAAAGATTCTGCAATGCAGTGCCACATGTGTTTCAGGAATTGCAACCCTAGAGAAGTTAGGCTGAGGGAATACATGAGGTATGATTATTTTAAGCAAATAAAATAATGGAAAAAAATCCCATGCAAAATAATTTTTACCGTGATTTCTATACTTAAAATATCTATTGCAAAATGTCTAGTGTCAGCAGAATAGTTTCGGAAGAATGTGTTCAGGGCATTGTTCTTGTCTTTGACATCTGTTTTAGAAAAATGTATCTCATAAGCACTGGCTTTCCTCATACTATTCTACAACAGCATTTTTTCTCATCTTTGCAGTGCACTAAAAATCTTCAAGGCACGGCATCAGTTTCACTGTCTTGCTGAGGGAATTTTAATAGAGTTATGGGCAGAGGCGTGCCAAAAGTTTTGTGCATCTTTTACATTAGGAGATGAGTGAGGAAGTTGCTTTATTTTGCTGAAGGACACAATCATGTTGTAGTTTGGACCTACTTCTTTTGATGAGATTGAAGTTTGGAAGTTCCTGTGCCTGCCTGCGATGTTGTACAAGCTGGCTGTAAGCATGGGAGAGACAGGAGGAAACTGTGGTGCACACCTTACATTGACTTGTTCGGCATGAATGCACTCTGCAGGGCGGAAGGAGGTGGCCATAAAGTTTAGCAGAAGATATTTAGCAGCTTCTCACAAAAGGCACAAAGCCGTAAAACAAAAGTCCATAGACAAACCTTCGGCCCATCTTAGTTTCTGTATTTTTTATGTTCTATTCTTTTTTTATGACCTCGTCTCAGGAGGCTTGTTTGCCCTGGCTGGTAATTGTGCTGCTCTTGGAGAAGCTCAGGTGTTGATCCCAAGGAAAAATCTCAAAGGAGACTGGTCCCAAGCCATGTCCTGCCTGGCAGCAGGGTGGCGTGGGGGAGCCTGAGGCTGCCCACTTCTGCAGCACCGCTTCTCCCGCTGCCCTGCATGGTGGCTCAGTTTCAAGGCTACCCAGTAACAGACGGAAGCTTTCCTTCTGTCTACAATAGAAAGTTGTTGCTCTTCTTTTAAATTCTTCTTAAATTCTAAGTTTTTTTAAAAAAGTTTTGAAGTATTTTATCTTCAAATAAACCAGATCAAACCAAAGATTAACAATTGAATTATACAAAGAAAAAAGGTTAAAAAGGATGCAGAAAATTTATCTAACAACCCTCCATGGTGCCTTATAAATTCCTTATGGAGAACTGTGTTAAGTATTGAGTTACCTGTGAAAATAAGCTTAAACCTGAAAACTGATTACTTGTATTTAGTTCTAATCAGCACAGGTATCATTTGTCTCTGCTGCAGAGAGTGGCATCGCTGGTGGGGGATGAGCTTTTTGCACTGTCAAAAGACCCATTAGAGGCAAGCAGACTCACCATCCCTGTGCAGCAGCAGTCCCGGTGCCCCTTCAGAGACAGCTGGTGGGCTCCAGCTACTGCTAGTCCCAGCAGCTTCTTGGGCTTCTTTGTGTGTGTGCTTCCTAAATGAACACCTGTTCACTAGAAATTACACCAAGACTTCCAAACTCATATCATTCAGTCCATTAAACAGCTGTCAAACCCGAAGCACTTCGGGTATCCAAATGTGTCATTAAGCGTACCAGCTATCTGCCGCTGCCAACGTGCCAGGAGAAGAAAGACGTTCACAGTCCACATGGGATATTGCTATTGATTTTATGTACTGGGTGTTCAGATATTGCAGTTCTTCACAGTAGAATAAAACACTCGGATAGAAAGCTAGATCAATCCCAGGGTGTACTTAAACCAGGGACCTAGAAGTGCAAATCTACTAACGCAGCCTCCCTCAAAAAGGCATCAGCACTGCTAAATGTCTTTCTGAGCTTACCACCCCCTTCCAATCCTTTTCCAAACCTGGGACCATATTTTTCAACTTAGTTTTTCTCATTGTTTTTTCTGAGGTCATACTGGTCAAAACTAGTGATGCTTGCTTTGGACTCGATAGTTGATGTGTATTCAGGGTTTCTGTTTACATTTTCAGGAGTCTTCAGGTGTCAGCTCTGGGAAGCAATGACTGCAAATTATGCCTTTACTACCAAATAACTGATTCTTTAGTGCTGTTGGAATCCTTAAATAGCAGTCGTGGTGGTGATAATTTTAAGTTTTGGAGAGTAAGGTGAGAGGCAGAATAGGCTGTGAAAAATAACACACAGCTCTTCAAGTCGTGGCTTTGTTAACAAATGCTCTCTGTTGGGCAGCCCCGCATAGCTGTTGTATGCCCTGAAAAGCATTTATGTACTGCCTGGAACTGCGACTGGGAAACAAAGACATTGCACAGGATGAGCCAAACTGGCTGTTGTTAATGAAGATGGGGCATAGTCCTTATGTCTGTAATGTGCTGATCAACTATGAAAGGAAATTTTCTGTATTTTTGTGACTCTTATGCAATTCTGTGCCTCATTAACTTCCTGTAGCAGTGAGTTCCACTGTTGAAGTCATATTTGCATGTTAATGAGCTGCAGTCGCATAGACGCATTAGCTGTGTGAGTGTGCATATGCACATTTTATAATGTAATTTAACCCATGAAGATCCACTCATCTTCTAACAGAAAACAAAAAATGAACCTAGTAACTTTTGAGAAGTATTTATGCTCTGCTATGTTGTACGTGTTGTTGGAGTTTGGCTTGCTCTCCTGCCCCCGTCTCCATCCTGGCTTTTTTAGAATCTTTGCTTTCTGACCTTCTGCTTGTTCTTGTTGTTTAAAAAGCTTTCCGTTCACAACAAACACCAGCCAGCAAGACTGGTCCTTGTTTTTCCTTAGCAAGCACCGTGTAAACACAATAGCTTCAGTACATGAATTTGTCTTGTAGGTCTGTAATAATGCTTCTGTTTCAACAAGTTTGTTTTGTCAAAGGGAAAGTGCGGCTGTATCTGTTCAGCACTCACAGAGGGGGGACTGAAGCAGCTCCAGAAAGCACAAGCCAAACCACAGAATCTAGTATTTGTTTTACACTGATTTGAAGGAATCACTGGTCTTTCTCTCCGCTATCTTGGCTTCTTCATGAAACATTCCAGCTGTGTAAACCTTTCTTTTGCAGCAGATTAAATGGACTGCACAAAGATTGCTGGCCATTTTTTTAGTGGAACATAGAAGGTGATCCTGAAACTTAGAAAAACCCATGTTGCCTCCCCAGAGTGGTTTGTATAGGTCACCTTGCAATTTCTGTACTCGTTTCCACTCTGTTACATGAAAAACTTGAGTTTCACAGTTGTCCAGGTACCCAGAAATAGGTATTAGCTGTATTGCCTCTCACATCTGAAAAGGTACAATGAATTATGGAGAAGACCACGTGTACAATATCTAGACACAATGTCAGCTGTCAGAACATGGATTAGGTTAGTATGTATTAACGGGCTGCTTGCTGGCTGTCCGTACAAGGAGGCTGGTTGCTGGTGTCATGATATCCCAGCAACACTTGTGCTTAATTCTGCAAATCTAGGGATAGTATCATATTTTTCAATATCAAATTCTATCATATTTGTGATTAAGGTGAAACAAAAGCATTGTTTCATATTTTGTCTGCTGAAAACTGCCATTTGCTAATCAAGAAATATGCACAGAGGGCAGATGTCAGAAAAAAGAGAAATATTCCTGTATAGTCTGCTTTCAATGTGGGTTATTTTTTGGTTGTTTGTTTTTTTTTTTTCCTTTAAAAAAACTAACTTGTTTTTTAACAGGAAAATATTCTTATAAATGCCTGTCCAAACATTCTTTCTCCTCCTGTCACGCAGTGTATAGCATAACCAATACCTCATCAGTGGTTCAGACCAGAACATTTAGAAGCATGGCTATGTAATATAGGGAAAAAACAATATATATTCAAGTGGTTTCCTTTGTTAGTAAAAAAATCACCGTAAATTGTATCAATGCACTCCAATGAAATCAGGCATCTAGGTCTGTGAAAAATTAAAACTCAAAATTCATACAAAGATGAATATTCACTGGTCTGTTTGAATTCATACTTCTATCCAAGCAGATGTAGGTTGTGTACCAAAGAAATTCTGCTAATTTCGTGTCTGAATATAAATAATTAAACCAAGAAGTACTGTTGTACATATTAAATGATGGTCTTCTATAAACGATGCAGCAATTCAATTTGTTCAGCGTTTTTTCTGATGCTGTGTAGCTCCCATGACTCATACTTTGATGTTAGTGGGTAGCTGGAAAATAATTAATCTGTTGCAGTTCCATAATTAATTAATTTATATTTTGGTCAGTTCTGCAGCACTTTGCATTTCTGTACCTGACTGCCTAATTAATGTTTGCATAGCACTTGGAACAGATAAAGCAGTGAATGACTCCTATTAATATAATCACTTCTCAAACACGACCCAGCCCCTGGCTTCACGGCACTGGGTAAGCTGTCGCTGAAGCTCATTGCAGAGCGCTTCGTGGCTGAGATCTGGCTTGTCCTTAGTACTTTGGTTTTTTTCTGAATTATTTGAGGGGGGTTTTGTTCACTCCTCAATTTTCAAATGCTGTAGGAAGAGCCATGACCAGGCCACCCTGCTCCTCATCTTGGGGGCAGGCAGCCCTCAGCCATGGTCATGTACCTGCTTCTCTTTTAAGGGGATTCCCAGCTGATGGGCCCCGTCAGGCAGCGGAGGTGGCAGGAGAGGGACACGCAGGAGTGTGGGCTGCCTATAAAACCACCCAGCAGGAGATATAGTAATGCCTTTGTCAAGTCCCCGTTCTACTGAGGCCCCTAAAGAGTCTGCCTGTCCCCACCCCAGTGGGTGATGACGTTGCAGGGGGGTGGTGATATACCACCACCAACACTGCGTGCTATCTGTAAGTGTAGATTTTCTACTGAATGCTGAATACTTATCACGTAACCTTACCACCTGAGCAAAAAGAAGCTGCCTAAAAACGTGCTTTAAAATTGTCAATGAAAGGTAGTGCTGGAGAGTTACTTCAGTGGAGGGCTTTGGTTAGGAATTTTCTGGAATAAAAGGCATTTTCTGGAGGAAAAGGCTGCTCTCAGTCACAGCTGGGGTGGGCTGCTGCCAGCAGGAGAGGGCAGTAGATGGTGGGGTGGCGATCAGTCGCTTTGGGAAAGGCACAGGTCACTTCTGCAGGCAGACAGCCCTTGCTGTGGCAAATTCGATTAACTTTTTAACAGTCATGAAATTAGATTTTGTCGATTTCTTGGCATGTCCAGACTCTGATGTGATGTTAAACTCCCTAAGACTGTCAACCGTTGCTTTGCCTCTAGTATCATCTCCATCCATGTCCCAAGCAGCGTTACCGACTGCTGGACGTGGTTACACTGGTCTGGGTCAAATGTGCTTTTGCCATGTTAAGGGACAATTTTGCTATAGCTAATAGTTGTGTTTTTAATGGGACACGTTGCTCTAAAAGTAAAGGCTTTTGAGGCAGAAGCACCTGTAAGTGATGAAGCAAAGACAGTGGCTGTTAGACTTAGTTGTGGATAGTGATTGGCAGCGTGGGACCCCAAGGCACACTGTGGGGCCCCAAGGCACACTGTGGAAGTGATGCAGGAGCTGGCAGAGGCACATTCCCTTCTTCAGTACTTAACACTGGAAAGGGACCCGGGAAAGGTCCTTTCACTGTACTATTCATTATTGATTGGAGCTCAAGTGTCTTGAACTCAAGCCAGAAAATGTGCCTTTAATGTCAGGGAAAAGTTCTACAGATTTCATACAACTGGCATTCTCATTTCAATTTGGGGAAAAAATGTCAAAGGCATCTGCCTTGTTTTTCTCTTCCAAGCCTATCAAAGTTTGCTGCTGGAATGAAAACCTTGTGATAAACTTCATTTGATGGCTCCTTCTATAATGCCAGTCTGCTGCATTTCCTGGGTAAACCCCGACTGTCTCTAAGGATGGACAAAATTTCCTTACTACCTCTAAATGTGTAAACAGAATTAAAGGTGCTTTTAAGGTGGTGGCAGTGGTGATGACGGATAATAATAATAACTGATATTAATATGGTACAGAGGTTTGAAGCCAGAGGACATGTAATTCTAGTGTGAAGCAATTGAAGCTGAACATGAGGAGGGAATAGTTTAAACTGGGGAAATACAGAGAGGAAAAGAATTGTTTGAGCTAAGAGGGCACTGGCATAAGAACAATTAAATCTGAAGTGAACAACAATTCATTTAGACTGAAACCAGAAGACTATCTGCCAAAGTGGGATTCTACAGTATCACTCAACTGTACATAGCTGTGAAACGGAACCAAGAAAATGTATGCGATTATGTGTAATTTATGCGTATTTAGGGATTATATGGCAAGTTTTTCTGGGATTGCAGAGCATTTGACTCGGCCTCACCGGAGGTCTGTACTCATTTTACATTCCTGATCTGTTGGCAGTGAAGCCCTTGCTAGATGTGACCCAACTCTGATTTAGCCCATAATTTCCCAAATTATTAAGTTAGAGATAGTATCAATGCAGTTTTCTCATTTCTCTTTTATGTGCAGATGATTAGGTGTATTATGTTTTCCTCTGTTTAACTCACAAGTCCATCTGGGCAAGTTTAATTACATCTTTCTCAGAAGTTACTGAGGTAAGATAACGTGCTTTAAATAAAACAGAAACTATATAGACATTTTTATAAGCAGATGTTCCAACTATCTGGCTGTATATTGATCCCCTGTGCGTTTTATGTGATGCCTCTTTTCAATTTAGCTTCTTTGCATTTGAATTAGTATGTAGGTTTTGAAATTAAGTCTCATTTAGGGAGTTACAAAAATACCTACTTTTCCAAGCATCTATCAAATTAGGGAAAATGTGGACCCAAAATAGTTCTTTGTAGCCTATAAAAGTGACATTTTATGGCGATATTTGAGGTGGTTAGTCTGTTGCTTTATAGGTAAAATACTGTGTAATTCTTAGAAAGTCTAAATATTATTGGAAAGGGACCTCATTTTGTAATGCTTATGTGGTCATTGAGGAGAATGGGAAGGTAAGAGATGTGATGCGATGTAAAACCTGCTGGATTGGGCACTGGGGCTTGTTGCTGGCTCTGTCTCTGGGATCTGATTTAGGCAGCTGCATGGTCTGAGAATTGCAATGCTGGGCTACAGTGTATATCTAGAAATAACAATATACGTGTTTGTTACTTCCAAGACACTGTTTTCCTACTTTTTGAAAATTTGATTTGTAGCTTGCATTTACTGACATTTTCCTTGGATTGCCGAGAAAAGTCTGGCATAACTAATCAGCAAGCTGCCTCTGTGCAAGCGTTTTGTCTCCTGGTACTGCCCCGCACGAGCACTAAGTTTCTTTCCCTTTCCTTCACACTTTTGTGGGTATTTTAATAATTTAGAACAGTAGCAGGAGTCACTTGAGGAACCATTAATTTCCACTCAGACTTGTGGGGTTAAATCCCTTGGTTTTGCCTTTTGCCCTTACCTCGTGCGGCAGAGCATTAACTGACAGAAAATGATGTTGACAGCGATCATTATTATTTGGATAAAGGTCTTTCAGCTAAGCAGCAATCAAGGCTGATCATCCAAACGGAATAAAAGGGGAAAGGGTCAATTCAACTTTGATAATTATAGTGCTATAAATGTGGGCAATAACAGAATTAGCCTTTACTGACAGCTAGATGTGTGAATAGACTGGAAGAGCGTTGCTGGCTGATGTTGTCCATAGCAGAAAGTGAGGCTCTTCACTACTTTTGCACGATTTTGTAGGGTCTCTCATAGAAATGCATGTTGCCTTCTGCAACTACACACCGGTTGTCATAGATGCTCCAGGTCTTACAGGATTTAGGCCATTAAATAGAACAGATGCTTATGTATTTTTATAAGTTCGTGCTCAGAGTCAGTCTATGGCAAGTAAGTGGGCTGCTTGCAATAAATACTGCTTTTAATGAATAGTGCACAGAATGCTGTAGTGCAGCTCACTCATCTGAACATTGTTTAATGCTAGGTTATTGAAGCGTTTGACAAATGCTGTGACAGTCTGTGCTCTGAAATTAAGGATATACTCATGACAGGCTGCACTGAGTCATTATTGCAAGTTTCAGAAAAGTGTTTCAGTATATGATGATGAAAAAGCAAAACCTGCACGTTATCACTTCAGTGCTTCTATTTGCTTTTCCTTATGTATTTGAATTTTTAATTTTGCAAAAAAGTGTGTTTTACCTTCATAAATCAAAGACATAATTGTTAAATAGTCTGCATCGTATTAATTAGGCTGTAAAGCAAGACAACTGTTTCAACCATTTATATCAAGTACTACAGAAGTTGCTGATCAGTGAGACAGGCAACTAAACAATCAGCCAGAAGTTGGCATATTCAGCTGAAGCTGGTGAGTTTCAACTTAAACTTTCCAGGTATGGGTGAAAGTATGAAAAATATATATATCTAATATATTGATGTGTTTTAATTCCACTTTTCCAAGCTTAAACATATGAAGATTGCATCTGTTTCAAGGAAGATTGTTGTTTATAAAACATCCCATGTCCATATTGCATAGCTTTAAAAAAAGAAAAAGGGGGGTAGTATGTCTGAGAAAGCTTTGTTTGAACTCTGTCCAGTGCACGTTGAGTACAACATAAATTTAGATGGCTTCTTCTGTGTGTCTGAAATACCTACCATATCATCTTTTAATTTGTACCTTCTAAACCTTCACGACTGCAAAACAGATCCCAGGAATGTTTCAGAATGCCTTTGTTGCTTTTCACTTGTAAAAAGCAGATAATAAAAAAGCAGGTGTTTATTGAGACTTGGAAGAATGAATTATTCCTACCCCTTCAAGCTTTCTGTCTGTGGAACTGGACAACATGAGGCACTCAGAGTGGCATATCAAGATTTGTTCCTGTAGCATTCTCTGTCCTTCCATTTTTCATATGGTCCATGTGAAATGGCATTTTCTCTAGGTTCACACTGTATGGGATTTTCTGGTAAACATCTGAAGAGGGACTTGAAAGAAGGCGGGTTGATGGCTGGGCTTTCTGGGATATGAAACCAGAGAGTAATATAGAAGACACAGCAAGATAAAAAGGGGCTGGAGGTGGCTGGTTGCACGGGTGGAATGAAGGTGAGAAATATGCACTCCCTCAGTTATGGAAAAATTGCTTCCAAATTCCTGATTTCAAGTAATCTACATCAATTTGTCTTTTATGATGTCTTTTAAAATGGGAATTCTGTATGAAACAAATAACCGCATTATTGTATTTCTGAGATTTACTGCTGAAACCCTGGTTGTGGTGATTTGGCAATAACTTGGAAGTGTCACGTTCTTTTACCTCACACATTTGTCATGATTTTGTGATCCCCTTGAATGTGTAATGCAGATCCAATGCCCATAGTATGCCAGTAGTCTCCAACCTTCTTTGTGGTCGATGCACAACTACACTGTGACCATACCCAGACAAAGTAAATACAGGCAACTCTGAAACTGCAAGCATTTCTGAAAGGGGTGATGCGTACTGCCAATTACAGTAAAAAAAAAAAAAAAAGTGGAAAGAAAGGCTTAAGGAGAGACAAGCTTTGTTCTTGCAGATTTCTTCCTCAGGGAAGAAGTATCTTTGGAAAAGATAGAGATGTGAGACCAGAGCGTAGGCTGAAGAGTGCTACACCTGCCAGTATAGAAGTGATGGCTAATATGACAGCTCTGAAAGAATAATTTAAATAGACCATCAAAAATCTCTTACGAACGTCAAAACAGGGAGAGCTGGGGGGTGGGGAGGGATTTGTAGGGTCTTGAAGGACAGCCTGAGGGATCCAGCTGTAACCAGGGCACTTGGGTGAGAATGAACTGGAAGATGCCTTTGCCATTATGTTTATGTTCGCACGTACTGACTCTCTTCAGTTCCTCCAGGCTAGGAACACTGAAGTACTTAGAGAGACAACAGGTATTTTATTGAAATATCTGTTCTTCAACTGCAATAAAAATGCTCTCCATAGCAATGTAAAGATGGTACCTCTTCTGTGTCAGGAAGCCCAGCTGCAACTCTCAAGTCAAGTGGCAAAGAATAGTTATGAATGGTGGCTACGTCTCTCAATTTATAAATTGGAAAAACTGTGCCAGACACTCATTTTTTTCATATGTGATAGTGAGTAGTGGTGCTGGGTGGAGTGGGCTCCCTGGGATACACCGTCATCCCCTCTCCATTTCCAGAGAGAGAGGACAGGCTTTGGCTCTTTATTAATCTATACTCACTAATGTCAGGTACTTATTTCAAAATGGAACTAATTTTCAGCATTTGTAATGCACAGACGTAAGGCATTTCCTTTTCTTACTTTCAAGATCTAAATAATTGGTACACATTAAAGCCTGTGTCCACCACCTTCTTAGTGAAAAGTAGACATTCTCTGTGTCTTTTCTTAATTGTTGTAATATCCACATGATAATGCTTTTCAAGCAACTAATTGGAAAATAATCTGCATAGAATTTTCCGACATTTATTAATAACTGACTTTGATTCACTGAGTTTAGCAGTCATTTCTATTTTTGATTTCTACTGTATTTCTGCTTAAACTTGCATTTTTCCTTTTTCTGGCTTTTGTTGGTACGCTCATGTACTTAGGATAGATTATGGAAGTTATTCCCTAATGAAAGGCAAAGGAGTGACATGCCATCAGTTAGCAGGAGGAGAGAGAACCTAGTGCTTTCTCATGTAAATTATGTGAATCCTGGATGTAAGCCAGGCATTCATTTTGTTAAAATGGGGTTTGATAATTGAAACTAATTTAACATCGACCCCATTAAGTTGCGTTTTATTGCTCATTTAATATGCCTGTCTCACAAGCTCCCAGAACTAGGAAGCGGCTTTGTAACACGAGTTTATAATTTGTTAGAGCTCCAGACATACAGGTAAATGTTGAGTTCACTCTGTAGGACCAGCACCACTGTGTGTTTCACCTGTGTTTGGTCATCACAGTATTTTTATGGGTAGTTGTGTATCAGCAGGCACTTGGGATCAGCACTGACGCGAGTGGGTTAAGCTGAGCAGCTTGAGTTAGTGCAGATTTGCTGTGGAAAGACACTTCATCTGGAAACAGCCTCATGGATGCTCCAGCATCGGTCCCTGTGGCCCAGCAGAGCCCTCCCCATCGCTCCCCATAGGGTCCTGCATCCCCTGTACGGCACGAGAAAGAAAAGATTTGTCAGACCTGACAAAAAACCCTGGTCTTTCAGTAGTGCAAGTTGTATTGACTTCTGTCAAATAATGCCAGCTTAAATCAGCTGAGGAGCTGGCTCATTGTGTTTTAATGACACGGGATTTCCACGTTCTGCCATCCTGCTTCTGGTTTCTTCTGTCTTAATGCCCTTTCACGTGTTTTCTGTATTTCACCACTAGATAATTATTTTTTGCTGCTTAAGAATTGCTATATAACCTGGTAATTAGTTACCACCCCTCTTGGTACTAATTACAGTGCAGCACTAGGTGATGGTTACTCAAACACAGCTGTACTTACCATAACTGAGCAAAAGAGGTCAAAGGACAAAAAGATACAAACCTATGTAACAACCATGATAGAGATTTGTTTACAACACGTTCTGCAACTGTGGCTGCGGGAGAGGTGTATGAATGAGAAATTACTGAAGCTTTACCCTTGTGAAATGGCAACAAGAGAAGCAGTAAGAGTGAGCGTGGGTTACGTCATGGGGCCTGGGGACAGGGAGCGACAGGCACTGAGCTTTTCATCAGCACTTGACAAAGCATGCAAATAGGAACGCTGCAAACCCAACCAAAGGTACTTGAAAGGAAAGCAGAGTTAAAAGGTAGAGCTAGTAGTGCTACACATCTGTAGTACAAACTAGAAAAGAGTGTGTAAAACTATTTAAAATTATATTCGTGCCTGAAAAGTATTAAGAGGCATTCTGTGCTCAGTTTTAGCTGCTACTCCATAATCCAAACCACGTTTAAAGCACGTGGCTAATGTCTCCTTTTTAAAATGTACATGCGTGCAAATGAATATAAAGGACGGAAAATGTGTAAGGCAAAGCATACAATTCTCTCATCATGAAATAGCAGGATTTGATGGGTATTATTCACATTAATTAAAACACTACATGGTGCAGGAAAGGGGCAGTGTGATGTTATACTGATGAAGGCTTTAGAGCTCGTTTGTACAATCAAAAGGTTTTGTTGACATGAGTTGACATAGGGAATTGTCTGTATTGGGTATTGAATTGCTGGGTCACAATGCTGTACTTCTTGACACCCCAAACAGTGAATTCCATTTGGGAGTAGAAATGACATTGAAAATCAATGAGGTTCTGCTTTAGAAGCAAGCTAGACTATATTCCTCTAGGAATGTCCTCAGAAGTCAGATCAAACCCAGAGAGAGAAAGCAGGTCAACTTTGTTTTCAGCACATGGTTGCATTTAGAGTTTAGACCATCTCGAGCGGATTCAGAAATGGGTGAAGCCCAGAGGTAAGAGATGAAGAAACCATGAGCAGGGCTGCCAGTGTTTAAGACCAGTTTCATATGAGCCTGAAGCTACACCTGTAGCACGCACCGGTGGGCTATGCTATGTCTGTAGGATGAAGCTGTGATGTTGCAGAACTGCTTGGACAGTTTGAAAAGGTCAGGAACTGTCTAACGAAGTGCAGGAGACAGAAATCTCACCTCGGATTTGGGGAAGAGAAAGCTTCACCTTACTCTCTGGGTGCTGGTTGTTATTCCTGGAATAAGGATGTTCTAATGCCATTGTTGCAGGCAGTAATAGCCCAATTGCTGTTTCTCATTATTTTCTTTTTGAGTGGTCTCGAACCAAACTTTTAAAATTTTAGTTGAAGTCTCAATTTCGGTTTGTTCCAGCACCTATGGGTGTTTCTGAGCAGTGTGGTTGTACCAGTTTTGAAACATGTCTGCTGTGTACAGAATGTGCTTATATCATTGTTTTTCTCAGCAGTACAAGCTAAATGTTCCTGTCGGTGGTTTGCAGGATTGATTTGTGAAAGGTTGTTAGCCTGTTAGGTCTTACACGTTGGAGTCAGCAGTAGCATTCACAGTTCTTGCAAGGTGTTGCGTTTAAAATGATGGCAGAGGCTTTTAACACTTTTTAAATTTAACTTTCCTTAATGTGACATCCAATTACTGATAAAACTTTGCCACCTCTTCTTATTTTTAAATGTAGACATTCTCTGGCATTTTACTGCTCTCTTCTAAAAGTATTCCGGTGAAGACACATATGAAAATACAGCAGTTAACATTAGAGCAGTTAGCAAGGCTTTTACGTAGTTTGAGAGATAACATCACTCAAAAAAAAAAAAAAGAGCATTTTTAATGTGTGTCAGCTGATAAAATGTGCCAGTCCAAATCAAAGAAATTACAAGAGCCAAATTCTTCATGTGTTTAATAACAGATTTTGGCAAAAATAGTTTCCTGTAGGAAAGCTGAGTCCAAAAGACTGAAGTTTTCCAATAACGTTTGTTGTGGGTTTGTTCAGTTTAATTCCCTTTGTATTCTTCTGAAGCTTTTTTGTGTGAAGGAAGTTGAATTGTGGCATCTGGAATGCCTGCAGAGAGCAGAGGAGCTCTTGGTATTGGCGTGCAGTGGCGAGGAGGCCGCTCTGTATTTTGGGCTCTGGTCCCTCCTGCCTGTGTGGCTGACTGGTGGTGTACAAAGGGCAGGACAGGGGTTGTTTGACACCGTTTGCTGCGCTTGCAGTGCTGTGTGTGCGTATCGCGGCGTTACCAGCAACTCAGATTGTGCCGTTCCTGGTTGTTGGCGTATCCCATGGGTGCAGACAGCCCGAGGACCTTGAGGAGCTCGGGTGCCTGCAGCAAGGCTCTGAGTGTAGACATGAGGGAAATGCACAGCTATAAAACCCCTTTCCAGTGTGCAGAGAGCTGCCTTGGCTGCCCCTGGCAGAGCCAGTGAGGGCACTGGAAATGTGGAAAAATTTAGAGAAGAGAGCAAAGCACTTCCCACCACTTTGCTTACCCATACTCGAGGATGCAGAGGAAGCCCCGCTGATGCACTCTGCAGGAGTTATGTCTTGCCCCTTGTAAACATGAGTCATTGTCAAATGTAGTAGTTTAAAAACTATTTAAGTTGTTTCTGAAGATTGTAGATGCTCTCATATAGATTCATTAGTTACTATGCAGTTGTCCACAAAGCATTTAATTAATAAAATATTAATTTCATTATACAAATATATTAGCACCCAGTCTGTACTTAAATGAGAAATGTATTAACTAAACTATATTAATGTATTACCAGCATCTCTGTAGCTGTATAGTGCTTAACTGGAGCTATCCTTCATTATTCACCCTTTAAAACTCCATATAGAGACTTTGAAGTGACAGAAAACCCCTCTGTGTTCACCAAATTTCTACATGTATTTTCAATACTCATCGAAGGCGTTCAAGGGCGATCTTCCGAAAGCGAAGCACTTTGGAGCCAAGCACCAGGAAAGTGTTCTTGTGGGTAGGAGCACAGTTTAGTTTGCTGGGATTGTATTTTCCTTGTGGGAAGAAGAGTTTGTTTTTGCGTATTTTGCAACTGTCCTATGGTCATGAAACTGTTTATGTACAAATGTTTGCTTATTTGGACTTAAGCCAGAGAGTCATTAATCCTTGATTCATTGCACTTCCAAAAAAAAAATCAGACAGATGAAGAACAAAACCCAATGAGAAGATAGTAACGGGGGCGGATGACCAAATTGCTCAAGCAAACACACTGAAGGATGTAAGGTGTCAGGCTGCGTGGCAGACTGTGCTAATTTGTAAATCTCATGATTTCCATTAAAAATGGGATCAGATTTCCCCTGTGGGAGAGAAATTGTAGAAAGAGACAAAGCTTTGCAGATTTCTTTAAAAGTCAATTATTTAAAAAGTCATTTTTTAAGTACCATAAAACCCTTTAAAATGCAGAGGGATGAAAGAAAAACTGCAAGATTTTTAAGGGTCTTTTCTTTCAGTGATGTAAGTAATAAGAAGCAGATGTCAGTAAACCATTATTTTTTTGTATTGGATTAGAAAGAATGTGTATGAGGATAAGCATAACCACAACCTGCTCGATAATATAATTCAGAATTAGGTGTTTATGGTTCAGCACATGCATTCAAAGCACGAGTGTGTGGGGGGGGTGAGGGCTGGTTAATTAGAAAGCTGTCTTGATTTCCCTGAAGAAGCAATGATATAGCGATAAAAGCGTAAACCTCTGTGGCGCACCTCGTCTGCTGGAGGATCAGCTGTATGAAAGATTATGTTAGTTTTCACTCAGAGTAAGGCTGTGGCATGTGTATACAATGATTATTCAATTTCCAGCACTGAGCTTTGACGTGTATGTTAGCTATGGAGAATGGAGCAGATGATGCCTGTAGACTGATTGCAGTGTATTTGGGTACAGCTACTTGCTTGTATAAAGCCATAGGTACAAGCTGACACTGACTGCCTTTCCCACTGATAACCGTGTACTGCGGAACCTCCTTCCAGTTAAATTGGATACAATGAAATCAGGATGCACTGGAAAACAGAGTGGAAGCTGGAAGATGCTCTGCTGCAAAACGCGCACGCTTGCTCTCCTAGTTCACTCCTTGCTCCTGGGCTGGCAGCGTGCTTGGGGGAGTGTACACAGCTCTGCAGGGCATCGCCAACAGGGGTTTCAGTCCAGGAGGCAACCCAGAGGTGTTCGAATTTTCAGTCTCTGAAGCAGCAACTTTCCTAATCAATAGCAGTAGTTAAAAGACAGCGCGTCCCGTATTCCCCCAGGTCACAGCTAGTTTTGTTATTTTAAATTGGTGTATTTCTGAGTTCACATCCATTCCCAAAGTTTTTCACATGAAAACTTCTACTCCCTTGACCACATATGGCCATAGGTTAATTTTTTTAATGTCTCTTAATATTTTGTAATATACATTCAGTTCAGATTTTGTATGGGTCAAATTTAGTTTTCTGTAATAATAACACCTTGCTTTTAATAAGGTGATCTTAATGCTTGCTGTACCAGTGTAAACATTATGTTCCCTTTCTCATAATTTGGAGCACATTTTTAATACTATTTACTCCAGATTGTTTTAGATGTCTAATTTGTGAATCAAGGAAACAAAGTTAGATGACAAAATTCAATGTACAGTCAATCAGAATGGGCGATTGGGATCCTTTGTCAGAGATGACACAGTGGGCACTAATTACAGTGTCACTTATTCTGTATCTTAATCAATTCCAGTGATGTCATTTATAATTTTTACTCTTACAGACAAGTAGTTATTCAAAGAAGTAAATTGACTATCTGTGTAATTTGCTTCTTGGACACAAAAGGTTCAAAGTGAAAAGGCCTTTTTTCCCCTGGAGAAATCTTCCTCGCTGCAGTGTGGTGTTCTGCTAATTATTCCTTTGTCCTTTTTTGTTTTCCAAAGGTGACAGAGAAATGTGAAAGGGATCAGTATGTGTGCGGTGCAGCCAGCAGCTGCTAAATGACCAATGCAGGCAAAGTCTGCTTTGTCTCTGGTGCCATCCCAGCCAGCAGAGTCAGTGTTCCTAGTTCTCTGCAGTCAAGCATGAATGTCTGCACCAGCAGAGAAAACTCAGGGTTTGTGACCAGAATCATCTAATGTTTCCAATGTTTTTGTATATCTTTAAAAACTAATAATGAAAAAGTGTAAATCGGAGCACTAAGCAGGGTGCCCATTGAAAAGGTACTCTTGGTGAGATCTTTGAAATACCTTGTTTAATTAATGCTGACAATGAGTGCCTTTAAGATACAGCCTTTCCACTCGGTTGTGCTACAGGTGGCTTTTAAAACAATCAATTTATAAAGAATATTTTTTTCTTTTTCATGCTGTTAAAGCAAATTGGTATGTAATTAGATTTATATACTGAATAATCTTATTTGCATATCCAATTAATTCTTCCTGTTTTAATTTGTTAGGGTTGAATTCACATTAGTAGTAAAAAATAACACTTAAATTATCAAGGATTCAAATTTTCTTTTACTATAATTTGTTCAAGATGTTGCATTAAAACTTGGTCCCGAGCATCCTCTTCCTTTATGAGGCTATTAAATAACATGGAAAAAGGCAATCAAAACAAAACCAACCTGTGTTATAAGAATAATAAGGGTCTATTTAAGCTGACTAAATCAAATGTCATGTGAATTTAGGCTTTTTAAGCGTTTTTCTTAGGGTCTGTAGATGTCCAGAGTCTGTGTAGAATTTTCATTGCAAGGTATTAGTGGACTTTGTGAGCGTTGGGATTGACTGTTCACCACTGACTTTAATTGTCAAAGTCATGGAGTCCTCACTTGAACTTGAAGTGGGAGCGTTTTTTGTAGACAAATGGTTATCATTTTGGCTGCATTAACTTCTCACATCTGTATTTAGAAATGCAGAAAACAAGCAAAAATAAACAGGAGAGTGACTTGATTTATCAAGTGTTCATATGCCCTGAATTCCCTGTTTCAACACAACAGGAGAGGTGTTTAGCGCAGGTGAAAACAATGCCAGTTTTTTAGGTACTGAAGCATATAATTTGAGCAGTTTTCCATAGATGTTTAGAACTCTGTTAGCTAGATGGAGGGGGGTTTTTTTGCACGTGCAGTCTAAGAAAAGATACATTTTTGCTCTGAATTTCGAAATCGCTTGGCTGTCCCTGCTTATAAAATCTCTGTCATTCCGGCCAGGCACACGGTTGAAGGGCTTGCCATCGATGGCTCTGCTACTTCATGTTTTCAAATTTCAGGTTCCAGTTTCAGAGCAAGCTGCTGAAACTGAATGGAGCGCTCTTGGGCTTTGAGAGTACTTAGAAGATAATACCAGAGCTGAAAAGTCAGCAAGCCAAGTATTTATGGAAATGTGCTGAAGCCAGTTTGTTCCCAGCGTGTGTGAGAAGGTTGTAGAGAGCACAGGTTGTAGTCCTGCTTCCAGGTTACCTTTGCAGCTTACTTTGAGTTTGGGAGCAGAGATCTGTTAGCTGTGGGGGAAAATCTAAAGGGACTGATGAGTCATAATAAGAGGGTAGAACAGTTATGCTGTAACCTGAAATTAAAGTGCTATTTCAGTGTAGTGAAAGTGCAGGCATGTAAAGGAGCCTGGGACCTCTCCGGTGGGTCAGAACTTGTTGACTCATAGCAGGAAAGTCAGAACTGTGTCATTACAGTCTGGTGGATAAAAAAGAAGGTGAAGAGTTGTTAGCAATGGTGAGAAAAGCACCATTAAATATTTAATCGTGTCTTCATTTAATGTCACTTAAAGCATGCAGTAAGTGTGGCAGAACACATGTGTAAGCTTCACAGTATGGTTTGACCTCAAATCTTTAAATTCAGAGGTAATTTCAGTGCAGAAATCAGGCGTGGTGTTGTGTCTTCACCAAATGCTTATGATGAAATGATTTCTCACAAACTCAAGACCAGCAAGGCCACAGTTGCACTGCTGCCGTTAAACTACCTCAGTGAAAAACGTATGGGCTTTGCTAGGCTAAACTTGTCGTACTGCAGGCGGGTGCACACGCGTTGTCTTCCACTCAGGATTGGAAAACTTTGCCCGAACTAAGTGTGCATTTTGATTATTTTTTTAAAAATTTCAATGTGTCCCTTGAGTGTTTAAGAGATCTTCGCATATGCTCCTGTGGTGACTGGAAAGAACAGTCTATCCCTTGGGAAGATATCTTTCCATCTGTCTAGTGCATCAATCGCTATACTATTTTATTCAATCGCTACCTATTTTTAACCTTTTCTAATGGTGAGCTTGCTGCTCACCTCTGCGTGCCCTTCACCCTTGTCACAATGAGATTTATGGCAGAAGTATCTGCTGTTCTCACAAAATTAAGGGACTTGATTTCATTTTAATACCCAACCACTTTATGGCACATTTGCTTAAATGTATCTTACTGCTTTTATTTGATTCCAACATTTTGAGCGGCTTGTTCTGTAAAATGTTAACTGTCGGCAGGAAATCATTGCCACTGAATACGCAACATGTTACCAAAAAACACAGTTTTATTCTTTTTGTGTAAGAATCAGGGCTTGGAGTTGCAGACTTTTATTGCTACTATTGGATGAATAGTGAAAGTAATACTTGATTATAAGGAAAAGAAGTCATTACAAATACTTGACACGCAAAGCCTAAAAACCTATACGGCTTCTTTCTCTGTTTGACGTCAATAGGCAACTGCACTGCTTGCCTTATAGCTCTCTACAACTACCTAAAGGGAGGTTGTAGTCAGGCAGGGGTTGGTCTCTTCTCTCAGGTGATCGGCGACAGAACAAGAGGACCCGGTCTCAAGCTTCGCCAGGGGAGGTTTAGGCCCAACATTAGGAAGAAGTTCTATACTGAGAGGGTGATTGGCCATTGGAATGCACTGCCCCAGGGAGGTGGTCGAGTCACCATCTCTGGAGGTGTTTAAGGAAAGATTGGATGAGGCTCTTAGTGCCATGGTGTAGTTGACAAGTAGGAGTAGGTGTAGGTGTTGGGTCATAGGTTGGACTCGGTGATCTCAGAGGTCTTTTCCAACCTTATACTGTGATGTCCACTGAAATCAGAGGAAAAAAATGCCGAGTGATTACAGCAGATGGAACATACTGGGACTGAATGGTTAATTCAAGAGGCTTTAGCAGAAATTGTCAGTCAAAGGGAGACGAACTAAGAATCGGCCTATGTAGGACCATGAAACTGCACTGAAATTATGAAATTAATAGAGGGCATTGCAGAATGAGGGTTTAAGAATTGGAAATAATAACAAGAATGTATTTAAATTAATTAATAAATGAGAAAATATTACCATAATTATGTTGCAGTGATTTGAAATCTGTCCTCGGGTAAATTGCATTGGATGCTAATTAGCAGGTATTTGTTATAAGTTAAATCCAGTGCCAGGGAAAAAAAATGAATAGGTACAAGAGCTTAGCTATTACCTGCACCTCCAAGCACTGCATTTTTTTCTACCATTTTATACTATTTCTACCTAAAATGTGAAGTAACTACTGCAGATCTAAGGTAGCCTGTCTGCAAGTGATGGGAAACACTTCAGTTGTGTTGCAGCCAAATGGTATGAAATACAAATAAGGTGACAATTGGTGGCAGAACAATTTCTGTATACTGATTTTATCTCATGAGGAACAACTATACTCTTGTACTTAGTAATAAAAATAAATTCTGTAACAGGGCCAGTGTCCCTGGTAGCTTTGGCTGTAGCTGTAAGATATGAATAGGTAGGTATATAGATAATACATTCCCTCTCTTGTTCTCTCTAATATATCCCTCTGCCTACTTTGTAAACCGTACTTGACCAAGCTACAAACAGCTTTTAGTTTCTAAGGGCAGGAAAAGACAGTACACATCCCTGCGTGTTGGAAAACTAAGTGAAAATGACCTCTAGCTCTAAGGCACTTATTGAAAACCTATTTTAAATTGAATACACAAGCCAAGATAATACAGGCTGTTTGATAAGAAACATTAGAGAAATCCATAACACAAGGCGCTTTATTATAGGTTTATTACATCAATCTCTCCAGTGGGTAATGGAACTTGTAAATATACTCTTATGTAGGAGTCTCCTTGCGGGCTTTTTATTCATGCTGAAGTAAGCACAGCAAACTTATTTGCTGTCAGGGTACATTGAATTTAAGATTAGTATTTATTTTGGTTCTAAAGAGGTTTTGCTTTTGTGAATTGGAAGTTGGTGGAACAGCTGTACAAGAGGAGGTGGGAGCTGCAGGGAGCGCAGGGAGTAAATGAGTTTTCCAAGCAAATCGCTGGCACCCATGCAGGCTGTGGGGTGTGCGTACACACCATGGGGCACGGGTCTTGTGCTTAAATGATTGTTTTTCAGTGGAAAACCAGCAAGCTCCTCCTTAAACAAGCCATTATTTTCCACTGAATAAACCCAGCAAGATGAAAAATCATCTTTGGGATTAGAGAAATATTTAACGGAAATACTTACTGCATTACCATGCATACAGACAGAGTCACAGTGCAGTTTTTACTGTATACATTTGTTCTCTAGTACTGAAATACTTGTAATTCTTTTCTAGAGATAAGCAAAGTAGTACTGTTGCAGGAGCAAGCCAGAATGATTTGGGAGAAGTGTATATTTATATTGAATAAAGAGTTAAGGAAAAGTTTACTAGAAGTTCAAAGAACAAAAAAGTTTAAATTATAGCAATACTAACACAAAAAAACCCTTACAAGCTTTTAAGTCTGTTCATTGGAGGATGTAGTAATTAATTGGTAGTTGACTTTATATAGGGGAGAAATCTCCTTAATTAAAGGATGCTAATTGCAAAGACCAGAAACCTGTTGAGGTGTCAGTGAAGTCAGCATTTAACATGTGACTTTAACAGCTTGACTCTTGCAGTTAATTCCTGTTCTAATTATAGGTGTATGTATTTATTCATACAGTACCATGCAAAAGGCTTTGTCACAGTGCTGCAAATTGCTGCAACTGTATATAATTTTTGTTTTATTGCATCGCTTGGGTACATTCTTTGAATTGCAATTTGAGTCACACGGCCTTCAGTCAAAACGTTGAATGCAATTGGAGTTCATTATATTTTTCTAATGGATGATAGAGACAGGAAAAAATGCAGTTGAGATTGAGACCGGTTCTTGGGCAACGGCTTCACCAGCTCCAGGTAACTGATGAGGACAGTGTTAGAAGCCCACCTGGGTGCTCCTCTTCAGGGAACCACCGCAGTTGCCTGCAAAGGCAGTGGATGATGAATACCGCGTAGGCTCAGTTCACGAGTAGTAAGAAACTTCTCTTAGTGTTGAAATACACCCAGTTTTGTAAGTAACCACAATGCGGAACAGCATAGTATGAAGGGATGTATTCTGTGCTGGTGCAGAATAAACAAGACCATGTTTGAGTGATGTTTTGCATTTCCAGCATTGACAAAGATCTTTTTACTATATCAGATTATGATTGAAGAATTAAGATGTTTATATTTCAAGTCTGACGGTAACAAATGTGCCTGTACTACGAATCCACTGCTGTGTCAAACCTGTATGAAAGAAACTGTCCTGTTTATCCACCTGGCTGGGTGCTTTCTTCTGTATTATACTGTTGCACAGTAACGCCACCGCTAGTGTGCATCAGCAGATAGTGTAGCACTATTTTTATTGTATAGTCTCGCATGTATTAATTATGTATTGTAATTTCCATTTCTTGCATATTTAAAAAGGCAGCAGTTTTAAAAAAGGCATTCGTTCTTATGGCTTTGAACTATTTTTGGCTGCCTCCTCAGTGCTCTTACAAACTTGTCTGGCAGCTGCAGTGCTGAGAGCAGCCACACTTCTCATTTGAAGCGCTCTCAGGTATGATGGGTTGAGCAGCAAACGGGTCAAGAGAAATTTCCTCTGTGGCTTTGATTTCTTGCTGCTCACAGAACAATGCTCTGGGGAGACAGCAGAGCATTACCAAAGTGATTTGTAAAGAATTATTCTCTTTTTAATTACTTTGTCTGCATATTCTTCATTATGGAGCACAGTGGTGTACTTCTGGAAGTCAAAACCAAAAGCTTTCTGTTCCAGATGAAAGGCAGGTTGCAGAAATTTATTTGTCTTTGACACATCTGAAAAAAACCAGTCAAGGTTCTTTGTACTGCATTCTCAATCCAGTATAATCCTTGATTTTCAAAACAGAGAAGGCCATTATTTTTTTTAAGTGTAATGAAAAAATTGCTGAAGCACTGCACATTATTTTGATTACCCATTAAGCCTTCTTTTCACTAGAATGAAATTGCATGATTTTCATTAATTTTCTTACTTTTAACTTCTTGTAATTTACCAAAAGATAAAAGCAACCCACTGTCCTGGAGCTAGTTGTGTCCCAGTTGCCACAGTGCTCCAGATGGTCACAGCATTCAGATAAGTAATGCAATTCAACTCCTGATAGGCATATTTTGGCCTATTAATAGTGAAACACAGCGAAGAATAACATTAGCTTGCATTGGAGTTCTAATATGACTTGTGTGAAGGCTTTAGTAACCTGCTGGTTAAGCGTAAGTGGACATTGTGCAGTGACTGAGCTATTTCACTGCTTCATATCAATGGAGTAAAACATATAATTTCTAGTCGAACAATAAAATATATTTTTTTTAATTATAAAGTAATAGACCTCATTCAGATGACTTTCTCCTATAGAAATACATGTGATTTCCCTTCTATTCGACAGTTGCCTTGCTCTCCTCATTGATACTGAATTTGGATTTTATCTCTGTAGTCCCTTCATTGCAGTGCGCTTCTTCAGAGCTTTTCAGTATGTCCTGTGTCTAACAGCAAAACAAAAGCCTCCTTGGGGGACAACTAGCTGTATTTCATCCCTGGAGGGGCAATTATTTTGTGTTTATCCTCAGTGCCTCTGGATGACAGGATGCAGGCACGCAGAGGGGACAGACACCTGTAAACCACTGTGCATCAGTCAGCAGTGGCGCTGCTGCTCCTTGCTCTCGCACGCCTTCTCGCTGGTCGCTATGGGCCTCGGAAGGTTTGGTCGGCTCTTGTACTACCTGTCCCTGTGACACTGGTTTGCAAATCATTTCTAGAAAATGCTGTTTGCATCAGGTCGAAGCCTAATCTGAAGTCACTACGTTTTGCTTAATGTTTGTATTTGAAATATCAGCATCCTCTGGGTGAAGAACCAGAAGCCTCCACAAGCAAAGGAAACTGAACTTTTAACCTTGACATAGGCTGCATTGTTTGGTAATTGCTGCTCTTTGGTGTCCTTACATTGCAAGGACTCCCACTGTAAGAGAAAGCTTCAAAAGGAGCTTCTCTTCCTGAAGCTGCGCTGGGGCAACCCCACCATGCTGTGCTTTAAATGTTAGCGAAGAATGTTTGAATGCTTAACCTGGTAGTGTTACACCAAATAGAAGGAAGATTTTACTCACCAATGCCATCAAACTGAGCAAGTTTTTGAGGGTGCTAAATTGCAGCCTAAGAAGTCATAAAAGTCAGGATTTTGACAGCTATTACTGGTATCTTTTCCCTGCTGCATTACTTAAAGTTCATAACATTTTTAAAAAATTGAGGGAACGCATGCTATCCATGGGCAGATTGTACAAATTGTACTCCCAGTTGCTCTTTTGATGTTTTACTGATTGAACTCCAGGAACTTTATGTAAGCTGTCCTCAATTTGGCACTCAGCGATGTTAATTTTAATGCCAGATTTGTGTGGGATCTGGTGTTTGCTTGTCTCTGTGTGTAGGGAGTCTGGTACCTCTGCAGGGATGACCTAGCAGAATAAAAGGGGATAATTGGGGCCGTTCAGTTAAAGAATTGAGGAGTCCTTGTGAGTGCTGCAGGTCCTTGTGTAGTGGTGGCTGTGCAGGTGCCAGTGGCCGGTGTACCCTAGCAGTGAGAGCCGCAGCAGCTCCCCTGCCCCCCACAGCTTCTGTGTGCAGGGAATCGCGTGCTGGGGAGCGGGAGTGCTTTTTGTTCTTGCTCTGCTGAGGGTTACAGAAACATTTAAAAAAAAAAAAAAAGGAAGGACACCTCTTCAAATGTGCCCTGAATTGGTGCAATTCCACTGACTTCAATGAAGTTACGGAGAATTACACCAGCTGAGGTGCCAGCCTGGTGTCCCGACAGCAGACTTCAAATACCTTAAATCCATTTATATAACGTAACCACCTGGAGATTATAGCATTGTATCCTGTTTAGTGGATTAAACGCTCTTGCTTTAGCAGCAGTGGGAACAGCTAGAGAGGTTTTTCTATCCACGACCAGGAGCCTGCTCAGCATCTTGATACTGTGCAGTGTGATGCCTGGCACATCTCAAGAGGGCATTACTTTGATTTACCTCTTTGTATAATTTCAAAAGAGAGGCTATTCTCTTTTCCTAAAAAAGCTGGCTCTGTTTAAACCTCAGATACCGAGAATGTCATCAGGCTTGCATTCAAGGCAGCCAGAGACCATTACGAGATGATGCTGACGATTTTACAGCAAAAATATATAACGCTGTAAAGATGAGATTTCTCTCTCTCACCATTCTTTAGTTACACCGTTATTTGTTACATTCAGATATTCTCTGTTTTTCCTAAGGAGTGTATTTGTAATAAGGAAGATGGTTGAAAGGTGCCTGTACCAGTAGTACATGATAAAAAGAACACAAAACCTGTGCTCACCTTATTCCCATGTTACTGAACGTGACGTATTTGCTCATGGAACCACATGTGAAACACCATGTTGAATATGCAAGATGTACGTGCGTTAGGCAGCTACACGTACCCCGAGTACAGGAGTTTGGAAGGGGCTGTGAAAGGCTCTACTGCTGAAGCACAGGTATGATGGTCCTCGCAGCCTTCTCTGAGGCTTCAAAGCAAGCAAGTACTGTCCCTCACAGCCTTGGAGGTGTGTATATTCTGGGAGAAACTGTGCTCATCTCCCACGTGCTCTTTTCTTGTTCTTTCTTTATACTGAAATTCAAAAAATTGCAAATCCCAAGCTTTTTTTTGGGAATTTGTTTCCCGTTTAATTCCACCTTTTTAACCCTAAAAATAAATAGCCTTCATATATTAAAATATGTCTGAAAAGCAGCTTCTTTTTTCTGCAGTTTATATGCTTTTAGAAGATTGAAAGGAAGACTTGGCTGCCTTAATTTAGATGGACACTACCTTTATTCTTAAAGGTGTTTTTTTAAAAACAGACTTGCTAGGTCAGAATTATTTTTTGAAATAATTTAAACTGATCTTTTTTAATACTATCTAGATTATTTTCAATTAAAATAAAATAGCTCTTCTGCAGAATCACAGGCAAGTGTAGGGGAACCAGAGGCAGAGCATGCCACAGGAGAGATTTTTGAAGCTGTCCAAGAGCGAAAGGTACCTTGTTCTTCCAAACATTGAGTGATGGGTAGACCTGTGGGCAGACCCATGGCTGTTTTAGCGTAGTCTCTGCTTTCATACGCTTATCTCTGTTATATGGTTGCCAATTGAATAAAAGCTGTGCACTTCCACTGTACCTGTTGCCTTTGGGTGACCAACATGGGAGAAGACACAACTCTAACAGGTGAAAATCATTAAATGTCATCATCCTATTACAGTGTTGTCCCAGAGACAACAATGTTCAGATATTGCCAAAGCTAAACAGTCAAGGAGTAATGTGCGCATTGTGTGTTGAGTTAACAAATAGCTGATTTACTCTGCTTTGTTCATGTTTTAGAAGTTTCGTGCTTGTCTGTTGGCAGTAAGTCATGCGTGCCAGCTGAATGCTGGTCTGCTTCTGGGAAAGTGTTCCCGATATTCCTGTAATTACTCAGCAGTGCTGCTACTCTGAGCGTAAGCAAGGGCTTGTTACGACAGCTCTCAGTGTTGCTTCTCTTAATACTGTGCAACTAAATGTCAGACTCATCCCTTGATGTATTCTCTTACATACAGCACTGTGTTTTCTTACTGTAATTGCAAAATGTGTGCCCATGACCCAAAACAAGCAGATTTACACTGCCCCATTGACAAACCAAACCACCATATGTGCATTTTCTGACCAGTGACACAGTGCAAATTAAGTTACCGGGCTTTTGCTTGAAGTGTGCCAGACTGATTGTTCCTTGCTCGCCGCTACCCGGGAGCGATACTGCATTGCTCACAAGGCACTGGTAATTTGATCTGCTTATTCACAAATATTTGAGAAGGGAATCCATTGCCTAGACCGCTCTGTAAATAGCTGGATAAAAAGCTGGCAGGAATCAGCTTTACTTCTGACAGTGGCTAATGTTCTTACCTGAAGACAAAAAACGGGCTTCACCTTGAAGTGATGTGCCACAGAGAGTACCTTTCACCTTGAAGATTTCTGCAGAGTTGGGCTCCTCAATCAATTGAGAACCTGTACACATTGCCAGAGTTGTCTTTATTTTTCCAGCAATAGATGATACAGAGATTATAGGTTATTGCTCCAGGGACTTTTCTAAGGCTCCAGGATTTTAAAGGAAAGAGGCTTTTTCAATATAAGTATTTCATAACTTTTTACTGTCCACGAGTGGGGTGGGAAGGATAGCATTTGTTAGCCTGGACACCTTCCTTATTATACGAAAGATTAAAATCAATTGAAGTTCAGGGAGCTATTGTGGAAAAGGAAATATGTGGTTTTAAAATATGCACACAGACCTACTACGTCTGCTTTTTTTTATATCCACTTTATAGTCCCTGTCATACTCAACACAAATGAAAATCTTACAATAGTGATATGTGTTCTTGCAAGACAGCAATTATATCCACACCTTAAATTTTACTAATAAATCAATAGGTAATTAGTACAGACCTTTGAAACATTTATAATACCTTATCCACAAACAGTTCTATACAAGGACACCCAGCACTAGAGGGATCTGCAGACTTTTGGAGGAGGCTGAAGAATACTTGAAGGTCATTTTGTGTGCACAACGATGTGCTCTGCTGGAGTACATAGAGACAAAATGATCCTTGGGGTGCACTATCAGAGGTGAGGGTGGTGTCAGACTGACCAGGTGTAGATAGAAATGTTTCTAATAGTCTAGGGTGCTGGCAGCAGTTTCCTGAAGGAGTTTCACAGATTCAGGTCTCTTATTTGGCAAAAAACATTTTCAGCCTTGAACCACAGGCTTTGCTCATCTTTTCCTGCTGCATCCAGGACATGTTTTCAACAGGGATGGAAAAAAAATCAGCCCACTGTCAGTTTCCAGCTTTAACAATCGGGTGCAGTCAGGCTTCATTGGTCTTGGGAGCAGTTCTTATGGCTGGACTTTACCTATGCTTTCCTGGTTGGTTACAAAACTACTCTGAAAGCACCATTGCCAACAACACACGACTACAAGAACCTGACGCCACAGTTCAGGTGTGGGATGTGGCTGCTATCCCTGCTGTGGCTGTGACAGGCCACCTGCATGCCCGATGATAGATGAGGATAGCGGATTGAGGAAAGGTGTTTGAGAGCTGCTGTTCAGTGGTTAAGATGAGCACCATGAATGGAGTAGACCATAAGCTGCGTGTCATCGTTAAGGACCCATTTCTCTCATTGACTGACCTCCTTGGTTGAAAGTATGGTATGTCCTGAGCTGAATTAAAAAAAAGAATAGTCCCATAACCCATGAAATATGCTAAATATCAGTATTTCATCAATAGTACATTCTTCGGAGATGCTCTCAACTCAGCTCTTAAACACACAATACTCAAACAGAGAGAAAGTGACAGCGTTTGCATTGGTACATGTGTCATTTTCAGGGTGTTCAACTGCAGTCGGGGTCCTGTTTAGCAAGAAGTTTTATGTGAATGAGCACAGTCCTTGTGAGAGATATCAAACATCCCTGTAATTTCCATTCACAGAGGAGTTTTAGTAGCCCTGCTCTTCGGTAGCTGTGATCATTTTGTCTCTGTGCACGCTGGTGAAGGAAAAGGAACATGCACGAGTGTGAGACTTAGACTGGTTTTATTCTAGTAATCAGCAAATTTGACTGATTAATTAATGACAGTGTATCGTGAGTTGTTACAGTGATGGTCTCTGGGGAGAAGGAAGAAAGTAACGAAAGATGTATCCAGCAACTGAAGAGCTAAATCCTGGGTTTCCACCTGGGCTCATTGCAGCAGTATGCTGGTAGCATCCTGGCAGGTGGCTATCTGGTCACAGCTCAAATCCGTGATAGTTGCATGTGCATAACAGCACAGATCATTTAGTTCATAGACTGTTATTAAATCATAGTTAGAGAAACAAACAGTTGATGGTAGGCTTTTACATTCTTACTCCTAGTGACAGAATATGTTTGGACACATTCAGAACAGATGTCTTATGCAGCAGCTTTTGAGAAACTTGCTGAACCTGTGATATTAGTCATCTCCTAAAACCAGAATGTATGTCTTTGTTACTTCAAGAAGAAAAATGTGCTTTTTTATTATTGTTACTACTGTCCAATGGTAACAATAGATGTATTGTGCTAGGTAGGGGTAGTATTTTAATTTCCTGTCATAATGCTGTATCTCTAGGGTTGGAAATAAAACTCTACTGAATGATTTCCTCAGGGCTACAGTTTAACTTATAAGACATCAGAACAAGCCTCACTATTATTTATATATTTGAAAGCATATTTCAGAAATATCCCTTTGGTCATTTCTATTATTTCAGCACTGGAGATCAACAAATAACCTTATCATTAATGAACAAGCAGCTACTTCTGTGTTATCTTTTGTAACTGATCTTATGGCAGAGGACCCGCAGATGCCCCAAATGCTGTTCTTCTGTATTATTATTATTGTTGTTATTATTGATTAATGTTGTTACCTTATAATTATTCATAGCTTTATTGTGAGCTGATATCGTCCTTAACAGAGCAGTGTGAGTTTTATCTGTTTATTTTCCTAATGTCAGCTGTGATGACTCAGGGAGAAGGCTGCTTGGTGAAGAAACTTGTGATTTTCTGCAGTAATGGAGAAATGTGCTTTTATCGTATACTGAAGAGAACATCTGTGATCCTAATAATACTGTTGACTTACTAAGAGAACACAAATTACATTCTATTAGATAAGGGTTTTGTCATAGAACAAGTCACTCATTATCCTGCAGTGGGAATTGCCTCCTCCCAGCTGTCTAGACCCAGCAGACAAGGCACAGGGAAAACTTGCTCGCTTTTGCATGTACAGATGAGGTAGCAACGTTTTATTTGAAAGTGCTAACTTGGTGATATTTGCTATAATTAATCATGTGGCATTTAAATAGGTGAAATTATGATACTGCTGTGGTACAGTCAGACTGAATGAGAGGCTTCACAGATGAACTCCCCGAGCTGGAGCGTGACCTGCAGTTGGCATTTGCAGATTGGCTTTGGAGCTCCAGCGTCACAGAACCTGGGCAGAGACAGCTGATGGGTTTGCTCCTGACCTCTCCTAACTGATGAATCCTGGGTTTCCCTCAGAGGTCAGAGCATACTCACATCAGGGTGGATGTGTTTAACCCTGCCTTTAATTCAAACTGCTCTGGATACTTGGGTCACTCGTAAGTAGAGTTATCAGTCCATTACTGTCTCCGTTTCAAATTCTGGAGCTGTTCCATGCCTGAATTTGAAAGAGTGAAGATTTATTTCTTCGTGTCTTCTGAGCCTCTGGATTTTTATGGCTGCGTTACTGTCTCTGAGGAATATCTGCCACTGCTTTTGAACTCAGGTATCAGATGCTTGCCTGTCAGATGTCACCTGCCAAACATGGCGTTTTTCCATGGCACTTGTGTGTGGTACAGCAGTGATCTGGGACATAAAAGTATGTCAGAAAAGAGATATAATAGTGGGAAGAGCCATTTGGCGCATGGTCCTTGTTGGAGACCACTCAGGTGCTGCAAAACAAGCCTACCTGGTGCTGCAAGGGGTTGGGAAAAAGGTGGTTGACTCTTACTCATCCAGCTTTGCATCCCATCAGCAAGCCTGCAGGAGGTATCTCAGACATGATCTCTGGGAGGATGTTTTTCTCCCACGCCTCAGAGTATTACAGTGGATCTGCAGAAAGTGCAGCTTATGCAGTGATGGAGTGATGATGACGATAAGAAGGAGGGAAAGTGCATCATCATTTGTTTCAGCTTTGCTCCCAATTAAAGTATCTGATTGTCAGTTTGTTCTCTATTAATCTTGACCATTTTTCTTTCTTAAACATGTGGGTCACCATGGTGCACGGGTAGGCAGCTTGACTGTGGAAGTAGGGTGGTGACTGTCTCCAAACATGCAGGGCTACAAGGCCCTTCCCTTAAAAAAATACTTTGTACAGGACTTTTCAAATCTCCTTTTCCTTTCAAATACATTTTTGTGTTGTTTCTTTTGAATGGAAAGCACCTTCAGCAGTTATTGTTCCTTGAGAAGTCTACAGAATTTTTTATAGTAGGACTATCTGGTGTAAAAAATTCTTGTAGTTTCAAAACCATTAGCACCATTTGTGTGTGTAGTTGATGTTAATAGAAGTGAGAGACAAAAAAAAAATAGAGTGAGCCATCCAATTTAGTCTTTTCCTGCTCAGAAGGACATAATGCAGCTGACTAACCTTGAAGAGCAGGCTGTTGTGTTAATCAGCGATGCCCTTGAGCTGTCCTATCCATTTCACTTTCCAGTTTCCTGAAGAGTTGCTCTTCCCAAGGTGCAGTTTTGTCTTGAAGAAATACCGACTTGTAGTGCTGTACAAAAACACACCGGCATACATAGCAGAAACCAATTCCCTCGGCAGCAAACAAGGAAAGGATTTTTATCATTTATACTGGATATAGTCCAAGAATTCTCTCTTCAGTTTGGTTGTTATCCTTCCCTACAGTGTGGAATATTCAATTAAAGCTTCTCTCAAATTGGCCATAACTTCCAATGAAAATTAAAGCAGTTCTATTTCAGTAACAATATCCGTAACCGGGCTTAATGTTCAGAGAGAATAAGAATGGTTTCACCTGTTCGTGTAAATTAACCTCAGTTAACATTCTTCATGTTTCAATTTCTCAAAAGCACAGAAAGACGGCAAGCATTTAGCATCCTACTGGATATGCTGGCTCTCAAGTTTGGGGTACTGAAGGGACACAGAATATATGATCTTCATTTAGAATGTATTTAAATTAATCTGGCATTTTTTAATAGATTTTGTGATTCACCAGAATATATATATATATATCTCAGCAGAAGCTAGCAGAGCAGAATGTTCTTTTAAATTATCTGTCACATTCTGTGCAACAGCATATGGACATACACTTCGTGCTGTGTTTAGAAATGTTTTTTTATCATGAAATCCAGTGAAATTTCCCATATACTGCATCTTTCTGAAAGAAATACACTTCTCTCAAAGGAGGCAGACCCAGAGCTGTAGTACATTTGTTTCATCTGACAGAAGGGGAAAAAGTGCTTTTTGGTAACCAATCTTGTTTGCAACTTGTCTTAAGCTGAGGGCAGCTTAGTGTTCATTTGGGGTTAACTCATTTCTGGCTTGAGCAAAAGAAACGTAACTCAGAAAAATAAAATCTGTCACTAGGAGAGTGTCTCAACAGCCAGCTTGTCCGGAAAGGTTACTTATTGTATTTTCCCAGGATGGTAATAAACATGCAAGGAGTAGCTCAGGTTACATGGTAGCTACTGAAAATCAAAAAGAGTGAAATGAGCTAAAATATATAAGCAGCTTTACTATGTATATACATATATGCATAGCTTCATTGTTCTGTTTGATTAAATGGCCAAAATAGAATGGCAAAGGAAAAGCTGCTTAAGGTGAGGAACATCTCCGAACATTGGTGGACTTCTATGGATCAAGCAACCAGTACTGTTCCTCAGTGATAAGGTAATAATATTTTATTGTTGCTTCATGATTGCAAGACCCTGAACATTAGCACAATAGAAATGGAGTTGGTGCTTTTATTTATTTTTTTTTTTTAAATGTTAAATTCACATTTTGAAGTTATCTGGATAGCAAAACTTTGCTTCAGCAAAACCAGACACTGTAATAGAGCAAATGTGTTTGCCTATGCTGACACTCAACAGCTGAGCTCGGTTTCTACCCAGTAACATTGTAAGATAGTCAAAAATAGACTACATATGATACAGGTACTTTTGGTTTTCTGCCTGTAAGAATCTAGATGGCAGTTTGTTTTATTTATTAGTGACTACTTAGTGTTCTTTGAACCAAATCCTTCTCTTCTGTAAGGTACTGTGGCTCAACTCTTGTCACATGCTGTGTTAGGATCTGGGCTGTAGTGATTTCAATCATGCATTAGACTGTAGCAAAAGGACTCTACAGGCTGAAGATTAAATAGTTTGGACTTGCTTATCTTGGTTATACACAGGCAGCAATAAGAGAAAGAAGAAAGGCACTGAAAATAATTTTATCTACTCAGTGTTGCAAGGTTTTTCTTCTGTTGCCCTGATATGCTGGCAGCCTCTTTCAGTACTTCTCCGTGCCTGACCCAACGCTGTTGTCTTCAAAGCCAAGTAGTGGTCACACCAGGGCTTTTCTTCTTGCTGGCTAACAGGAAGAAAAGTGGGGTTTTGCCATGTAAAAGCTGAATGTTAAACAGTCTCAGCAGCAGATGTAATATTTGGAGAGCTGTTTCATTTGGTGATCTTTTGTGGGCTTCTATCTTCCGTTCCTCATGGGGATTTTTTTCTAAATTGTACTTTGCTTACTTATTATATAGGCAGGTTTTAAAGTTTCTTCCAAATGTAACTCCCTGTCAAACACCCTGTGCCATCATATGGACCAGTTTCATTGTACTTTGAAGAGCAATGTCTCACCCCAAGATACTACACCACAACGGTCTGGGCCCTGACAAGTCAAGTAATGTCCTGGGCATCTGGGGACACATTTTATGCTGAGCGTTTGGACCCTTTGATTTGCTTGTGTGTCTGTTTCTCAACTCAAATATCTACTATCTACTTTTTAATACAAGATATATTGTCTTGTGATGGGAGAAAGACCAATAATTTGACCTTTAGCTTGATGTGATACAATATAAATTGACACGCTTTAATTGCAAATGACAGTGTAACGTGACTTGAGTCCTTTGTGTGGGGTGTGAGGCAGATGACACAGCCAATGCAACACTTACTGAGTCAGCACGGTTCGCTAACTGGATTAGCTGGGATGATCTGTCTTGTGCCTGTACTGACACTGTCAAGCTTGTTGTTTATGGGACTTGAAGCAGCTCTCACATAGGACCTGCACACCAGGCCAGATTCTGTGTTTTACAATTAGAAAACTGAATAAATTAGAATGTATTTTAATTCTCTTGTTTTCAAATCCATTAATATAGTACTCAGAGCTTTAATCTTTATGGGCCAGATAGTAATGTTCTTACAGTGAATGAGACTGTTTAAGGAGTGAAGCAGCCCTGGGTCTCAGAAACAAGTCAGGATATCATAATCTAGCCCTGTATGTTTTATGGTTATTATTATCTTTTTCTACCAGCAACAGTAAGTTGCACACAGGTATAATTTAAAGCTAGAGATTATGTGAAACGTGTTTTGAATAATAGATGAGCCTCAGTCAGATATCGTTAACATATAATTAAAAGTAAAGATAAATACAACCGATATGACTGTGTGCTTAGTGCATTCTCTTTTGTGGTGGTGCCTGAGAGAGGAGACTTGGGGTAGAGGTTGCTCTGTTATAATCTTCCTGGCGAAGTCTCTCTGAAATCCTTCTGTGGAGACAGCGGAATTTTCTCCCTGGAGTAAAGAGCTATTGTTCTGTCCGTAACAAATCCAGCTGATTTTCCAGTGTGGAGGGATATGAGGGCTATTCACATTCATTCTCAGCCTCCTCCTGGCAGTCTTCTGTTCATTCCTTTTTGTTTCTAATTTTTTTATATCCCATCATCTTTATATTTTATTTATTCATTCTCCTGTGACCTCCTATGCCCACAAGTTTCCTGCCTGTCCATCAAGATGGACTTCTGGCAGCAGATTAGACAAGAGCGTGACTGCCTGGCCAAAGGAACATCTGTGCTCACATCCCTCTGAGTCCATGCCCTCAGCAGCAAGGGAGCCACAGGTACCACCAGCAGCACCCCAATGGCCCAAGCAATTGCCTTTTGCCCCGCTGATACTCTGCAGGAACAGAACATGACAGGGCGGAACACAATCAGAAAATATTCAAGCAAGGCTCCTCCATTTGGCTAAAAGACAGAAAGCCCTTATTTTCTGTATCTCTATTAAATAATGAGAGGAATTTTTTTAATTTACATAGAAAGTATTTCAGTGTTTAGAAGTGAAACATTCTGATTTCTAGTGAGCTGTGCTATCACGATAGGATCATGCCTCTTCCCGTTCATTTGAACTTTAGGTAGAAGTTTCAATCTGTGCTTTATTCAGGGCACAAGTGCTTTCACGAATGTTGACTCCATGTGAGATTCAATGACTTTTGGGGGTAAAAAAATCTGGCTGTTTTGAAAGAAAAACCAATCATTATCACATTGTTTCTGGGGTGAATGATGTGTGGCTTCTTGCTAAGATACTATTTTATATTTTAACAATCGGTATGTGGAGATTCCATCAAGTATATGTCACATTTTTCCTCTTTAACTTAGATGACAACGCACTGCATGGGCCAGTTTTCCTTCAGGAGCCAAACAGCGTGATCTTCCCCTTGGATTCAGAGGAAAAGAAAGTGAAGCTGAGCTGTGAAGTAAAAGGAAATCCCAGACCAACCATAGGGTTTGTTGAATGTTTCACTGTTTTTTAGCATAATCTCCATACTATGTCAGTATCCCCCGGCAGCCCTTCTCCTGTACCTATCATACAGTGTAACTCGGTGATGTCCCTGGAGTGTTCCACAGTGCTGAGAGCAAAAAAAAATGCATCTGGAAATCAACACATATTGCAACACAATTGCAAAATTTGGACAAGAGTTCAAAAAGTTTATGAAGGGACTATAAATAGTCTTGGCTCCCAGATTAACCATTGTTTTCCATAAGCATGGAGAAAGCTCTTAATTGTTTTCAGCTTCAGTAACTGCTTTGGGATTCTTAGAAAAAAGATACTATCTACCACGGCGCTGCTGCTGCTGTAAATCACTTAGGCTGCTGGATTCTTTACCTTCAATGCCTTTCTCATTCACCAAAGTAAATGCCACTCTGAAACCAATTAGAGCTGTCAGACCTCAACCACCGCGCTGTGTTCTGACACGACTGACTATTTAATGCAATAAACTCTTGTTGATTCACTGGTGCAAACATATTCAAGTTGTTTCTCTGTACGTTGTGGTAAAAGGAGATGCTGTGCGGCTGTGGCTCCCTCGCATGCTTCATCAAGGGCTGGCGGGGATGACAGTTGCTGTAACTGGGGCAACGTGGTACTGATGTTTCTCAGTGCCCCACTTTGTGACAACATCTGCTGTGAGTGAATTTCCTTAAATATAAAAACAAATAGCCAACAAGCTGGGAGAGGAAAAGAAACCTCAGTGGACCTGAATTGTTTAAAGATCCTCTTTCTGGGACTTCCCCTTGCCAAATGAAAATGATTAATTCTAAAAAGCAGCAGCACTAGCAACAAGCATTAATCATATCAGAGACTGAGATATATGTCAGAGGTATTGCTCTATCAGTTAAATACTGGAATATTTCAATACTGTGCAGGAAATTTGGATTTTCCTGCCTTTTTTTTAATAGTAAGTGGTCAAAGATGTTTTAAGTCTTTATTTACTTCATGTTGTATTTTCGACTATCCAGGCATATCCACTAGTTTTAGCAGAATTTAACTGTGGCATTTTGTGCTATAGGTGGAAGTTAAATGGAACCAGTATTGGCATCGGTATGGATTACCGCTACAGCATGGTGGAAGGCAGCCTGTTGATCAATAATCCCAATAAAACCCAAGATACTGGAACATACCAGTGTGTAGCGACAAACCCGTTTGGAACGATTGTCAGCAGAGAAGCAAGGCTTCAGTTTGCTTGTAAGTAACAACACAGCCTCTGCTCCTGCAGCATGCTAGAAAAACTGAGCACACAATGCCTGCTTTCCTTAGCATTTTCTAATGCATTACGTAGTATTCTCTGAGCTGTTCGTGGAGCAGAAAAAACACCTGGATTTGGAGTGGAAATGTGAATGAGTAATAGATGCCACATGTAGTATGCAGGGTATTACAATTTATTTCTTGAGAAAGAGGTCACCTAGGAAAGTATCTGGCAAATGGGATCTCACCATTGATTTTTCCTTTCCTTGGAGAATTAAAGCTTCGAAATACTTGAAGGAGCACATTCTTTATAAGGAATAAATTCACCATGACAGTTTTAACAAGTCCTGCATTTCAGTACTTACTTAGGTACAAGTGCTTTCAGATATGGGTGATATTTTGTAACTGTTTAATAAAGAAAACAGGCTGCTTCATATTTATTTAGGTTGAATTCAAAGTTGCAGCTTCGTGTCAATAGTCAAGGATAGCAAAAGACACAGGTCTTGATTTGAATTAGCATTATATGAAATTATGAAAAGCCATTTTGAGATGCACGATAAAGTCTATGAAAGTGGGTAAATGATAACACAGAACCACAAATCATCTCTTTTTCTCATGTAGTTACAAAGGCTAAGGCAGAGAGTAGATACACAGACTTATTCATGCAAATCTGTGTGACTTCTTTGTGCCGTTGTCCCGGGAGGGGGCGTACATAGAGGCTTAGTCATTACAGCAGGACCTGCTATGAAATATCCTTGCGTGCACACGCAGGAGTTCAAGGCACTGCCTTCCCAGACATGAAGACATCAGTAACAGTGAGCTGAGCTTTCAGTAGAGCTCAATGAAAGATGCTTCTCACCAACTGGTAAAAGAAGTTGATGTGCTCCAGCTACAAAAGTAAAAAGGTAAAAATGCCAGTAAATACCAAGTTCACACAACGTAGAGACGTGATTTGTAGTAAGAAATACTACTGTGAGTAAAGACCTTTGTCTCCCCATGCAGTCTGCAATATATTATCTGTTTGCTTATGACCTACTTATGTTTTTCCATGAGTGAAGTTGTGTTTTTGCTCTGTATGGGTAGTGCACAGATTTCTCTTGGTCAGACATTGGAACAGCTGCCCAGGGAGGTGGTGGAATCACCATCCCTGGAGGTGTTTCAAAGATGAGTAGATGAGTTTCTTAGGGACATGGTTTAGTGGGGAGACAGATGTGGTTGGACTCAATGATCCGAGAGGTCTTTTCCAACTGGATGGTTCTGGGATTCTCTAGATCAGTCTCATAACTCCAGATTTCAATAGGTCGAGGCGATCACTTCATAAATATTGTGCTGGTCTGCTTCTCTGGAGACCACGTGTTTTACAGCAGGCCCCGTGCTCTTTCTGCTAGCTGTTGGGGTGAGCCATCATTCAGAGCAAAGCACTTCAAAACTCTCTTGGCTGGGTTCGTGATGTTTACTGAAGTTGATCTTCTTTTGATGATAAGCCGAGTACCAGGCTGCAATTCTTTAAATGTCAGTCGCAGACATCAAAGGGACTAGGAAGGAGGATGGTGGTGCTGGTAAGTGCAGTTGCCACTCGCTACTTGAGTGGAAATATATCAGTTTCCTTGCTAATTTAAATTATGTGCCAAATAACCAGGATCTTGCAAACACTGAGAGTTCTGAGCAAAAATTAAGGAACAGTTAACCTTTAACATTTTATCTTAGCTTCAAATAAAGAATATTAAATTCTATTTGTCCCAACATTGGATGCTTTTAAGATTCAGCTAGACAGGGTGCTGGGCCATCTTGTCTAGACTGTGTTTTGCCAAGAAAGATTGCACAGGTGATCCTTGAGGTCCCTTCCATCCAATATTCTGTGATACGTTTCTGTGATTAATTTATCTATCATGATGAGTGATACGTCGGGCAGAAATATTTCATGTTTTCTAGTTGACCAAATACAAATTGCGTTTGTCTGAATAAAAACTGGCTGGATGATGGGGCCCAAAGGGTTGTGGTAAATGGAATTAAATCCGGATGGAAACCACTCATGAGCGGTGTTCCCCAGGGTTCAGTGCTGGGTCCAGTCCTGTTCAACATCTTTATCAATGATCCTGATGAAGGGATCGGGTGCACCCTCAGCAAGTTTGTGGATGGCACCAAGCTGGGTGAAAGTGTGGATCTGCTTGAAGGGAGGCTCTGCAGAGGGATCTGGACAGGCTGGATCGATGGACTGAGACCAACGGGGTGAGGTTCAACAAGGCCAAGTGCAGAGTCCTCCATTTGGGACACAACAACCCCGTGCAGCATTACAGGCTTTTGGGAGGAGTGGCTGGAGAGCTGCCTGGCAGAGAAGGACCTGGGGGTGTTGGTTGACAGCGGCTGAAAATGAGCCAGCAGTGGCCAAGAGGGCCAATGGCATCTGGGCCTGTGTCAGACCCAGCGTGGCCAGCAGGAGCAGGGAGGTGATTGTGTCCCTGTGCTCAGCACTGGTGAGGCCGCACCTCGAGTGCTGGGTTCAGTTTTGGGCCCCTCACTACAGGAAGGACATTGAGGGGCTGGAGCGCGTCCAGAGAAGGGAACGAGGCTGGTGAGGGGCTGGAGAACAAGTCCTGTGAGGAGAGACTGAGGGAGCTGGGGTTGTTTAGCTTGGAGAAGAGGAGGCTGAGAGGAGAGCTCATCCCTGTCTACAACTGCCTGAAAGGAGGCTGTGACGGGGTGGGTGCTGGGCTCTTCTCACAGGTGACAGGTGATAGGACGAGAGGAAATGGCCACAAGTTGTGCCATGGGAGGTTTAGACCGGACATTAGGAAGAATTTCTTCACTGAAAGGGTGGTCAGGGATTGGCACAGCTGCCCAGGGAGGCGGTGGAGTCGTTTAAAAGATGAGTAGATGATTTGGTTTTAGTAGGGAGACAGGTACAGTTGGACTTAATCTCAGAGGTCTCTTCCTACCTTATGATTCTATGATTTCATGATTCTTAGTTAGGAAGACTGAATTGAAAAACAAAGCTTGTTCTTTTCCAGTTAAAGTAAAGATGGGGAACTTGAATGAATGTATTATTTTTGATTCCTAAAAATTATTTTAATTTGCTAAAACAGCATGATCAGTTTTGAAACGTTTAGATTGAAAAAAAATAGCATACCTCAAGGTAAGCTATGTCTTTTCACAAAACAGTAAATCATTTTGTCTTGCATAATCAAAGGAATTCAAGTAGAATTGTCTGAATTATTATTATCTGGCTTAAATTTATTACGGAAGTTCTGCTTCTGAGAACCAATTAAAATGGGCACCTGTGTTACTAGTGCATGGTTTTCAGCCTCGACATCCAAGACGTGAAAATAGTAGTATTGCTTCATAAACCTACTTGCCTTTATGTGGTTTTATTCCAGACATGATCGTTTTTAAATAACTTTCTGTAGATTGTGCATGGAATAACCTAAAACATCCTATGGTTTACTCTTTCTAGCCACCGGTGAACTCCCTTAAAGTTGCTTCCTCCCAGTTGTGCTCTCAGAAGTTTTCCCTCTTCTCAAGTTGTTTTCCTTGAATTTGCATCCTTGTTTAGTGCTTAGATTGCACACTCAGTCTGTCCCCCTTCAGCTTGATCTCCTACCCCCTGCTATGTCGTATGTTATTTAATTGTGGAAAACCACTTGGTTAGAGACTCTGCTTAACCTGTTTGTAGCGTCCCCTTTCATCTGAGCAAGCCCTTATTTTTCAGCAAAATCAGTGTGGTTTTTGAGGTTTTGTGATATTTTTATTTCTGAGAAGAGTTACGCTGGATCTTTTAAGACTAACATCTGGGTTTGAGGGGATTTTTGTTCTTTTAAGGGTTAAATTCTGAATCCTGGGGTATCAATATATGTTCATTCATTCTTCAAGGACTGTCTTATTCTTCTCTAGCATTTTCACTGAAGATTAAACTGCGATGTAGCTATTCAACCTCTACTGGAGGTCAGAGCGGGTCAGCAATTTAATCCTTGAAATATGTATTTAGGTTACAAACTCATTATGATAAAAGTGCTAATATTTCCCCCCAATACTTGCTTTGTGATGTATCATTTACATTTCAATTTTTTTCTCTCAGTCCTTTTATTTTCTTTTTTTTTCTCCATTGCTAGTCTATGAAATTGAACATATTTTTGGAGAGTGAGGATTTTGCTGTGCCACAACAAGAGAATATGGATTAATGATACCCTAAACCCTGTGCTTACAGCAATACAGCCTCTCAAAGAATAAAAAAAAAAGCTTTAAGCTCTGAGTATGAATTCTAATAATGGCTTCTCCAAAATGATATACGAAAACGCAGCTGAACTAGATTAAATTATGTGCTTTTTATTTTAGGGGATGGGGCTTAGCTTGACAATTTTATTCACTGTACCGTGGTTTCTGTTCAGAAATAACACTGAAATCAATAAGAAGTTATGCCTAGAAAGAAGTGCAGCTCTGATGCTGCAGTTTAGAGATGTACCCACCCATTCAGATATATGATTAAAGCTGTTTACTTATGGCCTGGATCCTGCTTCCATTTAAGTCAAAGATAAAACTTGTATTGATTTTTAGTGGCACCAGAGTTGGACCATACCCCTTAGAAAGTGATGAATTTGCAAGTTGTTCTGCCTTCTCAGCTCCCATTCTCTTTGGCATGACTCAAAGGTACTGGGCAGAATGGTACGCTGTAAGCAGGATGCGCTGTTAATGAGCATCTGTGCCAAATTATTTCTACAGACTGTGAAATAATTTAGAAAATGGACTATCAGTGCACACAGGTGCTGAAAGTTGCATTTATACCCACGTGTCCGTAAGTATAAAACCACAAAGTTGAGTCCCAGGAAAGGCTTGTCTGTCTCCAGTGCGAGGCAGCATCCATGCCCTTCCTTAGAGAAGCTTGCCAGCCTGTCCTACGCAGCATTTGCAGACCCTTCTCGGGACTGTGCGTTTGGAGGACTAAGATTTCATTTCACTTATTTTGGTGGCCTCTGCTAGTGCTAATCTTACTTGCTAGCAGCTACTACTAGTTGTCTGGACTATGCTTGTACTCTATGCCCTGTGCAGACAACGACCCAAGTACTTTCAAACCTAATCCTCCACCCTTTCTATTGATTATCGAGTGTGGTTAATGTCCAAAGGATCGTGTCCTTAGGCGGCTGAGTCCCAGTGACTTCCCATCAGAACTGTCTTTGCAGAAGCCCCCAGTCTAATGCCATATGTGGGTGGCCATGGAGAGTGTGACTTGTGGACCACCTGCTTACTGTCTTTGGGTTTGCTCTAGCTTAGCCAAAGGCTGCTAGTGAAGAAAATGGCCAGCTTGCCACACCTCTTCCAAATGAGCAATGCTGGTGGAAACGGGTTCAGGAATAAAAAGGCTTCTATTTGTAATCCTTTGCTGAGTGATGCCCAGATCCATTCCTTTGCAATCCCATTGGTAGGATGGGATGAGCAAGACAGGACTCTCCCCAGCACAGAGAATGGTGATGATTGTCTTACACTTCAGTCGATTTATGAGCATCTGTAGAGTAACAATTCTAATTAGAGATTAACTCTGATATTTATTTTCCCTTGCTGAGGGCAGCAGTTTGTTTTCTACCACCAAAGCTTTGGAGCCAGGCATATCTGCACTACTCCAGGAGCAGTGAGGGGAGTCAATCCAGACACCCCTGTGACCCCACCTTGGTATCTTCAGACTGTATCTGCTCCATTGCTACCTCCACCTGTGGAAGCTAATGCAGCCCCAGGATGGAGCCAAGGCTCCACTTTGCTCTCCTGGCAGATGACCTCTGTCTTCTCCTGTGGAGCCATCCCCAGTGCTGGTAGATGAAATATCCTTTCCCTGCTGTGATAACTAGACTCAATTTGGCCCTAAACTCCTCAGCAAGATTTGCAGTTTAACCTGAAAGACACGAAGACAGGGCTACCTGCAGTGATGCTAGTTTGAAAATGAACTCTCCAGAGGGTGGGTGAATAGCTGTGCAGTAGTCATTGTCTTTCTCATCAGTACTGATGTTTGTCACATGCTGTTGATTTTGAAATGAGTATCAAAAGAGGAAAATCAAGTCCAAATTGGTGCAGTTTTTCAGTCGTAGCATTGTTTTGCCTCCTGTTGTTTTAAAAACTGCTTAAAAGTGATGTCTGTGAAACACGAGCTGTTAGAGAAATGGAATGTGCTTTTCAGGGGGTTTTGGCATTTTACACATTGTCACACCCTATACTGGGAGGACAGTTGGTGTCCTTCCTCCCACTCTGCACAGAGATGCTTCCCTGAAATCGGCGCCTTTCTGACCCGTAGCAATTTTCTGTGAAAGAATTTCCTTTGAATCTGTAATTTAACAGGTCCATGCTAATTATGGGCATTTTCTGTAGTTGGCAAAAATGATATTGAGGTGTCCAGGGGGCTGAGGCACCATTGTTAGAGAAATGAAACCTCAGGAGAGAGGATGACAGGGTTGAAGGGAGGCATCTTAAGAGGATTCTGAAGCAGCAGCAGCAGCAAACCATTGCTGTGTTACCCTGGAGCCCCAGGCTGTGGGGAGATGAGAAGAAAGGGAAAAGGCATCTTCCTCCTACAGATGGCCAGGTCGAGCGCAATGCCTGATTTTGTGTGTGGAATTTAGCCTGAACAGGTTTACTGTGTTTGAAGATTAAACCATGCTGAAGGGCAGGGTTTGCAGGTGGGCTTCCCTTCGCCACTAACTGGGGCAGCAGCCTCGGACTTCCGTTTTGTACATTTTCCATTAGATTGTTCATTTATAGAAACTCTAATTTTCTTCTTCATTACCGTGAACATACCCCTGACGGCAGGGAATCACACTATTGTTTCTGAAAACCGTTTCCCCCCACTTTATTAAAGGAATTTGTTTTATAGAAGTGTTTCTGCGAAAATAATTGTTATGCATGAATTAGCAGCTAGGACTTGGCACTGTGCATTGAAAGTGGCAGCAGAAAATACAGTAATAATGCAGTTGCAATGAGAATACTTTGGGGTTTTGACCTACCATCCCAAAATAATTTCACTGTGATGATAGAAAAAGAAAATTACTCCCAACATTATACTGAAAAGGATTTTTTTCGATATTCCCATTGCTGGAATGATTCGTGTTATATCTTGTACCCAAGCAAATCCCATAATTTTTGCTATTAGTTGCTAAGAAACAAATTATAATTGCTGCTCAAATTTTTTACTGTTGTACCCTCTTATTGCCCTGAAGTGCATTCATTTTCTTTTTGGAGATTAAATGATCAATGAAGTAATTCTTTCAAGAACAATTAATAATGAAAACATTTTCAGAAAACCACCAAAGTATCTGCCTTGCCTTGCCTAAACAAACAAGTGCAACAACAATTGCATTGATTGATCAATGAAGCGATGCACTGCCGCTCGGCTGAATGAGGCATTCGGCACGCAAATTAAATCATTTCCGCAGTGATTACTAACGTCTGAGTGTTGAGAAAAGATGATGTGTTTTAAACCTCATGGAAATTAAGGAGACTGAGAGTTTGGCTTGTTTTTTTTTTTCCGGAGCCGGATTGCAGCTGGGACGATGGGTATGTGCGGCTCTGCTCGTCCCTCGGCAGCCCATCAGCCTCCCATGCTCATCCTCTTCAGGAAGTTTATTTTTTCAAGGTTTTCTGCTTGGGAAGGGCAGAAACTGCATTAGGTACCTTTTCCTGACTCCTTCATTGCTCTGGTTGTCTCTGAGAGTACTCGTAAATAACCCCTGCGGAGTACATGGGGGTGGGCATTTTCAGCACTCTGGGTGGGAGCTGCACATCCATGCCAAGACAGGGGTCAACTACCACCGCAGGACTCGAGTGACTGCACGCCAAGTCTGCTTTCCCCTCCAGTATTGCAACACCATGCTCGCCTGTTTCTTGCTCAGGTACCCCTTCTGCTTCCGACCTGCAGCTCTTCCCATAGCTGGTTCACTTGTTCCTGACATTTTCAGCAGTAACAGTTCAGAGCTGACACCCGCAGCCAGCAGCTGGAGTTTGCTTACTACACCCAGGGCTCATGAACATGCCTTAAATAATATAATTTTCTTAGTTTTTCTTACATCTTTAGGAATTTGTTTTCTTAACATGGCGTGGTTTCCCGTACCTGCCCCAAAATCTCATTTGCTCTGGTTTTCCCTTTTAAAGCCTCTCAGAGCCCCTGCAGGTCCAGGCCAGACTTTCATTGTGGTGCACAGGAGTGGCTCTGCAGCAGCAGCAAATGACACCATGGTGGAAAGAGTCTCTCTGCTTCCTCTGGCTGGCCTTACTATTTCAGTTTCCAGGGATACTAAAAAAATCAGTATAAAATTTTCCAGAAACACAGAATGGATTTTTTAAAATTCTTGGTCCAGTAAAAAATCTGTTTTGGTACAGATTCTCTGGTAAGAGACATTGCCCAAACTTTTTATTCTTCCCAAAGGAAAAGTTGTTTCGTAATTCCTAAAACTGTGCAAATAAAGAATTTTTGGGAGGCTACACGTGAGCTTCTGTCCACTGTCAGAGGGCCCGTGTCCCCAGGCTTCCCCAGTCCCACCAAGGTGGCTGGGTTGTATTGGCCATCCTCCTTTTCCTCCATGCATTTATACAAATGAACCTCATCACAGCTCATAAGAGCAGGGTACAAGCTATTTGTGCTGTTCCCATTTCTGCAAAGTTAAGTTTGTCTAGGCTGTCAGATAAGATTTTGGGTCTTGTTAGAATGAATTTAGCCCAAGAAATGTCTCTTCCTGTATGCAAATAGAATCCCTCATTCGTCCTCTGATGTCATTTACAGGAAAAATACGCTTACACCAGTAAAGGGCCTGATGTATTTATCCAAAATCAGACGCTCCTGGTGTGGTACAGGGTATGTTCTTAACAGGGGAACAAGCAAATATATTTGAGTTTTTCTACAAGAGCGTTCCCTGATATTCCTCTCCTTTGCTGAAATCTGAACTCAGCTATGCAAAGTGCAGTTATCATTGTTAGAGAGCCACCTCCCAACCTCTGCACCTTTGCCACGCAGTCCCCAATGGGTGGAAAACTAGGCTAAGCCTCACATAAGCTCTTTTTTCTTTTTTTTTTTTTGTGGATGAATAGGACCAACAGGGAGTGTGTAGCAAAGGACAGACGTGTAACCTACTTTACTTTCATCTGTTGTAGAAGGGCCCTTAACTTAGAACAGAAATACAGGACTTTGCCTGCTTTGTTTCCACCCAAGGGTTATAAATAAGATGATTACGTTATTACTTAAAGCAGTGGCAGGGCATTTGTAAATAATCAGCGCACCTTCTCTCAAAGCTAGTAATCTTGTAAGCCTACAGTGTTATTTAAGAAGTGTATTTCAGTTTATATTGTGCTGAAATATTGCTGCTCAGAGCAGGGAGTGTTACATGGGGAGGTGTCAAAAGGCTGTGTCTGGGACCTGCTGCGCTGGGCAGGAAAGCTGCCGCCAGCGCCTCTGGGCATCGCACCACAATGAGCTTAACATCACAGGTCGGTCACGGCTCCACAGTTTCTTCTGTGGTTTGGAAATTTAGGGAACAGCAAGACACAGGCTTGAGAGTTTTTTCCTTTCTCTCTCCGTATTTATTAGTTTTGCCTTTAATATGTAAATAACCTATATTCAAAGTATGCATATATTGTATGTAGGGGCTCGATCATCAGGAACTAAATGCAGATGTAGGTGAATGCTTAAATAGGCCAATATGGCCCCAGTGTGCCAAGGTCCAGTGATGTAAGCTTTCCTTGGAAAAAAAACTGGTATTACGTGAAACCCTTCTCATTTGAGAAAACAATCTTTGTATGGAATCATGTCAGGGTGCTGTGGAAAACATGAACTGGGTCTGTAAGCAGTAATTATTGAGGTTTTGAGCCCAGCTATTTAGGACAATTTCACTTTGAAACGGAGTAGATCTCTTCCTTTAAAGATCTTCTGACGTTAGGCTTAATCTGTCACTATGACGTCTTGCCTGTTAACGTAATATCACCTTTCTTTTTGTATGCTCAATGCGTAGATCATGAAGAAAACTGCAGAGTTCCCGTGGTAAGCTAAGGGGAGAGCAAGACTTTCTTTCTTACCCTGCTTTCCCCGTGGTGTTGTGTAGGATTTGATGCTGTGCTATTTATCAGTAAAATTTCTTGTCCTCTCTCTCATTCCTGAAGCCTTTACAATTTGCCTGTATTACCATCAAGGTGGTTCCCCTTGGCGGCCGATTTGGCTGCTTACCACTAGATTATGAGAGACTCCATGCACATCGTTTGATATCTGTTCCTCTTTCTGAAGGATAAAAGCAAGAATGAAAATAGTAGAATACCGTGAATATTAATGTGTGCTTAGCAGTAGATTTAATCCTCTGACTGTGACTATATTTACAGAATATATTTCTGAGCATTTTCCTTAAGTCAGAGCCAAGGATAGGAACAGTTGAACAGCTGTGTAGATGACTCTAGAATTTCATTTTTGCATAACTTCAGAATATAGCCCAGCTACCTTCATTGAGTATAGTCTTACCTCTGCAAATCACTGCTGTCCAGTTGACTTATTCTGATGAGAGCTAGAAGGGTGTGTAAACCAGAGAGGAGAGTAAATTGTGAATTTAAATTACTATTTTGACAATAAATGGAATAGCACAGAAATGTAGATGCCTGTATAAAGCCATATTCTCAAGAATGCAGTGTCTCTTCAAGGAACTTGGTTATTCAGAGAGATTGAATCATACTTGGAAAAAAAAATGGAATATGACCAACTGAAAATTTGTAAATTTTAAAAAAAAAATCTTTCTCTCTTCCTTTACAGATAATAATTAGAGTTCATAAGACTATTTCCTTCAAATGTTAAAATCTTGATATTTTAACTAGGAATCTCATAGAGGCTTGGTCTGCAATGTAGTCATAAGCAGCCGAGGTAGAGATACGCTGTGTCCCCATGCTGTGGTGCTTGCTTGTGATTTCACACATGCATCTGTGGTTGCCACTTACTTATCCTGATGGAAGTAAATTCTGAACATTGTTTCCATAACAAGTAGTCTCTGCCTGCTTGCTCCCTCTGTTAAAGAGAGTAGAGTTATGTCAGATCTGTAAACTGTTGCTGGCCAGGCTATACATGATGAGCATCAAACCACATAAACATCAGTGTTTCCAACTAAGGCTTCCTTTGGTCTGGGTTCTTTCCAATTACAAATTTTTCCAAACATCTTGCAAAAACTGATGCTAGAGCGGCACGAATGTCTGAAGAGCTGTAACAATATGTTTCGTTCTATTTTGTGTCCAGTGGATTGAGAATAGGATAAGGGCTCAGGAGGTCCATGTTATTTTCTTAATTATTAGAATGCTTCTTGTAACACCTCCTCGTTTGGCTCTAGATCTCCTGGACTGTCAAATGAAATAAAGCTGTTTACCTTGTTTGAAGAAATAATTATTGTCCTTAAGTTGATTCTTACTGATTCTATATGAATGCAAATATGTTTTGTCTTTAAATGCGTGGAAAATTTCAGTCACAGGACCCCCTGCTCTAGTGCAGACTATACCCAAAGGCCAGAGGTCGACTCCGTAAGAAAATTTCTGTTCCTGTTGATGGGATGCAAGGCCAAGGCAGAACGGTTTTATCCTAGTGGCTGCTTCTTCGTTGTTTTGTTTTATTCTTTCCTATTTTCCTTCTGGAAGGCAAAATCAGGGCGTCAGTGTTGGCATGCAAAAGACAGCGGAGCTTTACATATGTTTGTCAAAAATTGTCCCATGTTAGTTTTCCTGTCTGCAACAAACGTGACTGCCATTTCATAATTCATTAGACATGAGAGATGAACAGAATGAAAATAAACTCCTCTCTGAGATGCTGCCTAGCATCATAATGTGCATTTCCTTAGGCAAGCTGAACCGCCACATACCCTCTGACGATCTGGATCTCTGTGGGGTCTTTTTTTGTTTGTGTATCTATCAAGTAAAGTGAAATTTCTCTTTGAAAATTCTGGATCTGAATTTGAATTCATTTAGCTGTGCAAAGTAAGAAGGTGCAGCAGAATATCCTCCAGTGGGAACATGTGGGGCATCTGCAATATTGATGTTCGGCTATGAAGTGAGAGAGAGCTGTGCAGTATCTCCTGCCACCGATAGAAGTACTGCTTTCTGGTCATTGCAAGATCACCTGTGCTGGCAGAAACTGTGTTGATAACACATTGTTTTGCTAGGAAAGTAGGAAAACCAAATGAGAGTGAAGTAGCCGCATTCAAGTCAACCCAAGCGGAAATATCTGCCCAGTATTTCCAGATTAAAGTAATAAAATAATTTTTTCTGAGTCCTCAGCATTTTGTCTCAAGCAGGATAGTTGCTTCAAAATGAATATTTGAAATAATTCCTATAGAAGGATAGTAAACAGGCAGCTTTTATGAAATGGAACATAAAATTTGAGAAGGGTTTGAGGGGTTTTTTGGTAACATCACAGAAAGAGTGATTTGATTTGGGAAGAGAACAGTGGGTGCCTCGCAGTGCAGCTTCTGCTAAGATCCCCTATTCCTCAGTAAGATGAGTGACATGAAGGAAGGCAAATAAAGCCCTGGGGCTTCCTTGCTGCCTATTTGGAAACAAGGATCAAATCCCAGCGAGCTGTTGGGGATATAGTGTGCCAAAAGGAGCCTTCCTGGTGGGGACAAGCAGATTGTGCTTGGTGTGACAGAGGAGGAAGAAAGCATTCTGAGCAAGGCATGAGGATCCATGACCGCCGCAGCTGCATGTTGGCCAGTGGCATTGGTAATGCTTGAGGAGAAGCTGTCACAGTCTTTGAGATGAAAGCTAAAAGCCTGAGGAGGAATTTTTAGCCATGAAGGTAGACAAATCTGTATTTGATAGATGGTGGTGAGAAAGACTTGACAAGATTTAAACATAGTCTCACTATGAGAAGCCTGATGGAGATGTCAAAGTCCAAGACAATCCATAGGTCAGAGATGTGAGTGATGGGGAGAGCAGGGAGGCCCTGGAGCTAAAACAAGGTCTTGGCTCACATACCAACACACCCGCTTTCTCCTCTCCTAACTCAAGTGTAGCTGTTCGCAGCTTGCCCCTGGCTCAGATGGGAGGAGCTGTGACCCCTTTTCCCTGGCAGGAGGCAACCGTGCCTCCTCTGAGAACATCTGGTTTGAGTGCAAACCTGCAACTCCTCCAGGTACACAACTCTTCTCATCGCGTAGCTGAGTTGAGACTTCAGAGCAAACGCCACCATGAAAACCCTCCAGCTGCAGATGCCTGCACACAAAGGCTTACTTGAGAAGTTTTAGATCTTGTGAGAGCAATGGCGGTTTCTGTGTGGGACAGGTCTGGGAAAATAAAAGTCTCGAAGTTCGAATTGGACCCGGCTACTTGGCAAATATGCAGAGGTACTGCCCTGTTTAATGTCCACAGTAATAAAGTCCAAGCAAAAACATTTTCCAAGGGAGAGGCACGGTGGGGGAATGGCAAGATGTTTACCTCTAAAACTTTTTTTTTTCAGTGAAGTTGAAATCCCAGTGAAATTTATGTTCTAAAGGTCAAATTAGAAAGCTTTCATCCCTAGACTTGTAAACTATTTCTCAAATCAGTGACTCTAAAAATTATTCATTAGAACACCACCTCTAAAACTAAAATTCTATTAAGCTCTGTATCAAAGGGGAAATTATTCTGTATTGCAAAGCCTGCAGTGTAGTCTTGACACAACAGCAAGGACATGGGCAGAAGAACTTCATCTTTGTGTATTTGTGAAAGGGATGACATAAAACTCTGCTTTAAAAAATCCAGCACAGGTTTTATAGAGACAGTGTTTAGAGATATTAGAGCCATAAATATGAGGAGGCAAATCTTGTCAAGTGTTTCGAGAGCAAAAAGCTTTAATGCCTTTGTGGGTGCTAGTCATCAGTTAAAGTGCTTTCAGCCTGCCTTCATATAGACAGGCTATGATTTCTTCAAACCAATGTCCCCTGAAATTGATTGAGATGCACTAGAATTTCATCTTCAAGACTATTTTATGGGCCAAATTAGCATAGTTTATAGTCTACAGCCAATGAAGTCATATTATTCCATAGGCAGCGATGCAAATGGCTTCTGTCTCCATCTGGTTGTGTATTTTGTCCAGGATATGAAAGCATGCTCTGTTGTATGTGGAGAGTTATGCAAATGTGATGAAAACAATTTGGAAGAGGGCATACAAGCTCCCTCTTAGTAGAAGGTTCTTTATTCGGTCTGAACCAGGAAGACTTGGCAAAACCCTCTGGTTGCTTTTTTTTTGGTTCAGCAAGGTGTCATTGCCAACCTATTCAGAATACCCTTGGGATAAGTCATATAGTCTTTAATAATAAACATATCCCATTGACTTTGATTCAAGGAGTACGTGTGACCTTAAACATCATTCTAAGTCTTAGATTTCTGGGATCACCTTAAAATTATAGAAGGGGTATGAGACGGTAAAACCCATTACACTCTGTAAATGTATTTAAGTCATGCTTGAAAATTGACTTTAGGTGTCTTGGCTGTATCTGTGTATGTTAATGGATTGTGGGGTTTACATAAATGAAGAAGTAAGTGCCTCTTGCCTATATCATTACTTTATTTCCTATTGTATGGGTGCTTTGAAGTTCATTCAATAAATGTAATAAAAGTCGATTCGTACCAAATTAATTTTTAACCATACAGGTTTCTTGTACCAAATTACAACTGAGCTTCAAGGGTGAAATACCAAACCAAAGATCACATGCAATTTATATGGGCTAAAAAAAACCTTTTTAAAAATCTTGATCAAAGGATTCCTTGATTATCTAACTGAAGTATTAGTAACCCAATTGAAGATGTATTTTTTGTACAGTTACACTGGAACTGTAAGGCTGGACTGCATAGTATCCGGTTATTGCTAATTCCCAGTAATGATGCTATTGCAATGATGCACAGTCTCACGTGTGTGGGTATCCTCTACCTTTTTCCCTTCCTATGCTCCTCCTAGACATAAGCTGAGTGGTGTCACAGCCTGCCCAGAGGAGGCAGTTATAGCCACTTGCCTGCCTCTGGAGTTGCTTTGTTTGGAGAGCATGATGATGGTAGTGGGTGTCTTCCTCTGGCTGCTTCTGGCTGTGCAGTCTGATAGATTTGCTACTACTGCTGTATTAACTGTTTTTTCTTCATCGATTCCTGACTTTTACTTTGTGTGATTTATATAGGTTGTTTTCTTGCTTATGGCTCTCTGCGTTCCACCCAAAGCCACTTTTGCTCGCTCCCGGGTTGTGTTCCTTTGATGAGGAGGAGCTGTGCTCACAGTTTGGAGGTGTCTGTTTCCGTCCTGCGGCTGCACCAGCAAGGCCTTTGCAGTTGTCTTGTTGTTGTATTCTCAGGTTCCTGTGTCACAGTCCCTTGCTTTGTCTTCAAGCACATACATCCTTTTATCAAGGTTCATTGAATAGCTCACTCTGTAGGGATAATGATCCATATGAAGATATAGATAGTCGTATAGATACAGGTATTATGCTTTGGTAGCTACTTGCTATTAACATCGACTCAGCAGAGGAATATCAGTGCTATGTTATCAAATCTGTTTTACCGAAGTTCTAGAGATAGACTACTAAGTAAAATACAGCAATATAAAAGTCACTGACATTTTTTTCTCTAAGCCTGAATATTAGAGAAATGCTTTATTTTGAAAATTAAAATTCAGTGATGTAGAACAAAGTGATTGATATATGCATGTTTTTGTTAGAATATAGTAAAAGGAGGAATAGTTTCATAATAGTTAAACAAGAATAATAGATAAAAATAACATTGACGCTGCTTTTGTAATTATTAGGAAAAAAGCTTAAATGTAATGACAAAGGGTTCACTAATGGTGTGTGAGTTTTTGACAGTATGCCATTCAAGGCCATGTACAGCAGCGCTTCTTTTTGCATGATACAGTCACATAAATTGGCTTTCTAAAAGTCATGCAGGCACCTGTCACCATCCATTTGAATCATTCACTATTCATGTAATTTTCTATAATATATTTTGTTTTGTTTAATAGTTCTAAAATAGCTCTCTTGCATAGAGAGCTCTCTCTTGATTTCAGAACCAGAAATTTCATTACAGATTTTGGATTCTAAAAATATGCTATGTGTTAAAAAAAATAAAATAAAAACAGGGAAACTCTCCTCCAACAAACAGACAGGCGAAACCAAGCTTAGCCTTCATGAAAAACAGGGTTATCTCAGTCAGATCACCAATGACCTGGGACTTGCAGCCTCCTGGGGGGAGCCTCCTTGTTTTGGTCTGGTTTCCAGGGTGTGTAAGGCTCAGCAGCCGAGTTATGTCCACGTAGCAGGAATCAGGTGGGCCTCAGGTACAAACCCTGTAAGTGCTCTGCTTGGAGAGAGAGGTCTTAACAACAGAGCAATCAGTGGAGCTATAAATGAAAATGGATCTACGTGCAAACAGCAGAGGTCAAAAGTTGCGCTGCCCCTGCTGGCGAGAACTTGTGGGAAAAATGAGCTGGTCTAGCCTTGCTTGCCTGCTTGTACTTCCATGTAATCTGGGAAACGTTGCTTTTAAGGAGTAAACTTCAATTTCCCCAAATTAGCTAGTGGTCACTTAGAAAAAGAATTACCAAACTTCATAAATAAAGTACAAGTCCAGGTAGGCCCTAATAAAGAATAAAAGGCTACAGCTCCTCTGTTTTGCTTATAATTGAATATTCTTTGCTATAAAGACTGATTTTTTTTAATGTATAACTTGGGGAAATTTTTCATTACTCTAGCTAACGTTGGATTATTGTAACTGTGAAAAGCCATATGTTTTTGATTAAAATTTCCATATGCCATTTACTGAGACAAACTACCCAGTCTTAAGGGGCTTCTGATCATTTCAGACTGTTTAAGCTTTTATTAAACCACATTTGAGGTTTTGGAAGGAGGTCGTTCCGTGCAACACCCTACCTAAACTGAAAAGCTGATGGAATTGACAGCTGCTGCTGGCACTTCCTGGGCTTTTAAGCACTTTTGAGGAGTAAACATCTGTATCAGACTGGTGTCACTTACCAGTACCTGTGTGAGCTGTGTCACTAAATGTTAAGGTTTTAATAGAGGCTACAGAAAAATCTAGTAATGCAGGAAAAGACATTGAAGTTCATATTAAAGGGTGGGTGTAGGTGTTTACATGCCAATAGCATATTGCACTCTAGTGCATTTCAGCATTAGATGTCAAGTTTTTGTGCAAATATTAGCTAATTAAGTCTCTTTTGAGACACACAGCTTAAATACTTACCCTTAGAGATATGTAAACTTTGACAGAGAGGACTTAAATGACTTTCCCAAAGTCATGCAAGAGCTAGTAGAGTGGTACCAGTGAAAAAAATCAGTGTATTTTTCACAGATCAAATGCAGAGTTTTATACTCACATGAGTCTGTTAAGTCGTATTTAGAAATTATAAGGTAGAGATGATGATATTTAAATGGCATCCTCATTCATTAAATAAGATCTGAGTAACAATGTAAATTATGCATTAATATTTTCTTCCTTAGTAGTTTCTCTTAAAGAATTGACAATTGCTTTCTAAATAGAGAATGTCCAAGTTAAATAGACCAAAAACTAATATGCAAATGTGTTCTTACGTCATGCAAATACCTGATCTTGACCATTCGAAATCACACTTTTAAAATAAAAGCCTGACCTGTGAGATAATAACTGGGGTGAGTTTCTAGGATTTCTCATGCAGATGCGTGCTGCTTTGCTTAGTTTATATCCTTCTTGCATCTCTTATTCTTTTTGATCCTGTGAATCATATGGTCATATACTGCCTAGTGCCACAAGTCTGGAGTTGGGAACCTATTTCACCAAGAGTATGTACAGGGATCCTGGCTCCAACCAGAAGCAGTTTCTGTTTGTATAAGCAGTCTTCATTTCCTGTCTTCATGTTTTGTTTGTTTCATGTACAAATATTTTTATTGAAATTAAAGCTCCTTTCTTTTTTGATATATGCAATGATAGATCACTGTAATTGAAGCAATTCACACCCTGAAAACTTTAATTAAGTCACAAAGCTGTCTGCATGCTAAAACTTATCACTTCCAGGCATTGTTTTGCTTCATCTTGTTCTCTCTCTTCTGTTTACCAGCGTTCATTGCATTATATCTAACATTTAACTGTAAACTGTGTAAATTACTGTGTCTTTTATTTCTGTTGTAAGGTATTTAGTACCCCATGGGCTGCTTGATAAATCATAATGTGGTTATTTTCAGGTTTCTTACATAATATGTTGCCAGGCCCCAGGAAGCAAACCTCTAGGACTCTCAGGTCTGTTAGTGGGCATCAGGCCACCACACTGGCTTCCAGACCTCCTTCTCCTTCCCAGTATTTCACACATCTGAAGGCTGGATGGGTGCAGTGCCGTGTAATATGGCTTCTTGTTTATCACTAGTAGCATTTTCTACCAGTTTATCCCTAACTGAATCTGGCTGCTTAAGTGTGATTAAAGAATAGCATTTGTACGTGGTATAGAAAGGCAGCCTTTATCTCCAAGCATCAAGGATGCTGAACCCACTGCTCTCTGTTGTAGTTTATTCCAGCAGCCGATCGTCATCATTCATAGTAAGTGTCGTTTCTCATCTCCGTTTCCATGACTTCAGCTTCCTACCACTGGGGTTTTTTACATCCTTCACTAGGTTAGCAAACACTTTAAGAGATGGCATTGTCTCCTCATGATGATGCTTCTACACATAAACCAGAAACGTCTCACTTCTGTTGGAGAAAGTAGTGACCTGTTCGGGGCTTTCACTGTCTCCTTCCCAAATCTAAAATTGTTTTCTTTTCTTTTTATGTACATTCTGAACTGTTTTTCAAGAACTTGTGGGGGTTTTTGTTGGGTTTCTTTTGGTGGGTTTTTTTCAAAATGTGGGCAAATGTATTTGTGTCAGGAGCTGGTGATCTCATTGACAATGTACGCAGGACAAATGGATGAACGGTAAAGCATGGAAGAATATGGCAAGAAGGAGTAGGAAACAAACAAGAAAAGGTAAAATATAACACAGTGAGAAAAACATGAGTAGAGACCAGCACTCTAATGGCAGGTACTGAGTGGCTGTGCTGTGCCATGAGGGTCATCTACTCGGGCACAGTTGCAGGTCCTGCAGCGAGATACCTGCTGAGCTTAGATTTCCAAGATTCTACTCAGGTGCAATTTCTAGTGAGATGAGAGCTGGTATCAAGTGGAACATGGAGGTATGATAGTTCTGCTTCTAAACATCTTACAAAACAGTAAATGTGCCAAGAAATAATTGAGCATACTGGTTTAAATAGGTGTTCTGGCATTTTTGTGGATTTCCTTTTATTATTGGCAAATAAGAACAAAAATCCAGTGTCTTTGGGGTTGAAGGCAAGGCAAAGTGGAAGTTAATGCTCTTGTCTGGGGAGACACATACAACCAAACCATTTACACTGTAATTCAGTCATTCTGCTGCTGTGAGCGTTATTTTCTTCTTCTTTGCTGTCCCATTGATTTTTAATGTCAAAAGTAGAGAAAATAATTTCTTGCCTAGTCTCTGGGCAGGAGTACAGAGGCACTAAACAGCTGTGTTTCTCTTGAAGGAAGATAACGAACAGGAAAGAAGTGTTTGAGTGTTACTTCTGCATTAAAGCTTCTTGCCAGGGCGGTTTTCAGCAAGTGTGTTTAACTTTTGCTTAGCAATTGGTTTTGCCTCCATGTGTAGGGAATTCAGCAGTATGAAATTTCAGTGCAGTATTCTGCACCCGTTTGAGAAGGAGTTTGTAGGAAAGGTTTTTGTCCACTTTCCACAGTGTGTGGAAGCAGAGGAGAACCTCTTGAATCCACACATCATTAGTCTGTATGCTTTGTTACCATTTAACAGCACTCATATTGTTCCTAATTTCTTGAGAAAAATTGCAACCTATTGTTTAAATCAAGTTTCTTATTAAGAAATCTTAATGATATTATTGTTAATTGAAGCTACTATTTAGGTATTACAAAAATAAACTTGAAGCGTAGATTAAAATCTACAAATTCAAATCCCCCCCGCTGAGGGTGGTGAGGAACTGGAAAAGGTTGCCCAGAGAAATTCTAGATGTCCCATCTCTGGAGGTGTTCAAGACCAGGCTGACTGAAGCTTTGAGCAACCTGATCCAGTGGAAGGTGTCCCTGCCTGTGGCATCCACAGAGCTGGATGATCTTTGAGGTCCCTTCCAGCCCAAATCATTCTATGATTCTGTGATTTCAGAATGCATGAATATAGTCAGTCTAATCAGTTCAATGAGACATTAACCTTTCTCACAATTATCTTAACCTTGTTTGTTTACTCAGAGCTAGGTTTTAAGCACATGCACGAGGCTTTTCAGAGTTGACAGTTGACTTTCAAAGCTTTGTAGCTTGTGCCACCAGCAGTAGTGATAAATGCTCGACTTTGTTTGCTGCCACTAATTGATTTTGACCATTCTTCCATCATTTCCTAGTTGTTCATTCAAGCAGAGTTGTTCATTCCTGGTAGCAATCCTTTTTTGCCATAAATATGTGGCTATCTGTTTTGTCAACAAATAGGGTTGTTTCTTCTTTGCAAAAAGAAGTTAGTTGACTAGACTTGCATTAAGCTATTGCCATGCACTTTCTCTCCATAATATTGCAATCAAGAGTTGCTGGTTCACCAAGCAGGTGGCTGTTTCTTATGATTAGGAATAAAGGACCTTTCCCATTCCCTCTCCTGTGATGAACAGAAGAACTCCCTGGAACACTGTAGAAGCTTAAATACATAGGCTCAGAGCTGATGCTATTTTCCTTTCATTGGTTCCAAAGCAGACCTGTGTATGGCTTTTTTAAGAATTCAGACCCAAAAAGAGTATTCTGTATAATCTTTTTATATGTTTGTGTTTAAATATGGCAAAATGTATTAATTCAATAAACATGGAGGAAGATATAAATAGCTAAATATAAAGACACAGAGAATCTTCCATAAAATATTATTTGAAACTTACCAATACTTCTACAATTTTCTTTCTAGTGAATATATGTCTCTCTGTGTGTGTATATATATAAAGCATCTCCTTTGATGATTTAGACTTGTTTTGCTCTTACCTTACTTTTCCATTTATTGGAAATAATATTTATCTAAAAATATTTCCTAATAACATGTTTATTCCTTCAGGTGTCATTTTGGTTTTAGGCTATTATGCAGCTGTCTTCAGTGATGATGAGATTCAGGTTTTTACCTGTATGCCATCAAAATGTATTTAAATCTGTGGGACTGGTGGGTGGCCAGAGGAATGGAACAGTGGTTTCTGAAAAATGCTATTCCACCTTTTTTTATACAACTTAGGACAGAGAAATTATATCTCTCTATTTCTATTTCATTGATAATGGGTTTTCTTCTATTTTCCTTCTGTCTTTTTTCAAGACAGAAGGGCAAAGAAAATCACCATGCTTAAGGTTACAGACTGTGGCTCAGGACGGGGAAACTCCATGCTTTATTGTCTCCCTGTACCTGTACAAACTCTAAACAAACAGCTCATGCTGCTGAATCTGCTGTAAATTAATTCTCAAGTTAAATTTGGACTGGTTTAAAACTCAAGTGTAATTTTGAACCTCCTTTGTGAACCCATTTTGCCCAAAGAGTGTGATAATTCAATGGATAATTCATATCATGCAAGCAGAAGCACCACTGGCAGCACCAGAAGAAAGATGGGAGAGTGGCAAATTTGTACCAGACTGTTTTCACAAGGAATCCACTGCAGGCTTTTTAAGCGTCCACAATATTACCCACTGAAATGGAAATGAAAACACTGAAATAATAGAAGATTCCAGGAATGAGGTAACACACATTGTAAGCGTATGGCAGATCTGTGCTGCAAATCTAACAATGACTGCTAGCACTATAAAAAATAGTTATACACTACTTCCACTGTAATTCCCCTTTTGCCGGGATTTTGTCTTGAATCATTTGGCATTAGCAGGAAGTGTCTGTGAAGAAGGTTTCTAAAATGAAGCAGTGACTTCTTGATTTTATTTATTTAATTTTTTTTTTAAGTATGAATGCCAGTGCTTCCAGAAAACATGTTCAAGAAAGGGTAAAAATAAGGCTTAATTTTTCATCCTTGTAACCTTTTAATGATGTTCCTTTGAGTTCCTGATGTTAAATATTTATCACCTGTGTGTTTTCGCTGGTTCCCAACTGCACTTACAACAGATTTGTAATTGCCAAACCACAGTTCAGCTACACTGAAATCAGAAAAATTAAAATTGAAATGCAGAAGACCAAAGTGATTCAGTGTATTAGTGCTCCTGTGCAGCTGCTGAAGGTGGTAATCAATACCTGCTCTCACTGCTTGGCTCACCGAGTCACCTCATTACTTAATAGCAAGTTTCTTGAATTCAGTGTGCGAGGACAGAAGAGAGTTGCATTTTTGCAATGCGTGGCCCCTGAAGAAAAGGAAAAAGAGAGAGGTGTAAGGAGAAATTTAGTTTCATTAAAGCACTGCATGCCTGACAAACAGCTATTACAAGAGACTCCTTTATGGGAAAGCAAGAGTTTCTACACATGGATTGCAAGGGCATCAGTAACAAGTCTCCTAATGGGAACTAGAACAGGCTTATAATTGAACACAGTGATTGGTTAAGGCAGTAATTTTTCATAAATCCATAAAATAAAACTAGCAGCAGCATTACAGGTTCCTGGAGTTTCCTCTAGGCATGTCTTCTTCACTAAATCACGAGCTTCTCCCTTTACCAGCCTTGTATCCTCTGGAGACAGTTTTGCTGCTTCTTATGGTTGGCAGCCACAGCAACCTCCCACTGCCACTCATTCCATCCAGGTCCCACCAATCCACCTTCCAAGCTGATGTTCTTTGTTTCTCTGTCACGCAGCTAAGTCCTAAAGAGCTTCCAGTACTCCTCATGAGGAAAAGCCACTACCCTCCCTTTAATTGAGTTTTTTCTCTCTTGGCAGATCTTGAGAACTTCAAAACCAGAACAAGAAGCACGGTGTCCGTCCGCCAGGGCCAGGGCATGGTGTTGCTATGTGGACCACCACCCCATTCTGGAGGTAAAGCAGTTTCTTTCTTTTGCTTTTGGCACTCAGCAGCAATTTGCAAGGTTTTCGTTCCCGTGGTGTGTTTCAGGAAGTTTCAAATGGCACACCATGAAGGAGAAGGCTGTGGTGGTGCTGGCTTGACTGGTGGTTTGTGTAAGCAGTGGGAGGGAAATTATGGTACATTTTTTCAGGTGATTTGGGGGAAAGTTTTGAAATTGGTCTGCTTACTGGTAATACAAAACCATTCCAGAGAGGTGTCAGTGTTCTATACGTGGAAAAGAGCATCTTATTATAACCAGGAGGTAAATAGGAGGTCCCTAGAAAGGGTGAAATCTGAAAGATAATTATTTCCCTCAGTCATTTGGATGAGAGATGATTTCCTACATGACCACCATCTATGACCTGCTCTATTCCAGCCAGAAGATTATCTTAATTGTAACCAGATCCACAATTACTCTGAATTGATACTATTATAATTTTGTAACTAAGCTGGGCTGGTGTTATGCTGGTTGTTGTTCTCTGGTTTGCACAGAAAGTATTTAGTGTAAAGTCAAAATAGGTCCAATTAAATCAAACTGCTACCTGTGTTCTGCAAGAATTAACCTTTTCTGTGGCAATATTTACTTTTCCTTCCTCCTTTTCCCTTCTCCCAGGGTTAGAAATAAGGATGAGTTTTAATAGTCAAAACTGCAAAGGTAATGGTTTTCAGTCATGTGCATCGGGTTTCTGTTGGCCAGCTGCGTGTCTCCCAGTGCAATCGAAGCTATTTGGTCTCTAGCAGTCACTGCACAATTACCACAACTATCTCCTGTTCCAACTCCGGGCAGATGGGAGTTCATAAGAGAATATCAGATATCACTGGGAAGTAGCTGCACATCAGAAAACTACCATGTTTCATGAGCAGCTTCAGTCCCCGGGGTCCAAGGCGGTGTTTGCAAAGCAAAGCTGTAGAGATCAGTTCCTTTCAATACCCTGATATTCCGCCACTGGGATATAACATTGCAAGTGTTTAACATTGTAGTGCAACAGTAAAAAACGTTCAGGTTAGAAGTGAAAAGTAATATATCTTTTTGAAAGTGTTGAGTGGTGGTAAGCTAAAGAAAATGCAATTACTTATTTTGGAATTTGATTAGGACAGCAAACCTAACTTCATCATCCTTGTAAAAGGTGCCTGGGGACAGTAATGACCCATGCTGAAGCAGAGGACAGTCAGCAGGGGGAAGAGGGGGGGAGATCTACTCTCTTTTTAAATTTTTTTTCTTTAGTGCCTGTTCTACATTGAAAAGCACGCCTTAGAAAAATTTAGAAACAAAATTATTAAATCTGAGAGTAGCTGTTGCTTGAAAGAGGTGAGGCATAAGGTTTTATGCACTTTTCCAGTAAGAAAAATAATGAATTAGAAGGGAATAATTTCCTATCCACTGTTGTGTCATTGATCATCTTGGTCTTAAAAAAAAGACCAACAAACACTCCGAAAAAGAGAAAGTCTGTCTGCATCCAGACCTTTATTGTTTCACCTGTAGTTCACTCTAAAACTTTACTACTTGGAAACATCCATATTTAAAGAGCTGGTGGCTAGAAGTGACATTATGGTGGCCTACATAAAATAGTTGTTGAGGGTTTGTCTTTTTTTCTTCTTGATGATGCCAAATAAAGAGCTTCCTACTATTCAGATGTTCCAAGAAATTCATCCTGAAAATTAGTCCAAATGATTAACGAGTATTTTCAGCATCACAAAATGAGCTCTGTGCAGCTTGCATGGAGCAATATGGGCATCACTGTGTATTGTCCCAATTTTTAGTTTAATACAAGTTATAGATTCTGCATATGAATTTAGACTTTCCCTGCTCCCAGTTCCCCAAGATGAAAATGAAATGTGTATCTCTTGCAGCACGATTTCAGCAGGGAGTCGTTATTTTGTCAGGTCAGTGCATCCTGGTGTTACATTTTGTTAAGCAGCATAATGATACGATAGCCTCCTGTGATGAAGTGCTTGCTGAGTGCTGAAAATTTGCAAAATAAATGTTCATCTGGATCTCAAGAAGTCACTGGACTGAAAACCAGAATACATGCAAATCAAACGTTTTATTTTCTTGCATCTTCTGCTCTTGGAGCAGTGGATGCCTGAGCGCCTGAAGCCAGTCTTGCTGTATTTATGACACCTTGTCTGTTGGAACGTTTGCTTCTCCTTTTCTTCCTTCCCCTTCTCCATTTGCTCACTTACATGTACTAAGTCAGTGTAAGAACTAGTAGAAGCCTATCTGGGTTGTTAGCATTTTTCTGGGGTAATTATTTCCACTGCTTTTTTAATCGAAAGCCCAACAATGGCCATTGTGTCAGCAATTCTACCCGTGAAGCTCTATGGAACAATAATGTCAGAGTAAACACCGCTATGAAATGGCATTCAGGGCCGGCATAACAGTACGATGAGCTGCTGTAGGTGTTTTAAATAGACAAGAGAGAACAGCCAGAAATCCTAAAATCATTTATGTAGTTAAAATTTGGCCTTGGTTTTAATGCCATAAACACCCAAGGATCCCTGTCACAGGTGCCGACTGCTGCCACGGAGTCGTTAACTGAGCAGTCCCCAGTAACTGAATCACAGGAATGGGTTTAGAAATGGAACAAATGTCAGAAAGTTTTCATGACTTCTTTGATGAGACTAGCTGGGGTATCTCGAAACGTCTTCGGGCGACCTCTATAGTTTGCATGCCATAGAAACAATGCTATCTTGCTTCACATTTTCAAAGCCCTGCTAAATCAATATCATCAGCTGTCATCTTCAGAGGACCTGTAGGGATAATTGAGTGGGGAGGTTGCTAGCCAAAATGAAAAAAAAAAACAAACCAAACCCAAAACCCACTAATCTTTGTTTTTTCTGAATGGTTTCATTCCTTTTTAAGACTTTTTATTACATTTAGTTATATTTCAAAAGCGTGAAGCATTTCAAAACATAAAATAGAGTGTTCAATTTAAGCTCTTGGTGAAAATGTTTTCCCTTTGAGAGGAGCTTAGTAGGGGGAAGCAGGTTTGTTTTACATGTTTACTTTTTTCAGTAATGTTACTCAATTATTAAGATAAACGAAATTGAAACAAACAAAAAGCCCTAAAACCCAAAGCAAACACTTGTGTTTCTCAGGGCTCTGAATATGTTACATTGCATGGGGGATACGCCTGGGAAGTATTTGGAGGTCACTATCCTTTTAACTTTATCTCCAAACTTTAAGACCAAAATATTCTTTCGTGCCAAATAGTTCTTTTCATTTAAGTTTGTGGGAACTAAGTCATTCAGCTGTCACTTTTACTAGATTTATTTGATAGTCAGGGCAGGGTTAGTTAATATTTTAACAACTGCAGTTTTCAAATACTTTACAACATCCCTGGCATTTCGTTGTGAGTCTAGAGATTAAAAATTACAGTCCTAGAAAGGTAGGCATGTTTCACTTGACAGGTTGGTAGGACGCTCATAAGCATGTACAACAAACGAGTCTGTAAATCTTGCCCTGCCTCCTTTGGGAAGATGAATGAACTTGTCTTAGGATTTCCTTCACGCACCCCACCACACCCCACCCCTCTTCCCCCCACACTCCCCCACTTTTCTCTTGGTTCGTGTTTAGAAAGATATATATACATGATGTTCTCATGACATTTGCCTTCCTGTCCTCGTGGGAAAACCTTATAGAGTTAGAGATCGAGATTTCCAAGGGCTGTGAGAAATGGTGAATGTACACAGAACTGGTGAAAATGATCTCCCAGTTACTTCGTTACTTAGATTTTGTGTTCCTTTTGCATTCCCTAGAGGTAGGTCTTCTTCTGAGATCTCTGTCCATAGCCCATACCACCACTTATCACATTTACAGCATGTTTATTCTCACTCTTCCTAATTTATCTCACTAATCTGTGGGAGAAATAAGTCAGCTGATAGCTTTTTTTTTTTTTAGATAGCTGATCAGGAACTGAACTTTCCCAGCATAATTCCTAGCCCTGAACCTCAGTTCCCTGGACACCTGATCCCTCTGCTCCTTGCTGCAGAGTCAGGCGAGCTTCCTAAGTGTCTGAGAACTCTGTCTCTTTGAGCAAAGGCAAAAGTTGAAGCAAAATAAGTTTTCTGTCTCTCTGCAGTGCCTGTGTTCTCAATGCACTTGGAAAAGTCCATCTTCCGAAAGAGGAGGAGACTCGTTATAGCTCAGTTGTTCAAATAACTCTTTCCCATCTGATGCCATTATTCCTGTTGGAAACACAACTGTGGAGTCTCTCTCCGTGAGCTGAAATGTTGACAGAGTATTATTCTCACATCTTTTCACATAATGGATGTGTTCAGGTTTTCTCGTTCTCTCCTGCCTTTTTTTTTCCCAGTAGCTAGGAGAACTTTTAGTTCTGTTGCACAGCTTAATCAAGTAGAACTAACTAAATTTTAGCATTTGACAGAAGAGATGGCAATTCTGATTTCATCTCAATCTCAGCCTTTCATGCTGTAGGTAGTGAAGTGTAGACACCAGACATGTTTTCAGAAAGCACTTTACTGATTACGGTGGTGCTAAGACCACTTCTGTGCTCTGTAGAAAAATGATTAGTGTGTGCTTACTCTTCTGGTCAGTTTTTCCCTCCTTTTTTTTTTTTTTTTTAAAGCTATGTTGGGCCCTTCATGGCCTAGAAATGGGGAAAACGTTTTGGCTGTAAGTCTGGCTGAGGCCTGCGTTGTGATGAATGGTTTGAGGAGGTTGCCTTGTAAATAATCTATCACACGAATCACATCTAGTGTTCTCTCATGCTTATACAGTCCCTACTGCATAGTACAAGGAGGATGGGGAAAAAAACCTGGGAAAACTAATCAGAACAGTGCAGAAGGAAAAAGGTAATTGTCAGTCATTTTCATACCATAAGAGAATTGATGTATGGGGCTTTCACCCTGCTGAGAAGCACCGCTCAGCAGGGAGTGCTTTGGAACAGAGCATTCTTCAGTTGCTGTCAAGTATTTGTGCCCCTTTTACTCCCCTTCCCTCCAACCTTTCAGTTGTTTCTCTCTCTTCTTTGAAAACTGTCACATTGCCTTTTCATTTGTCACTTATGAAGAATTAATACATTATTAATAAATGTTTAAAGCCATTGTTGTAACAATGGTAACAAAAATTTTTAGTATTCTCTGTTGGTATCCTTGCAGTCAACAATAAGCAAAGTTTATGTTAAGACTTTGGAAAACAGTCAACCTTGAAAAAGGTAACTGAAAGGGAAGAAATTACTCTAGAAATAGCTCATAGCCAAAGAGGCCAAGGATGTTTCCACATAACATCTTCATAAAAGCAGGCAGCATCAGCCTGTTACGCCTAGTCGGCAACATTTGTGCCACTGTGTGAGTGCATCTTGATGGATGACCAGATCAAAATGGCTTTGGGCAAGTCTTGAAGCACATGTTCCCCTAAGTGTTAAATCGGCTTCTCAGTACCGATCTTCCTTTTGTGGCACGGTCCCATTGATACAAAATCTTTAGAGCAATGAAAGTTGTATCCTACAAGTCCTATTACTGTTATGTATTTGTTAGGATGAGAATGCTTCTCATGCCATATTTCTTAGATGGGAGGTGACCAGGGACTTTTTATGTCCTCACCCCTCTTCACTACAATAAACTTAATATTCAGCCTTTATATTCCGGCAGTTTCTTTCAGTGTGGTATGCCAAGAGCTTTTAAAAAATGTGCTGCTTGCACTATACATATGCCCAGGACTGCGCAGTTGCCTCTTGCCAAGCAGATTGCTGAAGTACTCGACTACCCCTACCTTCTCCTTATTGAGGCATTAGTAGTCTCTCCATTTTCTCCTATTGTAATGCCTTCATAAGCCTTTGCTGCCTGTTCAGATTTGGTTCCAATTAGTGAGATGCTAATTTAGAGAGGAGTATCTCACAGATGGGTGGGCAATATGGTTGTAAAAGTTCCATCTATCTAGGAAACTAAGCAAAAAACTGTGCTAAGCTGCTCGCATATTGCAAGAGTGACGGTGCTAGGCAGTGATGCTTTCAGCATGTTTGAATGTAACGATGGTGGTGGGGTCAGTGTTGACAGAAATGGCACACACAGTACCAGGACCTGTTGCAGACATCTCTGGTTCAGAGAGCAAGAGTTAAGCTGCGGTGTGCACAAACAGTTGTGCTTGCAGGATGTGGGCAACGGCGGAGGGAAGGCTTGATTTCCAGATAAATAGGGAAATGCCATATTAAGGTGGTGTTTTCCATGAGCTGGGGCTCAGCAGCTCACAGAATGTCTTTCCTGGAACAGGAAAAAATGAAATTCAAACAGGATTTGTCTAGGTATTGCTTATTGGAGGAGGATGCAGTATGTGGGAGATGGAGAAGGTCATGAGGAGAGCGAACGCTGTAGCCTCAACACTGTCTAAATCTGTTACCAGTTTCTCCTCTTAATAGTAACTGTCACTCACACATTTTCATACAGTAATCAAATTCCTATGACCAAAATAGTATCAAGATTTTTAAAGTGGTTTCCAGAGCATAGGCTGTTGAGCTTGAAAAGGCTTCAAGTGGCTTATCTCAGACCAAAAACCAGAAAACAACTTTCCCCATCCTGCCAATTCCTTGCAGCCTAACTCTGAGACAACGTCCCCACTCTCAAGAAGTGGAGTGACACTCTGGAAAGGTGCGGCTGAATCTAAGCAGCCTGGCAACATTTCTTCTTGGCGGCCCAAGATTCACTTGAGGTATCTCTTCCCGTAGCAGTATTACAGAGAGAGGGTGAGTCAGACATGAGGCTTCTTTGCCAGCTCTGGGAGCTGCAGGACAGCATAATTCTTCTGCACCTGATTCCATACATGGAAGATTATTACAGTACAGCAAAAATGGGTTTATTAAACTTATGAAACTCTCATTTGAAAAAAAAAAAAAAAGTAATTGATATTTGTAAATTCAACTTCAAATGCATTTCTGTTGTGGTTTAACCCCAGCCAGCGGCCACTCACTCACTCGCCCCTGACCCCAGTGGGATGGAACAAAAAAAAGTAAAACTTGTGGTTGGAGATAAAGACATTTTCATAGGACAGCAAAAGGGTGAGAGAATAATAGTAATAGACTATAAAAAAAAATAAATTTATGCACAAGGCAATTGCTCACCACCCAGTTTCCAATGCCTTGCCAGTTCCTGCCCCCTGGTCACCTGGTCAACTCTTTTAGCTTATATACTGAGCATGATGCCATACGATATGGAACATCCCTTTGGCCAGTTGGGATCAGCTGTGTCCCCTCCCAGCTTCCCTGCTTACTTGCTGGAAAGGCCAGCATGAGAAGCTGAAAAGTCCTTGACTGCTTAACAACAGCTAAAGTCATCAATGTGTTATCAACAGTATTTTCATCCCAAATCAAAACACCAGCTACCAGAAAGAAAATTCCCTCTATCCCAGCCGAAACCAGGGCAATCTCCCATAATTTATTTTTTTATACGCAACAGTCAATGGCTAAATTATTAAAAGCCAGAAGTAAAAAGCTTCTCAGGAGATAGGAATGGATTAGATTAAAATTAAGCTGACATAATCCTTTCTCTAAAACTGCTGATTCAGTGCATGCACAAGTTTATCAACATATTTGAGGATAAGGGAGAAGGATAAATTCTTCCATAATTTAGGAATGCTTTGGCTTGATATTTCTGACAGCACAGAGAACATTCATTGCTGTATAGGTGTATGAAATTACAAATATTTCCAATAGCACAAATGGCAAGCTCATTTTAAATTTTCACTGACTTAAGTACCTGAGTTAGTGTTTGTGATCTGCTTCATTTCGGCAGGCGTGGGCTGAGTGAGTATGAGTTGCAAAATAGGGTCGTAGTCAAGAACAGACTTTGGCACAAGCACCCAGGCTCAAAGTTTCAACCAGCATACATCATTTATTACCTTTGCTGTTGGCACCACTGCAAGCTTCCTACCAGCCACCTACCATTACACATTTGTGCCACAGCTAGGCTGTCATGGAGAGGCAGTAAGGTAAGATATCTGGGATTTGTAATACATGCTGCCTTCTGGAGAATTTGAAAGGAAGATGCTCAACTCTGCAGTAAAGACCTTGGAAATACCAAAATAATAAGGAACATGACATTAATTGATTTTTTTTTTTATTTATCACTGACAGCTCGTGACATCTTTAAAAAGAAATCATCTGCGACTAGTCATGTGGTTCGTTCCCCTATTCAGTTGCAATTGTGACTAAATGAAGATTGAAATGGTATTAAAAGGGGGTAGAGCTGGCAGGGGCTGGCTAAAGATGAGTGAAATATGTCATCTGACAGAATTCAGTCAATAGGCATTTATCGAAAGTTGTAACATCTTGTGATCCTTTTATAAAAGAAATTGGGGTTCTGAGTCTAGCTCCCAGGCTCTGCTAACTGTGTTGCAACCACTCTTACCCTCCAAACTCAGCCTTAGGTGGCCACTTCAGATAAAGCTCTCAAAAGTGACCAGGGAGGCTGATCTACTTTGAACTCCCTTGAGCTGGTTGTAGCAGAAAGCTTGTTGATACAAACAGAGCATTGATTTATCTCCACTTCTGCAATCAGATTTGGGTTTCCAGATCTCTGAATGCATATACTGCTTCGTGTAAGTCCGTCGTCCTGGCTGTGTGAACACTGCTTCCTATGGGGGCGATATTTTGTTGTTGGAAAATAAATGGGAGGTATTGTTTGGGGTATTTTCTGTTATCCTATACATATGTATAACTGTGCAACCATGATAGTGTTTTCAGCCGGTATGTATCAAAACATTGTTTATCTGTCAAATACGTGAGTAGAATGTTGTTTTCCTGTGTGCTACAGGCAAATGCCTGACCATGCAGAGGTCTTGCTTAGAGGACACGCTACCCACCATGCTTGGCCAGAGAGTTAAACCTTGGAATTAATCATAATAATAATTCACTGCAGTGAGAAAATTCTCTGCGACCAACTTTGGTTTTTTAGAGGTTTGATCTAATCTCTTATAGCTATAGTAAGAGGCTGATCAAAGGTAGTGAAAGCTGGTATTAAAGGATTAGCTAGGTCACATTGAAATATGTTTTAAAACAAGCCCAGGGACCTTTAGCTTTACTGAAGCAAATGCACAAAAAAAAAAGATTTTTAGACTAACTCTCTCTGACTTTAAAAAGAAAACAAACTGACGGATTAAATCTGAGTCATTCCTTTAAGGTGGTATGTGTAGCACTTTACGTAGCATAAGCCTGGAAGTTACAAGCAATGATTGAGTCTCGCAGAGAAAAAATACTGTGCAGAATTAAAAATCATTTATGCATGTGCCCAACTTACAGCATAATTATTCTCACTTGCTGTTTGACCATAAGTAATTAGCAGCTTCAGTCCAGCCCCCTTTATCTTTTATTGTGGCTGATCTCTCCTCTCTCTCCTTTCAATTTGCTGCTGACAGTATCTAGCAGGGATGTACTTTATCTCTGGCTGACAGGTGAAGATGAGTGTTTCTTTGCAAGGATGTTGATGCCACTCTGTGGACCATATCAGGCTATTCTTTTTTTTTTTACTGGAATTTCCTCCTTGAAGTCAACTTACAAACAGAGAAAGCATCATACAGATCTATACATTGCTGAGTAAGAAAAGCGATGAAATCTTCTAGGCTTTAATTGGAGTCACAGGAGACCAAGCATGCATCTCCTTGCATCCTGAAGTGTGGTGTTGTGTGATTAGTAAGGGTAAATGCTGTAGCAAATATATAGCTATTTACCCACTTGTGAGTGCTTTTGCATTGTTACTCATAAGGTTGACTTGGTGTAGTTACATGGCATGTTACATTGCATGTTCAGTAGGATTTTCCTGAAATCTCTATTTCACCATGAATCAGCTGCCATGACTACCTGTGGGTACTCCTTTATGCCAGGGATGGTGATATTTCATTCCAGTTTTGTCCCTCTGATAATTTGCCATTCCATAGCAGAAATAAGCTTCAGTTTGCATTTTCCTTCTTCAGTGGCCCAGTATCTCTCTTGGCAGGCCCAGCAACGCAACTTTTTGAGTGTCCCGAGCATCATCATTGGCTGGTACAATTCAAGGTTGCATATTGGGAAGAGGCATGACTTGGAGAACTGGACCTTTTCACAGAGTCCAAGAGCAGGTGCATGACTACCTGGGCGAAGCCTGATTCAAAAAATTTAAATTTAAACTAGAGTTGCATGAAACTGAGTGGCATCAAACCTAATCCTAGTCAAGATTCACCAGGTTCAGTAAACACTAAACTTGGTTTCACTAAGGTATCATAAGCAATTTTGACAAATAAAGGTTGGGATAAGCTGTGGGATTTCTTTTCAACCAAGTCCATGCTGAGCTGTAAATTTCTATGAGACAACTTTTGAAGTTCATCAGACATTTTTTAAATAGGTTTGTGTATTTAACTGTAGTAAATACAACAGCACAGGACTCTCCATCTCATAACATTTTCCATTCCGTTATAGATAAAGACTGCTGTTGATTTTTTTCCCGAGGGAACTTCGAGTTAAAATTTTGTTCGAATCCCCAATGGCACAGTGCAATAGTCATTAATGTTCTTGGTGTCGTGGCAGCCAGCATAGCCAGCCATCGACTGGGGCTGGAAGCTGTTAGCGAGAGATAAGCCGGGTCAATTGTGTACAGCCATCAAATATTTAACTATTTTAGAGATACAGAAAAATGGAGATGTAGCAGATACAGGTGATTATTGATAAGACTGCAGGTAATGAAGACCTCTTACCTTTTTAATTACCCCTACATGAAGTTCTGTGTACTGGGCAAGCATGGAGTAGAGAGACTGGGAAGCAGCTACAGCCCTGCACACATTGCAAATTGCTATGAGGTTGAGTCTGACACAGAACTTGGCTGATTTGTACTTTTTCCTCATTCTTACACTGTTCTGAATTGTTAATGTAGGTGCCATGTACATGTGTATCCAGCTCTTCTGTTACCATAAACCAGCACTAGCAAACACATGCGCAGAGTTACATTTACAAGAATAATTATCCTCTGCAAGTAGAAAGGGGCCACTTGCCGTTGCCGTCAGTGCATGGTCAGGAGATGCCAGCAATGCAGCCTGTGGTACAGTCCTGTTTCTACGCTGGTTTGTGTTGCACCCTGTTAGACCGTATCGGAAGGTGTACACTGTCATAATTGGAGGTTTGTAAGAAAAAGTTTGAAAAACCACCGAGACATCATAGTTACTATGGTTCAGGTTGGGGATATGACCTCCCAAAGTCCATTTTTTTGCCTTGTTTGATTTCACGTCTTTACAATGATTCTGATCATCACCAAATTGCCACTGATAACAGTGACTAGTGACAGTTTCATACTGTTCTAATTTAAATTCTGCAAACTGATTCATGAACGTTAGTGATGATTAAGGATGCGTGCTTTTTTCCTGTCCCATCAAGGAAGGGTAGCTCATTTCTTTCTGTGCAAACGGTTGACTGGCTGGCTGCCGAGTAACTCCGTTTTCAGGTTTAGCATAGGTGAGCGTTCATATAAAAATGAATTATTAACTTTAGATTAATCTTGTTCATTATTCTTTCTATTAAAACTTGCTTTTGAAGCACAGAAGCTGTGATGTTATGTAGCTGGATGGCCCTGTGTGGAGAGGGGTGAGCACAGAATCAAGGGGAGAATTACCAAGTGATGTTTGCATTCAGGTTGATTCCTTTAAAGGATTTGGCAATTATGTAAGAAGAGAAGATAAAAAATTGATCCAGAGTGCAAGCAGGGCAATGAAACAGTCTGTAGGCCCACAAAAAAAAAATGTGTACAGTGCATAATTCATGTAGTTCTACTATTAAAATAAAACTGAAAGAAAAATGATTAGAAACTGCAGAAGCCGCAGTGCAGTTGTCAGCAGATGACTGGTACGGGTGGAGAGCAGCCCTGGGGATTTGGGTAGGGCCACGTGCACGGTACGTTGTGACAGGGATTCGACCTTCCCTCATAATTCTTCTTCCTTTTCCCCAGTGCACTCTCAGGCTGCATGTTTTGGGGCATTGAGCCTCCTTTCCAGCTCGTATTATGATATTTGTGGGGCTATGGATGTTGATTACTTAATCAAATCACAGTGAAATTTGAAATTATGGATGTCCCCTACAAGCAGTCAGCAAAATTTAGTAAGCGAGATGAGAATACAGAATGAATTCACAGGATGCTCATCAGATAATCACTTATACTTCATTATTGCCTAAATTTAGTGTAACCATCAAAACACCCTGTTAGTACTTAAGAGAAATTTGAACACCAAGGAATGCAAGCACTCAGAGAAAAAAAAAAGTCTACAAATTATTCACCGAAAATGGGTCTTTTGTGAAGTTTGTACAACATTGTTATTGAGAGAAACATTACCCACTCAAGCCCGTTGCAGGGTGCAGTCACAGAGATGTACTCAGGTGGCATTAACAGGGCACTAGCTGCCTGTGCCAGGCTGTGTAACACAGCGGTGGTGAAGTCTTGCACCAGGCTTCATCGCAAACAACTGAAGCTACAGATGGCCAGGTTCTTCCCTCACTCCATTCAGGGCAAATGTTTTGGCCAGACACGGATATGACTTTGTGATGTGAATGGCTTTTAACTGGATGGTTAGGGACATGGGGTATGGTTGGGGTTTTGTATGGCAAATTGTTGTTTTAGTAGCTGAATACATAAAATAAACAGCAGGTGTGAACATTTGGTGCTTCCTGGCCTGCAGTGCAGTAAATGCTGAAATGTGAAGAAGGGCTGGGTCACACGTGCGTCAGCTTCTCTAAAGGAAACCTGGATTGTGGCACACAGACAGTAGCACACTCAGAGCCAAGAAGCATAGAATCATTTGGGTTCAAAGGGACCTTAAAGCCCATCCAGTTCCAACCCCCTGCCATGGACAGGGACACCTCCCACCAGCCCAGGCTGCTCAAGGCCCCACCCAACCTGGCCTTGGACAATTCCAGGGAAAGGGCATCCATGACTTCTCTGGGCAACCTGTGCCAGTGTCTCACCACTCTTACGGTAAAGAATTTCTTTTCTAATATCTAATCTAAATCTCCCCTCGTTCAGCTTAAAACTGTTACCCCTTGTCCTGTCACTGTACTCCCTGGTAAAGAGCCCCTCCCCAGCTTTCTTTTAGACCCTGTTTAGGTGCTGGAAGGCTGCTATAAGGTCTCCCTGGAGCCTTCTCTTCTCCAGGCTAAACAAGCCCAGCTCTCTCAGCCTGTCCTTGCATGGGAGGTGCTCCAGCCCTCTGATCATCTCCGTGGCCTCCTCTGGACTCGCTGTAACAGCTCCATGTCCTTCCTGAGCTGAGAACTCCAGAACAGAGTGCAGTGCTCCAGGTGAGGTCTCACGAGAGCAGAGTAGAGGAACAGAATCACCTCCCTCAACCTGCGGGTCACACTTCTGATGCAGTCCAGGAACTGCTTGGCTTTCTGGGCTGTACTAAATCATATAAAAGCATGATGCTACATCCAGTTCCTCACTATCATTGGTTGCACTGCAATAGTTGAAGGAATAGCCTCTCTCGAGGAAAACTTTGTGACTTCACTACTGTCGTCGACTGTGTCTGGAAGGGCCCTTTCCATGACAGGGAAAGCAGAGGTATGGAGTAAAATAGACAGCAAAACTTCAGCTCTTCCCATGGAACTCATTGATGAAGGAAAGCGCAAACCTAACCCATGGAGCTCTGTTCACTGTATCTGGATTGAAATTGTTGTTTATAACGTACTGGGATGAGCCTCACCTTTCATTTCAAATGTCTCAAAATTATGTTCTGCTTTTCCAAAATGCTATACTGCTGCAATTATAGCTTGGGTTGCTTAAGACTCTTGCAAAGGGAGAATTTTCTTATTTTCTTTAATTTTGTATTTGTTTCTTGCTGTGCGTAACAAAGCCTAATGTTTGTGCATCAAGATTTACTGGAAATACTGCATATCTTTTGTTTCCCACTGAAAAACTATTCCCCCCTGTCCAACTTGAGTGATGTAGCAGGTGATAACATAGAAATTATAGGAATCATTAAAGATTGGATTAATCTCTGTACTTTCAGTAAAGCCTATAAAAATTAATAGTGTATTGTACCGCACTGTTCTTACTAAAAATGATAAATGATCCCCATTTTTTTGGCTAATAATAATTTAAAAATTTCATTCTTCTATTCAGCTTTATGGTTACCATAATCTTGATGTTTTAATAGCTTTTCCCATAATAGCTACAGAGACTTTTTTAAGTAGCAGCCCTGACTTGAGACTTGAAAAAAAAAATTAAGAAGAGTTTCTTGTACTAAAAGGCAAAGACAAAATAGTATGAGTGTGACAAGACAGATGACCAGAGAACTTTATTTTGGCAAACCATATGGTCTAATTAGAATAATTACTCATAACAGAATTTCTGTTCAGCTTTCAGTAACATTTCTTCACTACTTGCTCTCATTTAGAGAAAGTTTAAAATCTGCAGTGTCTTTAGCTTTGTTTCTTGTCTTGAGCAGAGAGTATTCTGGGGGCAGCATAGGAGAGACACCTACTTTAATAGAGTTTATTATTGAATGCTTTAGAAAAATTATGAGATCTGAATGTGATCAGGAAAAGCACACCCAGGAGGGGTCCCTGCTTTGCTGAGAAATAAAAAAAAACAAACTGGGGAAAACCCATGTAACCAGACAAAGTGATGCAACTTCTATGATTTGGTGTCTCTAATTTTCCCCAGGGTGAGTGGAGGCACTGGGCTCAGCAGCAGCACCCCGGTGGGCTCAGCTTCCCCAGCAACGTGGCCACGTTCCACACCTGCAGTGCAGCACTGGGCTGCCAGTTTTCTCTGCTGGTACCCTGGCAAGTGGCTCAGAACATTTCTTCTTGGGGGGAAAAAGAGGAATTTATCTGCACACTAGTAATAAAATTGAAAAAGCATTCTTAACGTCCCAAATCTATGCCCAAGTGGCTTGAAATCTTTGTTTCCTTTTTAATTGCTAAAGTTGGTGGCAACTGCTGGATACTCTAAATTTTATTAAACCATCATGTTTAGCCATGCGACAGTGATAGAGGTCTCAGGTTCTATAAGCAAATATTCATTGATATTTGTATGTAGTACAGGGTGTGTGTTTGTGGTTAGCACACTTGGTCCTGAAACACGGAGGTAGCCTGAGCATCAGCGTTCACTGTTGTACATGGGGGCAGCAAATGGTGTGATACAGGTTCCAAAAGGTATGAAATGAGCGAATAAAAAAGGCCTCTGGCTTTTTTTGTCATATTGCTGCTGCGCATATCTAAGTAAAACAACCTTGCAAATAGCAGCTTGAATAAAAGGCTCTTAGTGGAGCTTTGAGTCAAGACTGTTCCTGTCTGATGCTGCATAGATGGATGTTTGAGGTGCATAGCCAGTCTGCAACGTACTACCTATCATATTCTGTTGTCAATCACTTGCCAGAGAGACAAATATTAGTAGAAACTGTACTGTGTTATCTCTGTGTGACTGAGCTTCTCCTGAAAGCCTTCACTGCATTGGCAAAGGACAAGGGTGGAGAAGAGTTAATGGTCTGCTGGTGTGCAGTGGGTTTTCCTGCCACATGTCTGATCTGGGAGTGATTCGCAGCTCTGCATGTTTGTGCCCATTGCTTTCACTGTCCATCTCAGCCAAAGTCAAATCAAGCTTCTGATAACACACCTATGTGTTTCCCACCTTTACCTCCACTGCTCTTCCCAAGACCAAATTTTCCACAGGCTCCTTTGCAAAAGGGGAGTGATGTTAACTAATCAAGGACACTCTTACCTGTCTCTGTTGTCTTTGCTCTGGACCAGTAGAGCAAGTACCTGATAACTTGGGACCTTGTGCAAAGGAAGCCTGCGTTCTTTTGGTAAAAATAAATCCACTTTCCTCCTTCAAGCCTGCATTGGTACTCTGCGTATTCTAAGTACCCAAGTGCATGTAACCCATCACCATGGATTTCTGTAGATAAAAAACTCTTATGTAGTCCATAGAACAAGAAAAGATTTGGGGTTGAACGTCTTCCCTTTGGTGATGGCTAGAGACAGGGTCCATAGACCACCAGTGCCAAAAATACACAAGCAACTTCTCCATCTTCCTGTCTTTGCTGATAATCATTACAGAAGTGAAGATTTCCCACCCAAAAATCTTTATGTCGTTCTGATCTGTCATGGAAATCCAGGCAATGACAAAAAGTACAGTATTAAAGTACAAGATGGGTCTCTGCATGGATATCTGGGTGCTCTGCTGCTGGCAGTGGGATTGCAACTAGTAGAGTTTCTGCTTGTCTTTAAAAACGGCAAACAAGGGTCAGAAGTCTTCTGATAATATTCTGTATTTGAGAGATCTACTTGTGTGTGCTTTAAAGGGGAAATTAAAAGTGTTGTAAATTAGGCAGAATTACATGAAAAGGGCCCCGAATTAGAAAGGACGAGCTTGTAATAAATTCCTCAAGGATGTAAAGCCTAATGTGTAATTAGAGAACCATGAATTGCCTGTTACTGCTTGTTCTTTGTACTGAAAGATTCCATGTCTGTAACTTCGGTAAATGTTTCAATCATGCACAGTCACCAGGAGCCATCTTGGGCTGTATTTTAAGTGTCTGTTTACACAGTTGTTACAAATTGCCTATGGGATGTGAACTGTCTATCACTTCCAGAGCAATTAGTATGTGAAACCTTATCAAAAGAAATCCATCAAGTTTGAAAAGCCATAAATATTGCACTAGGATCTCTAAGGAAATCAAAGTGAGTTTGATACAGTAGTTATTTACATGTTGCTACACAAGCAAATGTGCTTATAGATGCTCACGTCTGCGTTGTTCCCTGTGCTCTATATTCCATTAGTCCCACATTATTAGAGGGAGAGAGAGAAAGAATGAGAATTATCCAGTTGTTTTAAATATTATGGACTGTTCTTATAGCTAAGGCTGTATAATTTGAGCGGTTGTATGATAGGAAGGCAGAGCTGTAACATCAGATATTAATTTTTTTCCTCAGTTGTGTGTGGCTGGACTAATAGAGTTTGAATATGGCTTTTGGGGAGGCTTCAAAGTTTTGTGCTCTAGAAATAAGTCTTCTTTTAGTACCCCCTGCGTTGGGTTCCTCCGTGTGGAGGAATCCCAGATCATCACCATTTTGGTGCTCACTTTACTCTATCAGACCTCTTTACTATTGCACAACTTTATTTTTACCTTCTTCTCTCCTGCAACCCACTTACCCAGGGTTTCTAACCTAACAATCAGCTCAAGCGACACAAATATTCGAAATTTTAGTAACTAAGGCAGAGGCTAGGAAAAGCTACTACAACGATTGTAAGATTGGAAAGCCTGTCTTGAAATGAAGGCAGAAGAGCTCTCGATGGCTCTCACCAGCAAAGAGGCAAGAACACTTTAAGCAAAAGGCATCATTAGCCCAGAAGCACATAGCTGTAGACTAGTAATGAAAATATTTAACCTGGAAATTAGAGGGTTCTTGGCAATTAAAGTAATATCAGTTTGCTACAGAAAAGTAGGAACCAAAACCCTTACTGCTTCTAGGCTATATTTATGAATAAAATAACCTTCTGGGGAAGAATAGTGTGGGAAAGGGATTGTTGATCCAGAAAGACCTTCCCAGTTATATATTTTTCTGGCAAATATGTGTGCACAGTCAGTGCAAAATGTTGTCATGTTGCAGAGCTTGCAGGGCTTTGGTGGAAACCTGCTGTGTGAAGATTCACTTAAATTTAAATGCTTCTGTGCATTTTCAGGGCAGCGGCGTTTATTTGCCTATTGCTGGATGCTTCTGGAGGAACAGGATAATTGTTCACCAAGAGTAAATTGGAAAAAAATCTTAACTACTTGCAGGAAATAATAAGCCAGCTGAGAAGTAGTACCTTGTTTGCTCTGAGTATCCTCTTGACATCAGCATGAGGTTACGTATAATTAGATGCACGTGTGTAAATATGATGATTAGATATTCCCACATAAACATAATTATCATATCTTCCTAAAAGTCTAAGCCGGCATTTTATAATCCTGTTGTTAAAAATAAATAAATAAATCTAACAATCTGCATTCAGCCTCTTATATATGTAAACAGTGGAACATGAGGGCAGAATATATTTTCCAAAGTACCTAATGGTAGCTAAGGTCAATTACAGTTATGACTCATTAGAGTATTTAGCTAAGAATATGCTTTTTAGTATAATTAGTGTTCCCTTAGAAAACTATAACAATCTTGTATTCACTTTAGTTCTTCAAACATTTTCAGGGTGTTTGGGCAAATATAATATTGGGCAAGTCTTAGGCAAATATAATAGGGTTATATTGCATTAACCTCACTTACAAACACTGCAACCACTTGTGATATCTCTCCCACTAATTTTTTGTACTGCTTAAATGACTTCCAAAAATGCACTGTAGAATACGGAGTACTCTATAATTCCTCAGATAGAAGATTACAGCTGTTTAATTTAGTGTTGAATTTTTTGCTGATTCAGAAATTCCAAAGGAATGAAATGTATAGTATGTGATAACATGGTTTGGCAGATCCTCCTCTGAACTGTCTCTAAAAGGAAAAAAAAAATATGAAAGAAAAAAGTCATGACTCAGTCTGAAATGTTCATGACAAAAGGCTGAGGTCCTTCTAAAATGCATTATGTTCCAGTTTGGGAGAACTTGGAGGAGCAACATGAATATTAGATCCATGTGCAGGCTCAGAAGTGTCATAGTTAGAAAATTGTATTTGTGGCCATAAAGATGAGAACTTTTTTTATCATTTCATGAGCTGTGATGTATGTGATTTCCCTAACCAAAGAGGGCAGGGAGAAAATAATTTTCAGGGCTCTACCTCTGACTTGGGATGGAGCCCAGTATCAGACAACACCCTGTGGGGATTTACGTGCTGTCACTAATGCCGATGGTACCTTGTGCTTCCAGAGCTCACGTACGCGTGGATCTTCAATGAGTACCCGACCTTCGTACACCAGGACAATCGCCGCTTCGTTTCACAAGAGACTGGGAATTTGTACATCGCAAAGGTGGAAGCTTCAGATGTGGGCAACTACACGTGTGTGGTGACAAACACAGTGACCAACAGCAGAGTCCTGGGTCCACCCACCCCACTCATCCTCAGGAACGATGGTAGGACTTAGAGGAGGGATAGTGGGGGCTGGGACTGGAGAGTTTGTTTTGTTTTCTTTGACAGACTGTCACCTAAAAATTCACAAATGACCTGAGCTATTTCTGTCAAGGGTAAGGGTAGAGGTTTTCCTCTTCACAGAGATTCAGTGAGGCTGGAGAATTCTACTTTAGACACGGGTCTAAGTGGCAGACAGTGGTAGGGTTTGTGATGCTGTGGCCAAGGTTACTCTTCCTACCACTGGAACAACTCTCAGTATCAGGCAATAATCATAAAGGAAAAACTTGGTGACACTTGACTAAAGACAGGAAACAAAATTAATTTCAGAGTTTGGATATACTACAGTTTTGCTCATTTTATGCAGCCTAAAAATGAACAAAAGCACTTTGTTGTTTCGGTAACTGTTAGCTCAGACTGTATTTCCCAGCAGAATTAGTGCTATTTTTAGCAGTCTGTGGAATAATACAAAAAAGCAAGAAGAAACCAAAAGAGGGTTTCTAAATTTATACATACAATTGATTTGTATCGTCGTCATTTTTGAGTAGATAAGAAAAATAAATTCACATGTTAATTTGCAATTAAAATTAATTAAAACTTGTCTGTTTAAAGTATTTTATAAAAAGGATTTTATAGGACATTTGTTCCAGAAATAGAAATGCATTAATGCAAACTTATTTTAGAAGAAGATCCATTGTCATCTAGTATTTGACAGAAGTTCTTCATTGGTAAAATAGAGCCTTGTTCCTGCCCATAGCATTCCCCTTCATATCAACACGATTCCTGTGGGCGAGGAGTTTGGAAACGTTGGTGATAAGAAAGCACCACAGTTAGACTTGGAGGGGTGCTGTACCATGTCTGCTCCCTTTACACAGGAGGTTGCATTTCTATAAACACAGTGATAGTAAATCTGTCCCTCTGAGTCCAGGCTAAGTCGTCTAGTGGAGGAAAGATAAAGAGGAATATTTAAATTTGTCTCACAGTAACATTTTCAGTGTTGAAGAAGAAATATTTCTAAGTATTACATTAACAGGACTTTTATGCAACCCTTACCTACCTGAAAGTGCTTCCATTTATCACAATCAAGCTCGATGTCTGCTTTTTTTCCGAGACGGGGCTGATGCTGGGATGATTGCTAAGCAGCCTGATTGTAAAGTGCCTTGCCAAGGGCTTTACCCCTGTACATCGCTCCTCCACGCACTCCGTTTTATTTACAGGGACCGATTGCCTTCCTGAGGTAATTCACAGGAATATTCTCTGATTCCTTTTGAAGTGCACTCTGCTGTATTAAAGATATGAAACTTTAATTGAACCTCCGAGAGGCTGGGGAATACATTGCCGAGTTAAACAGGAATGGTGATGTTGTATCTACAGAGCCAGAGATGAGTGTACATCAGTAGGGTTGCACTAGTATTACAGGCAAGCTTTATTTTAAAAATCAGCGGGTCTGAATTTTTCATTGCATATAAAGTAAACCTATAAAATTCAAATATAATACACTAGCACACTCGAAAAGCGAAATTATATAAGTTGCTTCAGAAGCGTGAACACCAGAACTGAGTAAAATGCAAGGCACATTGAATTTCCAACGGCAACGTTGTCTTGTTTAGCTTTTGTTTATGCATCTGATGTGTCCAGTATATCTTAATATATATGACCTTTTTTTCCTTGCAACACTTTATCGTTAAATTAGTGGACTAGGAGACTAGCTCATTAACAATTAATGTTTCAGTTCAATTTGATTTCAATTAGTGAGTTAAGTGGAAAAAAATTCATAATGTACCTCTCCCAATTAATTTATGTGTACTGAGCTGCTTCTCTGGCTGCCACCCGAGGTAGGCAGCATGGTACCATGGCTGTGGGGGCCCTCGTGCAGCTCAGAAGAAGGAGGAGGGGTGTTCCCCCATCGCTCCAGCAGCTCCCGAGTTATGGAGGGTGTTGATGCAGCTCTGAGACCTCTCAGCCGCAGGCTGGAGGGCTGGTGTCCCAGCTGGGACAGTCCAATCTCCTCCAATGCATCCTTCATAGAATTGTCTGTTGCTAAATGTTTCAAAGTTATTGCCTGGTTGGCTCCACGTTGATATGCTTTTTGTGAATTCACAGAAGTCCAGGTACTTTACAACAATGTCCTTGTGAAATTTCTGTTTTTCTCAAAGATCAAAGTTATTTTTAAACTGCAGAATGTTTTTGCTTTCATGCAGAATTAATTGCAGGTCCCTGTAGTTTATACATAGCCCCGTTACTTTGAAAGAAACAGGTGGTGGAGTGAGATACTGTCCAAAAGGAATACTGGTGGTGTAGAACTAACAACAGCACCTACACTTGCATTTTGATTATTTGACACTGAGCTAAAGAGAGAAGAAGGGGAAGACTTTGTCCTTTTGTGCTGATGATAATCTCTCACTCAAAAACTTTTAAATTTCCCAATTCTGGAGCTGTAGGAAGAAAACAGAGTGCGGGTGCTCACAGTTAGGCGGACCCTGTGCTGTTCAATAGCGAGAATTTCAATTGCTTTAAGAGATAGATGTACAAATCACATGGATGGTGTTCTTGTTGTAGCCAATGTTCAAACTGCGTATTGACCTGGTGAACAGCCCTTGTTCCCCAGAGCCGCTCAGCAATGCACATCTACATGTGCAGGATGGCACATGCTGGGCTGAAATCCCACCCGCGAGAACCCTGAGGTTTCTTTTCACATTTCTTCAGCTTATGGCACTGATTTTTCTAGACTCAGTTGTAAATCATTTAGGCTTTTTACATCAAATACCTGCTGTCTTTGTCGTGGGTATTTCTCTTGAATGTAATCATCCTGGAAAAACAGCTTTTCCGCGTGTTTTTTCAAGCACTGCTTGCTTTACGGTGCCAGGCTGTTGAGCTGTAATCTGTAAAAGGAAAAGGTGCGGGTGTAGGAGAGGAAATCAGATCCCATAGGCAGATTGCTTTCCCCACCTGTGCATTTTGTGATTGTGTTTTGCTTGTTTTCAGCTGCGAGGCTCCAGAGTTACGGATCTCCTGATGTTGTTTGTAGCAGCTTTTTGTAACTGGAGGTTCATGCTCTTGTTGACACAACTCGGGTTCCTTCCCTTTCGTTGTGCTGTGGAAGCAGAAGGTGCCTTATCCTACTAGTTATCCCCAGACAGCTTTTCCTTCTTGGAGAGATAAATATCATGGAGGCTTATGAGATGGTAGGAACAGACTGTGCTGAGGCAGATGTCACAGGATCTGTGCTTCTATGGACTGAGGTTATCTGATGGTGATAAATAAAGTGTACAAAATACAATGCGTGCTGCGAAAAGGATGGTTTCTTAATTTCTTCCCACCAGTGTATACAATCACCCCCTATTTAAATACTGTCATGTAGCTGTGTGGATTTGTGGCAGCAAGGATATTCACAGTGCAGAGGGACAAAAGATTTAAATACAATATTATGTAAGTGTCACGGTCCCCAAAACTGCGCATTTACAGTTCAGGACCTTCTCCTCCTGAAGTGTGCACCCATATTCCAGCACAGGTGTTCAGGAATGATAAGCAGCTTTCCCTTTCACATAATGTAAGTGCTAGCACCTAAAAGGAAAAAAAATAAAAGATTTTTCCAGATTTCCTAAGCTACCGAGGCTGGGTTTTGGCTTAGGTTCTGCAGGGACGGGATTTAGTCCAGACTATACCAGTTAGCACAGTTATGGAGAAAGGGCTCTCTAAGCTATTTTTATGCCAGGAATTAAAAGAAATAACTAAATGTATGTGGCACCAAAGGCTGAGAATGATCCTAAAGCCTGAATGAAGGCTTTTGTAACACTTACTGCAGTTTAGACAGAAAAAGGGTTTAATTTTGAAGGGCTGTTTCCTAAACAAGCTGTCTGGCAGCTCACCACAGGATATGGACTGGAAGAGAGGGAGGAAAGGGGATAAATCTGCAAACACTGTCTCCTCCGTTTAATAAACCAATGTCCATTGTCTGGCTGCCCTGTCCCTGTCGAGGCCACAGTTTCTGCACTGCGTCCCCTGGAAAGGCAGCAGGTACCCAGGGATGCCGTTCCCACTGCTGCCACAGCACCTCTGGGACCTTCTAGGCCACCCCAACCCTGCAGCAAACACACCAGCTGAAGCCTGTTAGGAGCACCCAGGTGTTTACATCCACCGCTTTCACAGTACTTTACTTCCTCTCTTTAAAATGCACTTCAGATTTTTTACATCACAATTAAAACAGTAATAGTAGGAAAGAACTGAAATAGTCCTGGAATAAAATTACCATCAGTGGCAGCTGTATGGGCCAATTAAACTTTAACATGTCACAGGTGTTGTCAGGAAATGCATATCATTTCCTCAGACAAATTAGCTTGCTTCTGAATTCCTGGGACTCTCATCCAAAAGCGTGTTTTTGAAGCCTTGAAATTGGAAGAAAAATACAAAAGCCTCTGAAATGCACGGCTAAGTCAGATGTTAAATCACACAGGAACAGCAGGAAAAATACAGACTGTCTGCCTGGAAATAGTCTTAGATTCAGGGTAGAGATATCTCAACTACACTCATATTTCTCCTATAAAGTGGAGAAAGCAGGACTCGCAGCGTACCCTATATATAAGTGTGTGCGTGTAGGTAGGTTATAATTGCAGTGGGAGCCTTGTGATTTTTCCAGGTACAAGTCCTGATTTTTAAGTGGTTACAGTTTGCAGTAACACTGCTAAAACAGCTGCCCGCACGGTTGTAAGAGCCAGGGAAGCAGGGCTGGGTGTAACAATGGCCGGAGCTGGTGTCCTGTGACCCCGGGCAGCCTTCCCATCCCAGTCCGGGATTTTGTTATCCCTGGGATTAGAGTTCTCCCAGCCCAGCCCGAGGCAAAGAAATGGGAACAATAAAAGGAATGAATGAAGAGAAGACAAAAAGCCATTTTTCCTCCCTCCCATTCCTCTTACCTCCTCCGTCAGGTGAATAACGTATTAATAATACATTCTGACTTAATTTCCTGAATAGGCTGTTAGTGTCACACTATACTTTACAGCCTACTTTGCCTAAGGGACCGAGTTCCTCCTTAAGCAGTGGAGGAGGTGCAGAAGAAGGAATCATTCTCGTGCTTTTGCTTGTTGAGGTCTTTTTTATAGCTGGCCCGTCAGCGGGGAGGCAGCTTCTCAGGTCAACTCTCTTTCTCCCTTGGTATTTTGCCACCGTGTCATCTCCCACCCTTTGGCTGGCTGGTGGTGGAGCCTGCAAAGTGGTTTGGGGAGGGGCTGCCTCCCCTCTGCTAATGTGCCTGGGCTGAGGTGGGGTTGGCCAGTGGCACAGGCACCAAGGAGCTCTTCAGCCTTCTCAGGGAGGGTGATGGAGACCATAATTTCTCCAGGTAAGTCTCCAATCTGAAAGCCAGCGTCTTCCAAAGTGAGGCAGCCCCTTGAATCTGGTCAAGCTTTTGTGGGGTGCATAGCCTCAAAAGCTCTTCCTCTGCTAAATTTTTGGTCTTCATTGCAGAATGTGGAAATACTCTTCAGTAAGATGTAATATCGGCAGAACGGTGTTACTGTTCCCAACTGTTCACACTCAACCATGCCCTTGGACACCACTGGGCAACAGCTGTGCTTGCCTTGGCTGAAGCTCACCCATCAAATATTTAGCATGAAGTCTGGAGAAATTTAGGCAAAATTGCAAAGATTTGGCTAGTCACAATCAGGAGAGAGGATTTTCCCTGACGCTGACTGTAACAGACACTTCCAGCCCTTCAGGAGGGCTGCGGTGTTAACGTGCAGAGTGCTAAAGCTCTCTTGTGAGCTCCACAATTCTTCTTTGTTTACTGTGTGAATGCTGGAGCGCTGACATAGACTAATGGGTTTCCTGCTGTATATACTGACCAGGACGTCACAAAGGAGGGATTATTCGTATCATTAATAAACATTTAATTTTGATGACTAACATTGTGCAGCAACTACTTTTTATATAATGTAGCAGCAATGCTTATTTGCAATAAATGGATGGGGATGATGTAGCTTGCTGTTGCACCTGAACAGGTAGTATGCAGGTCAGCAAGTAAAGGGAGACTCCTCATACAGAGCATTTTCAGCTTTAAAACTCTTTACCTGTGGAAAAAGAGAAAGGAGAGGGAGAGGAGAGGAGGGGAGGGGAGAGGGAGAGGATTTCTAGCATCCTCTTTGAAAGCAAAGGGACAGAAACTAGCACTGCAGTCACAGGCCACCCTAAGAGCCCTGACTTACCTGAATATCTGTGAACTCATGCTGTCTCATTTCTTCTGTGTTACTTGTGTTATTTCATTTCTCTGTTTGTGCATACTGGTGGCATTTGTCTGGTCTGATCCAGCACAGCTCTGTCCTCACAGCCTGTGGGCTCCTCGCCTGCCCTGTGCTTGGCCAAAGTCCAGAAATCACCGCGCAGTTAAGATTTAAACTGCAATCATCAATTAGCTGATAATCACTATTGCTGAAATTATATGCGCTGGTTTTAAGACAGTACAGTGACTAGAAATGTAGCCATTTATCATGAATATAATGGCTTCCTATGCACAAAAATTTTTAAACAATTTTATAAAGAGGCTGCCATGATACATGATTTACTGGGGCAGTAAAAATAAAGAAATTACCCGAAGAGTATACGATCTCTGTACATCTAAATCCTTGAAGTTAATAGAAGCCTTGATTAGCTCCAGTGCTTTTAAAACTTTTTCTAATGGCTATTTGTTCCGCATTTCATTTTCTAGAAGGTGGTGAACCTCCCTTATTATTGCTTTCCTTATTTCACAAGTTAACTGCAAAAATCCTGAATATTCAAAAGCAAAAAGTAACAGAGCCATGAAGAAATTTTAATCTTTGGCAGATGGTGTGGAGCATTGGTTCAGATTTTCCTCTGGCAGTAAATGGGAAAAGAGCCCACACTACACGGCTGTTAGAAACAAGCCATGTTTAAAATGAATGGATTAATTGCGCAAGTAATGATGTATAGAACAGCTCTGCGCTAGCACGGGAACACTTGTGAATTTATTGCAAAAATTCAACCAAGCCTTAGTATCTATTTTATGTTCACAGGGGTGATGGGAGAGTATGAGCCGAAAATAGAAGTGCAGTTCCCAGAAACAGTTCCATCTGCAAAAGGAACAACAGTGAAACTGGAATGCTTTGCCTTGGGGAAGTAAGTTTTGATCCATTATTATCATTCCTCCAGCTTCACACTTTCGTTGTGTTGTATTGTGGAGTTTGCAAGACTTGCTAATCATTCACTTTCTTCACCAGGAGTTAATTATTGCAAGCATTCATAACAGACAACAGACTTGGGGAGCAGGAGCTTTGCTTACCAAAAATATAAACTCACAAGGAATAGTGAAGATGTAACTCACATTGTAAAGTTGTGTTTGCATGTCTCCTGTTCTGAGGTTCCAAGCAACACTTAAAATACGTCTCTTTCTAGAGTAAACATTGGCAACACTTCTAAAATAAAATGTAGGATGGGCAGGGAAATGATTGTAGTGTCATAGCAGAACCTAAAATTCAACTTTATCAAACAGCATTTTTAGAAAATGCAGTCTCGTGTTTTTAAGACTACGTGAGAGTTTACACCACTGGTATACGTATGTATTTATGTTATACACAAGCCAACTATAATAAGGTTGCTCCTGTGCCAGAGTCTTCAGACTGATTGTGTCTTCATCCTCAAACGCGAAACAGTGTTAAGTTGATCAGATAAGAGCTTATCAGGACAAGAGCCATAGCTCTTTCTAGGATACTTATTTTACTTTATTTTTCTTATTTAGTCCAGTTCCTACAATTAGCTGGAGGAGGGCAGATGGGAAGCAGATACCCAGAAAAGCCAGGAGACACAGATCAAGTGGACTTCTTGAAATCCCAAATTTTCAGCAAGAAGATGCTGGACTCTACGAGTGTGTAGCTGAAAACGTGAGAGGCAAAAACGTTGCAAGAGGACAGCTGACATTTTATGGTAAGCAGACTGCTTGCTTTCAGGGAGTTTTATTCTATTAAGTGCAATATGCAGTAAATATTTTGCGATGAAGTAATTTTGAGGGGTATTTTTGAAACTACTTTCTTTCACAAACTACACATCTCAAAAAGGTTGTAGTTTGAAATAAAACCTGTCTGAGTGGTGCATATTAATTGAGAATCAGAGCAGCTGGAACAAAAGCACATTGGTGGAAAGGCATTGTCTTGGTACTTGCACTTGCAAAGAGCTCGTTTGCTTTCTTGTGGCTGTGAGGGTAAACCAGTATTTGGGTGAAATATTGTCGTGGTTACAACTTGGGATTTATTATGTATGCATTGCCCCAGCCTGTATTAATAAATGTTAATTGCTTATAACCAGTTAAGAACTGCTTTCAAAAAGGGTCACTGGTTGCACAGCCTGGAAAGTTCAATTTAACCGTGTTGGAGCTGGCAGAGTCTTCTTCACCAAATGACTTTCTACTCCTGCTCTTCTTACACTGAAAGCAGAGCCATTGATCCGGGAGCATTAAAAATGTAAATCATCAGCTTCATAGGCCTTCTGTGTTAAGTAGAAGATGCATTAGTACCTCTAGTCCTGATTGAGGTGTCTGCCCATCCCCAGATTTGTATTGGAAACAACCCTGTCTTGCAGAGTAAGTCAGATGTTTCTAGGAGATGATCCAAGGTTGCAGGAGAAAAATTCTACTAGTTCTGAAGAGGTGAAGAGGAGTCACAGAGAGGGGTTTTAGAGGGGCTATTGATCTGGTACTCGGTTTCTATTTGATATTTTTTGGAGAGGAGAAGGCTGCAGCTTGCATAACCTGCATGCAGGCGTGCAGAGACCTCCCCACCATCATAAAAAACTTTGGTTTGTTGCTGCTCTGTTATCATCTTCAGAAGCATAATAGAATGTCATTCTTTATGGAACACATGGAGAGAAATTCAGTGTTTTCTCCCCCAAATGCTCCTGAGGGCCCAGCTTTTGTCAGCGGAGTAGATTGGGTTGAACTCCAGAGATGAGAAGTATGTTTTTGATTTATAGTAAATTTGCTGCAGAAAATGAATTTGAGAACTAAGTCTTCTGGCAAAACTGGATTGAATTTGCTGAGTAATGTTTGGTTGGTTTGGGGTTTTTTTTCCTAAAGGTATATATAGGAACGTTTTAAAATTCAAAATATTTCTAAAAGACACAATTTCTAAATCAGAACTTTTGGTGCTTCCATTTTAAAGGAGCACTTTGAAAATTGAGTAAAATATAAAAACATTAAAAAGGAGTGAAACAGCAAGAACAAAGTGAAATTGTTCATGTTTGGGAAAGGACCTGGAGTTGATTCAGACTGGGGGTGTTTAATTAAAAGATTTGAAGATTTCTTTTCACATTCATCAGAAAATGCATGTTTCTAGTGATTTTTCCCATGTGGACGGTAAACGAAAAGACTCACCATTTATACAGTTTAGCTCAACCCACAGCCAAAGCTGCCTTTCTTGCAAAGCAGTAATTCAAGTCTTTGCTATACTCCCACCATAGCATATATTAAATTATAATCTAATTACTATAATGAATTTGCCAGTCTGAATGCCTTTCTTGGAGGACTGCAGGTCCTACACAAAAGCTGCTGCCATGGCTTGTGCTGTTTTCACACTCAAGATGGCATTTCAGCAAAGAAGCTCAAGATTTTATGGGTAAGAGGAGTATGCTCCTTCTCTCTCTGTGCTGCAGGGAACTATCTTTATGTCCAGTTTTCATGTGAGCAGAGGAGTTTTTATGGAGAACTTTTAGCCTGCTTGCCACCTCTGCTAGTTACAGATTTTAAAGGTAATTGACTAAAATATCATCCTTGTTATCTTGAGGATGATAAGTTACTGGTTTGTAAGTATTCATTTTTCAAGGATAGGTTGTGTTTGGCAGATATTTAATACTCAAAACAGATCTCTTTAAAAAACCCTTGCTTTCCATAAGCTGGGCTCTAGAGTTTCACATGGCACTGATTTTTTTTTTAAGGGAAGTAACTTACTGTAACCATTTTATACCAACAGTTGAAACTGAAAGTGATTTTCTGTAATAATTTTTGTTTTTCAAGCTGAAAACTGCAATGTTGTTATTGAAATACAGCTGTGACGTTGGCAGAGCTTTGCGGGTGTCCTGTGGTGGGTCGGGGCTGGGTCCAGCGGATGTGATACAGACGGTCGAATGTGCCGCCTATGCGCAGTGACGTGCTCTGTCACAATGTGTGCCCTGGAGATCGCAATCTGTCTCTAATGGCATGACTCCTTTAAACCCCGTTATCTGCCTCTCTGCATAATATAAAATAAGAAAAAAATAAAGAAAAAGAAAATGAAATTCAAATTTGCCTGCTTGCTGTAGATAACCCAGCATTGCCTCCATTGTCAGCTTCTTTCAGCGCTCCTGGAAGTTGTCAAGGAAGGTTGACTTTTGCTGTATTTCATTCTTGTATCAATGTTTATTCTTTTCCTTGGTTAGCATATCAGTGACACCGAAGTTGTTTGACATTCTTCTTGCAGCAGGAAAGGTTAATTAAACGTGCAAGATCTGTTCTTCCTCTGTTTTCTGCGCTTTGAGCCCATGCAACAGGCTGTGTTTTATTGCTCTCCAAAAGCATTTGTTGTGTGCTGTATCTCCTACTTGATAGATAGACTGACACAATAGAAAACTTGTTAATGTTAATGCAATTAAAGTGACTTATACGTGTTTCCTTCACTATTATAACTCTAAACGACACATCACTTGTTTTCTATCTCTTGTTCTGTCTGCCACTGCTAACCAGATACCACGTGCCCCAAATCAGCTCCTGAGAACTAGCAAATTATACTGCTAAGCCTCTTTTTTTTCCACCCTCGTTTAGCAGCCATAAATGCACATTGCGCTGCATTCCTGACTTTAGAGCCTGTTCCTCACTATAAATCCCTGTGCCAGCTAAATCCCTATGGCTGAGGCAGGTGAGGTCCCCAACATGAGTCAGCGCTGGCACAGCTGGAGCGCGTCACTGCCACGGTGCTGGCTGCACTGACACCTCTGCTATGAGTGCCTGGCTTTCCACTGAACTTGACAGCGAGGGTCTGCCTTGCTGTCAGCTGTGTGTTTTGATCCACAGCATTTTGAGAGCATTCCCATTGACCTGATTTTATTTTTAATCAGGCTACTCATAAATTTTAAATTTGATAATGTTCTGCGAGGCTAAAATTTATATGCTGAACAAAAAAGCAGAGCCAACAATTTTTTTTTCTTGGCAGAAATACAGTAAACAGCTTACTTTAGGTAGCCAATTTTAAAAGAAATTGTCTTTTCAGTCATTAAACCAGCATCAAGGAGATATTTATTATCGTTGTGGACATTTTTTCATTCATGTTAAGCTCAGATGCCATTTCAGTCAGATCTTTCTTTATCAGACAGTCAGTCACAACCCAGGGGTTGTCCTGAGCATGGGATAAGAGGCAACAGGCAGATGTACATGCACCACAAATGCCTGAGGCATTGTTGTGGCTGCTCATCCCTGTTCTCAAATCATTTCCTGTGATGGACAAGAGCCTCGTGCCCCTACGGCTCTGTTGACGTGCATTGGACAGGCTCTCCCTGCTGACCATCATCAAAAATGTCCACACCACCATACCAGCATATTGCTCTCCAAGACTTTTTAAAAATACAGGTGTATTTTTTGTGCAAAATGTGAAATAAGATGATTATGCCGGTGCTTACTCCTTGGGATTCGCTTGAGCATGCTTCTAGACTTTCCTATATTGACTGATGAGACAATGCAACGTATTGATATGCCCCACCCCAATAATGTGAATAATCTGAATATAAAATAATATAATATGAATCCGGGGCAGGTAGGACTGTGGGGCTGGAAGCAGGCACCCAAGTAGAGACAGGCGTTATGGGGACTCACAAGCTGCACCACTACCAGGACCATTTGTCTACCAGAATTATAACCAAAACCATACAGTTTTACATTGGACTTTCCAATCCGATCAACACTTTCTTACGTGACCTGGAAGAGAAGGAAAATATCCAAGTACCAAAATGATTCCGTAGGGATGTGAATGCTGACTCTGCATTGCATGTGTCGCTCCAAGGTCTTCCAGCATCTCTCACCTGAGCTCATACACTCCCAGCCCAACACCTTGCTGGCAAGCAGGAAAAAAATGCAGTTAAAATGGTTTCTAAATGTGTCAGTGCAGCAGCATCCACATTAGCAGAAAGAGAGACTTATTTGTAACTAATTACGGTTCTTTACAGCATTTTGTAAGATATTCAACAGAAACCATTTAATTGACTGGACCACTTTTCAGATTAAATACTTCTCAAATCAAAGCCCCACGAGGAATTTATAAGGCTCCTTAATTTTGCAGTGAAGAGAGTCCCCTTTTCATCAGTGGGCCTGTGTTTTAATTGTGCAAAAGCCACGTTACGCCACTATAAAATAACCTCAAATATAAATCACATTATGCTCTTCATTATGGTTAGAGGTCTAGAAAGAAAATTTGCATGTCAAAATCAGGGATTTGCATGTCTCTACTCCATTTAGGCCCCAGATCACAAATAAGTTGGTGAAAATTCAAAGGTACTTGAAATAAAATGCATTTCTGGACTGATAAAAATAGAAGAAAATCTGCATAAATAGGACAAATATGATATTATTAATTATCATTTACATGACTCACTAGAAAATGCAGCTTGCTACCTGTTGTGCAATAAATTACCTATTGATTTCTCACTTTCAAGCCTCTCCATGTTTGTTTTATTTAAAGTTCTTAAATCTTGTGTTGTTTCAGAACATTGGATGAATTTAACTCTTTCTGCACAGAGAACAAGCACATTTCTCCTCCACTTCTAGTTTTCCAAAGCATTACTGGAAACCTGCTTACAGGAAAATTAGTTTTTAGGAGATTCAGAAGTGCTCAAATTACCATTTTGGCTCAGAAAAATAGCTGTCCAGCAGAGGAAGCAAAAATAGAAACAGGTATGGGAAATCAAGTGTGAAGGCAACTCATAGAGCACTTTAGGGTTAAAAAACCCCAAAACCCTGAGGACTAGTCCTTATGAACGTGCCTGCAATGCCTACTACAGTCCTGTGGTGCGTGGCATAACTAGGGAGAAAGTTCTGTAGTGGGGCAGAATATTTTATGGAACAAGAGGTAAGTAAGAGGTAGAGACAATTTAAGTAGTTTTTATCAGCTAGGTTAACTCCTTCGAGTTTTCTTCTCTTTATTTGCCTCTGATATTTAACGTTTTAGTCCCCAGGAGAACTCCCAGGCTGGTTCATTGTGGTCAGTCTTCTAGAGCAGCAGATGGGAGAGATCCTGCCCGAGTGGCAGTATCTGGTGAACTTTCCAAAGACGCAGACAAATGGAGGTCAGTTAGGTGGCAACATTCAAGCAAATGACTTCGGTGGAGACTTTGCACACCTTCAAAGTTGTATAGATTTCAAATAGTCCTTAATTGGCAGTAGAGGTCAGGAGGAAGGGATTAAGAGGAGGAAAGGAACAGAAGAGGGAAAGTGGTAACTTAAAGTCTGGCTTCATGTTCCTGTGATCATTGGGAAGGATAACAAATTAGGGACATATGGGATTTGTTTACAGAAGCTATATCCCCATTTGGACCAGGATGACGCGTACAGTTGTCTGCACAAACCTTATACACTGGCTACATTCTTTGTTTTTAATTACTCATGTGTTTTTCCCATCTGTTTTTCTTACTTGTGCTTAGCTTTCTTGTCTTTAGACTTTTATGATCCTGGGCTCAGTCTCAATCTCCTTAGAACAGATATAGTAATGGACAAGTCATTCAGCCTTTCATCTGCCATTAATGATGAATTACACAGCCTGCACTAGGTCATCAGCTGCTATAAATTGGCTTAGGAACACTGAAATCAATATACACTGACTGAGAATTGGATTCTGTATATGTATTAGTACCTCATTTGCTTTAGTCTTTTTGGTGTTTTGAACTCGCAGGCAATTGCAAAGACCTACAAATTTACTTCTGGTTTATTTGTCACGTTGCTCCCATAATTCTTTAGTTCTGTTGTGCATTTCTGATGCAGTAATTCATCACCAGCTGTGTCATTTCATTTTCAAATGCCTCTTAGGACATGATTTCTGGTCCAGCTTTCCAGTGCTTACTTCTGTCTTTCAGTTTATTGCAAAGAAGGACAGACATACTCTAGATTTTTTGGGTCTTGGAGAAGTAAGAGTATATTTGGGCAAACTTTCCTAATCATCTGGTTTAAAATGCTCTGTTTCGCGTTGGTGAAGACTGGAAGGTGATCAAAGGTAAATAGGCTTTTTTCTAACTGGTGCCTTCATTTTTCTTCTGTCCACCCAAGTGCAAATTCCAGACATCTCTTATCACCTAAGAGGGAATATTTTTCTTTAAAACTGCCCTTATACAAGTCATGCTTACGTTTCTAAGCAGTTTTTTTCGACTTTTTAAAGATAGCATATGACTTTTTCTTGCAACTCAGATGAATTCTTAGTCATCTTCCATGTAATTTTTTTCTTCAGGCCAGTAACATCTAAATACTCCTCAGAGGGCCAAAATATTTCAAATATATTTCCATAATATGAAAGAATTCCTCTTTGACTAGCGCCACTGAAATGATCTGAGGGACTTTTTCTAGAACACTATGACCAGTCACAAATTAAACCTTGTCTTTATCTCAAATAATGTTCCTATATAATGTTGTAGCATGGAGCTCGTTTCATATCCTTGTTTGAATTAATTATCGTGCTTGAAATGTTGTGTCATGTTACCATGTCTTGATATGATCCCCAATGGGAGCCTGTCAAATTTCATTATATTACGGTAACTCTCATTTGGTAGCTCAAACATATTTGCTGGATGAACCAACCCTTGTGTATTACTCAAGATTAAGTCAAGAGCGTGCTTGTTACTCTCTGAAATGAACTGTTCAAAGGAGAAGTTGGCCTAATTAGAAAAGTCTCCCAAAGAGCAGCAGAGAATCAAGCTCCTGTGAAACAAAGAACTCCAGTTTTCACTGAGTTTTGGGGGGTTTTTTGATCTGCTGTGCTTGTTCTGTAGTTGTCTGCATCACAATGCCTTTAAAATAGAAAGCTTAACTGTTTAAAATAACTGGAGGGGATGAAGAGTGGAGCGGGGTGCAAGCCTGTGGCTCATGGGTGCTGCGCAGGAGTAAAATGAATAGCAGGGATGGCAGCACCCAGTGCTTTCAGCACCGCGTGTTTCAATCTCAGCACCGTTACTTAGGTCAGGAGTTCAGATGTGTAACCTGCAAAGCGTAGCAGAAAGACTGGACAGGGGAAGTGTTCTGTTGCATTAGGCAAGAATTATTTGGGGACTCTGCCTGAAATAAGGATAAATATTGAATTTTCTTTGCTTCTTATGTGAGAGTCTTCTTCCTTTTTATGTATCTTACATTTCTATGTTATAAAGTCCCCTTTACCCTTCATGGGTTTTCTTGTTTTGCAGATTGCTTTCAGTTGTCTGATTTTTTTTTTTTTTGTTTTCATGTGGGAAATCAATAAAAAACTCAGTACTGCAAAAAAAAAAGCAAATGGATCTGTGTGGTTTTATAGAGCTCTTTTTATGGTATCATAAGACTCAGTTCCATAGAATTGTTAAAGTTCTTGCTCTAGATGACAGAAATTACTTTCATCTTCCTACATTTAAACACTTTCCTTTTCATATCTGTTTAGATACAGATAATAAACAAGCTTAAAATGTTACAGGGGCAGGAGTGGCAGTCAGAGAAGTAAACACTGCTTGCCTCTCCTTTTCAGCTACTTCTTTCGCTTCTGCTTTATCATTATGTTCAGTTTGCCTGTCTGCTTTTTTCACCTGTTCCTTTAGAGTTAAGATACTGTGCAAAATTCTTCAGCTTTCTTCTCTGCTTTGTTGTTGGTAGACACCGTGAGAAGGGAAGTGCGCAGTGTGGAAGGTGTGGGATTAGGTACACATCTAACACACACTGAACAGTTTTAAAAGGCTCTGAGCTCTCTGAATGTGTATATCCAGCATCACGTTATGGTAGACATACAATATTTTAGGTACCAACTGTATGTTTAAATTACTATATTGATATGCTATTTCTAATTTATCCTTTCAGATCTTTCTTGTCCAAAAAGAGATGTATAAAGTCTTTGAGTAATCTTATTTTTTCTTATTTACCTGATTACATGGGGAAAAGTATTAACAAGGTTCTTGGAGACCTCTGCTGGTTATATATTCCTACTAAGTCTCTCAGATTATTTTATGTCAAAATAGGGCAAATGACCGTTCAAAACCTGAATTCATTCTCTTTTTTTAATGGGACTGTCTGAAAAATATTGTAGACTGATGGAGTTCATGAAGGTAACTTAGGAAGGTCAGAAGTTTTGTATGGTCTCCAGAAACGTGTCAATTTTAAGCAAAATATGATTTGCACGTGGAGTCTGACTAAACTTCAGCTTTTTAATAAAAACGCAGCAACCACGGATGCTGTTAAAAACAAAACCTAAAAATATAATCTCGTAAGTGTCTAAGTACCAGCTTTCCCTAAATTCTGCCAAAACACATCTCCAATATCTGCTTTTGGTGTTTCCAGGTTTGTGCAATGTCATTAGATTGTCACAACTATTGAGTCCAAAGATTTTTCATACATGTGGAAGGTCTTCCGTGGAAGGTCTTCCTGTGGCGCTACTTGTAAATATGGCCCTAATCTTAAGAAAAGACTGAGAGTTTGGACCTGAAGTATTGCCTATAACCATGCAGGCCCAAGTTACTGGAATAACTTAAATTTCAATGCAGAGGTAGTTCTACAATTTTTGAAGCTGAATGCTAAACTTCAAGAGCTTTGAAGTGTAGTTCATATAGATCCTGAAGAAGAAAATGTCTGTTATTTGTAGGACCAGGGGTCTAATAGTGCCATTTATTCTACTGGGGCAGCACAAGAACTGTTGCTTTGGGTTTGTAATGATGATGATAATGATGAGGGTTTCTGAAGATGCTCTTTCTCCTTAAATGCTTTTATTAAAATAAAATGAGAACAGGTTCTGATCTTGCACGTGCCACCTTTAGAAAGCAAAACTGGACTCAAGGAAACAAAATTTTTTAGCATTATTAAGCATGCTAGTAAAGAAAGAAGTGGCCATTTGCTTGCATCCAGAGAGCACGCTGTTGGTTACAGACATTCATTATTTTTGCAGCTCAGCCCAACTGGATTCAGAAAATCAGTGATGTACATGCAGCCATAGAGGAAAGCATCATCTGGGAATGCCGAGCGAGTGGCAGACCGAAGCCCTCGTACCGCTGGCTGAAGGATGGGGAACCACTGCTGCCCCAGGTAGGCACCACTGGAGCTCTTCATCGCATAGAAGGGTTGCAGGCTCTGCCAGTGCTGCTGTGCTCCACCAGCTTTCTCATTTCTGCATGTTTTATTACTTTTGGAATGGGCATAGAATGATGATGCTCTGAAATCCACCTGCTCTGTAGGCAGTTCCTTGCCACACTTGTGGGCATCTCTGCACGGCATGAAGCTCCTGGCAGGGGAAGAGGGAAATGGTCCTTCCTGGCTTTGGGAGAGCTGCAGCTAGTGATAACTAGGATAGCTCTCTATGTTCAGAGATCCTCCCTGAAACAGAGAATCTATGATACAAATCTAAGGGTGGAGAGACCCTTGTAAGGAAGAGGGGATGGCCAAGTGGGGGTATGGAGCCTGAAGCTGGAAAATCATCACCTGGATTCCTTGGTTTTGGTTTATAATGTCCAGGTGAACTTTAGCTGCTAACGAAACCTTAGTGTTTCTGCTCGTCTCCAGTGGTGTTCCTGTTCCTCCTGCCAAGCTGTGCCCCTGTGCAGGCAACCAGAAGCATGGCCTGCCATTGCTGGGGAGACAAAGAGTTGCCTAAAGATGAGTGTTGTGCAGGAGCTGGGGAAACGCACCCCCTGCCACTGCCCTGTCTGTCCAGCCTCTCACTGGAGGGATGTTGTTCAGTCCCTTGACCCCCTTCGTTATAACCACAAACACAAGGCACCAATTCTTTGGTTTCACCGTAGCCAGCAGTTTTTCCCTTTGCTTATTATAAAAGAACATGGCAGCTCTGGTAAAGATTGCACAAACATTAAATTTTCTCCCTACAGCCAAGTAGAAAGCAAATAGCTCTTTATATTACTATTTTTTTTAATGGTGAAACTCCCGGGGAGGGAGGGAACACTTTGCTGTACTTATTAAAATTGATAACGTGAGCTCCATATCCTTAGGCTGACAAATGATACCCTGGGCTTTTGTTCCACACACTAATTTTAGTTGCTTCATGCTGGTCACTAGCAGATGGGCTTGTACGTAAATCACGTTAGCGGCTGATATGAAGTAAAGGATCATTAAATTATTAACATCTATATTGTTTTCAGTAAACTGCAGAGGATTTTAAGTATTTATCTCTGTGCTAGCTAAGATGGCAACCCGTCTTACTAACCTTCAATGCCATATGTACTCATAATACCATTGTTTTAAAGAATACAACTGGCTCTGATGTGCCACCATGGAAAAAAAGTGCATTTTTTGATTCAAGTTTATCTCCTTGAAAGGGATATTAATCTAAACGGTTTAGATATGAAATCAATAAGAAGTCAAGGGAAAGTCCTTCAATTTAAATTGCACTTACCAACTACCTTATTGTTTTTACCGTTTAGTATCTAACCTGGTATAAATTTAGCTGACAGACAAATAGATTGGAGCATGCAAATTCTTCCCATTACTGCTACTTTTTTTTGCCCACCTTGGTATAGAATATGGCACAACAACTGCTGAGTTTGTGTTACAAGGAAGATCTCCTTATTTACTTTTTAATATTTTTTACGGTTTCCTACAGGGCAGAGTTCAGCTAGAGCAAGGCTCACTTACAATAACGAACATCAGCCTGTCAGATGCTGGCATGTATCAGTGTGTAGCAGAAAACAGACACGGCAACATTTTTGCCAGTGCAGAACTCAGTGTCATAGGTAAGTGTACTTTCCTGAACACAGTGGACTTTCCAAAACCAGCAAAACCTCCACCCAAACTGGTTTTGCCAAGTTTCAGCATCTGAAGCAGAAGTGCTGCTGAGGTTATTTGACAAATTGTTGTTTTAAAGTGATACTTGAAAGGAAAACTTGAGAAGGTGAGTAGACAGAGAACAGATTTTGTTTATATCATCCCATCTTCTCATATTCATCCAGGTGACTGAGCACGGAGAGCTCACACCTGGCAAGCTCACTCACCTGTTGCTGGTTAGAAACGTGTTATGGAGAAGCCCTAGTATTGGCCCAGTTCAGAGCATACTGCACAGTAACTGCCTGCTGGTGGCTTGCAGAGACTGGTACTCTTGAAGATATCTTGAAAATCCACTTGTCTGAGTAGACATCGTGCCGTTCGAATGGCGATCGTAACACTCTTGTCCTAAGCCTTCACAAAGAGAACCAACTTCTGCTCCACCTGTTTTGTGTACATCTACTCTGTTTGTCCCATTTCATGTCAGGAGAAGCTCCTGTGGATCCAGGTGATTAAATACCTGATGAGAGGGAGTAAAGATTACAGAGCCAGGTTCTTCTCAGTGGTGCCCAGTGCCAGGACAAGAGGCAATGGGCACAAACTGAAACACAGGAAATGCCATTTAAACCTAAGAAAAACGTTTTTACCATGAGATAGTTGAATGTTAGAACTGTTTTCCCAGAGAGATTGTGGCATCTCTGTCCTTGGAGGCACTAAACCCCCAACTGGACATGGCTACAGGAAACCTGCTGTAGCTGCTCCTGCTTGAGCAGGGGTGGAATGGGAACATCTCCAGAGGTCCCTGCCAGCCTCAGCTGTCCTGGAGTCTGTACCCCATTCACAAATGTTGCAAGGAGCAAGTAGCAGGCCTAGGAACCAGTGTCAGCATAGATATATATTTTCAAACGGTTAAATAGGTTTCATGATTGCAAAATAATGGTTTATTTTGTTTTCCAAGTGAATGCTCAATATCATCATTCCCTGCTTTATCCTGAAGAGCAAAGCATGAGGCCCTTTCTGATTATGGTGGTTTCAATATCGGTCCTTTTTTATCAGCAACATTAGATGCCTGCATAGAAAAAAAACCATTTGAAAAATTGTCATTGTTGCTGTTCGAGTACAATAATGTTCAATAAATTAGACTTCACAGTGCTGAGATTTATTGGATGTGTTACTGCGTGAAAGAAATCAAAATAAGCCCAGTGATGCTTTTCTGGTCTACTCAAACCCCTGGTAAAAGTGAGCCTTTGGGACAAAGACGTAACTTCTCAGAAGAGAGAGACTCAGCCCTTGGTGGGTACCTCCAGTGCCTCCCAGTGCGTGACAGCCCTGCAGCGCCCCTGGGCCAACCTCGTGTCTGCACAAAAAGCAAAGACCTTGGAGACCTTGTTCTTAAAAATCTGCCGGATAACTTGTATTTAGCTGACTTCTCAATTTGGGTTCGCCAGTCTTGCTTCTGTATGTCCTGTGAAAAGTATTGGAATGGTGTGCTGCAGATTAATGTCTATGGATCTATGATTTAATTTGCCATGTTTTTAAAGAAAATGAGCATGTTTTCGTTTTCACTAGAGTTTTCAACAGAGGTAAATATCCTGAGCTCTCACAGAGAAAGGCTGGCTTTTAAACAGAACTTTCTGAGTATAAAAATGGTTATTTTAAAAGGTCCTGAAGTTAAGCACTTGAAATGATTAAACGCCACTAGTAGCAAGTGAGACTTATAGCAAAAAGAAGTGAAAAAGAGAAATGGAAAATTACAGACAGAGCTTTTCTCAGCGTGATTCTTCTCTGTTATTGTTGCCAATTATATTGCCTGGAGCCTTCAGCTAAAACCAGGTTCCTGTTGTGCTGGGCATTGTAAAAGTGTATAGTAAGGTGCACTTGTTGCCTTGAAGAGTTTTCAGGCTAAATGTTTTTGGCTTTTTTTTTTAAAAAAAAAAAGGTGGGGAAGGGAAAGGCTTGGCCTAGGGTGAAAAAAGGTAATTAAAATCCTCATTTTACAAACAAGGTGTGAAGACGTTGAATGCATTACCCCTGAGGTGGCCCCGGGAAGTTGTGGTGGTGCTGAGAACTAGGTCCAGAGTTTCTAAATTTCAGATCACAACATTTTGAATCCCAGTCTCAGCCGTGCAAGTGTGTAGCTGCAGAACTGGCCCTTTTTCTCTCTTTACATGAGAAGCTCTTTATTTTCAGCTAATTGACTTGTTTCTCAAAATCCACAGACTACTAGGAGAGCTGTTTCACCATTTATCACAACCTGAACGAGTCTGTTGTGTTTCCTAGTGATGTTTTTTCTTACGAATGATTCAGTCTGCGGCTGAGTCTAAAAAACTTCTGTTAGAATCAGAGTAGATTTTCCTCCTACTCCCAAGTTTCATGAGTTTCAATCCCCAAATAATTACTTTATTCATCAGCCATCAAAGTATAAAACCCATATCATGCAACTCCTCTACCTCACACAGGACCAAGAAGGAAATAGCAAAGGACTTGCAAAAGAACAGTCTAAACTGTTCATTACAGAGATAGAAATAAAAGTATTATTCTGCTTATATATTTTGGACAATATGAGAAATTATTTCCAGAAATGATAATGCATTAATTATTGTAATATGGTACAAATAATAATCTATTTGGTTCTGAGTGCATTTTGGGAAGTCATCCTCACTATGACCCTTTAATTTTGAGATATTTTGCTTATGCAATGTTGGTTTTCAAATGGGTCTTTTATAGTATTTATTAATGTATGTATTTTCCTCTATGCTAAAATGAAGTCAAAAGTCAGACATAGAAGAAAAGACAGCTAAGAGATTAATAAACTCTGATTGGTGAAAGTGGAAGACAAGATCTATTCGATCATAAAGCCCATCTCATTATCAGCGTAGGATTATGTTTTATTCAGCTCTTTTGCGGCAGGAATGATATCCAAAAGAATTGAGACAGACGAGATGCCCTAAGAAAAATGAATTCGCTTTCTGTATCGCATGGCAGGTTTTGTCTCCCAGCTGCTTCAGGTGAGCTTTAGATTATTTTATGGAACATCAAGCAGATGCAATGCACAGTAATCTAAATTCTCACCTCCCAGGGTACAGCAAAAAAAGTAAGTCGAGGAAAATGCTGCGGGGTCAAGGGATGCGGGGATGGTGCAGGAGGTGCAGGGTGCAGGCACGCAGCTGGCAAAGGCGATGGAGAGAATTAGAGGGGACTGGGCGTAGTTTGCTGCCACTGGTCTGTCAGAAAGCAAGCTACTGTCAGTAAAGACATAGCAAGCATGGACAAGAGTTGTTCATAAAGCCCTAAGCTGCATTACCTATTAGCTTTGAGCTTTCTGTATTGAAAAAAATTCTCCCACTTGATAAAGGTAGAACTTTCTGGTCGCCTTTGGGGAGTTCACTACAATCAGTCTGGAGGCAGCCGCCTCAAAGCTTTGCCTGTCATTAGGTCCCATCAAATAAATCATTGAAAATCCTTTGAGGCAGGAATCAGAGCCAGACCATCTCCTCCCTCCTAAGCCTGCCTTACAGTCAGACTACGGACTGTCTGCAGGACTTTGGTGTTTGCTTCAATGAATATTTGACTGGTTTTCACAAAACAGAAGAGTGTGCCCTGGAGGGACCAAGAAAGGTGACTTGAGAGTGCCTGGTACCCTGGTGCCTGCTTAACCCTTGTTTTGTTATGCTTAGTTCAGGACCTGGTCATGCCAAGGCCTCCTACCTTTATAGCATTTAAATAAAAGACCTTGTTTATGCAAGAATTGTAAATATAATGCATAAAATTGTCAACTTTTCTAAAAATATTAACATTTCTGATAAATTATGTGAATCCTGTGTTTGTGACAGTTTTCCTGTACACGACTGTTCTGCCCATAGCAATGTTTGACAAAATCCTAATCATCCTGTTATGACACAAAAAAGGAAATACATTATACAGTTCATGCAGGCATAATTCTCAGGGTTGCTGCCCCAAATAAGAGGTGTGTGGCACCAGGGTTGTGCTGCCTGATGAGGTTACTGGTTTCTGAGGTTTGGAGCTGAGCCTGCATTTCTAAACAAGTAAAGAGCTGGTTATCTATGTTTGCTCCGTCTGTACGTGCATATAGTTTGTAAAGTCAGATCATTTAGGAACTGCAGGTGAGAAGCAGCCATGAAATATTGTGAAGCCAGAGCCTGGCTTTTTTTTTTTTTCCAGAAGGAATTCTGATCTGTTTTTGTTTTTTTTTTTTCAGCCGTCAGTCCAGACTTTTCCAAAACACTCTTGAAAAAGTTAACTCTTGTTAAAGTGGGTGGTGAAGTCATCATTGAGTGTAAGCCGAAAGCTTCCCCTAGACCTACTTATTCTTGGAAGAAAGGAAAAGACATCCTAAGAGAAAATGAGAGGTAATGTCTTAAAGTAACCATTTCTTTCATTAACTTGCTCCAACCCAGGGGCTTTCAGCAGTGAAAGCTAAATCTGTCATTAATCGCTTCCCAAAATTGATTTGCAAATAAATGTGAAAACAGCTAGTGTTCAATCTCAAGGAGCTGGGGGTGAGATTTCTATTCCCATTGTGTTCATTCCAGTCTCTGTGTACTATTAAAGCATCCCTGCCAAGAAGCTGATAAAGATACATTCTAAAAAGCAAATATTTTGCCTCTGCAATGCCCTACATAGCCACTGTTTTTTAAACAAAATTCCCAGAAGATAAAACGCTCCACAGCGAATTACTTTGGTAATGTACTCTGGTACATTACTCAAGGTCCCACAAACAGGAATTATTTTAGGTCGGTAATTAATTTGGCAGTCCTAACTCCTGACTTGGAGACAGCTTTTTCAGACTGGCCGAGTCATTTTTTTTTCCTCTGTTGTCTTTTTTAATTCAAAAGGAGATCATTACTCGGAAGTAGGAGCCTACCTTTTACGTTCATACCCGTAGTTATGCAGTGATTTGTTATTGACTGTGTAGAAGTGCGGTTGTGTTACCTGTGTTGCTTGTGCAGCACGTGAGAGCGGGACCCAGAACTCTGTCTGTCCTTGATAGTCCTCCAAAATACGATGCGCCCCTTGGATTGATGGGAAAAATCCTGTCCTATTAGTAAAAGTCAAAAAGCCAGACATTATAGGAAATTATTATTTTTTAAAAACTTAAACCTATTAGAGCTGTTCTTTTATCTTGGAAGGTCTAGTCTTACTCTTTAATGTTGAAATATATACTATTGTCATGTAGATGAATATGTAAAAAGTTGCAGTTCATTTAAATGAGTCAGATAAATAAAATAATGAACAACTTATTTCTGATTTATTTAGCTCCTGTAACCTTTTCTTTACAAAGCTATTGTATATGGATTGTTCAGCTTCACCTCTTGGGATAAAAAGAGTTCGGTGATCAATTACACAAAGCTCCCTTGAGCAGTCAGAGTACAAAGCTGGGCGAGGTCAAAGTTACAATAGATCAAGGTATACTGATTTTTAAAACAACTTGTTCTTCTGGTGAAGATTGGGTCAAGGATGGTAAATATTAAATACTGGAAGTTTTGGAATGTCAGCCTCATGAGCTCCCATCCATCTCCCCATCCTCGCTGGCACAGTCTGTAGCTGAAATGTACGGTTTTCTCTGACAGTGTTCTAGGCTTGGCACAGTTCTGATTTTAATAAATTGAGAGTGAGAGAGGAAGCATTAGTTTATTCGAGCAAGGACTTAGGAAAAGAAAGAAATACAGCGACTGTGTTTCTTGCTTGATCGCTGCTGTGCTGTGCAGTGCTGACAACAGTGATTTTTTTTTGGGGGGGGCTACTTTGCCATCTGCAAATTTACCTGAAAGGTGGATGCTGTAATACAGTAGAAACCCCTGGATCCTGATTTCCCAAGGGAACGTGACTCATGCACTGGCAGCAGAAGTCTAAGTGGTAGCTCATTTTACCAAATGACTTTTGAACTGGTTGTAGATGTTTTAGCTGGTTTCCACCTAGATTAAGAGAAGGACAGATACACCTCAAAAATATGATTCTTCAAAGCTTTATGAAAATAAATGACTAAGAAAAGGAGACACTGTTATTTTCCCTCAGTGAAACCCTGTCACCTAAAATCACACCATGGTAGACATGAGGGGAGTCCACACCAGAGCACCCTTGAAGGGTGCGCACATCTGTGTAAGCAGAGTAATGCTGTACCTATAGCTTTTTTTCTGACCAACCTCCTTCTGAAGTCTATAAACAAGAGGCAAGTACGGTCATAAAATTGCTAGATGGTATATGCTTTGCTGTCTGCTGGTCACAGGCCCCGTGCCCAGGTGGGCTTTAAGCAGTGGCTGGAAAAGATGCATTGTAAGTATAACACAGTCCTCTGAGAAGCTCAATGTTAAGCTCAAATGCAATCTGCAGCAATATGAGGTGCTGGTGCTTGTGGCAGCAGGCTCACTGCCATGCTCCTCCTGCTATGCCAGCACTGGGATACTCCCAACCGGGCACTAAGCCCTGGCTGGGAAACCAGACGTGAAATGTGCCCAAGCAGGTGTGAAATTTTCTGCTACTTCTGCCCACAGTTTTTTCCACCAGCCAGATCATCCAGTGGGACCTATCTGGCAAAATGTCTTAATGGACACTGCTTCGTTGATTTGGCAGTTGGACCTATTTAGTTCTTATATGCAGTTGGTTGTGTCTGCTGTGAGGACAAGGGTGTTGAATCCTTGCCATCACCTTTATTAACCACACCATCCTCACAGTCTGTACCTGGAGACTGTATGAAATGCACAATTAAGAAATCGTATTTTTGTAGATGATTGTGGCATTGTTCATCAGCACTGCCTGAGGTCACAAGGGCAGGAGAGACCGAGTGCCTGGTCCTCTGCTTAGCATTGCTGTATTTCTGGTTTTATCGGTTGCTGAAACATTATCTTCTCCCTGCTCTCCCAAGGACAGAATCATTGACTGGAGTCCAGTCCTAGTACCTGCGTACTGCCCACGTGTGTGGGTGGGCTTCAAATGAGAACTTTCTTGGCTGTTGAAAAAAATCTGTTGAAATATTGGAAGAAAAGTGCCAAGAAAGCTGTTGCTGAAATCTCTTCGTCTAGGGCAGAAAACAGAACTTTGAGACAGACGTGGGAGAAGAAACTTATATGAAATCTCTACTCAAACTGACATTAAAGAGTCCTTTGAGTTTCAGAGGCACCTGAACATCTGGATACATCTCCAAACTGAACTTGATCATGTGAAGGTTAATCAATATAGATGGTCCTTCCAATTCCAGGTGGAGTTAAAAGCAACATCATTGTGTCAGTCCTTGCTTTGAATTCTGATGTACAGCCTGTTGGCTACCGTGGCAATCACTCGAGTAGTTCTCCTGGGACTTTTGTGACTTCTCAGATGGAATGTAATGTTAGGCTGGAGACAGAAATAGTGTGCATCAGATTTTGCTGCTGGGAATCTTGCTGTGGTGCTGCTGCTGTCCAGGAGGCAAAACTAAGTGTGTTGTTCAGTGTTTGCCCAGAGGGCAGAGACTACCATGGAAAAAAAGAGCTTTATTGTTTTAGGTTTCATATTCTTCTCTGGAGGCTGAGGTAGTGTGTACTGCACCCCTAATGAATAACCTGCCCTGAAGGTATTTCTTACTGGTGGTTGATAACTGTGCAATTGTGTTATTAGAAATTCTGCCCTGGGGTACAATTACATTATTGCAGTCATTAAAGGCAGTTCATCTCCATAATAATGGAAATCCTGCCTTGGAGGCCTAGCTGAGTCAAAATAATGTTAGTAGTCTGACTTCAGAAAGTAAATTTTATATAGAAACAGCTATGGAACAGATAGATATATTGCAAATGCTACTTAGAAACAAAAACTATTTCTATATGGATAAAGATACGGAGATAATTTTCTATCCTTGATCTTCCCTTCACATTTCAGTGCAAACCAGCTGTTACACTCTGGAAAAGTCTTCAGTCCTATTAATGCCATTCTCTACAAATCAACTTCATAGGGCCCCTGGTAGAGTAAAAGTAGGTGAGTGCTGCCTGCCACAGTTTCTCCCACCTTCCACACCACTGGGACAGGAGATGTGACTAAAAAACACCTAACCTCTGGGAAACCCTCACTCAGGAGCAGGTGATACCTTTTGGATAGGAGTTGGTCACCGTAAAGCTGTTCAGGGTGCCCCATCAGAGAGGCACCAGTATACAAGTAGTATTTAGTACCCACTTGCTCCAGCACACTTCTCTGGCAGAAGTTTTACCCTTTTAATATACTCTCTTACGTATAACCTGGACGTTTGAACCTGTTGTCAAGATTGCAGCTGACACAGATTTGTTCCAGAAGCCAACACACACTGGGAGCTCAGGGTGGAAGTAGTGTCTTCTGGTTATTGCAAAACTGCAGTGTGTCTTTGGGACATGTCAGATCATTCATCGGATACAAAAATCTGAGTTGAGTTCGGAATGTTTTACACTTACCGTTTGGTTCTCTTATATCCCTGTTCCTAGATATGTTTAACCTCCAGTCTCTTTATTTTGACTCAACAGTAGGAGAAAAGAGATTTTGGACAGCTGGGACCCTATTACATAGGTTCTCTTTCTCGTGTCCGAGCCGCGTCAGTGTGACTCAGAAGTGATGCTGACCTTAAACCTGTGAGAGGGAGATGCTGAATGTAACTGCTTAGCTGCCTGAGGAAGGCTGGCGTTCAAACACAGGCAAAGGCTCCTTGAGTGGGGGATGCATGGAATGTAGAGCCAGGACTTATGGTTCTTATTTAAATCTCAGTGGTACTTCGGCCTTATATTCTTACGTCTTCGTTCCCTTCATTTTATGAAATAGTGTAGTCAATGTCAAGTGAGTTTTTGGGTATAAAATACGCAGCATCTATGGCATTGTATACAAAGGATATAGGCATCATACAGGCATTATATAGAGACATGGTCTTCTGCAATTGTTACACCATATGAAAGACAGGAGAGTCAAACTGTCCCTATGATCCAAAGCTGTCTCAGAAAGTGGATCAATCATTTCTAGATGACAGTGGGAGTTGCAGAGGTAGAGGGTAATTTTACATGAGATTTACCAATGCAAAGCCAGGAATCAATAGTTACCCACGAAAGAAAAATTTCCATTAATTGGTGATCCCTATATAACACTGAAATGAATGAAATCAAGTCCTTAATGGAGGACTTTCCTTTAAACTCCTGAACTCCTAAAGACAAGTACTCTCCAGTCTGCAGTATTACCCATTTGTGACAATTATTTCCTGGCATCACACTGTAGATATTATTCATTGTCAGGAGTAGGACAGGAAGTCACGGCACTCAAATTGCCTTTGCAGGATTTTGTTAATCCTCTCATAATAATAATTCAATTATATTTGATGCCACAATGTTAGATAAATTTGTTACTGAGACTAGCGCCTTAAAACCTTTATTTTCAGGTGATCTTATCAGAGGAACCTTTCCATTTCTTCATAATTATGGCACAGCTCCCATGGAGGGCTGCACTCGGTTGCAAGTGTGATCTGTTTATCATCACAGTGGTGGAAATCAGAAGTCGGTGTAGTCACCAGCTCATTTGTTCAGATTTTCTGGGTGCAGGAGGGAGAATCAGGCTGTGGTTAGAGACAAATCCTTGTGGCTACACGGAGCACTGCCGGCTGAAATTAAAATAGGCCCCTCTGTCACAGTTGCTCCCATGCTTAAAACTTTTGGAGGAACATTCTGCAATGGAACTGTAATTCTCTTTGAAATATAGATCAGGAAGCATTTTTAAAATACTTTAAACCAGATAATTCACTGTTTCATTTTAAACTGTTTTTTTAAAAAAAACAAATTTCCCTTCATTTTCATATGATTTTCTGTAAAAAGGCAATATTGCAGCCCAACAAATCTGCAGGTGCCATCACGTAGGTGCGCAGTGTCCAAGGGCTTGGCTATGGGAGCACTGGGATTTAACATTAGAGCTGAGACTGGTCCTGTGATCTGCATCAGCATGCTAGGGCTTTCTGTCATCTGACTGCACAAATTGAACCATCTTTTAATAACTTACTGCCAAAGGCCATTTTCTTGAAGTATCTTAAGAAAATTTCTCATGGACTTGGTCAAGGGATATATTGCTAGACTAGCATTGGAAGGAGTTGTTAGGCACTGCTTTGTAAGGCAAGATTTGTATCACTGTCCTTGCAACTCTCTCCTGTTTTCTCAGGTGCTTGTTTTGGACTTAATTGAATCTCATTAATGACTTAATTTACATTCCATAATAGTAATAATTACATTTAATTATTTATGACAGGTTGTTTGATTTTAGATATCAGTCTGTCAGAGACAGGCAGGTGAAGCTGAAGCTTTGTGTGGTTCAAGAGGAGAAGAGAGAATTCTTCAGTTTTAGTCTCTTGGTCTACCATGGCTTCCTGCTGTGCTCATTCTCCCTTGCTCCCCACCTCCAGGCAGTATGGACTGTGCACAGGAAAACCAAGATAGTGTTTATTTAAGGAGATGTTATATTGCTGCCAGTCTTGTGGTTTGTTACCACCCACCTGCCAATGTGTTGATTAGCCAAAGCACGGGAACAGTCTGTGGTGCAGGAGTGGGGCAAAGCATTTAGGTCTGGGCTAGTGCTGGCCCTAGTGGCTGCTCCCTGTTGGAGAGCCCTGCTCTGGGGTGCTTTGAGGCATCAGTGAGGGGATGGGAGCGGGGCTAGCAGTGTTGGCAGCTGTCTCATGCACTTGGTAAGAGCTGCAAAGCTCAAACTCTAATGTGTCTTCTCTCGAAATAGTGATAAAATAAGTTGACAATGGTCTTCATTCCTTATGTTCTCCTAAAGCTATTGGAAGTCACATTTACTCCACTCTAGATGTGTAGATGTGTACACAGTCCACGACAGAAAAATAATTGTACTTTTAAGCCCCAAAACAAATTGTTCTTCTGCTAGTCTTGTTCGTGTAAAACCCTTAAATTATTAGAGCTGTTTCTTTTCTATGAATATACAGTGCATGCATTGTTTATACAGTTTAATTGTAAGGAAGGAAATTCATAAAAAACAAATGATTTTCTGTGCTGGTAGCAAAGAATATGAAAGTGTCCAATTAAACAGCCACTCACTAGGACTTGTATAATAGCAACATCTGTTATCTTAATTAAACAAGTTTCTGAAGAAAGGGACCCTCATAGTGCACTTTGTTAAAGCAAGATCTGACCTAGATACTCCAGGCATGCTCACTATCTTCATGGAAATTTTCCCAGTTGGTCCCATTATCTTGCAGTCTTGACAAGCTTCATGATACATGAGCACACACAGAGCCACACAAAGCAAAAGGATTTTAAAAATTTTTGTAGCTTAAAACCAATAAAAGCACAGAAATGCAGCATGTAGTGGCATTTAGCCTCTGAGTTCAGTCACAGCAGCATTTAGAAGCGTAAAGAGTGCCCAGCAAACTTGGACCTTGTCAAGTCAGATTCAGGAGAAAGAACCACACTTCCAGAAATGGCTCATGAATTGTTTTCAGAAGTGGTTTATGTGCTTCAGGGTCTAAGTAACTTAGGTCCAGATTTTTCTGGGTATTTTTTTACTGCTCTCCACTGTAGCCCACAGTCAGAGCTGATCTGGAAGCATTAGTTCGGTTTTAGAAGTCTTGGTTCCTTGATGACCTCTGAAAAGAAGATGAGGATTTATTTATTTAAATACAGTCTAGGCAGAGAATGGATTGAGAGTAGACCTGAAGAGAAGGTCTTGGGGGTGCTGGTGGATGAGAAGCTCAACATGAGCTTAACAGTGTGTGCTTGCAGCCCAGAAAGACCTGGACTGCATCAAAAGAAGTGTGGCCAGCAGGTCAATGGAGGTGATTGTCCCCCTCTGCTCTGCTCTCGTGAGACCCACCTGGAGCTCTGTATCCAATTCTGGAATCCTCAGCACAGGAAGGACATGGATTGGTTCCAGCAAGTCCAGACGAGGCCACAAAGATGATCAGAGGGCTGGAGCACCTCCCATAGGACAGGCTGAGATGGCCGGACGTGTTTAGCCTAGAGAGAAGCCTCCAGGGAGACCTTATACCAGCCTTCCAGTACTTAAAGAAGCCCATAGGAAACCTGGGGAGGGGCTCTTTATCAGGGAGTGAAATCACAGGACAAAGGGTAGCAGCTCTAAGCTAAAAGAAGGTAGACTTAGATTAGATATTGGGAAGAATTTTTTTACTGTGAGGGAGGTAAGCCAACAGAACAGCTTGCCCAGAGAAATTATGGATGCTTCATCCCTAGAGAAGTTCAAGACCAGGTTGGATGAGGCTTTGAGCAACCTGTCCCTGCCTATGGCAGAGGTGTTGGAACTAAATGATCTTTAAGGTCCTTTCCAATCCAATCCATTGTATGATTTGCGAGACTGGGAAGGAGCCTTGGGAGTCCAGTGAGGACTCAGGACTTTGTACCCACCTGCAAACAAAAATCCAAAGAGAGCTGCCTCCAAATACCAGCCTTGTCAGAAGAAGATGCCCTCTGCTTCTTGGGGCCCACTGAGAAGGTAAGGAGCCCTGTGCTCATGGCTGTAGAACACCAGGCAGCTGTAGCTGAAAAGCCTCTTGGATATGTTAATGCACAGCTGTGCCGGTGTGCAGTGGGCAGTGAATGTTAGCTTGTTCCTAAAGAGCACTGCCACTCCACGTAGGCACTGCCAGACACTTCAGAAAGGAAGCTGAAGTCCTTCCCTAAGTGAAGCCAAGTCTCTCTGTCCTGCATCCTGCCCTTGCTGCCCAGGATGGCACAAAGTTGGTTGGAGTCATGGGGTAAATCCCCAAGCCACGATCTCTTGTTCCAGGAGTTGTTTATTACTTTAAACAGCCAGAAAGAAAAAGATAATGGGACAGACAACACATCTTTCCCAGTCTGGTGCCTGGGTACAAACCATGGTGATATTTTTATGCTGATGACTTCAGAGAAGAATTGCTAGCAGTGGCTTTTGACACACAGTCTAGTGACACTTCAGCAAAAAGTAAAACCTCAAAGGATGCTTCCTATCATTGTTTTGCATTAATTGTGTTGACTGTCTTTTTTTTTAAATAAAGCACCCATGCGATTTCTTTAAGGCAGACAGGTAACCAAACCATCAATAACATGTTGGGTTTTCATTACATCCTGCCTAGGCAAAATGAAAAATGACACCCTACAAATAGCTTTTTGAAGTTTGAATCGACAGTGCAGCATTCATCTTAGTTTTAAAAGACAATGGCAGAAGATGGCTTTACTTCATTGGAACATCTGAAATAACTGACATCTCAACTTACTTTAACGAATTTTCTGCAAAAAGTGAACTAAAATAAACCAGGAAACCAGTGGTCTTGGAAAGCAGTCGTTCTAGGCTTGATGGCCTCATGTTCATGAACTGTCTGTTTCCAATCAGAAGCTCATTTTAGCTCTTTGTTGTTCTGGAGAATCACAGTGAGTTTTAACGTAAGCTTGTCGTGGCTGTAAGTCTGTCAACTCAACACAAAACACTTCTAGTTTAATGTGTGCTAACACTAGGGACCACTGATTTGTGATCTGAAATCCGAGGGTGAAAATCAATCAGTTTGGCTATCGTTCTCTTTAGGAGTAGGTCACTAACTTTTCCTTGCTTCTTGAGGATGGTTACATGAACCTGTTTTCTTGCCTTTGTGTGTGTCTGGCAAATAAAATAGATCCTATTGCTTTTGTAGTTTGATATTGTGAGACCTCACTTGGACTACTGCGTTTAGTTCTGGACTCCTCAGCACAGGAAGCGCGTATATCTGTTGGAACCGGGTCCAAAGGAGGCTGAAGCACCTTCATTATGAGGGCAGGCTGAGGGAATTGGTCTGGTTCAGCCTGGAGAAGAAAAGGCACCAGGAAGACCTTATAACAGCCTTGCAGTATTTAAAGGGGCCTACAGGAAAGCTGGGGAGGGGCTCTTTAGCAGGGATTGCAGTGATAGGAGGAGGGATAATAGTCTTAAGCCGAAAGAGGGCAGGTTTAGATTAGATATTGGGAAGAATTTTTTTCCTGTGAGGGTGGTGATGTCATGGATGCCCCCATCCCTAGAGGTGTTCAAGACAAGGTTGGATGAGGCATTGAGCAACCTGGTCTTGTGGAAGGTATCCCCGTGCATGGCAGAGGGATTGGGAGTAGGTGATTTTTAAGGTGCTCTCCAATCCAAACCATTCTGCGATCTCTCTTGTTTGCATAACTCTATAAATGGTACATCCACAAAGCTTTGCTGTCCATCTGTTTCACTTTAGCAGCTTTCTGATAATTGAACCTTTCTTCAACATTGATAATAAGTTGACAACTCCAATTCATTGTATTTTTGTGCTGTTTGTGAACGCCTGTTTCTAGTAAAATATTGTCTGAGAAGTGTTAGTTATCTAGATTGAGTGGCGGTTTGTTTTGTATGTATAAATTAATTACACTAATCCCTAAAATTCTCAAGTTCATTTATTTGCTGCTGCAGAGCTATGAATTTATTGTCTATAACCAGCCACAAACTGGTTTCGAGCATAGTTGGGATGCCAATGAATGTAATCCCAACCTGTGCCAAGTTTCAGCTGGTGTTCCAGAAATGAGACTCTGTCTCACACCTTGACACAGTCTCCTTGTAACATCAGCAATCTGTTCCTGTTTTCCCAGCAGATTATTTTCAGCATGGTGTTATTGTAGTATTCATTGATACACATGTAGGACATCATTGCTGCCACTGCTGCTGCTGGAACAAGCTTGTGACCACAGCTCAACTGGGGTTTGACCAGACTCATGGCGCTCCTGTGACCCGGTCTACCTAGAGAAGTCAACGGGCTTTTACCTTGGTGCTTGTGTATTAATTTTAAAAGTAGACCCCAGCTTACAGAGGCAGGGAAAAGGAGAGGATAAAGCATGCAGAGAGCCCCATCTCAGAGGCATCAGATCTCCAGAGCATGGTAAGTCATGTCCCATGTTTACACATCCTTAGCAGAAACACTGTCACTTGCTGCCTGCTGTGAAACAGCTGTTGCTTTTCCTGCTTGAGGTATCTCATCTTCGTGATTATTAAATTCATCTCTAGGTACTGTGCATACAGCTAAAAATTATTTTTCCCTTTCTGTAAACACATTCCAGAAAAGAGCAAGTTCTTCCCCGCAGTGCTGTTGTGTCAAAGGCAGCAGGATTTGGCTCCCAGCAGCGAGGGAGGTTTCTCTCTGTTGTGAGCACACGCTGCAGCCAACACTTTCACAAATAAATGCCTGTAATTAATCTCCTAAACGCAATTTGAAATTGATGTCTGTTTTATACTTGTTCTTCAATTGAAGAAAATAGTGATTTTAGTAAGTCTGTAGCATTTTGAAGGAAAAAATTATTATCAAATATTTCTTCTCTTGGATATTTTCATGGGTAAGAGCAAGAAGGTAATGATTTTAAATTCAGGGCTATACTTTAAGAAGTGCATGTTTAAAATCCAAAGAAATAATTATATGTCTCTGGGGGGAAAAAGGATTCTTAATGAACTTCTTGGACAACCTACCAGACATGGTGATATTTTTGATGATTATTTAATCATCATTTTTAAGTGATGTAAATGTGTCTTTGGGTCTTGTGAATGTATGTTAATGTCAATTACAAGTGGAGCGGGTAATTTATCTTTGTGCTGTGGGCATTTTTTTGTTGAAACTAGAGGAAAAGATGTGTTATCTTTGAAAAACTGTGCCTTTGGGCGTCTATTTGGGTGGTATCAGCTGGAACAAACAAGCTGAGAATGCATTTACTGCTTCTGCTCTAATCTCACAAATTCCAGAAATGGTTTGTGTCAGCAGCTGATGCACAGAAAATCTTGCACAAATTTTTTTATCATAAGAGAATAATTTTTATGAGCTTCAGTGGAGTTCCCTTTAATGCTTGCATTCTTCAGACTTCCCAAGCACTTGCTTTAGGTAGAGTATGATGGCTTGTCCTCCTTGGGGAAGGAGTTGTTGGTGTGAGGGTGGCTGGAGGCTGATCTGATTCCTTGGATTTCCGCTGTCCCTTTTCATAAACTGGGAGAAGTCACTTAATCTCTGTGCCTCTGGCTATAGCCACCGCCCTAGAAGAATAAGCACGGCAAGTATTTCACCAATTATTAGGCTGACTGAACGCAGTAGTGACTTTACAGCACCTGCTGCGTTCTACTCAAGATTCACCTTGCTTCTGAGTGCAAGAGAATACTTTGTGGGGAGCACCATATCTCTGGGTGGGTAATTGTGCATAAATGTATGGTTTAGGTTTTTATGGGGTAATTTTGCGAGTGTTTTGCCCTTCGTTGCCAACAGCAAGCGCTGCTCTGGCAGAGAAGTCCTGGGACTGCCAATGTGGAGCATCCCCATCCTTTAATGTGTGACTGTCACGGCTTCTGGCAAACAGCCAACTTCATCTGTAAAAATAAACTGTGAAGTTGAAGTGCTGTGGCAAAAGGGCTGTTTCCCATGGGGGATGGTCTTCAGTTCCCACTGAAATCAATAAAAAATTGACTCTTTGCACCACTGGACCCTTCCAAACTCGTAAAATCTTCCCACATAGCTCAAATTATCATTGCTTAGTCTTAGGAATGAAAGCTGTAAAAACGACCTTTCCTTTGCTTTACTCAAATCTACTTCCTCAAATATTTATTTTCATGACGTGTTCTTCCTTACTGTATTTGTTTTAATTTTGTGTGTAGTAAAAAAAGCGCAATAAGGGAGAGAAGGCAAAAGGTTTCTATTATTTGAAATTCACCACAGCCTATTAGTTTCCTTCAGGGTCCCTAGCAGTGTTTTTGTTTGGTTTTCATTTGTTTCTCCCCGTTATCAGCATCCTTAAAAAAGATATTTTGCAGAGATAAACTAGGGATATTTTTATATTGAGTTATGACTCTAGACAGCTTTAAACAGTTTACATGAAGTCTCTAATAGCTGTAAATGCTCCCTTCTTTCCCTTCTGCTACCCTACTTCTTCGGGGTGAGGATTTGTCACTTCCAAACTTGTCTTAAAAGTTTATGGGCAAAAGGGAGGATGATAACAAAACACAGCTTTTATAAATATTAGTGTAGGCTGGATGCAGCATTATTTATTTGGACTGCTCTGTCATTGCAGGTAAAAAAATTGTTGAAAAAACAAAATTGTAGGAGAGTTTAGGTTGCCAGATCCATGACTGGCTGAAGCTGATACTGAATTCAGTGGAGTTCTATTGTTTGATGCTGCCAAAGAGACCCCCTACTATTTGCTCAAAAATAATTACCTGAACAAAAAATATGTTCTATTTTTTTCCTCTCTCTCTAGAATAATATTTACAAATTTTTATGACAATCTGAAAGAATTGCAATTAATACTCTCCTCACCTTTAATTCTTCATACTTAGCAAGCCTGTAAATGAACAGCCTTAAATGAAAACACATTTACACACAGCAGTTCACATTCCTGGAAGAAGTGTTCTTAATATTTTCTCAGAAATCAATATCTAGAAGTACAAAAAAACCTGTAGTGCTGTGTATTTTTTAATGCAGAAAAGAGCAGCTATTACTTAGGAAGACCTTCCAAAAGATTCATTTTAATTCTTTGTGCTTTTCTATTGCAGTCCCAGAGCAGAGAAGATGCCAAATGAGCCCAAATTCTGTGTACCGTAGATGTCTAGCTAATTCACAGCTGCTGCAATTTAGCAGTAACCTCCTGGTGTTTGTAATGACTCCGATGTAGTAGTGCAAATGGTGCAAAGTCGATGTTCCTCGGTACCTTCTCCAGTCAGTGGTTTTCTCTTGAATATATATATATTTTTTCTGTATCGGGAAGCACACTCACGACAGAGACCCAGGCAGCACCACGTAGTTGTGCCGCACGGAAACTCAGGAATTAAACCACTTCATCCACAGGCACTTTAGCTCCATTTAAAATGTATCTCCAGCAAAGCTTGTGGGAAATGTTTTACTGAACTCACCGCAACACGATTTTACCTCAGTTTATTTTGAGCAAATATAGTTCTTACCTGAAAATTAATTATAGGGAGTCTGCTGTTAAAAGACCTGCCAGTTGTCACGGATAAGGAAGGCCTTATCTAATGCCTGCTCTCACAAAGAGAAAGACATGCACTAAATTAAATGGGCTTTGACTGAGGCTCTAAATTAGCACAGGCTTTTCAGTGAACCATGAAAAGACAAGTAGTTATAGACATATAAGTACTGAAGCAGCTGTATGTGGTTATCTAAATCAAAACTAACTGGTCCTGGACAAGAAGTTGGAGATGCATAGAAGACTGCCTGCACGGTATGACTGTTCACATCAGTCGTGCGTTTAGGTGGATGATCAAATGGAAACCAGTCTTAATGCCAGTCCAACAGACAGTACCATCCTGCGTTTCGCGCAGACTTTGCTGAACAGCTGTTAGACAGGGACCCAGCTTGACCTGTCCTTGCTTGTGTTGCTGTCATGACCACAGCCCTCAGCACATGATGTCTCACATTGATGGCGGTGTGGACACCAAGTCTTTCACACACATTTCTAGGAACAACCAGGGTACCAGCACGTGAGTGAGGCCCAAGCCTGGAAAGCTGTGTCTCTTTTATGGGGGAATACTGAGAATTTTTGGACGGTATTGATGTAGGGTAGGAATTCTCAGATGATGTGGCAAGGCACTGGGTAAGGGCCAGGATCAGGGTTTTCCGCCCTCGCCCTCCTCTCTCTGCAGAGCAGTGACCATTGAAGATGTTGAGTGAAGGCCCAAGAAACTGGTTTTCATCTCAGCATATCTTTTAATGGGGATTAATATTATGAAGCAGAAAAATCTGTCTTTACTGTTATTTATTTACAAAACATAAAGGTTGTAGTCACATGAGGAGAGCATCCCAGGGCCACAGAAATTATTAGCTGTGGACCATACTCCAAAACAGCCCATTCTTCAGGTGTCGAGCAGGTACTCGTGAATGGTGTCCCTGATTTCAGGGAGGACTGTGCTCTGAGCAGGAAATCCTCCATCTCTGCCAAACCTGCAAGTATTTCATTGTGTTTTTCTGAAATAGCCTAATGGCCAATACTGCTTTTATGAGATCATTTTAATAATCCCAGTCTCTGCCTCATTGCATGAGAAGCATTATTAAAAAGGTAATAAACTGCTACAAAGATATGTGATAAAAATAGAAATAATTTGATAAATAATGCAATTGCCCAGAATCATTTACATTTGCAGTAGAGTTGTGATATGAAGCAAAAATTACTGTAGATATTCCTGCGTATGAACTATGGGAAAAGGCTGAGCAAATACGCAGCTGAGATTGCAGTCTGGTTTGTCTTGTGCTTTTGCTTTCTTCCTCTGCTTCCAACCCGCCCCCCCCACAAGCCCAAGCAAGGCTCCGGAGGATGGACAATAGGCCATTCATCATGTCGGCTGAAATACACTGTTTTTCACAGGTACATTTAACCTAAATCCTCTCTCAGAAGACGGATTATCTCTTAGAAGAACTCTGGCACCACAGTTGCTTTTCAATAGCCACGTCAGCCACTGCCACAAAGGCTGTACATGAAGGGATCAATGGTAGTTTTATCTCAAATTGCACTCAGTGTGTGTTTCTTCCAACTGACATTCATTTAAATGCTTTCTCTAAGACATCTTTTCTCTCTGTGATAGAAAAAAGATTGGACATCCTAAGCATTGTTTCCTGGGGAAAAAAAAATTAAAATATTCGCTTGACTAAGCACAAAATATTTTGGATGCATGTGTTTAATCAAGAGTGAAAGCAAGTGTAGTTATGCTTGTATTTCATAAATTAAAATGCTAAAATTACTAGATAAGAAACAACATACCTTATTTCATTGCAGCAGTGCTAATCAAGCCGTTTTATAATTATGAGCACTTTACTCCAAGGAAACATTGGAGCACTAATCTGCAGTCCAGTAGTTGTGCTGCCTGCCTGTCTGCTGCATCCCTTGGGAAGAGAACTGTTACCATTGCACACACAACCTGCCGTACACACTGCATTTGTAGTCCACTCATATTCCCTGTTTCCATCTGCTGAACAGAAAAATAGAGGGCAAGCTGAGTAGAATGTAGCGAGGGATACTTGCAATATCATCTGTACGGTGCAGATCTTCTGTCAGCGACGTGTGTACTTTGTGAGTTAGAAAATCATTTGCAGTGAAAAGATTAGCACATGGACCTGCAACTTAGCCCTCCAAAGGCTTTCACCTGGAGTGCGAGGTGTGGGTGAGGTTGGACAACCCCTGACTCTGCAGTGCTGATGGTTTTGGTTCCTGGACCCACGTAGATTTTCTTTTAATTAGACAACAGAGCAGGACATTACAGTATATACTGTAAGTCTGAGATTTTTAAGCAAACATTCTGTCAAAGCATGAGGTCAAACCTGAGCAGCAAGGTTATAGGAATGTTTTGGTAGATGCAGGTTATGCAGTCAGACAGCCAGGTCAGATTTCTTTGGAGCTGGCCTGGAGGTGTTCACTGATACTCGGTTTTGTGATGTGTTCTAGGAGTTTTGCAGTTTTCAGTCGTCGTTTATGTTCCAAATAAGATCTTGATCTCTTTTTTTGAAAGTTAGTGATAAAACTCTTACTGATCTCAACAGGACCATATTCTATCTCTAAATGCATATGTCCCTGACTGAGAAATATTTCTCTCTCCTGGGAATCCTACCCAGCAGTGGGGAATGCTGTGGTGAGCTAGATGAATCAGATTTGTTGTGCTCAGTTCCAGGTTGGAGGTAACGTAACCTGCTGATGGGCAACTTTACAGATGTGGCAGATATATCACGAGCTGAAAAATAAACACTAATAGATCAGACCAACATTTTTAAGCACTGCTATTGTTCCTCATTATGCTCCAGGTCTGCCTGACCCCTTCCACCCATTTCCAACAGCTATGAGAGACGCTGGGCAAGTAAGTGTTGCTCTAGTGATCCAGGCAGCCGGCCATGCTGATGCAGCCACGCTGCCAAGGTAGGTCCTTTCGAGGTAGCTTGGGTGTCTTTGAACAGCAGCAGGGCTCTGTGTGGCTGTAGCACGTGCTTAGATATTTTTTGTCCATCAAGATGCATTTTTCTTCTCCGTGTACTTTTCAAGGTTCAGAACCAACCAAATAGACAAATGCCTTAAGACACTTCCATTCTTGCAGAGCTGGCAAGGGGCACACACAATTATGCGGCGTGCAGCATTAACAAGGACCTGCCGTGGCAAGTGTGTGCCTATCGGTTTCAGAAAAGGCTTCTTTAGAATAATGCAAAGTGTTCAGTTTGCAACTTTTTACATTTGCCACTGCAGTGGGAAAAAAAAAAAGGGCAAAGAAAGCTAGGGAGGAATGTTTTCAGCATTTTTAAAGGTCCTTTGTACCCAGAAGAGTTTTGATTAAAACACTGACAAGGTCAGCTCTTCCTAGGGTAGAACCCAAAGCTTCGGTTTAGGAAAAAAACAATCCTTTTATCTCCTAATTTCAGATGTGTCTCTGCTCTCTGGGGACCTGAAGTCTCTAGTTGACAACACAGACCAACAGATTCTCTCTTGCAAATGCTATGTTTGAAATACATGACCTTTCTTTGTATAAAGGATGCCTAACTATCTTATATCTTCTTTTTTTCCAAATGGGTATTTTTATCTTCTTTGGTTTTTCTCTGATATTAGCAGTGATCATGAGACAGGTTATCAGTGGAGTAATTGCATTAACCTATACAAGAAGATATTTAGATTTTTAATTGTTTCTACCACCGTTGTGGTTAGTAGTATCAGGGAACCCAAAACACTCAATAGCTTTTTTTTTGAGTTTGTAGTGGTTTGAAGAGGTGCACGCAGCAACCAGCACTCCATTCTGAAGTAATACACATGTTTATGGGAAAAGTGGTTTGGTTTTGTGTCTTCCTGGGCATCTTATTAGAAAACATTCTGGGAGTGTATTTCAGAAGAGGGAGAAAGTGTACTGAACAGTGCTTCATTGAATTTGAACTTTTTGTCTTCAAAGAACTTTTTCAACCAAACTACTAAAAGTGGTTGATGAAGGAATGTTTGCTTTCAAGCCAATTAGCAGTTTGAGAACCCTCGGTGGCCTGAAATGAGCCTTTCCTCTAATTTAATGCCGATATGTCTGCAGAGAAAATCTGTGAATTAGCAAAATCAGTGAAAGTCCTTCCTACTTTCTCAACTAACTGTAACAAATTTCAAAGTATTAAAATAATTACTTGTTGACATCTAACACATTGAATTCAAATTAGAGGACAAAACATTCAATGCAGAAAAGCACCTTCAGCAAAAAGAACCACATAACCATAAGGCCTCCTAATCAATGAGACACAGTAAGGTTTTAATTGTCTGATTTGTTTTAAAAAAGTCAGTTAACTTGAACAATTATTCGTCACTTCTAATGCTGGTTGTTTACAGGAGTGTGCAGGGAATTACTTAGTTACCAGATGAAAATTAACTATTCCTGAAGACTCTCTGGGGAAGGGGTTTGGAGAGCTGAATGCAAGTCGTACCTGAACTCTTTGCAACATGTTACCAGAGTTAAAGGATGCCTGTGTGCTCAGCTTAGAAGGGAAAGGAAATCAAGACAGTACTAAGCCCCTGAGATGTGCTAAAGTCAATAGTGGATCTGTTGTCCTCATCCAAAGGTTCTCTTTAGAGTGATTCTGTCCACATTAACTATTGTACAAACTAATTTTGCACTGGAAATAAAGATAATTTAGAAGGAAGCCAGTAGTATAAGAAAGACAGAGACAGAAAAGACATGAAGATTAAAGCTCATTTCATCAACAGATACAATTTAAATGATTCATGAGAGAGTAAATAGGTTTCAACTGTATGGCTAAAAATAAAATATAAATAAATAAAAATGAAATCTCAATGGCACAGAAATAGTCTATAGTATTTTTTTTCTTAGTTTTTTGGGTTGGCAAAAATGCTGAGGGAGTGAGTGCAGAGTGTGGTAGGGGCAGTGTCGGAGCCAGGTGGTCCTTCTTGAGCTAGCGTATTGCTGAGCTTGTTTCTGTTGTTTATATCGATTTGAATTTTAATGCATGCCAAGGGCACCTTCAGCTTTTAGAAAAGCACTGTTATTTCCAAAGACCTGAAATTGAGAACAGCACTAAATAATTCCTTGGGAGCTCCTGGTGCTGCCGCTGTCCAGGCTCCTGCACTGGAGGCCAGTGTGGCAAGTCCTGTGCTCCAGTGCACATTTAATGTAATATGTGCATTGATTTGTGCCAACATAGTAGTGAAGATAAGAGACAAGTAGCTATAAACTACTCTCTTCCAATTATTGAGCTAGAGCAACTGCTACAGAAGCAAATATATGGCACTGGACTCCTGCAAAAATGAATTACAGTAGTGAATGTTACTGACTGCAACAATTTGGAGACCTATAAGCCAGTTGAGAAACCTCTATTAATATCACTGCTGTTGATGCGTGAAATATAACCTCTGTGCGTGGTCCCTGCCAGCTGGCGTGTATGTTATGTTGCTGCGAGAGCAGGTCAGGGAGAGGCTGGCCAGGACAGAGATTTGGTGGCTGCTGTTGGATCATCTTGTGCCATATTACTTCTCTCTCAGTAATGTTGGAAAGACACTCAAACTGTCCCATTTTTCAGAGCAGGTCTGTGCATGCAGACTCAATAGCCCATGTCTTCCCATCAAGAGAATATGGCACGACAAAAGGCACCCACATCAACTCCCTTAGGTGAAACAATATCTTTTGAGTTTCACTGGAATCCACGCTCAGTCCAGTGGCTGCAGCTGGCAGGAGTTTGGAGAGCCCCACAGCTGGTATGGGCAGACATCCTTTGTGTTTGCATTTATACCTTCTCTCATGCTGTTTTTTAGCTGCCTCAGCGTTGTCTCGTGACTGGAAGAAAAGGCACGTGTCAATTCTAGTGAATAATCATGTCTGGATTCTAGTAGAAGCGTTCCCACCCATGGCAGAGGGGTTGGAACTGGGTGATCTTTACGGTCTCTTCCAGCCCAAACTATTCCATGATTTGTGCAGTCTGTTTCTTAAATCATTCTTGGGTGGGAAGTGCCATCTAAGCACTTCTGCAAGGGTGTAAGTATTTGCTAGGTTTCTTTCATCCTGATTTCTCAATCCAGTTGTGCAGAGCTTGATTGGCACTAAGGATGCAGGAAAGCTTCTTCATTTTCTTTCATATTACTTAAATCGGGAAATAATTGAGCAGGAGGAGGTGGAAATTAATACAGGATTTTCAATGCGGGTCTAGAAGTAGCTGAAGGGGGAGAAAGCAGATGGCGCTGCATGACGTAATACTGAGCAACCAACCAAGTGTTTTACTAAAAGAGGTGATATTAGACTGGGGAAAAGGTTTTTCCAGAGTGTCCTTAGGTTAGGCCACCACAGGACACAAGTCATTCATGTTTCAATGGTATTGACTGAGAGGTATCAGGTTTTCTGTTTTCATTGACTTAGAGTAGAGCAGAAGAAAAGAGAAAAGGAGACAAAGCTAATTGTGAGAACAAAGAGTCTGAAGTGCAGCCCGTGTGCAAAAGGACGGGCTAGGAGTCACCCCAGAAACTAATTTGTAATCCCTACTTGCCTCCCACCATCCAAGAAACATGTACCACTGCCGGTAACAACCCTCTTTTGAGAGGGAGGATGCGTGTGAGGAGGGAATGAAATACAGTTTGTTGTGTCTTTTTTAATCTGGAAGTGCCACTGCAGACAAGCCCCATGGGTTGAGTTATACTGCAGGCAGAGAGGTGGACGGCTTGTAGGGGAAGCTTGGCAGTGTGGTATCCTTGCTGAAAAGCCATCAGCCATCTTGAAAAAAAGCAGCAGTGAAACATCTACTTCATTGCATCCATTTGGAAGAAGCTTTTACTTTGTTAAACAGCGAGCTTTGAGATTTTTAGATGTAGCCTGTGTACCACGTGTTGAAATGAGTTGTCATGGTGAGTACTGAGTATCAAAGTACAGACGCATGTAAAACCTACACAAGATGTTGTTGTGTAAATTAAAGTTGCCCTCAAGTAAAGACACGGAAAACTCGTGTAAATTATGCATTCAGTACTTCTGAATTGCTTCCTAAGAGATTTCTGTCAGCTGAACTCCCTCCGTAACGGGCAACGCACTGTCTGTTGTTCAAATCATCAAAAATTAATGCAGACTTAAAAGAGTTTTATGTTGATTTAAAAAAATAAAACTTTTGTGTCTGCTGTCTTTCCAGAATCACTGTTCTGGATGATGGGAGCCTCCGGATTGTCAATGTCACCAAATCCGATGCCGGAAGTTATACCTGTGTGGCAACAAACCACTTTGGGACAGCAAGCAGCACAGGCAGCTTGGTTGTGAAAGGTAACGGCAATTTTTATTGCGTATGACTGATATCGTATCTTAGCATCTAAGAGCATCCCAAGCAGCCCCATGTGTGCTGCACCTTTCCCCTTTGATGCTGATGTGAGCGAAACCTGGGGGGATTAAAGCATCTTTCACAGTCAGGCTCTCCTACAACTCAGAAACCTGCTGAGCCTCGTGGTCCATGGGCAACAATAACAGCAAGGTGTCTGTGGTCACACTGACTGATGGTGCTTACAGCAAGTTAATTCTTTTGTCTTCACATATAGTTTTAAATTATACTGCAAATGATATAAGGATTTTACCACAAAGCGAGGACCTTGATCCATATTGCTGTAAGACTTCTTTCTAGCAATGCCCAGTAACCATGCTTGAGCAATATTTGCCGTCACTGCAGCCAGCTGTGCCCTAAGATTCAGTTTTTCAAAGGACTTCCATAGAGCATGGTGTACATGTGGAGAAAAGTGGCCTGCATCATCCTGAGATTAGGTGGTGTCCTTTAGAAACGTGCATTATCCAGTTCAACTTCATTTATTCTTGTTACACCCAAACTTCTATCATCTTTTAAAAACCTTCTGAACTCTTTAATACACCTTGTCTTGTTGCAGAATGATAACAGAGTTTCACACTTGCAATGCAATGTCATAATTTTCAAGAAGAAACACAAACTCTGATTTATTTTCACTATTTCTTATCCAGGGCTGAATTTCTGCATTTCAGGAATTCCAGGTGTGTTCATGTATATTCAGAATTTTTCTGTCAACTGTTTTTTCAAAACTAAAAGGTGTAACATTTGACAAAGATGTAAGAAGGAATAATTTGATAAACAATGAGAGACATTGACAAATGTCTTAAATTAATATTTGGCCTGCTTATGAGTTAGTCCAATGTCTGATGAATTATTGTAGGCAATGAACATTTAAGTTATTACACTTAATAATCACTCTGCATCTCCTTCCTATTTGGGAAAAAAACTATATTGGATAACAAATCGGGAAAGACTGATTACAAAACAATAAATCAATCACAAAGCTCTGATGCTGTCAGTTTTAATTATTCCATGTATTGGCACTGAAGGATGGTATTCAGTTGGAGACTCTCCCCATCAATTATTTCTACAGTATGTAGGGATTACTTTAAAATGTTTCAATGCAAGTTTTAATCCATGTTTTTTATAGTTAGAATACATTTCAGCAAATAATGTTAGGATCAGGTAAGAGCTGATAAAGCTGACGAGCCCCCGTTGCAGTTGGAAATTTCAGATGCCCCTGGTACAGCAGCAGATTTTTCTCAGAGCAAAATGTCTCTACCCTAAGTATCCAGTGAGGTACTTACAAGTAGATGGGATGATGTTTCTGGGGTTGCACTTCACAACACTTGACCTTTCTGCTTCGCTTACACCAAGGGGCCAATGGTGCAGCCATAGGGTAGGGCTGTGTCATCCCTTCATATCTCCTATAGGTTATTTATTGTACAAGGAACCCTGTAGGGGAACATATTGACCCCAAGAGTTCTTCAGGTTTGGGGTTGTTTCGAATAACTCGTATGGCATTTGGCCATGCCTACCTTGGCCCCTGCAAACAAAAATAGAGACAAGTGAAGATCAGCGTTAGATTCTGTATAAGCTGACTCTGCCTTTTCTTAATCTGTGTTGTCCTAAGGAGGCGCCCACAGCAAACGGGTAGGAAAGCACTGCTCAGGAAAAGCAAACATAAAAAAGACTTTGTCTATTTTTAAAAGGGTCAATCAGCTACTGTCTACCCCAGAGCAAAACTGGAGACCATAACGGGAAACGCAGCCCACAGACATCCTTCCCTGGGCTCCACGGGGACTGCAGGAGGGTGGCCCATGCTCACAGAGGAAGGCACCAGCTTTTCATCTCCAGGCTGGGCACTGTTGGGGTCATCCTAGTTTCTGGAATGCTGCAAGGCACCAAGGGGGCTGAATCCGGATCTGCAGTTCAGGAACCACTTGTACCACCATAAAAAAAGAGCTAATCATTGAAAATAGGACTGTGTTTCATTTCTGTTATTGAAGAGTCATGGTTCTGTAATTCATGGCTTATCCTTTCTTGCTTGCAGTACCCAAGGAGTAGCCCGTAACTTTGAGCACAATAGTCAGCAGCTATTGTACCTGATCTTTGGGTTCACATGGCTTACGAATCACTTTGCTTTGCGGTAAGGTTATAAAGGATTAGCAAGTACTTTTTCTCCCTCAGTGCTCAGTTTTAACTCGATTCCATTAGCATTAATGGGAGTGACACATGTGCATGAAGCAGAGAATAAACTCAAACCTGAGATGTGGATATTAGCAGCAAACTGAGAAATGTAATTTCAAAGTCTAGCCCATAAAAGGTATAAAAGAGCAGAAACTATTCTGAACTCCAAATGAACTGTGTAAAATACTGTATTTTATACTGCCCTAAGTAAAACACTGGGAAGTTTTGACGGAAATATGACTGAATACCTTATTTTAACTCATTTTTGTGGTGTACAAAAAAGACTAATTTATCAGCTGATAAGTTTTTTGACCTTAAGATGTGCTCATATTCTTTTCTAACTCATCCTATGTCATTGAGTAAAAAACAGTGAAGGACAAAAGACATTTTTTCTAAGCTTCCTATGTTCTTCCATTAAAATTGCAGGTTCTCTTTTTTTTCTTTTTTTTAAATTTTCAGTTTCTTTCTCTCTCAGGGAGAGATGCCGACAGTGTCAAAGACAGCGTAGGCCAGGATGGGAGGAGGAGGAGAATATCTGTTACACCAGAACCAAGGAGCTTAAAATAAATCTCTGGCAAACAACCAGAGAGAGATGAATAAATATTCATTTTATGCATGAGTAGACAGCTTAAAAAATAGGAAATTCTGATGGATGTCCAGGGCTGTGTATTAATATGCTATTGTCAAAACTTGTGAACCTCAGTGGTTTTCCAAATCAGTGAGTTAGCGGTAAGGGTTTGTTCTGTTGGTTGGTGCTAAGCGAGAACTGCTCTGCTCTCCAAGATCTGAAATTTTCCAAACTTCCATGCACAGTTTGACCTTTAAATTAAAAAGCAGGATTGAATTTGTAAGAGTAGAGAGGAGTCTTGCACTATTCAGAGCTTTGAAATACATGGCATGTATTTACATGTAGTATATAAATATTAATTTTCTATCTTTCTTTTTCCATTTTTTTCCTGTACTTGAGGCTAAATGTTCAATCCTTCTAACACGCAGAAGGACTGTAGACTTTCTCAGTACTGGGGGATTAAGTGACAAATAGCGTAAACAGACATAGACTGTACAATATGAGCATATTTGTATTAAATGCATTCATATAAATTGGCTAATATAGCTGCAGCTCTGAGATACAAACCTGATTTCAGGACCTTATAATAAAAACTCTCAATATAGGAAGTGCAAGGAGAGGCTTCTGATGCTAATGTCCCAGCTTGGGCAATGGCGAAGACCTAAAGGAAGTTTCTCAGACAGCATAAGGTATGGAAGAAGCAGGGAAAACAAGTGGTGTTCCCCAGGGTTCAGTGCTGGGTCCAGTCCTGTTCAACATCTTTATCGATGATCCTGATGAAGGGATCGAGTGCACCCTCAGCAAGTTTGTGGATGGCACCAAGCTGGGTGGAAGTGTGGACCTGCTTGAAGGGAGGCTCCGCGGAGGGATCTGGACAGGCTGGATCCATGGGCTGAGACCAACGGGGTGAGGTTCAACAAGGCCAAGTGCAGAGTCCTCCATTTGGGTCACAACAAGCCTGTGCAGCGTTACAGGCTTGGGGAGGAGTGGCTGGAGAGCTGCCTGGCAGAGAAGGACCTGGGGGTGTTGGTTGACAGCGGCT